>JAHWGI010001411.1:2310578-3540578 GCA_029379305.1 Frankliniella fusca
TCCGACCGCGTCGAAGACGACTATCACGTGATCCCGCAGTCACCCGCGCGTTCGCTCCAGCAGCCTCTTTCTCTGCCGCACGCACGCACGCGCACGCACACACACACACACACACACACACACACACACTTACACACGCACGCTTGTTCGTGGAAGGACCCTCACGCTCACAGGATGCGTATCGATCCCCCGCCGGACGCGGTCGACCTTTAGCGGCGGCGGCGCGTCGATCGAAGTATAAAAGGCCCGGCTGATGCGCGCGAGCAGCGACCGGCTGAGCTCAGCATCCAGCAGCATCCGGGCATCCAGACTAGACACACCATGCGCACAAGTGGTTTTTTTTTTCATTTCTTCTTAAATTTTACTAAACAGAGGGAATGCGCTAGATCCAACAAAATTACTCACATGCCCACGCTGCACTCACGACGTTGCGTTTGCGTCGCCGAGAGTCGGAGATATACAACTCTGAATTTTGGGGTACAAACTTTGTAAATTTTTGCGTGAGTATTTGTTAAATTCTGTGAATTTTAGAGAATTTTCTAATTTTCTCTGAATTTTTCTAAAACATTTCTGAATTTTTCTGGATTTTCCCGAATTACGATGTGAACAAAAAATTTCAGAGCTGCTCGCCCCTCGTCGAGAGTTTTGCCCGCTCGACCATGACCCCACCACCACCACTGCGACGGGGCAGGATCGTCTGCAGCCGGCGGAATAAACGCATATCGCGTCGGAACCCACGAAAAACGTCTCCCCCGCGCGCCAGACGACAGGCCGGCGATATGCCGTCCTTTTATTTATCTCCGCGGGGCGGCGCTTTTACTGCCGCGACGGCGACCCCGCCGCGGCCCCGGACGGGCTCGGTGCATTCCCTCCCGCCAGTACGGAACGACATCCGCGCGACAAAGTCGTCGGGGTGAACGAGCCGCCCCGCCCCGCCCCGCCCCGCCCCGCCCCGCCCCGCCCCACCCAGCCAGACAGTGGCTGCTCATCCCGCGCACGGACGGAGCGGAGGTAAGATAAGGCATCGCCACAGAGAAAAAAAAGATTAAAAAATCAGCAAAAACCTTGCACTTTTTGGAGAAAAATGCTCTGGCGTTGAAAAAGTAAAAGTGTGAAGGACCTGTCAATAAATGACGACGTATTCAACGAAATCCGAAAACTAGAAAAGACAATAATAATTTCACGATTTTACATAAAAAGACGTTAAAATGCCCTTTGCGAAGTGACTGTCGAAATGAAGGTACGGGAATCTCCCACTTTTAGGACACTTTAATGCCTTGACAGATGTGATGGATCCACAATTCCTCTACCAGAGAGTTTCAGTGAATCGGAGCTCACTAGAACACGCCTATGTAGTACAACTGTACCGTCGTAAGATTTCCATTTTTAGTGCTGTAAGCGCGTCGTAAGTTTCCTCCTCTCACGCCCTCTGCCTCTCTCCCGCGGAGCAGCTCTCTGTTGCGCAGCAGCCGCCCCACCCCATACCCCGCCCGTACCAGCCGCCCACGCACCGACATTCGTCCAGGCGGCTGCCCTCTCGCACTCTTTCGCTACCCGCTGCGCGCTGCAGAAATGTAAAGACGAAAAATAATAAGAAATAACCGCAATAAAAAGCGATTACGCCGAGAGGATGATCTCATCCGCCCCCGATGCAATAAGCCGCTCCTCACTCCCTCGTGGCTCCAGACAAACCCGACGGCACAGAGCGGCGGCCCAGCGGAGCGCTGCAAAAGCGCACGCCGAGCAGAGCCGAAACCCGCGCTGAATTCTGAAAGGACGATGAGCGCAGCTACAGGGCGGGGCTGGGGCTGCATCGAAACTGCATTCATCTGAGGGGGAGCGAGTGGCCGTCTCGTGTTTTTCTGTGTACATATACAGTTTTTTTTCTTTCTTTCAGTATTTTAAAACATGACTGCACAGGTTGAATTTTCACAAATTTCCGTAGGTCACTTTTTCGTCTGTGTGCATGCCACCACGGCTCGGCATATAGTTCACGCTCTACGAGGGAGCAGGGTCCCCGTGCTCACACATATATCGATGTGAAGCTGACGACACATTTTAATACAATAACATGTTGACTGCAGAGCGGGCCCAGAGCGGGTCGTCTAGGGTTGCATATACGCGTTTGGTACGCCTATGTCTTGCGACCTGCACGCCCCGTGGACAGCGTCGGACCCGCGCGCGCCGATTATTGAGCCATTCAAACGCGCGGCGGCGGCGCTGTTGGCGGTTTTCGCGCTCCCAATAATAACTCTCCTTAGCGACCCCCACAACTAATCGGGGTTATTATTCATCATACTCCGAGGCACAGCGGTAGAGGCGGATCAATCACGACGCCCAAGGCAGCGTCAGCGTCAGCAGCGGCGGCGGAGAGTATGAGAAGAATAAGGGGGAGGAAGGAAAAAAAAAAAAGTAGTTCATGTATCGACGAGAAATGCGCGCGGCGCGATGCAGTGCGGTTTCCACGAGAGAAAGGTCAGCGCTAATGACGAGGTATTGATGGACTACTTCATTCTGCCGTCCAAGGCCGCCCGCGGTCGCCGCGGCGCTTGGGTCGGGTCGGGTCGGGCTGGGCACATCCATCTCAATCGAATTAAAAATGTTGGAAAGCTATTTCACGGCGGCGGTGCAGAGCAACAGCACTGCCGGAAGACCGGCGCAGCCGCCACACCGTCTAAATCTGACACGAGTATATTTGCCTTTTCAATTGGCGGCAACGCGAAAAATATAGGGGGGGGGGGGGGAGGGGAAGGAATACACTGGAAAAACTAATGTGACATGAGTCACATCAATTGATGTGACCAGTTTATGTCACATTTCAAAACGTTACCAAATTCTCGATCACGTTTGGTAATGTGACATCCGGTGCCACGTGTTATGTCTGCCTATAGTAATAACATGGAAGGATGTCACATTACAAACGTTACCGAAAATATGGTAACATTACGTGATGTTACCTAAACTGGTCACATGTGCACATGTGACATGTGTCACATTAGTTTTTCCAGTGTACGGCCAAGACGAAAAGACTGCAAGTTGCGCCTTGTAAAAGCCACAAGCCGCACACAACGAAACTGACGTTAGAGATTCACGGTGCGACTATAGCACTAGAAAAGAGACACATGAGCAGGCGGCCAGGTAGGCAACCCGCTTGCCGTGAGCGCAGCCCAGCCTAAACCAAGTGAGGGAAACAACTCTAAATTTTGGAGTACGCATTTTGTGAATTTTCACATGAGTTTTTGTGAATTTTTGTGAATTTTTCGGAATTTTGCTGATTTACGAGTACAAAAATTTTAAAGTTGTTTCCCCTTCGGCCTGATCCCACCCCGGCACAGAGTGCCCCCCCCCCCCACACACACACACACCCCACCCCGCCCCCCGCCCCAGGCCGCCCACCCTGCCAGGAATAAGTGCAGGAGGCATGCCTAGGCGTTCCGGAGCACTGCCCCGCACTGGCCGCGCACGCCAAGCCAGCCAGCCAGGCCGGCGCACCGCGCCTGAGAAAGTTACAACATGTGAGCAGCGGCGCGCGCCGGCCCGGGCAGAGCAGCCAGATCATGGCCTACTTCGCCACAATGCGCCTAATCCATACGCGCAGCTTATATACTTCAATACTCCACCGCCGCCGCCTGCTTCGGCCGACTGATTCAGAGGATCGCTCGCATCCCTCCGTCCTTGTTGCACCTACAGCGGTGCCCCATGCTGGTCACGGTTGTGCTTCATGAGTGCAACGAGGACAGAAGTATTGTAATCGCTCGGCTGCCCGCGGGCTGCGTGGATCCGGCGCGCGGATCATCCGTCCCACGATGTCGCCTCATGAAGCTGTTCCAAACCTCCACGCCTTATCTCTAACGACATGCGTCACCAGCATACCAACAGCCACAACAACAATACAAATAAATAAAATAAAATAAAATAAGTCGCGCGCCTCAATTATGCACTATATGCACTTGATTTTGGATTTTGAGAGAGCAAAGCGAGCATAGTGAGCTTGAAAGGTGAGAACTTACTCGAGAAAGGGATGTTTCAGGCAGGTATTTATCCTCCTAGAAGTTGTTTTCTTAAAAACTACAATAAGTACGTGAAGTTTTCTGGACGTGTGTCCTGCTCGGATCCCAAGCCCAGCAGGGCGTTTCGACAGCAGCACATCCCAGCTCCCCGGCCGCGGTGCCTGCTGCTGCACGGTGCTGTCCGAGCTGCCGACTGATTCAGAAGATCGCTCTCATCCCTCCGTCCTTGTTGCACCTACAGCGGCGCCCTATGCTGGCCATGGTAGTGCTCCATGAGTGCGACGAGGACAGAGGTATGGAAGTTATCTTCGGAATTGCTCGGCTCGGCGGGCGCGCCTATGATCCCCGTGAAGGGATCCCAAAAGGGATCTGATCTGGTGTCCCATACACTAGGCGGCTGCTGTCGCTGCAGTCAGTCCTCAACAGGTTCCCGTTGCGCCGTTTTGGCAGCGCATCGCCCGCGCCGGACGCCTTGGAATGCCCCCTCTCCGCGGGGCATGAACCCCCCTGCGAGTTTACCCAGTGGTTTTGTTAGCCCCTTCCACCCCCCCCCCCCCCCCCCTCCGCCGCGGATGCCATACGTGGGGTATTTCTCTGGAAATTCAAGGGTATACACCGATTTTTCTGTAGTGTCTAATTTTTTGTGATTTTCCTTGATTATAACTGCTTTTTTTTCTTTCTTAAATTTATACTGATTTTATTTCAAGGGGGAACACGCTGATTTTTTAGAGTGAAGGACCCCTCGATGCCATACGGTCCGCAGCTCGGGCTCGCGCGCGACGTGCTTCCACGACGAAACAGGGTAAAAAAAAAAAAAAAAAAAAAAAAAAAAAAAAGCCAAGTCCAAGGCATGGCCGCGCAGCGAGGGAAACGGCGGCCTGCATCACAATGATCGACGGGGCGAGGAGGGTGCCAGCCGCGAGGCGCTCGGGCGCGTCAATATCTCTAACGGGCATCGATCTGACAGCGCTATAGTCTCAATTTACGGAGGACGCCACGCAGGTAAACATACGAGTGTGTGATGTGTGTATGTACATTTCGAGGGAAGAAATTTGTTTTAAAAACACCTTGTAATTCAGAGCAATTTAGAGAAATTTATAAAAATTCAAAGGAGTTCCGAGAAATTCAGAAACATTAAGAAAACATCTATTTAAAAAATCCGCAAAACTTACAAAATTTTAGATAAAATTCAAGCAAAAATTCACAAAAATTCAATTTAAAATTAACAAAATCTGTACACCAAAACTCTGTTTCCCCCTCAGCACATTTCTGTACTTGGTGTCATCCGTGCCGCGCGTCGCCGCACAGTATCGCGTATACCGCAGCTTATCATATATGTATATGCCACCCGATGCCGATATGGGCTCGTCGTGTGTTCGCTGGAAGGTCAAGTCCCTGCCCGCCCCACCCCGCCCCGCCCGGCCGCGCGGGCCGCGCAGCAGGATAGAACAGTTATAGTATTGTCTGATGGCATTTCCTGCCCCTCCTCCGCGCGCAATGGGATCAGTCTCATGCGGCCGATAGATCTCTCCTCAGGGTGGCCACACAATCTGGAAAGTCAAATTCCCTGACATTTCCCTGACTTTTCCCTGACAAAATTGTGTTTTTCCCTGACGTGAATGCAAGTATTTAGAGGGTAAATACTGCAAATCTTTAAAAGAAAAAAATTTATCTTTTTTCAATAAAAGACGAATCAAAACGTTACGCAAAGTTCAAAGATAAAAAGGCATAGAATATATGCATACACTGATAAACCATTGACCTCTTCCTACTGAACGCCGATTTTCGGCCACTATCAATGTCGAGAATAGGCATTCTCACTGGATAAGGCCAAACTTTGGGATTAAAAGTGGCCAGAAAACTGACATTCCTCGGAGAATGCCAAAATTTGGCATTAAAAGTGGTCAGAAAACTGGCATTTCTCGGAGAAGGCAGAGATTTGGCATTAAAAGTGGCCGTAAATTGGCATTCGAAAAAGAATGCCAACACTGTAGCATTAAAAATGGCCACTGCGTTTATAGAGTAAAAACAGTTTACAATCACAGTAGATTCACTGCAAACCCTGGAATCCAATTTCTCACTCAAAGTGGGAGAGGACACTTTTCCGTACTAAATTAGAGTGAGAATTTTTAACCTCACTCTTTTCGAGCGAGATATTTTTGAGCCTCGCTCTATTTGATTAAAGATTTTTTAACCTCACTTAATTTGAGCACGAATTCTCACTTTATTTGGGCGAGGTCTCAAAATTCTTTCTCATAAAGGGCGAGGAAAAAAATTCTTACTCTCCAGAGAGTAATAAAATTGCCCTCAAATTCTCACTCGTATGGGGTGAGAAATTATGACTCGTAGATTTTCAGTGTTGTCATGCTCCTGCTGGCTGGACACTCTCAAGCTACCTGTCTTTCTCCATTAAAATTTTCAATTTGTTTTTTTAACTCCTCCACTCTATATTTTAGTTTCTTCCTATTAATCTCACCGTCAGCAGTTTCTTCCCTATTTTGCCTCTTTCTGTGGTCTGTCTAAGTCCTTCTTGTACATAGACCGGGAAATATGCCTTTGGAATGTCCACGATATTGCAAACGACACCTCCCATTTCCTGCACACCTCCACACTTTTGCCGCTGAGCAATAAGAGATTCCAGATGGTTTTCTACAATGGCTTCTTTGTTTATGGAAAACCCTCTTTTAACATCAGCATTTCCGTGACTTATAATCAGAACTTTCTTTAGAAAGTTCCAAAAGAGTTCACTGCAGTTGTAGGACAGCACGAATTTTCTACAAAAATGATCAACACGAGTTGTGGACCTATCATACATCTTAAAGGACTCCCGAAAAGCATTCTTTTGACAGAGAGACAAGCTGGCGGGGAAACAATGCGCAGCGCGTCGAGTGAATAACTTGAATTGGCAAAAGCAGCCGATTGAAAATTTTTCCCTGACATTGAGCCATTTTCCCTGACATTTCCCTGACTTCCCTGACAACTTTTTTTTTCCCTGACATTTCCCTGACTTCCCTGACTTCCCTGACATGTGGCCACCCTGCTCCTATACCTCCGTCCTTGTCGCACCTACGACGGTGGTGCCTTAATGATGGGGGCGGTAGGGCCCATGCGTGCGACAAAGACAGAGGCGAGAGAGCGATCTTCGGAATCCGGCGGCAGACGGCTGCGCGACGCCTGGCTGGTGGGGGTATGACGCCACGAGACATCACATGCCACCTCGTGCGTCCCCCGCCTCCACTCCCCTTCTTTCTCTCTCTCTCTCTCTCTCTCTCTCTCTCTCTCTCTCTCTCTCTCTCTCTCTCTCTCTCTCTCCACTTCCCCAGCCCTCTCCCCCTCTCTCTCTACTAATCCCCCGTGCGCGCGGTAGCTCGCCCGGCGGCAAGGGCCAAGGTCTATCGGCGTCTTGTTCAACGCGCACCGCTACGTAGACAGGCCAGGGTTGTTACAGAGTCGGGAATTTTTATTTCCCTGACTTTTCCATGACTTTTCCATGACTGAATTCGAGGTTTTCCATGACCTTCCCCCAGACATATATAGGACTAGGTTTTTAAAAAGAAAACGATGTAAAGCAATACTTGCACTTGCACAATTTATTTATCCATTTTAAAGCCCTCTGAGGCACTCATTCGACATAAAATAAAAGAGCAAAACCGAGGGGGTGCTGTCTCAAGTAGTAGTTGTTCAATGATTTACATTACAAAAAAATCAAACGGTTTTTTTTTTTTTATTTTGGATTGATTTTTTTGATTTCAAAATGACTTTTTAATTTTTCTGTTGATTTTTGATCTTTTTTCTGATCTTTCGATCTTTATCGATATTTTTCTTGATTGTTCGGGATGACCTCAGAAAATACACGCACATCTGATCCAAATTATTCTCTCAATTACATGATTAAATAGGATTTTTAGTAAATTACGGTGAATTATTTCGATTTATTCCAAATTATTGGAAATTAACTTGCAATAATGCAAAATAATCACAATTATTTCAAATAATTTTTAAAACTTTTCAGAAACAAATTTTGCTCTGCAATTGAAAGGGTGACGTGAAAACATAGAAAATTTTTGCGGCAGTAAACCTCCCGAAGGAGGTTGCGGTTCCCGCCAGGCACAGGGCTTTTACCCCCTGTGGCAGCCAACTGCTTCGGTGTTCCATGGGAACCGGCGCTTTGCTGACTGCGATCCTATCGCGCAATTCGACAGATTTGATCCCCGTACCACCATTGGCCTACCCCTAGAGGTACGAGCGGTGTCAAGGGCGTTAGACTTCCTGATCCCAGTTTCAGAGGCCTTACCTCAGAGGGGTACGCGGGATTCGAACCCACAACCCCGAGTGCCGACACGTAGCCAGAACAGGAAGCGACCCAACGCCCAGAGCCACCGAGCCAACGGAGGTGAGACGTGTTTAATTTCTACTTGACCTGCCCTGGAGCAGCTGCCAAATGAAATGCCAAGCGCGAAAAATACTTTCCCGAGTAGGAGTCGAACTTGGGACCTCTCGGTTCAGTGTTGCGCGCTCTACCAACTGAGCCACGACGTTTCGATGACTGCCTAGTGCGACGGGTTCGCGGCGTATTTGCCATATCCCCCAGCCTCCAGCCAGGAGGATTTCTGAGAAAACCTGTGATTTTTTTATATTTTTTATCTTTTTTGATTGTGATTTTGATTTTTTTTTATTTTTTTCGTGATGTTTTTTGGGCTTGTTCAATGATTTTAGAAGACAGCACCCCCTCGAGCAAAACCTTTGTTACGGCGCGGCAGGCAGAGAACACGGGAGATACTGCAATTTAACAAACTTCCATGACTCGGCGCTTGATTTCCCTGACTTTTTCATGACTTCCATGACTCGAATTTTTTTCAATGACTTTTCCATGACTTCCAGGTTTTCCATGACCTGTAACAACCCTGCAGGCCCGACGAGGTGGAGACCCAAGGGGCGGCCAGCGCGAACAAAAAATTGTGTGCACAGAAATACACGAGGATTTCAAAGAAAATATAAGAAATACGCCAAAAATACAAGGAAATTCATGAAATTCAAATGTAAGTATACACGGTAAAAACAATGTCTGCTTTTTAGAGGAAAAAGGAAAAGTTTTGAGGGACACCCCCATTTTGAGTAGAAACTCCTCAGATTTTGAAGAAGTCCCCTCGAAAAATGAAGGAGTTCGTAAAAAAGAGAGAGAGAGAGAAAAAAAAGGATATGACCACCGATAGAGCTACTTCGGTATATTCGCTTTGATTTTGAACACAGATGAACTTACAATGAATACATCCCACAATTTTTGGACGTGCCCATAAAACCGCTTTAATGATGTGTGATTCAGCAGGGAAAATACATTTTTCCTCCCTCCAACAAAAACAGGAACTGGAGAAAGGTGCGAGTGATGGAATGCCTTGTGAATTTCTTACTTCCTTTTTCGTTTCCAGTGTCTAGTCCGCGGCCGCGGGCCCGGAGGCCCTGCGCATGCACGCACACACTGCCAACGGTACGCCGGGCACACGCGCGCGATTTAAATTCCGGCGGGAGTTGGAAAGCGCGCGGCCTGGCAGGGCTGGGCTGGGCGCGGGTAACGGTAGTGAGTGAGCGCTGAGTGCCCGCGAGCTCAGCACGATCAGCTGAGCGAGAGCCAGACCACTGAGAGCGCTCGCACGCACTGCACCGCTCCGAGAGCTCTCGTCCTGGAGCACAGTGAGCACAATGAATCGTGTCGGCCGCACGGCTCCAGCCGGGAGTGAATACCCATACCGATATCACCCCACCACCACCACCGCCTCCACCCCCCAGTCGTCTACAGATAGCGGCCTCGGAAAGAAGGCAAAATGACTTCTCAGTCGCCCGGGATTTTCGGGAGACTTGAGCGCTGGAGGCGGCCGAGAGCAGTAGCACCGGTCAGAGAGCGCCCGCCCGCCCCGCTGCAGAGAGTATGAAGGGCGGGATAGCGACCGTGAGGGTGGTGGGGCAGGGCGGGGCGGGGCGGGGCACGGCGGGGCGCACCCAAGGGGTGCTTCACTCAAAAAAATCAGAGCAAAATACCTTGAAACAAAATCAGTAAAGAAACACCCCCCAAAAAAATCAGAAAAAAAAAAACAAGCAAAAATCGGATAAAATAAATTTAAATCAAGGAAATTTAAAAATAAAAATAAAAAGCACCGAAAAAAAAATTGGTATACGCTTGAATTAATAGTAACGTACCCCTCAGGCGCACCAGGCGTCGCCACGCAACGTGGCGGGAGTCATACGAGATTTGCGTAAGCGGCCTGCAATAGGCGCGTGTACCGGGCCAGAGGGGTGAGCCGCATAGGCTTGTCTATACTATACGGAGGTCATGCCCTGCGGCCTGCAGGCCCGCGCGGGGAGGGGCCCGCATCCAGCCTGCCAGCCCTATGTCGTGCGGCCAACAAAACGATCGCACCGCGAGCAGGGCGGGCAGGTCGTCCCCAGTGCACACGCACGCACACGCACACGCGCACACACACACACGGCGTGGCGGGGCGTAGCAGCGTCGCAGCAGGGGCGTCACCACCCGGCCCGGCTGCTAGGCCCGCCGCCGCGGCTAGATAAGTCCGACGACAACAAAATGGCCACATCCATTCACGCGCGCCGCGCCACCGCGCGCGAATACACACACACATACACACACAGACAGATCAGGGGGGGGGGGGGGGGCATGGGTATTCAAACCAATAAATCTGTAGCCTTCGCATATCGCACACATCGATTCGGTAGCCGCACTGCCGCCCTGCGGGGCCGTGCCGAGCCAGACCTATCCAACACTGACCAGGCAGGCAGGCAGGCAGGCAGGCAGGCAGGCAGGCAGGCAGGCAGGCAGGCCACTTCCTATGGCCGCGCGCTGCGCCACGACAAGACAGCCCCGCGGGGCCTGCTAAGGCTTGTGCGCTGTGCGGCGGGGCCAGGGCGGGGCCAGGGCGTTGGGATTGTGCAAGCCCAAGCCCCCCTGAGCAGATCGCCTCCCCTGATAACCTGGGCGATAGTCTGGCCGCGCGGAAACAGTTGTCACGGACTGGGGAGTAGATGGAGAGGGGGGGGGAGGGGGTCAGGAAAAAGGGGCGGATAAAAGTGCAACACAGAGACCGCGCCGCCCGCGCGCCGCTGCCGCTGCTGCGCTGCGACGCGATTCGGAAACGAAAGGAAAATGAAAATTGGAGAGGGTACGTACACTGAAACATTTTTGGGTGGGCTCTCCGCTCAATACTCTCCTGCAGCCTACAGCCCAGCCCCTCCCCCCCCACTCCGCCTTACACATACACATCACACGCCGCCCGAATAACAAGTAGGGAACGGCCGACCTGACGCCCCGGACAAACTCCACCAGGACGCCGTCGGGGACCATCGCGGACACTTGCAGCACGCCGTCATCCCCGAAGTACCACGACAGACTCGTCGAGCTAATCGTTGCAGCCCCCTCAGTCGACAACCCCACCCCGGACCAGCTGTATGACAGCCTCCGTCCCGCCCTCCGCCATCAGCGAGATCAGAAGCGCACGCAAGCAATAGCATTGGGGAACTTTTCACCAAAAACTATTAACATTTTTTTTAAAGAAAATTTATGGGGGACAGCTGAAACATTTAAAATAGCAGGAAAAATCGTATGGTTGATTTGATTAAACGGGCGCGGGCGCGACAGTGTATATCGCATCGACGACAACAGCCCGGGTCGCGCCGGCTCGCGCCGGCCGCAGCTCCCTGCCGCCCTGTCTCTCGCACTCACTCCCACTCACGCGGCCGCACGCACCCCCGCACGCGCAGCCGTCTCTCTCGCACTCCCGGGGACGTGACGTCCGGCGACACAATGAAGGGCCCCGCCCCGCCGCGCGGGGTTACGAATGAATGGCGACGCGGCGGCGACAAGATGCGACGCGACATGGGAATGACAAGGAGAGAAAGAAGAGTGAGGGATGAAGAAAGGAGAAAGGTGTGGGAGCAAGGAGGAGAGCGCGAGAGCAAACGCGGAGCGGGAGAGAGAGAGAGAGAGAGAGAGAGAGAGAGAGAGAGAGAGAGAGAGAGAGAGAGAGAGAGAGAGAGAGAGAGAGAGAGAGAGAGAGAGAGAGAGGTGGGAGGGGGAGGCAGAGGTGGGGGAGGGCTTGCACACTATGTGTCGCGCCCGCGGCGGCTCGCCCGGCGGCCGCGACTGACAGGTGTCAGGACGGCTTGCTTACTCTCGCCAACATCTGGTCCCCATACCCGCACGTGTGCGAGTGAGAGGGCGCGAGCGAGGCGTACTCGCGCCCGGAGAGAGCAAGAGAGACAGGAAATGCGAGAAGAAAAAGAAACATAGGGCAGTGAGACGGAGCACCTTTTGCCAAGTGCTTTCCCCTGGGCCCCGCCTCGCGCCCCGTACCTCACCACACGTCACGCGTCATTTGGTCCATTCGCTCAGAGTTATTGTTATCTCGGCGATGTGGAACCCTGCCCCGTGCCCCAGCCAACGCGAGGAACCCATATAGTGCGTGTTGCAGTATTACAAGACAAACACTTATCTATCTTAACCCCCCCCCCCCCCCCTTCTCATCACAGCTAGCAGCGGCGTAATACGCAGCGGCCCCCGAAAACTCTTTTCACTTTGGCGCTGCATTACGCCCGCGGTTGGGTCGGCCCTTCCTTATCGCCGAGCCCAGACCCGCCCCGCCCAGCTTTGCGACCCCTATAGCACCCTCTGCCCTGCCCCATGCCCCCCCCCCCCCCACGCGGCTGGCTGGCTGCCCCCTTTACGAGAGCTAGGCTAGGGGGGCCGCGAGATGCACGCCGAGATGACAACGCCGGGACAGGAAGCCACGCCACGCCACGCCGTCATAGTTCTCCGAATTCACTTTCCATCACCGTGCGTCTCTGCCCCCCGCCGCGCCGGCCGCCAATGAGCGATGCGATGACGCTGTTGTCACCGAGAGGGAAGTCACTCATACAAAATAAGTAGTAACGAATTTTTTAATTTACTTTTGATTTCTTTCATTTTTTTTGGTTCAATTTTTCTTTTCGTAGAAAATTTCTGACACTTTTTGATATATTTGTATGTTTTTCCTCTTATTTCTGACTTTAAGCAATTTTTCTCAGATTTTTTTCTTGTTAATTGGTTCTTGATTTTTCTGTATTTTTCTTCATCATTTTAATAACTTTTTATTTATTTTTATACGATTTTTTCTGTGAAAAGGTGGGGGAGGGGCGTACAATGGTTTATCGAAGTGATCATATCGGTTGTCACCCATCGCACAGCGCGCGCGCGGCGGCGAACAATCCTCGCGCGCAGCGCACTTGTATAGGGTTTCATATTGGTTCGCGTGAAAGAAGAAAGGAAAAGAAAAAAAATAACGACCGGCGCATGGTCGGCGACGCCCGTTGTTGGACTTCCGTATGACGCGCGACGACGAACACGTCGTGTGCATCGCTACAGTACAGTGCATGAGCGGAGGGAGGTGTAAAGTAAGAAAAGTAGTAGGGAATGAGTCATGAGGACGGATACACACCGAAGGGCCGAAGGATAATAAACAACTCTGAATTTGTGAATTTTACTTGAATTTCATCTTAATTTTTGAAAATTTAGGTAAAGTTTGGTGCATTTGCCAGTATTTATGTTTTTTTTTTTTTTTTTTTTAATTTCATTGAATTTTCCTCAATTTTTCTGAATTACGAGTTGTGCAAAAATTTCAGGGCTGTTGTCCCCCTTCACACACACACAAACACACAAACACACACACTCTGCAAACTAAAGTGTGAGACAGTATCACACTTTTTACTGCAGTACCACTGCGTCTCACACTTTCAAAAACTATTTTCTGTCGTTGAATAGCAATCACGTTTTAGAGAACAGCATCAGCTTTGGTTGAAAATCTCGGTTAAAACGAGCTACCATGTGATGGGGTCTGGAACAACAATACATTAAATAATCGTAAATCAATAGTTTCGAAAATGTATAGGAACGTTGTTGTTTGCGATGAGAACCCCATCACATGGTAGCTCGTTTTAACCGGGATTTTAAACCAAAGCTGATACTATTCTCCAAAATGTGATTGCTATTCAACGACTGAAAATAGTTTTTGAAAGTGTGAGACGCAGTGGTACTGCAGTAAAAAGTGTGATACTGCCTCACACTTGAGTTTGCAGAGCAGTGCACGAACTGCACAAACACACACCCATGTAAAGCTAGATAGACAACGGACCGGAAAAGGTATATTCGTGAAATTAACGGACCACAGCAAAGAGACGAGGAAGCAGGGCGTTGTTGTGGGAGTTCTTTCGTCGTAAAACTTGATCTGGAGCAGGGAGCGGGCGGGGCAGGAGGGCAGGGCGGGGCGGGGTGAGGCGGGGGGCGCCGCCGAAGCCCCTTAGCGGACTAGACGCCGCGCGGTACTGTGGCGCCCGCTGCCGGCAGGGACGGCAAGCTCGCCCTCCGCCTCTCCCCGCCGCCGCCATCCCCGCGCGCACGATGGGCGGCCTACCCGCGCGGCGCGGCTGAGGAAGCTAAGAGTAACGGTGCGGCTGACGAGCGCTGGCTCTCCCCGCCCCGTCTCTTTCGCACGCATGGGCTTCGCCGTATAGGGTTCGAGAGAGACAGAGCGAAGAGAGCGCTCTTCGGAATAAACCGGCAGAGGCCGGCCGGGGAGGGGGCAGCGCGGCAGCACCGTGAGGCGACGTGCACGATGGGCTGCCTACCCCGCCGGCGCGCGCGAGAGAGAGAGAGAAAGAGAGGGCGGGAAAGAACGCTCGCGCGGCGCGGGGCGAAGAGGTTGGGGAATCCGAGAGAGATGAATGGTGGTCTGACAGCAGCAGCAGCAGCAGCAGCGCCTCCAGTGCCGATCTGTTTCCATACGCCAGGCGCCGCATCAGCAGCGGCTGGACGCCGCGGAACGGTAGTGGTGGCCTCCACGGCGAAAGTCATCGTCGTCAAGCCTCTCATGATGACCCGAGACCATCATCCTGCAATATGCCCCGACATAGTGCGACAGAGACAGAGTGCTCGCGTCGACGCCTATCTCCACACACGACGCCGACGTTCTTTCTCTCTCTGTCTCTCTCACACATGCACGCGGCTCGGCACACAGTTGCGCAGCGGCAGCAGGCGGGCCTTGCTTGCACCCGCCGCAACCGAGAGGTCAGCTGCAAATACAGTAAAGGCCCGCCGGGCCCGGCCAGCAGGCGGCGAAAGAAGCGGCGCAAATGCCATGACAATGTATGAGGCGAGGCCCCCCCTACTCGCTACAACCACTGCAGCAGATGCGCAAGCCTTTTTAATTTTCTCTCTTTTTGACAAGTATAATTTTGCAATGCACGCAAAAAAAGAAGAAAAAAAGATTGCGCAGCTGAAATTAGATGTGAAAAATTAGCAAGGGTAGGTAGAAAAAAATCCGTCAAGTCCACATTATCCAATGTGGCCGAAAAAGGCTTCGCGTGCTTGATGTGGGCAATGGCAAGCTCAACCCCTTGACTTACACATTAACGGCATCTTTGATCAAGCAGTCGTCAAGAAACGTTCATAGAAATTACAAGCTGAGCGGGTACCTACTGCGAGGCCTGCCGCTCCTCTCATTTCCACATTTCCACCACCCGCTGTTTCCTCCGACGGTCCAAACAGCGTCAAAACAGCTGAGTTTGAATCCAAAATATTCACCCAGGAGAGGGTAAGAGAGGGAAAGGAGAGAGGGGAAGAGTTTGATTTCGATTTAGTGACGGATTCATAAAGGAGAGAGGGGGGAGAGGGAGAGAGGGGTAGGAGTGGTACGAGAGATAGAGAGGCCGGCAGCCCTTAAATTTAAACGAGTGGAATTTAAGACACATATTAGCACTTTTAATCGCGGAGGAGAGCGCACGGAATGCGTAGTTGGTCAACATTATCTTAAATCAACCCCTTAAAAAAAAAAAATAAAAAAATAAAAAAAAAATTAGATTTTTGAGGTCAGCCGATCTAAACGCGCACCAATATTTTACGTCAGACAAATCCGAACTGATTTTTCACCTTGGACTCAAGTAAAGACTCATATTGTAAAGATAGCGAGCTTCAGTCAGAGGCCCCGATTCATCCCGCCACGCTCCGCCACGCACCCTGCTCTGCGGGGGCGCGCCACATGTGACACCCCGACTGGGTTGCGAAAATTTTGAACGTAGCGTCAAAATACCCTGATTACTATGCCAATTTTCATAATTTCACCCCTCTTTAAACAAAATATTCAGAGTTGTAGGACAATTTTGAGGAGAGGGGACTTTCCCCAACCTCCACTTCCTCGACAGTCAAAATTGTCGTAGAAGCACCTGACTTTTTTTAAAAAGAGGGGTGAAAGGCTGATGCTTGATCCAAAACTCTGTTTTGTTTGTTGCTAGTTTCAAAATTTCAGAAAACTTGCGTCAAGACTTTCTATTCATTCATTGCACCTTTCGTCCGCTGCCGATAATATATGCGCAAGCTGAGTCGGGCGGCCGGGCGGACCCCCGCAAGGAAGGACCCCCGGCCCCGGCCCCGCCCCCGACCCGAACCTTTTTCTTTTGTGTGTTGGTGTGGGAGGGTCATCTCCAGAGGGGAGCAGGTAGCGCACACGAAAATCTTGGCGAGAAACAGAACCCGTGTCTATAGGCTTCGCGTTTTGCGCTTTAGCGCACGCGAAGCCTAATAAGCACCGTAGCTTAAAAATTAGCTGAGCCTATGCAGCTTAGGAATTAGTACACCTGCTAATTTTTTTGATATTTTTTTTTCTAAGACGTCATTTTTTTATTTTCTTTACTTTTTTATTTTTATTTTTTGGCGTGTAGGTAGGCCTGTTGGCCTGCGGCGCGCACCACGCGTTTAGCCCCTGCGGCCCGGCGTGGGGTCACGTAGGTTGGCCCTGCTCCGCACCCCGCCCTGCCCAGCGTGCGACACACACGTGCGACTCGGCTCGGCTTGGCGCGGCAAAATGATTTGAAAATAACAGGCTATGAAATCGATGAGAAAGTCATGAGCACCACCAAACGGGTTGAGTAACTCAACGATTCACAGCATTCTGCTGCAACAACCCGCCGGCCGATACGCACCCACACGTGTAGTCGCCAGCAGGAAAGCGAATGTCCGCATGTGCGGTTGACGTCAAGTCACCTGGATGGTGCAAAGGGCACGAGGGGGGCCTACTTTGAAAAATCAATGTAACGGGTGTTTCTTTGAATGCGTAACAGTGTTGCGGGACTGCATACTCGCCAGCGCTGCAGGGGCCATGGTGCCTTACAGGCGAATGGGGTAGGCAAACCCGCAACACTATTACGCATTCAAAGAAACACCCGGTACGTCCAAAAAAAAAAATATATATTAAAAAAAATTAAATTAAAAAAAAAATTAAATTAAGAACAACTGTGAAGAAAGTTCAGAAAAATCGAGAACAAATGAGCAAAGTAAAAAAAGAAATAAATATGGAAAAAAGTCAGAAATAGGGAGAAAGATAAAAATTTATCAAAAAATGAAAGTTTCCTTTTCTAAAAATTAAAAGTAATTGTTCGCTGCGTGTTTCTTTGACACAGGGGGTCCATTCATTCTCCGTTATTCCTTGTAATTCCTGCACTTTCCCGCGCACACGCCAGGGCAGGGCGTATTTCCCCGGCGGTAGCAGCAGCCACAGGGCGAGCAGGTGACTATTCTTCCACGACGACGCGCCGTGAAGACGAAAGTGAGAACACCGCCGCCACTACCGCCGGCAGGGCACCTGCGCATCGCGCACCAGCGCTGCATTCGGCACGGCGGAGCCATGGAGCGCCACAGGTGGGGCCGAGCGGGGAGAGGCGGGGTGGGGCGGTGCGAGGCGATGAGGGGCGAGGCGGGGTGGGGCGGGGTGGGGCGAGGCGATGAGGGGCGAGGCGGGGCGCGGCTGCGCTAAATCATCGCGCCCGCTGCCGCGCGCAGCCGTGCCGCCGGCGACAGCCGTGTCAATGACGCCGTAAGGCAATCGTAGGAATCCCATCACCCAGTCACCTACTGGCTGCTCAGCTCAGCTCTATCCGGTGCCGCCGCGCCCCGACACTTCGCTACATACGAGACTCTCCTTTTTACTACCCGCCCCGCCCCGCCCCGCCGGCGCGGCGTGTGTCGTCCGTCCCCCTCACCAGGCGCCTGACGGACAGCGAAGGCCCCCGTGCACGTATAACCGCTGCTGACACTCCGCGCGACGGTGAATAGTCTCGCCGCGGTAAATAGTCTCGCCGGTAAATAGTCTCTCTCCGGTACGGGTAAGTAGAGAGCGGGTCGATGGTATAATTAGTTGCAAAAGAAGCCGCCTCGCGCGTGTCGGGCGGGAGTATCGTGTGTTGCATGGCTCATGCTTTTAACACATTGAGGATGGCGTGAGTGACCTCTGTGTCGTGGTCACGGCTCATGAGTGCTTCGTAGTCATGTAGGGGTTGCGAATGAAAGATACCCCGCACACGCAAAAAAAAAAATTTGGCGTCTGAGCAAAAAAAGTAGCAGGTGCACTCATTTTTTTGCTGTATAGGCGCAGCTTATTTTTAAGCTACCGCGTGCTTAGTTTGTGGCTATTTATGTTTCCGCTGTACGAAGTTTTTGACCGTAGTGCTAATTTTTCACATCTAATTCATGCTGGGCGATTTTTCCCTCTTGCACACTCAATGTGTCACCATAATAAATTACATAATAATATATTTTTTTTAAAATCAAGGTCCTAGAGGGGCAGCTGCCAAGCACCTGCTCGGTGCACATTGTCACTCAAATCGCGCCGCACTTGCGGACGCGCTTGCGCAACGCGCTGCTCCCCGAGTGTTGCACGCGCCGCGCGGGACGCTAATCACACACCTGCGACCCAGCGTTATGCAAATAAGTGTAACGGGGACCAATCAGCCTCGCGGCGTCACGTTAAACGATCCACATCCAGAGACTGGCACTCATGTCGCGGGAATTATAAATGTGTACCTCCCAGTCGCAGCCCGGCCCAGCCCAGCCAGCAGCCGCGAGTCCATGGCAGAGAGATACGTGCGAGGAAGCCGGGCGGCAGGCGGCAGGCTGGCGGGCGGGGCGCGGGGCGCGGGGCGCGGGGCGCGTCAGAATGCCTCTCGCGCCTTGTGCCAGTGAACGGCGCGCCGCACAGGGCTGAGCGACTTTAAGAAGGCGGTGACGAAAGCTATAATACCCCGGGTACCTGATATCATGGCGTCCAATAAACACCTGCAGAGCGTCACGGTACATAATAGGCATGGCGGTGCACTGTTAGGTTAAAAAAAATAATTATTAGTATTATAAAAAATAATGTTTAAAAAAAAACCTTTAGTCATCTTTTTCACAATAAACTTCTTTTCAAGCTTGAGCGTCTTGCAGGGAAGTGGTGTGAAATCCGAAAGAACAGGAAACCACAGCACGTCTCGGGGACCTGCAGTAGTTTCATTTTTTTTTAAATCTTATTTTTTAGTTTTTTCATGGTGGAGTCATGAGAAAAGGGCGCCCTTCTCTCATGGTGGAGTTAGTAAAATGTACGCAGAAATTCAGAGAAGAAAATACCATCTGAAGTTTTCTGTTACATTATTCTGCTTTTGATGGCGCCTTGGTCGTGCAGTCTGTCTGTTCCTTACTTTTCAACGGAATTTCCACGGAATTTTTAACAGGGTATGCTGACCAACCCGCTTCAGTCAAACACTACAAATACACTGGAATCCGAGGTAATTAGCCTCATAGCTTGGCCTGATACGCTTCAAGTAATTTCGGTAAGGAACCTCCCGTCTACCACGACGAGTATGATTCCCGCCGTGCACGTAATATCACAACGTCACCATAACTAAGGAGTAACGACTCCGCCCGCCCCGGCGGAAGGACTGCGAAAAAGGAAGAGGTGGGTGAGCGGGAGGAAAGCAGTCAAACATCATCGCGAGCCGGGCCGGGCCGGGCCGGGCAGCATCCCCACGTAATGACTTTATAATCTCATTCAGATTCACGCTACAGGAGGCACACGGCCCGGCCCGAGCGGCCCGGGCGGCGTTACGAACCCAAAAGGCTTGCATCCTCTGCCTTATCTAGTATCATCTCTCATCAGGGCGCGGCGCGCATCGCCCTGCACAACCAGCAGCAGCCCCTCGATGAAACAACTCGCACGCACTAGAAGCGCAGTGTACGACTTTCGACGACACTGAAACTTAGATGTAAGGAATTTCTTTTTGTTAAATACCTGTCGGTGTGCGATATACTCTAAAGTTTTTACTACTAAATTTGCTTAGTAACTACTAAGCGTTTGTGCTGTAATAAGTTATAAAGAAATTCTTTTAGTGTTACTAAACTTTTTCCCAGTATTACAAAACGTTTTTCTAGTAAAATAATTACGGTGAAATTAAGTACTACGAACACGTTTAGTATTACTAGGAAAAAGTTTAGAAATACTAAAAGAATTTCTTTATAACTTATGACAGCACAAACGCTTAGTAGTTACTAAGCAAATTTCGAGTGTACATTTTTTCCTGACTTACTGGTATGCGACAAAATCATCAACACACTTGAAAGGAGCGAATAAATAACAATAATGCTATTGATAGCTGTGGATTTTTGCAACGCAATCGCTTCCAAGCTCACAACGAGGGATCCATCACCGACCCAAAAAATAAAATAAAATAAATTAAAAAAAAGTACACCCTAAGCCAAAGTCAGTAACAAATCAGAAAACAATCAAAGAAAAATAAAAAATTCAAGAAAAAATCACCCAAAATCAGAAGAAAAAAAATGAAAACAGAAAAATCAAGAAAATCGGTGTACGCAAGAATTTATGGTGAAGGACACAGGGTGGCATTTTCTGCTTTCAAACGCGCGCGACATTATTCGCAGCTCTCGTATTTCCCGCGCGCGGTACGTTATGAGTCACGAAGTGAAAACGACCCGCAATGATCTCACTCCTCACCTCATATCCTCCCCTGCGGACACACAATCGCGGTCCGAATGGAAAGGCGCGCAGCAGCGCGACGCCACAGTGAGTCTATAGGCGCCGCTGCAGCAGACGACGACGACGACGACGACGAAGGCGTTCGATGAGACACATTTAGCGCCACAATAGTTTATTTAGAGCGGCGCGCCGCGCGATGTCTTCATGCCGCCGCCCTCTCCACCTGTTGCGGTGGGAACTAGAATGGCCCGCGACCATTTATTTCTCTTGCCAAAAGGGTCGACGCCAGAAGAGGGAAGGGGGTGGGGAGGGGGGTTACGGCAGGGGATGAACAAAGGGCGGGAGGTGGAGGGAGGGAGGGAGGGAGGGAGGGAGGGGGGGAGAGAGAGAGAGAGAGAGAGACGCCTTCCTTCATTGGGCAGAGGAGGCGGCACGGCACGGCACGGCGAAGCTACTTTCAAATGCGTCGTTGTCGTTCACAGTCCAATTGCGATACGCCGGTCGCGCGCGCGCTGCAGGGCCGCCGACGCGACAGCGAGGTCAAGCAGTCCGGAAATAGCTAAGTTCCGTTCCGCGCGCCAAAGTTCGAGAGCAGATCGATTGAGAGCGTGTCGCATTTCGAAGAGAGAGCAGCTTTTCCATGTGAAGAGCAACAGGTTTTTTTTTTTTTTTTTTTTTTTTTTTTTTTAAAGGCTGCATAAAAATACATGTACAATAGAGTAGTTTTAAAAAGGTAAACCGTTTGTTTACCCTCCTTTAAACTGTCTTGCGCAGATTCTTTTGCCAGTAAAAACGTATACGCTCGTTTTTTGTTCCCGCCCCATTTTCCTAAACGGAATCCACGGTCCACAGGATTTACTAGGACACAAAACCACACTCTGCCTCCGTGTCCCATTAGTTTTAGGGCCTTCCCCAATGCCGGCGCGCGCAAGCATTTGCGACACGGGCTGCAGCAGGCCAGGATCACTCTGAGAAATATCTGTGTAGATTTACGAAATATTTCTTAAAGTAAGACTAACAAAAATGTTGTAAATTTCCATCAAACCAATCTTGTTCGTGAATGAGTTTTAAGTCGATAGGAAATGGTTGTAATTTAGCGATTTGTCAAAGTAATTTTACAAATTCACTTTGTGCAAAATTTTCCCGTAAACCAGCGATTATGTTTCACAGTGCTCGAGCCGCAGCCACTCCCCTTTTCAGCGGTTCGCTTTTTACGCGCCCCGCAGAGTCCGTGCGGCGGCGGGCGAGATGCAAAGAAATCAAGAGGGAGGCATAGTGAGAGAGACAGAGCGAGAGACTAATTCGGACTGTGGCCATTGCAGCTATAGGCCTTGGGGCTTATCTGCAGGACAAAAGAGGTGTTGACCAATGGAGTCGAACCCGGAGCGGCGCGGTGGTGGGACAGGGACAGCCGTCTCGCGGCGGGCCGCGGCGGGCTCGACTCGGACAGGCGCTGGACAGGACCGCACAAAAGAGCCTCCGGGCAGCAGGCCTGCTAGCCCTGCAGGTCCTGCAGGCCGTAGCGCTGCCGGCTCAAGTGGCAGCCGTGAGATTCCGAAGATCGCACTCGCGCACCTCGGTCCTTGTCGCACTAATGGAGCCAAGGGGTCCTTCGCAATGAATTGAAGCGTATACACCATTTTTTTTTCTTTTCGCAATTTTCCTTGATTTTTCCCGTTTTTTTTTCCTTGAATTTTTTCTTGTTATTTTTTTTAACGACTTTTAAAAGAATTGGTCTTAGGGTGTACAGTGAATTTTTGGAGTGAAGGACCCCTTGCATGGAGCCCTGCTATCCCCAACATAGAGCACCGCCTTTAGGTGCGACAGGAACGGAAGTATACGAAAGCGATCTCCAGGATCAGACGGCAGTGCAGTGCGCAGTGCACGCGCAGCACCCAGCGGCTCACTCACCTTCTATCGCGTATCCGTTTGCTGGTCCCCGTGCCCCGAATGGTCCTGTATAAGGTCATCATGGTGGTGGTGGTATTCCTTCGGGAAGGCAGTCGTCATGAACCTGAAACATAAAAAGAACATGTCTAGGTTAGAGTTTTGCTTGTGTAACAGGGGCGTGCGCGGCACGGTGCAGCGGAAATCCTTTCCTGCCCCAAGGCGTCCCCCAAGGTCGCTACCGTAAGATGCATTTGTTTTGGGCGACAAAGAAATGAAAATGATAGGTTTTCGGATTCCAAAATTCAGGATTTCGAAAGCAATGGTCTCTGATGGGGCCTTCAGAATAAGGAACACAAATCTTACTGAGATCCTTACAACGCTTCCACTAGAAACTCAAGGGAACGTTACTGTTGCATACTTGCGGAAGGTGAGCGTAATTCTATAAACACACTTGAACTTTCTGAGGAATTCCTCATACCTGAAGTGTTGAGTACAACTAATGGACAATTATACGCCTACATGTGTTCAACATTCTCCCACTTGGGTGTGTGCAGTTAGGGACGGTCAGATGCCACCCCCGCTTATACAATATTCGAAATATATTTTTTTTCAAGAAAACCTACACTTTTTGATAAATTTTGATCTTCTTCCCCCCTATATCTGACCTTTAACCATTTTTATTTCAGATTTTTTTTTTTATTAATCTGTTCTCGATTTTTCGGATTTTTCTGTATTTAGATACTTTTTGTTACTGTTTTTTTTAATTGATTTACTGTTTTGGGGCCGTACGATGATTTTACAAAGTGAACCCCCCTTGCCATAAGGTCCTTTTAGAAGGTCCGTCCCGCCCGTCAGCGGGACCTCATAACCCCTATGCACCCTTGCGGCCCACATGACGACAGCCGGCGCGACCCTGCGCGGCGGCGCAGCTCAGTAGCGTGCACACACACACACACACACACACACACACACACACACACACACACACACACACACACACACACACACACACAGAGGGAGCCCACGCGACATGAGTCTGCAGCACACAGCATGATGGCGACGGTCTTGGTGTACGTGTGCGACCCTCTCTATATCGCGCCGCTGGCTGCCCCCTCGGAGGCCCTTAAGGCCCTCCTCCTCCTCGTGGCCGCGCGCGCCCTCTGGATGACATCAGCTGAGCGCGCGAGGGGCGCGGCACGGCACGGCAGGCCACGCAGCGGTTCTCACAGGAGTAGCGTCACACTCAAAACGGGGTCGCGCCAGAGCGGCCTTGGTAGCAAGAGAAGTGTCATATACGAGAGTGCGAATACTGGATTCATTTTTCTAATAGGTCAGCCCTCACAAAAAGAAATGATTAAAATATGGACAGTGCCACCTTTCACTGCGGCAAAAAAAATATCCTTTTGGATCAATAAAAAAAATTTAAATAAGAAAAAAAATCTTTGCTTTTCTTAATGATTTGAGCATTTTTTTTTTTTGCCGCAGTAGAAAGTAGTATCGTCGATATTTTAAATTCACTTTTCTTTGGGGTTAGAATTTTTTTTTTTCTAAGAGTACGCGGCTCTAAAACCGATGCACGTAACTGAAGGAAGAGAAATTAGAATCGCATTCGTTTTCGAGAGAATGCGACTCAGATGGTCTTCCACCAAAAGCTGTGGACGCTCAAGCTGCCCTCACACTCTCAGTTTCCAGAGCACCGCGAGTGCACACAGCAGCCACGCCACGCATTCGCGGACGTGCCCCGCCCTGCCCCGCCCCGCCCCACCCCACCCCGACCACAGCAGTCTCGTCTGGTCTGGTTTGACTGCGGTGCGGCGGCGACCTCCCCCTGTAAATATAATAACGAGCCCACCCATTACGTCGCCCCGAGCCGAGCCCAGAGCGCATGCGCGCATGCGGGAGCGTCGCGACGATTCTAATAAAACCGCATCACATCCTCGTTAAGGCGACGAGGCGCGAGAGGAAGAAGAAGGTGCCAAACCGGGTCGCGCCGAGACGCCAGGGCGCGCTGCTCTGCTCTGCCGTCTCATTCCGAAGATCGCTCTCGTACCTCCGTATCCTCGTCGCACTCATGGCAGAGCCCAATGTCGGGGGTGGCTGGGCCCCATGAGAGCGACAAGGACGGAGGCGCGAGAAGCTATCTTCGGAATGAGCCTGCTGTGTGGCGGCGTGGCGCAACAGGCAAGCGGGCCGGGGCGGGCTGCATACTTCATGTACACGGACGCGGGAGTAAAGACAAAACGTTGCGGCGCGGGAAGTCAGGTAACGACAACACATCTCGAACGCGAGTCAAACGCGACTTCACAAGACACGCGACTGCGACTATGTGGTACGGAAACTTCAACGCTATACACGTCGCTCAGCCGAAACTCGAAAGACACACGACGTGACGTAAGTCCTGGAGGATACTTCAATTAAATTGTAAGCCCATTGGGGTGCGGATGGCCACTTTGTACCCACCATCCTGAGTTACATCACTGTAGATTAAAGTGCCCCGCACTGAACGTGTCAGTGATTCGTGCGGCGAAAGACGTGGCAATCTTAAAATTACGAGCGTAGCTCACGGAAAAAAGAGATTTATATTTCATTTTCTTTTCAATAATAACATTTAAAAAAAAATTACTTATTTTTTTCCGAGTATGTTTAGAGCGCCGGGCAAAAGTGAACGTCTCCTCGACCAGCGCGCGCCAGCAAGCGGCTACTTTCCTTCTAGCGGAGCCAAATACGGGCAGCGCGCGGGCTCAGAGCTCAGGGAGACGACGGCGGCAGCGGCGCGGTGGCACCCGCGCTATCCGCGCCATAACTGAGATGTCACCGCCAGCGCCGCCCCGCCCCGCCCCGCCCCGCCCCGCCCCGCCCCGCCCCGCCCCGCCCCGCCCCGCCCGGCCCCGCACGCTGTCAGCTCGCACGGTCAGTGAGCAGCGGAAGCTGACACCACCAGACCAGCAGAGGAGACTGCCAAGGACTCTGCTGTCCCTCCTGCTGGGCGCCCTCGCCTCGCAGGCCTGCAGGCCTACAGGCCGGCAGCAGGACACCTTCACGCCGGGCCAGGACGGGGAAACCACTCTGAATTTTTGGTGTACACATTTCGTGAATTTTTGTGAATTGTCGTGATTTTATGTGAATTTTTACTTGAATTTGACCTTAATTTTTGCAAAGTTTCCTGAATTTTTCCTAATTTTTTTTGATTTTTTTTTTCTTGTATTTTGTATTTTCTGAAATACGCGGTGTGCAAAAATTTCAGAGTTGTTTTAATTAATTCCCCCTCAGCTGGAGGGCCGCAGCTCGCTCCCCTCATACAGTACAGTAGCCTCAAACGCAGCGCGTCGTCCCGGCGAAAGGGAAAAGCAGCTCAAGCGGCTCAAGGAGCCGAGCAGAAGCAGACCGATCCCCGAGCAGCGCGGGACGCTTTTACACTACTGCGCGGCGATAAGGCATCGCCCAGCAGCAGCGGGATCCGATCCGATCTGAGATCGGCGCACTGGAGGAGGCACAACATGGGTCTGAGCGCAGCGCACTCGACATTATATCAACCTGCGCGCCTTTTCTTTTCGAAATTGACAAGTGAAAACGCCGCGCTGCGATTCGCTCGAAATAGAATTAATCCGTTTCAATCTCAGATAACCAGTCTGACACCTGCACCACCCCAGCTCAGCTCATTTTCCCCGTTTCATTACCTCCCAGTGTGCAATGCCGCGCTCAAAAACACATGCGTGATTACAGCACCCTCCCCCTCCCCCCCCCCCTCCCACGCGCACTGCCCCACGTTGCAGAAGTAATTTAACCCATTTCTCCACTCAATCCAAAAGCCACACGCGCGCTCGGCTTGCAAGGCTGATTCCGAAGATTGCCGTCCTTGTCGCACCTGAGGCGGTGCCCTATGTTGGGGATAGCGGAGCCCCACGAGTGCGACAAGGACGGAGCAGGCGCGAGAGCGATATCTTCGGAATCAGACCTGCCGGCCGGTGGTGGGCGACCTTGGCCGCTAAGTAGCAGCGCTCCTCTTCGTTGAGGATTGATTGAGCGGCGAGAGCAGGGCAGCAGGGCAGCGGCTGAGTTCGAAAAAATAAAACAGTTGCACCAATTAATGCCGTCGACCTCTGCTCTCCTCTCCTGCTTCTCGTGGAGATAAGGCCTTGCGACCAATGCACTGGTGCGCGAGCGCGCTTTTGGCATTTAGCACCGCGGCGCACTGCTGCACCACCACCACCACCACCACCACCGCGGCGATGCACTGCACGGGGGAGGCACGAAGGTCGTCGGGACAACCGCACAGTGACACACTGACACGGTGTGCATCACGCTGGAACCCTCTCATCATATCGCCCCGCCCCGCCCCGCCCCTGTACACGATGACAGAACCCGCTGACAGCAACAGCATCCATCCATGGCGGCTTATATTCGCCAGGAGTAGGGGGGTCTGACTGATTCCCTTTGATAAGGTCGAGGCCTTGTACTTCACCGTCGAGATGCGACGCGCGCTGCTCGCGGCGGCGGGGCGAGCTTTCGCGCCCCGCCCCGCCCCGCCCGGGTCCGCGTCCCGACAGTAAGACAAAAGGCATAGACATTACGGGTCGGGTCACGCAGCGACTGTCGATAATGTTAAAGCGCCCCGCGTGCACCGTGCACCGCGCCCCCGGCAAATTGAAGACGCCCTCCATGATGACTGCTGATAGTCGTTGGACGTCATAGTCTGTCTCGCTCACTCACTCACACCATCACGACCACCAGACCTACACACTAAACCCTTATGCACAATTTTATACAACCATAGTTATGCACAAAATTTTATGCATAACTATGTTGCACATTGTGCATAATTCTGCACAAATTTGTGCATAAGGAACAGAGTTAAGCATAGTTATGCAGGAAAAATTGTGCATAACTATGGTTGTGTAAAATCCTGCAAGGCTTATGCACAAAAACATGCATAAGGGTTTAGTGTGTAGACACCATCATGTCACTCTCACTTTATATGCGCTGGAAATCCACGAGCACACGTATCTTTAACTTTGGACGTAGGTTTTACTAACATACCCGCACACGGGGAGGAAAAACAATTCCAGGGGGAAACTACTCTGAAGTTTTGCACATACCCAGGAAAAAAAAACAGAAAAAGAAAAAGAAAGCAGAAATGTTAAGAAAAATTTATCAGGCATAAGGAAAATTCTGGAAAATATACAATTTTTTTTAGAAATAAAAAATAAAGCAAAACTTGCAAAAAGACAAAATCAACGAAAATCCGCAGGCTTCACAAATTTTGTACACCAAAACTATTTCCCCCCCTCGAAAAATTCATACTCCGTTGGAAGAAAAAAGGGCATTTGTGACTTGGATTTCCGGAGCTGTGCTCGATATATCCATCCCCGTCGTCCTCGCTCGCAGCGCAGATAGGCAAATGGCGCGTGATTTATCTCAGTGTTTACCCCCGCGCTGAGTGGTCGGCATGTCGCACTCATGGCTCGCGCAGGTGCGCGCGGCTCTGCCAGCTGGCGCCAAATGTGACTTCCTTTCCACCGCGGCCCTCCTCGCCCAAGGGTGTCGCCCGAGTGGGAAACAACTCGGAAATTTTCGTACATCTCGTAATTACTAAAAAATTAATAAAAATTCGTGAAAAATCGGAAACATTCGCAAAAATAAATATCAAATAACTTTTATTTTTTTGAAAATCTGGCGAATTCTGGAATTTTCTTTAATTAATGTGTAAAAATCAAGCAAAAATTTGGAAAAATTGTACATCAAAATTCAGAGATTTTTCCCACTCAGCGTTGCCCCGCCCCGGCCGACGCGACGGTGCCCCGCGGGAGAGATACCGTTTAGCCGACTTCGTTTCCGTGACAAATCAACGCGGCCGCGCAACTCGGGTTTCCTTTTTGTCTCCGGCGTCTTCTTTCCCTCCCACCCACTCTGCTTCCGACCAGTACGCGGCAGCACACCAACCAGCGGGGCGCGCGCGTTCACAGAGAAAAAGAAATTGTCCGGCGCCACGTCGCCATCGCACTGCCTTCTGCATCCGAGCATTTGCCAACTTGAAGCGAATGGGTGGTTTAACCAACAAAACAAAATCACTAAAAGCATTAAATTGGTTAAAGATCGCGGCTTGCGGCAGGCGCGCCGGGGGCGGCGCGCACCGAGCGCAAATGGTTTAAAGGGTTGTGCTTGAGGGGCGCAGTGAGGCGCGGCTAACGAGCTGACTTGCACTCTCTCCATCACCAATCGATGCGGGAGTGGCGGGGCGCGGCGGGGTGTGGCCGGGTGGGGTGGGGTGGGGTAGGGCCGGGTGGGGTAGGGCATGGCGGGGCAGAGCGGACTGCAGCACTAAGCCAAGTGGTCAGTTTGCCCAACAGCATTGTACTCTTGCCCCGTCACGACCCAAGAGGAAACATAGAAGGCCCCAAACGATTCATGCGCGCCGAGGTCGCGCGAAGTTCATGAACTTCATCATTGCTGATGAATTGCTTCATCATGAAACTGCTCCTCACAGTTCCTGCTGAACTTCAATCACTACTCGGCAGAAATCTGCCAAAATTAAAAGTTTGTCGAAATTCATCGAGGTTGAAGGTGATTAGTTAGTTAGAGCCCATCTCAGCATCTCAGCAAAACAAATATTAACAAACAGTACGGTAATCTATGAAAATTCGCACAACAAAGAAGTGTT
The DNA here is from genome assembly GCA_029379305.1 of Frankliniella fusca. NCBI lineage: Eukaryota > Metazoa > Arthropoda > Insecta > Thysanoptera > Thripidae > Frankliniella > Frankliniella fusca. Next base: position 2,339,972 of record JAHWGI010001411.1, read on the forward strand.
ATATATAAACACTTCTTTGTTGTGCGAATTTTCATAGATTACCGTATATATATATATATATATATATATATATATATATATATATATATATATATATATATATATATATATATATATATATACACACGCTATATGGAGGCGACACGTCGATGAGCGGCAGGAGGCGGGCGCTGCTCGCGACCTCGGCTCCACTTACACGCGTCACGGTGGCAGAACAACAATGTGGGTCACGGGAGGCGCCCTGCCCGGCCCTGCCCCATACCCGCTCACTTACACCGGCCGCGCACCACACCACCACCACCTAGCCGAATGTGGCAGCTGGCACCAGCGGCACTCCTGTCAGTTTGGCACGCAGCTCCGACTACAGCATCACCATCTAGAGTAGTTTGTGTTTTTTCTTCTTCCCCCCCCCCCCCCCCCTTCTGAATCCTTTATTCCTTGCGTATACAGTGGCGCGCACGCGGAGGTCCGCAGCAGTGGTGGGACCAAATATGACGATGAAAAAGGAGAAAAAAAAAGGAGTAAAAATATGGAAAAAAAAAAGTGAGCATAGCGGGAGAACCGTAGCAAGTGGGACGCTGAGCGAAGTTGGCGTGATGAGTTAAGGCACGCCACATGACGCGTCACACGCAGCGGAGAAGAACAATTTTACTTTATTACTGCTCTCTTTCTCTCTATCCACAAATTGCTCCTACTCGCATAAAGCCAACAAGCCCCCCTGTCTGTCTGTCAGTCTCTCTCTCTACATGAAGCGCAGGGTGCGCAAATCAGCACGGAGACGGGAACATATTAAACTGAACACTTCACAAAGCGATCAGAGCGCGCGCGAGAAAGAAAGAGAGAGGCAGCTCGTAGTGAAAAGAAAGTGAACGCAGTGGGCTTACGTGGTGCCGATACGCGCAGCCCTTTGCCATGCAGAGCAATTTAAGAGCCCGAGCAGTTTGTCACTTCGACGAACAAACTATCTGCAATGCTGCAGCCATATTATTCCCCTTTCAATACAACTAGGTAGAATGTCATTGTGGCGACCTGGCGTCCACACACAACAAACACACACACTAAAGGGCGCTAAAGGGGCGTCAAAATATAGTCCACAGGAGAAAAACGACGAGCAAGAACTCATTTAGATGATTACGCAGCGTGAACCGAGGGGTATTTACTCAAAAAAATAAGTGTACACCCTAAAATAAAATCAGCTAAAAATCAAGAATTATTTTTTAAAGGGTATAAGCTAAGTAAACTAACAAAAAATTAGAAAAAATCAGAAAAGATTGGCGTACGCTTGAATTTTATAGTGAATAAAGAACCATCGGCGCGAACCCCTGCTCCGCGAAGGTTCGTTAGCCCACGAGTATTATGATTCCATCTGCGAAACCCGCCGCGGCTCATTGCGTTACACGCGTCGGACCCCCATGAGGAATGTGGAACCTGTCGTTCGCCACACGCACACACACACGCACGCACATGCACACACACACACACACACAGACGCGAGTAGGTATCAATGCCACGGGCCGAAGCCTGGGCCTGGACCAGTGATGCTGCACCACAGAGAGTCTGCTGTCGCAAGCTGCTGCGCGCGGCCCGGCCTGGCCCGGCCCCCGGCCGCGTGTAGCCGTGGCAGTGACGATTCAAAACGCTCTATGGGGTCACCACGGCTGCGCGGGGCCGGGGCTGGTGGCTGGGGCCCGCCGCCGCAGAGCCGAGCCAGCCTAATACCTGTGGGAACGAGAGGTCACAAGAACATCAAAACAGGTTCCAGTGCGATGCGAGCGCACCGATAAGCAAAAGTGCAAGGCACCGCCGCGGCCGCACACAAACGGACTCGGATCCCCGCCCCTAATTCGTGCCGTCAAAACGCCGCGCGCGGTGAATTAAATTGACGATCCTTCTCGCGTCGGAATGAAGTAATCGTGTTTCAGAAGTTCGTGAATGTTTCGATGGGTGCCTGACACAGAGAATAACAAGAGAATAACATGCGCTAAAATCGAGTTGGAAACAACTCTGAAATTTTTGTGAAACTCGTCAGAAAAATTCAGAAAAAAATTGGAGAACTTCCGAGAAACACTGAAAAAATCAGAGGACTGCCGAGACATTCTGGAATTTAAAAAAAAAAAAATCCGCAAAATTCATAAAATTTCAGATAAAATTCAATCAAAAATTCACAACAATTCACTAAAAATGCACAAAATTTGCACACCAGTTTCTGAGTTGTTTTCCCCTTAGCTAAAATGCAGGAGGGAAAACCAACCAAACACCATGTCTACCAATCAGCATTTTTTGAAATGGGGGGGGGGGGGGTCAATGAGGATGTCAATACGACGCGTTATTTTGAATCACGTCATAAAAATGAAAGTCGAAGCAAGAGAGACACACAAGATACGGACAAGTATGCACAACGAATGGAGAGGGTGGGGCTGGAGAAAGGCGGAGGAGGAGGAGAGGAGAACAAGGAGGAGGGGGAGGAGGAGGAGGAGGTCGGAGGGGAGTGGCCACCGGTCTTAATGCCTCATCTCCAGCCCCGCGGCTAGCTGCGCCCCGCCTGCTTGTCTCTGACTGCGAATCGATTATCGCCAGAAATCGATCCCACCGAGATGACCACGACGACCACGCCTTTGGGATGGAGAGAGGACCGATGGATAGGCGATTAGGAGCGAAGCAAAGGTGCTGAATTGATGACTTGTGAAATGCCGAGGCTCCCGCTTGCGTTCGGGCTGCCGCTGCCGCGAGTAGGGTTGAATCAGAGTCGCGCTCGCCTCGGGCCATGGAGTGAGGCAGGACTAAGTCATTAGAATTGAATGGGGATGTTAATAAGCCCGTAACTATTACCGCTGCGTTACCGAACTTTGCGATAAAAAGGGCGTAAATCACCGAATCTTAGCGGTAGTTTTAACTGAATTTACATCACGAAAATGGAAGAAAAAATTGCTGTTGAAACATCACTGAACACTCAAATTTAGAGCATACCTCCGTACCATATACGTCTTGAAAGGATTTATTTTTATTTTTATTTTTAACTTAAACAAATTGATAAAACACGTGGGCACGGGAGCGCTAGCAGTGCGCGTGTGGCTTTTCAATGATCCCCCGGCCTGGACCCCTGCCCGCCGGCCGCACTGCCGTCGGATTCCGAAGATCGCTTTCGTACCTCCATCCTTGTCGCACCTATGGCGGTCCCCTACGTTGGGAATGGACGGGCCCCCATAAGTGCGACAAGGAAGGCGCGAGAGCGATCTTCTGAATCAGCTGGCAGCGCTGATGAGGCGCTCAATCCGTTGCCTGACCCAAATTACCACCTTCCCCATTCCAAGGCCCCGGGCGATCACTCCTGGCGTTCGTTCGCTGTATCCAGACGAACAGGTTGTTGAAAGTTCTGACTCTGTATTTTACTTTCCAGCCACTTTCAATTTCGTATCCCAGGCGGGAGCCCAGCCCCCCAGCCGGGCCGCCGGGCCCATACGACTTGTAGCAAACATAATAGAGAGATGCGATCGCGAGCAAATTGGGCCAGAGAGTTCGTCCAGTTTTCTCTACAGTTTGCGTTCGTTAAAATTTAAAAAAAAATAATCATTTTTTCTTCTTTTTCTATTCACAGAATACTAGTTTGTATAAGAGTTCAAAACTATATGTAGAATTGTTAATTTAATCTGCGGTTTACCCACGCATCCAAGCCTCGCCGTAGAGAGGCGGCGGCCTCCTCGCCGCGCTGCTCTCCTTACCCCGATCCGCAGAATCGACACGGCGGACTGGAGCCGTTTATCGCTCCTCACATCTACAGCATGCACAGGTTTTTTCTATCATTTCCGCCGATCGTGTACGCACGCGTACATCAAACAGCCAGCAGCAGCAGCAGCGCGACTGCCTGCCACAAGCAGGTAGCTACCACCACCACGCTATAGCGTGAGCAGCCGGCGGAGAGGCAAGCGTCCGAGACATAGCCAAGTTTCGCACCATCGAACAGGCGCGCGTCGCCGCGTCGCGCACACGAGGCGCGGGGCGAGGCGGGGGGCGCAAGGGCCACGGCCTGTCGTCTGATTCCGAAGATCGTTCTCCTCGTACCTCCGTCCTTGTCGCACCTATGGTTGCGCGCTATGTTAGGGGTGGTAGGGCCCCACGAGTGCGACAAAGAAGGAGACGCAGGAGCGATCTTCGAAATCAGACGGTCTGCCGAGTCGAGCCCACAGCTGTGGCTGGCATCAATTGAAATGTACATTGTACGACGGCCACCCTATGCGGACGTGCATACCAAGCGCGCCAGGCTGCCTGCCGGGTCGGGTAAGGAGAACCGTACCGTTCAGGCGGCCCCGAGGGAGAGAGGCTATAGAGAATGCGTGGGAGCGAGCGAGAGGTCCGACTGTCCGAACCGCGCGCGTCGTCTGCTGTCCGGGACTCCTTGCCGTACACCGTCCCACCACGCGCCACACCCACCACGAGGCAGGCGTTCTGACGCGTCTCGCGTTAGCTTCGGCAGGGCGGGGCACGTGAAGGCACGGCGACGCTCCTATACTGTTCTCAAGTAAAACAATTTTTTTAAAAAGCCTGAAATTGCTAGACATACCAGGCGAGTTATCCATCGAAAAATCCATACGCGAAACTACACGCCTCGTTTAAGTCTGAGGAGGATACATTAGTTGAATTGCTTTTTTAACGAGAGAAAATTTCTGCTGAGAGTAAGACTCCCGCTCGGTCTCTCATGTCTGACGCTCGGGAGTGTCGTGTGCTGTCTCGCAATTCAGTTTGCAGAGCAGTAAAGTGAATAAAAGCTCGCACCCCAAAGAGAAATTTTGGTGGAAGGAACGTGGATTCCACGTAGAACTGTCACGTGGATTCCACGTTGACAGACGACGTGATTTCCACGTTGAAATGACTCTTCGCTCCACGTCGAATTTTCGTCGATTTAACGTGCTCACACCACGTACCACATCCTCTAAGAACAGTGTTATGATGTGATTATGAAACGTTTTCATTCTTCCCCTTTCCCCCGGGTGTTTCTACTCAACAATCCAACTCATTGCTTTCTTTTTCTTCACTTTACCTGGACTTGAACCCGGGAGCTTCGGGTTGGAAGTCTCGTACTATATCCGTTAGCCTATGGCGCGGCTGATGAGGACGGAGCGTCAGCAACCGATCCCACTGTAAGGGTCACCTCACACAGCTCCTTGGCATGGTCTTACCGATTTGTGGGTTAAATACGACCAAATTCGATTTCCTTTTGTTTGCGACTAATCGTAAATAATATTTTATTAGGACATGACAGTTTTCAGACGACGTCCACAAAAAAATAAAGATCTGACTGAATTCTGAACGTTCAACTGTGAACTTCGTACAGTGGACTCCACGTGGATCCCACGTTATTTCCACCAAGTCTGAAACTTGAAAAAAATGCATAAATCGCCCTTTCTCCAATGAATCAGGAACAGGAAAGTCGCTAGCACAGAAATCAAGGGGCGATCAGTCAGTAGTCGAAAAATGGTGGATCCGTCCACGGTGGAGTAAAACACGTTGATTCCACGTTATTTCAACGTATTCCCATTAACGTGATAACCAAATCATAGAGCGTATTTCATCTCATGAATCATGGAAAAGTATGAAGGAAAGTTGACAACACAGAAATTCCATTCTGAAATAGTAAAGTAGTTGAAATATGGTGGACCAGTCCACGGTGGTAAAAATAACGTACATTCAACATTTTTTCAACGGGATGTTGCAAACTCAGCTTCCAAGCAGTTGTTTCACTAGTTATTATGTTCAGGCATGCTAGGTGCACCACAGTTTCTTGCAAACATAAAGTTATGATGATATTTTATAATCGGGAAACCAGTTGAATTTTGGTGGATTCATCCACGTCCACGATAGATCCACGCATCCACGTGGAATCCACGTTGAATCCACGTCACGCTTCTCTTTGGGCACAGAGGCGACAGAGGCGCTACGTAAAGGCACGTACTTTGCTGGAAAAAAATTGTGAACGGACTATGCTCGGCAGTGCACAATATTCAAAAAATTTCAGAAAAATTAAGAAAATTTCAGATAAATTCTGGAAAGAAAATTAGGAAAATTTTCAAAAATTCACATAGTTTTAGGAAAAAGAACTCCAGCAAAAGTTCAAAAAAATTCACAAAAACTCACAAAATTTGTACTCCAAAAATTCAGAGCCGTTTCCCCATCGGGCCGGCCGCGGGCAGCGTCGCGTAGGTGCGATAGGCTGTCACCGCGCCCCGAGCCCGGGGCACTTTTCACGCCGTACTGTTATTAACAGGCCGGCGGGGCGGGGCTCTCTAAACGTCCAAACCATACTGTACCGCATGGCGCTGGCGCGCGGCGAGGAAAAAAGCCCGCAGAGACCGCGGGGCGCGGTAAGACTGCGGCGGGCCTCTCTGCGTATTACTGCGTGCGGCGCGCGTGTTGTAATCGCGCTCTCTTCCGGCGTAAAACATCCCTCCGGGGCTCACGGGTCTATGGCGATTTAAGAGGGGGGGAGGTTATGACAGGGCATCGTGCTTAATTTTACGCCTGCCGCCGCCGCCGATTCAAATGATCGCGGTGCAACGCCGAGCGTTTGATGCGGTATGCAGCCGAGGAGTTAGGCAACAGAGAGGCACGTGTGCGAGGCGGGTTGGCCTATACCAAGGGCTCCTTCACTATAAATTCAAGCGTATAACGATGTTTTTGGATTTTTCTGTGTTTTGTTTATATTATCATTTTTTAATTTTACTGGTGGTTAATGTTTTTCTCTATTTATTTTTCTTGATTTTTACTGATTTTTTTTTAGGGTGTATCTACACTGATATTTTTGGGGGTATTGAAGGACCCCTCGCCCTAGACCCTGCCGCAACACTGACTACCTGCCAACTTCCAGGCAAATCGTGCGAAATGCGAGAGTGGCTGGCCAACAGAATGGAGAGCTATAGATAAGCCTTAAGGGTGCTCGTTTCTATACTTCCTCTTTGAATGCAGCAGCTTAAAGCCCCGCTCACCATAGCACATTGAGCGAAGGGTACATAAAATATCGTATTGCACAAGTCAGTGAGTAAAGTGATACGCTCCAGTATTAAGTCCACTCTCTCATACTGTCTGTCTCTCTCTCCCCGTCGGGTACGGCTGGCCCCGCCGCATGTCAGCAGAGCTGTCAGCCAGGTGTCAGGCTGAGGCGCGGACCGTGTCAGAGGAGCGCTCCAGTTTTCAAATGATCGCGGTATATACGTACCGATCGCTCGCTGGACAACAACTGCACTACCATATATCCACTGACACGAACCAAAGCCCCCTCCCCCTCAACTCAACCCTTCTCCGGCGGCAGGCCCCTCATGGACTTTTCCGTCCCTCTTCACCTCCACAAGTCCACTGCCGCTATGATTCTCTCTCTCTCTCTCTCTCTCTCTCTCTCTCTCTCTCTCTCTCTCTCTCTCTCTCTCTCTCTCTCAGACACATCATCGGCCATGGTGGGTGGTGGGCGTTTCGTTGGACGGAATGAGTCTGCAGCCGCCAGCAGAAGGATTCTATACAGCCCCGCGCGAGGCGAGGCCCACACAGACCAAAAGACGCGGGAATTTTCCTTTTTTCTTTTCGCTGCAGCGTCGTCTCTTTCACTTTCACCCGCGAGTAGACACTGCATCGCGCTCTCCGTCAGTCCGTTGGCTTCGTTTGGGCGAGCGCGACTGCGCGCGACTCGAGGGAGACGATCACCGCAGCCGACTGGCTCCGAAGATCGCGCTCTCGTGCCTTCGTCCTTGTCGCACCTGTGGCGTTGCCTGTGTCGGGGATGGCAGCGCCCCATGAGTGTGACAAGGACGGCGATGGCGGTCTTCGGAATCAGCGACAGCAGCGTCGACGCGACGACGGTTCCGCGCAGCCAGAGGCGAAGGCGGCGCGGAGGAGAGGAGAGAAGAGAAGAGGGAAGAAAAAAAAAAGTTGTCCGGGACAAACTAGATCACGAATGAAGTGGGCGTCTGCAGGCGCCGCCCGGCAGCATCAGTCAGTCGCAGAAGCCCCCGCGGCCCCCGCGGCCCCCGCGAAGGAGGCCCGACCTGGCCCAAGCACGACAACACGAAACAAGACCGCGCGCCATGGCCCATCCATTTCCCTAAGGTTTAATATTCATTCCTCGTACAGCCTGATGAGATGAATGAGTCGCTGCCCGTCACGCCGCGCCTCGAGCAGGTCCACTTTCATACCTAGAACCCGCTGCCGGCGTGTCAAGGGGGAAACAAACTGTGAAATTTTTGGACACCTCGAAATTGAGAGAAATTCAGGAAAATTCGAAGGGAAAAAAATTGGTAAAATTCAAGCAAAAAATCATAAAAAGTTAATAAAAATTGAAAAAAAAAAAAAACAACACGAAAATTCACAAAATTTGTACCCTAACATTCAGAGTTGCTTTCCCCTCGCGCTGTGCCCAATCCCGAGGCCAATGTAATTTTTTGTACGTAAACAAATAACAAAAAAAAAATCTCTTATAGTTACGCATAAATAAGCACAAATTTCGCATAACTATATGCGTACTTGTTTTACGCAGGCTACATATGCAAATAGACTTACGTATTCAAATTGTAAGTCCATGTTGTGACTTTGCGAGGATGTTTCGAGCTGTGCGACCGGCCTGGCAGTGGACTCTCTGCACCAGAGGAGGGAGGTGGGGTCCGCAAGGTTTTATATATAAGAGGTCAGCCGTCATGACGGGGCGCCCGCACTGGCATTTTGCTAAATTCTTATCGGGAAAACGTGAGGCAGTTGTAACGCGATAGCAAAGAGTCCATCACAGGGACAAGAGGGCAGCGCGGCGGGCGGCGCAGGGTGGCCGGTGAGTCAAGGACTTCCCCCGGAGTTTAGAGCAGCGCGCGGGGCGGGGCACGCGGGGCGGCGGGACCGATTTGCAATAGATAATGTCCACCTCGCGGCGCCCCGCTCACCTCACCCGCTCGTTAGGGAGCAAGGGGTTTGCAAACAGCCACCACCCAGCTTTTTTGCCTTATTTCAAAAGAAAGACAACGCGGCTAGCGCGGATAATTAACGACGCATTAGCTGACTTCTTTTTTGACAGATACCCATTTTGGCAGACCCATATTGCGCACCCGCGCGCGCCGACGTCGGACATGGGGAAAAGGAAAGGGGGGACCTCAGGCGAAACATTCGTAAAAAAAAAAAAAGTACCAAAAAATTTCGGAACATTCAAGAAAATTCAGAAAAGTAAAAAAAAAAAAAAAAAAAAAAAAAAATTCAAGCAAAACTTGAAAAAAATAAAAAATAAAACATTCAACAATAGTTCAGAAACATACACCAAAATTCAGAAAAGTTCAAAAAATTTATATACCAAAATTCAGACTTGCTTGCCCCGCGCTCGATAATTTCTCCACACACCTACAAAGTGTGTCAAAAAATTCACCTACCACTAAGAGCGCTACGTCCACACACCTGCATAGCTCCTGCTCACCCCGCGCCGTGCCACGCCGCGCCACCCATCGCTCTCCGAGAGACGCCTCCCCATATGCTCAAGCACCTCTTCTTCTCCTCCTCCGGGCGGTCTGGTCTGGCCCGACACTTACTTTCCTCGCGGGCCAAGGTCATCAGCTCGCCGATCGAGCAGCTTGCATCGCGCGAGTGTGGCATGGAGGAGGAGACGGTGGCGGTGGCCGCGCTGCTGTTCGGATGGCCACATACCGCTACCACCTCAGACACGCGGCTACAGTCATCTCCACGAGCACGTATACAGGTATGGAGGGGGGGGGGGGGAGTGGAGCCACCACATAGCCTGGTGGTGGTGGGCTCCTCGTCAAACGCGACCCGGCCCGGCGCGCGCCCGCAGAGAACCAATAGCGCGCAAACACTTTTGCAGTGTGAACAGCCGCGGTCTGCTTTTTTTTTCCGAGGGGGAGACAACTCTGAAATTTTTGTCTCATAGTTCAGAAAAATTCAGGATAATTCAAGAAGAGAAATTTATAAAACGTCAAGAAATTTTAAAAAATCACTAAAATTCAGAGATATTCAGAAAAAAAAACTCACCCTTACAGCCCCGAAAAGTGCGCCATCAGGTCGCGAACAGTGCGCGCAAAGTACGTCCCTTTGAAAAAGCCGACGAATTCAGAGCGACCTAGGTTGCCATCAGTGCCCATACGCCCACGCGCCCGGAGTAGTAGGTCGCCATCTATACTCGCGCTGCGGAGCCAGCTTACCCCATTGAGGGAGACTAGTGCGCTTTCAGTACGCAGCACGTCTACTCCTTGGCTCACTAGTACGCCTTCAGGGCGCTTTGACGAGTACGAGTGCGCTTAGTGTGAGCGGTCCTGGAGAGCGCGCGCCCTAGGGTGCCTCCAGGTCGCTGAAGTGGGGGGCGAGCTGAGACGAGACGAGTCAGGCATAATGCTGTCGCATTGGTTTGCCGTCCCTCCACTGCACCTCTCTCGGAAGGAGGCGGAGGGGGCGGGAGGCGGGGGAGGGGGAGGGGGCAGACGGGCCGGGAGGGACATCAGGCAGCGTTGTAATGTGGTGCGGCGCAGAACGTCTCGCCCGCACACAGGCTCCTTAGCTCAGTAGGTTCCGACCGAAGCGTGAGCGCTGAGTTGGCATATGGCTGTGGTTCGAATCCCAGCACTGCCAACAAAATGCGTATCTCGCGGCCAGTAGGACTGACCCGGCTAAACACGAGGCCTAGAGGCGGAGGGAGGAAGAGGGGGGAGAGGGGGAAGGGGGAGAGGTGGGGAGAAGGGGAGAGGGGGAGAAGTAGGGAGAGGAGGAGAAAGGGGGAAAGAGAAGGCGAAAGGAGAGAGCGCCGAAAAAGTGAGTACGCGATCTGAACGCACTTCTGCATCATATTTTTAACGCGGGAGGCATACCGAATGAATGTAGCACGGCGTAGTATATTTAAAATCAGCCAGGCGTCTCCGGCCCGAAGGCTGCCGCCCCCGGCCGCGCCGCCCCCGGCTGCGACCTGGGGGCAGGGCGGCGGTGCCGCCCCCCGCCGGGGCCCTACGGTCCCCTCCCCAGCGCAGTACCCCTCCCCCCTCCCCTCCCCCTCCCCTCCCCTCCCCTACCGGCCCCCATGCGTAAGCGCGACCTAGGACGCCATCAGTACTCGCCGAGGGAGCGTACCAGGGCGCTTTCTGTACGCTTCCTCCCTACCTCATGCCGCACTAATGCTGGACGACCTAGTACGCCAGGAGTGCGCATTTTAAGACGTTCCCGGACTGTTGCCGCACTACTACTCCGAATCACCAAGCGTACTTTAGGCATACTGTTCGCGATCTGATGGCGCACTCTCTGGGGCTGTAAGGGCAAGCAAAAATTCACAAAAACTCACAAAATTCGTACAGCAAAATTCAGAGTTGATTCCCCCTCGTTTTTTCTCTTTGAATCCTCTATTGTCTTAGCTTAGATGTCCCGCCGACACGCAACACACACACACACACACACACACACACACACACACACACGCGCGCGCGCGCGCGCGCAAGAGCACAATCGCGACCGCTCTAGAAAAGGGGAGACGGCAGCAGCGACAGCAGCAGAATATTTAGACAATGCAGCGCGGCCAGCTAGCCAAGCTGGTCAGCGTCCAGCTGGAGTCCGCTGGAGCCTCCAGCAGCCGCGCACCGCACCTGCCGCCCCGGCGCGTCCCGGCCCGGCCTGGACAGATTCCAGCTGTCTCAGGAGGCCGGGCCGAGAGCGCGCGGCCAAACCAAACGGCGATCCCCGCCTTTCTCAATAAAAGCACATGAAATATAGACACGACTGCTCTGGAAAAACAGACAGGGTGTCACTTAACACCAAGACGTGGGCGTCAACATTTACGTAGAGTGGAATAACTTTGCAAAAAAGGTATTTAAGTGCCCAAACGGGTGATAAAAAGTCATTCACTTTCGGCTTTTCTTCTGCCGCCTAAGCATAACGAAATTCCACTTACAATAAATTTAAAGGTTTTATGTTGTCACACTTATCTCTTTCCAAAGAGCTTAAAAATTTCGGATTCCTCACACAGTAACGAGCCTTGATTTCATTCCGAACCTTCAACGCTCCCCTCTCCTGCCCTGCTTAGACACCTACAACCTTTGAGTCTCACACGCCGCCGCCGTCCCCCCTCAGCGCAGAGAGGGCGCGGCGAGGCGGGGCGAGGCGGGGCGGGGCGGAGTGAGGCGGAGTGGGGCAGAGTGGGGCGGGGTGGGCGCAAAATTATTTCTCTTTCTCCGCGACTTGTTGTGACCGTTGTGACCTTCCCTTCGCCGCGCGCGACCGCTAATCAGCGCGAGCCCGGGCTACGCATTCTCTGGCGGCGCGGGGGCGCGGCGGGGGCGCACGCGTCACTCCCGCGCCATCTCTCTCTCTCCCTCTCTCTCGCTCTCTCTCACGGGGGAGAGACACAGGAGGCAGCCGCCCGCTTCACCCGTCTGGAATCTCATTTGCCAATCAGCGGCTCACGCAGACGTCCCTCCTGAGCCCCCAAGCCAGCCAGCCAAGGGCCCCTCCCCCATTGTTTGGCGTGTAAAAGCCACGCCACGCCACGCCACGCCACGCCACGGGCCTAGGTCGGGTCAGGTCAGCGGCGCGCGGGGCGTCCTCGCCTGCTGAGCGGCAGCTGACACGGCGACCCTTAGCATCAAAGCGTTCACAGACACAAGGGGGAAAAAAGGAAACAAAAACCTAGCAGTCATATGGACGTTGACTGTGACTAAGGCAAAAATTAAAAAAAACAAACAAAAAATACACAAAAAGTAAAGATGTTCACGGTAAAAACAATGTTCGAATTTTCGACGAGAAACGGAAAACTTGCATGGCTTTGAGGAAAACTCCTCAGATTTTTAGTAAGCTTCTTTAAGAATGAGGGAGATTTCCTTATTTTTTGAGAGGACTCACCCAAAATCTGAGGAGTTTTCCTCAAAGTCACTGGGTGCCTCAAAGTTTTCCCTCCCCCCCCCCCCAAAAAAAAAGGGACATTGTTTTTACTGTATGTTGCCACTTTCTAGCATATAACTCTGGCGTAGTGGAGGCGGTAGTAAATTGGTCTAGTTACGTTGGGGTCGCGTTTTCCGCGGTTCACACGGTGACCGTCGAACTCCGCACGAGCGGCGGCGGCGACGGACCGCCAAGCCTCACCCAACCCCACCTCATCTCACCCCGCACCCCCACCCCACGCTAGAGTTCTCATAGCGGAAAAAAAAAAAAGCGCCTCTCCCGCGCGCCGCTCACGACCATGGTCAGAAACAATCCCGCGCGGAGAAACAGTTTGAATGTCACTGGCGCGAGAAAATGACGGAACTTTGCCGGTGCGGACGGCGCTGAGGGGCGTGGCAAGGTGCACCACGCGGGGCGGAGCGGGGCGGAGCGGGGCGGAGCGGGGCGGAGCGGGGCGGGGCGCGGGTGGGGCCCTTTTTTCATCTCACGGCGCTGGGCTCGACTCGACATCCATGCACCTGAGTCCGCGCGCGCGGCGCCACTTTTTACGTTTGAAAGTGAAAATGCCGACAGCTTGCAGGCGGGGCGCCGCCGCCTGTCATTGTTCCCTCCCTGTTTTCACACTACTTAAAAAATCAATAAAAATGTGTTGCCCGTTCCTTTTTGTGCCCATACTCCAAAACTATGACAGTGGTAGACGTTGTAGTGAGAGAGACGAGGCGACGGTGGTGAGTGAGAGAGAGAGAAAGGAGAGGTCTTCAAGGAGTCCGCGCGCTGCGCTCCACCGCGGGCGGACGCCACCGCCGCGCAAGCGATGAAGCGATCGATCATCATTCGATTTGACCTAGCAACAGTAGCGAGCGGGCCGGTCGGGTCGGGTCCGGTGAGCAGCAGGCACAGAGCCTCTCACTCCCATTTCCGATCGCATACGTCTCGTGGAGGACACGCGCGGCCGACTTGTTCCGAAGAGCGCTCTCGCTCTGTCGCTCTGTCTCTCTCGCACCTGTACGACGAAGCCTATGGGTGCGAGAGAGACGGGGCGATGAATTGAGCGCTCTCCGGAGTGAGTCGCGGCTGGCCACGGCGGGCAGGCGCGCACGGCCGCGGCGACAAGTCGGCATCGAGCAGAGCGAGAGAGAGGGAGAGAGAGGGAGAGCGAGGGAGAGAGAGGGAGAGCGAGGGAGAGCGAGGGAGAGAGAGGGAGAGCGAGGGAGAGAGAGGGAGAGCGAGGGTGGTGCCGAGAGCAAGAGAGACGGCGGCGGGCGAGGAGGCGAGGAGAGAAGGGGATAGGTCAGCGCCTTATCCCTGCGGAGCTGAGCTGCGCGGGGGGCGAGGACAGCCGGCGCATTCTCCTATCCCTCTCTCCCATCCGTCCGTATCATATCGGGCGGATGCATACGGTTACCAAGGGAAAGGCCGGGCTACACCATTGAGGAGGGGATGCAATGCTATGCCGGTGTAGGAGAAGATTAATACCCCCTATTATTACCCCCGGTTCAAATCCCCTGGGACATCTGCCCACACCACCACCACCACCACTCGATTTTGCGGGGGTATAGATATCCTAGATGCTTTAACCCCTTCCCCCAGTACAAATCGCCCGGGGATTAATACCCCCCTCCCCCCCCCCCCCGTGCCGATGGGGAAGGCTTTTATAACAGCCGGTACAAATCGCTTAAGGGGATTAACAGAGCGCTGCTCCACTTCACTGCCGCGCGGGCTGCGGGTAAATAAACACCATTACGATTTCTTGAGGCTCCGCGCTGATGGATTACAACCGCCTTGTGGGGCGCTGGTCGCTCTGGTGCCGCGAGCGCCCGTGTGCGACATAAAGTAAAGCGGGCACATCACATGCAGCGAGCGGCTCTCTGCTGCTGCACTTGTGTCCTCGAGGCCCCAGCATTGCTGACCGCAGCGAGGCGCCGCGGCCAGTCACGCATCGCAATCTAACAGATAAATCATTTCACACATCTTCAGGTGTAAATGGATTGGAATATTCTTCAAAGCATAAACTGTGCGAGAGACGTGTATATGTTAAATCGCAGTCACCCCGGCTGAACAACAGAGGATGACGATGAACAGAGTGCATCGCGGGTCTGGCCTATCCCAACTCTACAGGCGTCACGCGACACATTCAGCGAGAGCACACTGTCAAAAAACAACGCCTGATTTCTTAATGGAAAAGGTACAACTATAAAGAGCTTCCCCTGGCTTCCCCTAACTTGGAGTAAAAATCTCAACAGACTTCCTCATAATTTAAGGAATTTTCCTGAAAAAAGGGACTTCCTCAAAGTTTTCCCCCCTTTCCTCAAAAATTCTTTCATTTTTTCTACCGTGACAACTAGGTAGGCAAACCCGCGTAGAGTACTGTTCCGTGGGAAGGGTTCCACCCGGTTGGGCAGCAGCTTCGATTTCCTCATTTTGCTTTTTACTTTAGTTTCAAGCGAGGAGAGAAAATAAAATACTAGTGTTGTGTTCAGGAACACGGGTAGAGAGAGAGTGAAGGCCCCAGCAGCTCGGCGCTATTTCGTTCATTCTCGGCCGCCACATTTTGGTCCTTGCCGGTCTATGGTCTGCGGCTTGGCGCCAGTAGGCCGCTCCGCTCCGCGCTTCCCACGACCACCCGCGCGTCCTCCAAGCTGCCAAATTATGACGCGTTAATTGTCACCGCTTTTCCAGGCGGGCGGAGCAGCAGCAGCAGCAGCAGCAGCAGTGCGGCAGGCGCAGCAAGGTGCAAGCGACCGCACGACCCACGACGGCGAAAAAAATGCGCGCAAGACATAGGTACAATCATATTTCTAAGCAGAGGTTTTGAGAAGAAAAAAACACACTAGACGAACAAAGAGAAAAGTGCAAGCGAACGGTCGTAGATTTATTCGCAAAACAAAAGAGAACACCAAACTGGAGAGTGAAATGTGCGGCCGTTTTGGCCTTTACTAATATTAAAAAAAAAAAAAATCAAAGTGTCGAAACCAAAACAAAAAGTTGACGAACAAAAAAGTCTTTTGTAACGTACGTGCCTCGACGAAGGGAAACAATAGAGACGTGGAGATCAGGGGGTGAAGTCCCTCTGCTCCCTTTTTAAAGATATTTTGGTTTTTCATCAGTTTGAGCTGAGAAGGGCTTTACGACAGTAGCGGCACTGTAAAGCTGTCCGTGCTGCAAACGGACGGAGGGGAAAAAAGGAAAAAAGAAAAGAAAAAGCAGATAAGACTCCGAGCCCAGACCAGGTGACAGAGGTGCGCAGCGCGTGCGACAGGGCAGGGCGGGGCGGGGCAGGGCGGGGCGGGGCAGGGCGGGGCGGGGCAGGGCGGGGCGCGGGGCGGGCCAGGGTGGAGCAGAGCGAGGTTTGCGACGCGAGGTTCGCAGCGGTGGTGTCAGGTCGGGTGGGGTCGGAACGGGCGGCTGAGAAACTCATTACGGTTCATGGCCCTCCCCTCCTCTCCCCTCCCCTCGGTTCGCGGCCGTGGCGCACAATGCTGCTGCGGCTGCGCGGATTATCTGTGACACACCGGACCACCCCCCTCAAAAAAAAAGATGTGCTTCAAAAAAAATGTTTTTTCCTCTCTCTCTCTCTCTCTCTCTCTCTCTCTCTCTCTCTCTCTCTCTCTCTCAATTGGAATTGAATAAGGAAAGGAAGTGTGAGCTGGCAGCGCCCCGCGCATGTGCGCGGCTGGCGTATGGTATTGTTTGCTTCTAGATGAAAGAAACAAGGGGTCCTTCACTATATAAATTCAAGCGTACAACCTTTTATGATTCATCTAGTTTTACGTGATTTTCCTTGATTTTCACTGATTTTTCGGTTATTTTTTACTGATTTTTTTCTAATCTTTGATTTTTTCGAATTTTTTCAGTTTTTTTTTTTATTTTAATACTGATTTTGTTTCGAGGTGTTCATTTTTTTTTCCGGGAGAAGGACCCCTCGGGCCCGGTGGCCGGTGCGGCTACGCCCGCGGTGGTCTGGTTTACCTGCGCAGAGCGGGCCAGGCCGGGCCGGCGGCTAGCTGGTTAGTCTCGTTATGAGATTGACGTGCGGTAACGCGCCCGCAACACGTGTGTGCGGGGGTGGCTCGGGGCATCTCTCCCTGCACCTGCGGCCCGCACCAGCAGCAGCGCGGGCAGTTATATTTCGACTCGGCAGGAAATGAGGTGCTGCATGCGCGACTGATATGGACCGGCAGGGCCGGGCCAGGTCGACCTCCTCCATCCCCATCTGCCGACTGATTCAGAAGATCGCTCTCATCTCTCCGTCCTTGTTGCACCTACAGCGGTGCCCTATGCTGGCCATGAGTGCGACAAGGAGAGAGGTATATGAAAGCGATCTTCGGAATCGCTCAGCTACTGACCACCGCGGGGCGGCCTGCTTCAGTTTCCAGCGCGGGAGCGAGCGCAGCTTTTTAAAATATTTTTTTTTTCCGAAGAGTGTAGCGGGCCATAAGTACGCGCCCGCATGCTCATCCTTTTCCGTATGATGCCACACGCAGCGGCGCAGTGGGGCGGGGCGGGTACATCTTCCTGCAGTCCCTCCCGGGCCGGGGCCCCCGTGGCTGCGGGCCGCGATCGGTGATCAGCCGATCGTTTCCATTTGCCGATCATCATTTCGTGCGCGAAACGCCACCGCGTGACATAACCCCGACCGCATGCAGCGGGGCGGGCCGTACCGTTACAGCGGCGCGCAGACGGACTGCATGGCGATGGCGAGTTTCGGAACGGGAGCGGAACGCTATCATTTCGTTTCGCAGTCATGGGCTAAATTTAGGGGGGAAAATTGCCATACAACGTTTTGCGTTTCCGCGCAAAACCAGAGTGTGTAAATTTCAGAAAAAAGAACAGAGTGTGTTTATTTCAGAAAAAAAAAAAAAAAAAAAAAAAAAAAGATTGCGGGGGGCACGAAATACCCGACGGGCCCTTCACTATAAATTCAAGCGTTCACCGATTTTTAACTGATTTTTTCTTATATTTCTTTATTTTTTATTTAATTTTTCCTTTTTTCTCTGATTAATTTTTTTACTCTATACTGGTATTGGTAAGGTGTACAGTGTACGTACACTCCTCGGGAACACCACGGCGAACATTTCCGCACGGATTTCATAAAATAGGACAAATGCCTGTGTTACGCTAAGTGTGCCACCGCGTGCCATAAGAGCTCCCCTTTCCCCCTCCCTCCTTCCCCACCCAGCCCCTCGCGCTGCTGATGACAAACTCCCGAATAACAAAAAGCCTTTTCCCCGAAAACGCCGACACAGGGAGTCCTTCTTCTGGCGATCATGACCGTGGCCGAGGGCATGACGAGGCTCGGGCGGCGCGAGCAGCGCTCGCAGCCCAGCCTGCCCCACTTGGGGCCCCGCCCCGGGCCCGGGCCGCCCGGGCCCCGTGATAAGCCGTGAAAGTGCGCTGCGGGGCGGTATCCACCTCCAAATGGACGAGGACTCCGACTCCCGGACCGGGCCGGGCCGGGCCGGGCCGGGCCCCGGCTCGTTTCCGAAACAAGCAGGTGTCAAAAGGCGTTCAAAAATGAGAAGAGGGCATTTTATGCCCCCCAAAAATACAATAAGGTGGAAGCACGTCAAGACCGCGTAAATATATCTTTGGACTGTGGCACACCAAAATTGGGGGTTAACTACCAGAAAAAAATCTTTATTTTTCATTTTTCTTATTTTTTTCTGTCAGTTTATTCCTTTCTTATAATTATCAAATCGACTTTCATCATTCGCGCTTGGGTGTTCCGTTTTTGTTGCATTGCTGGCCGTTGACAAGCCTGTCCTAAACGTCTCAAGCCTGCTGCGCCTCACTTCACGTCGTGTTTTCGGTCTCCACAATGGGCATTTAAAGTTAAAATAAAATACAATTTCAATTTTAGCCCTGCCATAATACATTTTCGTCGACAGCAATAATTCAACAAGATTCTTTGCCATCCCTATCAAAACAACGCGATTACACAGATTTCACATCCGATACGCGCGCTAGTAGGTTTTAGCGCGCCAAGTTTTCCGCGGCGCGAAACGGCAGATCGAGTTATCTGTTGCGGGAAGTGTTGGGGCGCCCGCGAGTATATACCGGGACCGACCGGGCCGGGCGATATCAATAAGGGCTAGGCTGCACTGCGTGCCTCGCGAGCTGGCAGCTGTGCCAGCACCTCCATGCACTTCCTGGTGCCACCCACCGGAGGGCCGGGGCGGGGCGGGGCGGGGCGGGGCGGGGGTGGGCACAGCACTGCTGGGAGAGTTGGCAGCAGCGGTGCCATGCAGCCAGGAGGCTAGAGCAGCAGCTTTGCTTTGGCTGGATTACTTTGGCTATTGACGCCCGCCGCAGCAGTCCAAAGAGATCATGACACAGGCACCCCCCCACCCCTCCCTGCAGTTGGCAGCCCTGCCTGGCGCCGCCGTCACTTTCGCTCCGCTAATCCTTGGTCTCGGATCTATCCGTGCGGGAGGAGCAGGGCGCCGGCCCGGCCCGGCCGGCAGCATCCTTGAGGTGCGGCGCGCGGGACGCGAAAGGAAAAGGAAAATGGAAAGGTATTACTTACAGGAGGAGGAATAGTACCGCATATCGGACGTAAGAAGGACAAATGGAGCAGCGCGGCGCAGGGCCAGCCAGCCACATGTCGGAATGTGAAGAACAAATGCGAGGCGAGGGTGGGTGGGGAAATCACTTCTAAAAATCAGTGTACAGCCAAAAAAAAAAATGAATCATTTAAAAAATACAATTAAAAAATAATCAAAATAAAATCAAAAAGATACAGAAAAATCCGAAAAACCGAGAAAACTGAACAAAAAAAATCGAAATAAAATTGGAACAAATGGGGGTAAAAGATCGAATTCTATCATAAAGTGAGATGGGAAGATCATTGTAGACATTTTGTATGAGTGATTTTCCCCCTCCCCCTCGGTGCGAGGTGTCCTGCTGCCCACCTGCAGCAGCCTCGCAAGCGCTACAGCAACAGGCCGTCCTCCAGCGAGCGCTGAGGTACTATCATCATATTGGCCCTTATCGTGGACACGTGCGCGCGCCAACCCAGTTCCACACCTGCCGCGCAACATACCGCGCAGCCACCCACTCCGCCGCTAACGCTCCCTCCCCCTCCCCCCCCCCTCCTCTCTCTGTCCCTCTCTCTCTTCGGCATTCCCGCTGGAGGAGGGTGAGAGTGAAGGAGTATACCGGCAAAGAACTGAAGCCACCGCCCACCGGCTACAGTCTCTCGTCGGCATCGGCCGATAGCACTCGATAATTATCAGAACGTGTCGTCCCCGGCGCGGCGGGGGCGTGGTGGGGGCTTGGTGGGGGTGTGGCGCTACCGGGTGCCACGGCCGCGTCTTTAGAAGAAGGATATATAGAAGCAAGGGGCCCTTCGCTCAAAAGAAAATCAATGTACACCCTCACACAAAATCAGTAAAATAAATCAGCAAAAAATCAAAAACAAAAACAATAAAAATTTGGAAAAAAAAATGAAGGAATGAAACAGGAAAAATCAAGAAAAATTCCCCACCACCACATAATAAAAAAAATAATAATAATAATAATAATAATAATAATAATAATAATAATAATAATAATAATCAGAAAAATCGGTGTACGCTTGAATTTTTGCGAAGGACCTCTCGGGTAGAAGCGCCACCGCGCCTGCACTGAAGTCAGCAGCTGCTGCTTCGCTTTCCGATACAGGGACGCCCTCGCAGAGAATGTTGCGTCTATACAGGCAGCCAGCCGCCAATCAGCGCGCGAGAACAGAGTCTTGTTCCACAAGCAAAACTGCTACACTATACACTGCGGGATCATGAATACTGCATCGTCGCGCAATGTTCTGCCGCGAGCAGCTTATTTTCACGTCACCTGCTGCAGCAGTGCAGGCTGCCGGAGAAAATCGGTCAAAAAATGGGAAACAAAACGGAAAGAGAAAATAACAAAGAAAAATAGCAAGAAAAGAAAGGAAAAAGAAAAGAAAAGAAGAAAGAAAGAAAGAAAGAAAGAAAGAAAGAAAGAAAGAAAGAAAGAAAGAAAGAAAGAAAGAAAGAGAAAGAAGTAAAGGGAGCAAGGTGGCACGGAGAGGCCGGTGCGCGAAGAAGAATCTCGGCGCGCTGACAACTTCATCACACCACACACGCCACGCCACGCCCGCTCATCTACCGCAGCCACCATTGACCTTTGGCGCCGTAACATTGCGGCCCCGGTCCGCCCCGCGGCCGACCCGGGCCAGGAGGCCCTGCCTGCACTTTATGCCACCGCTATCTTATTCAACGAACCCTATGAACTCACGAGACTTGGGAACATTGCATGCGTACGAGCGCGGCATTTACTGGAAGACTGGTAAAACAACCTCAACTGATTGATCTACACGTCGAATCGACCCACGGCCAAAACAAATCTGGTGGATACCCTAAGCGTATATATGTCAACCGTATTCAACCAGGCGTATTTAACAGTTGCCTGCAAATGACCGCGGGTACGAATGGGCAATCGCTCACCCTACTTGGTCCCATCTCTCAAAAAGAGTATCAAACTTTTCTTATTTTAAAAAATCAACCAGAGTAAACTGAGTAATTAAGTCTACTTTAGTGCGATGTCACGCAATGTCAAGCCTCTTTAGGTGTAGAAGTAACACAGTTCTGAAACGGTAGGAAAACTGCGATTTCCTAGCAAAAGTTACCATCATCCGGTACAAACTAGCGGCGCCGAGGAGGGAAACAACTCTGAATTTTGGTGCGCAAGAAGTTTTGTGATTTTTTGTGAATATTTTTGAATTATTATTAAAATTTTCTGAATTGTTGCTTGAACTCTACCTAAATTTTTTGTAATTTTCTCTGAATTTTCCTGAACTTTTCTGAATTTTCCTGAACTACAAGGTGTACAAACATTTCAGAGCTGTTTCCCCCTTCCGCCGACACGCGCCTCGTTACACTACGACAGACAGGCGGGAGGCTCGCAGGCGAGTCAAACGATGAGCGCTGCCCCGGTGGCGTAACACGAGGAGCGCTCGCATCGCCCACGATACGACGGCTCTTCACCACGACCAGGGCGGCGCGCGGCGAGGGGCACGCGCCCGCCATCAAAGTAGAGGAGAAACAGCGGCAGGGGGCAGATTCAGAAGATCGCTTTAGTTGCGCCCTCTCTCACTCACTCCTAGTGGCCGAGACCCAGGCGTGCGACAAGGACGGGGATACGACAGCGCGCTCTTCTGAATCTGAGGGCGGCAGCACAGCAGGTGCGGTGCGGCAGCGCGGCGGCGGTCAGAGTCGTCAAAGGAAAGTCAATTAGAAGCTGCTAAGAGTGTAGCGGTGCGGTCCGCTGCTGCAGCCCAGCCTCCTGTCCGGCCGCGCCACGCCACGCCGCTCCTAGTTGCTGCGCGGCGGGGTCAACCGAGAGCACCGGCAGCGCCGCGACAAGTTAACAGAGGACCCACACCGGGGGGGGGGAAATAAAAATACCAAGAAAATGTGCAATTTTACACAGTGAAAAATTTCTTGGTAAATTTACCATTTATTTTGTAAATGAGGGCTTTCGAAAAATGGTGTCAATTTACGACAACCCTTTCATGCTCGTATTTGAATTTCAAGTTGACAAGTAGTGCTTTTAAAAATACGCTTTGCGATTGTAATTTTTTCACAACTGCGATTCGTGGAAGATTTTCCCGTAAACCTATACGACTATTTTTAACAGTGAAAAGAAACAGAGAAAACAGTATGAACTTTTTCCAAAGAGGGGAAAAAAAAGGTTGGTTTCACTTAGATAGGTAATTGTACAAAATTGAAATTAAAATTGTTTAAAAGAGCAGAGGACGGATTTCATTTGAAACCATTTTTGAACCAAGATGAAAAAAAAAAAAGGAAAAGAAAAAAGTGAGCCAGCTGCATAGGTCGCGATGCGGAGCGGGGCAGAGCGTAAACCTGGCGCGGTGCGGTCGTGCCATCGTTAACCAGCACACTGGACCGGACCGCACCGCATCATGTGGTATGGCACGCCACGCCGCGGACGATTGCGACACGACGAAAAACGAAACGCACGCCGCAATGAAAGCTACCTTGTCATTCGGTCTCCCGCGCGCGTGGTGGTCAAGGAGGTCCTCTTCCCCCTGCCGCCAGCCCCCGCGCGAGCGCGTGCGATGATAACGCGTGCTCCGTATCACGACTCGCTTACAATCCTCGACCTTCCACTTTCTGCGTCGTTTTTGAGGGGGAAACAACCCCGAATTTTGGTGTACAAATTTGGTGAATTTTTATTGAATTTTGGTGGAAGTTTGCTTGTATTTTACGTACGGTAAATTTTTCTGTTTTTTTTTTTTAAATTGTTAAATTTGTCTGAATTTTTCCTAAAAATTTCTGAATATCTCTGAATTTCTCTGAGTTTTCCTTGGAGCTTCCTGAATTACAAGGTGTACATAAATTTCAGAGTTGTTTCCCCTCCGGTGGTTTTGCGGCTTGAAATTTTCTACTTGTATTTCAAAACACTAGAAACTGGTTTGACTGTGCAAAGTGTTGAGCCTTTTGCACCTGCTCCTGCGGCGCGGCCGCAATATCGATGCCTGCACTTGTTTATGGCTTTCATTTCTGCGCTAAGTAATCTCTCTCCTCAACCCTCTGCTCTCCCGGCGCGGGTAGGCAGGCATGAGGCATGTCATCCTTATATGAGGATCGATAATTGCGGGCGCAGGGAGGCGGGCGGCCTCGAGCCGGACGGGCGGACGGACTAAGGCGGAGGCGCGCACACGCACAACTAGCGCATGCGGCTAGATAGCGCCGGCCAGGACTTTATTACATCCCGTTGGATAACCAAATACGACCGGCGTGGCCATGCGCCGCCGGGGCGCGAGAGCTCAACGCCGTGCTGTGCTGAGCTCAGGGCCCGGCGTCGTGGCGGTGTTGGCAGGAAAGTATATGGGCGATGAGTAGGCTTAACAACGCAGAGGGCCGGTGGGCTGCGCCTGCCAACCTGCCTAGGCAACATGAACGCACACGAGCGCTATCACGAGTTGCCTGTCAGCAGGCAGGAGCACAGATGCATCTCGCATTATTACTTCATAAAACGTTTGACGGGCTGCTATATCGGCTGCTTTTCTGGCCACGCTGCTGCTGGAGGGACCCGACAGAGGAAACAACTCAGAATTTAGGCATATTTATTAGCTGAATTTTTGTGATTTTTTTCTGAATTTTTGCTTGATTTTTTTTTTGATAGAATTTTTAAAATTTTCTGAATATTTCAAAATATTTCCGAATTCTTCTGAATTAGAGAGGTGAACAAAAATTTCAGAGTTGTTGGGACCTCGCCGCCGCGCGTGTCACTGCCGCTCTAATTACCTCGGATGGCGCACGGCACGCTACACGCTCTATACCAGGGCAAGGTTAGGTCCTCTCGCGGCGCTGTGTATGCGTGTGGCAGCGGCGGGGAAAGCACACAGCCGCAGAGCACTTTATTCCTCGCCCCGTCTCTCTTGCACTCATGGGCTCCGCCGTATAGGTGCGAGAGAGACAGAGCTAGGAGAGCGCTCTTCGCGGAATACGTCGGCAGGCAGGCAGGTCACCGACGTCGGAGAGGAGGGCACGCGGCCCGCACCTGCTGGCTGCTTGCTGCCGCTCAGCATTCGAAACCCACAAGTAAAAGTCTCACACTTGTTCAAGTGTAAATAGTAAATTTGCACACTTATACTTGACCACCAAACGTTGTCATATGTGTAAGGGCATTTTGCTTTAAGGGACAAGGGTAGGGAACGAAAGTTCAAACACACCGAGGGGGAAACAACTCTGAAATTTATAAACCTCATTCAAAGAAATGCCGAAGAAAAGAGCCAGGAAATTTATAAAATTTCACTAAAATTTAGGAAAAATTCAAGTAAAAATATCACAAATATTCAACAAAAAAAATTACAAAATCTGCAAACCCAAATTCAGAGCTGAATCCCCCTCGATACACACGTCACTGCTACACTAGTTTCCAGAGTACCTCGCACGTCGTCAGACACGTCGCGACTGACTGGGAGTGAGCGCGGTGTTAGGCAGGCATTTCCTGCTGAATTCCGTTAAAAGGGCAAGTGTATCGGCGGGGCGGGGAAGGGTGAAGAGGCTTGGGCTGTGGTGGGGCAGGGTCACTGGTGCTTTTTCCTCATCATCGAAAGCACCGCGCCGAGCCCCGCAACACAGCGACTAGCAATCCAAACGCGACACACGTGTGTAATCTGTACACTTTCTCCCAATAACACGTGTTTTCTCGGGGTGCGCGGCACGGGCACGGCGCGGCAGGTACATACTGCCGACAACTGCGAAATAATTAAACGCGCGCGGGAGATGGCAGGCACGGCGTGCAGAGTGATCCCGAGCACAGTGGTGTCCTTGTCGCACTCATGTGACTCGGCCATGAGGAGCAAGAGAGAAGACACTACGGAACGGTGTTCGGAACCAGCCCCTCTACCCTGCCCTGCACCTCTCCGCAACAGGTCTCAGTTTCCCGCGCGCGCCCCGCTTTGCCGCCGCTTCGCGCTCTGCTCTCTACTACTCGCCGATTCGATTTGCGCGGGAAACACCGCCGCCGCGGTAGAGCACGGCGCGGCACGGCACAAGCGCTGCCGCGAGTCGTTTTATACTTTCCAACAGGAAAGAGGCGCGAGGCGCGCGCAAACTTATGTACACGGAGCATGGAGGGGCTCGGGCGGGCGGCGAGCTGGTGACAGCGCGCGGGTCAGTCCACGCGGTTGTACCCCGCTTCAAAGACGCGGTGCGTCGTAACGAGATGAAGTGTCACCCTGCGAGCAAGAGCACGGTAAAACTAGCGTCTTGGTTTTCAAGACGTTTTGCAAAAGAACCAAGACTAGGACGATTTCAAAAACATTGCTCTCAAGACGTCGTCTTGAAAAACTGCGATAATTTTAAGACAACGTCTTAAATTCCAAGGGCATATCTTCAAAATCGTCTTGGTTTTCAGGACGTCATTGAGAGGGTCTCGGTTTTCAAAAAAAAGGTCTTGAAAATCAAGAAATTGCGTAGAAATTCAAGACGCCAGTTTTACCGTGAGTATATTTGCCATCCGCACGACGTTGAGCACAAAACTGTGCCCCGCGGGCGAGAGCATTTTGGTGCGGCGAGTCAAGGTAAACTTTCCGAAACGCGTCTCCAGGTAACCGGCTCCAACAGGGGGCACAGCCCGCGGGGCCTACCACACCGCGTCCCGCCCATAGGCTTCATTCCCACTGGTTCATTGGTGTGCACACCACCCGTCTCTCGCTATGATACACCCGCCACGCCGCCGAAGATAGTCGTAAAAATAATAATAGCTGACGGAAGGAGAGAGAGAGTAGGAAAAAAAGAGCGATTCCTCCTATGATTTGTGTAACGGAAATAAGTACCAAAGTAAGTGTTCTAAAATATTTATGATTAGGATGTAGACCAGAGGAGCGAGGTGGACCGGGTACATGAGTCGTCCCATACAAAACAAATACTTTTTTTTTAGAAAATAACACAAGAAAGCAAAAATTTACAAGAAAACTGTCGGAAACACGGGTGCGGAAGCGCGCGCGCGTGCCTCAACACTTTCGCTAAATAACGCCCGTCCATCCAGCCCAGCCCGGCCCGGCCGACCCCTCATTAGCGCGGCGCACGCTGGCCCAGGCGGCCCAGGCCGAGCTGCAGGCCGCGTCAGCGGGAATAATCAACACGCTTTATCCCCGCCCCGCCTCGCCCGATCGCAATAACGTCCCGCGCCGGCCGGGCCTTTTGCTTTCCAGGATAACAACGCCGTCGTTCTGCTGCTGCTCTGCTGCGCCACGCGACGGTAAGGAGCGCGCGCGGGGGGCTCAGCAGCGGCCGCGGGGCGGAACAACCGCGAGTGGGCGGAGGGGTCACTTTGAAACATCATGGTACGGCACCCCAAAAAATCACTTAAAAAGTAAATTTTTAAAATATTAAGAAAAATCTAAAGAAAATCAAGAAAGAAAATATTTTTAAAAAATCAAACAATCAAGAATGAAAAAATTAGGAAAAAATGAAATAAGTCAGAGATAGGTGGGAGAAGCTCAAACTTTATCAAAAAGTGACAGAAATCTTCCATGAAGAAAAAAAATCATCACAACAATTTAAAAAGGCAAATTTCGTATAAGTGACGTCCCTCCCTCCCTCCCCCTAGGGGAAACGCTCAGTCAAAGTTCCTCCCCACCCCGCCCGGCGCTGCCCAGCCAGCGTCCCTCCACGCTGCTCAAATATCGAAAGGAAGAAAAGCAAAACTTTCTTTCCATCTCGCGCCGGGGGGAGCAGGGGAGTGATGGCATATTTTTGTGGGCGGACTGCTCCGCCGGGGCTGCGGGGCGGGGCGGGGCGGACCCACCAATGCGCACCAGTGCCGCCGGCCCGCGACTGATTCTAGTAGAGAGTCCGGTCTGACCGCCCCGCCCCGCCCCGCCCCGCCCGGCCACACCCCTCTGGCTCCGGCCGCGCGCTGCTGGTCCCCGCGGCGGCATAGCATATAGGAGGGCCCCCGAGGGGGTTCGGACCGGAGAGAGGGGGGCGGGGGGAGTGCCTCACGCACACACAACACAATCACCCGCGCCGGCTGAAATGAAAACAGAATCACATCGCGACGGAAAAAGGGGGAAAGAAAGCGGATGTCGCCAAGTGAACACACACACACACACACACACACACACACAGCATTATGAGGGGCCCATAATCACCACACACCATGTCGACGACCGCGCCCACCCCGCCCCGGCCGAGCTGGCCGAGCGGCAGACAGGCTCACTTATTTTCTCCGATGCAAATTAAGTCCGTCTCCGTCCCACCGCTGTATACCACCACCTACTATACTCTTCCCTCCTCGCAGCCACGCGCGGGCGCGCGCCCCGGAGGGGATCGAGTACGACTGCGCGAGCTGAGGAGCGACACGTTTGGAATTAATGGAATCCCCATATATATATCCGCAAAGAGAACCATCAGCCAGAGTCACTTTCCCCTTCCTATTCTCATCCATCAGCGCAAGCGTCTCATTAGGACCGGCGCGCGCCGCTAACCTCCCGGGCACGCGCGCGCGCGCGCACACACACACACACACACGCACGCACACGCACGCACACGCACGCACATATCGGCGCGAACGGGTCGCGGGTCTGCTGCATTCGCGCGCAACTAATAGTGGCTATAATCCCTCGATTCACGAAATAGCACGCGCAAAGCGCATTATTATGAACCCGTTTCCCTCTAAAGCAAAGACCACAGGGACTCTAGCGACTGAGGACGGCAACACTATATTGACAACCAATAATCTAGACAGATGTTTTCATTTTCATATTTTTTTTCTATCTTTGACCTTTTATGTGGCTTGTTTTAATTACCGAGCATTGTGTCAAGGGTTGTGATACTTAGCTTTCACTTATTCACCCCTGCAAAAAGCCTTAATTGTACGTTGTTTCTTTTTTTAGGCAAAACTGCGAATTCTCACATTTGACACGGCATAAATGAGACTTTATAACAGCGCGCGGGGTTCTCCGAGGCGCTATTTCCGGCGCCCAGCCGGCGCGGCTGGATGTCTTCCGTGTCGCCCCCGGGTGGCTCCGGCTCCGGGCTGGAGCGGCTGCTGGAGGCAGCCGGAGCCGCGCCCGGAGCGGATGCGCTAACGAGCACAAGCGTGTGGGGCAAGAGAGGATCGCCAGCCGGAGAAAATATCGGCAGTTATCATCATTGTTATTGTTCCCTTCAACAAGGCCGGCCCGGCCGCTCCTGCTAGCCAGCAAGTAGCGGGGCAGCAGCAGGCAGAGAGGCGCGAGTACTAGCGACTTCATTAGGGGGATCGCACCCAGACCGATAATGCGGTATTATTGGAAGTAGAGAGAGGCGGGGGTCTTGGGCTGCCGAGCGTGTATGATTTTGGAACTTTGACTGCGAGGTGAGCAGGTGATGAGAAACGCACAAGGGGTCCATCGGTAAAAAAAAGTTTAAAAAAATCAGTGTAAACCCTAAAACAAAATCAGTAAAAAAAAAATCAGAAAAAGTCCAGAAAAAACAAATTTTGGGGGTAAAAAAACTTTTAAAAAATCAGAAAAAATATCAGTAACAATTAAGAAAAATCACAAAAAAGAAAAAAATTGAAAAAATTGTGTACGCTTGAATGTATATAGAACGATCCCTCGGAAACGCAGCTCTCTGCGCTTATATGACACCGCGACAAGCTTGGAGGAATCCTACTTTTGTTTAAGTTTCTATTATGTTCCATGTCGCGGCGCATAACAAAACGCGTGTGTACGCAAGCTTTGAGACCGCTGCAGTCCGGGCGGGCCGGGCCGGGCCGGGTCAGGCGGCAGTGGGTCGGGGTGGAGGGCTTATCTCGAGGCCACGCTGGGCCGGGGGAAGGCCGGCGGCCGGTCCATCGGGTTGGCGTTACGTCACCATGTCACCGCGGCGGCACCTTCCTCTCAGGTTTGTTTCTGTTTGTGAGTTTTTATATTTGTTTCCTAAACCCGTTTCCGATGAGACGCTAACGCTGCGCTCCCGGCCGGCGGCGCGGCGGGGCGGGGACGTTACGCGCGGACTACTACTGCGTTATCACCCCTGCCCAGCCCCGCGGGCGAGCTTCCTCAGTATCTCACACTCTTGAGAACGCTCCGCTTCTGGACTTACACTCCGGAGCAGCGCGGCCTGACCTGCCGCAATGTGAAACGCGAGGCGGGAGAAAACAGACAAAACCAAATCATGTTGTTAAAAAAGAAAGAAAGAAAAAAAAGAAGAAATGGCAACACCGGAAAATATCCATGCATTCTACGTCTACGTTCCTTTTTTTTTTTAATTAAAAAAAAAAACAGCAAACGGTGAGCCGTCGACAGTTCCGAAGCTGTTTGTTAGAGCTGACACTAATGACACCTGAACCGAGCAGCGACGACCACGACATACAGTTCGGCTAGAGAGAATTGATAACGAATACGGAACTGAACTGTAGGGCACCCGTCGGTGTTCCTAAATCGTCATATTTCAACAATAAGATCTCTTATTTTAACTTTTGTCACAGTTATATTTAGACGCTAGATTTTTTTAATTATGAAAATCTACCACAATTTTAAAAAAAAAAAAAAAAAAAAAAAAAAATTGGAACAAGCACTAATTTCCCTCCAAAACACGCAAGTCTTTCAGTTCGCACGACCAACGCATCCCTGCCCATGTGTCATTGCATGGGATGGGATGTTGCGAAGTGTGTTCAACACGTACGCACGCCCAGCCCAGCTACGCAGCCCCGGGCCGCGAGGGTCTTGTTGGCCTTGCTGAACAATGATAGACGGCCCACGCACCCCTCCCGGCAGCCGGAGACGAGCACGACGCACCGGGAGAGGAAGATGTGGGGAGCGGGAGAGGAAGATGTGGGGAGAGAAGAGATGGCGAGAGAGATGGCACGCCACGCCACGCCACCCCAGGGTCCGGATGACGCCGAAGACAGCAAAATATGAGTGCACGAGGGTGTGGGGAAAAAAAAATACAGAAAAACGAGCGGTCGACCAGTGGGAGCGCGAGCAAGCTGATTGACAACTGATGATTTGAGTAAATTTTTTAAAGGAAATTTACTTAATGATATGTTTGCTACTTAAGGCTTATTTTAATTAGCGAAAATTAACGCAAAAGGCGTTAAAATTTATACCGAAAATAAGTGTTTTTTTTTGTTGTTTTTTTTTTTTTTTTGGGGGGGGGGGGGTGATTTGCAATGATAAACGGACAAAGTAAACAGATAATTAAAAGTTGTGGACTGAAGGTTTAGGGGACTAAATAATTCAAAGCCGATGAGATTTCAGCTTTCTGTACAGAATTCGACATGAAGAATTCAACCATACCAAGTTCAAATTTATTGATTTATCTAATGAAAAAAGGGAAAATAAGATTGTCAGTTCCAGAAGCTAAATATTGTTTTCGATGACCCTGAACTGACAACGCCTCTTAAATGTTCTTCCAAAGGGAAAGGGGATCGAAAGCTTAAAATTTCACCGCCGGATCATGTTTTTGTTTATTGTTTAACTAAATCTGTAAAGATGTTACTTCAAAAAAAAAAAAAAGGCATGTATTGTTACAAAGCACTTACCAGTGACACTACCCGGTGGTCGTACTCCTGGGCGTCGTATCCAAAGAAAAAGGATAAGCACACACTAACAAACACAAACACTTTTGAAACGAAAGAATTCAAAAAAAATATAACAGCACGAAATTGTATCAAAAGTGCGGCCAATCTGCTGTGTCAACACTGCCTCAAACGACAATTTCTCAGAACACTTAACACGAACTTTTCCAATTGAGTAAAAGAGAAATAAAAAAAAAACCTTCACGAACGCACACACAATCACGATGACACACACACAATCACACCCACGCCACGCGGCCGCCCCGGCAGCAAACACACGCACACACACACACACACACAGTCACAGCCACGCACACATACACACACACGCGTGCGCGCGCGCGTCCACACGGCGGTACGGTTAGACGCGGGGCCCGGCGAGCAGCGCACCGCAACACGACTAAAGGCAGACTGGCTGCGCTTCTCGGCGCGCCACCGGCGCCCCACCCGGGCCTCCCCTTCTCCCACACCTTCTCTCTCTCTCTCTCTCTCTCTCTCTCTCTCTCTCTCTCTCTCTCTCTCTCTCTCTCTCTCTCTCTCTCTCTCTCTCTCTCCCTCTCCCTCGCGGGCGCGCGCACACCTCTCTAACCCTCTCTCTCGCACCGCTACTGCTGCCCCGCTGCCCTGATGCCCCGCGCGATCCCCTACCGCCGCCGGTCACCAGCTGAGCGGGACGGTATACAGCCGGCTGATTCAGAAGAGCGCTCTCCTCTCGCACTGTCTCTCTCGCACTTATTGGGCGCGCCGTACAGGTGCGAGAGAGACCGAGCGAGGAGAGCGCCCTCCTGAATCAGTCGACAGGCCGTGGTGGTAAGAGACAGCGGGGGAGCATCACGACCATTGCGTGTTTCACCCGTTTTGGCGACCCTTGAGGTGTCACTGCGTCCAAACGAGGCGGGGATTCACACACGCATCCCCCGCGACACAGTTATTTCGCGCAGAATCAGCTGGTTTAAAATTTGAGGCGTTCTGGGCAGAACAGGTATTTTGCACTTGGTAACTGGTGCCTTGGCATTAAAATGCAATTTACTCCAAGATTTAAAAAAAATAAAAGAAAGTCAGGTAACATCAAGATGAAGAGAATTTGCTCCGCTGCTCTCTAAAACACTACGTAAGATAGAAATTAATAAATAAAAAACAAATGACAAGATAAAGAGAAGAATAAAAGACAAAACTAGGTCGCTTTTAACTCAGTCCTTATCAAGACATTTGCGAAGGAAAATGCCAACTTGTCTTATTAATATAAAAAGCTCTGAAAAAAAAAACTGCAATATTTTTGAAAAGAAATTCAGGATAAAATGTATACTAATCTCATACAGGACGCTTTTTTTTTGGGGGGGGGGCAAATAGCCGTTGTACATATTTGCAGCAGCACAGGCGGGGAGCTCCCGCTCCGCCCTCTTACGACAGACACTCCGTATGTGAGGGTGAGTGCGAGTGTCACGTGTGTGTGAGAGAGATAGAGAGGGGGAGTGTCTGTGTGAGTGTGTGAATGTGTGCGAGTGTGTTTGTGTGCTGTGTTGTGGCCGTACCCAAAGGTTAACACTCGGAGGCGCCAATAGGCGCTGCCAATGGTCCGCGATACAAGTTTGTTCGCACTAAAAGACACCTCGCCGGCGCGCGCGGCGCGGTGAGAGAGGCGGTGTAGATGGAGACGATTTGAGCGTTATATAGGATGCTATTGTTTTCTCTTCACAAACGTTTAAAAGTAAAGGAAAATGGAATCAGAAAAAAATCACACAACAATAAAGAACGGATAGTTCAGGAACTTCGTTTACAGACCAGACGCTCCCCCTGGGAGTTGAAAAAATTAGAAGAAGCCAACAAAAAACATCACCGAAGTTCACAAGAGTTTGTAAATAAAACTCACCACAGTTCAATTAAATAATTCTTTCATTAGAGTTCATATCAAACAAAACAAAAAAGTTCGAATCCACCCGCGATCATCTTCACTGTGAGAAAAACTGTACCTCATACAACTAAACAATTTTAGTACAATATTTTATTGTACTCCGAAATAACGGTAAAAAATGGTAGTTAAATAGTAGTTTTTTCTCACAGTGTTATATCCCCTTGTGATCATCTACCCCTCGCGATCACCTTCCCCGTGCAATCATACTATCCCCCTGCTATCATAATATCCATTTGCGATCATATCATCTCACTGCGATCGTCTTATCCCCCTGCGATAATTTTATCCCCCTGCGATAATTTTATCCCCCTGTGATCATCTTATCCCACTGTAATCATCTTATACCTCCGCGATCATCTTATGCCTCTGCGATCATCCTTATTCGCCCTTGTTTCAAAGCTCGTCACGAAGACAAGTATAGGTTGCCGCGGCATTTACAACTACCGTCCGACCGCACTGTTTGCGCAAGCCCGCCAGCTATAATTTAATACCAAAATGAAATACACGCGCGCGATGCGATCCGGCACGCACGCACACTTATCGCTCAGCCCTGCTTGCTCCACACCCCGATGGCAGACGCAACGACGGTAATTAATATCAAATCTATAACAGCAGGTCGGACAGTAAACGTCGCACGCGGCGCGGCTGCGACGGCGCGCGGTGGACGCGAGAGTCCCTCGCCCCGCCCCGCCCCGCCCTCCCGCGCCGCTCCGCGGGGACTCCAACGCACGAGCCGGACCAGAGCACATAGGCGTGTTCTTACAGTCCTCACAGTGAGAATTATATTTGTAGATTTACAACATATTTCACTGTGAAAAATATCTTCGTAAATTTACAACATATTTTGTGATTACGATTTACAAAATATGTTGTAAATTTACGACCGCCCATCCTTGCTCGTCAAAGAATTCGAAGTCGATTCAAAGTACTTGTAATTTTACAATTTTAAATTGTAATTTTACAACTTTTATCATGGAAAATTTTCCTGTAACCTTTGGGAGTATTATTCACAGTGTTTGTCAACTTTCATTTGCGAAAAAGTTTCCAAAATCTCGCTCGTTATTGAATTTCAGGTCGGTATACGTGTTGCTTGTAATTTTACGATTTGGAATTATAATTTCACAGCGCCACATCGTAGAAAATCTTCCCGTAAACCTCCGACGAGACCTCCGACCATTCCAGGAAATCAAAATAACATCAAGAGGGAAACTACAGAAAAAAACGACAAATCGATTTAAAAAAAAACACGAAATAAAATTTTTAAAAAAATCATAAATGGGGGTAAAAGATCAGAATTTAACAAAAAATAACAGAAATTTTCCTGGAAAGATCAAAAGAAAAAACGAATCAAAAGTTAACGAAATTATTTCACACATTTTGTATGAGCATAATTCCCCCCCTCGGCGTTCACACGCCATGCTGCGCTAGCGAGAACAAACTAGGGCCTCCTTCAAGATATGGTGACGGAATCAAGCTTAAAATAAAACTACCGCAAAACAGAAATCAAGAAAATATGGACATTTTTCTCAAGCGAGAGGCCGTATTACAGAGGGAATAAGTCTGGACAGGAAGGGATTACCGCCTGGCAAGACTCCCTCCTACTTCGTCCCCTGGCCCCCCACCCTTGTCCCTTTCCTACACACTCAGAGCGACGTTCGCCGACTCATATCTTCCAATGGGCGCCGTTCGGGTGTTCGGCCGAGCGCGGTCGTTAGCACTCTCGAGGCGGGGCGAGGCGGGGCGAGGCGGGGCAGGGCGTGGTGGCGTCGCGGGCGGGCAGGGGTGAACGGCGAACGGTGGGGCCGGACAAGCATGGGGGGGGGGGGGGGGGGCGAGACGGGGCACCCACCTATTCACATGATACTGCCCGGCCGACCGGGCCGGCCACTCCCGCTCCGCTCTCACTTTCTATGCATGCGCCCCGAGCGGAAATTAGAGCTGAACGCAGCGCATTTTGACACGTGCGAGCCCGGCCCGGCCCAGCCTGGTCCCTCCAGCCTACCCTATACCCTTTCCTCCTGGTCCCGGCCACGCAGCGAAGGGAGCGGCTCGCAAAGAAAAGGGTATTACAGGGAGAGTACAGTACAGGGCGTCCGTATACACACGCATACGATAATCGCGACTGGTGGGATGGCTGGAGCGGAGCGCCACATCCGCCCGAAAAACTCGAACGCGCAAAAACAAAAACTTATGTTATTTTTTTCCTTAATCGTCACACAGACGTATGAAAAGGAAATGCCATGTGAGAGTGGACAGAAAAAAAATAATAAGGCAGAAATAATAATTTACGGGTGAGTTGCGTTTCTTTTGGGTAATATTCGTCGTTAGAGTGTACGGCTGAATTCTAGACAAAAACGGGGGAAAAGAAGGGGTAATAGTTAAATTTCGAGGATACTACCCTGAGCTACTCTCACCAGGGTCTGCTGCAGCGAGAAGAGCGGCGCAAAGAGAGTGAGGGAGAGGGAGTAGGTGGAAGAGAACGGCCCGCCCCGGATCGCATTTCGCGCCTGTCGTGATTTGTTGGCGCACTCTCGAACACCTACCACCGAGAGGGAAATAACTCGGAAATTTTTGTTCACCTCAACATTCAGAAAAATTCTAAGAAATTCAAAATGATTAAAAAAAAATCAATAAAATTCAGAACAATTCACAAGAATTCACAAAAAATCAAACAAAAGTTCACAAAATTTCAGAAAACTTCACGAACATTCACAGAACTTTCCCAAAATTTACAAAATTTGTAGACCAAAATTAAGAGTTGATTTTCCGCTCGCTCTGAAATGCAGACGGCGCGGCGTGCCGAACGAAAGAGACGTACATATCCAAGTTTCTCATACGAATCCGCAATGGTCATTTGGCGAGCCCGGCGCCCGGCGCAGCAGCGGCGACGCGGCGGGGAACGGAAAAGGAAAAGTGCAGGAGAACGTCGCATGCGCGTTTCTCCTCGTCTCCGCTCCGCTCGAACGCGTTTAAATAGCTTTAGCCCGCCCCGCCTGGTCGGCCTACGGTGGCACTAAACACAAGGCTCGCTGGCCAACTGGCGCGGGGCTGGGCTGGGCTGGGCTGTCCGGGTAGCGGCGGGCGGTATGAGAAATGCGGCGGGCGTCTGACGGGGTGGGGCCCACCCTCGAGAAGTACGCGCGCTGTGCTGCCGCGAACGCGGACCGAGGGGGAAACAGCTCTGAATTTTCGTGAACTAATTGAGAATTTTTCTAGAATTTTAATGAAGTTTTGCTCCAATTTCACCAATATGTATGTATTTTTTTCAGTTTTTTTTTAAAGTCTGAATTACGAGATGTACAATAATTTCAGAGTTGTTTCCCCTCGACGCGGACACGGCGGGCCCCGGACTCCATGGCTTCCGGGTGACAATTGAAAGGCGACCCCGCAGGCAGGAGGCCCCGCGCCAACCGTCTGATACCGAGGCTCGCTCTCGCGTCCCCATCCTTGTCGCACTCATGGCGCTCCGCCATCCCCCCAACATGGAGCACCGCCGTAGGTGCGACAAGGACGGAGGTACGAGAGAGTGATCTTCGGATTCAGCCTGCAGCAGGGCTCTGCAGGGTAGCCGCCGCGCTCCACCCCGCCCCACCCTACTCCAGGGCGCCAGGCGGGGCGGGCTAAGCTGAGCTAGCCCGGGGCTGGTCGGGCGGGCATCCGCTATCGCGCAAATGATCGCAAAACCCGACACTCGCGGTGAGGAATTGCAGAGCGGTTACGCCATACCTCCCCCTGCGAGTCCTCTCCTCCAACCTTCCGGAGGAAACTATGTACAACACTAAATATGAGATCGTAGGAGACGGTTAACGCGAAGTTCTTGGAGGGGTCCAAACCCGTGCTCTCCTTGAACTTGTCAAGGCAGTCTCGCGGACAGCCTCCAACAGCGCTGCCCGCTGTTCCAACCTTTTTTTTATTTGATTTTATTTTTTTTTTTGTATTTTTTTTTTTAAATTTATTTGTTGTTGTTTGGCTTCCAAACGTGGCTACGAGGACAAGGAAAAACTTTGACTCTAGTTCCAGTGTGGATACAAAAAAAAAATGTTATGTGCTGGCCGAATCACTTCGGTGCGATCAGCAGAGATTAAGGTCCGCAACCAAAAGCTCGGGTAGCAGCATGCACAGGGCCAGTGTTGGGGCGTGGCGGGGGGCGGGGCGGGGGCGGGGCGGGGGCGGGGCGGGGGCGGGGTTTACATAAAGTCGGTTGTCTATCCCCGCGGCCCGGTCGCTACTCGAATCAAACGCGACATAAAAACGATCGCATTGTGCGGGTCGAGTTCGGGTCGACCGGACAGGACAGGGACAGGGACAGGTCAGCAGCCCCGGGGCGCTCGTCCTGACCAGCCCGACGAGAACTAAGCGCGCGGCGCGGCTCCGCGGGCCGCGCCTGCCTGCCGCCTGCTTCCGAAGTGCACTCCTGTGGCTCTGTCCTTGTCGCACCTACGGCGGGTCCCTATGCTGGGCATGGAAGGGCCGTGCATGAGTGCGACAAGGACGGTCGGTATGGCGCGAGAGCGCGATATCTTCGGAATCATCAGACGCCAAGAGCAAGCCACGGAACACTACGCGGGCGGGCGGCGCGCGGGGGCCGGGGACGGGCGGCGCCGGGGCAGACTAGTCTGGGCCAATTCTAGCACTTTACGGCCGGTGCGACACAGAACAGGTTCTCTCGCAGGCGCAGGGCAGCGCTAGGCTATGGTGATGCAGTTTGCCCTGCGCGCCGCAGCAGCTCGTATAGGCCGCGGGCTAGAGCCAGGGGGGAGGGGGGGGGGGGCAGGACCTAGCAAACACGTCCGCGCGGCCCGGCCAGGCCAGGCCAGCCGTCTGATTCCGAAGATCGCTCCTCTCGCGCCTCCATCCTCGTCGCACCTACGGCGGCGTCCTCATGTTGAGATGGCAAGGGACCCATGAGTGCGACAAGGACGGAGGAGGGCGCGGCGGAGCACGCCATATGCTCATCACGGCCGCGGCGCAGAGAACGAGGAGGCTCAGGAGGCTCCTCAAGGTGTCTGAAGAAAGTTGGCAGTTCAGTTGAGCCGTGCTGCACACACGCGCGGCCCGGCCCGCTCCAACCCGTGCGTGCGTGCGTGATGGGGTACAAAAGCGGGCAGGGCAGGGCGGGGCGGGAAAAAAGGAGACGGCGCGGCGGCCGAGAGAGAGAGAGAGGAGGACGCGCGGCGTGGCGACGGGAGAGAGAAAGAGAGATAAGGTGAAAAAAAATCTGCCGGCCGGGTGCGGCTCTTCTAGCATGGTGCGGGTGAGAGGACAGCGCGGAGCAGCAGGACGGGAGTAGAAAGGACACGCGCGCCCCGCCCCGCCCTGCCCTGCCGACACTCTATGCAAAAGGCGGGCGGGGAGTAGCGCCGCGCGCGGGGAGTAGCGCCACGCGGCTACACTATACCGGGACGAGGAGAGAGAGGGAGAGAGACTGAGAGGAAGCTATCTCCACTACGTGAGGGCGCGCGTTACGGATACGGACGGAGAAGGTTGGAGAGGAGAGCGTAGACGGGAGAGTTCAAAAAAATATAAAGTGCGAGCCTCATCACATTCCGGAGAAATGCGCGGCGGACTCTTACAAAAAATCATGTGAGGAGAGTATTAAAAAAAAAAAAAAAAAGGATGCTGCAAACAGAACCCGCGATACGCAACGGTGCCGATCATAATGCGACCTGTAGGTAGGCATTCAAAGTTCAAAGCGACAGCAAGTGAAGGGGTACAGCAGCAGGGCAGGGCTGGGCGCGCTGCTATAGGGCTCAAGTGTCTGACCCGAGCGGGCGCGCCGCGCACTGCCGCGACCTCTCGCTCGCTCGCTATCTCCGTCTCTGTCCCTCTCACTGCTGTCGCGCGCGCGACCTTGCGCCCTGACCGAGCAGCACTACTACGTACTACACTACTGTGGCTGGAACCCCGCGCCGCCCCGCGCCGCCCCGCCCGGGTCGGGTCGCTTCGGAGCCCGTTTTGCAACAGATATTAAAAGGCACGTGTGTACGTCGTCGTGGTGCGCAGCGGCAGCGCGCAGGCGAGCGGGGCGGGGGCGGGGCGGGGGGCCGGGTGGGGCGGGGCGGGGGCGGGGCGGGGGCGGGGCGGCGGTTTGACCTGTCGCAACTAATGTGGCTGGCAATGCCGCTCAAGCTCTACACTACGCTGCAGCGGTGGCGGCGCGCCGCGGCAAGCTCTGGTGGTGCCTCCCGGCTCGGCTCGGCCACGGGCCATGAGCGACATACGCCCGCAGCAGCAGCACCACGAAACAAACCTCAATCATCAAGAAAGCCTCTCAGAGCAGAGAAGAGCAGCGCAGCGCCGACATAAAGAGCATTTGAAAACGACAACGACGCGCTCGCCGGTGATCCGTCGTGCCACGGAGGCATGAGCACTATGTGGTCACGCTCATGTGTTTAGAGAAGGGGCTGACAAAAAAATGGCCGAATTTTGAGGGCGAGTATAGGCCTCGGTTGCGCCTCGGTGTGAGGTCAGAGGGCGGTCGTCCAGCAGGTAGGCTCGGCCCCAAGCAGCTGCAACTGCCTTCCCCTCCGCGCCCTCAAGCACACCGAGCCCGTGCCCCGCCTGAAGTCCGCTCAGTCCTCACATCCGCGCCCCCAGCCGACTGATTTGGAGAACATCTCTCTCTCATGCCGCTGTCCTTGTCGCACTCATGGATCGGCCACTACCCTAGATGAGACACCTTTGTGTGTGCGACAAGAACAGAGACATGAGGGAGCGATGTTCTGAATCAGTCGGCTGCCTGCCTGCCTATGCCGGCGCCGCCAGGAGTCACCACCGCGGAGGACCATTGCGACACCAGCGCGACGTTGTCCCGTCGCTCCCGGCGAAAAGTTCACGACGACATCGGCGCGCGCGATTCGATAATTACCCGGCCGAAAGGCCCTCCCCTAATGAATTAATGAGAGTGGCTATTGGGCTGGCGGGGGCGGCAGGGGGCGCTGGGGGAGGGTGGGGGGGGGGGGGGAGCTCGTGAGAGACGCGGCGGCGGACGCGTGAAGGGAAAAGTAAGGGTGTCGGCGACGTGCGGCTCGAGCTCGAGCGAGCGCGATCGTGAACTTTATGGTGTCGAGCGGGCGGGACGGAGGCCGAAGCTGGTGCCTCGGCAGGTGAGGAAAGGGTACAGGGGTCACGAAGGGGAAACAACTCAAAATTTCGATGTTTCCCCCTCGGGTTCATCATGGGCGGTTCACACCAACGCCGCACCCGCAGAACAGTTTTCAGTGAGAAGCCAGAGCAGCAGACCAAACTGATTCAGAAAAGCGCTCTCGTCTCGCTGTCTCTCTCGCACTCACGGGGTGCGCCGTATAGTTGCGAGAGAGAAAGAGCGAGGAGAACATGGAGGGTTAAAATTTGAATGGGAGCGATTGTGAGACAAGAACAATTACACACACCCTCTCATAGAGTGATACCCAGTATCCTCTAAACGTAAAACAACCACTGATGTTAAAATTCTATGACACTTAGTGAAAGTAAAAAGTGTTCGACCCGGATTAAATGCCAATATGCATCTAAATAACTTTGAATTGACACTACGGATAAAGAATGACATACCAACATATCTAGAGTTTTTTTTTTCAGGGCAAGACGGCACTTAAGTATCAAAGTGAAAATTCGACTACATATCTATATGAAAGGTTTAGATGCCTCAGAAATTGCAACACCATCAAACTCTACTCAGACAGAAATTTAGGCCCTTCACAAGGCACCATAGCAGGACACTACGCGCAACATAGACAT
This sequence comes from Frankliniella fusca, assembly GCA_029379305.1. NCBI lineage: Eukaryota > Metazoa > Arthropoda > Insecta > Thysanoptera > Thripidae > Frankliniella > Frankliniella fusca. Next base: position 2,380,566 of record JAHWGI010001411.1, read on the forward strand.
GACATGAACAAGATGCATACTCACAGTGAGGATTGTAGAAGATTCATGTTTGATGCTGGAGGGTTGATGACTGTTGAATGTAGACACTCTTCTGATGGTTTACTCGTCCTGCTCCATACCAGCATTTTGACGAACCTGCACATTCAGGATCATTCCGTTAAACACTACATATGGCAAAGAATAAATACACCAAAATTAATGTTTTACTTTTACTTTTTGCAGGTTTTTTATGAGCTATATGACAAACAACTGAAGTGGTATAATGAAATTAATACTCAGATGGCAAAAACTTTTAAAGGTTAGAATCGTGTTGTGAAAGTTTGCCAAGGAAATTGTGAGCCTTCGCTCAAAGCAACAATACTGACAGCAGGTTTTGCTTGAAATGTATTTTGAGTTCCGACGAGTTCTGTTGTAAAGTTAGGATGAGAAGTAAGCTAAGACCCTAATACTTCTAGTCCGCGAGAGATCAGGTGCCACAAGCTGCCACCATGGCAATATAGAGGTGCACTACCTAACCTCGACGTTGCTCTGCTGGCTATCTTTGAAGATCATTTTTGCACCGATTCTCAGCTTTCCAACGAAAAAGGTATTGAAAATATTGGAGCCTAAACTTCAAATATCGAGACACTCCACTGTACTTGGTAACATACCTTGAAAAGAACGGTTTCACAGCGATTACAAAAGCAAAGCGCTTCTCACTCCTCCCCAACCCACAGACGTAGACAGACAACAAGTAATTCGAACCCGCAGTTCTACACAATGGTGACACCTAAAACTTCGTGCAGCGACGTACGCAACCTGAACAACGACTTTAAACCGCGAACTACGTTAACTTTTTCCGACAACGTAAAATACCGAGCCCGAGATGCACTCCTGAACTGACTTGTTGACTGACGCTCCGCGGAGCCACTAGGTGGCGCTACCTGTCAATTTCTTTCAAGTAATTTCCTTGCAAACTTTTAAAATTTCAGGTATGGGGTAAGTGATGAATACCAGAATCACTTTGATTGGGTTTAATAACGCACCAGTTCATACACAGTCTTTGTCACCCACACACACCCAAGCCGGCGTCGCCGGCGTCCTCTCGCACGGAATCATGGGAGGGAAGGCCAAAGCTCCTGATTGGTTGTTAGCTTTTAGTAAGATAAATATTCATGTAATTACATATTACAGTTCACTGCAGGCTAGACCGAGACTAGTGTATAGGGAATTGAACATATCTCAACATATTTCAAACTGCTTTAATTGGGAAAGTTTGGAGAAAAATTAAAGCGTTGTTGAAATGAGTAAATTGCGGGACAGTATCGCTTTTTAATTGACCAGGACAGACAGACTTCACGACCAAGTACACTTCCAATCCCCTGCAGGAGTAAGCTTCGCGTCGCTCAGCGACGAGGCTCAGAAATATTAGGCATGAGTTGTTGGGGTTCAGCCGGTCCAGCTGAGAGCTCCGGCGCGGAGCGGCGCGGGGCATTCGAAATGAGCATCCACAGGAGCAACAGCTGGTGCCCGCTGCCCTGCCCGCGATGTGATGCCCATCGAGAGGAACATGGCCAACCGCTCATCAAAGCTCTCTCTGTCACAGCGAGGGGAAGAGAGGTCCCGTAAGAAGACGGATAGAGGACCTACCCCTCCCCCTTACCCCCCCCCCCTCAGATGCATTCACTTTCTCCACTTATGACCGCAGAAGGACGGAGCGGCGGCGGCGGCATCGGACGCGACGGGCAGTTCGATATGAATGAATACCGACCAACTCGTACGGCGTGCAGCCGTCTGATTCCCCGCAAAGCAGTAAGTAGTGTCCTCTCTCTTGCTCCCTACAGCTTTGCTCCATAGGTGCGACAAGGACAGAGAGACGAAACACGGACGATACCGACTTTCGGGATCCGACGGCTGCTCAGTTCGTATCTTATGCATGCGCCCCCGCCCCCCCCCCCCTACCCCCGGCACCACTCTGATTTAGGGCCGTAAGGTGCGCCCGTCTGCTTGGCGCGTCTCTTGCATCCAAAATGCTGAGGCGAGCGCACGGGGCGCGAGGTGCCCTGCCTGAGCTGAGCTGCGCCCGAGGAGGAAACAACTCCGACATTTTTGTACACCTAGTGCTTCAGAAAAATTCAGGGGAAAAAAATGGAGACAATTCAAAACAATTCAGAAAAATTCAGAAAGAAATAGACAACAAAATTTAATAAAATCGGCAAAAAAATTCAGTTAAGTTGTGCACCAAAATTCAGAGTTGTTTCCCCCTCGGTTCAAGTTGTTGGGTTATCGTCACCTGCAAAGTGAGCAGCATGCGTGCACTTGGATGTCCACTGCAAGGCTGGCTGCTGTTTTCACGTGACATCCTATAACGGACCTCGGCGCAGCGCACGCCGGAGTCGCGTGTATCGCGAAGGTCAGCGTGGGTTGCGGCGCGGCGGGGCGCGGGGCGGGGCGCGGGGCGGGGCGCGGGGCGGGGCGCGGGGCGGGGCGCGGGGCGGGGCGCGGGGCGGGGCGCGGGGCGGGGCGCGGGTGCCTGCTGATGGTCTAATTATCGGGGTGGGGGTAGCAGCAGCGCCAGCAGCGGCGCCTGCGAGAGAGAAAGAGAGAGAAGCTAGGGGCGGATGTGGACGAGCGGGCCGGGCCGGGCGTCCTTGGCGCGATCCTCTGCATGGCGAAGGAGGTCCTCGCTGCCCCATGACGGTGGAAAACGTATGCTGCCCTCCCCGGACCCCGCCGCGCCGGCCCGCGCGCCGCGCCGTGCCAGGTAATGACAAGTAGAGCGGAGATGGAGGAGGAGGGGTGGAGGGGGGGGGGGACACCTGATCAGTCCATCTACACGGCGACGACGACCACAGCGGCAGGGCGGGGGAAGGAAGTGATAAGGGGAGGGAGAGGTGGTGTCCAGCAGCAGATTGATTCAAGGGAGAGCGCTCTCCTTACCCTATCTCTCTCGCACTCATGGGGATGGATACCGCCGAGGTGCGAGAGAAGAAGAGCGCTCTTCTGAATCAGTCTGCTGCCGAGCGATTCCGAAGATCGCTTTCATACCTCTGTCTTCGTCGCACTCATAAAGCACTGCTATGGCCAGCACAGGGCACTACAGAACGGTGTTCGGAATCAGCATGCAGCCAGTTAGAGGGGCCCGGCCCAGCCCAGCCCGGCCCCCGCGGTCCCTTGTAGGGCTCCCACCGCTGCGCCCTTGCACCGGGGTGGGACCCCGCCCCGCCGCGCCGTGCCCGGGGCCTACCGGGGCCCCTAGGCTACTCGCCCGCTGTCGCCGTCACATTCTCGCCTTCACTCACTCACTCTACCCGGCGGCCTTGAGGACACTCACTTCACTCTGCAGAGCACCCGGCCCGGCCCGGCGCGGCGGCGGGGAGAGCGGCGGGCTGCTCCGCCCCGCCTCGCCCCGCCCCGCCCCGCCGCCACCCCGCGAGTCGATCACGTTCTCATCCGTCCGATTTACCACGCGGCTGGAACGTGACAAGGAAAAGTGCTCGGCCGGCTGGAAAACAGACGGATGCGCGGGGACCGGCGGGGACGAAGAACGCGGCGCTGCAATCCGAGGGGTCCTTCACTACAAATTCAAGCGTAAACCGATTTTTTTCTGATTTTCCTAGTTGATCGTGAATTTCCTTGATTGTACTGATTTATTGTAACTGTTTTTTTCTATCATTTTTTTTCGCTGATGTTTTTATTGATTTTGTTGTAGGGTGTACACTGAATTTTTTGAGTGAATGACCGCTCGGGGGCACGACCTCGTCCGTCCGTTGTGAGCACAGCTTCGCGCGCCCCGTGTCCACAGCCCACACCACCACCGATTGTGAAGATGACAGCCGCCCCATTCCGGAGATCGCACTCGTACCTCCGTCCTCGTCGCACCTATGGCTGTGCTCTATGTATGGGATGGCTGGGCCACGTGAGTGCGACGAGGAGGGAGACACGGGAGCGATGATGCTCCGGGGGTCAGACGGCAGCATCACCGCAGCATCGCGCAGCATCTCCTCATCATCACCACACCCTGCCCCAGGCCCCGGGCCGCCATCTGGACCAATTTCTTCCGGACTGTGTCGCAAACGCGCCGACGTGATGCTGCGCCCCGCGACCCGCCCTCCCGCGACCCGCCCTTGGGGTGTTCGGAAAGGGACAGCAGAGCGAGCCAAGCGAGCGAGCGAGTGAGTGAGAGAGAGAGAGAGCGATAGAACACGGACTAAAGAGTCGCGGGGAGGGACAGAGATGGCAGCTGTGGGATCTGGCGAGGCGTGCAGGGCGTTGTCTCAAGCCCGGCGGGGTGGGGAGCGCAGGTGCACACGGCTATCACGCCGACGCCGCAAAAGCCCGGGGCGCGAAGACGACCCAAACCAACGTGCTCTCGAAACAAGGAGCGTTATACAAGCGATTTCCATAGTGTGCGCAAGTGAAACGTGTTAGATAGTGTACACGGCTGATAATGTATTGGCATCAAGAGAGCAGCGGATGTTTCTTTAAATGCGAAACAGACTTGCGGGAAGGCATTCTCATCAGGATTCAGCGAGGGGGAAACAACTCTAAGCTTTGATGTACAAATTTTGTGAACTTTAGTAAATTTTTAGTGAATTTATAAAAAAATTTGCTTGAGTTTTTTTCTCCTAGAATTCTGTGATTTTCGGTAAATTTTTGCTAACTTTCCTGAATTTTTCCAAATTTTTCTGATTTTTTTTTTTCCAAACATTTTAGAGTTGTACGGGCGGAAAGAGGTCGCGGGTGGGTAGACAATACCCGTAACACTGGCGCGCATTCAAAGAAAAATGTCCGGCAGTTGCAAAGGACGATCTTTAAGTCTGCAGGACGATCAACATTCGAGTAGCAGCTGTCAGCTGGTAATGAACATATAAAGTCCCGACCTGATGCAGGCTTTGATTCACTCAGACTCAGACGCGCCTGCTAGGCCCGGACGCCACGGGGGTTATCAGTTGCCCCGCCGCGCCAACGAGGATAGTAATTTGATTTGTTTTGTATGCAGAACGCGATGCGGGGGGGGGGGGAGCTCAGGCGCCCCGAAAGCGATCACTCCCTTTCACTGCAAAAGCGCCACCGCTGCTGCAGGGCCTTTATGCAAACGAGTGGATGGCCCAACAACAGCCACGCAAACAAGGGACCCTGCAAAACTGAATGCAGTGCATAGCACCCAGTGGCACCCAGTATCCCCGCGCCTTTTTTTTTTTTTTTTTTTAATATTTAACTCTGAGGAAAACTAATATGAAAATTATGAAATGTACTGCCACTTTCGTGGTCCATAGCTCAATTACACAGGAAATAGTTTTAAGGTTAGCTATGAATACATTTAAAAAAAATAAAATATAAAAAGGACGATGACATTTACCTGCCCGGACGCCCCTCCTGCAGATCCTGTCCCTCGCGTAGTTCGCCGCGGTCGTATCTCTGCTCTGTTTGCGAACTCCATAGTTTGGTGTTTTGCCAACACAGCTGCACTGAATTGCATATCGAACACTTTCAAGCCGTCACTCAAAATTCATAAGTAAGTTCTCTTTGCTTAACAGCTAAATTTCAAAATTCTTTTCATACACTTTTTCAATCAGCCTTCTAAATAAGTCCTTCGACTTCGGCTAGATTTTACTACAAGGCACTGGTCGGATCTGAGTGCGCCTGCGCCTCCGCCTCAGACCGACGCAACGCAAAAACAACAGCAGCAGCAGCAGCAGTCTGTGTCAGTAGCAGTCAGTAGAAGACGGGTACCGTACGGGAAAGCAAACGAGAATGCCCTCGCTAAATCGCAACTCTTACGCTGTGAGTCAGCATTTGCGGCATCATCGTCGAACACAACTACTACTCCTTTGTGCCCTCGCGCTAAATCGCAACTCTTACGCTGTGAATTCTCGTCGAAGGAAACTACTACTACTCATGGCGTTGATTATGTATCGGCGGTCTCGGTAGGAGGAGGAATCGTCTGAGATGGAGGAATTGCCTGAGGAAGAGAACATGTCGGAGGAAGAGGAATCGTCTGAGATAGAGGAATTGCCTGAGGAAGAGAACTTGTCGGAGAAAGACGAAGTGTCTGAGGAGGAAAACTTGTCGGAGAAAGACGAAGTGTCTGAGGAGGAAAACTTGTCGGAGAAAGACGAATTGTCTGAGGAGGAAAACTTGTCGGAGAAAGACGAATTGTCTGAGGAGGAAAACTTGTCGGAGAAAGACGAATTGTCTGAGGAGGAGAACTTGTCGCATGGATGGTCGTCTGAAGAAATCTTTAGCGATGATTCGGAACCTGAGGAACCTATCTCAGAAGGAGAAAATGATAATTTCGATCTGAAAGATACGGCTCGTCAATAGCGATGCCGTTCTACACGCACACTTTCACGTATGTATTTATTTTACAATTACTCTTCTTCTTGAAGCTACTGTGATCAGATCGAATGCTCACTCACAACTGTAAAGGCATGATGGGATTGATCTCTAAATGTACATGCTTGTACATTTGAAGTCTTTTTGACGTTATGTTTAAAATTTGGAGGGAATGGCAATTTCAAGTTTGAGGTTATAGTTTATTTAATAATCATTTAAAATTTGAATTTATGTAACAAATTTAAAATAACAAATATTCACAAACAAGTTTTAAAAGAGATTTATTCAAGTCTACTTTTAGGTCGCTGTTCAGTAGGTTTAATTTATCTAAATTTCCACAGGCGAAGAAGGATCAGTGAAAGACAACATTGGAGAAATTGAAGATACGGAACAGGAAGAGAAAGAGTAACAATTTTATTTTTTGCCGTCAGAAGACGTTTTGCCTCAGGTATTAGTGCTATTAAAAATAACTTCTATTCCAATAACCAGTTCCTCTTGATTACCATTATCAACTTCTAGGTTTTTCCATGTATATTGTATTCATAACTAGATGCTTTTTATTTGTTTACCTAGGAACAATGTTAGGCACCGAGCATGAAATATGTTGAGGATTGGAATTCGTCCTGGAAACCACCATGAGACACACATTTCAAAGCCACGGAGTTGTTTTAGTGAGGTGGCTGGAATCTGAGGTGACTGAAACTGCCTTTGCAGGAGTTTGGCAATTACGATCAAAACCAGCATGCATGGATCTGGAATACATTAACAGGATTCATTAAGGGTTCTGAGCAGGTTCCCAGGTATGCTAGGGCTGAGGCAGCAATTTAGTTATGATGGATTCTCAGGCAGACCTCGCAGCAAACATGCCTTGTGCTGTATAAATTTTAATAACCAGCACAGTTGTGCGTTATCATGGCGTAATGTAGACTCAATTAGTGCCATGTTAACATTTCTTTGTTTACTGTATGTTCAAGTTATTTTGTTCTTGTTCTGCATATTAAAGCCATTTTTTTTTTTCTGCAAGCACTGACCGCCCTCCTCACTATTTAAAGGTTCAACCAATTTAGTCTTGTTGAGAATTGGATTTCATCCGGGAAGCCAGGGTATGTGTGATGAATACAAAATCATGAGCTGCTCAAGACACTCAATAGGATATAAAGCTGGAGGCGACAGTATTATCTGCCTTGCTAGTTTTCAATATGGCGGTGCATAAATGAAGTGCCTTCCCTCAGAGACTCGTGCGCCGAGTTCGCCGTCGCCCACCTTGTAGCTCTGGCTGACTGGCTGCCTATGGGGCCGGCGCTGCGCCCAGCCGTCTGATTCCGAAGATCGCTCTCGAGCCTCCATCCTTGTCGCCCTCCTTGGTGCTCTGCCATCCCCAGCATAGGGCGCTGCCATAGGTGCGACAAGGACGGGAGTACAAATGGGATCTTCGGAATCAGACGGCTGCGCGGCGCGGCGCGCTTGCGCGGGCCCCGCGTTAGATGGGCTGCCTGCCTGCACGGGGCCAGTCGATCTCCGGGAGAATCTAGTACCGCAATGGGGTGGCCGCAACGTAAGTGTATCGGGGGTTGGTGGGAAAAGATGCACTTTAATTGTTCTCCAATTCAATTTCCAAAAAAAAATCAGCTCGGTGTTGGAGCGGGGTAGCGCTTGACTTTTGGTACGAGCTTTTCGTAGCAGTAGCGTGGATGTCACACAGAACACAGCCGGTCAGATCGAAGTGGGCGGGTCGCGGGTCCTCGACTTTGACTCACTTCCAGGCCGGAATCGACTCCCCATTACTTTAACCCCAAAATCTTGTGCGTGATTTCTCAAACACATTCACGCTTCATCGCAAATTTAATATCGTAGCCGACCGGAAACTGAATAAAAAAAATAATAGTCACCTTTTGGAAAAGAAATCCCCCCCCCCTCTCTCCGCTGGTATCGCGACCAGCCCGCTTGCCCCCCCCCCTCCCCCCCTTCCGTTTTTCGCCTCCCGCCCGAATGGTGCAGCCAAATAACTCGCTCTGCCAAATATGGCGGCAAGGAAGTGACCGCATCAAGGACCGCATTCGGCGTTTTTTTTCCTCTCTACTCTATCGGTCTCGCATACTCGCTCTCTCTCGCTCCCGTTCGATCAGAGGTGGAGACGCCTAAGAGATCATCCCGACGATACTCCGCGGCTCTAGGTCTCCCAATCCCTCCCTATCCTGTCGGTTTTCCGAGAAGGCAGTCAGTCAATCGCCTTTCAGTAGCGTTCTGCTGCTACTGCCGCCGGTGCGATGATGACGGATGTGGCCGGGCCGGGCCGGCCGCCGACTTATTCCGAAGAGCGCTCTCCCCGCTCTGTCTCTCTCGCACCTATACCTCGAAGACCATGGGTGCGAGGGAGACAGGGCGAGGAAAGCGCGCTCTTCGGATCAAGACGCGGCTGCGCGGACCGAACCATGTTCACTACTACACCGATACCGTCGAACCGATTTTGGTTTCGATGCGTCAAGTGGGAAAAACGGGGTCGGACGCCTGCGCGCGCGCGTAGGTGAAGGAGGGCGTGCGGCGGGACAGCAGCTGAACGCCGTCGCCGCGCCCTCGGTGGTGTTGAGGTGGTCACGGGAGCACCGATGAAGTGGAATTGGGAGGAAAAAAATCCCTCGTCTGCAACATACTCCGCTCTCGCAATCGTGTTCACATTCGACAGCCATCTGGTTTCTACTTTCCGAGTCGATATGTCCATTCACTTTAATCCCACAGTTTTCCCCTGGCGAGTTCAGCTGACACACTCTCTCACACACACACTTGCAAGTGTTACCTGAGGAGTATTGAATTTTTTTTTTTAGGGGTAGGGCCCCTTTGAATTTCTACTCAGAAAAGTGTGCACTACTGATGGGTGGACATTTTATGACTACAATCAAATCGGTCCAGCACTCTCAAGCACAGAAATTTTTCCTTGAAAAATCAGAAAAGAAACATTGTACACATTTTCTTTGAGATATCCCCCTCCCCCCCCCCTCGGCTCAGCATCTAAAAGTGTATAACACCGCGTACCTTTGACGAGTGTTTACGTCTGAGAGTTACTTTAGGCGACTCGCGAGCCCGGGCATTCACCATTACCGGACAGGAAAGAAAAAAGTATTACTCACCACTCTGCCCATTCGTAGGCATGTTTGCATGAATCAGCCGCGGGTACGATCGCTGTCGCTGCCCTGGCCGGGGCGGCTGGCGGCTGGCGCCAGGAGGGCGCTCCGTTGTTCCTGGCTGTTTGCGGTCAGCGTCGGAAGCCATCTTCACTCGGACGCGGCGCGGGCTGCCCCGCAGCGGCGCTCTGGCCGCGTCCTTCTGCCGTGTCGTTGGACCTGCCGTCTGATTCCGAAGATCGCCCTCGTGTCTCAGCGTCCTTGTCGCACCTGAGAGGAGAGACGGAGACATGTTTTGGTCAGGTTCATCGTACGGCGCGGCAGCCCTCTACTTCTAGAGCTACATACAACTCCAGGACTTCACTCAGAAAAAAAAAAACACATGCAGCTAAATAAAAATTGCAATATATGCACCATATAACATTTTCATCTTTGCAACTAACAAGTTATCTGTATCACAAAATATTTCGATAAAGAGCAGTGCTTAGCAGTATTGCTAAGTTTTAGCTACATAGTTCCAAATGTTAGCTGTGCATGTACTGCTATATTTTTTTTTTTTAGCAGAGTAGGAGGTGCGGGCTTGCCTTGCAAATCCAACCCCGCGCCCTGCCCTACACTAAACACAGTGCCGCCAGAAAAGTTGGTGAAAATTCCCTCGAATACACTGGCGTGTGAAGCAGAAGGGTATATATCTCTCCCTGCCCACTAGGCAAAATGAAGTCTCACGTGAGGAGAAGTTTGCCTGCTGGTAGGCACGTGGAGATACCCGCCGTCCGTATCTCACAGGTGCATGTGTAGGAATTTTTTTTTTCCTACTTATGTGGCAACACTGACCACACCAGCGTCGTCCTCTCCGAAGCCCGTTTTCGTCGAATCAGTGATTGGATTTCCCTGTGCAATGGCTTCCTGATGGCTGCGGGAGGAACACTGACTGGACTGCTACTGGTGCCGCTTCCTCAGCGCAGGGGGGAGCAGTCTACCAGGTGCGCGGGGGGCCGGGGGGCGGGGGATCACTCATTCATAATGTGTACAGTGATTTTTGTTTTAAATAAAATTATTTTTTTCTTCTTTTTTGTTTTGATTTTTTATGGAAAACTTTTATAAATTTTGATCTTTTACTCACATTTCTGAATTTCTTCAATTTTATTTCGGTTTCTTGATAATTTTTTTCTAGATTTTTCTGAATTCTCCGTATCTTTCTTCTTGTTTTAAAGGGGCCGTTCAATGATTTTTCGAAGTGACCTCTCCCCCCCACCCTCGCCGCCGGACTGGGCAAGAGAGAAACTGTGATGGACAGATGTAATATCCGATTCTTTCGTCAACATATTCAGTGTGGGCCGTTATCAGCCACGGTTTAACACAGACTGTGACCACATGGTGGTCAAGGTGTTATCACATTGAGTGCGACATGACCACAATGAGGTCACGCTCCCAAGTTGAATCGTAGGGGATAGAAATGCTGTTTACTGAAAGTCAGTCGCGCAGTAGGATGAAATCAAGAGAGGGAGAGAGGCAGAGAGAGGGTGGGGGAGCAGAGTCAGGGTGAGGAAAGAGAGAGAGAGAGAAAGAGAGAGAGAGAGAGGAGTTGGGGGGAAGGCATCAGGATGCGGCTGCTACGTGCGGGACCTTCTGCCGTGCGGCTGGGCTGCAGCGCGGCGCGGAGGTCAGCAAGCATGTGAACCAGATACTTGACCCCCGCGCGCGCGCGCCCCGCGGCCACGCGGCCACGCGGCCTCTGCACGTGGCGAGAAAGTGATTTGAGCGCGCAGCGGCAGTAGGGTGATTCCGCACACTAGTTTCATCGCTCTTTCCCTGTCGCTCTCACGGGGCATGGCCATAGAGAGCAAGAGAGAGGGCACGATAAAACGGTGTTCGGAATCGCCTTGCAGCGCGAGCGGCAGCAGAGAGGCGCCCGCGGGAGGAGCCCCGCCCCGGCCCGGTCCGCTCACACATCCCCGTCAGCCTCCTCGTCAATACCTTCACTTTACAAAGTGTACACACCCCGAGGGGGAAACAACTCTAAAATTTTCGTACACCTCGTGATTCAGAGAAATTCAGGAAACTTAAGAAAAATTCACAAAAAAATCGAGAAATTTCACAGAATTCTAGAAAAAACTCAGGCAAAAATTCACAAAATTTGTACACCGAAATTCAGAGTTGTGTCCCCCCTCGATACACCGGCAAAACCAGTTCAGCTGGCTATTATACACTGGAAAAACTAATGCGACGTGAGTTATGTCAATTAGTGCGACCAGTTTTGCCACACTTCGTAACGCGACCTAGATTTCCGTCACACCATGAGATGCGAAGCCAGCTCCCATTGACCGTTTGTCCAGAACGGTTACAGAAGAAGAAAGGAAGAAGCTGCTTCACGAACATGGCGGCCGGTCCGTATAAATACATGGGCCGGCCGCCATGTTCGTGAAGCAACTTCTTCCTTTCTTCTTCTTCACCAGTTCTGGACAAACGGTCAATAGGGTGTACGGCATGGTATGCTAGGAGGTCGCATCACACACGTGACCAAAACTACAGCCACACTTCATCATGCGACCTCTCCAGGGGTCGCACTTGCATGTGACGCCCGTCACATTACTTTTTCCAGTGCATGCAAAACCCACGAAAAGTTTGCTTTCTGAACTAAATTTTCCTGGTTTGAGCAAATAATACTACGAGAACGTGTCAATCTGGTTCTTTGGGTGTATGCCTTTTCAAATTTAGCCATCACAGATGTATCTCTTTTTTCTTTCTTTTCTGTTTTTTTTCCTCTCTTTTTTTCCCCAGTTCCGACGGCTGCATCTTGCTGCGCCCCGCAGCGCTACGACGCGCGCGACTCACGACTATCTTTCGGTGCCTTTTTAGCTTCCCATGTATGTACACAGCGGGAGGGGAGCTGCGCTAGGGGCAGATTAGGGGAGATTAGTCTCCGGCTGCGGCGCGTGCCTGCCGTGCTGCCGTCTCATTCCGAAGATCACTCTCTTGCCTCCGTCCTTGTCGCTCCTACGGCGATGCCCTATGTCGGGGATGGCAGGGCCCCATAAGTGCGACAAGGACGGAGGCGAATCAGACGGCTGTCCGGGACGGGACGGGACGGGAGGGCTCAGGTCCCCGCCGAGCGCCGGGGCGGAGGCCTTATATGTGGGCTCGGCCTGCACGACGGCCACCCAGCAGCACTTTGTTCAGACAACTTTACGCTAATGCCAAAGACAAACATGTCCGCGAAACACGAATCCAACGAGATCTACTGCATCACAGTGGAAAATTGTGGTGCACAGGTAGGTTGTCGTACACAGGTTACACGTCACAGGTAGAAATTCCATGGAAGATATCGCACGCCTCCAGAACAAGTGAGTGAAATATTAATCAGTCATCTTCAATGGATTGTGACATTTCGCCTCGCATTTCGCAGACCAGCAGCACGGTAAAAACAATGTCTGATTTGAGGAAAAAGGGAAAACTTTGAAGACCTTGGAAACTTTGAGGAAAGCTCCTTAGGTTTTGAGGAAGTATCCTCAAAATTTGTGGATACTTCCCTTATTTTTTGAGGAGCCTTCCTAAAAATCTGAGGGGTTTTCCCCGAGGTTTCCCTCAAATTACGGAAGTTCCTCAAAGTTTTCCCTTTTTCCTCAAAAAATCAGGCATTGTTTTTACCGTGTGGACAGTTCCTACCAACTCCTGACGACGACTCGCGGTATCGGTGGGCTATCGTGGCTCGTCTGATATCAGCCCATCTGCCGCGGACGGCCGGGTGAGCGCGCAGCCCGCGCGAAGCCCAAAGAAAGAGCAAGAGCTCAAGAGCTTATTCGCGGACAATAAAGCGCCTCGCTAAGCGCACCGCCTGCTGGCCTCAGTGCTATGCTGGAGAGTCTGCCGAGCGATTCCGAAGATCGCTTTCATACCCCTGTCCTCGTCGCACTCATGGAGCACTACCAGGGCCAGCACAGGGCACCGCTGAAGGTGCAACAGGGACGGAGGCATGAGAGCGATCTTCTGAATCAGCTGCAGGCAGGCTCGGCCGGCAGGCCTCCCTGTCGTCACGACCTGCACCAGGAGGGGATGGGCTGCAGCCCAGGCCCATGGGCTTGCGGCTGGCAGAGTCACCGAATAAAAATGTAAAACAAACTGAAACATCCACAGTGAGACGACAACTGTCATCGCAAGACCCCGCGTCCACGGTGAAAAATATCCTTGACGATTTACGATATATTTTGGACATTATTAATACGACTTACGAAACATGTTCTAAATTTACGGCAAACCATTCTTGTTCGTTATTGGATTGAAATTCGATAGGAAGTGCTTGTAATCTTACGATTTAGTAGCAAATAAAATTTAAAAATAAAACCAAATAGAGTGTTGTTGTGGTCTTTAAAAGACCCCTTCATTTTGTGGAGCGCAAAATTAGACCTAGACATTTTTTCGATAGCAGTATGATTTAGTGGTAGCCATGTTCCCCAAGGCCCCGGCCGGCCGGGGCGGGTCGGGCGTGTGATCGGTGTGATCGCCTAGGTCCCGGCCCCGGCCCCGGCCCCGGCCCCGGCCCCGGCCCCGGCCCCGGCCCCGGCCCCGGCCCCGGCCCCGGCCGCCGCTGTCACAGCGTGATTTACACTGTCAGCCCGGACGGGACGAGAGACGTTTCCTAACATTACTGTAGACCCCCCTCGGTGCGGTCACGGCGACAAAAGAAATCGTCCCACGTGGCGAAAAACAACAGAAGACGCCGGCCATATCCTCCTCCTCCTGCTGCTGCTGCTATGGCTGCTCGACATAATATATCGAACCCCCCGCGTCCCGCGTCAACCGAACGCACACATGTTGTGCGCGCGCGTGTGCGCGCCCAGACACACGCGCGGACTGGCGATGAGACGGGCGCTCGCGGACGGATGAAAAATAGATCAGCAGGTGCGGAAAAGAAGAAGATGAAAAGAATACTTAAAAAAAAATCCGTCCCAGGAAAACCGACGTTAACGCGACGGGTGGACGACTCGAAGTTTCGGTGTACTCTCGGAGAACACGGCGTACTGCATGTCGGAGAACGTGAAGGTACACCTACGGTACAGCCGAAGAGGAGCCGGAGTATGCGGGGTACTTGGGTCCAGAACAGCAGCCGGGGTACGCACGGAGAGTACGTTGTGGTCTGTACACGGAGCCACCCAGTCGTCCACCCTGCGTTAACGTCCCTTTGCAGATCGAAAAGTTGGTTGCTGAACTCCATTTTCTGGTCTCACAGTGTGGCAAAGTTCTCAAGCGGGTGAGTAAGTCTACCCCGGAGCGCGTCTGAAAGAGCAGGTTAGAGGAACCTTTTACGGCCTTATACCCGCACCCGTTTGATAACTCTGCTAGCGCCACAGGTTAATTAAATTCTTCGGTTATTTTCCGGCAAGAAATGAGAAATTTTCCGTTCTTTATCCCACTTTCCTCCCTTAAATGCGGGTGTAATTCGCTGAAAACTGTAGATAATCGGGTTGAAGGATTACTCCTGCGAAAAATTACCTGATCGAGGAATTTACTGGCTGCATTATTGATTTTCCAGGATTTATCTCGTTTTTTTCTTTCCGGTCCATTGAATGTCCCGGCTTTTTCTCGGTCGTCCCAAATTTTCTCCGGCGTTGTACACCCTGTCTCATTTCTTACCTCCATTTGTTTTTTTATTTTACTTTTTTTTTTAAATTTTTGTTTTTAATGGAACGTTGACATTCAGCCCTCAAAGTGAAAGATCACAGTTTTGGCAGGCAAAATGAGACCACGCAGTTAACCGTTGCAGGCTATCGCAGCAAAATCATTGAGAAGAGAGCGCGAGAGCCAACTACTCGCACACATCGCCTCTTATTTAGAATGCAGGCGCCCTTCTACGCGGCCCGGCCCGGCCCGGCGGCCCACCCGCTGCGGCGTGTGTGGCGTTATCCGCAGGAGGCCTGCGCGCTGTCCCGCCACTATTGGCACGTCGCGCACACACACCGGGCGATAGGCGCGTCCCTCTGCAGCAGACGCCGCCGCCCTCCCCAAGAGAACCACGCAGCTCCGACTCTTTTACACAAACAGCTGTAGTATACGCCGTGGTCTTTTGTTCGCGCGGCGTATCTCTCATTAGCGATATGCCGCTCAAGACGCCCACAAACAAACACACACATACACACACGCACACACGCGCACACACACACATACGCACACACACCTGTGCACCATAAGCACCGACTGGCACATAAAAACTTGCCGCTCGTCCGCACGGTCACAATATTCATGCTGACACATCATGGGATATATTACGCTGTTTCCCAGTGTTTCCTTACATTTCTCTCGCTCTCTCTCTCTCCCTCTGTCTGTGTGTGTGTCTCCCCTCCCTCTCTCTCTCTCTCTCTCTCTCTCTCTCTCTCTCTCTCTCTCTCTCTCTCTCTCTCTCTCTCTCTCTCTTCCAGAGCTTTGCCGGCGGCAGCAAGTGCGGCGGTGATATCCCCGCGTCAAACGTTCCGCTTGCAGGCCGGGGTCTCGGCCCGCAGTCTGATTCCGAATGTCGCTCTCGCGCCTCCCTCCTTGTCGCACTCATGGGGCACCAGGGGGCGGACTCAGGGGGGACCGCCCATAGGTGCGACAAGAATGGAGGTGCGACAGCGATCTTCGGAATCAGATGGCTTCGTAGAGGCGCACAACGTGGGCGGACCAGCCACGCTGGGAAAGAAAAGACAAGAAAAATGTCGGCCGCTCCGATTCGCTCGCTCGTCTCTATGCACTCGCTTGCGTGGTGGAGCGCCGCGCCAAGGCCTCCGAGGACACCTCCAAAATGTCAAACAGACGCGGAAGAGAAAAAAAATGAACGCCTCTCCTGCGAACCCCTGCCAGATGCTCCCACCAACGTTTCCGAAAAAAGCTCAGCTTTTAGTGCGAATCAGCTGAGGTTAAATCGAGGAGGAAACAACTCTGAATTTTGGAGTACAATTTGTTATTTTGAATATTTACTTGAATGTTACCAAACTGTTTGTGAATTTTCGCGTCTCGTTTTTTAAATTTTTCTGATTTTTCTGATTTTTTCTGAAATTTTCTGAAGAGGTGTAGTACATACATTTCAGAGTTGTTTCTCCCCTCGGGTTGTATTGAAAACAAATCAAAACAAAACATTGTTTCTTAATAACCGAAGCCTGTTTTGAGTAATGAAGAAATTCTGAAATTCGAGTGTCAAATCCTTTCGAGAAACTGCGAAGTTCAACCAACCGAAGAAGGTCTCAAAGCGCCTGGTGGGTAGACAGCATTCCACCCGTGTGGTGCAGGCGAGACCTGCGGGGTGGCCTACCCCGAGAATCACAGGCGTCTTGTCGGCGCGCTCCCGCCCGCGCATGCGCATCCCTCTGAACGGTATAATCTCAAGCTCACGAACACGGTCGTATTATACTTGCGGGACCTTCTCTCACGGCACGAGCAGGCAGGCAGGTAGGTAGGGAGGTACAAAACTGTGCTCAGGTAACAGCCGCCTCGGCGGCGCCACGGACACAAAGCAAGCAGCAGTCGGCCCAACAACAGCGTCCCTCTGCTGCGCTCCGCAGCCATAAGGGGCCTAACCTCCGCTTATAACTTTACTCGTTGCCTCGGCCCAGCCCGGCGGCCCGGCCGGGCCGGTGACTTCTGAAGGCCCTGCTGGAAGGTGCTGAGCGCTACGGGGCGGGGCGGGGCGGGGCGGGGCGGGGCGCAAGGACGTAAAGCCGGCCGGAACGGAGCGCGGGACCGCCGCCGCCATCGCCGCCGCCATGGCGCGCGGCCCTGAAGTGAAAAACGGGCGAAAATATTGGCTGAAGGACTGGCGGATTTGGAGACGGGATACACACATCACTTCACACACCACCGAAGTCTGTCCCGGAAACGATACGGGCGGAAGGAGCGTGTGCGTAGCCATGATGGCCTGTAGGTTCTATGTAGAATCCGCCCGAGCGCAATACTGTCTCGATACACCGCTTGGTACCAAATACCTCGTGAAGGGCTCCTCACAGAAGATACCCTAAGGGCGAGACAGCTTGGTGGTTTCAGTGTACAACCCATTTCCGTTGTATAGCCGGTTTTCAATTATTTTTGGCCGTTTCCCAGCCATTATCGACATTTCCAGTGGCGATTTCTCAGCAATTTCTCATGGCAAGTGGGAGATACCTCCTCCTCCTGGGTCTTCGTCTGAGTATGAGAAACTTTGACCGGTAGAGCGGGGCAACTACTCACAATTTCAGTGTACACATTTTGTAAATTTTTGTGAATTTTCGTGAATTTTATAAAAGTTGTGTGAATTGTCGCTTGAATTTTCACCTAATTCTTCTAAACTTTTCTGAATTACGAAGAGTAAAAAATATTTCAGAGTTGTTTCCCCCACGCGGTCGAGGCATCCTCCTGCAAACCGTCCTCCTCGGAGACGCGACCGCGAACGAGGTCCCCAGACCCAACCCAAACAATCCGACACAAATCCGGCGTGTTGAGTCCACCTTTCCTTTGTGTGTCGCTGTATTCAAGAATATGTATGTTTGTGTGAGGAGGGAGTTACAGGGGAGAAGAGGGGGTGGGGGGCGATGGATGTAAGTACGCAGTGTGTGGGCCGATTCAGCGCTTTGCTCGGCTTTTCAACGAATAATGAAATGGACTCCGTTTGCATTATTGCTCTCAGCTCGGGCCCCGGCCACCGGCCAGGACAGGGCGCCACGCCCCGCCCCGCCCCGCCCCGCCTCCTCCCGCAATGGGCGCATGATGCAGGCCTGATGTAGCGCCAGCGACGCCCCACGCCACGCCACCCCGCGCCTTGCAGATGAGCACACTTTTGCTTCCTGGCAGAGATAGGATGCGGCCGTATTACTTGCGCTGACGCGCGCGCGCGCACACACACACACACACACACACACACGAATGCGAGATGAGGAGGAGGGGCACAAAGACGCCCGACAGAAGGCGATTCACTCGAATGAAACCCGAGCTACGCGTAAAACAAGAGAGCCGCCTGCGTCCGCGCGGGACGCTGCGCGGAGTATGGCAGGCTATAAGAAGACTGCGGGCAATTAAAAGGTAGAGAGTAGGCGCGAGTCTAGCTGGTTGTATGTAGCCTTTAAAAGCATAGCGAAATAAGAAGAAAAATAAAAGACCGTATGGTTTTTGAGTCCTACTTGAGATTGTAACACGGAAAGTTGATTCCTTCTTGTTTCTTCTTCTTTTTCTTTATGAAAATTATCTTTGAGCTTTATGGGATGGGCACTTTTCCTAATGGTAGAGAAGTCTTGGGGACAGTCTAAACAAATGCCGGGATGTGTATGACGATGTGCACTCTCTGAGACCGCTACAGCCAATTTCGTCATAAAAATTACAAAAAAAAATACCGTCTTAACTAATTTACATTAGAATAAGTATGGAATATATTATTTTCTCACATAACTTAAAAAATTAAATATAAATGGTCAATAAGTAATGCAGAAAATTGTTTGTATATGTTTATGACTTAGTTTCATCAGGATACGTATCAGACAAAATGTCTGAGAGAGAGAGAGAGAGAGAGAGAGAGAGAGAGAGAGAGAGAGAGAGAGAGAGAGAGAGAGAGAGAGAGAGAGAGAGAGAGAGAGAGAGAGAGAGAGAGAGAGAGAGGGGGGGGGCATGAGTCGGTGGGGGTCCTGGACCGCAGGCTCGCGCGCCGGGCCGGGCGGGCAGCAGGGTCAGTTCCGCTCCGAGCCTCGCCGCGCGCTGTTGTACGCGTTCCAGAGAGCCCCGCCCCGCGCCACGAGGAGACCCCGCGACGCGACGCGACGCGACGAACAACAACAACAACAGTCTCGAGACATATCGTGCCGACCACCGCGGATAGCCCTGCCCTCGCGCCCGAGCCCGAGCCCGAGCCCGCGTGCGACAGGCTGGCGCAGCCTGCTGGGGCCCGCGCCCTGCCCCATGCCCGCGGGGGCCGCTCCTCCGTCAGCCGGCGGCCGCGAGCGAGCAGCAGTGCGGACCCACGTGCAGCGCAGTGATATGTGACAGTGACATGTGCGCGAGTGCCTCGACCGGCTGATACCAGCATGGCCTCAGCGACGGCCTTCTCTGCCGCGCCGGGGGCGGGCGGCGGCGGCGGCGGCGCGGGGGGCGGCGGCGCCAGGACCTCCTCCCGCGCCTGCTCCGCGCTGCTGGCCGCCGCCGTCGCCCCCGCGGCACCCTCCTCGGCCGCGGCCGCCCCCGCAGCCGCCACCGCCGCCGCCGCGTCCCCCGGGGGGCGCCGGAGCTCGGCGGCCGCCGGCGGCGTCCTGGGCCCGGGCTCCACGTCGGCGACCATCAGCTCGGCCAACAAGACGCGCAGCCCGACGACGGGCCCCTCGGCGGCGGGGGGTGCGGGCGGCGGCGGCGGCGCCGGCAGCGCGACCACGGTGAGCACGGGGCTGCGGCCCGGCCGCATCGTGCGCAAGAAGACCAACACGCAGCAGGTCGTGCAGTGGAAGACGCGCAACGTCCAGGAGGGCATCGTGGTCGTGGACGAGGCGCAGCTCAGCAGGCTCATCAAGCGCGACCCCATCGAGAAGTACTACGACATGGACCCCGAGCCGTTCGCCACGTGAGTCTATATCACTGCGAGAAAATAAAATGGTTGTATGGATAAATTACATTTGGAGCTGTGTAGGTAAAATTTGGTGTTATCCGAAACGCTTTTCTCTTCAGCAAAAAAATGTTTGGGGAGGGGGGGAATTTTTTCTGAGTGTAACGCCTCGCCACACTCGAATCAAGGTGTGTGAATGTCACTCATGTCCGTAAGCGTCAACATCTTTGTTCTTTTTCTTCGTGCCTTTCTTCTTCTTCTTCTTCTTCTTCTTCTTCTTCTTCTTCTTCTTCTTCTTCTTCTTCTTCTTCTTCTTCTTCTTCTTCTTCTTCTTCTTCTTCTTCTTCTTCTTCTTCTTCCTCCTCCTTTTCTTCTTCTTGAATTACGTAGTTTATAGTTTCCTTAATTACCAGAGTAAGATGTGGGCATTTACTCTCGAGGGTTTAATCGACAAATGCCTGGAAAAATAAACTCACCCGCAAGTGAGCAACATTTGCACTCTTGAACGTCCATGCCCAGTGTGACTAGTTTTATTTCATTTCTTCTTGTCTTGCTTGCTACGGGTGTCAGCGACGCGAGTCCAGGTGAATAGCAAGCTCCCTGCTGCTTTGCGATGGGACGGCGAGGGCCGGGCGGGGCGCGGCGCGGCGGGGCGGGGCGGGGCGGGGCGGGGCGGGGCGGGGCGGGGCGGGGCGGGGCGGGGCGGGGCGGGGCGGGGCGGGGCGGGGCGGGGCGGGGCGTGGTGCACAGGTCGCTTCCTCTGTCGCGGCGCATTATGCAAATTGCGAAGTTGTCAAAGGAGAATGAGCAATCCCTGGGCTGTTCAGGGCAGCTGTGCCGCGCTACGCCGCACTACGCCGCACTTTTCCGAGCTACGTCACACTACGCCGCACTACGCTATGCCACACTACGCTGCTCTATTCCGCGCTACGTCACACTATGCCACACTACGCCACACTACGGCGCACTACGCCACACTACGCCACACTACGCCACACTACGCCACGGCGGGGGGAGGGACGGAAGGCGCTGACGCCGAGGCCCCCGTGTAGCCCAATAAGTTCTCCGACACAACAACCCACCGCCCTGCATCGCCCGCGAGCCGGCCACACCCGTACCCGTGGTGTCCACCTCCCACAAATATAAGCACCATAACAGGCTTTAAAACAGACAACATCAACGTCACTGAAGACTTTTCCCGCTTCAAGTGCTATCCGAACGACGGGTCTGAGGTGTGAGCGTTTTATTCCCACCCCTGCCCAACAAGGGCAAACTTCCGGCCGGGACGTTCGCGGGAGGGTACTCAGTATGTGATACGCCCAGACCTGCCTGGCCCAGCCCAGCCCAGGCAGCTACACACATAACTCCGTGAGTGGCCCTCTTCACGCGACATAGCAGCTGATACAGAAAACAAGGCACGTGAGAGCGGGAAGAGAGAGATAGAGAGCAGGGGAACCCCAGTTCACTGGCCCCTGGCCCCTCCCTGCAATAGTAGAGTTGGTGGCACCAGCGCTGAGATTTCCCGGTGGTACCCTTACCCACTTGGCTCTCGGAGAGGTCTTAGAGGCCAGCGTTATAAAATATTTTTCGCCTTTATTTTCAATCTTACGTTGCAATTTTGTTTTAGAGTTTGTTTTATTTCGCTTAACGAAGTTTTTGAATAATTGCTCACGAGCAGGTGAGTGATTTCTTTCACACACTCGAAGGTGCGGGCAAACGCGTTTTTTTCCCCCCTTTTAATTCCCGCATACATTTTTCTTTTCTTATTTGTCGCATTCATCGGCGAGAGCGCTTGCTGTAGGTAGCCAGCGCCCGGGCCGGGCACTGCCGCTGCTGGTCGCTTGACGGCTACCCCCACCCCGCGCGCGTGGTGACGAATGTGTGCTCGACTGAGTAAGAGGTCTTGGTTACGTCCGTGGGTCGGATTTCCGCTACTGACCGCGTCTGTGTGCGTGTGTTGGTGTCTGTCTGGCCTCATGCGCGAGCGCTCACCGGAGGAGGAGCGGGGCAGGCTGACACCGGCAGCCCTGAGAGAGGTGGAGAGAGTAATGGCCAAGGCGAAATGAGATTTTTCGATAGTGTCCGCACCTCCTCACAGCCGCCGCAGCGGACGCGTATACATCGAGGGGGAAACAACTCTGAAATTTTTGCACACCTCGTTATTCAGAAAAAAATTCAGAAGGAATCACAAAAATTTTCAAAAAATCAGAAAAAATTCAAGTGAAAATTCATTTTAAAAATCTATAAAAGTTCACAAAAATTCACAAAATGTGTACACATGTGCACCAAAATTCAGAGTTGTTTTCCTTTCGGTCGAACCGGAGGGCTATGAGCATATCGGTCTAGCGTTTCGGCTGCGGTAAGACGATACAGCCGATACGCCAGCCGCCCACACCCACGCTGGGCCGCAGGCCGGGCGGGCGCTCCCAATAGGGCAGGTTGGCAGCCCTGGCCCTGCCCTACGCGAACGCGCGCGCGCGTGCGTTCCAGTGGCGGCGGTGGTGGTCGCAGCCCTTGCGCCGCGACGTATATTCCGAAGAGCGCTGCTGCTGCTGCTCTCCTCGCTCTGCCTCTCTCTCTCTCACTCGCATACGGTATGTGCCGTGCAGGTGCGAGTGAGACAACAGGCGAGCACAGGAGAGCGCTGCTGCTCTTCGGAATATAAGTCGCCGCCACCGCCTTCCATATGGCCGCCGCCGTGGTGGGTCCAATAAACCAGGCGCCCAGCAGCAGCAGCAGCAGCAGCCGGCGGTGCGCTGGTCACAATGGTCACAATACCAAAGTGCTCTGCCCTGGTCTGGTCCGGGATATACTGCCGCCGCTGGAGCCGCTGGAGCCGCTGTGCGCAAGGTCTCCCCGTACCGCTCCACGACTCCGCTCTGGAAGCGCAAATGGGAGACTTCCGCGCGTGGCGTGGCGTGGCGTGGCGCGGCGTGGCGCGGCTGCCATGCGGTATGGTGGTGCAGGCCCGCTACGAGCCGCTTCGGCGGCCCGGCCGCGCTTGTTCCGTCCCATTCATCGAGATCTCTCTGGCGCACATTAGCATAGCACTAGTGCGCGCACCATGCGCCGCACCCGGCTCTTATCAAGCGTGAGCTGGAATCACCCGCCTCGCGCCGAAAGTGCGATAGTGGGGAGAGCCTTCGAAAGAAATCATTGCTCAGCCCCGAAAAGTCAATTAAGAAATTAAACAAAAAGATCACAATAAAATTAGGAAGAAAAATACAAAACAAAAATATCCGAAAAATCTAGAAAAAAATCAACAAACCGAAATAAAGTTGTAAAAATTCAAAAATGGGGGTAAAAGATCAAAATATATCAAAAAGTGACAGAAGTTTTTCTTCAAAAATCAAAAGGATTTTTTTTTTTTCAAAAACAAAATCAAAAGTCAAAAAAGGAACTGTACTCATTTTGTATGAGTGATACCCCCCTCACCGAAATATATAGAGCGAGTTATGGGAACTACTAGACGAGGAGGGCGCTAGTTTTGGGTGACGGACAACTCGTCCCGGTTAACTCGCCCCCGGTATAAACTCGCCCCACCCCAACTCGACCCCGTTCCAGCCAGAAACTCGCCCCAGCATTTGTGCCAACTCGTCCCCGGTATTTTTTATTTATTTATTTGTTTAAATTTTAATTTTTAGTTCAAGTTTCCCCGCAACATCCCCAAAGTACTTTGCTCCATATTGCCGAGAGATGATATTGTTGCGATACCCTTAAGGTGCACCCACAATAGACACATCAGACACATCACATCATGAATAGGTCCTTTTTATTAAAATTATAATCAAACATTTATTTATATTTGAATGGTATGTGGTATCTATTATCCCCCATCTTGCTACACTATTTAGGGCTAGAGGGAAGTGATGTTATGTGATGTGATGTGTCTGATGTTGGCTAGGCTGTGTCCACAATGAACGGGAAGGTGCGGTATACGACCACTCAGTGAGGGGCACGCAAGACTGTGCATGAGGGCTACATGTACACCTTCCATCGGGAGGACAAACTGGGGGCCTCCTGGCGCTGTGAGCTGCGCGGGAAGTGCAACAGCCGGATGGTTGTCTGCGGGCGAGACTACGTGGTGGCTGACACGGAGACGTCTCACTCGTTCCACTAATTTTCAACAAAAGTTCAATAAAACTACTCTTGTATCTAATTATCATTATTATTTTTTTTATATTTTTTTTTAATGGTATAATTGGGGGCTAGTTAACCCTGGGGCGAAAAGGGCGGGACCGAGAAGGGCATGGGACGACTGGGACTGGGGACGAGTTAGTGGGGGCGAGTTGTCCTAGACCCCTAGTTTTCGCTGACAGCGGGCGATAGATAGGCGCCCCGCCTACTATACATGGGATGGGGTTCGATGCGAGGTGGAGCAGCGCAAGGATTTTACTAGGCCGGGCCGCGGGCATCCGTCATAGGACTGTCCTTGTGCCCCAGTTCACTTCCCAGGCGGCGTGTCGCCACCACTCTCCAGCGCCATCGCTCAGGCCGCTCCAAATATCACCACCACCTGCGAGGGTTAAAGATGACGGGTCTCTACCGTGAAAAAAAGTACTGAACTATATCGTATGTTTTGCGAGACGTTTTCAATTCTCTGCGGGTAGAGGTGGAGGAACGCGGGTGAGTGGGCGGGCGCGTTCGCCGGATCTTTACCACGTGTGCGGGGTATTTTGCGAACGTCACTATACGCGGCGTCTTCCCCCAGCACCAGTGAGATCATTTTATTATAAGTCACACATCGGAAGCCATATATATACTTTTGCGACTAGCGATTCCGCCAATTAATTCATTCTCCGCCCCGTCCCACCGCGCCCCGCCCGCCCCGGCGCGCGGCGTCTCGCTAAGGCAAGAGCGACTTCCCGCCGCGTATTCCGTTTTATCTTATTCCGCGAGTTTGCGTCTCTTCTCTCTACGATATCATCGTTTTTCCCACTGCCCTTCTCTCTTTCTCTCTCATTCCTTCACGTCATCAATAATATCCGTTCCTTTCTACTTCGGATAAGCATCATATTTGCGCATACCCGCTCACGGGCCCGTTTGATCGCAAAATGCCGACAGATCGCGGGGCTGGCCGCCCAGCCCAGCCCCGCCCCGCCCCGCCCCGCCAGCACCCGCCGCCGGCCCACGCACCCGCTGCCAAGCGAAGTAATCGAAACTCTTTAAAGTATCCGGGCGGCGGCGGGGTGACCAGTGACCAGCCCAGCCAGCCGTCTGACAGACCAGCAGGCAGGGAGGGTGGACTCCGCGCGCACCACATAGTGCGGTTTCGTCTCCTCTGTCCTTGTCGCACTCATGAGGCACGTTCATACGGAGCGAGAGAGAAAGAGAGAGAGAGAGAGAGAGAGAGAGAGAGAGAGAGAGAGAGAGAGAGAGAGAGAGAGAGAGAGAGAGAGAGAGAGAGAGAGAGAGAGAGAGAGATTGATATTTGATATTGATATTGATATTTATTGATTTGTAAGTACATAAGACTAAAAGTCTTTTTAGTGTACATCGTACATTGTACAAAAAGGAAATAAAAACAGTTCAGTTAGGTAACAAAAATAATAAATTGCTGAGACCGGAGAAAAGAGTAACACAAAGTTAACAGGTAGAGAGAGAGAGAGAGAGAGAGAGAGAGAGAGAGAGAGAGAGAGAGAGAGAGAGAGAGAGAGAGAGAGAGAGAGAGAGAGAGAGACTACTTACAGGCTGTCGTTCGGAGTCAGCCTGCGGGCGACATACTCCCGCGGGAGCCGTGCCACAATCAGCGTTGCGCGCCTGCCCTCCCACTCGGCCCCGCGACAATACGTCTCTCTCCGCCCCGGGGTCCCCAGGGGCCCGGGAGAGTGGAGCAGCCGCCGTCACCGCGCACTCTACCGGCACCGGCAGCCGACTCATTCCGAAGAGCGCTTTCGCTCATCCTGTCTCATGGGCTTCGCCGCACAGGTGCAAGAGAGACAGGGAGAGGAGAGCGCGCTCTTCGGAATAAGTCGGTAGTCCCGGGCCATCTCTTGATTTAAAAAAAAAGAAAAAAAAAGAAAAAAAAAGCGCTTCGAAACATTTTTACTGTATTTCCACACTGGTAAAACAAATGTTTAGTTCTAAACATCAAATGATGTTTAACTGTTAATGTTTAATATTTAAAAACTATATCATGTTTAGTTCAAACTATACACCAGCAGATGTTTAATTTTTAAACACTTTGCAAGTGTGCAGTTCGCTAAACACTTGGCGCAGCGTGGTATCCCTATGCTTCTATCCATGTGAGGCCTCGCCCAAGTGTTGACTTCTATGCATCACAAAATGTTTAACCTCCAAACATTTACGAAGTGTTTAGTTGTTAAACATTTTGTCATGTTTAGTTCCTGCTATACATCATGTCATGTATAGAATTGCCAACTAAACACCATGGTGTTTCGAAACTAAACATTTGTTTTACCAGTGCAGCTCTAGTTTTTAAAGGTTCTGGTTAAGAGATTTTAAAAGTTTGGGAGTATTATGAACTTTTGACTTACACAAACTCCACTACAACAAACAGAAAAAAATACGGTAACGAAACACATGTGAAAGATAACACCCCCTTCCGATTTTGGTTCGTGGTATATCCGTCGCAAAGTTTTTCCCCCCGATTTCGTTTTATTAGTCTCCCGCGCCTTTTTCGGCAAACAGAAATTAATTTCCCTTCTCGATCGAGCGGCATTATAACGACGTCGAGTAATCCCCCCGGCGCGACCCCCAATTATGACGAATTATTGCGGTCCCGCGTGCCGGCCGGCGCGGCCCGGCCCGATATAAATCAACCTGTTGTACAACACGAGTGAAAATGCTTGACTTTGTGGCCGGGGCCGGGCCGGGCCGGGCCCGGGCAGGGGCGGGCGCCCCCGCCGGCGGACCAGGGCACGCGGCGCCCCGCGACAGACGAAACAAGTCAATAAAAGCCGCCGCATTATTACCAATTTCGTTGTTTAAAACGGTTCCCATTTTTATTACATACATGCGTTCGTTTATTTTCTTTATATTTTTTTCCCTTTTTGGTTGCGTCCTTCGCGTAAAACCACCGCAGCGGCGCTCCAGATTCCCCGCATCTCGCACCACCTCTCGCTGCGCGGACGCGTGCAACACATTTAAATGTGACCGTGGCGCGGCGTGGCGTGGCGTGGCGTGGAGTGGCGTGGCGTGGCGGAGCGCGCGCGGGGGCTGCGTGGGCGACTCGTTTTAATTGAGTAATTCAAGAGCAGTCGTGACCATCAATCTGGGCGCCTGTGTATGTGACTCACCGCCACGCTCCGCCACCGCTCGAGGAAGTCAAGTAGTGGCGTGGCGCACTCGCGCGCGCCGCCCTTTCCGTCTCGATGTCAAATACACGCACCTATATTTATTCAGGACGATCCGAAAAGTTGACACGTTGCGAGGGGGCGTTGCGCGCTGCGAATAGGGAATCCTTTCGCGTGTGATGCGACCAACAGGGAAAAGAAAAAAAAGGAAAAAACTCTAAATGTTGGTGTTTTAGTGGATTTTTGGTAATTTTATAGTGAAGTTTAGTTGATTTTGTTTATTTAGTACTTAAAGCTAGATTTAAAAAAAAAAAGTTTTGTAAGTTTTTCTGTTTTTTTTTCGACTTTTTCTTACTTTTTCTGCATTTTTCTTAATTTTTCTGAATTACGAGGTGTACAAAAATTTTAAGAGTTGTTATTACAGGAAAAGACAGAGCACGGCCCGCTAAATAATTCAAACTTGGCGCTCCCTATTTAACAGCGCGTGTTGCGGTGCGGTTGCGGTCCTTCCCCCCGCTGCCCGCGCTGTGTGTGTGTGTGTGTGTGTGTGTGTGTGTGGCCTCCCCGCAGCAGCACAGCACCTCTGAGCCGCTCCGCTCCGCTCTGCAGTGAATGCACTGCTGCTGCCCCGCGCGAGGAGAGGCGAGGCGAGGACACCAACCCTCCGCATAAGGCAGCCACGCTTCCGCTCGGACAGCCAGTCATTGCCCCCTCTGCAGGGCGGGGCGGGGCGGGCGGGCGGGGCGGGGCGGGGCGGGGCGGGGCGTGGTGTCTAGGGCGCGGTGGCCGGGGAGGGAGGAGGAGAGGCGCGCCAGGGCAGGGCCGGGCCCGGGCCGGGCGCCCGCCGTGCTATCAGTAGGCAGACCCGCCGGGCGTGCGTGCCGGGCGGGACTGCCTACCCGGCAGGCGCTCTCAGAGTGTAAGTAGGAAACACGAGGCGGGGGAAAAAAACTCTGAAATTTTTGTACACCTCATAATGTAAAGAAATTCAGAGGAGTTCAGGAAGAAAATCAGCAAATTTCAGGAAAATTCGGAAAAATTGAGAAAAGATATCTGAAATATTGACAAAAAAAATCACAAAAATTCACTGAATATTCCTCAATTTTTCGAAAGTATAGTTTCGCAGCGGAGCACTTATGAGTCGTCTACCAGACACAACTATATATAGGTTACCCCGCCTCCCCTCCCCTCTTCCCCCCCAAAAAAAAAGCGTCGTGGAAAAAATTAAAGAGGTTGCTTCACGAACGAACGAGCACAATAAAGAAAACGACAACAGAAAGGGAAGGCAAGAAGCTAAGGGTCACCAAAAAAAAATATGTTAGAAGAAGCAAGTATGAAGGGTCGACGAACGACGCGGCCCCTTCAAGGCTCCCGCGAGCCTCAACGAGCCGACAGTAGCCGGCCCGGTCCGTCAGGGTGGTCGGCACCCGGTGCGGGTCGGGTACTGGAAGGTACCCGCCGGCGAGGCGAGCCTCCACGCCGCGCCACCGCACGGAGTGCTCCGGGGCAGCGCGGCGCGGCATCGGTGTAAAAATAGCGTCGCGGCAGGAGGAACTGTTTTGAAAGGGAAGCGAGCAAGGTTGCGGGGCGGGGCGGGGCGGTGCAGAGCAGCCACCTGATTCCGAAGATCGCGCTCGTGCACCTCCTTCCTCGTCGCACTCATTGGGGCCCCGCCATCCCCAACGTAGGGCACCGCCATAGGTGCAACGGGGAAGGAGGCCTTTGGAATCAGGCGGCTGCTCCGTGCAGGGACAACGTTCTTCGGTTCTGTGGGCCAGTAGTTTAGTTTTACAAGTAGTTTCGCCCTCTCATTTTTTTCTCATTTTTTTTTCAAGAAGTCTCCTCAAGAAGTGAAGGAAGTCTACTCATGTTTTGAGGAGACACCCTTCAATTCGAAAGCAGTTTTCCTCAAATCAAGGGAAGAACTCAAAGTTTTCCGCTTCAAATATATATATATATATATATATATATATATATATATATATATATAGAAAAATATTTTAGCCGGAGGAACCACTTAAATTTTACATACCTCCACGAGAGAGTTTTTCAAAGAGCA
This sequence comes from Frankliniella fusca, assembly GCA_029379305.1. NCBI lineage: Eukaryota > Metazoa > Arthropoda > Insecta > Thysanoptera > Thripidae > Frankliniella > Frankliniella fusca. The sequence continues at coordinate 2,409,840 of JAHWGI010001411.1, forward strand.
AGCCACGGGCTGCCGCACGCCGCCGAGCCACGCGTGTCTGGACCCGGCTCGCCGCCGTCACGTGATTTATTGTAAATTGGATTTTAGTCCGTAAGTGAGGGACCGGGGCGGGGCGGGGCGGGGCGGGCCAGCGACAGGCGTACGTTGCAAAGGCATGCAGTAGCGCGAGGGAACATACTGTGGGCGGAAACTTTGCAAACGAGTGGTGCAAGTTGTGTCTTTCACAGCAGTTTGTTTTTTTTTCCCTTTCTCGAAACGACAGTTGCAAATTTATTTTATTTTAAATCCAGCTTTTCTCTTATTATTTTTTTTTTACTGTAACGTTAAGTACCATCGAGGCGCCACGCGGAAGTGCATCTGTGACCGCGTGGCCCAGTGCAACGCACCGCGGCGCCAACTCGCCGATAAAAGGCGGGCCGTAAATGTTTCGCCTCCTCCCTCTCCGCCCCCACCACACCCCTTTGCTCTGCGCGCCTCTTTTTATGACCAATGGGCTCTTTTCTTCTGTTTCGCGGAGGTGAGTCCCCCACTGGAAAAACAAATGTTACTTCTGTCACATGTTATCCTGCATTCTCTGGAGAAAACGTTTCCTGATGCATTCCTCCCCATGCAAAAGGATAGGGGCATCACAAAGAGAATGCAGCACGAAACGTTTTCTCCGGAGAGTGCAGCAAGAAACGTGACACATGTAACGTTAGTTTTTCCAGTGCCGGAGTGCCGAGCGCCAAGTGGCACTTCCCTCCCAGCCCGCGCCCGCCCCGTCCCACATGGCTACGGCTAACGGCTTCTCTCTTATCCGAGGACAGACGCACGTTTAGCTATGCTCATGCTCACTCCCCCATTGCAAATTGCCACAAAACTTCTTCGACTTTCTTTTATCCGTGCTTTGCGCCTGAAAAACTCACGGTTTCTCTTTTACAAACATTTTTACAGGCACCTTATACTCTTCGTTAACATGAGCCGCATTCAAATTTTCATACAACTGGTCCCCCACCACACGGGGTAAGAGCAATACGTGTACGCCCATCCTATCGATTGTAATCGTATTAAAAGAAATAAGGTCGCGAGCTGTATTTGCAATGTGTGGCCAACACTCGAGTTGAGCCGACATGTGTCACGCGTTGACTTTCTTGTTTCAGAGGCGTGAGTTAGTGAGTGAGTGAGTGAGAGTGAGTGTGCGTGTGTGTGTGTTCGTGTGTGCGCGTGTGTGTGTGTGAAGTGTAACGCGGCTCTAACAAGCTCCCGCCCCGTGCCCACACTCCACAGCGGAACCCCCTTCTTCCTTTCTCCCCTTTGCCTCTCTCTCAGCAGCACCCATAGTGGCTGAGGGAGGGGTATGGGGTGGGGGGTCACGGAGGGGGAAAAGTGGTGGGTGTTTGGGATAACTTTGCATAAAATAACGCGGACCGTCCCAAAATGACGAGGAGGCGGAAAGGGGGGAGGGGGGGGGAGCAACAACCTCTGCCCAGAGCAGCCACGGCAGAGTACTGTGTTCGATTGTCATCCCAAACAACTTTGAAAAAAAGAAAAAAAAAGAAGAAAAAAACTTGTCGATTATCATGGATCTGAAAAAATTGTTGATGCTCACGTGATAAAGGAAATAAGATAGCCACGTGATGCAATAACAAGAACGCGATCCTCATCAATATTTACCGCAACAATATGAAAACTCAACGGTTGTTCTGCCCCACGCCCTAGGGTAGGCGGACCCGCAAAATTATGTGTGTTTTATGGTTAAGTCGGTATATTTCCCACACATACTGTCCGGAAAAGTTTCAGTCGAAAAAACTCAACTTATAAGGTCGCAGTAACACTGCAGAGAAGGTTTGACAAGCAAAGGACGGAAGGAGAATTTGCCTATCAGGCCAGGCGTTGATACCGCAGGCTTGACGAAGGGGTAGTTATAATGTGAAATGTTTTGCCCGCACTGAGTACTTTCGCAATATGCCAAAGTTCAGGGGGTGTAACCCGGCCCCTCTCGCAGCTGTATCAACACGTGTGGGAGAGACGCGACGGGAACAAGAACACCAGGATTATTTAGGGAAACGATGGCTTTACGCGGCCGGGGCCGGCGGGACGGGCGCGGTATGCGAGCAGCAAGAGGGAACTTCTTTAAAAGAAAAATTGATGCGCCTGCTCGCGTCTGTCACCCCGCAGCCCGGCCGGCACAGCCAGCACCCCGCCCCGCTCTGCCCGGCCATGCTCGGCTGACCCCCCCCCCTCCCCCCCCCGCCCCGGTGCTCGCCGTTCCCGACACGCCATTATGCTAATCCTTTGGTATTGAAATGTCTCCCACACGGTATTGATACGCAGCCGTACGCTACGCAGGCGCAGGGTCCGGGCTACACCTGCAGAGCAGTGTCAGCTTGCACCAGAAAAACGGATTTTTTTACAAATATAATTTTTTAAAGATGAACTTAAAAAGGTAGTTGCTTGTTAACGGAAAAAAATAAAAAAATAAATAAAGCGCCTGACTTTTGACCTCTTGCGCGCGCATACCGCGTCCCGTCCCGATGGTGTGTGTGTGTGTGTGTGTGTGTGTGTGTGTGTGTGTGTGTGTGAGACAGAGAGAGCGAGAGAGAGAGAGAGAGAGAGAGAGAGAGAGAGAGAGAGAGAGAGAGAGAGAGAGAGAGAGAGAGAGAGAGAGAGAGAGAGAGAGAGAGAGAATGTGGGTGGGTGGGGCGTCCCCCATCACATCCGTCCGGCTCAGCCCGGCCCGCTGCGCTGCGTCTTGATCCCCCTCTCGAGGATGTACTGCCATTTGATTGCGCGCTCCCCAAATTAACGCCCAGCTAACGCCCAGCTAACGCCCAGCTCACGTTAGCAGCGGCTAGCAGCAGCACAGTCGCTCACGCTGCTCTCTCTCTCTCTCTCTCTCCCTCCCTCTCCTCCCACCTCCACGCCCACCCATTAATATTCGTTTAGGAGTGCAGGCCACCGCACCGGCCGGCTGTGGGTGGAGGAGGGAAGGAAGGACGAACGTCCCGTCCCGTGCCGTCCGGCGCGGCGGCAGCGCTGGGGTGAGGTGATTCAACAGTGAGTCAGATGTCATTCATAGGCGGAGGGCGGGGCGGAGCGGGGCGGGGCGGGGCGCGGCGGGCTGGGGCCAAGCGTAGACGGGGACAGAGACAGAGGTCACGTTTTCTTTTCGTTTCGAAACGCGCGCTGCTATTCAATCGGTTGTGTGTGAAATTCGTGTCCAGCAGCAGATGGTGGTGCAAAGTTGTTGTTTTTTCCTTGTGTGTGTGTGTGTGTGTGTGTGTGTGTGTGTGTGTGGTATTTTTTTTTATCAACCCCTACGGAGGTCTACGGAGCTACTCTGAGGTATACTACGGGTGTAATCAAGTCGGTGTGCCACGCATATCACACGGTGCAAGTATAGACCAAGTATGAACGACAAAGTCATTACAAAAAAAAATGTAAAATATTTTTTACACTTGTCACTACTTTGTTTGTCACTACTTTTTCCCTTTCGGTGTTCTTAACGAGAAACAATAATAAGTTATCTCCACAGCCTTCAGCTAGTGCGACGTGGCCGGGTCGGGGTCCGGGTCCCTAACCTTCGTCCATCGGCCCCGGCCTGAGAAATAGTGGTCCTCCCACGGGCGGCTCATCAGCTGGTCCGGAGGAGAGGCTCACCAACCAGCAGCGCAGCCCGGTCTCAAACACGCCACGCTACTTACTACAGCATCCGCTGTCGAGATATGTTTCGATAGATCGTGTGTGTGTGTGTTGGAGGCAGGAAAGTGCTCACAGTATCAACCGACGGGTCCTTCACTATAAATTCAAGCGTGCACCGATTTTTCTAATTTTTCTGGATTTACGTGCTATTTATTATATTTTTTCTGTTTTCTTTTTCTGATTTTTTTCCGATTGCCTTGATGTTTTCTAATTTGTCTTGATTTTTCTGATTTTTTCTGATTTTGTTATAATTTTGTTTTAGGGTGTACACTGATTTTTTGTGCGAAGGATCAACTCGGTATCAACTCTCATAAAAAATACACCAAATCGGAAAAACGCGTGAATGACGAGTATGATGACCTAATTACAACCACAACGTAACAAAAAAAAACTTACACGTGTATACGTGAAGTATCAAAACATATATTTTTAAGTCTGTGATAAAAAATTTTCGTACATATGTTGAGACGGGGTCGGACTAAAAATATAATATATGATAAATTAGAATATGGATGCGGGGCCGGCTGGCAGGCAGGCCAGGGCTATGGCGTGGCGGGGCGCGGCGGGGCGCTGCCCACGTGGAGGCGTGCCAAAGCGCGCCAAAAACCGAAGTGACCAAAGCATTTCTGCACAGCCTGGCCGGCCTGGCAAGACGGCCCGGGGCGAGCCGCGCGCCAAATCAGACACATTGCGTAGATCCGCAACCAATCCGGATCCGGCAATTTCGAAAATAAAATGGAACGCCATTCATTAATTAAATTATTGCTCTTTGATGGATACTACTTGTGATATTGCGTAAGTTGCGCAGCCCTCACTTGTAACATACAATATGATTGCAAAAGTTTCATGGATCAGCAGAAAAGCGCACATTCACTTGCGACATATGCAAACCTCAAAAGTATACGCCGACAATTTTAGCAGGGAACAAAAATGGGGGAAAACGACGTCATGCGCTCCCTACGCGAGGGAATGCATTCCCGTCCCTTTGTGCAAGCCGCGCCGTGCCCGCGACAAAACAGACAAGTCTCTCTCTCTCTCTCTTTTTTTTTTTTTTTTTTCAAATTATATCCACATTGGCAGTGCGCGGCTACGTGTGCGGTCATTGATCGGACGTGGCGGGGCGAGGTGGGGCGGGGCGGGGTGGGGTGCGGCGGGGCGGGGCGGCGACGGAGTGACGTGGCGCGCCGTGGGGCAGGGCGGCGTCGCGCGCCGCGGTCGAGTTCACGGACGCTCTGTGTTTGCACTTGCTGCAGACACTGCCGCCCCACCTACAGCGGGCCCGGTCTCTGTGAGGTGCACCAAACCGGAAGCCTTTTGAAGAACTGTTTCCGAACAAATAATGAACCTTTTATTTTAGCTCACCTCACGGGGATTCTCAGGAGAGTAGAAATCCCAGTCGATGTCCTGGATAAGAAAAAAAGTTGTTTTTCTTATCCAGGAGTACGGTGCCCAGGAGTTTTGCCTGGTAAAGCCAGGACATCCCGTGGGAAAAATTAAATCCCCTCCAATTCCCCTGGGAAACCCTTGACTTGTTCTTCCCGTACGGCCAGAAGAAAGTTTTCTTCCGGTTGTATTTTGATGGCATCCGTTTTCTTCAAATGCTTCGTACTTCGAAATCTGCAAGCAGAGCCGCGACTGGCCGCGATCCCCCGCACGAGCATTCGCTGCGTCTATACAGGTCTTAAAGCTCGCCCCCCCCCCAAATCCCTCGATAGAGATCAGAAGCACGAGCATGCCGCGGGATGCTCCCGCCGGGATCGGCAAACGATCGGGAACCGTTTGTTTATTTGCCTGAGCCTACGGCCGGCGCAGCAGCGCGCTTGGAGAGCTTCCTATTGATTACATTCATCAGCGGAACCAGCCCGGCCCACTCCACCCCGCCCCGCCCCCGCCCCACCCCGCCCCATATTGTTGGTGAGAACACCTGATCGTGGCGCGGCGTGGCAGTGCGCCTCGGCAGCGGCAGCGCTCAGGCTCAGGCCCTTGAGCGTACCGTACATGGCGCTCCCAAAGGTCGCTCGCACCGGCCCGTCCGGCCCGCCCCGCCCCGCCCCGCCCCGCCCCGCCCCACCCCGCCCCACCCCACCCCACCCCGCACGCCTCGCGCTACATGGAGCATACCGCAGCATGGTGGTGGGGTGAGGCGGGCGGGGCAAAGAGAGCAGAGCGAACGTCGTCTTTCAGCAGAGAGAAGTTCATCTCGAAACGTCTACAGCGCGCTGGTTTGAATAGAGCCATAAAGCGAAATACATCTCTGCTTATTATTCGGACAGTCGTGGCTGATATTAATGTGGAATCAATCCTAGATCAATCCGGAAAGTACTGCCTTTCTCTTACGAGGAATTCAAATCGATGCGTTTGAAATAATTAAGGAAATAAAACATCATTCTTTCAGATAGTGGGACAGCAGCTAACTGTAACATTACACATGAAGGGATGATCACTCATAGAAAATGTGTACTATGATTTAAGAAAAAATGTTATTTTATTTGTAAAGGGAAATTTCTATCACTTTTGGATAAATTTTTCATCTTTACCTCCATTTCTGAATTTTTTTCCAATTTTATTTCGGCGTTTTGTTCATTTGTTCTCGATTTTTCGGATTTATCTGTCTTTCCTCTTGATTTTATTTTGATTTTTTAATTTAAGTGGTATTTCATTGAAAATCTGAGAGTCAGGTTGCTGACTAAAATTGAGCGAGGCATATAACATCGCCCTAAAGGAGTGAGGAAATTCTATATCGCTCATTTGGAGTGATAAGCCTCACTCAAATCGAGCGAGATCACTAGATATCGCTCGTTTTGAGTCATAGAAGCGACTCAAAAGGAGTGATATTTAATAATATGACTCCCCAGGAGTGACAAAATTTGGGTCACCAATCTCGCTCTCCTGAGAGCGAGATTTCTCACTCCTCGATTTACAGTGTTTTGGGGCCGTGCGATGTTATTTTGAAGTAAATCCCCCCTCCATTACACAATAACTGTTCTGAACATTTTCTTCGGTACGGGCAAAAGCAGGGGGTTCCATTGACCGCGATGCCCTGCCCTGCAACGCCCCCCCCCCCCCCGCCCCGCCGCTGCGCCCGGCTCATTGCCAGCACGGGCAGGCTGTACAGTCGACGCGGAAACAGGACACCCGGCGGCCAACCCGAGCCCGGAGCCCGGCCGGCGGCGCCGGGTAGCGCAGCGTAGCTCGGCGCCTCCGACGCCCGCCGTCGCGACGCTGGGCGGGGCGGGGTGGGGCGGGGCGGCGGGGCGGGGCGGGGCGGCGGGGAGAGAGGGCTATCAGAACGACGATCGCTAATATCCTAGCCGCTCAGGCCGCTATGCCACCGCGACGTAGCCCACCTCGCCACGCCTCGCCTCGCCTCATACCCCACCGTACCTCACCCCGCCCCCCCCCTCACCCCACCCAGCTACCCCACCTCACCCCATCCCACCATCGCCGCGCGGCGCGGAGGAGAAGCAGTTCAGTCGCCTCCCCTTTGACTCCTCTGCGTGTTTCACTGATAAATTGTTCGAGAGGCCCATGTAAGGGGGCGGTTCACCTTGTCGCCCGCTCCTCTCCCAGCAGCACCCGCCCCGCCCCGCCCCCGCCCCACCCCACCCCGCCCCACCCCGCCTCAGCCACCACGGCGCGGGCTCAATGGGATGCGCCACGCCACACTTTTGCACCGGCCGCCCGCGCTGGTGATAGCTGAGGACGGATGTTCCTCGCTGGGTTAGTCGCATCACGGGGACGCACTTCTTTGCGTCAGTGAGAAGGGCCCCTGCCTGCGCGGGGCGCGTGCACGACTGTAGCGCCTCATAATTACGCAATCTTTACGGACTCTCTCTCTCTCTCTCTCTCTCTCTCTCTCTCTCTCTCTCTCTCTCTCTCTCTCTCTCTCTCTCTCTCTCTCTCTCTCTCTGTTCATTTTTATCCAGAGGACTACCATCATGCAATCAATGTCATTAATTTCGAAGCTGAGAAGCTCCTCCACTATGCCACTTGTCATAATCTAGCTGTTAACGAGATGAAAACCCAGGTCATTGTTATTGGTAACCCTAAGCTGCTCAAAAAGCTCCCTGTTGATATGCCTGGTGTCTGTGTAAATGGTATTTGCCTACCATATAGTAGCACTGTAGTTAATCTTGGAGTCACCTTAGACAACCACCTGACGTGGGAGCCCTATGTAAACCAAATCTGTAGGAAAAGTATGGCTGCACTCCAACAAATACGCAGGCAAAAATTTTTACTACCACCAGCTGTGAGAAAGCGTCTTATTGAATCCCTTGTTTTTCCAGTTTTTGATTATGGCTCCTCTGTTACCGAGGGTATGCTTGTAGTTTGTGTAAACCGCATTCAGCGCATTCAAAACGCGTGTGTAAGATTCGTCCTCGACCTGCCAAAGTACTGTCACATCTCTGAATATTACCCAAAATTAGGTTGGCTAAAAATTTCTCAGCGGCGCAAATATTTAGCTGTAACTCTTCTCAAAAATGTTTTGTTTTATAAAACCCCTCTGTATATTTTTGATAAATTAACTACCACTACCACACACGATAGATTGCTCAGGACCACAAATTCTCTCCGCGTTCCACAGCACCGCACCGACAAAGAACGAGGTGCTTTTTGGATTTTTGCTGTTTTACTGTGGAACGCTCTACCTTCACATATCACGGGAATTACTTCAATCAATGTTTTCAAATCTAAAGCTCGCTCTTACTATCAGTCCTGTGCACAAATGTAATTTTTCTACTTTTATTGTTCATTTTATGTCTATGGTGCCTTATTATTATTATTATTGTTTCATATTATAACTGCCTAATTTCAGATTGTCATATTGCATTCTCGTGGGACTTTTTAGTCCTTTTTTGCAATAAATATTCAATCAATCAATCAATCAATCTCTCTCAAACCCCAAGGGATTTAAGAGTGAAATCACAGTTTTGGTAGACTCCAGATTTTTACGCGGGGAAAACAACTCTTAATTTTGGTTTCAAGAATTTGTGATTTTTTGGGAATTTTGGTGAATTGTTGCTGCAATTTTCGCTGTAAATTTTCCTTTGTTTTCGAGACTGTCCAGCATTTCCCGAATTTTTCTTTATTTTTCTGTATTTTGTCATTTTTTTTAGAATTATGAAGAGTATAAAAATTTCCGAGTCGTTTCTCCTACTGATTTCCAAGAGCAATAAATGCGCTTGTTTTGATAACATTTGCTCTTGCAAGGACAAAGGAATAAGGGGGCACATTATGGCGAGATGAAGAACAGAAGTCAAGTGCGTTTCGTCGGAAAGTAAAAGCAATCGGTATGGCGTTGGCGGCCTGCTGGACTGGAGCGCGGTACGTCGCACGGCATTCCCGACTGCGGTGGAGAGGTATTCCGAGGCAGTGCACGCGGCGGTTCACCTGGCTTATTCCGAAGAGCGCTCTCCTCGCTCTGTCTCTCTCGCACCACCACGGCGAAACCCATGAGTGCGAGAGAGACAGGGCGAATAAGGCGGCAGCTCTCGCGCGCGCGCGTCGTGTGTGGCGCCAGGAAGTCGCGTCGTCGTCGGCATCGTCACGCGGCGACCCTTTCTCGTGACGGGAGCCGAGCCGCGGGCCGCGTCGCAGACGTCACAAGTGACAATAAGAGGCTGGAACAAAGCGAGACCACCACGACCGCGCCAGATTTTTTTTTAATGGTGTCTCTGTGTCACAGAGTGCATTCCCCGCGCTCGCAGGTGCGCATGCGCGGCGCGCGGCCCCCGCGCACGTGCAGACCTCCTCCTGGCGGCAGAGAGAGCGACAGTATCCAACTTTACAACTATAAAAGCTTTAAAAGCAGTGCACGGAAAACAAATTCACTCAGCTGAAATTAGATGTGGAAAATTATAGCACTCCGGCTAAAATAAACTTAACTCGGTGGGAAAAAATAAATAGCAGGGTAGCCAGAGAAAAAGAAACGGTTGCTTAAAAATTAGTACACCTGCTTATTCTTTGGCTCAGACGTAATTTTTTTTTAGGTGGTGGTGGGGGGGGTTTGCTCTAGGACGTGGTTAACGTCCAAAGAATTATGTGCCACCGTAATATAAAGACAAATTTTTATTTGTGATACAGAAAAGAATTTTCGCATTACAAGGAAATATCCTGTATACATTTGCACATAATTCTTTGTTTTCACTGTAAACTGGTTGGCGTTGAAAGACGCCAAATTTCTGGCGTTCATGAAAAACACCAAATACTGGCGTCGTTCGACGCCAAATATTGGCGTTTTTCGGCTCAAAACGCCAAAATTTGGCGTCGAACGACGCCAGTATTTGGCGTTTTTCATGAACGCCGGAAATTTGGCGTCTTCCGACGCCAACCAGTTTACAGTGTTATACGAAAAAAATATTTCTATGGGATTTAGAATGTTGACCGTGTCAACCGTGACAAGTACGTATTCATATTCATATCTTGTGGCGACCAGGCACTGACCATAGTGTGGGAGCCGCTCGCCTCGCCTCTCCGCGCTGCTCTATAAGTGACCCAGTCCGGGCCGCCGGGAGGGAGGGAGTGTTCCATTCGTTTCGCAGCACGTGTCGCGAGGCGCGCGCGATGATCAGGTCGGTCGGAAAAGGAATGGAAATGAAGCGATTATAGCCTGGCAAAGGCGGTCGGTGACGGTCCGAGACGAGATGGGACAGACAGTCCGGGACGTTCCCGCGCGCCGCGCCGCGCCGGCCAGGGCTATTTTCTGCGTCTCCCAAGAGGGGATGCGCGGTGGTGGAGTGTGGGCGTGCCTGGGTGCGCCGTCCGCACCGGCCCCACCGGCCCCGCCCACCCCGCCCCGCCCCGCCCCGGACGGGCCAGTCAGTCAGCCGATATAAGACTTCATGAGCGCCCCACAGAGAGACGCGCGGGACCCGCACCTGCTCCCCCCCCCGCCCCCCGGCCTGCGCTGCGCGGTTATCACCGAAGAGCGCCTGTCATTGTCAGGGTAGGCAGACCCGCCGTAATCGCGCGCGCCGCGGCTGCCTACCTCCCAGGCGCGCTGCACGGAGGCAGCCAGCCCGAGCCAGCCGCAGCCTCAGCCTCAGCCTCATCCTCATCCTCAACCTTAACCTCAACCTCAGTCTCAGTCTCAGTGTGCCCACCAAAGATTATTTCATTCGGGCGGGGACCCGGATCGAAGGGGGAAACAACTCTATAAAGAATTTTGTAAACCTCGTAATTCAGGAAAATTCAGGAAATAAATCAGGAAAATTCACAAAAATGTTGGTAAAGATTCAAAATAAATTCACAAAATGTGCACACCAAAATTCAGAGTTGTTTCCCCCTGGACCGGGATGCGTCCGAAAACGACAAATGGGAGTGCGATGCCCGAGCCGGGCCATATATCTCTATCCTGCTCTTGCCTGTCATTTTCGGAGGCGTCCGGGTCCCACTACCCGCGCGCCCGTACGAAAACTCTGCTGCCCACGGCGCGGCTGACATTGAGACTCCTGCAGCAGCCTCTGCGAACCCCACGACAAATGGGCGACGACCAGCAGCAGTAGCGGCGGCCCCTACGCGCGCATAGCTGCACCCCGCCCCGCCCCGCCCCGCCCCGCCCTGCCCCGCCCCGCCCCGCCCCGCCCCGCCCCGCCCCGCCACGCCCAAGCACCACGCCCCACCACGCGACAGCGCGTGGCTGCCGCTGCAGACCAATGTCTCCATCAGATGATAGGCGCTATTGAATGCGCTTTCTTTGAGGCCTAGACCAGGGGTCTCAGACGGCAGACGACGCGCGGGCCGGACAGAGTGGGACCTCTCGCTCGCTCATTGTCCGTAGCCTTATCTCTCTCCCTCGGGACCGCTTCTGGCCCGCGGGCCGCCTCTGAGACCCCTGGCATGGACACACAGGGGTCCTTTACTATAAATTCAAGCGTACACCGATTTTTCTTTTTCTTTTAATAGTTTTTCGTGATTTTCTTTAATTTTTACTGATTTTCTGATTTTTTCTGATCATGTTACTGATTTTGTTTCAGGGTGTACACTCATTTGTTTTTGTGTGTGTGAAGGACGACCCCTTTAACTCCAGCTGTGATATCTGCACATGGCTCTATTATGACTAAGGTACCTCTCTGAGAAGTTTCTTCCCAATACGACCGGCATAGACTTTGCCTTCGCGTCCCGTCCCGTCCCAAAGCAGACCACCCACCACCACCTCACTACACCGCACAGTGCAGCTGCACGGCCCATTTCAGCCCATCCCGGAGAAGATAATTGCTCTATCAAGCGCGTTGCGACACTTTTGCGCAATGGTTAGCCAGTCGCGGAGGGAAGTCCAGCCAGAGCGGCGCAGCTTTTCCATGTCGCAGAGAGAGGCATTCCTCTCCTTGTGGGGCTCGCCTGCTCGCGCGCGCCGCTTCTGAGAAGTGCAGAGCAGGACAGGAGCCTACCTCGGGCTCATCCACCACATATTTCATGTGGAAACTTCCCCTAATTGATAAGGAGACTTCCTGGAGAGGTTTTCTTCAAACTAAGTGGGATCCTCAAAGATGTCCCTCCTCCCTCAAATATTCAGATTTTATATTTACGTTGTCAAAAGTGCTCTAGTAGCAGCATTCGACGACCAGAGTGTTAAACAGAGTTGGTGCCTTGATAAAAGAACGTTGCATGGAACATGACGCGAACTAATTAGCGTGTCAATATGTTTAAAATGCACCGAAAAAAGTGAGCCAGCGTTATTCATCACGTCTGTGCATGAAGCGCTAACGGCAATAGGGCTGTACATTTTTATTCTTGCTATAAACTGTAATACCCCCCCCCCCCCCCAAAAAAAGGAAGAAATTGTGTCTCTTCTCTTCCCAGTCATCTGAAAACAAAATCGCAATGCCTCACAGTACAACAGAGTACGCAGGGGCTGGGCGGGGCCGCGCGGGGCCGCGTGGCACGAGGCGCCCGCGAAGACAGATAGTGCGCGACGCCGCACCTGACACACACAGCAGACAGGCCGTGCTCGTCTCGGCTCGGCTCGGCTCGGCTCGGCTCGGCTCGGCTCGGCTCGGCTCGGCTCGGCTCGGCTCGGCTCGGCTCGGCAGCTGGCCGGACTGAAAGACTCCACTCCACTTCCCTGACGACGCAGTCCTACTCGCACGACACACTCCTACCTCTAGCGATGACACGTCGCCGCCGCTCTGCAACGTCACCGCACGACAACAACTACTACTACTACTGTGCACCGCAGAAAAACAGACGGTGTTTTTCTTTCTTTTTTCTCTTTTTGTTTGAGTTTAGTGCACCCGAAGAAGACCGTCTTAACAGTGGTGCCGGAAAAGGAGGCGAAAAATAGCCCGAGCACAACGGATCATCTGTGCTGTAAGGTGTTGCCGAAAAAAAGGAAGAAAAAAGAACAAAAAACTTTACACTAAAAATCGAAGTTCTTTATAAACTGTGCAAGTGACGCTCTACAAAATTTCTGTTAGTAGCTTTCTTAACTTGAACCGAGGTTCATAACAGTTTGTCTCAGGTTCACAAAATTTAAGACTTAAAAAATAATAAAATAATAATAATAATAATTTTTAAAAACGTCAAATTTTGGAACTTACACCTACAAAAAATGTGAAAATTTCAAACAAAACTTGCAAAAAAAAAATAATCATATTGTGTACACTATAATTTCGAGTTGATTTCCCCTGGGGGCGCTGGATCCCCCCGGGTCCCCGGGCCGTGGCCGCGGGCAGGGCGGGCCCCAGCCGGCGCGCACCTTGTACGGGGGTGGACATTACTTTTCCGCGTTTCGCGTAGGAGTCCCTGGCGGGCCGGCGGGCCTCGCCAGGAGGGGACGGGTCGGGACGGGCCCAGACGGACCGCTCAGGCCGGGAGTGATTCATTTGATTGACGGTTCGGATTGCGTCACGGATCGAACAGCCGACGGCATGTTGTGTGGGTAAAAAAAAAGAAAGAAAAAAAAACATTACAAAAAGGCAACAGCACATCTATCTCGATCACAGTCATCTACCGGAGAGGGAGGTAGCAGGGTGGCTGCAGCATACTTGTGCGCCGCACACCGCGCGTATCCTCACTGAAATGTCTTGACCCCTCCTTGGGTTATTGCTTATTGGGGTATGAAACACTCTCGAACTCAGCAGCATCATTATAAAATAGTTCTTTTCCCCTCAGACACGTCGCTAGTTCGGTAGCTCGTGTATCGTTCACGGGATCATCGCTCTCTGGAAATTTCGGGGATGTATCTAAAGGGCGTAAATGCTACCCACTTGTAGTTGATCGACTTTCCTCGCGCTCTTGTTAGTCAGTGAGCGAAATGCCCATCCCATCAGTCGAGATATGGAAATACGACTATGACTGATCGTTACTAAAATATTAATTCTCTCACCTGCACGTGAGCGACATTCGCATACTTGCATTGCCAGACGGAATAGCTGATGCCGTTTCACAGAGTAGTGCGACAGCTGCGCTCTCCTTCTCCAGCCAGACCAGTTGACATCACGACGGAGTCTTCCCACAACCTAATCACGGAGATACATCACACCGGCGCGGCCGCGGCTCTGTGCAGCGCCAGGATGTCGTCTCTCTGTCCTTATCGCACTCACGGGGTACAGAAGGAGCGAGTGAGAGAGAATACACAATAAATAAACGCTGTTCGGAATAGGCGTGCATAGCATGCACGGCCCGGCCCTAGGGCTGTACACGAGAAAGGGGCGGCAAAAATATGTAGAGTGGAGGGCAAGAGCAAGGACGGCACGGGGGAAGGGGGGGGGGGGGAGAGGGAGAGAGAGAGAGAGAGAGAGAGAGAGATGGAGAGAGAGAGAGAGAGAGAGAGAGAGAGAGAGAGAGAGAGAGGGCGTGACACGGCGTTTACATTTCGCTAACGGAATGGATTACATATTCATACCCGCGATGAATCGACAATAAGCATTATTTAGCATATCGCTCGGCTGGTCGGCCGGCCGGATAGCGGCCGAGCCTCGACGCGGTGCGGCCATCTCGCGCCGCGGCGCGCCGACCAGGGGGGAGAGAAGGGTGAAGAGACCGTCCAGCGGGGCGGGGCCGGGCCGGAGTGGGACCGGAGTGGGGCTGGGGTCGGCTGGCGGGGTTGAGGGGGTGAGGGGTCCTTCACTACAAATTCAAGCGAACACCGATTTTTCTGATTTTTCTAGTTTTTCGTGGTTTTCCTTGACTTTCACTGATATTTTTTTTCTTTTTTTTATTTGTTTGTTTGCAAAGGACCCTTTGGGTCCTGGGGCCGGCACAGCTACAAGCGCCACTGTACAGGGGGTTGGCGCTGAACACACAATAACGGCAGAGGGTTCGCCCCAAAGGATCCTCTGCGTCAAATTAAAGTGTACATCCATTTTTCTCGTGTTTCCTTGATTTTGATCGATTTTCCCCCCGATTTTTAGAATAAGAATTTCTCCCCTTCTTTAAAATTATTTTTGTCTTGTTTTCGTCAGCTTTTTTCAGATTTTATAGTGATTTTTATTTTTTACTTTAGTGAAGAACCCCTCGATTCTGCCGCAACATCCCACTGATTCAACTGTACTAACTGAAGTTTCCCTTCTCTTCTCCAGCGGGATGTTCGCGTCGGTGCGGCGCTGCCGGTCGCGGGACACGGGCACGCAGCTGGCCGCCAAGTTCTCGTCGCGCCAGCGCTACGGCGTCGACTGCTCGGCCGAGATCCACCACGAGATCGCACTCCTGTCGCTGTGCAGCCCCTCGCCGCGAGTCGTCAAGCTGCACGACGTCTTCCAGACCGATGCGGAGATCATCCTCGTCATGGAGTAGTAAGAACCTTACTGATTCGCCAAAACCGAACATAATTTAGAGGAGAGAAAACTACCCATCGTGGACCAGTTATGGGCGCTTAGCGACGCGGAGCACTCTGTTAGAGTGTGAAACGAACGAGGGGGAAACAACTCTGAATTTTGGTGAGCAATTTTTTTTTTGAATTTTTGCTTGAGTTTTATTTTTCTAGAACTCTGGGGGAATTTTCCTATTTATTTAAATGAATTTTTCTGAATTACGAGTCGTACAAAAATTTCAGAGTTGTTTCCCCCTCGGAAACGAAGATGATATGTTGTGCGCCTCCCGCCGCATACCTTAAGTTCAGCAGAGCTATGGCATCTTATAAATTGACGTACACCTGCGCCGAGGAGGTGTTAGCTCGGCATCTCGCGATCCACGATGCAGCTCTCTGCTCGCGGGGGTAGCTTGCGCCTCGCGAGCTGCTCTCGCTATAGAGCATTTTTCGCCTGGCAGGTTACCCAGCAGGGGTTTATTCATATTGGGAAGAAATGATAGTCCCCTGGCAGTCAGGCCACCCAGGTGAATTGTATCGATTACAAATATTAAGTCGCATTAACCCCATAATGGCAAGTGACCACCACAATCGCGCAGATTTCAGCATACGTATGGGCCGAAGCCCTGCCTGGCTGGTAGGCTAACTGTAACTCCTATACGGAACTAGCCCGCGCGCCTACGAAACTTAGGCGTTGAGTAGCGATGAGCTGATCCTCACCCCTCTCTTAATCTCTACCCTCTCTCCATATCTCTCTGCCTCTCTCTTTGCTCTCTTTCTCTCTCTTTGGGCTGATCGCCCGGGCTGAGCTGGGCTGGGCCGGACCGGGCCGACACTTTGGGCCGCTGGGCTGGGCCCGGCCCCGCCCCGCCCGGCCCGAGCTGTCACCTTATTCGGGCAGCATTACGCGGCCATCAGCTGCGCCCGGCTCTGGCAGGCAGGCAGTCCGCCCGTTCCGTCCAAACCCAAAGATGTAAATTGTTAGAACACGACCACCTGACCTTCCGCCGGAGCGACAGAACACGCCCCGCCCCGCCCCGCCCCGCCACGCGCGGAACTCAAACGACAACGACTACACGCACCTCCTCGGAATGCCATTGGTTTCCCTCCTTCTTTCATGTATTTTTCTTTTTTACTTGTTCAATGCCCGGTTGGGCTGCGGGCTGCGGCGAGAAAATATACGAAAGCAGCAAAAGTGACACGCTTGACTTTCGCGGTTGCAATAAAACGCGTTGTGTGTGTGTGTCTGTGTGTGTGACAGCGCCCCCGGCGGAGACCTGCAGACGCTGATCGACGACAACATCGTCCCGTACGAGTCGGACGTGGTGTCCTTCACGCGCCAGCTCGTGGAGGGCCTCGGCTACCTCCACCACCGCAAGATCGCGCACCTCGACATAAAGGTATCTCACCCTCCACGGGAGGGGCGTGGAGCTCACCCTGGCACGAAACGTCTCATGCTGTCTCTCTCTCGTCTGTCCGCCCGCAGCCCCAGAACCTCGTCATGATGGGAGACTTCCCCGACTGCGACGTCAAGCTGTGCGACTTTGAGATCTCCAGGGTCATCCTGGAGGGTACGGAGATCCGGGAGATCCTGGGGACGCCCGACTACGTAGGTAGGTGGTGAGGATCTCCCTCTCAGCCGCCAGCCGCCAGCGAGCGCACCCCGCCGGGCGGATAGGCTACACCTCACACACGGACACTCTCCCCTCGCGGAGCGGCGGAACTTGTTTCAACGCGGTCCTCGTATTTTACTTTTTTTTTGCAGCGCCAGAGATCCTCCACTACGAGCCCATCACCATGGCGGCCGACATGTGGTCCCTGGGCGTCACGGTGTACGTCCTGCTCACCGGCTTCTCGCCGTTCGGCGGCGAGACGGACCAGGAGACGTTCTGCAACATCTCGCGCGCGCAGCTCGACTTCCCGGAGGAGCTGTTTGAGGACGTGAGCGCCGAGGCACAGGACTTTATCCGCCGGCTGCTGCAGCGCGACCCCAGGTATAGACTCTTTTTCCGATGGAAAACTTCAGGGAGAAAAATCACGCGAAGGACTGTAAGAACCAAGGCGAGATACACAGATCCTGCCGAAACCATCAAGTGCAGTCTTTAGGAATCCATGACCCGTCCCTAACTCGCGTAGTTTTACGTCCTCTATGCGAACGGTTCCTAAGACGCACCTGCAGCCTCGACAAATGCGAGAAAAGCGGAAGCTTGCCCGTATTTTCAAGAAACAACGATTTTTTTTTTTAAGAAAACTCCCAATGGAGGCTAGAAATCCGAGGGAGAAACAACTCAGAAATTTGTGTTCACATCGTAATTTTGAAAATTAAAAAAAGGGGGGCGAGGGAAATCAAAGGAATTCAGAAAAAATTCTCAAAAACTCACAAAATAATAGGTAAAATTCAAGCAAAAGTTCACAAAATTGAAAAAACAAATCTGCACTCCAAAATTCAGAGTTGTTTCCCCCTCGCCCCTCGCTTAAAGCTCATAACCACCGCACACTCACACCAAAATTCAGAGCCACGACGACATCCAACTCGGCATAACTTGTTCGTCACCAGGTCGCGGCCCACGGCCAAGGAGTGCCTCCGCCACCCCTGGCTGTCTCAGCGCTCGAGCGAGTCGGGCCCGGGGGGCCGCAGCCGTAGCTGCGCGTCCTGCTCGCCAGCGGGGGGGCAGCCTGCCGCCACCGCGGGGGCCACGGCGCCCAACCTCCGCAAGTACCTGTCCAAGTCCAGGGAGGCGCTGTTCGAGCGCGTGCTGCAGCGCGGCGGCGGCAGCGGCAGCGCGCTGGGCGCGGCCAGGACCAGGGCGGGCCCAGGCGCGCGCCTCTGCGAGAGCCAGATGTCGCTCGTGTCCAAGTCGCGCGAGCGCGAGCTGCAGGCGGCGCTCGTCGCCATGTCGCCGTCGCTCAGCCGCTCGCGCGAGAAGCTCTACGGCCTGCGCAGCCTGTCGCGCTCGCAGGTAAGGGCTGTCGAGTCGAGTCCGGTCATTTTACGCGGAAAATTATGGGGAATTAGGGGGAAACGGAGAAACAAAGGGATGACCTCAGAAAATACACGCACATCTGATCCAAATTATTCTCTCAATTACATGATTAAATAGGATATTTAGTAAATTATTGTGAATGATTTCTATTTATTCCAAATTATTGGAAATGAACTTGCAATAATGCAAAATAATCACAATTATTTCAATTATTTTTTAAAACTTTTCAGAAACAAATTTTGCTCTGCAATTGAAAGGGTGGCGTGAAAACATGGAAAATTTTTGCGGCAGTAAACCTCCCGAAGGAGGTTGCGGTTCCCGCCAGGCACAGGGCTTTAACCCCCTGTGGCAGCCAACTGCTTCGGTGTTCCATGGGAACCGGCGCTTTGCTGACTGCGATCCTATCGCGCAATTCGACAGATTTGATCCCCGTACCACCATTGGCCTACCCCTAGAGGTACGAGCGGTGTCAAGGGCGTTAGACTTCCTGATCCCAGTTTCAGAGGCCTTACCTCAGAGAGGTACGCGGGATTCGAACCCACAACCCCGAGTGCCGACACATAGCCAGAACGGGAAGCGACCCAACGCCCAGAGCCACCGAGCCAACGGCGGTAAGACGTGTTTAATTTCTTCTTAACCTGCCCTGGAGCAGCTGCCAAAGGAAATGCCAAGCGCGAAAAACACTTTCCCGAGTGGGAGTCGAACTTCGGACCACTGAATTCGGTGTTGCGCGCTCTACCAACTGAGCCACAACGTTTCGATGGCTGTCCGGTGCGACGGGTGCGCATCGTATTTGCCCTGTCCTCCTGGCTGGAGGCTGGGGGATAGGGCAAATACGACGCGAACCCGTCGCTCTGGACAATCATCGAGACGTCGTGGCTCAGTTGTTAGAGCGCGTAACATTGAACCGAGTGGTCCGAAGTTCGACTCCTACTCGGGAATGTGTTTTTCGCGCTTGGCATTTCCTTTGGCAGCTGCACCAGGGCAGGTCAAGTAGAAATTAAACACGTCTCAACGCCGTTGGCTCGGTGGCTCTGGGCGTTGGGTCGCTTCCCGTTCTGGCTATGTGTCGGCACTCGGGGTTGTGGGTTCGAATCCCGCGTACCCCTCTGAGGTAAGGCCTCTGAAACTGGGATCTGGAAGTCTAACGCCCTTGACACCGCTCGTACCTCTAGGGGTAGGCCAATGGTGGTACGGGGATCAAATCTGTCGAATTGCGCGATAGGATCGCAGTCAGCAAAGCGCCGGTTCCCATGGAACACCGAAGCAGTTGGCTGCCACAGGGGGTTAAAGCCCTGTGCCTGGCGGGAACCGCAACCTCCTTCGGGAGGTTTACTGCCGCAAAAATTTTCTATGTTTTCACGCCACTCTTTCAATTGCAGAGCAAAATTTGTTTCTGAAAAGTTTTAAAAAATAATTGAAATAATTGTGATTATTTTGCATTATTGCAAGTTCATTTCCAATAATTTGGAATAAATAGAAATCATTCACAATAATTTACTGAAAATCCTATTTAAATCATGTAATTGAGAGAATAATTTGGATCAGATGTGCGTGTATTTTCTGGGACATCCCCGAAACAAACCTCGTGGTTCAGAAAAATTCAGAAAAAATCAAATAAATTCAAGAAAATTCACAATTCAGAAAAATTAACGAAAATTTACGAAAGGTGTACATCAAAATTTGGTGTTGTTTGCACCTCGCATTATGGGTTAACAAAAAAAAACATGTTTTTTTTTTTCATATCTACTTTCATAGATAGAATTTAAATTTATGGGTTTCATTATATCCCAAAATTACAAATTTGACCGTACATTACCGATATTTTACCAATCGTGCGTAAAGAAAATAAATGACTAAGGAATTTGAAACCCTACTCCTACTCGCAGGAGGTGCTGGCCATGTACCGCGCGCTGCCCGTGCTGCGCACGCTCACTCGCGCCACCACGGCGGACCTCAGCCAGCTGGGCCTGCTGGGCCGCGGGCCGCACACCTCGGTCGGCTCCGAGCTCGACACGCTGCCCGACCTGGAGGACGAGGCCGAGCCGCTGTCTGGCTCCTTCTCGACGCCCGCCACGCCCGCGCCCGCCGCTCCGGGCTCTGCCGCCACGCGCCCGCCGCTCCTGGAGAGGACCGCGAGCACGCCGCAGCAGCCCACCGCGCCCGCGCCCGCGCCGAAGGATGTCGCCGACGTCGTGGTCGCGAGAGCCGAGGCCGGGACCGTAACCACCAGCCCCACGACCCCCGCGGTCGACAGGACTGAGCCGCCGACCACGCCCGCAGGACCGGCTCAGGCCACGGCCACGGCCACGGCCACGGCCCCCACTCCCACCGAGGCGGCCGCCTCGCAGGCCGAGGCCGACGCGGAGGCCGAGGCCATCATCAGCGCGCTGCGCAGCGGCCTGCTGGCCCGGGGCGCGCCCGCCCTGCCCGCACTGCTCGCGCCCCTCATGGTGGCCGCTGCGACCTCGGCCAACGGCTGCCACGGCCACCAGCACGAGGTCCGCGCCGAGCTCTCGCCGGCCTCGGCCGCGGGGGCGGGGCTGCAGCGCGAGCAGTCCACGCTGTCCTCGCACTCGGAGTCGTCCGAGAGCACGCTGGACGAGGACGCGCAGGCCGACGAGGACCTCGACGAGGACAACGACGACAACGAGAGCGACACGGAGCAGCAGCAGCAGCAGCAGGCTGCGGGGGCGGCGCAGGGCCAGCACCAGCAGGCGCCGCAGGATCAGCAGGGCGAGCAGGGCGAGCAGGACCCCGACGAGCCGCGCTTCACGGTGCAGCAGCTCATCACGGCCTACAACCTGCACGACGAGGTCGTCACCAAGTCCTCGCTCGACTTCACCATGGCCGCCACGGACCGCGAGGCCAAGATCCCTCAGCAGATCAGCAAGAGCAAGTTCCCCACGGGGCCGAACGCGCTGCGGCTCTTCATCCCGGACATCGACATCACCAACTCCAAGCCGCGCAAGAGCAAGAGCGGGCGCAAGCCGTGCGCCATCAGCAAGATCGTGGAGGAGGACGCCGTGGACGGGGATCCCCCCGCCCCCGCCCCCGACCCCCAGGCGGACGAACCACGCCTCTCACCAGACACCATCAACAACAACGTGACCAGCCTCGTCAACAACAACAACAACTTCAACACCAAGACGAATAATAGCAACAGCTTCGAGCTCCCCAAGCCCGTCATTCGTATCGACGATGTGTCTCACCTGCCCAACGGCACCGGCAGCGCCCCCTCGCCGCCGTCGGTGGAGCCGCCGCCGCCGCCGCCTCCACTCCCGCCGACGACGTCCGCGCCGACGGGCTCCTCCTCCCTCCTCGAACCAAAGAAAGGCCCGAACAAGTACGGGCGCCAGGGCGCGGTTGGTGCGGGTGCGCCGGCATCGTCCATCCACAGACATCGTCGGTCCGCCTCGACGCCCAACTCGGAGCCGCGCACTGCCGGTCTCTCGCCGTCGCCGTCTCCGTCCCCGTCGCCTTCGCCGACAAAGTCTGGCCGCGGCCACAGCAACACGAACGGCGTCCACAGGTCGGGCTCCGCAGCCGCTGCCGCATCCACTCGGAAAACCAGCGGCAGCAGCAACAGCAGCAACACGTCCGAAAAACTTAGAAGGAAATCCACGCCGGTGTTTAAGTGACCAGTGCCTCGCTTGCCCTACGGTCTCATGCGTCGCGTTGTGACATGGAGCTGTATTTCTGGTTCCCTCAAGACGAACACGTCGTTAGTGTTGTTCTTCTCGCGTTGCGTCTGGAAAGTGATCTCTCAGAAGACTGAACACTCTAGAACTCTGAGGGTCAGAAGAAGTTGGGTTCGCAGAACGCTGAGCTCAACAACAAGGGACCCGCTTTCCAAAGTTGTTACATAGTTTTATTTTACAATTATTACTTCATTGACTTCCCGTTGTTTAACACTTACGCTGAACCTGCCCCTCCTCCTCGAAGTAAACTTAAAATTCAAAAACTTTTGTGTCCGTTTAGATAAGACTTTGGAACCAGACTTTCCTATCTTGTTGGTGCTCTGGAATTACTTGAAAGTTTTAACTCAATGAGCAGTGGAGGGGGATTATTATTAAGAGCTGTTAAAATGCATTAATTGTGTGAACAACGGTACTGATTTGAGCCACATAATAAAACTATAATTGTTTTAACCAACCAAAATTTTGTTTGAAACTTAAGTTCAGAATCAGGGCTGTACATTAAAAAAACATTGCATAATAGGAGTACAGATTTATTTGGAATCATGTATATGGTCACTGTAGTGATGATTTGGAAAATACATTTGTACTGCAAGTACAGAGTCAATACACTGTCATCATGGTCACACACACACATCTCTGCAAGTACATTGGTAATCTTACAAAGTAATAAAAAACCTTTGTAGACGGCCAGCAAAGGATACTGCGAGGCAACAAGGAATATGCCTACAACAGCTGACGTATCTGCTGAGATCATGGCTAGTCTGGAAAATGTAACACCAAGCATCATTCAGTAAAAGAAAAATGGAAAACAAATGAGAAGCTATAACAGGAAACAAACCAAAAAAGGGGCAAAACGCCAAAAAATCAAGATACTTCAAAAACTATGATAGGTGCTAGGCTTAATGACTTTGATTATGCAACAATATAGATCAAAAACTTGCAACAGGAGACAGCAAGAAGAAAAACATATGGGCAATTGTACAGTAATTACAGGTACAGCCAAGTCTCAAGTGGAAAATAGAAAACACTAACTGAACAAAGTTTACTGAGGACTCAGCAAGTTAAAGAGACAATAGGACAACAGTGAGATTCAAACTAAAATGAAGTGTAGTCAAACGAGAAGTTTCACAGAGAAATAGAAACAGATATTCACGTTAACTGCAAGTTGTATCCTCAGTTGGGTTTTATATTAAAACGGAAGTACTGCAATCAGCTTCAGACAAATACGATATGTGGAGCTGTTGTGTAATATTTTAAGGAAAATTGTAGGCCTGAAGATCAATAAATTATTTAACACACGCACACACGCACACAAATAAATACACTCATATGGTCAGACATCAAAATAATGACACATCCTTAATAAGATGACCATTCCATAAGCAAAACCGATTAGGGATGGACAGCATAGCAGAGCTATACAAAATAAAATCACATTAGCAAGTTGTACACCTGGTACATGGCCATTCAATACTGATGAAGCACATTCAAAAATTCAGATAAAAGAAAATAATCAATTGACAATGTGTGAATACTATGACCAATAGTTCAAACTATTATTAAACCACAGCAAATTATTGAAGATAGAATTAAAGAAAATAATTGATTCCCACAAAAATTGATGAATGGGAAAGATTCCAGCTTGAAATTATTTTCAAGTATCTATATCAATTACATAGATATAAATATTTACAAGCACACATACCTACTTAGACCATAAATTGATTCTACAAATGGCTTCGGCACCAAAATAAAAGGAAGAGATGTGCAGTGGCTATTAAGCAAATTTATTGTAGCTTGAGCACCAAGGCTAATGGAAATATTTGATACTTCGGTAACAAACCAAAATTCACAAGTCCATGTGCTTAAACCAACGGGT
Source organism: Frankliniella fusca (assembly GCA_029379305.1). NCBI lineage: Eukaryota > Metazoa > Arthropoda > Insecta > Thysanoptera > Thripidae > Frankliniella > Frankliniella fusca. The sequence goes on from JAHWGI010001411.1 coordinate 2,433,834, forward strand.
ATAAAAGAAATAGAGCATGGCAAGAAAGAAAAATTAAAATTGAAGCCAAAGCACATCAAAAATCTAATTCCTGACAGACAAATGTATTTTCTACAGAACAATAATAAAAAGAAATACCAGGAGCCTTAGAAGCTAAGGGCAAAGAGCAAACATGCTCATTTCTAAAACTCAGCTATACAACACCATAACTGGTAACAAATACACAAGGAAAATTGGAAAGCTTGATCTTACATCACATATCACAAATACAAATAAGTGACTTAAATACTTGACAGGTATCAAAGAGAAAAATTAACAGAAAACCCTTAGTTTTGTTTTATAAGTATCATCACAGCATACACAAGTAAAGAAAAATGTAAACTGACACCGGTTAACAATAAACACACGCTTCCCAATTACAAATAATTAATCTTACAATAGCATAAGATTGTTCAATGGGCTTTGCATCTTAGTCTTCAGATTAGGTGTTCACATCCTACAGCCTATCTTCATATATTGTTACAGATTGGTATCAAGCTCACTTCCAAATACGTGACCCTTAGATTGCTAGTACCGGGTGTGTCTCTGAATGCAACACAGTGTTGCGGTTTTGCCTATCACATTCGCCGGCGAGGCGCCATGGCCTCTAAGGCCTTGGCGAGTATGCCATCCCACAACATATTCACAGAAACACCTGGTACACGTTAACAACAAAAATTTACAAAAGGCTAAATAGCCCATCCCTCAGCTTCTAGTGTTCCTGGATTCACCATAACAATTCCGTACTGTACACAAACAAATATTACAACCTCTATACTTTGCATTAAATAAATGCCCATTTTCCTAAAGAGGTATCCCCCAACAATTTTTTTTTTTTTTTTAAACTCATTTTTGCATTTTATACATTTTTGTTTAAGTGTATATGTTTCAAAAGTTAAAACCATCCCACACCTCTAAAAAGAGGAGTCAAACTATCAATGGTGCAAACCACATTTTATACAATTACTTTTGCATTTTCATTCATGACAAATTAAATATTATCAGCATTCACGGAAAAACTCCACTAATTCTATGCAAAGTATAGCTTGTACTGTAAAAGATTGGGTATCAAGAGGGCCATTCCGTTCAGTACACACAGTTCTCAGACAACTAAGACACTTGAACAATATAGCACAGTTAAGAGGATAGCATTTTTGAAACTTTAACTTGTTTTAGCTTGTTTTCTACCAGGCTTAGTCTAAACTTTAGTATGACACAAAGGAAAGAAGAAAAAAGAGAGAAAAAAAAAAGGTTACAGATTGCATTACAAAAACTACTACTTGTACTGCTCAAGGTCTAGTTGGTAAAGCAGAGCGCCTGCCGACCGGAACGGCCCGGCCACATTCTTGGCATGCGACTGGGCCATTAGAAAAACAGGACAGGGCACCGGATAAGTGCATCTAACTGATGCCCGCCCACCCTGTCCTTTTGCATGCATAATGGTGTGCTTTGCATGAAGTCAATATTTGTAAGAGAAGAGAGTCCCACTAACCAAGTGATAACAGCTGATCAACCAAAAGCAAACATTTTTCCCCCCCTTTTTTTTTGACCTATTAGAAAACTTTTGATTAAAACAAATTATAATTGAATATTTACGGGTTAAAGATGAAAATGCAACCATTAGATTTCAATAACAGTAGCTCCAGATATCATAAGTCTTAGAACCATGAGAACTTTGAAAGATGTAGTTTTAAGTGGGGGGTAAAAACTTAAAAAAAAAATTGTTCTGTTAAGTTCCGAAAGGCCCTAAAAAACATAAAACCTGACACACAAATGCACAAATGAATGATGCGGTGTATCAGAAGTCATCACCTGTGCATTGGCAATCTCTTCACAGCTTAGTCAAGATCTTCAAATACTCCAAAGTGTTTTGTGCTGCAGCAGACTGAGCTTCTTTAGAAGTGTGGCCACAACCATAGCATACAGCAACAGGCAGAGTGGAGAGTTGAATCAAGCACTGAAACTTTCCTGAAAATGAAGGCACATTCAATAATTTTAAAATAACCAGTGTTGTGCAGAGAACCATAAGGAAGGGTTGACTCATACCTGTCATTGACTTTTCTTCAATGTCAATGTAAGATACTTCAATTTCTTGTTCCACTGCAATTTCTTGCAAGAATTTCACATAGTTGAAGTCAGGCTGGTTCAATGGCTGTGTCTGTGAAAGAAAAAACCGTTAAAAGACTGTCAGCATTTGTTAGATCAGACTTGCCAAACATCATAAGATGAGAGGGTAAGCAATTATTTATCGAACAATTTGTATTTGCAGCTATTCAATGGAGAAACAACTTAAAAGAAGCCCCTGCACTTTATCAGTCATGAATATTGACTTGATTACCTTTAACTCATCAAGCTTAGGCCCAGTGGAGCATTTTATGTTCTTGTGGAACTGTGACACCTTCACATTTAACATAGCAGTCATGGTATGGAATTTACTATCTTTCAGACCTGCAAAGCGGCTTGCCACATTTGACACTCGAGATATCTAAAAAGGATCAGAAATTCATAAACATTTTTGATTAAGTTCATGATGCTAGTAAAATTTGGCTATAATGCTCAGCACTTCTCAGTTTAGGTGAAAACAGATGTGACAAAGGAGTTTGAACAACAAAGTTGACCTAACCAGTGCAGCCCATCCAATAAAGTTAAAAATTCAAGCTGGAAAAAGTAAATTAGCTTTACAGTATTTATTTGTTAATGGTTGTTTAGAGCCCAAGAAAACATTAAATATGTTAGAAAATATTGAGTTGAAGAAGTTAAACCCTTTCTTTTATCTTTGTTTTGAAAAATAAAAGATTCCTTAATTAAAAACAGGGTATGCACAAGAAGTACATTAATTTTAATTAGATTGAAGATGAAAGGGAGTAAACAAGGTCAACACAAACTGAGAGCAAATGCAACGGCCAAAGTATTAGAGTGAGCATACCTCATCATCGTCTTCATTGTAACGCATATTGTTGTGTTCAACAGGTGAGTCCTGTAATTTCTCCCACATTTTATGAGCTGCTTGTCTCTTGGCTAGTTTTTTGGATTTGCCAGAACCTTTAATGAAACAGTTAACAAGGATAAATTATTAAGGTACTGTATATTCAACATAACAATCCAAATAGACAGAATATAAAAGTTCTTTACCTATTTCTTTGTGATTGAAAATAGTACAGGCAATGGTGAACTGACGCTCATGTGGCAAACCCTCCTCACTTTCCATTTCATACGCTGGTGGAGGCCATCGGCGTGACATACATAATTCTTGCAGAGTTCCAATGGGATTTCCAGGAATTTTGTCGTCATATGGAGATACAATTTGACTGCAATGGAAAGAGGGTTAGGAGTATTGCAACCGGCTGCAACCACATTTGAAAGAAATATGAAAGATCACATACACATCAGGAATAGATGGAGTGGGATTGTTACTCAACCCATCACTTTGTCCACCAATCAGCTTGTCTAACACAGCCTTTGCAGCAGCATGCTTAGCTTCTTTCTTAGAGCGCCCTGTGCCCATAGCTATCACATGACAAATACATTTTAAATTAATAATAAAAAAAATTGAAGAACCAAGTTTAGTTAATTCATATGTGATATATCTCACCAACAACATCAGCTACAGTAACACGGTAGCGGAATGTAGGCTCATGTATTGCCCCTTCAATCTGGACCAGTTCATACTTTGGTGTTGTACCCCTTCGGCTGAGCAGCTCTTGTAAGACTGACACAGGTGTTTTTTGAGGTAGATCCTTCATCTCCTACAAGGATAAAAGAAATATTAAAGGTTATAAAAGTTTGGAAAGAAAACAACAGGTTCTATTTAAAAATTAAAATTTGAAAGTGTAATAAAGATTTTCCTCAAAGTCATTAATTCATTAATTAAAAAGAAAAAAAAAAGACAAGAGAATCAGCTTGCAGCTTGTAAGGGCTCGAAGCAATAGTTCAGAAAGCAAAAGTTAAACTATAAGAGATATTTTAATTAAAATTAAATTAATGATTACCGAAAACAAAACAAAAATTAACAATTATAAGACTTATAGACTGAGCACCAGATGGCACTTTCAACCACCTAGAAAGCAGTGGGGTAGAGAAATGACACATGCAAAGCCTTAAGGTTTAACCAAAGCATGACATACTAAGATAACACGAATACTAGAGAGCTGATCAGCATGTTCATTGCACTTCGAAGCATTAATTCAGTACAAAAACTATGAAGGTAATACAGAACATGTCAATACTGTAGCTGACATCAAACTAAGAGGTCTGAAAAAAGTTCTTATCTCAAGTATCTGAAGGAAACACTGCCAAAATTTTCAGGATTTCCTTTAGGGTATGAGAAAGGTCCCTCCACCTACAGTTTCATAGAACTTGGAAACAGAGCTGTTCTGTATTATTAACCTTGAGACAATTCTTACCAACTTAGCAGCTTCTTCAAGAGGAAGAGTCTCTGACAACATAGCTCTGACAGTAGTACGTTTCCTACGCCACTGATGGTTTTGGTTGGGTACTTGGCCAGGTAATGGACCAGGTACAGAGCAGGGGCCAAGACCAGGGCCGTGGCCGAGGCCAGGGCCAAGACCAGGGACCGGGGGAGGAGCAGGGGCAGGCATCGCTACCATGTCCATCATTGTTTATTAACAAAACACTGAAAATAAAGTATGTTTGTAAAAAAAATGATCCTATGATGAGGCTGCACATAGCTAAGTTCATGGGATGGTAGTTCAAGAAAGATTATTGAAAAGGTGGGCTAATACAGGTTAATAAATGGAAGTAAAATGAAAAGCCATCAAGATTTGGAAGGGATTTAGAGAACAAATTTTACCCATAAAAATCTGAAAGGGTCTAGGAGAATATCTGAAACCCTCTCACCAAAACAATGAGATTGAATTCAAATGTTCCTAAGTAAAGGGTGATATTTTTCATTCATACAAAGTAACAGTCAAGTCCCATGCATAAAAAAGAGCTGTCCAAGAACAAAGCTACATAATAGAGGGAAGGAAAATAATAAGATGAAGAAACTCAAGAAACTCATTTTGATTCTACAATGGTGAATAGATAAGCGTGGTATTCCAGATAGATAGGCGAGATATTCCAGCAGAGCTGCCCTGTTCTACACAGGCAAAGTTCTTTCTCTGAGTACTCAGTCATCAGACCTGTTCACAGGCAAGGTCAGAGAGCTGAAACCTTGTAATCATGTGTACAAATAAAACATTACATTCTGAATTATTTGGAAAATGTAAACCTCATGTTTTATCTATTTACTTAAGTACCGTGAAACAGGCTAATATGGACCATGCTATGTAAAGTGGACCACCCTCTTTTTCCTATTGTCTGCCTTTGATCGACTCGTACTACCACTTTGTTGTGTTCTTGACAATGCTGTACGACAGCTCAGTGTTTGCACGAGTTAAGCAGAAGTGAAACATAGGAAGGAGAGAGTGGTCCACATTACCTCACATGGTCCGTATTAGACTGTTTTACGGTAGATACTTCTTTATAGTGGAAAATAAAATTGCTTCGAGTTTTTGAATATTTGACTGAGAATCCTATAACAATAAATCCCATAAGTCCGCAAGATTGTGGTTAATTTTACATCCATGTCTAGTACTTAATAAGAAAAATAAAATTATTTTTCCTCTATCCTAATCTTCAGTTTAATGAACTGAACAGAAGGCACTGAAGTTGACAAATTTAATTTTATGGTCATGTGACACCATCTAGGAATTAAATGCCGCTCAATGTACATCTCAGACATGTTGAGTTTAGAAAGAAAGTTTTTCTCAGAGACAATTAATCAAAACTACGCATGCTTATGAATAGTTGCAAATAATGTTCTCCTACAGAGGTTAAAAGTCAATGGGATGATTCATAACCAGAATTCACATACAGTTTAAGAAGTCTGGAGGGGAGGAGGATTGTAAAAGTACAAAATATTTTCCTCGATTGATAACCACAAAGAAATAATTCATTACCATAAACTTCAGAGATATCTTATCTGACAATTAAAGTGAAATCTGTGGTTAGTCACAAAAGTAGAAAACTACAAAAGGTGCTGAAGAAAAATAGAAAAAATGTCAAACTAAGACAGTAAATTTAAAAAAAAAAATTGTCATTTCCATTGAAAATGGGAAAAAATAAGTATTCTAGACTCTGATGGATTGATTCTTTTTTATGGTTTTTGCACTATTACCGTCCACACATAAACATGATAAGGATCATTGCATAAATTAAATAAAATTGATGCAATTGCCTTTTCTTAACCTTGTCATACCCCATGCTAGAATAAAAATAAGAGGAAAAGCTAACAAACAAGGCCTGTTCGAATTAAAGTGTACAGCACCTTGATAAACGCAGAAACAACTTACTTCCGAACAAAAATGTTGAATTTTCGGAACCAAGTATATTTCTGTTTCACTTGAAGGTAAAACTCAGAAAAATGAAAAATCAGAGAAATGTAAATGAAACATATAACACTAAATGCTATAACAATAGATATAATGCTAGTTTTGAAAAACAATGCACATGCTGATCATAATGTTTACACAAAACATGGACAGGAAGAAGTCAGGTCATGATAGTGTATCCTGAGCATCACCCTGTACTCCAATAGATCACAGCCACAGCTTCAACCAAAACAAATAAAGAAGCACATTCAAAGCAGCTGTTTTTCTAAAAATAATAATTTGTCTAAAAGGTACATGCAAATACTATCCCAAAAATCGCATTTGAAATATTTCACTACGGCCACGGGATAGGCTTGCCTATCTAGGCCTAACCTATCGCCCTGTGTCCATATTAATGTCACTACAACAAGCCAACATCAAAACTCATGCTTCAGTCGCAAAAAACCAACAGGCAACAAATGCTTATGACGAGTCACAAGACCATTATTCCATGTGATATTTACTTCTGCTGGTCCACAAGGGAGGAGACCACCAAAATTTACGGAAATACGGCCGGTGCCAAGTGCCGAGGCAGTGGCCTATACTAGCGTAGGGCCGGCGATCGAACTTAGGCCCCAAAATCGCTTTAACTGAATCAAAACTTTTATCACGTTCTAGTGTGAAAGAGGTGTTGAGCCCGGGATGAGAAAACTAGAGCATCGGTGCTCAGCTGAGCGACCGGCCCGGCGTAGGCCAAACTCAGCCGGTCCGGCTAGGCTGTATTACACTATAAAGCCTGCTGAAGCCAACGCCGAGGCGCGCCCGAAGCATTCAAGAAAAATCCACACCTCGGGCCGAAACGGGCATATTACACGGATTAAACCCCTGGAAAAATATTTACCTCTTCGTCGATAGCTCTTCTAATCCGCTCCACGGTGGAGAGGGGAATGTAATTCATGTGAAACCCACGAAAAATTGTACGCAAACACCGCGACAAAGTCGACTCACTCAGAGTCCATGCTTAAGTGCCGTTATGGGCGACGGCAGCGCTGTGTTTCCCCCTGGCGGCTGCGCGCGCAACTCCCACCCGCGCTTGCGCCGCTGCTGCCAGCCGCTGCCGTCCCTTTCATATCGGCGTGTTTGGTTCAACTGAAAAATGATTCGGGTCCCCGGTGCACCCAGAGCCGCCAGTTTACAGATACCCATGCAAAGAAACTAGAATTTCACCGTTGAGCGCCTTCCAGGTTCCTTTGTCCCGAATCTGGAAGACGCACAATTTGGATCAGCCTCCTTTCCGGGCGGCAATCTCTTCAACACCTGAACAAAAAACACATTACTTTTCTTCCCGTAGTTTTGGGTGAAATAACAACACATGCTGTTGAGTACTAGATGAGCAATGTTTTACTTCCTATCAGACAGGAATCAAACGCGTAACCAACAAGACCGCGAGGGATAGGACATCGCGTAAAGTCCGGGCAGTTGGCCAGCCGGTGCGCGGCGGCGGGAGGGTGGCGATGAGAAATCAGACGGTACGAAACGAGGCCGTTCTACTCTAGTAGTGCAGCAGGGCGGCCCGGCTACGACGATCCTGGAGCAGCCGGAGTACGACCATCCCACGGAGAGGAGAGGGGACCGAGAGAGTCGAGCTGTCATCTGCTGCCCCCTAGGCTTTTAACGACGTTACGCAAGGTAAAGTGAGAAATAACGCACATCGCTGGCCCGCCCGGCTCCGCGCTCGCCACCGTGTGAGATCAGCTGCTGCTGTCTGACGAGAGATCTGACGGAGCAGCCCCCGCCCCGCGGGCGCGCAGCCGCGCACATCGCGTCGTAAATTCGCGCGGTTGCAGCGTTCTGATCCACCCGGTCCGGCCTCGTCCGACCCGCCGGCTGGACATAGTAACTTTTCCGTCATTCCCTTGGTAAAAATTATGCGCGCTGTCATGGTGCGCTTTCACTGTTCTTCGCATGCATAGTGATGCGACTTAACCTCCAGCCTGCCGTCAGATTCAGAAGAGCGCTTTCGTATCTCCGCCCTTGTCGCACGCATGGGTCTCGGTCCCTAGGAGTGGGTGAGAGGGCACTACAAAACCATCTTCTGAATCTAGGGGCTGATCAGGTGTCGGTTGCTTCTGGTGTCTCCGCGCCCGCCCGCGCGCCTGCGATAGCGGTCTGAAAACAATATTGCGCGATCCGTAGAAAAAAAATAATTTGATAACTTATGCCTGTTTAGCTTAGTGAGTGTAATGGGGTCCCGTTCTAACTCAATGGGAGCTGATGGTGTTCAGCACGTTGCAGCAGATCAGCTGTCAGCCAGCAGTCCCCCCGCAGTACTCAAGCCCTCCTCTCAGATGTGTGGCGCTGTCACCGCGAAAATCGAAAGAAATGCAATAATCTCGAGAGTTTCATCTATTCCTTGCTCCGTTTCTATTCAGTGTCGAATCTCAAACACGGCAATAATAATTAGTTAGTTCATCCTTTGACTCAGCGTGCGCAGAGGACATGTAAGCGGGGCGCCTGTTAAGCTGCCTCCACCCGGCCCCTTGCAAACGACCACGAAACAAAAGGGCGGCGCGCGCGCGCCGGGCCGGGCCTTTGTGTGAGGAACAAGGGTTGGCGTTAAAGTCGATGGCGAGGAAGCGCCGCGCGGAGAGGGGTGGGAACCTGCGGTGTGATTCTGAACAGCGTTCAGTAGTAGTGTCCTCTCGCTCGCTCTTCACGGCGGTGCCCCGTGAGTGCGACGAGGACAGAGAGATGAAACCACCGTGCGGAATCACCCTGCTGCCATGAGCAGGTATGAGTACCGTAGGAGGAGGGCGGATCCTACACCAAAGCATCCTGCCCCGCATGTTGCATGCCTCGCGCTGCTCAGCCGTCTGAAGATCCGAAGATCGCTCTCGTACCTCTGTCCTTGTCGCACCCATGGCGGAGACCTAATGCTAGGGATGGGAGGGCCCCGTGAGTGCGACAAGGACGGAGACACGAGAGCGGACTTCGGAATCAGATGAAAGACGGGGCATGTGGTGCACGGTGGAGCGCTGACATCAAGGGGTAGGCTGATATCAGTATGGTCTTTGTGGCTACTATCTCTCTCCCTCTCTCCCTCTCTCTCTCTCTCTCTCTCTCTCTCTCTCTCTCTCTCTCTCTCTCTCTCTCTCTCTCTCTCTCTCTCTCTCTCTCTCTTCCCTCTCCCTCTCTTGATTCTCGGCGGGGCGTGGCGCGGCGACAATTCACCTGGGCGCTCAAGTCGAATCTCTCCCAATCTGGCTGCTGCGGATGGGGGGGGGGCACTACTACCTCGCCTCCGCCGCGCCGGGGCGGGGAGCAGAGGGGGAGCATATATCGGATTAAATTCCACCACCCCCAGCCGAGCGGAGAGCGAGACGGGGGGAGGGGGGGGGGGGTTGGTGAAAGGACCCTGTCCCGCCGTGAAAGCGCCGGGGCGAAAACAGAGTTGATAGAAGCAGACTGATTCCGAAGACCGAGCGCGTATACATCCGTCCTCGTCGCACTCATGGGGCCTTGCCATCCCCCATATTGGTCCGACAAGGACCGAGGTACAGGAGCGATCTTCGGAATCAGGCGGCAGAGAGAGGGGCAGGGGGCGGCGGGACGCGGCGCTACATAAGAGAGCTCCTTTTCTAATATTCAGCGACACGGCGACCGAGTCCTGAGCCCCTTTCGGCCCCCTGCAGGCTGATTCAGAAGAGCGCTCTCGCCTCACCCTGCGTCTCTCTCGCACTCATAGGCTGCTCCCAATAGGTGCAAGAGAGACAGAGCGTGATGAGCGCCCTTCTGAATCAGCCTGCCGCCAGACCACCGCTGCCGCCCCTGCTTCTCTGTCTGCCGTCTGCCTCTGACAGCAGCGTGGCTTGCTTAGGGTTTTGTGAGGCTGATAGCCGGCGGAGAGGGGGAGGGGGCTGCAAAAGTGACCTGGTCTGGTGGACAAACTCTCCCGCGGTGTCGGGGGAGGAGAGAAGCATAAGAGAAAACCCGAGCGCGAGAGAGCAAAGACAAGTCAGTCTGCAGTACCATTAGTTGCAGCAGCCGTGCCTAGCTGGGTAGTGGTTCAAATACCAATATTTTTTCTTTCTTTTCGGCTGCGAGTGGGTGGCTCGGCGGGGCTGGAACACCACCTCACTCACCGCCCACCGTTGCCCGGGCGGCCCCGCCCCGCCCCGCTCCGCCACGCCACACCCCGCCCCGCCCTGCACCACCCCCACCGACGCGATGCGCGGAGAGAAACATGGAGAGAAAGGCCTGCAGCTGCCATGGCTCTGCCAGGGGTGCCAGGGGCACTGTGAGGCGGAAGGATGTAGGTCAGAAACACCCGCACGGCCGCACGGCTCAGCTAGGCGAGACCCCCGCGCCCACGGTCCACCCCGGCCTGCCCTGCCCTGCCCTGCCCTTCCCCAAGCCGGCCGAACAGAACACACCACCAGCCCACCACGCGGAGTCGTGCCGCTCCGCTCCGAAGGGGGGAACCACTCATACAAAATGTGTACAATAATTGATTTATTATTATTAATTATTATTATTATTACCTCTATTATTATTACTAACGCTTCAAGCGGGTTTCACTGTGTTTTGATTTTGAAAGGAAAATTTCTGTCTCTTCTTGATACAATAGGGTATTTTACTCAAACCCGGGACCGGAAGTAAGAAGTAAAATGGAAGCATGAAATCGGAAACAGATGCTGGCTGCGGTCTACCGCGGTATGAGAAATTTACGATCGACTGTATGTTTATATGTCAGTTTGCGATCACTACATGACTACATGTTGTGAGTATTTTGTTTTGAAAAGTACACTTTTGAGAGGTAAAATGTGGACGGAGTGTTACGCGAGTATGTAAAGTAGAATTGCAGTGAATTATGTTGAACTAGTAGGGCGGATCATACATGATTACTCAATTGAAACCAGAAAAAGGTAGTCGGAGAGGAACATAACCTAGCCAGATGTCAGATATTTTCCGGAATTGAACAAAATCTAAGGACTGGCGCACGCGGCCTATCTTATAAACGGGTCATATAAATTGGCCAGAAAACTGAGACGCACAGAGAAAAGTGGTTATGTTGATCGCAAACTAAAATATAAACAATCAGTCGATCGTGAATTTCTCAGACCGCAGCCAGCATCTGTTTCCGATTTCATGCTTCCATTTTACTTCTTACTTCCGGTCCCGGGTTTGAGTAAAATACCCTATTCTGATCTTTCACCCCCATTTCTGGAGTTTTTCAATTTTATTTCGGTTTTTGGTTCATTTTTTCTCGATTTGTCACATTTTTTTAGAATATTTCCTCTTGATTTCATTTCTTTAAAATAAATGTATAGTGATCAATTGCAACGAATCATTCGTAAAATTCCGAATCATTCGTCGCGGAAGTCTGACGTAAATCCGTTAAATAAATTTGCCCGCGGATCATTCGTGAAAGAACGGATTTTTTGAAATTAATTTTAATTTTTACAGCGAGTCTGCTCTTGCTCCAACCCCGTCCGGTCCCGTCCCGGAGACAGTTTGCATGATGGCAATCAATACACAGCTTGGATGCGGAGACGGCGGCGGCGTTTGTGGAGGAGGGGGATTCGAGGCTGGGGCTGGGGCTCATTCCTGTCCCTGTATCTATCGCTTTCTCGCTCCCCCCTCTCTTTCTCTCTCTCTTTCTCTCTCTCTCTCTCTCTCTCTCTTTGTTCGTCTTTCTCTCTATCTGTCTCTCTCGTTTGGTCCTCCCCTCCCTGTATTCAGCCCGTCGCTGACCACTCGCCCCTCTCTCTCTCTCTCTCTCTCTCTCTCTCTCTCTCTCTCTCTCTCTCTCTCTCTCTCTCTCTCTCTCTCTCTCTCTCTCCCCCCCCCCCTCCCTCCCTCCCTCCCTCCCTCCCCTCACCTATACGTTGATCTCTCTCTGCCCTCTCACACTCACCACCCCTCGACCGCTCAGCCCTGTTGCGCGCTTGTCCCTCTCCTCCCACTACAGCAGCACCAGCTCGCCCGGGCCCGGGCTCAGCTAGCTCGCCGCGGCCCTGTACAGGGGGATGATGAGGCTACTCTACTACCCCTCGCTGTCGGGGCGACTGGAACCTCCCCAGCCTCTCCCCCCCACCCCCCACCCCCGTGACCAGCCTAATGAATTAAATCCCCGCCTGGCGGAGGTGGCTAATGATGCTGCCCGTTCGTTTTCTGCACATAGGGCGACGCGCTTCGCGTCCGTTATCGTGGGAAGGTTATCCTTATCTCCGGCTTGGCTTTTAAAATGCCACTCTCCTTTTTTTTTCCCTCACGCGCTTGCTTGAGTCGACCTGTGCGGAAGCAGACAACCCGACGAGCGGCAGTCTTTTGAAGCATTAAGAATTATTTGACACACAAACGCGGGTCCAACGGGGGTGGGGCTGAAAATGAGAACGTCCTTCTTTCGCGTCTTGTCCTTTCGTAAGAACGCTATCTCGCCCATTTTATTTTATTTCCTCCCCCATTTTTGAGAAACTATTAAAAGACAAACTCTGCACCGGGTTCAGTATGTTGATCTTCCCGAACCCTAAACACGTCTTTGATTTGAAATGTTTTCCCTCCATGTTTCCAGGCGCCGTCGGAGGTGAGGAGGAACCCGCCGTCCGGCCGCCTCCCATCATGGCGGGGGAGGACGGGAGCAACCCGCTGGCGTACAGGCCCCTCAGCGAGGACGTCCTGCACATCAAGATCCTGGCCGAGAAATTCCAGCAGGTGTGTGGTAATTATTGCGTTGTTCACCGGCGACGCGGCCCGGCGCGCCAACGGAAACGCCCGGAAACACCGGCGGCGAGTCGCCGATCGATAGTTTGCACCACAAAGCAACCGAACAATGTAATCGCTCTCGAATGAGAGGACCCTGTAGTCTCTCTTTTTGTTCCTCACGCCTTCGCGCCGGCAGGGTAGGCAACCCTCTCAACGTGACTCGTCAACTCAGCAGCAGCAGCAGCGCGCAGAGCAGCTTCTCGAAAAACTTTTCACGGATGCGTCCGCGCCAGCTGGCCTATCTCTCGACTGAAACGCTAATACAGCAAAGAGCATGGGGGAGAGAGGGACAAAGCAACAAGTTCGGCTTTAGGAATCCCCCCGGTCGCGGTATCCTTTTGTCCTGATTCTCTTTCAGGTTGCCAGCGCGCCAATTTCATTAGTGTTGGAACACGCATTCCACGTGACGCTTATTCTTTTTGAGCCGGATTCTGAACCTGCGGTGCAACCAACCCGGGGCCGGTTCTTCGGCGGTTTTGCAGACCGGGAAGAGAAGTTAGAGTTATGAGTTATGCCCATGACTTTTTTGACTTTCCTTTTTTTTCCGTTTTGATTTTTTAGGGAAAATTTCGGTCACTTCCTGATGAATTTTGATCTTTTACCCCCATTTCTGATTTTTTTTTTTCAATTTAATTTTTTATTTTATTTTCGATTTTTCGGATTTTTTTTGTATCTTTCTTCTTGGTTTATATATATATTTTTTAAATGATTTGTTTTGGGGGGCCGTTGACGTTATGCCCAACCGCACCCCCCGTCTGATCGCAGGTCCGCGCGGAGCTGGTGGCGAGCCTGGCGCAGGAGCGCAGCCGCAGCCGCGCCCTGGAGCAGCGCGCCGAGCAGGCCGTGCACGCCGACAGGCTGGCCGCGCAGGCCGCCCAGCGCGCCGTCACCCTGGCCAAGGACTACGCCCTGCTGGACAAGATCGCCTCCAGGCTCAGAGGTGAAACATTTTTTATCTCACAGATTTGCACTAGTTTTATCATCCGCAGTGTTTCTCAAAGAAAAGAAAAATTGTCACCCAACCCATGTCACACGACCAATGTCAAGTTGATACCCTTGTCGAAGTACTCACCGTAGTCTCAAGCGTGGCGTACAGCCCCCGGCGGACCGGGTGCAGCTTAATGCTCGGCGCCGTGGTGGCCACAGTGTCCAGGTCACTGACGGAGAGGAACGAGTTCAACATCGCTGAAACAAGTGTGTTTGTGAGAGAGAAAGGGGTGGGTGAGTGCATGAGTGTGTGTGTGGGAGAGGGAGAGAGAGAGAGGGAGAGAGTTTTAGTCTATTGTCTGAACTGCATAGTTTGACAGTTATTGACAATTATTTACAACCTTGACAGTTTAAAGATAAAAAAAAAATATAATGGCATTTGAGCATTTCAGAGAGAGAGAGAGGGGAAGGGGAAGAGCTGCAGCAGGTGGACATAGCGTACCTCGAGCGCCCTGAGCGGACCACACCGGCTGGGGGTGGCGCTGCTGCTGGTAGGGCTGGTCGGACTGCTGCATCGCTTTCAGACTCGGCGCCCCCAGTGGGGTGATTCCGCACAGTGGGTTTTTCGCCCTGTCCTTGTCGCACCTATGGGACGAGGCCTTAAGGAGCGAGAGAGAGGACACTACTAAACGACGCTGTTCGGAATCAGCCTGCAGTCGCGCTGCTCTGCGCTGCAGTGTGCACCCCTGCCTGTCTGGGGCTGCTGTGGCGACGCTGCTGCCTTTCCGCTCCTGTTGGGGGTGAGCGAGTGACGGATGCAGGACTGGAGCGGCACAAACTGTGCCGATCTCAGCAGCGCCGTGTCGCTGCTCGGCTATCGGCTCTGCCGCCGTCCCCTGGGGCCCCTGGGTGCACGGGGTATCGCCGCGCCGGAGGTGCAGAGGGCGTATGGGCTGGGCCGGACCGGCCGCAATAAGCCATGAGCCCCTCGGACTGCTCTGCTCTGCAGCAACGTACCCGGCTCGGCTCAGCTCGGCTCGGCTAGGCTCGGCTAGGCTCGGCTCGGCTCGGCTCGGCTCGGCTCGGCCCGCGACCGGCTCCGCGACGCACGCCCGTGCCGTGCACTGCCCCGGGGAGTATAGATGCCGTGGGGTATGTTGTCGGCAGAGCAAGCCCCGATCATGTGTGTTTTGCGAGTGGCCTACCTACCCAGGATGAACACATGGAGACATGAGATGTCACACGTTTACAAGACCGCTATGCTAGTTGTTGCTATATGGGAGGTTTGACCGAAGGGGAAGCAAGTGTGAATTTTTGAGCAAAAATTTTGTGACTTTTTGTGATTTTTATTAAAGAATTTTGTGACTTTTTGTAAATTTTCCCAATTTTTTTTCTTTTGAATATTCTGAATTTTCCTGATTTCCTCTGATTTTTTTCCTTACGTGGTGTAACAAAATTTCAGAGTTGTTTTCCCTCGAGTTTGACGCGCTCTCAATGTTGACGTTGACGTCTGAATTATACAATTTTGTTTCTGCTTTCAGAAGACAACGTGAGGCTGAAGGCGGAGATACAAGAACTGAAGGACCGCACCAGCGTCGAGGCGAGCGTGAGTGTCTCCTGACTTCGCAATCACCGTGAAGCGACGACGTGCAACTTTTTGTGAGGGAGTTCCCCCTTTCTTCGCCTTGCCTTCGTCACACGGCGCGGCAACCGGGGTCACAGTGAGGGGTCCTTCACTCAAAAAAAGAAAAAAAGAATCAGTGTCCACCTTAAAACAAAGTCAGATAAAAATTCAGCAGAAAAAGAAATAAAGAAAAGTCAGAAACAATCAAGAAAAATCTCGGAAAATTAGAAAAATCAGAAAAATCGGTGCACGCTTAAGTTGATAGTGAAGGATCCCTCGGGTCAAACACAGGGGGACAAAAAAAAAATGGGTGTGCGCATTAATGTCACATACACAGACACAGGACACAGGGCTGGCTTGTTGAAGGTTAAACGAGTCCTTTCCTTTATTCCCTTTGGGTCGCAGATGGCGGCGGCGCGGTGTGCGGCCCTGGAGCGCTCCGCGAAGGAGGCCCAGCGCGCCGTGGAGAAGGAGAGGCAGACGGCACGCGAGCAGGCGCGGGAGGCGCGCGAGGCCGCCGAGAAGGAGAAGAAGATCATGCAGGACGAGTTCAAAAAGAAGGGTATGGAATCGATGGCATGCGCTCTTAAAAGATTTCTAACGGAAACGAAGAACGGGCCAGGCCAGCCGGGGGCCGGGGTTGGCCTTGTTAAGTCCTCTAGGGTTTCTGAGTCTAGTCCGGGTCAGCCGGTCAGTCAGGCGGTGGCTGAGCTACGAGTAGCAGACAAAACCACTCTCAGGAGGGGGAGGCGCGGGGGGTGGGGCGCGCGGGGCGCGCGGGGAGTTATTGCTCAAGAGGGCGAGCGTTTGTTTTGAAACTGAAAGGTTTCAGGGGATGAAATGGCATACAGTCATTCGAAAAAAAAACAACAACACGCAACAACATGTTTTACGCGCTCGAATTCTGATAGTCCCTAGAAGCAAATTAAGGATGTTAACAATTATGGTTCCTTACGTACCAGCGGAGGAGACGCGGCTCGCACACGAGGAGGAGATCGCCGCGCTGCGCGACGAGATCAAGAGCGTGCGCGAGGAGTGCGCCGAGGAGGTGAACGTGACCGCGCTCGAGGTAGGCATGACATTTTACACGCTGGTGAGCGCGACAAAAATACATTCCACACGCTAAGCAACCTATGCGCCATCTCCATATGACGACAGTTCGAGGATCGCAACGCTCAGCTGTCGGAGCGCATCGCCGCCCTCGAGGCGGAGAGCAGGGCGCTGCAGGAGCAGCTGTCGGCGAGCTGCGGGCACATCGAGTACCTCGAGTCGGTGGGTGGTCAACTGTATTCCTGCACCGAGGGGGAAACAACAACGACTCTGAAATTTTAGTACATCTCGGAATTTTGAAAAATTCAGAGAAATGCAGAACGTTTCGGAAAAATTATGAGAAATTCAGGAAAATTAAGGATATTTTACATACATTTACAAAAATTTAAGCAAAATTCAAGGAAAAATTGAAAAAAAAAATCGTCAGACTTCACTAAATTTGTACACCCAAATTCGGAGTTGTTTCCTCCACACGACCTGCACTGATTTTGATTTTTAACAATGAGAAAGAAAATACATTTAAATGATGAGTTTTTTGTTTTTTCGTTTTGTCTGTGCAGAGGATGTCGGAGCAACACTTTGCACACGAGGCGGAGCGCAACAGGCTGCTGGAGGTGAACCGCTCCCTGATGCTCCAGCAGCAGAGCCTCCTGCTGGCCTCCTCCTCGACTCGCCTCGCGCAGCCGAGGCCTGCGCGGCCCGGCAGGGCGCCGCCACTCTCTGTCGCAGCCTCGTCGCGCGCCCGGCTCGGCCTCCAGCACGGGCTCCAGCACGGCCTTCAGCAGGGCCTCCAGCAGGGTTCCCAGCACGGCCTCCAGCACCAGGGCTCCCAGCCGGCCTCGGTACTGCCGTACCCGCAGCTCAGCATGGCGAGGCGTCTTTGCGGCGGCGCAGCAGCGGGCGCGCAGAGCGCTGCTCAGCAGACTGAGCAGGTAGGTAGCCCTAACGCTGCGCATCGGACGGGCCCGAGGGGAAACTCTGAATTCTGGTTTTCTGATTTTGTGAAATTTTTCGAATTGTTGTGAATATTTTCTTTTGCAGCTTCCACTTGAATTTTTTCCCTAAATTTTTGTGATTTTTCCTTAATATTTCTGAATAAGTCTTCTGATAATTTCTGATATATTTTTCTTCATTTTTCTGGATTACGAGGTGTACAAACATTTTAGAGTTGTTTATCCCCCTTCGACTGGCCTCTACATCATCCTACTCATCATGCGAGCTCATGTAAAATTTTCTTTGTCGTCAGCCTGGCGACGCGGCTCCCCAGTTGCCGCCGCAGCAGCCGCCATCATCACCGCCACCGCCCGCACCACGACGCCGAGGCGCGCGCAAGCTGTTCGACTCCGACGTGATGAACCCCACGACGCTGGCCGAGAGGAACTCGGGGCGGGCTCCGATAGGGAGGCTGTTTGCACCTCCATCTCCACCTCCCGCTACTCGACCGACGCCGACCTCGTGCGCTCCACCATGTCCGTCCAACATGAGGACGGTCTCCGTGCCGCAGTCGGCGTCCCCGCCCGCAGTGCCGGCCGCGGCGCTGACGTTCACGCCCTCCTCGGCGGCCGCGGTGTCCACTAGTCTGACGGGCCCGTGCGCTGTGCCGTCGCCTGCCGCGGCGGCCGCTTTTCCCTCCAGCACGCACGGCCGCCGCTTCACCTTCAAGAAGAGGGTCTTCGGCTCGTTCACGGCGCGTGGCGAGCCGCCCCCCGCACCGACTGCGCCGGCCGCGGAGGTAGAGACCCCAGTCATTGTGGTCGACGACTCGCCTCCACCGCCGCAGTCCGGGCGAGCTCGCGAGCATCATGCAGACCTGTCGACTCCCGCGGCTGCAGCGGGGCCCGGCCCGCAGAGGGAAAGCCTTCTGCAGCTGTCTCAGCGGTCGACCTGCGAATCTCTCCTTTTCTCGCCCCCGACTCCTTCGGCCTCTCAGGCGCCAGCAGACAAGTCCGATTCACCACCGATCGACCCTAGTTCAAAGAAGACGGCAGCGGCATCCACGATGGCAGACGTCTGCCCGTCCGCTGGTCCCAGCAGCACCGTCGCGGCTGCGTCTTCAAAGCAGCAGCCCTCCGCCCTCATGAAATATCTGTCTAAACTACCCGCCTCGAAACTGCGGTGGTCCATTCCTCCCCAGCTGGCGGAGCCGCCTCCCCGTGCAGCTGCAGCCGCGCCCACCAACCCGCCCCCCTCTGGGCCGCAGGCCGGACACGAGCAGTCAGACTCGAGCCTCGAGGACACCAGACAGTTCTTCCGGAGTCTACAAGAGCAGCAGCGCGAACTAGACTCTCTCCGAGAGCGCCAGTCGTCCAGAGCGGCGGGCCCGGCCGAGGCCGCACCGGGGTGCAGCGCGCCTGACCCGCCACCTGCGACCACCGGGGAGCCGCAAGCAGACGTCAACCCTCGCGACAGTGACGAGGTTGTCTCGCCCAAAGCTGCCGACACCGCCGCCGCAGCCTCGCCACCTGATCTGCAGGCACAAGGCAAGACGTCCCCACTAGTGGAACACAACTCTGAATTTTAGTGTACAAATTTTGTGAATTTTTGTAAACTTAGGTGAATTTTTGTGAATTTTTATGAATGCGTATTGAATTTTTTGCTTAAATTTTACCTCAAGTTTCTTGAATTTCTTTGAATTTTCCTGATTTTTTTCTGAATTTTGAGTTGTATAATAATTTCAGAATTGTTTCCCTCTCATGTTCACAGGTGCTGTGCTACACCAACAGGAGTCGAACAACGCGTCTGCAGCTGCGCTCCCAGACGAGCAGCATTCAGTAGACGAAACTACTACAGCTGCGCTCCCAGACCTGCAGACTCCACTCGTCACTCAGGCAGCTGCGCTCCCAGACCCGCAGACTCCACTCGTCACTCCCGCAGCAGCTCTCCCAGACCCGCAGACTCCACTCGTCACTCCCGCAGCTGCGCTCCCAGACCTGCAGACTCCACTCGTCACTCCCGCAGCTGCGCTCTCAGACCCGCAGACTCCACTCGTCACTCCCGCAGCTGCGCTCCCAGACCCGCAGACTCCACTCGTCACTCCCGCAGCTGCTCTCCCAGACCTGCAGACTCCACTCGTCACTCCCGCAGCTGCACTCCCAGACCCGCAGACTCCACTCGTCACTCCCGCAGCTGCTCTCCCAGACCTGCAGACTCCACTCGTCACTCCCGCAGCTGCGCTCCCAGACCTGCAGACTCCTCTTGTCCCTCCCGCCGCCGCTGCTCTCCCAAGTCTAGAGTCTGCTGAACACCGTGCTTCTCCAGCGGTGTCTCTAGACCAGCCGGGTCTATTACTAGGGCCCGCATCCACCTCCGGGGCCCCAGCTGAGCAGCCTGTGCACAATCCCCCTCCTGCGGACGATAGCGAGCGAGCCATGAACCAGCCGGACGAGCCGGAGCCGGCACAAGATGATCAATCAGAGCCTCCGGCGTCGCCAGAATCCTCGGACATATTCGGATCGATGGACGGTGAATCTTTCGACGTGTCCTCCTCGTTCGACACCACTCTGGCGACCAGCAGGTTGGGCAGCCCCTTCTCGGGCGCGGAGCCCGCGGCTGAGTCGCGCCAGGATGACGCTACCGGGTACTCAGCTACCGCGAGAGTGTCCGATGAGACGACAGAGAGCGAAACGACGTGTCGTCCTGTGATCCCAAACAGTCGGGAGACCTTGACATCAGTTACGACTACTCCACCTGTCGATGTCCACGAACCTGGTCCACGACCGCCCTCTGGCGACCGTGCCGATGACAGTCCAGCGCAGTGCGAGACCATCACCATCGCGCCATCGCAAGATCAAGGCCGCCGAAGCTCACCGAACGAAAGAGATTCAACTCTCAGCTCGCAAGTCCACTCACCCGGTCGCGCTGTGGGCGTTCTCCTCACAAATCCCTCGTCCTTCCACGATGAAGGAGACCAGACGCGAGACTTTCCGACAACGCTGGCGTCTGTCACGGGCATCGTCGAGGACGACGGGTCCTCCTCGGTCACCACCGTGCTCGTCGTGGCACCGCCGCCGCCGACTGCTGCTGCTGAGCAGCCAGACACAGACTCCACATTACGTGCGCGACCTGCTGCACAACTGACGGACCCTGACCAACCGACAGACCGGCATCGACAGCAGCTGACGGTCGCCGTGGCCGTGTCCCCGCCCGGTCAGCCGGGGCCGGGGCCCACCACTGACGACGCCCGGGTCACGCGTAAGGCAAGCACGCCGCTGATGTGCAGCCCGCCCGAGGAGGAGACGGTCCGAGACCCGCTGGAGCAGTCCGAGGCCGCGGCGGCCGCGGCGCGCCTCCTCTGTCGCCGCCCCGACGACCTCCTCCTGCAGCCCCTGATCGCCTCCCCGGACTGCTCGGACGCCGCCGGGGCCGGGACCGCGGCCGCCGCCACCGTCAGGGCCAGCTTCTCCTGCTTCAGCCAGGCGTGCGCGGGCGGCGCCGCCAGTCAGACCGTCGAGGTGCGCTTGGAGCACCGCGTCAGCCCCGGAGTGCAGCACGCCGCCGTCACATCCTCCTCGGACGACGGCTCCATCTCGTACAGTCCGCTGTCGTCGGAGCCGGACGAGGTCGAGAAGGCCGTCGTCGAGGAGACACTGGAAGCCGTCGTCGGCCGAGCATCCTCTCTACAGAAAGTCCCCGATCCACGACCACCACCGCTCGGGGCCGACCTGAAGGAGCAGCATGTCCCCGAAGGTGACGACGGCCATGTCGTGCCCCCGGACTCGGCGCTGACAGGGGTCGACGGAAAGGCGTGCGCGGGGGAAGGTCTCAAGTTCCTGCAGGACGCCTATGAAATTGGTATGTTCCCTGGAAAACAATTAAACTGAATTTCTTACAATAATTCTTGTTGAACAGTTGTATTCACACGCCCCGCCATTGTACTGTTCCCAGGATGCAGCCAGCGCAACTGCTCCAGCACGGCTTCGACGCCCCTCAAGGTGACGACCCTGCTGCTGCTGGTGTCGCACTCGGCAGGAGACAAGATTGTGAATAATGCCGCGCACTTAGGAGTGTATTTTTCAATTCCTCAACACTTGCCTCAGGAAGTGTATGAAATGCGATGAAATGCCCGCACAGAAATTCGTACTTTTTCCTTGTTCGTGTTAGAAAGAAATTCTATAGACTACTTAAACGCGACGTTCATGTTCACACTCTTGGGTTTCGCGAGAGAGGAAAACAACTCTGAATTTTGGTGTGCAAATTTTGGAAATATTTGTAAATTTCCGGGATTTTTTTCGAATTTTTTCTTGAAATTTATCTAAATTTGTGTAATTTTACAAAAATTTCCTTAGATTATTCTGAATTTTTCTGAATTTCTCTGAAATGTGTTGAATTTTTCTGATTTACGTGGTGTCCAAAAATGTCAGAGTTGTTTGGTTGTTTGGTTTCGAGTGTACCCGCAGCGAGTGGTTCGCGAGATAACGTTTCCCCTCTCTCTCTCTCCGCAGACTCCGCTCGGGTCTGGCGGCGTCCTCAAGCGGCGGTGCTCCGCCTCGCCTGGCGCCGCGACGCCCCCCGGCGCCTCCGACGCCCCCGAGCCCTCGGAGCAGCCCGCCGTCCCGACGCCCATGCGCCCCAAAGAAGCGCGCGGCCATCTCAAGAGACGCCGTCTGCTGTGGGCGCCTGACACGTTCGAATTCTAAACGTCACCGCCAAACCAGCTCAACACAACACACGCACTACTCCATTATTCCGGACACGATTGTTTTTCTTCCGGGGATATTTTTCCGTGAGTAGTAAAATATTTTTCTTTCTTTTTTATTTCTCTCCGTCTGTGTTTGCACCGTTTCTGCGTGATACCGTGGCACACCGCCCGGGAGCCCTTTTGCCTGACCGCGCGCCCCGCCACACCCCGCCACGCCACGCCCCGCCACAACCGCCGCGGCTATTTCGGGGGGAGTAGCCCGTGGAGCTTAGGCCCTAAGCAATCCGCGGGCGCGCGGCTGGCGCTGCTCCGCCCCGCTCTGCTCTGCGCGGCCTGCAGGCTGATTCCGAACAGCGTGAAGTAGTGTCCTCTCTCTCGCTCCTCATGGGCCCGCTCCATGAGTGCGACAGGGACGGGGAGTCGAAACCATCACCGTATGCGGAATCACCCTGCCTGCTCGCGGCGCGCGGCGTTAGCGGTAACGCACATGTTTGCAGCGCGGGTCTGGTCAGCGCTTTTCGCTACACAGCCCTCTCTCTCCCCCTCCCCTCCATAATCCCTGCTCCGCTCCATCGCTGAGCCGCGAGGAAGTATTCAGGTTGACGCACTCTCGTGCCCTTTGCTGCTGCTGCCTTTTTCCGTATAATCCTGTTTGCTTCTGGGCTTTTTCTCGAAAAAATTAAAAATAAAAAAAATCTCATCGTACCTCAACGAAAACACAACAACCAGTCCAGTCGACACAGGCGTCGGGCCCCGTCGCGTCAGGCCCGGTCTGTCACGGTTTAAAACCCACCTGTCGGTTAGAGCACGCGTGGCTACCACTGCCCTCCCGGCCTGCTCCGCTCCGCCTGCCTCGACGAGGGTCAAGGGCTTAACTGTCTCGCTACTCAGAGCACCAGTGTGTTGTGACGGCCGGCGAGGCGTGGCGTGGAGTGGCGGCGAGAGACACTGCCCAGCCCAGCCCAGCTACAGCGCAGCCTCCGGCCCGGCCAGCGGCGTGGAGTGGGTACCCCACCCCACCCCTTCTCCTGCTGCGAGTAGCGTACAGTACCCGCAGCTACAACGAGACTCTCCACGGCCACGGCCCGAGTATGAGAGAGGCCGTGGTGCGCATCACGCTGCTGCAGGCCTTTGCGCTCGCTTCACGTTCGATTTCGTAAAATATATGCCGTCGCGGGTTTAAAGGATGAGGCCTGCTGCAGTCCGGCAGAGAGCTGTGACCGAGGGGGAAGCAGCTCTGAATTTTAGTGGTCTCATTTTGTGAATTTTTATAGAATTTTTGTGAATTTTCACTTTAATATTACCAACATTCTTGTTAACTTTCCGTAACATTTCCTAAATTTTCCCTGAATTTTTGGAGATTTCCCCAATTCTTATTTTTAAATTTCTAAATTTTCCTGGATTACGAGGTGTAGAAAAATTTCAGAATTGTTTCCCCCTCGGGTGTGACGACGCGACGGGGACGAGTAACGTGACACCGACAGTCAGCAGCAGAGCCTAGGGCGGGGCGGGGCGGGGCGGGGCAGATGCGATAGGATATAGGGACGCACCACCAGCACCACCTCCGCCCGCGCCCGCCCACCTAGTCGCCGCACATCCGTCCGCCCCGACCCGCCCCGCCCCGTCTGTCCTCCTGGGTCTGGGTCCTCCGAGGAAAGACCTCTCACGTGTCGCGCTTATACGTAGCGCGGGGAGCGTGACCACCTCGGGGGAAGATCTAGCGCAAATCGCCGGTTCTATGTTTTTTTTTTTTTAAATCCATTTTTTTACTGTCGCTAATTTCACCAAGCAAAAACTTTCTTCGACCTGGTTTAGACCTATAATTTTTTTTCTGAATGTCGGCGCATTTTTTTTAAAAAAAAAAAAATTGGTATTATACTATTGGGGTTTTGCTGATTTTTTTTCCCATTTTTTCTCTTCTTTTTGTCAAGGTTCTTTAAAACAAGCAGCAGCATTGTTCTGTTCAGAAGTGGTCTTGATACGAGTTGTCATAGATGTACCCGAGGATGTACCTTTTGCTTTATCGTGGGTAGTTGCTGTTGTTGATCCGATGCACACACTCACCCGCGGAGTTTGCGGGGAGTCTTGCAGAAAGAGGCGCGTATAGTACAGCGCCGCTCTTCTGCCTCCGCCGCTGCTGCAGCAGTAGCAGCAGCAGCAGAAGTCACGGCGCGACGAAAACGACAAAGCGCTATAGTGTGTACAGTGTATACAGAGTGACAAAGGAAACAAACAAGAACACGACGACACAAACATGGGCGCTCGGCCCCGGGCAGGGCCCCGGGCTCCTCGGCCCCGCGGCCGGCCGCCGCCGGGCCGGCTTACGACAAAAATACCTGGCCTGTACCAGTACTGCAGCGTGTACTGACCATTGGAGTGGGGGGTACACAACAATACCCGCATGACCACATGGGGGGAAGAAGGTGAGATGAAGGAGGAGATCAAGAGGTGCACTCGGGAGGCTGTGGGAGGGAGAGAGAGAGAGAAAGAGAGGTGGGGAGGAGGAGGAGGAGGGAGAGTCGCGCCAGAGGAGGAGAGAGAGAGGGAGAGACGCGACGACGGACACACGGCCGGGCACACGGGTGCGAGCGAGACAGCGCGCGCGCGGGCAAGCAGGCGGAGCGCGGAGCGGCGGCGGGAGAGAAAGAGAGAGAAAGAGGTGGATAGAAAAAGAAGGCGTCGTGTGCGCGCGGTCCGCTCCGCTCGGTTCGGTCCGTTTAGACGGCAGTGTAATTTTTGAACGCGGCCGAGTCGGACGCACAGCGAGAGGCGGTGCTGCGCGGAGGGCTTACCGGCGGGTCGGGCGAGTGAACGCGCGGGTGCGCGAGTGTGAGTGTGTGTGTGTGTGTGTGTCAATCCACTGCCGTGTGCTGTGTGACCCCGCGGAGCTGTCAGACCTGAGAGGTGTCCGAACAACCTCCTTGCGCAGTCGCGTCGCCGTCGCCTGGATTATAACGCGGCCATCGCCGTCCTGCTCCAAGGACCAGCAGCAGCAGCAGGACTCCCGAGGTACAGTGTGTGTGCACAGCAGCGGCAGGGCCTTGGCGGTGTCACCTGCAGGTGGGACGCGCACCTGCCGTGCTCAGCTGCGCGGCAGCTGCAGAGCACGGCATCTGCTGCCGCGAAACATAGGACAGGCCTTAAGTTTTGCACACACACGCGCGCGCGCCCTGGTGGGGTTTCATCCCAGGCCAGAGAGGGTGTGTTTCGTGTGAACCGTTAAAACCGCTTTAGAGCGGGATGTTTTGGCGAGGGGGAGACATCTCTGAAATTTGGTGTTTATATATTTTGTGGGTTTTCGTAAATTTACGTTAATTTTCAGGAATTTTTCTAAATTTTTATAGGATGTTTGTGAATTTTCACTTGAATTTCTTTTGTGAATTTTCCTTAACTTTTCCTGAATTTCCCTGAATTTTTGTTAATCACTAGGTGTACAAAAATTACAGAGTTGTTTCCCCTCGGTTTTGGTGTCGTAATCAGACGGCCCGGCTTTTCTACAAGTTGCCCCACGCGGAAAAGTGTATGCACGACGCAGTGGTCCCTCACACCGGAACGTGCACACGGGCGGCAAACGCCAAAACTTGTTAGACTCATACTCATAAGGTTTCGGGTGGTTTCGCGTGATTTCAAGTTATCACCACGACAGGCGTGACCGGGCGTGACTCGCGCTGAATTTGCAAGTCGAATATGAATATGGTGGCGTATTGCCGCCTCGCTCGGGTCCTTGACTCAGCAGTTGAACAGGTGTCCGGGCCGGGGGGCCCGGCTGGCCGCCTCGACCGTGTGGAATGCGAGATGGGACCGCACGATTTCGTCAAAAGTTGTGACCAGCAAAGCCGAAAGCGCAGTCCCTGCCTTTTCTTCGTTAAATCACTTGAAGTCTTAAGTAAACAGTTTTCGAATTGAAGTGCCCGCGGTGTGAAATCACCGTTAATACCACTGCGCGCAGCCGACCCAAGTTTAAAAATCTGCCGCAGTCTTCTCTCAATCAGAAATTTAAAAATATTCGTGTTGCGCGGCCTTATTTTACCTGACTGTAAGCCCACTCTGAGAGCAGATAGGAACGGCTCGAAATAAATCCAAGCCCAAACATTAAAAGCCTCGGCCCGCTCCACTGCCTCGAGGTGTCCTTTAATACCTCCGACATCATTTAAATACCCGCCGGAGGAGAGTGACATCACACGAAAGTACGTGCTGTGCGCGCGCGCCTTTCTGTCTGTCTGTGTGAGAGGAAGAGAGAGAGAGAGAGAGAGAGAGAGAGAGAGAGAGAGAGAGAGAGAGAGAGAGAGAGAGAGAGAGAGAGAGAGAGAGAGAGAGAGAGAGAGAGAAGTGAGAGACAGAGCCGGTCCCGTGGGCGTGCTGGTGCGTCGGGCTGCGCCCCCGCGCATCCTGGTGAGTCCTTCGAACAGTCCTGCCCGGCCCGGGCCGGCTCGGCCCACCACTCGCCATGTTGCTGCTGCTGCCTGGCGGCCCCGCCCCGCCCCGCTCCACCCCGCTCCGCCCCGCTCCGCCCCGCCCCGGCAGCGCGACTGTCACACAAAGTTTACGCGCGCGCCACACCATCTGATTCGATGCTGCTGTAAGGGTGATACCGCATACAGCGGCCATAAGGAGCAACAGAGAGGGCACTGCTAAACGCTGTTCGGAATCACTCTGCCGGCCTCAGCAGCGCCGTGCAGCTGCAAATGCATCACGCCTGCAGATGGCCTGCGCTACCAAAACCGACACGTCTGTTCGTCACCCCCGCGCGCCATCGTTCTCGATACTCCCCCCTCCCCCCCCTTCCCAATCTCAAATTTAAATCTCGACGAACTGTTTGTGCCGACGCGACGAAACGACAGCTTCAAAACAAATCTGGTATATCTTTCGAGTCGCAAGAAAGGCCGTGGCCCAGGGGACCTGGCCATCATCGAGTCGATAAAGGAGTCACTCCGAGAAATCATTGTCACGGCTCCCAAAAAGTTATTTAAAAAAATCAAAAGCAAGTAAGGAAAAAAAGCTAAAGAAAATCTAGAAGACAGATACATAAAAAGCCGAAAAATCGAGAAAAAATGATCAAAAAGCTGAATGAAAATGAGAAAACATGTCAAAAGTACGGGGAAAAGAGATCAAAATTTATCAAAAAGTGACAGAAATTTTCCCTGACAAATCCCAACAAAAAATCAATAAAATCAAAAATCCGAAACATTGCTGTACATGTTTTGTATGAGTGATCCGTCGCTCCGCCCGGGCCATCGGGTCGGTTCGGCGCCGCGAGGGACCATACTTGGCGGAGAGCAGCGGAGATACCACACTTGTTTTACGGCCGGCCGGTGGGACAATATAAACGCGAGCTGCTGCTGGTGGCGCGGCTGCGCGGCTGCGCGGCGGCCGGCCGGCCGGAGTGATCCGTGTTGCGTCACGCCTATATGCCGACCGCGTGGAGAGGAGTGTGTGGCCGCGGGCGGGCGCGGGGCTCCCGGGGGGTCAGCGATCATAGCCCTCCCGGTGATATGCGTGATAGAGCCAGCCGACGGATTCAAAAGATCGCTCTCGCACTCCCGTCCTTGTTGCACCTACAGCAGTGCCCTGTGTTAGCCATGGCAGTGCCCGACAATGTGAAAAATACTCGTAAGGGTTACGGGAAAATTTTCCATGATAAAAGTCGTAAAATTACGATTTGAAATTGTAAATTTACAAGCACTCCATATCGACTTGGAACTGACCGACGAGCAAGAATGGGCTGTCGTAAATTTACGACATATTTTGTAAATCAAAAATACAAAAAAATGTCGTAAATTTACGAGTATATTTTTCACATTGGAGCCTAGGGGGGATCACTCATACAAAATATATACAGCGGCGGGACTCCACAGGAGCAAAGCGCGTGGCGTGCGTCCCATCTTGATCCTGGTTTCTCCCGAGTCGGAGCGCCTGGGATGTAGGCCACGCTTCGACTCGCGCGCGTAGCGGGCCTGCCTACCTCGCAGGGTGGCCCAGCCGTCTTGATTCCGAAGATCGCTCCTCCGTCCTTGTCGCACTCACGGGGCCCTGCTTGCCGCCCCCAACATAGGGCACCGCAAGGCGGTTTCGGCGCTCTGTCCTTGTCAGACTCGATGGGGAGTCTGCTGGGTATAACACAGCCCGTGGCGACGCGTCACGGGCTGGTCCAGGTCGAGCCGAGTGGCGCAGCGTGGCGTGAATGGGCGTGCTTGTGGCCGGCGTGGGCCTCCGCTGCGCGCGCGCGCGCGAGAGAGAGAGAGAGAGAGAGAGAGAGAGAGAGAGAGAGAGAGAGAGAGAGAGATGCAAGTGAGGAGGTTCAGCCAGCAGGCGTGGCGTGGCAGGGCATAAGCAAGCAGAAGGAGGAGGGCCTGGCCGGCCGGGGGGCGGGGCACAGCGTTCCCACAAGCCGTTTAGCAGGACGGTATCTGCTGGGTGCGGCTGAGTCCGAGATGGATGGGTGAGTGGGTGGATGGCTGGATAGATTGTTGGATGGGTGGATGGATGGATGGATGGATGGATGGATGGATGGATGGATGGATGGATGGATGGATGGATGGATGGATGGATGGATGGATGGATGGATGGATGGATGGATGGATGGATGGATGGATGGATGGATGGATGGATGGATGGATGGATGGATGGATGGATGGATGGATGGATGGATGGATGGATGGATGGATGGATGGATGGATGGATGGATGGATGGATGGATGGATGGATGGATGGATGGATGATAGATGGAATGGATGGATGGGATAGAGATGGAATGCATGGGTGCATTGGATAGATGGAATTTATGCGCTCCCCGTCGAGAACTGGGGCTATCAAGATCTTCACTTATGCACGGTATTGATTCAAGACGTGCCGTATGCTTTCGTCCACACTTTCATTCGTTTTTTCTTCTTTTTTTTTTTCAAACGATACCATTCGTTTTTTCGCTGCCAAGCAGCCAAGCTGGCGCAGGGCAGGGAGCAGCCCGGCAGGGCATACAGAGGCAGGTACTGCAGGTCGGCGGTGGCGTGGCGCTGCGTGGCCCAGCGTGGGCGGCACGGGGATCGGGATCAGCTGGACGACGGCCAGCAAGCCTCGTGGCGGCGCCGCCGCGCCCCGCCCCGCCCCGCCACGCCCCGCCCCGCCCCGCCCCGCCCCGCCCCGCCCCGCCCCGCCCCGCCCCGCCACGCCCCCCTCGGGTGCGTGGGATGCGTGCGACGAGTCAGCACCGCGGCCACCAGCGAGCGACCTGCTGCTGCAGACTGATTCAGAAGACCGCGCGCTCTCCTCGCTCTGTCTCTCTTGCACTGATGTGGTTCGCCGTGCAGGTGCGAGAGAGACAGCGCGGCGGCGGGCCAGAGGCGAGGCGTAGCTTCAGCACTGACGAAGCGCGGACCCGCCGCGAGGTGTGTCAGCGCCGTGATAGGGACGTCCTCTGCTCCTCTCTGTCACTCTGCTGCGATAGACAGACAGTCGCTCGCTGCGCGTCTCTCTCGCACTACACTACTACCTCGGCTCATCCAGGAGAGTGCTGACGGCCTCTTGCTTGCACAGCCGAAGCGCCGCCGCCGCGACCGCCATCATGATATTTACTCCGGCGGTGTGGGTGACGTCACCCACCCCACCGCGCGGGTGACGGCCTACGGCTGGAATTGAGAGAGGATATCAGCCGACTTTTGTTTTTCCGAAAAGCGCTCTCCTCGCTCTGTCCCTCTCGCACCTGTACGACAAAGTCCATGAGTGCGAGAGAGACAGGGCGACGAAAGTGCACTTCGGAATCAGTCTGCAGTATCCTGTAGGCTACGCCCCCCGAGGCAGCGCTGCCCTCTCCTCCAGTCCGATATCTCCGGCGCTTGTGCGGGGCGGGGCGGGGCGAGGTGCGGCGGGGCTGAGTGCAGAGGTGTGTGCACAATGGGGTCCTCTGAGCGGAACGGGACGGGCGCGAGAGCGACGCTGCGGACGACACTCGCTGGGGGAGTCTTGTTTGTACAAGGCAGTCTGCAGCAAGCACACCTCCTTGGGGCCGGAGGGCAAGGTGTGGCTTGCAGAGATGAGTGGGTGGTGGTGGTCGTCGTCGTCGTCGTCGTGGTCGTGGTGCAGGGCTAGTTGCATAACTCAGTTTGAGCAGCCAGGCCCGCCTCGCCCGGACCTCAAAGCCAGCGGCGATAATCATATTCCAGCACGCAACACTCTGTGTCAACTCGACGCTGGTCGCGTCTTCTGCTGGGGCTGGGCTGGGCTCCAGTACAGTCCATAACAAGGTCCAACAGGGGTCCTCTAGGACGACTCCGCAGGCTCTAGCCTAGCAGCTGGTAAAACTTAGCGTAGAAATCTGGAGTGTATCCCCCGGTATCAATGGTATTGGCTAGGGTATTGGTCTGGCGTTATTTCCTTTAGTCACTGGGACTGCTTCAGCACCGCGGGCCGGACAAGTAGTATCCTCGCCGAGGGGTCCTTCACTAAAAAAATATCAGTTTACACCCAAAAACATAATGAGTAAAAAGTCAGAAAAAATCTAGAAGAAGAAGAATCAGAAAAATCGGCGTACGCTTGACTTTATAGTGACGGCGGACCTCTCGGTCCTAGCTGCCACCCATTGGCTTACTTCCTGCGTTGCGCCAGTAATCAGCCGCACGCCGGCAGCATTTTTCCACGTTACTCACGGCCCGGCGGCGGGAAATCACGCGAAATCACCGCTTTGATAGCTCCTCTCCGCGACGGCAGCGCCGTGCACTCGAGCTAATGACTGCAAATGTCACTGCGGTGCAGCTGCACGTGGCGAGCCTGACAGAATAAAGAAACGAAGCCGACCCACCAACACATTCACAAAGCGGGTTTACTACGAGGGAGAAATCCCTATCAATAAATTTTGATAAAGCAGATGTGATTTCTTCTTAAATTTTACTGATTAAATTTTTGCACTGTATACTGGAACCGGAACGCTATGGTTTGAATTTTTGTGAATTTCTCTAAATCAGAAACTTTTCTGGAACTTTTATTATAAAATTTTGTTGATCTAGGAGATGTGCAAAATATGTATCCCCCTACGGTTCCCTATATTTTCTCCCCAGACATTTTCCTGTGAGTGAGATATACACTCGGGAGAACAGAAGACGTCATGGGGGCGGGGCGCGGCGGGCCTTTTTAAAAAGCAGTCCGAAAAGCACGAATAATAGGCGCGCCATGATTAGGCGGCCTTGAGCTCGCGAGCCGAGCCGAGCGCCACGACGCTCGCTCAAGTCCGGCCCGGCCCGGCCGCGTTCGAATCGACGCCGCCGCGCACCGACAACATTTTTTTTTTTCGCGGAAAAGAAAACGCTCCGATTTGCAGTTTCGGACGCTCGAATGCAGCGCGCGCGGGAGCAGCGCACGTCCAGCTGACAGCACGTCCGCGACAGTACACCGTCAAGCACTGGGGCGCACCAGTTTTGTTGAGGGTCAGAAATATATAGAGAAAAAATTAAACTTATAAAAAAGTCACAGAAATTTTCAGTCTTTTCTCGAAAAATCAAAAGAAAAATCCTAAAAATCAAAAGTAAAAAAAATAATCATTTTACACATCTTGTTTGAGTGATCCCCTCCTCGAGTTTTGTTAAGGCTACTCCTCCGCCCTAACTCTTTGCCGCTCAACTATTTATTTTTATTTTGCGCACGTGGCCCTACTAAAAGCGCGGCGGTTAACGGCCGCGGGGCGCGGCGGGGCGAGGCAGGGCTCTTCCCAAACACATCCCCGCGCGCGCACTGCATACCGGCGCAGTGTTGGTGCAGTGCCAGCTAGACGGACAACTTTAATGCGTTCATCGATAAGCAAACTCCACGCAGGAAGGCGCCTCCTCCACGACCTGCTGCTGGGCCTGGGGAGGGGGGGGGGCGGAGGAGGAAAAGGGAATTCCGAGATCATCGGCCTGACCGTGTTTACGTAGGCGCCCCGACGGCGTCCGGTCGTCTAGCCCAACCCTCGCTCGCTCAGGCACAAGTAACGCGTCGAAAATTATTATTATTATTATTATTATTATTAACAATAATAAAAATGAGAAGAAGAATGTACCGTCCAACCAAGTTATAGGGTAATGCTTTCACTGAAAACAAAAGCGTTCAAAAGCTGACACACGCTTCAAAGTGTTGAACGCAGTGTTAAACTGTGTTAAACTATTTTAGATGCTTGCTTCTTGCTTGAAAAGTCCAAGTATATTTCATATGAATAAGCATTGAGTGTAAGACCAATCTGTTGGCGATCAGAATGCTGACAAAAGTGTTGGAAAATTTTGTCACCAACGAAATACATGCACTCTTAAAAAAATCAGTGCAAAATTCTGCACATTGTTACGCAGTAATTTACATATCACTTGCTGTACAAACTTTTGTATCTGATACAGAAAATACTATATCAATTTTACGGAATTTGGATGATTCGTACATAATTTTAAAACAAAATACAAAAATCTGTATCAGTTTCCTGTATCAAAAGTGATATGTTAATTACTGCATAAAAATGATACGGAATTTTGTATTTTTTTTTAGAGTGTGGGCTTTTAAATTAGGCATATTAAAGTGTCCAACACTGTGTTCAACTCATAAAAGCGTAGATCAGTTGAATAGAATATTCCACTGGACCCGCTAATCGCGATAGTCTCGAAAAACAAATGCACCGGCAGTCATATAAAACCGGCTCCAGACGCTTTATGACGCCAAAATATTGTACAAATTTAATGAATAAATTCCCAGGGGAACTAGTTTGTCACTTTCGAAAAGATTGTAGTGCTTTAATTAGGCTGAATTTCGTTGTGAAATAGCCTACTTCCGGTGCATTTGTTTTTCGAGAGCGTTTTTCGTATACGAGCGGAATGGTCTATATAGCAGTTTTGATTTCAGTGAAATGATTTCGCGAGCCATATAGCGCGTTACGTTACGATATGCGATGCCGCTCTGGGGATGAAGTGCAGCAGCCGCAGCAGACAGCCAGCGCGCCGGAAGCGTTACGCCCGCGGCGTCCCGTCACTGACCGTCACACTCACCGTCACGTGTGCTGCGCGCGCTAATTAAAGGGCCGACGCGGCGGGGCGATTGGGCGCCCTGGTCGTGACGCGTGACGCGCCGGCAGTGCAAATAGTCTCCAGCGCGACGGGGGCGACGCCCAGCGTGACGCCCGGCAGCGTAACGCCATGGGCCGGCCGGCCGGCAGGGGCGTTGTAGCCTAACGCCCACGGACCGACGCGACGACGCCTTGCTCAACGCGCTCCAGCACAAGCACTCTGCCGTCTCTCTCTCTCTCTCTCTCTCTCTCTCTCTCTCTCTCTCTCTCTCTCTCTCTCTCTCTCTCTCTCTCTCTCTCTCTCTCTCTCTCCAATGTTAACAACCGGGTACTGATCTCCTCGAAAAATGTCCGCGGAGGGTAACTCCAGGAGGCGGGGTTGTTGTGTAGCCGAACTGCCCTACAAAAGGAGACGGCGCGGCAAGGTTAATTTTTTTTCCCTGAAGGATTGCGTGGTACAAACATTAGCATCTAATGATAAGACCTGATTAGGAGACCAAATTCCCATGACGGCGACTGCGAGCACCGAAAAAAAAAACGCTCTGCTAAAAATCAGCTGCGCCTTTACAACTAAAAAAAATTAGTACACCACAGCATTTTTTTTTTCAGATGCGAATTATTATTTTTTGTTATTATTATTATTATTACTATTTTTGCGCGAGGAAAAGGGTAATGCGCTTCGGTCAAAAAAGAAAAAGGATTGAAATATGGCTTTGCAAATTCCAACGCTGCCATAAATTACCGAGAAAACACTTTGGGTCTTTTGGAACCAAAGAGAAAATAGCAGCTTAATTTTCGACACGCACACGATTGTCCGATCAGAGTTGGCACGAGCAGCTCGCGTGCCAATCTAGAGCGTGGCCGGCGGGCACGCGTGCGCGAGGTCCCGGGTCCCAGGTCCCGCCCCGTCAGTCATGTGCTGGAGAACCAGCAGCCGACCACCTTAGAGAGCGACGCTCGAAAAGTAAAGTAAACCGGCTAAACATAAAAAACGAGATAGTGCGCGAGTTTGCCTATACCGGCTGTCACCGCAAGGCGCGGCGTCGTCGTGCTATGCCGGAAGTTCTTGGCAAACAGAAAATAAAATCACATTTTTTGAAAATAGAGCGTTTGAAAAATGCGTTTAAAATAAAGCAAACTTTTTTGTGGGTGCGCCTCTGTTAGCGCGGGGCGGGGCCGGGCGGGGCCTGGCCTAGGCCTGGGATATGGGTGTCTTCCGAACCGGACGTCTGGCTGTGTGGCGTGTGGCGGACTCTCGCATGGATAGCCGGCGCGGCCGGACTAGCCGCACTTCCTGCGTAGGGCTCTGGTCTGTATGTGCTGTGTGCTAGAGAGGTTAGAGAGAAAAGGGGAGGGGGGGGGGGGGCAAGTCCTGTGCCCTCTTCTGGAAGTCCACCGCTCCGCTCGCCACCAGACGCCGCAGCTCTATAGCCTTATCCCTCTCCAGGGCTGGTCCTGGTCTATGCCCTGGATGGCCTGGTCCCGGTCGTGTCTATAGCCTGGCCTGGCCTGCAGAGTATAGCGTCCTGCAGTCTCTATCCTCGTCACTCTCGCGTGCCACCACCGCGCCACGGCGAGGAGCGAGCGAGAGGGAAGACACCTCAGTGCGCTCGCGGAACACCGCCTTGCGGGGCGTCGCGTCGCGCGTCGCGTCGTTCCGAGAACGGCGCGCAGCATCAGGCTGTGCCTCCCGAGTGCAGAGTGCGCCGCGCGACCCTCGAACCAGGGCGGGGCCGAGGGGGGAGGGGGATGGCGGAAGCTACAAAAATCTTTACTCGGCCCCGAAAAAATTATTTTAAAAATCAAAAACAATTTAAACAGTCAAAATAAAATCAAGAAGTCACATAAAACTCCGAAAAATCGAGAACGAATGAACAGAAAACTGAAAACAACTGAAAAGTCACAAATAATAAAAACAAAAATCAAAATATATCAAAATGTAAAAGAAATTTCCATTTATCTCTTTTTGAGAAAAATTAAAGAAAAAGAAAAGAAAATTAAAATCAGGTTACCTCGTGCGTTAAAAATGTCCGAGAAAAAATGTATTTTTGCCAAGTCAAAGAAAGCCATTGTACACATTATGTATGAGGCTATTCCCAGCAGGACTCTAGTCTGCTGTGTATGGTGTGGAGATGTACCAAGCTGAGACATTCAGGGGGGACGGTGGAGCGGAAGGGTGAACTACCCATGGGTAGGTATCACACGGTTTTTTTTATTTTGAGGGGGGGGGGGGGGTACTTAGCGCCGCCGCTGCGGAGCGTATAGAGCAGAACACTTCCCCTCCCTCCCGCCCCCCGCAGGCCACCCCCGCAGCCGCACCGCGAGGATGAGTATTTTGGACGAGGCGAGCAGGGGATGGGCGACGGCAGCGGCGGCCTACAGCTCGGCCCTTCTACCCTGCGCACGGCCTTCACACACTGACCCAGAATGAGGGGAAATAAAAGGCCGGCCCGCTAAATATAAGGAAGTTCAAGGGCGAGAAGGGCGCGAGCAGCGCGGGCCGAGCTGAACGGAGAGGACGACAGAGTTATTGTGGGCGGGGCCCGGCGCGGCCCGGCCCGCCCCGGCGGCCTTCGGGTCGGGAGGCGCCGGCTGGGGACACACATACGACACACACACACACACACACGTGTGCGCGACGGAAAACACACAATGACGTTTGAAAATAAAATAATACAGACTTTGGATTGTGAGTGACGTGCAAGGGCTTTATACACCCCAAAAAAAATTATTCGCGTTTAAGAAAAAAAAAATCAGGTGGACTAATATTTTAGCTGTAAAGGCGCAGCTAATTTTTAAGCTACCGTGCTCATCTTCTAGCTACCCTGCTATTTATTTTTCCGCTGTTTTGGGTTCTTAGCCGTGATGCTAATTTTACACATCTAGCTAATCTCAGCTGCGCGATCATCCCCGTCTCTTTGCTAGAAAGTGGGAGTTATACGTGAATAACTTTGCAGCATAATTTAAAATACATGCGGCTCGTGTGCGTGACTGCACCAAAACGTACGACACTCGAGGTCGGAGGCATATATGTAATTGTCTCTGCGGCGTCAGGCCCCGCGCTGCTGCCCCGTGACAGCATCATAATGCTAATTCGCCGAGCGAGAAGCAATATGTGTTAAGCTTTATTGGCAGGGTGCATGACATGCTGGTACGGCCGGGCCGGGGCGGGTATAGGAGGTGGCTGCAGCGCTGCGCCGCGCAGGGCTTTGATCTCCGGACAGGCGTGATGTTCAGGGTGTCGGCCCCGGAGGTGCCCCGCTCCCGCCTCACCCCGCCCCACCCCGCCCCGCCCCGCTCCCGCCTCAGCCCGCCCCACCCCGCCCCGGGCAGGCGGCGCGCCCGCGCGGCAGGTCGTCTTTCCTTGCGGTTCTTCGGGTGAATGGGTTGTTCGGCTCGGCGGGGTAAGACCCGCGCGCGCGCCCGTACTGCATTTAAAGCGCATGCCCGCCGCAACCCACCCCGCCCCGCCCCGCCCCGCCCCGCCCCGCCCAGCAGAGAGAAGGGAAAGGCGGGGCCTTTGACACAGCTGTCACTCCATACCGTCACACACCGCGACTCTGCCGCCGGGCAGGGCAGGGCAGGGCTGTCACGCTCTAATGGCGAAATCAAAGCGCCTTCACACACACACACACACACACACACACACACACACACACACACACACACACACACACACACACACGGTCGCTGCAGAGAGAAAGGAAGAATGTCGCGGGAATTGAGGATAAGGGAGTGCTATAGCGACTCGCATGTCAGCGCGATATGCAGATCCGAGATTCGATTCGACTCGACGCGGACGTGTCTCCAGTTTATCCAGATCTAAGGCACCTCCCCTGGCGCGGTCTTCTGCCGATCCTCGTTAGGGCGGGGGGGGGGGGGGAGACGCGAGACGCGCGCTTCTCCTCGGTAAAGGCCACCGAGCAGCACACGACGGGGAGAGAAAAACACCGATGCCGCCCGGACACAACTCTGACATTTTTGTGCACCTCGTAATTCAGAAAAAATTCAGGAAAAGTTCAGTAAATCTCAGAAAAATTCAGGAAAATTCACTAAAAACTCGTAAAATTTGCACACGAAAATTCACAGTTGTTTCCTCCTCGCGCCCCCATGACCCTACCCAACCCCGTCAGAAACTGTCAGGAACAACATCCCCTTCCTGGGCGATTGCCTTCCTTCCTCCCCTTCGCTCGGCCGCTATAGACTACAAAACAGCGAGCTGTTACATTATTATTTCGTTGGGCTTGCGGCCGTGCCGCTCTACCTCGTCTTGGCCCGCCACGCCACGCCATGCCCGGCCACACGGCGGCCTCCAGTGCAGCCCATATAGGGATGGACCAGGTTGGTGTAGGTCGCCCTCGCCGCACCGCGCCGCCGCGAGCCCCACGGCCCCGCCCCACCCCGCCCCGCCCCACCCCACCCCGCCCCGCCCCGCCCCTCCTCACAGATCTGCCACATCACATCTCCCGATCCCTCGGCGCGGCGGGGTCCCGGCGAATAAGGTGGGCCTCTGGCCGGAAGTTACCAGTCGGTGTTGTTTTTGATATCCGGATGTCGTCGAGGCAGCCGCGGGACAGGTGCGGGTGCAAGGTCGCGCCAAGTTTTTCGCAGTAGGATTCCAAGTTGCGAAAAGTGTTGTGGGAATGGGCTCAAAGAAGGGGACAAAATTATTGCAATTTCGCACATCTTTTCCCACAAGTTGGGGGCAGCTTGATCAGTGGAATATGTGGTCATTCCCCGATGTTAGTTCAGAGGGCGTAAAAACGCCCGGCTTTGCATGTTAAAATATAAACCACTGCATTTAGTGGTCGGGGAGTAAAATCAGTGCACGGATATGGGCGCTGGCGGAAAAAGCCAGGCCAGGAGTCAGCACTGCACTGCAGCACAGCACTACACTGGCTCGCGCCCCACAGACCGCGCGCCGGAATATCCCACGCTGAGCGCGAGGCAAGGCATGGGGTATCGCCGCCGCAGTCCCTGACCTTTCCCACGGCTCGCCCAAAAGACTGTTAGGGCTGTTTACGCCCCCGCAGGACTCGACACCCTCTTGCCCGGCCCGGGCGTTACGGGGCACTTAAAAAATCTCATTGTACGGCAACCTACAAAAAAAAAAAAATCATTTCAAAAAGCAAAACCAATTTTAAAAAATCCAAAAGTCGCAGATAAATCTAAAAAAAAAAAAAAAACAGGCAAATTAACAAGAAACGGAAATCAACTGAAAAAAAAATCAGAAACAATTTTTTTTTTAAATGAAAATTTATCAAAAAGCGACAGAAATAACCGTAACAAAAAGTCTTAAAAAATAAAAGTTAAAAAGAAATTATATCTTTTCACATCTGCGGTATTATTGATTGGAGAGTCTAGAAAACTCAACTTTGATTCGTTTATCATTTTGAGCACTCACCCAGCTTTGCGTGGTCTTCCCACCTGACTCAGACGGGAGGGAGAGAGACAGACAACTGTCGACTTGGACGGACAGAGGAGGGAAGGCGCCATGCAGTCCGGTCTGTCTAGCGCATAATAATGACACACATCAGCTCATGGTCGTGAGGTGGAGTCGCCGACATTAACGCCAATCCATGCAAATAGTATCATTAACAGGGTCTCGCCTTACCCCCAGAGCTCATAGCAAGGTTTGGTGGGATCGGTTCGCCGATTTCAGATCGTATTATTAACGGTGCGTTGCCTGGCGTGGCCTCGGACCACCCTTCTGTCCCTGATACGCCGCTGGCCACCGTCGAAGTGACCTTTCCGACTCATCCTGATTATCACCCCTTCCCCAACCTACCCCACCCCGGCCGTCACTTTACAGCCCGCCCCGCTGTGCCCGTGTCCCGATAACCCCGTTCCCTTGGCATTCCCCCGCCACGCCCCCTTCCTGTGCGGACCTACCCCGCCACGCCCCGCCCCACCCCGCCCCACCCCGCCTGGCCTGGGCCTCCCACAAGACAAACAACCCTGGCCTTAGAGGCTCGCCTCGCCCTTAGGTACGCCGCGCCGGGCTGTACTGCGTCCACTTCCACCACCACACCCCCAACCTGTCGAGCTTTGTTTTGGCCACGAGGTGATGACTCCTAGGACGCCCTAAACCCTCGTCTCCCTCCCTCTCTCCCCCTCTCTCTCCCTCTCTCCCTCTCCCTCTCCCCCCCTTTCCTGACCCATGTTTCAGTATAGTGTACGCAGCTTTTTGCCCGTTTTGCCCCTCATCAGGGCGTGCACGTCATCGCGAGGAGACAACTCTGAATTTTTTTCTACACCTCGTAGTTAAGAAAAATTTAGAAAAATTCAACAAGATTTAGAAATATTCTGAATTAACCCAGAAAAATTCGGAAAAATTCAGAATAGTTCCCCAAAATCCCAAAACTTTTCTTTAAAAAAGAGGGGTGTGGAACAGGCCCAAAAAGTGTACACATGATCTAGACAATACAGACAATACAAGACAATACAACAGATTTGAACAAAATATGCGAAACTGTGCTCTTGAATGAGATTTTGTCGCC
This sequence comes from Frankliniella fusca, assembly GCA_029379305.1. Lineage (NCBI taxonomy): Eukaryota > Metazoa > Arthropoda > Insecta > Thysanoptera > Thripidae > Frankliniella > Frankliniella fusca. The sequence goes on from JAHWGI010001411.1 coordinate 2,473,735, forward strand.
AAAAGACTAATAATGACATCAGGTGTGGGCGAACAGGTCGTAATGTTGAATTTTCTTTGAAAACGCTGAAAATGTGAACTTTTTTTTCTAATTCCGTCCGAAATGGTCTCTTTGTAGAGTACAGTGTCTCGTATTGTTTTGATATTGTTTCTTATTGTTCATACCAGCCAACACATATTGTTTCCAGCTACACACCCCTCGTTAATAGAAATAGATAAAATTCAAGCGAAATAAATTACGAAAGTTCAATAAAAATTCACAAAATTTGTACACCAAAATTCAGAAATGTTTTCCCCTCGCGTGTACGTCATCGTCCTCCGCGCCCCGCCCTCGCCAATAGCCACCGCGTCGCAGCCTCGCGTGCTTTCAGCTCTGACTGACCATTCTGCACGGAGAAAAGGAGGCACCGAAATTGCCCTTTGAGTGATGCGGTGGCGCTGCTGCCCGTGCCCGGCCCGCGGTGCTCACTCACTCACTCACTCACTCACTAGCCCACCACGCCCCGGCGCCCCGCCCCGCCCCGCCCCACCCCGCCCCGCCCCGCCCCACCCCGCCCCGCCCCGCCCCGCCCTTCGGCGCGCTCGAGCGGCACGGGGCCGCGTCAATCTGCTGCCGTCTGATTCAAAAGATCGCTCTCCGTCCTTGTCGCACCAATGGCGGTGCTCTGTATGTTGGGGGCGGAAGGGACCCACGAGTGCGACAAGGACGGAGGCGCGAGAGCAGTGTCCGGAATCACACGGCTGCCGGCATTGTGCGCCAGCTCGCGCGCCGCGGTAGTGTGCCTCCCCCTGCATACCCTCCTCCCTATACATCTCTTCCGCAAACACTTTGTCCCGTTTGATTCCTCTCAAACGCCCATTCATTCCCCCCGCGCGGTTGCAGGCTCGACAATGTCGCGCAGGTCTGCGGATAAATGAGTTCCAAATCCGCGCACGCACGGAAAAAACCTCGTCCTGGTTTTCAAGCAGCCCCTCAAATCCTGTGTATTTTCTCCATAAGAGCTGCTTGGTTTTTCCAAAACTGCTTGAAAACCAGGACGTCGTTTTTACCGTGCGTGTGTCAGTGACTTAAAGTGCTTAAAGCCCTCATAGAGGCCTCGCCCTCCGTCTGTTTCTTCTGCACACCGCCACCCACCACAACAGAGAAAAAAAAAGATTACCTGTAAAAGGACAGCTAGCTTTCGGAGCTATGTAGCTAAAGATAAGCTGAGACATAGCTAAACGTTTTGCCGTGCTACGAAAAGTTTTAGAAGTGCAGCTGTTTTAGCTGCATAGCTAGCTATCCATATATATAGCTGACATCTTAGCTATGCAGCTAATTTTCTCTATGCGTGCGCGACCGTCGTCTGGAGCCACAACAACCCACCCCAAGGCGGCAACCCCTCCGCCGCGCCGGGCCCCACTGCAGCGCAACCCCGAGGGGGGCCCCCCTCCCTACTGGCCTTCCTGCTCCTGGGGGAACACACTGCCCCGCCCCGACCCCGACCCCGACCCTCCTTCCTTAGCGAGGGGGGGGGGTAGGGGGGGCAGAGAGAGAGAGTGAGAGAGAGAGAGAGAGAGAGAGAGAGAGAGAGAGAGAGAGAGAGAGAGAGAGAGAGAGAGAGAGAGAGAGAGAGAGAGAGAGAGAGAGAGAGAGAGAGAGAGAGAGAGAGAGAGAGAGAGAGAGAGAGAGAGAGAGAGAGTCCCCCCGCAGCGGGGGGCCCCCGCTCCCCCCGCCGCAGCTGGGCGCGGCTGGGTTTGGCGTAGCCTAGCCGGACGATCGAAGGATTCCTGACACCCCGATGAGCCCGCTGCTGCTGGTGCCTGCGCTTGCGGCCCTGCTGCCCCCGCCGCGCTGCCCTTGGCCGTGCCCACCGCCCTCGTGAGCCCCACCGCCCAGCAGGACTCTGGGGCCCCGCCCCGGCCCGCCCCGCCCCGGCCCGCCCCGCCCCGCGGCCCGGCATCGCTCCGCCCGGCGGCGCCAGTGTCCCGCGTCCCGTACACCACTCACGGGCGCGGCAGCGCAGCGCATCCCGCAGGAGGGCTGCCGGGCCAGCGAGGAGGCGCCATGCGCGCCAACAACAACGTGACCCCCGTCGTCATGATGGAGCACCCCCTGGACGTCACCGCCTTCAGGCCGCGCGAGCCCCCAGTCAGTGTCTGTCTAGCGTGACCCTGCTCCGCCGTACCCCCGCCTGATTGCACGCCCGGTCGTCGCTCTTGTGCACCGTGGAGTTCTGCCGAGGAGGTCCTTCACCATAAATTAAAGCGTGCACCGATTTTTTTTAAGTTTTCTCATTTTTCGTGATTTGTCTTGATTTTTACTGATTTTTTTTTTGTCGTTTCTTCAAAAGTTTTCTTGATTTGTCTTCCCCTTCCCTTCTTTTCCTGATTTTTAACTGATTTTATTTTAGGGTTTACACTTTAAAAAAAAATAAAAATTGAAGGGCCCCTTGAGTTCCACATGAGCCCAGTATGCCCCCCAGTGTCTTATTATCAAACGAATGTCATTCATGTTTGCACGATGCAACATGCATTATTCCGTTCAGCCTCGCCTCGCCACTCGCACCAACTTGTTGAGTCCGGAGTAGAATGTTCGGCCTGCGCATTTGTGTATGTATGCATTTATGTCTGTCTGTCTGTCTGTCTGTCTGTCTGTCTGTAGGTGTGTGTGTGTGTGTGAGAGAGTGTGAGTGAGAGGGAGAGAGAGAGAGAGAGAGAGAGAGAGAGAGAAATGAAGAGAGCGCGAAATGTGTTTATCTTTGAGCTACTTCCTCGGGCCGCTGCCGCAGCGCCGGTGCCATCGTGCATGTGTGGCCACGATGCTAGGAGATGGGGAGGAGGGGGGGGGGAGGGAGGACAAGGGCAGAAGTGTGGAGAAGACGGTAACTCTGCGAACAGAAACGGATCCAAACAGCAATTTGATGATTTCGGTTTTTTCTTCCTTACAGCCTCCCAAGATGCCTCTCCTCGACAACTGCTGCCGGTGTGGCACCCTGCGCACGGGGACCATCGTCACCGGTTCACTCGGAATCGTAAGTTTGTTGGAACTAAAAAGCAGTACATCAGGGAAACCTCACCTTTAAAAAAATAATCAATAAGAATAGGCTCATCTGTAAATTAATTTTTGCAGGCGTTGGGGGTGATTGGACTGGTTACCGTGCTAGCGGTTGACAAGCTTCATGCCAACACCATCCTCATTGAGCTTCCAGAAACAGTCGGTACGTGTGTATTTTAGCGGGTTTTCGTTATTTTTTGGTTTCTCTGCAGATTTTAGAAAATCCCTGTTTTGTTTTCTTCTTTTCAGTTCGAATTATTTTGGCCATTAACATGGCCATGACTATATTCATATCGTCCCTTCTTATTTTCGGTGCGGTCAAGGTAAAGACACCCACCACCATCTAACGCATTAACTAGCATATTCCAAAGGTAATATTAAAATTGGACTGAATGAACTGACTTGCGCACGCAGAGGAACCGCTGGCTGATGCTGCCCTTCGTGGTTCTCGCCCTCATGCTGGCCATCGGGATGCTCATCTCTGTGTTGTACACCTCCGTGGAGCACTTCATCAAGAAGGATCCCGTTCTGGGTAGCTGTTGGCTCATCTTCGGTCTTATTGGAGTCGGTGAGTAATCCTAATGGCCCGACGGGGGAGTCACTTCGAAAAATAATTGTACGTCATCGAAAAAATCATTTAAAAATACCAAAACAAAAACAAAAAAATCCAAAATCAAAACAAAATTAGGAAGAAAGTTACAGAAAAATCCAAAGAAATTGATAATAAAAAAAACACAGAAAAAAAAACTGATAAAAATGAAGAAAGTCTGAAAAAGGGGGAATAGATCAAAATTTATCAAAAAGCGACAGAAATCTCCCTTTGATAAATCAGAAAATTAAAAATAAAATAAACAAAATCTAAAAGATCAAAAGTCGAAAAAATTCATTGAACACATTTTGTATCCATCCCTCGCTATGGTCACTGACCGGATGGGTTTTTCCGCTGTCTATGAAATGCTTATCTTTTAAATTGTTTTTGGTCCGGTCTGTTTGCAGTGGTGCACGTATACCTGTGGTGCGTCGTGTTCAGCTACTACCAGTTGGTGCGCGAGGAGCGGGGCAGAGGGCCCTACGGCAAGACGCCCTACCCGCAGCCCCGGTAGACAGGCCGCCGCCGTGCCTCCCTCCCCAATGCTGGCCATCTGTCTCTCTTCCACACGCTTTCACGAACGAGACGTCCTATACACCAATGCCACCTCTTCCCTCTCGACAAAAACACAGTCCGGTGTATTTCATTTTATTTCGTGGATTGATTTTTGGGAATAGTTCGTTTTGTCTGTATCAATTCCAATCATCAGCTTTTTTTTTCATTGTTTCTTTTTAGGTGTAACATCTATGTGAACTAACATCTTGAATTATCCTCTTTCAAGCCGCTATCCCGCTGGGCTATCACGTTCCTGTTTCGCCAGGGCGCCCGGACTCCGTATAGACGGTTTAGCCAGGGTTCCGCTCTCCACCCCTCGTCCCTCCCGTCCGGAAAGCACGGGAGGGACGAAGGGAGCGGAGCCCTGGCTAAACCGTCTTGACGAGGTCCGGGCGCCCTGGCGAAAACGAAACGTGATAGACCTGCCGTCTTTCTTTTCAAAGTGAGTTCCGAGGACGCGTTTTTGTTTCTATTCGCTCTTTGCTTCTGTCTGTAGTTCAGTGTCGAGGCACCAGCTGTGCCTGAATATACTTCTTGCCTTCTAGACTGTTATAAATTATTAAAGGCGTCTAAGAGCAACGCTCTAAGAAGCCGCTTGATCTGTGTTGAAAAGCAATTTAATTTATTTTAATATTATGTGTTGTAGACTTGTTTGAATGTAAGTGTAAGAGAGTGTGTATGTATTACTTTGTTATTTTTATTAATTTGACATGTATGTCCTGTGACCTTAACAATAGTCTTAAATATTTTAAGCTATATTATATCGATTGAAGAGTTGGGCGAGTGATCCCTCAAATGACGAAATGGGTCTCATTCTTTTAAGATTTTTGTGACAAAACTTTAAGTTCGTATCATGTAAGTTGCATACAAAATATCTGATATGTTTATTGTATTTGCGCCCGCCGGTCGCGTCATTACTCGCCCATATCAGAAAATGTTCAAATAACAATACAAAATGCCGATTAATATTAAATATATTGACTGATGACACTGTACAATTACGATTCGGATCACTTCGTGATTACCCTTCTCCAATGCGAATGTGCCCTGCAGAACCAAGAATGGTTGTCAACCACTTTTAGGAGTGTGAATTTCCAATCGAACGCTTATCCCACCAAACGATCGAAACTCTCATGACAACGCACACCCAACAACAAAAGTGATCTTTTTCATAGGAATTTCAATCATTTCAGGGGAAAAGCGTTCGATTATAAATTCACACAACTATAAAAAAAGAGACTGACAATAGGTCCCAACAAGTGTAAGACTTACGTCCGGCCGCGGCCGGGCGGCGGGGTGGTCCAGTCTGTGACTGAAATCTATATGCCGGACATCGCCTAACTTTCACGCGCTCCGCAGTGGCGAGCGTGAGCAGCCGCCCTCCCGCCAGCCGTCCACGAGGACCCTCGCGCTGAACGCCACGGCCGCCGCGGCCACCCCGGTCAGGTGGGACAGGCACTGGTTGCCGAGGGGGTCGTCCAGGCGGGCGTTGTCCCTGTAAACGAATCAGAGTGTTGCAAGTCACCGAGGGAGAGGGGCGGGGGGAGCGACTCTGAAATTTGGGTACACCTCGTAATTCAGATAAATTCAGAAAAATGCAGAAAAAATTGGAAAAGTGTCAGAAACTTCACACAAAAAAGGAAAACGTCAAGCAAAAATTTCAAAAAAGTTCAACAAACATTTAGGAAAATTCACAAAAATTCGCAAAATTTGTACACGAAAGTTCAGAGTAGTTTTCCCCTCGCAAGTCTAAATTCAATGTTTTGCAGCTCTGAACGAAGTTTGTTACAAAAAATACGCTCGATGACAAGTGAGCGACCCCCTTACCCACCGCAGCGCCAGGAAGGGTCCGGCCGCCTCGCGCTGCTCGCCGAGGTCGCCGAAGCAGCCCGCCGGCCGCTGCCAGCTGAGCAGCCGGTCCAGCCAAGAGGCGCGCGCGAACGCCTCGAAGCCCTGGAGCCCGCACAGCGCCACTGCACCAGCGCAGCGCACACAGAACGCGCCAGTTACAAGTCCGGCCTTTTCTTTTCACTTTTGCTGATTTTCCATACAGAACGCTTGCTAATCGGCAGTCATGATGAACTCACTCTGCTCCGCGAACAAGTCCCGCAGCAGGGGAGGGAAGCCGGCGCGGGCGATGTCCTCCGCCTCCAGCAGGATGCCGTCGCAGAGGCGCTCGATCGCGTCCCGGGTGCCGACGGCGCTCCCCGGCCGCGAGCAGCCCATCTGTACGGCAGGGGGAAGCAAGCACGCCTCTGGGTGAGACGGGAGTCACAGCAGCGCGGTATGCCACCCAGGCTCGTAGAGCAGCAACAGCAGCAGAGCAGCAGCCCACCCATAGCAGTCGGCTCGATCCGCCCTCGGGCAAAATTAGGTCGGACAATCCAGTTGCACCCCGGAATTTTGAGCTCATAACAAGTTTTCAAGGTTCACTTCTGGCTGGTCATTGCTGGCGTTTGAATGTCGCGGGCTCCGTCCGGCGGGCCGGCCCCGTTACCTACCTGGCGGGCGACGTGGTGGTACAGCACGCGGTGCGTGGCCGCGTACCCCACGGCGGCGTCCCCGGCGTCCTGGACCTCGGCGCGCGCGCACTCCTCCGGCACGTGACAGCGCGCTCCTGGGGCCAGCAGGGCGCCGATGCAGCGGTCGCTCTCAGCCTCCGTCGGCCTCCCACCGCCGGCAGACAGCTCGCGGAGCTCCAGGACGGCCTCCGCCGGCGGTGGCGGGCCGCCCGCCGACACCTGCTCCGGCTGCCCCCGGCCCCAGGCCCCGCGACCGTCGGGGCGCCGCCCCCGGCCTGTGACGAACGGACGCTCGACGCGCCACAGCCACGGCTGCAACAGCGGCACTGCACAGTCCAAGGGGAAACCAACTCTGAAATTTTTGTACACCTCTCGTAATTCAGAAAAAATCAGAAAATTCGAAAAGTTTTAAGAAAAATCAAGAAAATTCTGAAAAAATCACTAAAATTCACACAATTCTCAAGGAAAGCTCAAGCAAAAGTTCTCAATGAATCAATGAAAGTTCACAAAATTTTTGTACACCAAAATTCAGAGTTATTTCCCCTCGACACAGTCGAACGTCTCACACCGCGAGCAACGAATCCCGCGTGGGTGAGTGTTGCGCACTTGTTGTGGGTAAGTGAATTCTCCTTCGTGCGCTTGTCCAAACGAGTGAGTCGATTTCCTGGAGGAAAATTCACAACTTAAATTGTTCAAGTGCCCAAATGGACGTTCACACACCTACAAGTGTGCCACATTCACACTCATGGTCGCCATGTGGAGGCGGATTCTTCTCCGTCGTGCTCACCGGGACCGGACGAGGCCTGGAGATCCCGCAGCACCGCGTTCAGGTCAGCGTCGACGGCCTCCAGGCGCGCGGCGAGAGCGTCAAGGCCGGCAGCGTGCTGGGGCTCGGGCTCCGGGCGACCGGGACCAGGGCCGGGGCCAGCCGGAGCCCTGAGAGACCGGAGCGCAGCCTGGATCTGACCTGCGAGGGGGTGGGAGACGGGTGTATTTGAGGGGTCCTTCCCGATAAATTCAAGCGTACACAGATTTCTCTAGTTTGACGTGATTTTACTTTGATTTCTGCTGATATTTTCTTGATTTTTTTCTGATTTTTGTTTGAATTTTTTTAATGATTTTTTCCCCCCTTTTTTGTGGGGGAGGGGGTGCTCACTGATTTTATTTAAAAGCATTTTTTTTAAAGTGAAGGACCCCTCGGTTGTATTTCAAGTAATCCCACTAATGACCACTAGGTACTTATTCTCCCCTCGCACCTCTGGCGATGGCCACGCCGAGAGCATGGTCCGCCGTCGCGACGTCCTTGTGCAGGGAGAGGAACTCGGCCAGCCTCTCCAGCGCGTCGACGGCGCGGTGGGCGTTGCCGCGCACCAGAGGGCCGCACCTCCGCGACGACGCCAGGACGAGGGACACGGTCTGCACCGAGGAGAGCAGGGGCAAAGTGAGCACCGCGGATGCCAAAAAGTGTATGGGACCGTCGCTGTCGATTCCAGCCGTCTGATTCCGAACATCGCTCTCGCGCCATCGTCCTTGTCGCAATCGTGGGTCTCTACCATCCCCTGCATCTGCATAGGGCCGCGCCGTAGGCGCGACAAGGACGGAGAGAGGTACGAGAGCGATCTTCGGAATCAGACGGCAGTCGAGCCGAGGACACTCACCAGGGCGAGCAGGAGGGAGGAGAGGAGGTGCATATCGTGGTCGGGGCCGCTCGCTCCGTCAGAACGCCTCCGACTCCACCGACCAACTGAGCGACGGTGTCCCGACTCCAGGTGGGAACTTCTTCGGGGCAGGGCGGGGCGGGGCGGCACGTACCTCAGCGCTCTCTTCACAGCCCCGCAGACTCTCCTCGCTCACTCAGTCACCCTCGGCACCCCCTCTCCCAAATTTATCACTCTCGTCCCGTCTACTACTGCTGAGTCTGGGCGGCGCGGAGTCCTGCGCCGCCCTCCTCCCGGCTGAACTTTGCGATCAACAGGTCTAGCAGCCTCAAAGCGCAGAGGGGTGGGGTGGGGTGGGGTGGGGTGGGGCCGGCCACCCGTGGGTCCACAAGACAAAGAGGCAGGATGGACCCTGCAAATGAAATGGTGGTGGAACAGTGCGGGGACGAGGAACCTTGAGCTCCGTAAGGGGTAGGGGGGAGTGAGGGTAGGGAAGAGAAATAAATAGAGAAGGCGAGAGTGGAGAAAACAATATTTATTACACTAAAAGAGTTTGACAGCCACAGTTGATCGCAGAGAGTAGCGTAAAAGGTCGAATAACCAGCATTTTCGCTGGCTGCCAATCCGGCCACCTCTAAATACATCCGGTAAATTTACTCCACCGCTCACATAACTTCTATGTGGTCCCGGTCACTATCCCCGGGATAGTGCTTCACTCCACTACAAATGTCAATAACAAAACAAGATCTAACGATGGTAACAAAAAGAAGACATAGATGAACCCTTAAGAACTACACGTTTTGACCACAGCGGAACACGGAGAGGCTGGGAGGAGGAGGAATGGGGTGGGGGGAGCAAAGAAACCAAAACGACGTCTCCTACATAAGACTTGTCTGAAGTCCGTTGGAAAAGCTGGATGCACGCCGCCGCAGCCGCAGGACCCCGTGGACGTCGACTGCAGAGCGATTCCGGTGCACGCCCTCCTCGCCCTGTCTCTCTCGCACTCATGAGGCACGCGGTACAGGTGCGAGAGAGACAAGGCGAGGAGGGTGTGCTGGATGCGCGGGGCAGTGCAGCGCTGGCGGCGACCCCTCCTGCGCCCGGGCCGCGCCCGCGCCCGCGCCGAGCGCCTCGAGCTGGTGGAGTGCCGAGCCCACGCCTGGCCCGCAACTGCACCCCGCTCCCCGCGAGGGAGTTTGGAGCGGGGAGCAGCTCCACATTCGGCCCGAAACTGCACCCCGCACCTCGAGGAGAGGTTTTCAGGAGCGCGGAGCCCAGCAGCAGCACCTGCACCTGCACCCCGTCGCGTGTGGAGGAGGTTAGGCGCGGGGGGCCGCAGCTCCACTCCCGGCCCGGCCGTGCTCCCCGCGCCCCGAGGGGGTTTGGAGCGGGGAGCAGCCCCACTCTCGCCCCCGGACCTGCCGCGCCCCGCCGAGCCTCGATGGAACCTGGCGATGGCGGGGGCAGCAGCCCCGCAGCGCCCGGCCAGACGGCTAGCAGTCCTGGTGGAAGGCCTCCATGTAGGCGCCCGCCACGCAGCCCCGGGAGAACGCCCCCAGCGGCACGCACTCGCCCACCACTTTCTGCGTTCAGAAATGCACCATGACAAAAAAAAAGGGTCACGTGCTAGATTTGATGAAAAGCACTACACTATCGAAATCGAAGGGAAAAGAACTCTGAATTTTTTGCATTACTCATTCAGAAAAAAATGTGAAAAATATAAAAATATCCTATACACGCAGGAAATTTTATGGAAATTCAATAAAATTCATTAAAATGTGGGAATTTAAGTAAACATTGGATAAATTCAACGAAAAATTCTCAAAATCTGTACATGAAAACTCAGAATTGTTTCCCTCTCGATCAAAATCCAAATGTACTTATGTCACTACTTGCTTGCAGGTTGATGTGTTTCTATTTCTCTCACACTACATGTGAGTGGAAAAAAAAGTGGCAAACAGCACAGGGGGACGAAAAGCTCTGCAGATGGAGGACTAAATTGAATCTTACCACCGGGACCTCCATGGTGCACTCGCCCCCGACTCCGGCCCGTCCGTCGTCGCTTCCGTGAAAGAGCTTGGGGTTCAACCGCAGGGCCTTGTCCTGGTGGATCAGGAATAACACTTTTGTAGTTTCCCTACCACAGGTAAAGAGCAGAGCGTTCCGCGCGAGAGACGCGCCAAACTTGGCAGCGGAACCGGAACTGCTCCTATCCGCCGCTCCGCCGCTCGCGGTCAGCTTGGTGTGGCACGTACCGCCGTGGGCTCCTCGGGACCGCCGAGCGCCGCCACCACCAGGACGGTCATGGAGAGGAAGAGGATCGCCGTGGATGGCCTGCGGAGGCAAAGCGGAACAGGTAGCTGGAGGGAGGGAGGGAGGAGCCGCGGTGCGCTGGAAACCCATGTGTGTGAATGCCACACACCACTCGGTGTGTGAATTTTCGTGAGGGTTCGGGAATTTTCGTGAATTTTTGTGAATTTTTATTGTATTTTTATGATTTTTTCGTACACTTAACCCATATTTTTGTGAATTTTCCTGAATTTTCCCAAATTTTTCAAAACTTTTCTGAAGTTTCCTGAATTTTTATGAATTACGAGGTGTGCAAAAATTTCAGAGTTGTACACTCGCCCCTACAAGTGTAGGTGCGAAATTCCTAGGAAAATTCACAACTTTACTTGTTTAAGCGTACGAATGGAAATGAATACATACCTACAAGAGTGTGACATCCACACATTTTGGTTTTCTGAGCACGCGCACGGGGAGTGATAAAGCCGTGTGCTGTACTCACATGTCTGCGGCCGAGAAGGGGCGGAGGAGGTGCAGCGGGGCACGCCGGGGCTGGATGGACTCGGACACGGGCTCGACTGCTCGCACGGAAATCTTCTCGGACATTGAGCAACCCCGCGGCGAGACCCGCCTTTTATTGGGAAGGCGTCATTCCCTCCATCCGTCTGGACGCGGCGTGGCGCTGAGTGGCGGCCCGAGGGGGTGGCGATGGGCCCGGGGGCTTGGCTATGGGCGGACGTCTGATTCAGAAGATCGCTCTCGCGCCTCCCTCCTTGTCGCACTTATGGGGCCCTGCCCATTCCCAACATACGGGACCGCCATAGGTGCGACAAGGACGGAGGTACGAAAGAGATCTACGGAATCAGACGGCTGGCTGCTGGTCGAGGGACGCGGCCTTCCCTACGCGTACCACGCCCTTACCGCACCACCTTCCTCATCTTCTCACTTTACAAATGAACGCCTATTATTTTTTCCATCAAAATCACTAAAAATGCAAAGGCTGTAGCCTTTCGAAATTTGACCAAAAATCGATAGTCTCAGATCACGCTGAAATTCACAGGGAATCCACTGTCCCAAACCATCTAGGCTGTCGGGACGCTTTTGTCGTGTTCGAATCTCGGTCGACCGCAATTTTTTTTTCGCCGATTTTCAGATGAATTTACCTTTGGGGGTTGGTCGGGGGGTGCACTAGAGTCCGCCTGCACAACCCCGTTAGTTTTAAAGCCATTTTCGGAATCCCTTATCCTTCTCTCGTGAGGCTTACGCACGACAATAGGCGTCCATTTTCGTTAACACTTTTCCGCACCGTTTCTTCATTAACTCTAAGGAAATTGCGCGAAGTACAGTTTCATTCCAGCTGATTCTTCCTGATGGCCCACATACAAGACGTGAGCAGGAACAACAGAGCCGACAAGCTCCCCCATACCCCCCCCCCTACACCACCAATCCCTCCCCCACTACCACCAATCAGAACATTGAGCGGCTTCGCTCTGACGCGTACAGGCATACACACCCCCAGATCACCCCCACCTCTCTCTCTCTCTTCGGCGGGGGCTCGTCTCTCCCGAAGGGGGGTGGGGGTGGGGCAGGGAGCTCAAGCGTAATCAAGGCTTTCAATTCATACCACCACAGAGAATCGCGAAATAGGACCATGCAAATGGCGTGCCAATCTTCTTGTCCTCCTAATTGTAAAGCCGGGGCCCGGAAACAACCACCTACGAACGACCTCCAGACACTACTCTTAAAATTGATTTGAAGGGAAGGAGGGGGTGGAGGAAGGCAGGGGGCATAGGGGTGGGGCGTGGGGGGTATAAGCACTTTCATTTTCGCTTGACGAAGTGGGATGAAAATTACGGAATCATAAATGAGATGGGAAAATTTCTTGATAGTGTTGTAGTTGTCGGCTCGATGACGGGGCCGCCGAAGGTCGAAGGCCAGCGCGGACACCATGGGCGTCGCGTCCGCGTCCTTGAGCGCCGCGGCACGCGAGGGAGCGAGCCTCGGCGTCGTGGGCGTCGCGACGCCCCGGGCCGGGGCCGGGCCGGGCCATGGTCACTGCTGCTGGGTGGGTGACTCCGAACAGCGGTAGCCTCTCCCTGCGACTCCTTGAGGCCGGTGCCCCGCATGTGTGCAACAAGGACAGTCGAGCGACCAGCCCGGGGCAACTCAGAAAAATCAGAAAAAATAGATAAATTAACAAAAATTCAGGAAAATTCACAAAAATTTAGGTTCAATTCAAGCAAAAAAATGCACAAAAATTCTATAAAAATTCACGAAACTTTACAAAACGTGTGCTCAAAAATTCAGGGTTGTTTCCGGTTGTTTCCCTCACAGACGAGCCCGATGTGCGGAATCAACCTACTGCACCTTACTCCCTCCCCCAACCTCTTTTTCGTTGAGTATGGCTTAAACCGTGATCAGTATCATTGATGAGGATACCTCACCCGGAGGCGACATGAGGTGTGCCCCCCCCCCCCTCCCCAACCCCCTGGAGCGCAGGGCTGAGGCTCATGCGTCCCTTGTGCTCCGCCCCGTCCGGGTCCGTCTCGTGGAATCTGCCGCGACGTGTCATCCGGGCCGCCGTGCAGCCCGTCCCGTGCGTATGGCTTCATCCCCGAGCACAACACGACGGCTCCGGAGCGGAGGAGAGGCCCTGCCCTGCCCTGCCCTGCCTCTCGTATGAGAAATTTGTACGCGGTCCCTTTATCAGCCACTTCCGAACCGCGAACCGCGCGGCCGCTACATCCCAGCAGCAAAGAAACGGTTTCTAGCACCTGCAGGTAACTTGGCGAATATGTTTATTCTAGGTTCTATAACAGTAGTCGTAAGCACGTGAAAAACATAATGGGTCACAAAGTCGACATCACAGATTGACAACGAGGTCCGAGAGGATCTGGGCGAGGTTGTTGTTGTCCACGACGCCGTTGGCGGCCGCCACTCCCGCCCGGAGAGCGGACAGACCACGGTCGTGGCCGTCCTGCGCACGAGAGAGAGAGAGAGAGAGAGAGAGAGAGAGAGAGAGAGAGAGAGAGAGAGAGAGAGAGAGAGAGAGAGAGAGAGAGAGAGAGAGAGAGAGAGAGAGAGAGAAACCGGATATTTACTTTTCATCTTAATTTGAGTTTATCAAATTATTTCGGTGCACCCTCTTCGTTCCGGTCCGCACCCAGGAAATTTGGTTCTGGATTTTGTTCTACTCATGCATGCATAACTCAAAGAATATTCTGCTTGTTTTGAGAACATTGCACTTTTGACAGCGTATTAATTTCTCAAAACACCTCGATTTGTGCAAGAGCCGAATGGGAAACAACTCTGAAATTTTTGTATACCTTGCGAGGTCGCCTCATTTAGAAAATTTCATGGAAATTCAGAAAAAATCACGGAAATGCAGGAAAAAAATCAATCAAATATTGCAAACAAACAAAAATACATTGAAAAAAAAAATCTGAAAAATTCCCCACAAAATTTGTACATCGAAATTCAGAGTTGTTTGACACTCGGCAAGAGCAACACGAAATCAAGAATCTTCTTGGCCTCTGGGTATGCGGTCAGGACCGGACCGGACAGGAGGAGGGCCATCAGCTCGGCTCAGCTCACCATCTGCCTGCAGGTGAGCGTGCTGGTGAGCAGGGTGCTGCCCAGCAGACAGGGGTCGTCGTCGCGCTGCCCCTCCTGGCCGCCCGCCCGGCCCGCGCGGCCCGCGCCCGGCGCAGCAGTCACCCGCCGCGGCCTGGAGATGCGCCCCGAGGTTCCGGAACAGGAAGAGAAACAAAATGAAATCAAACGACACTCACGCGGTGCGGCTGCTGCCGCGGGGTCCGTCACTATAAATTCAGGCGTATGCCAATTTTTTCTGATTTTTCTACGTTTTCGTGATTTTTCTTGATTTGCACTGATTTTTTTTTTCTAATATTTTCTAACTTTCTGTTGATTTTTTGCCGATTTGTTTCTTTCTTGATTTTTTTTCTCTCATGTTTTACTGTTTTTTTACTGATTTTGTTTTGCAGTGAATAATGACTTTTTTGGAGTGAAGGACCCCTCGGCTGCTGCTGCTACTGCTGAGACAGTTGGCGCCATGGACAAAAATATGATCACCTGCCCCGGGTTCTCCGATGCACATTATTGGTCTTGGGCTCCACGGAGCGAAACAGGCTGAACAGGAGATCCGTGTCGGCGGGCGAGTGGGTGACGAGCCCGCTAGCCGTCGGCGCGCCGGGCTCGGCCCCGGATCCGGGACCTGAAAGCAAACAACGGGTGTGGTAACAAAATTTGAAACGGCTGAAATTGTCACAACAGACCAGTGAACCGACATATCCTCTGACTCTCTCTGAAAGGCTGTGTAAAGGTACTTCTCGCTCCAGTCAGTCCGCCCCATGCGGTGTGAGGTGGGGAGCGCCTGAGAGGTAGGCAGTCTGCACGCACCCGGGCGCGCCGGGTCTGCCTACCTGCCGGCGCGCGGCGCCCTGCCCAGCCTCAGTCCCGACGCGACGCGAGAAAAACTACGATTACGCTCGCTTATCACGGTAAAGGACTTTACTTCAATTCGAGAAGGAAGAAACTCTGAAATTTTTGAATTTTTTTGTACACGTTGAAAATTTAGAAAATTGCGAAACATGCAGAAAATTTCTGAAAAAAAAAAAATTGATAAAAATCTGAAAAACTCAGAAAAATTATGAACATTTTTGGAAGATTCACCAAAGTGCTCCAAAATTGGGGGAAAATTCAATTTAAAAAAATTACACTGCTTAAACACTAAAATTCAGACTTCATCCCCCGTCGATTCAATTAGAAATACAACTAACGGACTTGAGACGAGTTAATCGAGCGTCATCTCAAAGTCCTGCTCCGAGGAGTCGCCTACGAACCTCTGGAGGGGTGCGCCCCCCGCGGCGAGTCCCGAGCGCCGTCGGGGCCGTCGTCCTTGCCGAGCAGGGCCCCCGGGGGCGGCGGGCCCAGGGGGGGCCCCAGCGGGGGCAGCGCGGAGAAGATGGCGCCCGGGGAGGGGCCCTTGTTGAGGTTGGGCTGCTCCCAGAAGGAGGCGGGCAGCGCGCGCAGCTTCATGGGCAGCGGTTCTGGAGCAGCACAGGCAGGGAGTGTGTCAGAACCAGCAGGACTACTCAGCGCGCTCAGCATCACGAAAACAATAAAAATAATAATTTCTACTGAAATTGGATGTAATTAGCACTACGGCTAAACACTTAAAACGGCCGAAAAATTATTATCAGGGTAGCTAGAAAATTAGCTGCGTCTATACAGCTAAAAAAAAGTACACCTGCTCCTTTTTTTTTTTGGTCGTGATCCTTGCGTTAAGGTGACCAAGAGAACGTAAGATTTTTTTTTTCCGTGCAGGAACTAACTCACCCTTCCTCGCTCGCGACCGCGCCGAGATGTAGGTGCCGCCCTCGGGGTCGCGCAGCTGCCGGCCCCTGCCTGGACCCTGAGCGGCCTTGCTCCTCTTCGGGGCGGGCGCCGCCGCCGCCGCCGCCAGCTCGACCAGGTCGGCGGCGGACGCGGTCACGGTGACGGCGACGGCGAGGTTCTCGCGGTCCGAGCAGCGCCGCCGCTTGGCGTAGTCGTGGTGGTCGCGCACCGCCCCGAGAAGCAGCAGGTCGTCGTCGTCGTCGTCGCGGGGGACGGCGTCCAGGCCGCCGCCACCGCCGCAGCTGTCGTCGTCGTCCTGGTCCATGTCGGGTCGGGGCGACAGGGCGCGCCTAGGCGCCCGGCCCGGGCCCGGGGCTGCTCGCCTCACGCTCCTCTGCACTGCTCCGGGCCGCAGCCAGGCGCCGCTAGCCGCCGTCGCCCTGCCGAGCCGAGGGGAGACAAACTCTGAAATTGTTGTTTTTGCACATCTCGTAGTTCAGAAAAGAATCAGGAAAATTCAAAGCAATGCAGTGAATTCAGAGAAAATTTAGAAAATTTGGAAAAAATAAGGAAAATTCACAAAAATTAAGCTAAAATTCAAGCAAAAATTCACAAAACTTCAATAACAATTCACACAAAAAAAAAAATCACAGAATTTGTACACTAAAATAGAGAGTTGTTTCCCCCTTCGCGCTTCGCGCCCTGGCCAGCAGGCGAAGTGCAAGAGGTCAGCGTGTCGTCCGAGACGCCGTGTGCCGACGGCAGCGAGGCGCGTCGCGTTAGCGCGCTCGGCTCATCGATACCCGGCGGCGCTGATCGATATATCGACACGACGCGGCAGAGGGGACGGCGGCGGTCGGGGCGGAGCGGCGGAGCACCAGGTGGTTTACAGTTCCGCCGCCCTACTGCCCCGCGCCACGCCACGCCACGCCACGCCACGCCACGCCACGCCACGCCACGCCACGCCACGCCACGCCATCGACGGGTCGCGGCCTCACGCCAGCCCCTCTGCGCTTTAGACTCACATTATTCATATCTTTTTTTTTTATTTTTTTTTATTTTTTGTGGACGCAAAATACACACGACGATATAGGTATTGGTCGGGCGTGATCAATAACAACTACCCCCCCCCCTCCCCCAACGCACAAACACATTCATTCACCGCTCAAGACGGTGAGCAGCAGGGAAGATACGACAATAAAACGTATACCATGAGAGCCGAAATCGGCAATAGTTATTTGTGCGTGAGTGGCCCCGCCCCCGCCCCGCCGCCTCTGTTTGAAATAAGAGTTAAGCTGGGCAGTGCCAGGGCCAAAGCGACAGGCCGATAAGCTGGTAGCAAACGGGCGGGCCGGGCCGGGCCGGGCCGGGCTCATATCGGGCGCGCCGCACAGGGCAGGCGGCAGTCCCGCCCCCACAGCCCTCCCGGCCCTACGGCCCAACCCGACGTCGGCCACCCCGGACCGGGTTAAAAACACCAGAGCGGGGAGTCACGAAAATATATATCACTATTCAAAGTAAGGTACCCATAAAACGCGTGAGATGGCCGTTACTCATAGGGGTGCGATATCCACGCGACGGCCGCAAGGCTGGGTATAGCCCTTTCTCCTGCTCTGGAGAGAAAGGGAGGGGGGAGGGGCAATAGCCTGTGCTCGAGGAGGCAGTTTTGCCAGAAAAGCAAGTCAATAAGTTAAGTTGCCTCAAAACAGTGGAGGAAATCCCAGTGGCGGTTTTAAGTCCGTCTGAAGAGAAGCACTTCAGGTTGCCTACATACAGGAGTTTTGTCGTGCAATTTGCCTACTTTCCAGGCGGCTATCTAGGGCAGATGGGGGGGGGACATTACCCCCAGTTCCCTCCCCCTAAAACCGCCACTGGGAAATCCCCTACCACGCGTGCATGCATTTACCCTAATAGGCAGGCAGGAGACGATGCCCAATGTCCACTTTGGGCTACTCATTGCTACAGCACTGTTTTGGGCGTTTTGGGGCTACTCATTCCTTCGTGCACTGTTGTGTGTGTTGTTTGCATTTCGCCTATTTTTCTGGCAACACTGGCGAGCAGTGACCCGTCCCGCACGTGGCCTCTCGACCGGCTCACTCGACTCGACCCGGCATAAGGCAGCAGGTCGATAATGGTAATGAAACCGACCGGCCATAGTGTGGCATAGCGGCATCGTAGGCACCGCCACACAAAGCCACCCCGCCCCACCCCGCCCCGAGTCCGTCTTGAGTTGCGCGTAGCGTAGGGGTGTTTGTTCATGACAGGTGTGCGGAGAAGGGCGCCCCCCGACCGACATCGAGGAGCGGATTAAGGTCCGACTGGAGGGGGGCGGGGGGCGAAACTCAGGTTGCCTACATACAGGGGTTTTCTCGTGCTATTTTACTACTTTCCACGCGGCTATCTAGTAACGGAAGGGGCAATCGCTTTAATCCGCGCCTGAGCGACACCGTCTGACTGCCATCCCCACCATCTATACGCACCCTCTATACTCTCTTTCTCTCTCAGGCACGAGTACCGGGCATAAAACACAACAAAAACAAAGCACATGTAGCGGTGAGCGGATTGGCCGACGCATTCTGGATATAAAACGCCAAGGCCCATAATGAGTATAGGCATACACAGAAAAATCAGTGTGCACCCTAAAACAAAATCAGGAAAAATTAATAAAAAAAAATTCAAGAAATAATCAGAAAATAATAAAGCAAAATCAGAAAAAAAATCAGTAAAATTCAAGGAAAACCACGAAAAAAACAACGAGTAAAATCAGAAAAGTCGGCGTGCGCTTGAAATTTTGGTGAGGGACCCCTCGGGCAGACCCGCAACTCTGTCCCGTGTGTTCTGTTACAAGCGGAGTGTCGTAGGTGTCATTCCCCGACCGTTGGGGCAACCCTGACGCGAGCGGCAGCGACCCGGTCCCGCCGGCCGTAGCTTCGCACGTGTCTCCGGGGCCTAGCTCTGTTCGGTCGGCTGACCAGCACAGCGATTCTGGCGCACGACGAACTCGAGGGCGCGCACTCCTTTGCGTGCGAGTGTGACAGAGCGCTATCTCACCCCCAGCAGATCCCTTGAGAGCGAGAAAGACGCAGAGGCGAAGAGGACGTGCACCGGAATCCCTCGGCAGGGGCAGCACAGCACCTTGAGCACCACTGCGCCTCGCGCGCCCCGACCCGCCGGCCTCGCCCCGCCGGCCCGCTCGCACCGGTCGATCTCATTCACTTGTAATCGGTCAGTTTGGTCGGGAGTGACGTCAGTTCGAGAAACCCCCATGGGCGGTCTAAATCGAGGGCGAAACAACTCTGAATTTTGGTGTACATATTTTGTAAATTTTTAGTGAACTTTTGTGATTTTTTTGCTTGAGATTTTCAAGAATTCTGTGAATGATAGTGACATTTCGCTGATTTCTTCAAAAAATTTTCTTAAAGTTTAGAAATACGTGAAATTATCTTAATTTATATAAATTGTTCCTGAATTTTTTCTGAATTGGGAAGTGTACCAAGGTTTCAGCCCCCTAGGTCCAAATACACGACACGCATGTGTAGGAAAATACGCCTCAGCAGTGTGGGTGGTCTGCTCTGCCTACCCGCTCCGCGGCGGCCCCTGGAGTATAGGCACACCCGACACCCGCACCTGCTCCAGCACCGCCTCCCTTACAACGTGCGTCCACGCTCCCAACCCGTACACCGCCGGTACACCGAACACGCTGCTGCCGCACACACCGGAGGGCCCCGAGTCAAATACACGACGTCATCAGCAAAGGAGGGACGAACCACCGGAGTACCTCAATAAGGAAGGGCCTATTCCAATTTTCCGCCCCTTCCCGCGGAAGCACATTGATCTGCTGGTGTGGTGACCACGGGGTGGTCACGCGCCTGAGGAGAGGAGCCTCGGCCTCTTACCTCCGGTGACCCGGTGGCGGGCGACGGCGCGCTGTCCAAGCTCATGCTACCCGTTTACTGGCCACACCCTCCGCCTCCGCGACGCGTTGCGTACTTTTAAGTACTCCCAACTCGTGGCAGATGATTGTTATACCACTGCGCGGTGGTATAGGCCCTGTCCAGTAGCACTTCCGCCAGGGGACTGGACTCTACCCGGCCGGCGCGCCGGGCCCGGTCCCGGTAGCCGGTATGCCCCCCCCCCCTCCCCCTTTCCCCTCTGAAACGCTGACCTGACGCCCCTCCCCTCCCCTTTCCATGCCATGCCTTCCCTCCCGACCCCGGCGCGGCGTCCGCCACCACTCGGCCCCACGGGCCTTACCCCATCATCAGAGGGTTTGTTGTCGCCTTCTACTCGCTGGTGTTGCCAGGCAACGGTACCCCGGGGCTCGGGGCTCGCCCTGCTCGGCTTGGCTCGGCGTCGTGAGCGATTCCGCCCGCCCGGCCCGAGGCAACCTGGTGAGCACGTGAGCACATGTGGACCTGGACGAACAAATAAAAGCAACTCATGTTTGGCAAAATTTGGCAATTTTATTCTCATTAAAAAAAAAAAAAGGAAAGGAGAAAAGGCCGGACAAAAGTCGTAGACACAAAGTTGCCCTCCAAGAGATTCTTGAAGTGTCGTCGTTCGTTACACTTTTCTTTTCCAAAAGCCACGACAAATGCAACATTTACAATTGTAATGCATTTGATACATAAGCCAGTGTCCTCGACGGAGCATTAGGCAACTCCGACAGCTAGAGTATAAAACAAGGGAGACACAGTATAAGGCTAGAAATAGGGGGCATGAATGATGAAATGGTGACGTAATATGGTTCTAACAAGAACACACATGTTCACCGCAAACAAGACTGACAATGAACTTTTAATTGTTAGTCTGAATAATATCATAGATAATAATGTAACAATTAGGCTACTCTATGTGAATAACTTTCGGCTTGATTTCAACTTTAGAAAGGGTAGGTTTCCCATTTTGTAAAATATTTGTTTTCCTGAACTTATCTTATTTCTTTAACAATAGAAAAATATTACTACGTCTGAAAAGTTAAAATATTATACTCACAACAGCAAAATAAATCATATGAAGAAGAACAAATTTCGCTTCCAGTGAATGTTTGTTCACAATCTTGAATTTCCTTAATTTAACCTTTCGCATTAGTTGCTTACTTCACATCCAGAGGTACGATATTTCAGAAACAGCTTCAACAATTGCAAATGTGTGCTGATATCACTTTGATTACATTTCTTTCTGCATCACATTCTAATACATACTAATAAGAGCAAATAAAAGAAAATGGAACAATATACTTACATATAAATATATCTTCATACCCTAACAACTCACCTCAACAATTAAAACACCAAAGGTGTAAACCTTAGCATCACAACTTACCAAAAATCATACATTTGTGGCGTCTAATATTTACATATGTGGCAAACAGCTATGCCACGAAGACTATACTACAAAAGGAGGAAAGCTTTCAAATGATATTAAACAGCACAGAAGTAGCATTCAATTATAGCAAAGATGACTGCTCTAATTCTTGGAATCTGCATTTTAATTAATTCTTTAATTCGTTTGTGGGGAAAACCTATGGCAGAAAATTATTTCACAGATAAATATTTGACAGATAGAAGGAAGAGCCCCAAACATTTGCAGTCTGCTTAGGAAGACACTTGAATACAAGACAAAGGAGCCAGTGAACAGGTGACTGCATTAAAATAGAACCGGGTACATTTACTGAATGATTAATTATGCTACTATCTGCAAACATGAGTTGTCATTAATGATTTACTTAAGACCTTGAAACAATTACTCAAAGCTTCTGCACTACTTAAAAAGGACGCAAAAGCCTTGACTAATACAGCATCATGTGCCTCAAAAGAAGCACAGTGAGGTATAATGGCACCATTGACTGATATAAAACATATCACAATTAAAAGGCAGAAAGCTAAAAAAAATGCAAAAGCTAAGTGAAAAAAAAAAAAAGAAAAAAAAGACACTTATTTTGGGAAACATAAGTCTGATTCTTCTGCAGATAAAATGAGAATAGAATTACTTTGAAGATTGTGCAACATAGATAATAGCAGAGTACCATAACTACATAGTACTTTTAGGGAATACACACTGCAAATAAATAGAAGCACTTCATCAACTCAAACTAATAAAATATTTTATCAAAGAAGCAATTAAAGTAGCAGAATACCTACAGAAATCTGTAAAATACTCTATCCATTGCATCTATCATCATCACAAGACATTTCACAAACGATTATGATTATCAATGGGAAACATAGCGAACTTTGTTCTAAATGTTTTCACGTGGCACTAGAAGTGCAAAGGCTAATAGAAAAACGTTCCAGAGCAGAGCACACTAACAAAAAACAAGAATGAAACAGCAAATTTTGGAAGTAGAAAGTTGACAACCTCCCTTCATAAAAATTTTTAAGAAAATGAGCCACTGAGTAATCTAAGCAGTCAAGACAGAGCCATGGCAACAATTTATCACACTTGTAAGTCGAATGAGTTGGTACAAGAAGTAAGTAAAACAGAAAACTAAACTGGGAATAAAAAATTACCAAGTAACACTTTGTCAATAGCAAGTTGGATAGAGGAAGGCATTTAATATCAATTAAAGCATCAGACTACCCATAGGAAAAATGTGGGAGGACAAAGGCCATAAGAGAGAGTGCAATGCAAAATGTTAATAAAATGAACTAATGATATTGAGAAACTGTCACAAAAAATGCTCCAAAAAATCTCAAGGATTGAAAAGGTAATACTGTCAAATCAGACCAAAAATAGTATCTTTGACAATGGGTTACACAGCTTACAATAAACAAGAGTGCAAGAATGTTTCTGGCAACCAAATCAGATGCAAGGTGTTTTGACAAATGAATACGCAAATCTCATTGGGTAGCAAAAAAATTGCTTTGAGGAAAACAATAATTACTTGTGAGAAGCAATGTTTCAACTTCACTTTTTCACAGGGCTGTAAGTAACTATTTAACAAACATTCACAAAACAAAACAAAAAGACAAAAGTAAACAATTAAAACAAAAATTCATGTCAAAACAAGCATTAGAAAGGTTTGCCTTGTCATACTTTCAAATCAGAAAACAGAGGGGAAAATCCAGAATACACACATATAATACGATCCAAGAAATACAAGCGATCTAAGGAGACCAAACAATACAACAAAGAATGCTGTGAGGATGAAAAAGAAAGGTTGAAATAGGTAAACCGTAAATGTGAATTGATGACTTTAAAACCTTATTGTTCATAAGACAATCACTTATTACACATAAATATGCAAAATCTTGAGAGGTGCTTAAGTTCAGAGAAAATCAATAAACACTAAATTAGGGACACATATTACAATTTCTTCACCACTGCTAAGTACACCCTGAAGTATTCACTGAAAACTGCACTTGATTCACAAAGCCTTGTGAAAAGCAATGGAAAGAAAGGAGGATTTCGTAGTTTAAGACTAAACACATTGATAATTATAAGTGATATCTTTCAGGTTTCTCACTATGGTTGGTCCGTTCTTAACAAGCAGGATTGAGAGACAGAGAGACCTCATACAACACAACATACCAGAAAAATGCCCATGAGCAACTTAAGGAAAAACCATAAAAATCTTAAAAGCAGTCTATGAGTGGTAAGCAGTCACATATGTGGAAGGAAACAGTCCCTTGCGTGCACCAATTTCACCATGCCACCAATGTTGATCAGTGCGATCAGTGACATTAATGACATCACCTCTCCTAAATTCCAATTCACCTGTTTCTTGAGGCGTGAAATCATATAAGGCCTGAACCAAACACTGGAATAAAAAAATGAAGATTACGGAGTATGATTGCTAAAGCTGGGGTCAGCTATGTGAAAAAGATTACACAGTAATAACATACCTCATCTGGAACCATATCACGTAGCTTAACATCCTGAGAACGTGACACAGATGCTGTTCTATGATAATCAACAAGTTCATTCAGAGATGTGAACTTAACAACCCAGAGAAAGAATTTGCCCTGGGCATCTCTCAAGACTTTGAAGTGTTGGACGCCATCAGAACATCTGCAATGGTCCAGAAGTCATAATTTAATAATAGTCAAATAATTCCTTGGGTAATAATGGAAATTTCATATTTTGAACACTAACTTGACAGACAGTGAAAAGTCACCAGGTGAACTCTCGCTAACTCTGATCAGAAAAGCTCCCTCATGCTTATTCAGCAAAAGCTTTTCAGCATCGGCTCGGGTTATTCTTCCATAATACCAGCTGTAAAAATGTTGACAAACATTGTAATGTCAAATAAAAAGCAGAGTTTTAAACTTTTCCTACAGAGGCAAGTACACATAATAAGTACAGAAATAATAATACCACTTACTCATGATTTTTCATCTCAATATAATTGCTGGGGATAAGTCCCTCTTTCCCCTCCAACTCAGCTCGATACCAATTCATATCATCTTCCATATTAAGAATCTGAAAAAATTACAATTTTAAGATTAATCATGAACATAAAGTGAATGATTGACTGACTCACATGATACAGTATAGTAACAGGTCTCATATGACTCAACTTGCACCTGATACCATCAAAATAACAGGAACAGGTTCACCCATAACATTGATGACACAGAGATAATATAGGGATCAATATCATAACTGACGCACCACATTTGCTTTGAAGATTGTGTTTATGGCAAAGGTTTCAATGACTAGAATGAAAGCTTACTCCCAAAATAAGAAGGGACGTCACCACTGACAACAAATGCGTCAAATCGTCGGCTATGGGGCTAGGCTCAAGAAACAAAACTTTGGGTAATATGGCCTTACCTTTAAAACTTGATTTTTCCGAAAACTCAATTCATCGTCCGCAGTAGCATTAAAGTCGTGTTTTGCTATAGCTTCCATTGTGAGTTTCCAGAAACACGCCGATGTACTGACTTTTACCTCGTTCTCTTATTTGATCAAGGTTAGTTCCGAGCTCGGGACAAGCTCGCAAAGCTTTCCCTCAGAGCACAAGGACGTTCGAGTTTAATTTTTTTTGAGCAAACAACACCGCTCAAGTTTTCAACCACTTAAAAGCCGAAAATACGGGCGATTCGAAGAGGAAAACGATCAACTTAAGCCCAACAGCTCCAGGATTCACTGCCTACAACGGCCATTACTCCATTGGTTTAATTACCCTAGGAAACAGAGCACAGTATGAAACACAAATCCAGGAAGATAGGCACAATACATTAAGTCAATCGAATCGGCTGGTGACAAGCACAATGGGTTCAGAAAGGGGAAAATTTATGATGTTAATTATTACCTCAGCAAAAGACGTCTTATCGACTATTGCAACTACTTTATTTGACATTCTAATTCATTCACATGTTCCCCACAGTTGGCAACAATAGTTGACTCGATAAAATAATAAAATAGAACAAAGTGGGTTAAATAATATTTATTTCGTTAAAAAAAGATTGTGGTTATTTTGTTTTCCACACTTTTATCAATCATCTGAACTTCAGTAAGTTTTGCGAGAAGATCAACGACGTTCTGAAATATCCAAGAGATTCAAGGTTGTTCATTCAATAACTTTTGACTTTTGACTGAAGAAAAAGAATCTGAATGAGTTGGTGTCGAACCGCATACGACGTATGAGAAATTTTAGACTCAACAAATTCATAACAAAAACATAACCTTCATCAGGTATATCATTATCATTGATCATTCGAAAACTAAGTAGATTTCTTAGCTCATTTGAGTTATTCTTGCAGACAGAGTGAGTGACTGAATCAGAAATGTTCGCGTCTGTTGTTGGTTGTCATTCTTCATTATTTCTTGGCTACCTACAGGCCTACAGGTAGCTAAGTGTGATTACCGGCATTATCTTCGATTAACTTATTGTGTGTTTTGCAGGTTTCTCTATCATCAAACAACAGTACTAGAAATGGCAACTCTAAAACCGAATTAATTTGTCTTGCTCTGGTCTTATTTGGACATGGGGTTTTATGGACTCAAATGTATTTCTTGAGGGCCTGTTACAGCAGGTTCTTTCAGTACTCTTCTTTAAACTTATGCCACTTGCAAAGAAGCTTTCATTTGCATAGAAGTCAGAAATTCTGTTCAAAGCCAATAGGCTCTTCTGCTGTCATGAAAATTCTAAATGTAGCTGAGAAAAATGATGCTGCCAAGAACATTGCGAATCATCTTGGAGGCGGCAATGTTAGAAGGGTAAGAAGTATTAGTGTGGAGAGTAAATGGTGTGACTATGGGTTTTATTATTAATTTTAAAAATTCTCAAGGTCCAATGTTTACCATGTTCTTTTCTGACATTTAGAGGGATGGTCTCAGTAAATTCAACAAAATCTATGAATTTGATTATAATGTGCGTGGACAAAATGCTCAGATGGTCATGACATCTGTATCTGGTCACATGTTAGCTCTTGAATTTAGTGGTCAATATCGTAACTGGCGGGGATGCAATCCTCTCGCTCTGTTTGATGCTCCAGTTGTCAAATATTGTCCCAAAGATTATGAAAAGATCAAGGTAAGATGAATGGGAAAGATCTATGTTTATAGACATCCTCCCAGCACCCTGCTCTTAAAATAATTTTACCATATTCTTTCAGCAAACAATTGAACGAGAAGTAAGGAGCTGTCAAATGCTAATAATATGGACTGATTGTGATAGAGAGGGTGAAAATATAGGATTTGAAATTATTGAAACCTGCTTGGCAGTGAAAGCAAATCTTCAGGTGTTCAGGTAAAAAAAGTACTAGATTGTATTGTTCTGACAATAGACATATGGTTGTTAACTGGTCCATATGAAAAACAAAAACTTCTAAATTATTCTGAAGAAAAAAACATGTTTTTCTCTTTTTTTCAGAGCCAAGTTTTCAGAAATAACAGCTCCATCAATCCGAAAAGCGATCAATAATCTTGAAGCTCCTAACAAGTTATTGAGTGATGCTGTCTCTGTTAGGTCAGAGTTGGACTTACGGATAGGTATGCACTGATATGATTTGTCACCTTCAGAAATTGTTCTGTGTTTGCTAAATATTTTGTCTATTTTAGGGGCTGCCTTTACTAGATTCCAAACTTTACGCCTTCAAAAGGTATTCCCTGCAAAACTGGGAGATAATTTAATCAGTTATGGTTCGTGTCAGTTTCCAACTCTGGGGTTTGTTGTTGAACGCTATAAATCTATTGAAAGGTTTATTCCTGAGCCATTTTGGAAATTAGATGTTAGTCACACAATAGATGACTTGACTGTGCAGTTCTCATGGAAAAGAGTTAGACTTTTTGATGAACTTGCATGCCTAGTTTTATTAGACACTGTTCAAGAAAGAAGTGAAGCTGTTATTGAGAAAGTAGTAAGCAAACCTAAAAGCAAGTGGAGGCCAGTACCCTTGGATACAATAGTGAGTGTTTTCTCAAATTTTGTTGAAGGAATAATTTTTTTTCCATGCACAATTGTTTTTTTGTACCTTTATTATCACAGGAACTAGAAAAATTGGGCTCTAAAAAGCTGAAAATTAATGCTAAAGAGACCATGAGGGTTGCTGAACGCCTTTACACTCAGGGATTTATAAGTTACCCTCGCACCGAGACAAACATTTTCCCAAAAAACATGAATCTTGGACAATTAGTTGAAATGCAAATCCATGACAACCGATGGGGAGGTATTACTTATCTTTTGAAAAAGCATTCTGAATCACAATCCAATATCTTTTATATTTTGCTATTATCAAATCTCTTATTTTCAGCCTTTGCTCAGACTGTTTTGGAGGAAGGGCCAAATCCTCGTCAAGGAAAAAAAACAGATGAAGCCCATCCTCCAATTCATCCTACAAAGTATGCTGATAACTTGCAGGGTATGTCTTTGCTTCTGTCTGAATCTATTGACTATTAAAAGTTTAACCTATGTATATGCACGTTTTGTTCAATTATTTTTCAACTGCATTTTCTGGCTAGGCAATGAAGCAAAAGTTTATGAATTTATAGTTCGTCATTTTCTGGCTTGTTGTTCAAAAGATGCTCAGGCACATGAAACCATTGTTGATGTAGATATTAATGGAGAAAAGGTTTGTTTCCACTCTTTTCTGCTTTAGTTCTTTGAGTTATGGTTTGTGTGATTTGCGAAATTTTAAGAAGTGCTCTTACTGATCAGTTTGTGGCTAGTGGTCTAAGAATAATAGCCCGCAATTACTTGGATGTATATCCTTATGAAAACTGGAAAGCAAAGGAAATTCATCCGTACGAAGAGGGACAGCGGTTTCAGCCTACGAAAATTGAAATGTCAAGTGGAAATACTGCAGCTCCCAAACCTCTAACTGAAGCAGATTTGATTGCGCTTATGGAAAAGCATGGCATAGGTTTGTACTTTTATTTCATGGGTGAAAAGGTCGACCAAATTTGATCACCTTTTCCAATGTTCCTAATAATTAAAATTTACTGCAGTTTTTTAAGATGAAATTTCACTTTACAGGCACGGATGCAACTCATGCAGATCACATAGAAACAATCAAGAACCGTGCCTATGTTGGTTTAGATAACACTTACTTTCTGCCTGGAGAATTAGGTTTAGGTCTAGTTGATGGATATGATAGTATGGGATTTCCCATGTCTAAGCCAAATCTTCGCGCTGAATTGGAGGCTGATCTTCAGAGGTAATATTGGTCAACAGCTTTAAAAATACATGTATACAATGTACAAAAAGTTACAAGTACTAATAGTTAAGGGATCAGGCTTTATGATTAATAATAGGTGTGAGGTTTACAAACTCTTATCAATGAGTTTTTAGTTTTATGGTGGTTTTGAGCTTCATAAATAACTACAGTATTGTTAATAATCACAATCACCTTGGTATGATGCTCTGTGTTAAGTTTACTGAAATTCCAATTTGTCGTTTTATCAAAAGCATTCTCTTCACAGAATTGCAAATGGTACCCGTGACGCCAAAGATGTTTTAGCCGATCAATTAAGAAATTATCGACATGTGTTTGAGCGAGCCTTAGAGCAGGTGACAGAATATTTTCAATGTGATTTTACTTCTTTTAATGTTTATGAAGCCCATCTAAATTTTTCTTAACAAGCAGGCAGTCAAGATTGATATTGCTCTGGCTCAGTATTTGAATGAAGAGAGGCAACCTGCAGTTGAAGCTGAAATATTGGAGATTTCTCATAAAAAAGTTTGTGTTTGCCCATCATGTGGACAAGACATGGTTCTGAGAAGAAAAAGTAACAATGCTGGTTTTTTTGTCTCTTGCATGGGTTTTCCCGACTGCAAAAAAGCAATTTGGTTTCCGAGTTTTGTTGAGCATGCAGATGTGTCTGAAGAAATATGTAATTCTGTAAGTGTGACAAATATTTTGGTTAATTTGGTTACACTTCTCTAGATCAGGCTCAACACTTCAACAGTTACAAAAATCTGAACATATAAACACTTATTCATCAATATATTTCCTTTTATATTAATTTTTATGCCTTTTTTCCAGTGTAATTCACGGCCTCAAAAAATAAATTTCCGGTTCAAGAGGGGAGCATGTCTTCCACTTTTTCCAGATAATTATGAGGGGTGTGTTGGGGGCTGTGATGTAACATTTATTGATAAACTCTCCATTTGTCCTATTTCTAGTTTAGGAATAACATCAAATGGTAAGAAAAGCATGTGATCCGCGATGTGATCAAAGTTGTTACTTTCAAAACAATTTATCAACTGTACTTGAGCCCTACTATCAAATTTATTTCTGCAGCCCCAAGGACCACTGGTGCTGGAAATAACTACAGAAATCCTTCC
Source organism: Frankliniella fusca (assembly GCA_029379305.1). Classification (NCBI taxonomy): domain Eukaryota; kingdom Metazoa; phylum Arthropoda; class Insecta; order Thysanoptera; family Thripidae; genus Frankliniella; species Frankliniella fusca. The sequence goes on from JAHWGI010001411.1 coordinate 2,503,474, forward strand.
AATCCACCAAATCCTCCAAATCCTCCTAATCCTCCCTCTAATAAACGGTACAATGAAGAGGCTTTCTTTTGTTGAAACTTGCTGAGTGATCTGCATATATTGAAAATGATGAATGTGTCTTACTGTTGGATTTAGAAATGGTCCAAGTACTGGACCTAGTGGAGGAAGACCTACTACAACTGCTCCAGCAATCTTTCAAAATAGAGGGAGCTCTGCGCCTGCTGATAATTCAATTGTTTGCAAATGCAATACTGATGCAATTCAACTAACAGTTCGCAAAGATGGGCCCAATCAAGGTATGCTAGATGTAATTCAACTTAAACAGCTTCTCTGGTGATGATTTATTTCATCATTTTTGTACGACTTTTTCAGGCCGTCCATTTTATAGATGTGGTAATAATGGCAGTTGTGATTTCTTCATGTGGGCGGATGAGAGTAATCATCCAGAGCCTAATTCTACTAGGAATCAAGGACCCTCACGCCAAACTACTTTTTCAGGTTTGTTCTGTACTGACAATAATTTACGGTTAAAATATGTAATGCTATGTCTAATGAACTTGTATTACAGACTTCAGTGATTTCAACAATGCTGCTGATGGTAGTGAGGAAGTTACATGTCAATGTGGCCAGCCAGCAAGAAGGTTACTACTAAAATTTGGACTGTTGTTGCTTTGTCACATGTTTGTTAGTCTTAATAATCATTGATGATACATTTGGACAGATGCACGGTTCAGAAAGATGGTCCAAACAAAGGTCGCGAGTTTCATACATGTCCCAAACCAAGAGATTCTCAGTGCCAATTTTTCCAATGGGTAGACGGCCCTCAGGGTGGAGGAAGGGGAAGAGGAGGGTTTGGAAGAGGAGCACCTGGAAGAGGAGCACCTGGAAGAGGAGGATCTGGAAGAGGAGGCAGCAATACCAATTCCAAGTGGTCGGGAGGCGGAGCAGGCGGTAGTGGTAGAGGTGGTGAGTAGCACAATAGGAGCTTTGTAATCCAGGGCAAAATGTGATGCTTATGAAACTGGTCTTTCTTTTACTTTCAGGAAATAGAACTGCAGGTGGTGGCACTAAGAGGAAATGTGGGGCTTGTGGACAAGAAGGTATACCATCACACACTCGTAGCTACTCTAACTTCGGTACTGTTTTAACTGACCTCTTATTTTTCTTTCAGGACACACAAGGCCTAAGTGCCCTAATACCTGAATCTACCAATTTGTACACCAAAAAAGTGTTGCCTATCAAAATCAATAACAGCAGTTTTGTAAAATGTTTATAAGTTGATCAAATTTAATAAAATTTTGTATCTGATGAGTTACAATACAGAGGAATTTAGGATTCAAATTGTATGAAACTTAAAATTCTATGATTATCACAGTTTATTACTTTGATTACTTTGTGAGAGCATATTGTCCTCGCTCACAACAGGTGTCTGAGACCCCAAATCAAGACTGTATATCAGATACGGTTTTTTAAGAATTGGGTGAGTGTCCTCAATATATGAAAGGGAGATCCCACTAGCTTCATATTCAAGGTATTTTTTAACAAAGAAGCGATTGGTTGAATGCACATGTGGATGATTCAAGTATTCCTCAACCTGCAAAAAAATATGTGGAGCATTATAGCTTTCTTTGTAGGTAAGTGAGAGATCTTATTTCCATTCAAGCATGTTGTGTTCTTACATTCATCCATTCAACTGCATCAATCTCCCTGTCGCACTTCTTCAGAACTTCTTGTCCAGGTTCTGGTGTTAGTGCAACAATGAAGTACATGTCAGAGCAACCAAATGTAAAGTTATGAACATGACGAAAGCAGACCATTTGTTTAAATTTGGCTCTCACACTTGTTTCTTCCAATACTTCTCGTTCAGCAGCATTGACAATTTCTTCACCTAATTTTAAATTATTGTATAGAATAAATTCTTTTTTGCCAGAAAATCTAAAGTTATCAGTTTTAAAGTATATTATTACCAGGCTCAACATAGCCCCCCGGCAGCTTCCAATGTGGAAATAACTTATACTTTTCACTGACCACAAGAATTTGTCTTCTATCATTCATTACAATTGCACCAACACCAACCATAGTACTTGCATATTGTGGAATATTGCAAACTTCATTTGTCGGAAGCCAACAAACCATCATAACATAAGAAGGTTGGGCATGATGAAAGCGGAAACCATTCTGTATGTGAACACCAAGATGATAAATTAAAATTATTTGTCATCCACAGAGTCAAATTAGATCCCTTCTGAATTTTATACCTGAGCTAGAATTGGAACCCAAGCCGAGTCTGCCAAAGCTACTTTAAACCAAACCCCTCGGACTCCTGTATCCCTCCATTGCTCGAGGGATCCTATAATGAACACAGTCAAATAAGTTTAATTTCTCATTGGAAAAAAATTAAATTCAAATCCAGTCCGAATTTTATCTTAAAACAATTCGTCTTTTTGACAGGCAAAAAAATACATGACATTTCCTATAATAACTTACTCTTTAAATTATTAGGGAAATTCAAGTCATCGCATGGTTCTTGTGTAGAATCCACAGTAACTCCATGAAACCTGTCCTTGGTTCCATTAAATAACTTGTCACAACTCATAGTAGCTAATGTTCTTATATTTACCAAATGTTTGTGGAATGATATTAATTCTTGTTTTTGAAAACTAAATCAGAAAAAGAGGAGACATCCTGTAATTAATTCTTGTCCATTATTAATTAACCTACATATTACTTAGACAATTTTCAGGTCTTAAAATAAACCAAGTTTCGAAAAATCAACCCTATCCCATTATTCCACACAGAAAAATTGTAACCTTACCGTGAAAGACACAACTTTGCATCAAACTTCGGCTTACTGTTATTAATTTGCAAATCAAGCTCACTTCTGCTGCTGGACCACCTTAGTGTGGTTCTTCGTGACGCAAACCCAAGACTTCTGGCATTCATGAAAAGCATTGATTTTCGACAAGGTCTTGATAATAGTCATGTGAAGTCAAGCGAGTGATAGACGTCACCGTCACACTCGCAACTGTTGCTTTGCTTGCTTGTGATGTCCTCGAATTAAACTACGAGCGTCAACATCGCATCAGCTGATCGCGCTCTCGGCAGCAGCCAGCCAGCATCACTCAGCTCTAGTTACTCTTAACTGCTCTTTACCGCTCTTTACGCTCGCGAACAATTTCTCCTACTGCCGTTGGTGGATGATTCACCATATTCAGTCGAAATATAACCTTACTCTTGCTTGTGGTGTGAAGGTGTGACATTGACATAGCATTCATTTCAGTATTTTCTCGACGCCAACTTTTTTGTAAGTACGTGTCCAGAATGGCTTTCCCCCACTTTGACTCTTTGAGTGAGACTGATGTAAGTACAACATTATTGGTGGTTTTAAATACTTTAGGTTAGACCTCTGACAACTTTAAGTATTTTTTTTTTCTTTTTTATTTTTCTAGAAATTAAAACTAACAGTATTATGTGATGTCAAAAAGATATGCAATGAAGTTGGATCTGGACTGTCTCAAAGAGTCTCATTCGAAAAGCAGGCTGTTGAATTGATTGCAGAGATGGTTTGGCGAAAAGTTCAAGATTATGGAACTGATTTGGAACTGTTTGCACGGTTTGTTTCCAACATTTAGTTAGTTCATTGTGATACTTTATGAATGCACATTTTAAATTTATTTTACTGGTTAGACATGCTAAACATACCACCATTAATGCAGACGATGTCAGACTTCTGGTTCGCAAAAATGAATGTTTGGTAAATAGTTGACAAAAATGTATGTGTGTCTGAGTGTTGTGGTACAAAAGTTTACGGTACTAATTTTCTGGTAATTACAGAAAGATCGGATAAAAAGAATCAGTGAAGACTTAAATTCTGCATCCTCATCAAAAAAGAGGAAAAAAGATAAAGAATTGGATATTGATTTAGAGGCAGGTTCATCTAATTCTGGGACGGATAATAATTTAATTGGGAATTTTGATATGATGGATGATCTTCTGGATGACTAAGCTGTGATAATTTTGAATGAAATGTGACCATTACACCACTTAAAAATTGAGGTATGTTAAAACAAAGGTCTTGGGTACAATCTGTTTTGTCATAAATGCATTCATTTCCATTTAACATAACAATATTATAATTTCTCCTCTATGAAGACAACATCAACTCTCTAAAAACTAAAACAACTATAAGTAACTTATTGCACTCAAATTTTTTACAGTTATCAAATTGCAGAGGTTTTCATAGTTTCAGCAATAAGATTTCTTACTGCTACATTAGATAATGTCAGTATAATATATATTTTTGAACTGCTATTTCTTCACAATAATGCATCCAATATCACAAAATTTTGTTTGTTGTTTTTTGTTTAGAGATTCATATAAATTGTATGGTCCAATATGTAGTTTTGCTGTTTAATTACTCCCTCTAATTTATTATTTCTTTGGTTTTAAATAATTTTCATATTTCCAAGGGAACTAGTGCATAAAAGGTGTAACTAAAACTAGATTTTCAGTAAGTAACATGGAACACAGATGTGCATCTCAAAGTACTGTTTCAACAACAATTATGTGTACATGAAATTTTTGGGAATTTGATTTATGGGATGAAAGTGAAGTTAAGAGGTTGATAAAGCTACTACATGTTGAAAAAGTTTTGCACAGAAAGCCTCTGAAAAAGCAGGGCATATGTGACCCTCTAAATTCATCTTCAGCTCTATAGCACCCTTGTGAGCATCCCCTGACTTTCTATACCACATGCCCTCATTAATCAGGGTCTCACTGCACCATTTTTCCTGTCTGATCTTCAGAAGATGGCACATCACAATCACAATATCGTTAGGTTTGCTTAAGGCTATATATGTTCTGTTTCATTTGGATAGCCACTGGATAATAAACAATTCAATGGTCACTAGCCGCATTTTCATGGTTAAAAACAATAAAATTAAAAAACAAAGGAAACATTTTTGACACCATTAAACCTATCTCAAAGAAGGATAATTAATCATTGTGTCTGACAATTATTTTTGAAATGTCCTAATTACAGTAAATGATTGAATAGAACATTTTTTTTTTTTTTTTTAAAGTAACAACAGGTAAATGTTTCAATCATTTTGGTTCTGGGTTGGTGGACTGACTTCAACCCAGATGTAAAAGCACAGTTGTACACACTAAGAGGAAGACTAAACTTAGGTTTTAGCTAATACTGTACTCATGTTATTATTGAAGACATGAACAAATTTAACAGACTCTGCTTCAAAACAATTGAACATTTAGGGAATAAATGTCGGCATCTTATGCCATGGAAGAAGGAGAGAATGTTTCTCAAATTAATTTAGGACTAGAGACAACACTTTTCAGTAAAATAATCACAAAATTGTCAAAGTTGTTTTCTTTTCAAAGATATCACCCTGTAAAGGCAACTTATGCTAGAATGAACTAACCAAATTTTCAGTCACTGAATAGAATGTGATCACTCTTGTTTTCTTGATTATAGGTCACATTTAATACCAGTAGTAGCTTCCCGCATTTCAAACGGTTGAAAAGTTAATCTTTTCTAGCACAAAGCTCCTCATCTGTTGTCCAATAACTTTCTCATAGTCAGGTAATGCTCTGTCATTACGAAGTCTCTTATATTCTATGACACTAATCCTTTTGACATCATTCTAACAGTGTTTTTTAGAGCTTGTCTTTTGTTGCAGAACCAAATTCTTATCACTTCACGATCATAGCCCAGCTGATGAGCAAGAGCAGTGATTTCAGTTCCTGAAGGAGAAGGAAAAAAAAAAAAGTTCATTAATTTATAGAGAAAAAAAAGTGAAATTGTACACTTATTATTATTAATTTTTGTTTTGTTTTTGTTTACCTGAGGGATGAGTATTTCTTTCAAAATGGTGGTTTAATAATTCTAAGGCTTGTGGAGTAAATGAAGTGCGCCGTTTTCTTTTCTTAGATGGTTCCATTCCAATGAATTCAGTCAGATGATTTTGTCCTATTTTGTACCTGACAAATAATTATTTCACATTACAAAATCTTCCCTGAAATAAAGTTAACAATTCTTGAAATTGTCCTCTAGTCAACAAACCTTTCCTCGGCTTCCTTCATCCAATGTTCCAGAACAGGTTTGATCTTTTGTGCACTCTTTGGTGTAATATCAAGTTTCTCAAACCTGGAAAAAAAGAGAAAGAATTGTTAAATTATAATTGATTATAAAAACATTTTTTAAAATAGTGTTACTTCTATTTCTACTTTTAGAGAATGCTAAAGGCTAGAAACTACTCTCTGAGAATTATAGTTAATTGGTAATGTACCAGACAATCAACTAGTAAGAACATATTCATGCAATCTGCTCTCATGCTTTGGTGAAATGAGAAGGAATAAATCAAGCAACTACATAGTACCACAAGAAACATCAAATCTACCAATACCTTGCCTAGTTACAAGAAAATTACCAAAGAGATCCATTAAGACTTGGGAAAAGGACCATTTAAAAATTAATTCTTCTATAAAAAGCCTGGGAAGTGATACTGAGAAGCATACAGCGCAAGAGAGTGCCACAACGCCCTAATGCCCTGGCTCACTGACCTACAAAAATATAAGTTTAAGTCCACAGGTAATGATATTTTAGCTATATGAGCAGGATACATTCTTTTGCATGATAGCATTGCCTTTAATGTAGTTTGTGGCAGAATTGAGATGTTTAGTTTTTGTAAGTCCGTGAGATCAGGTAAAGCCAAAGGCGAGATAGGAAAAGTATTTGAAATCGGGCCACAGACGTAATAGAATGGGAGGGTAATTTGGTTAGAAAGAGTGCATTAGGCTACCATTGGTGAGCCATGTGTCATGCACTAATAGAAAATTTCTATAAAAAGTAATCAGATTTTCCTGATTAGAGTTACATTTGATCAAAAATTCTATTTAAAAAAAAATAAATCCACTATTGTTTTCTTTATTCAGAGAACATTTTTTTTTCGGAAGATTAAAGAAACAAAATTAGCACCATCATGAAAGAAGAAATTGAAGGGAACTGGTAGTAATCGTATGACCCATAAACAGAGGTTCCAGCAAAAGGGGTTAGTGTAATTTGGTTCTTTGATTCCTGGTAGCCCAAATATATTGTAAAGAAGTCAATTATTTTCTAATGACAGAGAGACAAATAGCTCTGCAAATTTAAAAGAAGCAACGGACATGTACTGTTGTGACTAGTACAGGGCATGATGATTTTTGTTTGATCTGCACCATTAAAGTGAGGCATGTCTAAGAGACATGCTAAAATGACAAGCTAAATTTAATAATAATATTTAGATATAATAATAAAAATAAAAAAATAAATTTCATGAGTAAGAGTAGAAAAGGTATGGATTGAAGAGGCTGCAACAGACACATAATAATGTCTATATTATTTGTAATCATCTAGAACTCTTAAGTCCCTGTTAATGTGTTTCTAGTGCACATTTTATTGACAGGTGCTCTGGACTCTTATTTTGAGGTATTTACATATTTTGCAGTACTTACTGATTAAAAGGTTAACATTCATAGCATGCCCAGTTCTAGTCACTAAAATAAATGAGCAAACAACGAGAAGAGAAGGAGCATAAAAAATATGTATAGAACTGGGAATAATTAGACATACACATTTGGACGCTGGTTGGCTATCTGAGCGGCACATATCATCTGCGTGGCCAGGGCACTGGGGAGAAAGATGCACACAGGCAGACAAGGTTAGCTTTTGATTTGTTCCCTGATAAACAGCTTACTACTGAATACCCTGCTTTATAGTAATTCATTTTTCGTTTTTATCAAAAACATTTTTAGAGGAATAAAAAAGCCCTCCATGATATTATACAAATCTGTGTTGTAAGAGATGTTTTTACTCTTTTCTCAAAAGTAAATACTAGAACAGTTTTAGGAATGTATTAACAAAAATTGATAAGTTATGTTTGAAACATGAGAGTTCCTCATAAAATCAGCAAAAATTGCAGGTGCAGTTATTATCTTTAGGGACATGAGATGATACGTCTCAGCCCCATGAGCAGTTGATCTGATGCTTTAAAAATAAAAATAAAAAATTCAAAAAAATTATTTATGCTACATTTAGATTTAATTCATGCAATTTTCTCTATTTTAAGCTAATTGCTCTCAATGTTTCCTTTCTTCTCTTGTTTTTCGTTAAAACAAAATAAAAAAAAAATGCTGAGATGTATGCTGACAGCTAGGTCCTATCCCATCTTTCTTGATTCATATGAAGAATTTAGAGTACACTCAGACATATCCTGAAACTAACTTTACTTATTGCTACATCACACATTGAACACTACTGTTGGTTTTCTTAAATTAATAAAATAGTCCTCTGCATAATTTCTTTTCTCAACTTTTTTATGAAGGGTAATTGATGTTTCCTGGGTGCCTAAACTGCCTTTAAGGTGCTTGAAATTTTAAAAATCTAAGTGCAGCACACCCAAAAACAAACAAGTTGACAGTTGTTCTTCCGTCAATGGAATAAATAGGAGACTTTGGTATGAATCTTGTACTCCAAATGCCACTCTTATGTCATGATCATGATATAATTTCAAGGGTGAGGCAAATGGGGCACTCCTATCTATACAAAGGATCTGACACAACAGAGACACCTGGGTTCAAACAAAATATCTTTCTGGATACGCTCAATTTAAGAATTGTACTGCGAGATGGACTGAAGGAGTTAAATTGTAACCACAATAAGAGATATTACACTTTATTACTGACCTGCAGATGGCACTCTGGCTGTAGGCAGGGCCTTCAGTTATGGATAGTGCCTGTCCTACTTGAGTTTGGGTCAGTCCAAGAGAAAGGCGTCTTATTTTGAAGGCTTTTGCAAATTCCTTTATCTCATCCAAGTTTATTCCATCCACCATATTGGTATTTGCTTGGTTGATGGTAGGTTGATCTGTAAACAGATTAAAATAATTAAGTTTAGGACAGCAGGTCTCCAAAGATTGAAATGAGTAACAGAGCAGAATCTTACTTGGATTATCATCTAATAGGTCTGACACAGGACTGAGCGCCCCCGTAGAACTACCAGAATGCTGGCTTCCTCCACCACCTCCAGTGCTACTACTTTTTATTTGTAATTGTAGAGGTGAATTTCGATTGTTGTTAACATTTGAGCTGTTATTATTATTAATATTATTATTATTATTGTTACTAGTGCTACTGTTATTATTGTTGTTGTGAAAACTGTGAGCTTGTGGGGGCGAGGCACTTCCTGACGGAGTGTTTGTGGTCGTTATAGTCAAATCACAGTTATTGGCAGCTAATCGACTGATGGAAGATGCTATTCCATTCAGGAGTCCATTACTGGCGCCATGGCTCTTCTCAGCAACCTTAAAAATAACCAAACAACAAGAAAGAATTAGTTATTCCCATCGATTTACCGTCTTTTCCCCAAAACGTTTCCCCTGCACATAGGAAAAACAAAGGTATGCCACGACACATGTTTACAATCAGTAGAATACAATGCCTTTACAAAGGCGTTAAAAGGCAGCCGGCAGCCCAGGGCGCCAAAAATTATGAACGGCTCTGGTTAGTTTTTAATGCCTTTGCAACAAGGCATTAAAAACCTTCAACACATCCCAAAAGTGCTGATGAGCCACACCTTTGTAAGTTCGAGTTGCATCTGCCCGCCCCGCGTGTCTCACCTGGTAAGAGTGGTGCGCCATCATCGGCGAGGGTCGGTGGGCGGGGTGTATCGGCTGCGCGTGCTGCGCGTGCTGCGCGTGCTGCGCGTGCTGCGCCAGCACTTCCCTCTCCCTCTCTCTCTCCCTCTCATCCCGCTCCCGCTCCCTGCGCTCCCGCTGCTCTCTGTCGCGCTCCCGCTGCTCGCGGATCCTCGCGGCGCTCAGCATGCTCGGGTGCTGCTGCTGCTGCTGTTGAGGTTGCTGCTGCTGCTGCTGCTGCTGCTGCTGTTGTTGCTGCTGCTGAGAGGACTGAGCCTGCGCCTGGTGGTGGCCGTGGTGGTGGTGGTGCAGGTGGTGGTGGCCGCCGTTGGGCAGGCTCGAGCTCGACGGCGGCACTGCAACACGAGACGGACACGGACATCAGCGAGGGAGTTCAGGGTATGTGCCCTTTGGACGGTAGTTCTGTCGTCACAAAAATGTATCGCCTGATGACTACTTAGTGCCACTAACTGTAACTTTATGAGAACGTTAGTTATCCTCGTCAAAATTTTCCTTCTAGCTTTAAAATATATATAATTGCGTATGAAAACTTGTTCCTATTAAACGCCTCTTCCTTTGCAAAAAAACGTCTTCCTATTAAGAATCTCTTCCTGTCTGGACCGACTCGAGCCACACTGCACTGGAAATTAAAGTGTGCGAATGTCACTCGCGAATAAGCAGGTAGGCTATGCGAACGATCGTTTGCGCACTTGCACGGGAGCAAATGGCTATTCTGACACTATTTGCAAGCTATTTGCAGGCCCGAAACCTGAACTTGCCGGCAACTGCACGGAAATTTAAAAAAAAAAATGCTCAGCTGAAATTAGATGTGAAAAATTAGCACTACGACTGAAATCTTTCATAGTGGAAAAATTAATAGCAAGGTAGCTTGAAAAATAACTGCTTCCATTCAGTTAAAAAGTTACTACGCCTGCCAATTTCTTTTGCTCAGACGCAAATTATTTTTTTGCGTGTGCGCGCGGCCCCCCAGCCCAGCAGCGCGCCTGACAACCCGGGAATAGGCAACCCGGCGCACAGGCGCGCCCAGGGAGCAGCCTAGCCATGCCCCTGCAAGCCAGTGCAGTAGTAGAGCAAGTAGAGCGCCCCGGGGCGGGACGGGGCGGGGCGGGGCGGGGAAGAGAGGAAACAAGGAGAGTGTGAGGAGGCGTATGGTGGGTGAGGTGAAGTGGGGAGAGCCCCCCGCATCTCCCCCCCCCCCATGGTGCACAAAAATAAAGTCTCCGTATACACTGCTCCGGTCACCGCGAGCTGAGAGCGCGCGGTCGCGAGGGGGCGGGGCGGGGCGGGGCGGGGCGGGGCGGGGGCGGGGCGGGGCGGGGCGGGGCGGGGCGGGGCGGCCAGCGTTTATTGCATTGCTCGGGCTGGACTGGCTGGCGGGCTCGCCTCGCCCCGCCGCCACACCGATAATTGAGTTTGCCTCTCCATTCGCAGACTCTGACTCTGCTGCTGCCGCCTTTGTTATTCTACTCCTTTTATTTTTACATTTGCTCCCCCTGTCCTCCCCACCCCATTTTTTTTAAACCGACTCGTATACGCGCGAGTGTGTGTGTGGAGTGTGTGTGTGTGTGCTCGCGCCCCCGCCCGCCCAGTAGCGAGCGATCGAATTGGGCGCGCGGACCGTACCGGACTGGGGCTTTACTTAGTGGCCGCTGGTCTGGCCCGGCCTTCCGCCGGGGTGGGGCGGGGCGTGGTGGGGCTGCCGATATCACCACCAGGGGAAAACGAAATTTCTCTGTGCTGTGGGGTGGAGCGGGGCGGCGCGGGGCGGGGCCAGCAGGGGAAGCCATCACATCACACCGCATCAGCGGCCTGCAGAATTGGACCGCGCCGCGCCGCGCGCGACACCGGCACGGCCCGGCCCGGCCCGACCCGAGCCCACCGTACCGGGTCCGGGTCGGGCCGCTCTCCCAGTATATTTAGAATAGCGTGGAAAGGGCATTAGCAGACCAGAGGGGCGTAAGCGATCGGAACTAGGAAAACAAACAAAAAATTAAATGAAAAGCTGGCTGAAAAATGATGATGTACGTACACGATATGAGCGAACGCAAAGAAAGTGACTGACTTAAAATCTCACCGTGTGCGTCTGTGATTGAATTCGGAAACGAGACTATACTGACGGGGAGAATAATGAAACAGCTGAGGCTGCCGGTGCACCTCAATGGCGAGGTCGCAGCAGCGTAAACTTGTATCTCTGCTGCAGCATCGCACCCTGCAGGGCGGGGCGGACGAATGTGGTCAGGCAGCAGAGACAGGCCCGGCCCCGGCCGGCCCGGCTCAGCCTGGCTGGCTCAAGAGTGTAGTATAGTGTCCACCCTGGGCCCCCGCCGCCCCCGCCGCCCGCGGGGGTATAGTAGACACCGCACTGCGCGGCCACCTCCACCGAGACGAGCCGCTGAGCCCGGGGCGAGGCGGGGGCGGAGCGAGGGGCTGGCGCACCTATAATGCCTACACAGAGAGTGTCGAGCGTCTGAGCGCGCGCGCACACACACACTCGTACACGTGTGTGCATAAGTGTTCGAGCGCGCGTGTGTGTGTGTGTGTGAGTGGAAGAGAGAGATAGCCCGGGCCGGCGTGTGTGTGTGTGTGTGTGTGTGTGTGTGTGTGTGTGTGTGTGTGTGTGGACAGCCCGCGAGCTTCTGGCGTGACGGCCTGGGGGAGCGCCTCCCCTGCTGTTGTGCCGTGCCTTGGCCTCCCCCGGCAATGCGAGACGCCCCCAGCGGTGTCCGAGACAAAGCCTCGCTGCACAATGCAGCAGGGTACGACGGCACGGCCACGGCGGGGGCGGCGGGGGCGGGCGGAACCCTACCTACCCTCTCCGCGGCGGCGGCTAGGCTCCCGCGCGCCAACCTCAGCAGCACCCCCTCCGCTCCGCCTCCTCGCTCTGCATGCTCTTTGATTGTGCTCCCCACCCCCAGCCGCTGCTGCCGCTGCCCGGTAGTGTTTGGAGGCCCAACACAGCCAGCACGGCGCACTGAGCACCGCACCGTGTCCTTAGGGGGGGTTGTCCGTAAAGGCGACAAGATGCTCCCCGCCCGGCCCGGCCCGGCGCGGCCCCCACAGCACTGGCGCAACAAAACAGATTACAGGGGGCGTGGGGCGTGGGGCGTGGGGCGTGGGGCGTGGGGCGTGGGGCGTGGGGCGTGGGGCGTGGGGCGTGGCCTGGGCAGCTGCGCCCCACCAGCGCGGCGGCCAGGGTTTTGGAGGAGAGCAGGAGCGGGCGGAGAACAGCTCCAAACGGGGCCCGGCCGGCTGCCGGCTAACAATGCCAAACTAGTTAGACAACCTCCTCCACCACCACCCCCTATCACCCGCTGCACGGCCCGGCCACCCCCGCGCTCCGCCGCCCCCGCACCGCCCCCGCGCCGCCCCCGCGCCGCCCCCGTGTCCGAGACGTGACGGGTGCACCGGCCGCCCCCCCGCGGAGGCCCCTGCTTGCTGCGGGGCACCGGGTCGGCAAGGCGGCACTTGGCACTTCCCTCTTCCGGCCAAGGTTTTTTACAGCCGCCCTCTCTTAGAGGAAGCAAGCAACGCGATCGCGTTGTAGTTTTTGTTACCGTTTGGCTACTTTCTCCGCACCCATACTACAAGATCCCACTAGGCGATACAAGACGTCCCCATTTCCGATTTTTCTTGATTTTTCTGACTTTTTGCTGATTTTGTTTAAGGGTGTACACTGATTTTTTGTGCGTGAAGGACTCCTCGCCTCCTCTCACCCTCCAAAGAGAAAGAGAGAGCATATAAGTCCGCTGACAGGCCAGACCACCAGGCGAGCCTCGGTGGTGGTGGTGTCCGAGTCTATAGCCCCCAATACGGATGCAGATGCACTCCCCCGCCTCATCACATTTCGTTCCCTATCAAAAGGAAAGCAAACTCAATTCCTCATTTTATTATGGATGTCGCGTTGGGTCGGGGTGCTGGAGGAGCAGGGGCAGGAGGGGCGAGCGCGTAATGAGCTTTCTCCACTGTAAGCAATATCTTCGTGAATTTACGGTATTCGTACGAATGATGATGTAAATTTACGATCAATGTCGAATATTTACGAAAGCTTCTTTGTGTTTGTTTAAGAATGACCAGTCGACACTGAGCGTCATAAAAATTTTGTGTAATCACAATGAGACATCCTAAATTTCCGGAATTATAATAAAAGGTGCCTTTTCCCCCGGTGTAATGGAAAATTTTTCCTTTGCAAATATTTCTCACTGTGTCTCCCTCTTCATTCATTCGTGTCTCTCGTTCTCTATAACTTTTTTTTTTGTGCTGGAGGAGAGGGGGAAGGGGGAGGCGAACGCGGCTCCACACGGCACTGATGCTGCTGCTGCAGCCGCCAGCGCACGTCCATTCCGAGGCGAGGTCCGTGAGCACGCATATTTGAAAACTTAATAATAAACCCATTACAAATGCCGAAAAAATGGGCGCGCGCGCGGCGGCAGCGCCCCCCGCCTACCCCTACCATTCTCATCTCTCCTCTCCTCTCCTCTCCTCCCCACCCCCGCCCCGTCACAAGCTGCTCGCAGTTTCGGCTCGTCTAACATTGCTTTTTTTCTTCTTTCCAATTTTTCATTTAAACTTTTATCTCACCGCTTTGACCCGTGATAATCGTTTCGTCTCCGGCCACCTTCTGATTCAAGCGATTTAAGGCGTAAGTGTTCTGGTCTAACTGGTCTACTTCTTAGTCTACTGGGGGTAGTAGTCAAGGGTCGACCCGGAAGTATAGCCCGTTCGAGACAATCGCGGGGAGCTCCCTAATGGCCCTCCCTCCTGCTGACCCGCACTGACTTTAAGCACGAGTGACGCTTCACCCAACTGCTGCCGATATGTAACTGAAGTTGAAGTAGTCACCTCCGCTCGCACCGAGGGGGAAACAACTCTGAAATTTTTGAACACCTCGTAACTCCAAAATTATCAGAAAATTCAGAAAAATTAGAAGAGTAAACAAAAATCTATGACATTACAGGAAAAATTCTGGAAAACTCACAAAATTTAGGTAAAATTCAAGTGAAAATTCACAAAAATTCAATAAAAATCCCCCCAAATTCACATAATGCGTACATCAAAATTCAGAGTTGTTTCCCCCCTCGGCTCGCATCGACAAGACGTATGCTTGCCGTTGGGGGGGTTACTCACCGAGCCCGTTGGAGAGCTGCATCCCCGGAAGACCTTGAGGCAGACCCTGAGGCAGACCCTGTGGCAGACCCTGTGGCAGTCCCTGTGGCAGTCCCGACAGGCCTGCGAGACCCTGCAGGCTTGGTTGCTGCAGCTGCTGTTGCTGTTGTTGCTGCTGCTGCTGCTGCTGCTGCTGACCCGCCAGCGAGTGCAGGTGCGCCAGGGTCGTGCTCACCACCTGGCCGTTGCTCAGCGCCAGGTTCACCAGCTGGCCCGAGTTGACGTGGCTCATCGGGATGGTGAGCACCGTCTGCGTGGCGAGGCCTGTGCGGTGCGGGTCCAACAGAGCGGTCGAGTGAGCATCATGGAGGAGACGGAGGGCGCGGGAGGGAGACGCTCTCCAACAGGAGAAGGAGGGCGTTTTGCGGCCAAGTGGTCAGCGCGCCCAGCGCGTCCGGGCCGACGGGTCGGGCCGGCTATAGTTTGTCCTCAAGGTGGTCTTCTATTCCTGGTACGCGAGCACATCAACTCCTTTGAGGGCGGCGACCCGCCTCGCCTTCCCTCCCGACCGTCCGGGTCCGACCCGACCCGACCCGCGACCCGCGAACTCAGTACTCACTCGGGCGTGCTCGCCACCGGGGCGGGGCGGCCGAGGGGGAAACAACTCTAAAACTTATGTACTCCGTAATTCAGAAGAATTCAAAATAAAAAATTAGAAACATTAGGAAAAATCTAAAAAAAAAGTTCAGAGAAATTCAGAAAAACAGAACAAATCAGGAAAATTCATAGAAATTCGCCAAAATTAACATAAATTGCAAAAATACTCTAAAAACTCACAAAATCTGTACACAAAAATTCGGATAGTTGTTTTCCCCCTCAGAGGCGGTCCACAGCGAAATGACGCTGTCGAAACGCGGCGCGCTGCGAGACACCCGCCGCGAGTGCGAACGCGATGTACTCACCGTGAGAGGTGGGGATGAGCACCTGCGCGCCCTGGATGCCCTGCACCAGCTGCCCGGAGGCGAGGATCAGCTGCGGCAGCTGCGGCGGCGACGGGCCGGCCGAGGCCGTGGCGCCGGCAGCCGCGGCGGCTGCGGGCGAGTGCGCGGCCGCCGCGTGGCCGCCGCCGAGGAGCAGGCCGCCGAGGCCGCCGAGGCCGCCCAGCGCGGGCGAGGCCGCCGCCGACACGCTGCCCGCCGCGCTCAGGCTGAGGTTGAGCGGCGCGGGCACCGGGGGCGCGGTCGGCGGCGGGCCCGGCAGCCCGGACAGCGCCTGCAGCGCGGGCAGCCCTTGCAGGCTCTGCGACAGGCCCTGGAGGCCCTGCAGGCCCTGCAGACCCTGCAGGCCTTGGAGGCCCTGGAGGCCGGCCAGGCTCTGCAGGTGTTGGAGGTTGGCGAGACCGGCGGCCACTGGAAGAAGAAGAGGGAGGAGAAAGATGCCTTTATCAACACGCCTTCAGATTTGAAGTGGTCATCGTTTAGAGCAAGACGTAAAGTACTTACAGACTCCCGCCTTGGAGTCCACGACGGGCTTGACGTCCTCGTCGTCCTCCCGGAGCTGTTTGCTCCTCCTGCGGTGCTGCTGCGCCTCCTGCTCCTTGTCGTAGTGCTCCTGCCGCAGGTCATGTCGCAGGTCCTGCACCTCGTTCAGCACGGCCTTGACGTCCTCCTCGTCGTGCTCCTCGTTCTCGTCCTCCTCCTCGTCCTCCTCAGCCTGGCTGCGGTTATTGGCAGGGCTCGCGCTGTGTCGCGACAGCGGACTGGGTCCGAGACGTGGCGACGGGGTGGTCCTGGGGCTGAGGGAACCACAGGGGTGGGTAAACTGAGCGCCCAAGGCCAAGCCGGGTCAGGACACACCGGAAACCCGCAAGAGTGTGAATGCCGCACAATGTAGTTTTGTGGAGGAGGAAACAGCTCTGAATTTTGGTGTACACATTTTTAGAATTTTCGTGATAATTTTCGTGAATTTTTGTAAATTTTTTGATCAGTTAAGTGAATTCTCACTTCAATTTTACCGAATTTTTTGAGAACTTTTCCTGAAGTTGTGTGAATTTTTCCTGGATTTTTGTATTTTTTTTTTGAAATTTTTTTAAATTTTCCTGAATTACGAACTGTAAAATTTCAGAGTTGTTTACCCCTCGAGTTGTGTTAATTCAGATTCAAGGAAGATCTATATACGACTTTTACTTGCATCGATGAGTAGGAATGGGCCAGCGCGCGACATTCACACTACTTCTGGGTTTCAAGTTCCGCGAGACGCCCCAGTACCTGGTCTTCAGGGGCCGCTCGTCGTCCACCTCAGGCTCGTCGTCCTCCTCGTCGCCGCCGCCCTGCTGCGGGGGGGCCTGCTGCAGCAGGCGCGTGTCCCTGGAGCACGAGGCCGGGGACGGCGTGCGCGACGACGGCATGCCGTTGGCGTGCTGCTGCTGCCGCGGCGGCGGCGTCGACACTTCGCTCTCGTAGTCCACGTAGTCCTGCTCGCACATGGCGCCGCCCCCGCCGCGGGCTCCTGCACCGGGGCCTGTCGCCAGGCAGCGCGGCGCCGGCACCTCCTGCAACACCAGAGGACAGCGCGTCGACATCAAGATCAACATCCAGAGAGACACGGACGAATAAACCGTCGAGAGAGTAGTGTAAGCAGCCCCGGCGCGCCCAATGTCCATAGGGCCGCTGGATGACAATGCACGGCAGCAGGGACGTTAGGCCCCGAGGCCGCTGCTGCAGCGCACCGCACCGAGTGCACAGGGGCGGTAGAGACGCCCAGAGCGGCGAGAAACATAAACCACTTGACGACAGCGGGCCGAGCCGAGCCGAGCAGAGCCGAGCCGAGCCGAGCAGAGCCGAGCCGAGCCGGGCGCGCGCGGAGGGGATGCGCCGGGGCCTAACCCACTGTGCCTGCTGGGGCTGGCTGTGGGGTGCTAAGCGGCGAGCAGGAGGACTCTGCTGTGAATAACCGCGCGAACGCTGTGCGTGGTTGGGAGGGAGGGGTGGGGGAGGGCGGAGGGAGGAGGGAACTGGCTGGTTAGCTTGTGGACAAGGGGAAGTCCCCACGCGGCTGGCGTTAAAGGAAAAAAATAAATTAAAAAAAAAAAAAAACGCAAAGAAACAACAGCACCTTGGGGCGAGGGGAGAATGTGGGCACGGGGTGAGAGGGCGGGGGGTGCCCGAGAGCGTAGCAGGGAAAGGGGGTTGGGGGCACTAAACTCTCCAAAGAATTGGATTAAACTAGAATCGAGTCCACTTGGCACGGGAGGGGACAAGGGTAAACCAGAGCGCGGTACAGGGTGTACGGGAAAGAGAAAGGGAGAGAGGGATGGTGAAAGGCGCCCCGACACGGAGAGGTGAGTGCAAAACGGGAGAAGAGGGGAGGGGAGGACGAGAGAGAGAGAGAGAGAGAGGGAGAAAGAGAGAGAGAGAAAGAGAGAGAGAGAGAGAGAGAGAGAGAGAGAGGGGGGGGGTGGAGGGAGGGGGGAGAGCAGAGAGGGGCCGCATTAATATCATGAAATGAAGCTCATTTGCATTTAAATTAGGTACGGCATTGGACTAGTGGACTGCCCAGGCTACGCCAGGCTATGGGGGTGGAGGGAGGGGGGGAGAGAAAGGGTGCGAGAACCACGGCACGGCACGGTCTGGGCGCAGACAGAGCGATAGAGGACAGCGCGCGACGAGAGAGGGAGACGGAGAGATAGAGAGCGGACGAAACAGCAGAGCGAGCGAACGGCGTAGTCAGAGAGAGAGAGAGAGAGAGAGAGAGAGAGAGAGAGAGAGAGAGAGAGAGAGAGAGAGAGAGAGAGAGAGAGAGAGAGAGAGAGAGAGAGAGAGGAAGGGACATGGGCATCCAGGAGGACAGAGCAGAGCGGCGGCGGGGCTGGTGAGGTACGAGTTGGGTTGGAGAGGACCAGGGCCACCGTGCAGCGATAGTGCACAACCTCTACTCCAACTCTCTTACTCGCTCATTCTCTCTCCACTCGACACCCTCCGCCGTCTCTCTCCCTCTCTCTCTCTCTCTCTCTCTCTCTCTCTCTCTCTCTCTCTCTCTCTCTCTCTCTCTCTCTCTCCCCCCCCCTGTCACACACTTAGTCGTCAGCGAGAGCCCCGTGGCCCATGGCATGGCTGAATGCGCTGCTTGCTCAGAGGTCGCGCGCGCCCTGCCCTGCCCCGCCCCGCCCCGCCCCGCCCCGCCCCGGCGGGAGCTGTCTGTACAAATACATGCCCCCCTCACCCCCCCCCTCCCCTCTCTCTCGCGGCCTGGAAAAAAAAACAGGGGTGAAATAAAATAGACGAAAAAAGTGACACGGCGGAAATGACACGAGGTGGCCGCGAGCGAGGTGCGCGGGGTATGAGATCGATGGCACGATTCTGCGCGCGCGCGTGTGTGTGTATGTGTGTGTGTGAGAGAGAGTGAGTGAGTGAGTGAGAGAGAGAGAGAGAGAGAGAGAGAGAGAGAGAGAGAGAGAGAGAGAGAGAGAGAGAGAGAGAGAGAGTAAGTAAGAGTAAGCGCGTGTGGTTGCGCTAAAAACGCTGAGCGGTGGATAAAACTTGAAATAAAAAATAAAAAAGAAAGAAAGAAATTATCATGTGCGATAAACCAACAACAACCACAAAGCAAAGATAAGAATAAATTCACTCTCTCGCATTTGCGGTGCCGATGTTTTGTTCTTATATAATATGTACCGGCCGAGCGGGTGTGTATATTTCGGCCCGTCGATGTTCTATTGTAGTAGGAGACAACCCTGCCTTTCTTCCCCTTACACGCGCGCGCGCACACACACACGCTCTCTTTCTCTCCCCCCCCTCTCTCTCTCTCTCTCTCTCTGCTTTGCAGAATTTATGGCAGGAATAATGACCAGCCAGCCAGGGCGTGCGGTGGCATGGCGGCGGGCGAGGCGATCGGGGAAAAAAATAATAATAATGGTTAGGTGGGCTGGGCTGGGATGGGCTGAGCCGGGCCAACAGCAAATAGAAGTAGAAGTTGGAGCAGCAGAGAGATTTCAGTGGTAAACGCACTCGTAGGCGCCCTATACTCCTTGAGTGCGAGAGAGCCAGAGCGCTAGTACACTGTTAAACAAAGTATTCCACCCTTCAACACTTTGAAATTTTCAAATACCATTTAAACACTTTAAAGTGTTCACTTCGATATTTGTGCAGTTAAAAGTGTCCAACTCCCCAGTTGGTTACTTCCCCGGTACAATGCACCCCAAGCTAAGGAAGTGGGCAACTGGCGAGTTGAACACTAATAAGTGCACAACAATCGAGGTGAACACTTTAAGTGCACAACAGCTCTGTTGAACAATTTTAAGTGTTTAAGTGGTATTTGAACACTTTAAAGTGTGGAAGGGTTGAACACTTTAAAGTGTTGAAGGGTTGAACACTTAAGGTGTTGAAGGGTTGAACAATTTAAAGTGTTGGACGGTTGAACACTTCGTTTATCAGCGTAAGGGAGGAGGAGCAGCGGCGCTGCAGAGACGAGGGGAAAATCTTTGCATTTAAGTGGACAAATGATGTATTTTTTTTTTTTTTTTTTTTTTTTTTTTTTTTTTTTAAAAAATTTGCTTCAGTTTTTTTTCTAGGATTCTGTGAATTTTAATTAATATTGCGAGTTTTCCTGATTTATTCTAAATTTTTCTGAATTTTTCTGATTTTTTCCCCGATTTTTTTTTTTTTTTGAAATTTTTCAGGATTTCCCTGAACTTTTCTGAATTACGAGGTGTTCAAAGATTTCAGAGTTATTTTCCCCTCCGGCAGAGCAGAGCAGAGCATAAGCCAGCCGCAAGCAGTCAGCCCCGCCACACAGGCGAGCGCGTTGGGTTGCCTACGCGCCGTTCCGCAGGCGCGCCCGGTACAAGGCCCGCCCGGGCCCGCCCCGCGTGAGTGCGAGGCCGCTCAAAGACGGGCGGGGAGGAGGAGGAGGAGGAGAAGGAGGAGGCCTCGGACAGGACAGGACAGGAGCGCGCGTCCCGTTACTCACACTCACTCACGCCTTTGACGGGATCCACTCGAGGAGGACTAATCTAAGAAGCGCCTGTCCCGTCCGGTCAGCTGAGCTCAGGCAGGAGGCCTTAATATAGTGCTCAACTCTCTCGCACACGCGCGCCGCGCCGAGCAGGGCCTCTTCTCCCTCATCACGAGGGATTGAGTGCGGCAAGGCGGTGTGTGTGAGAAGAACCCCCCCGCACGGCCGCTTTGGTCAGCGGGGCGATGTCGCGGACGGTTGCGTCCCGATGCGATCCGGTCCGGTGGTGGTGGTGGTGGTGCTACCGATCGTCAGGTGAATGATGGAGCTGACCGCACATGGACTGGACACGCGGGAAGGCGGCGCGAGGCGGGGGCGGGGGTGAGGCCACACCCGCGATGGGGCTGCGCCTCCGCCGTGTTCTCCTCTCATGTCCAACAGACGCTGCAGGTGCAGCGCCTCCACCGTATGCCACTCTCATGTGCACAGCCCGAGGAGGAAACAACTCTGAGGTTTTTGTACGCGTCAAAATTCAGAAAAATTCAGGAAAAGTCAGAAAAAAATCAGAAAATTTCAGGAAAATCTACAAAATTTGCACACCAAAATTCAGAGTTGTTTTCCCCTCGCCACAGCCGCGGCTTGCGCTACGCCTCCACCGTGTCCTCTCCTGCCCACGGCCTCTGCTGGTGCTGCGCCTCCACCGCGTCCTCCTCTCATGTCCATGTCGTGAAAGCGAATATTTGATGCGCCGCGCTTGCGGCGGCGGTGCCCCGCCAGCGCCTCCCCACGTCCCCGTCCGCGTTTGTATTGCTACTTTTCCCCGCGCGAGCCGCACGTATAGCAGCGCGCACGCATTTGTTCTTCCCGTTCTTTTTTCCATTTTCCTATTTTTTCTTTTTTATCAGCAGAGCGCGGCGGCGGCGGCGTGCCGTGGCGCCGTCCAGAGATTAACATTTTCGGAAGCGATCTACATATTTCCCAAACAAGAATTTCCTTAACAAGAATGAATTGGAATACGTAATGGAAAGCAAACAATCGCGGCCGTACGTCACATTTTTCCTACCGCTGCTGCTGGGGCGTGGCGAGTGGGGCGGGGCGGGGCGGTACGGGGCCAGGCATCGCGGTCAGACGTGTGGACGCACGCGGGACGTATGGACGAATGTCGTTTATCAGATACTCTCCCACACGCATGCACGGGCGGACGGCACACCCCTCCCACGCACGCACGCGCACACACACACACACACAGTGCGTCCAACCCCAATGCCTCTCTTACATCCGGTGAGACCGTTCCGTTGTAACCGTACCCCCACCTCTCCCCTCGGACCTGGTGTACCAATAGTGCAAATTTTCCTGAACTTCCCTGAATTACTCTAAATTTTCCTGAATGATCCTGAATTTTTCTGAGTTTTTTATAAATTACGAGGTCTAATATTTTTTAGAGTTGTTTCCCCTTCGCGGACCGCTAACCCTCCCCCTGCTCCCCCCTCCTGCCCCCGCACGTCTTGAGCGCGCGGCCCCCCGCTCACGCTCACACCGCCCCGCCCCACCCCACCCCGCCCCGCCACGCCGCTCCCCGCGCCCCGCGCAGCGCCCTGCCTTGATTTTGGGGTTGCGTTATCGATCACGATACAGAAGCCTTTGCGACGCCACCTCAACACTTCCATCCTACTTCACCCCGCCCCGCCCCGCCCCGCACCACCGGGACACGTGCCCGACGGCTCATGAACGGCCATTAAAAAACGAAAAGTGAGGGACGTGACAGACATAATACGTTGCGGCGCGTGGCTCTCGGGAGGAGGTGCGGCTCGTATCCCCCCCCCCTCTCTCTCTCTCTCTCACTCGCTCGCTCGCTCTCCAGCACGCTGTACGTTATGAGTTGCAGCACCACCAGCAGGGGCAGCCTGGGCTGGGCAGCCTCCTGTCAGTTCGCGGTCTCGCAAAGCCTCTTTTGGAAGAGGAAGTTGGAGGAGGAGGCAGAGAGAGAGAGAGAGATGTGGGGAGAGAGAGAGAGAGGGGGGGAGAGGGGGGATGAGGAGGATGTCGCCTCCGCAAGGCCGCGAGGGCAGGCAAAGATCAAAAGGTCGAAGGCTGATATATACAGGACGATACGGGCGCTATGTGGGGGGTCATCGGGGTTACCACGTGGGCCTTGGGCCACCCCATTGGCTATCACATGGGGTACCATCTGGGCCACCCCATAAGCCATGGACTATCGGGGCTACCTCCACTGTAAAAACAATGTTTGATTTTTTTAGGAAAAAGAGAAAAAATTGAGGACCTTGTTTAGTTGGAGGAAAACTCCTAAGATTTTGAGGAATAAGTCTCCTCAAAATTTGCGGAGATTACCCTTATTTTTGGAGGAGTCTTCCTTAAAATATAAGGGGTTTCCCTCATATTACGGAAGTTCCTCAAAGTTTTCCCTTTATCCTCAGAAAATCAGACTTTGTTTTTACCGTGTCGTGTGCAACCCCACTGTCCACCACAGGCTCTCCGATCATGGGCTAGCCCATAGGCCACTCCACTGCTGCACACCAGAACGAGTACTTACTCCGCGAGAGGTACTGAGAGAGGTGTGGGGGCGGTAGAGGTTGACAGGTCACTCGGGGGAGGGGGGAATCCCAGTGGCAGGTCACTCACTACTAGGGGATGGAGGGGGAGGGAGGGAGGGAGGGGAATGTTGCTATACCTCCTCCTCCACCACCTCTGGCCACCTCGGAGGGAAGAGACTGAGTGAGAGTGAGAGCGCAGGTGAGAAAGAGAAAGAGAGAGAGAGAGAGAAAGAGAGAGAGAAAGAGAGAGAGAAAGAAAGAGAGAGAGAGAGAGAGAGAGAGAGAGAGAGAGAGAGAGAGAGAGAGAGAGAGAGAGATGAGAGGTTGGGGAGGGGGAGAGAGGAGGGCAGGGAGAGAAGAGGCGTTAATATCAAGATATGAGCGTCATTTGCATATAAATAAGGAACAGCGGCAGCAGCAGCAGCAGCAGTGGCGGCGGCGAGCCAGTGAGCCGGGCGAGGTGTGGCGGGGCGGGGCGGGGCGGGGCGCAGCCGAGGCTGTGCACCGGCCTGCAGCGCCGGTGTGCTGAGCAGCGCGACACCTCGCCACTGCCATTGTGCATTGTGCCGATTGCTGATCCCCACCCCTCCCCACCCCACCCCACCCCTTTCTCTCGATACAGATTCGCTATAGCGCACACAGCTCGGCCAACGCGAGGGTATACGGTACGAGACGAGCAGGGCGAAGAGGAAAGTCTCGTTCTAAAATATGTTTCGCACGAACCCGGACCTCGCACACATTTTGACGGATATTCCAAGAAGAAAAAAAAAATTAAAACGAAAATAAAATCTAAGTGAAAGGAAACCTGACACCTGACACCTGAATCACACTCAGTTTCAAAAATCCGCTACATAGATCAAAAAGAATACCATGTCAGTTGTTTTTTTTCTTTCTTTCTTAAAAAAAAAATCATCTTCTACTGAAACAACGACGACCCTTGCGAGTGCAACGACCGGCCTGCTGACACGATTCTCGGTCGCGCAAGCTTCATATCAACGCCATCAGCCGAGCCATTTCCTGCCCGGAGCAGCCAGGCCAGGCGGGCCAGGCAGGCCAGGCCCAGCGCGAGCGCACCTCATGAGCGAGATGAGATAACCGAATCGCCATCACGATCATCACCGCCATCATCTCTACGAAATGCTGGGTGCTGCTCGGTCCTCCCATCTGGTCGGCCGGATTGGGGGAGAGGATTTGCTTCCTGGCGTCCAGGCCCAGCAGCAATAGTGGGCGACCGGTGCTGCTTCCCCCGGAGCGAGCGAGCGAGCGAGAGAGAGAGAGAGAGAGAGAGAGAGAGAGAGAGAGGCGGCAGTCTGCACAGGGCTCCGGTGGGGTGGGTGTGAAAGAGAGGGGTACAACCCCTCAGCGAAGGCGAGCCGGACCACCGGCTCATCAGGAGGCCTCCCCCCCCCCACTCTCTCTCTCTCTCTCTCTCTCTCTCTCTCTCTCTCTCTCTCTCTCTCTCTCTCTCTCTCTCTCTCTCTCTCTCTCTCTCTCTAGGAGGCCCTCCGCCTGCGAGGCCCCACCACATGCACCTAGGGCAGAAGGACTTAACAGCAAACTGCGCGGCTGTGCATTAGGAGGCACAGACGGTTCACCGCCGCTGATAAGCCAGGAGCTAGCCATTCTGCTTTTCATCCATCCTATGGACCTTGCAAACGCAAATTATCATCCGATATCTAAGTCTGTTTCACAATAGAAATAATAGTGGATATAGTGTTTTTAAACAGAATTAGAATTTTCCGAGTGTGCCAGCCACACCCGCACTATTCTAGGGCATTATTCGTCGAACTACGATGACAGCGCATAATACGCATATTACCACGCGACAAATGTCTGAAAGTTGTACATTTGTAGGTGTGTTCATTTCCTTGCTGCATTTTCAGCGTACAAACTTGGATCATTTTCCAGAGTGGAAGAGGACTGCGTGAACGGAAAGGCATCTCTAAACGGGGAAAGAAACCGTATAAGCTGGATAGGCACTAGGTGCACTAGCTGCCTTAGCTAATTTTTTTTGCTGAACTGGAAGACGCCCAATCTGGTATAGCAAACGCTAGTGTTGGTTTTATCAGGAAGAATTTACTAAGACAGGTATTATTTTCATCTGGTGCCATATTAGCTGATGTATTAGCTCTCATAGCGAATCTTTTCTTTCTTTTTTTTTCTCGTACAGTTCGTTGTTGGAAGGCGGTCAGGTCGGCCGGTGGCTCCGGTGCGGCTGCGCTGGCTCTCTACGGTCGGCGTCAGCCTCCTTCATCTTGATCTGTCAGCCCGGATGGGGAGAGCACAAGTCCGGTAGCACAACTCACGGTAGTAATTATCAACGACCAGAGGCCCCGTGCGGGGCGGGGCGGGGCGGGGCGGGGCAGGGCCGGGCCCAGGCCCAGGCACAACAAGGAGCAGCGCGGTCGGGCATTGATGTGAATCATTTAAACGGACGCTCCGCTCCCGCCACTCCCCTCCACGGGCCAAGCAGCATCCTCCAAGCCTTACTCCCTCGCGTACCGTATTCACCGTCGTCTACCCCAAGTGGTAATAATAATAATAATAATAATAATAATAATAATAATAATAATAATAATAATAATAATAATAACAGTTAACTGGAATTCAACTACTGTGACGTCACCTTCTTTCTTATGTGAAAACTGTCACACTGGTCAGAATGTGATGACGTCACGGTAATTGAAGAACAGTGTAAGAAGGAGATGAATAATTTCAAAAATCTTATCAATGTTGCGAACATATAAATTTAACAGCTCACAAAGCTGATCTTTCTACCTTCCATCCCTTTCTCCATCCGCCCAGCCCAAGATTTCTTTCTCCCATTATTTTCTTTCCATACATCTCTCCTCGTACTGCCTCCGCGTGCCCTGCCCTGCGCGGATGCTCACCGGGCGCGTGTTTATGTAAACGAAATGTATTGGCGAGCATAAACACGTTTAATTCAGAATAATGGAAATGATAACAATAAAAAAAAGAAAAGAGGTCCTGGGAATAATAAATTGGTGTGTTGCCACTTGGGGGTCTCGGGCCGGCAGCGGTTAGGCGCGCGGGGCGACACAGAAGGACAAGGAGCAACGAAAAAGAAGTAAAGAAAGAGAGAGGAAGGGAGATGGAGACGAATGCCGCTGTACTTACAACTCTTCAGCCGCTAATCACAGAAATGCAAATCACAGATTTATAACTTCCTCATTAAACAGAGAGGCCAGGAATAGGAGGAGAATGAGAGGGAGAAAGAAAAATAAAAATAAAAATGGGTCCCGATTCAATCTGAGTGCGACAGGGCGAGGGATAAAAGGAGAAGGAGTATTGCTTGAAGAGGGCCAACGACGCCAAGCTATTATGTTTTCGGCCCAAGCAGTGTTTTCTTATTTATTTATTATCACTCGGCGCTCGCGCTGCCGCGCCGCCGCTTGCGTTTTCTCCTCGTGTTTTTTTTTCCTTCTTTCTCTTTATTATTCTCTTGTCAGTGCCCGGGCTTTTTATGAACGAACCAAGGAGACGGTTCTCGAATTAAAATTAGTATCGTAATTTTTGCCCTCTTAACTTGTTAGAGGAGGAGGAGGAGGCTGTGCGGGGCGCGGGAGTGGCGCGGCGCCCGTGGGGCAGTCTGAGCACAATTACGAACTGTCACATAACTCAGGTGGTGGGGCGCGCGCCGCTCAACAGGGCGGGGCGGGGCGGGGCGGGGTGGGGCCGAGGTGGTCACTGCCTGGTCAGTCGGACTCCAATCCCTGCCGCCGGCGCGCCGCTGCCGCAGCCACTGCTGTGGTGGCGGCGGCGGCGGTGTGGCTGGTGGGGGCGCTCCGAGCCCCCTTCCACTAACCCTGACCCCATCTATAGCCGCGCGCTGCCGCTACTCGCCTGCTCGGCGCGGGGTTAGAGCCGGCTAGCCGAGGAAGGAAACAACTCTGAATTTTGGTGTACACATTTTGTGAATTTTTGTGGAATTTCGTTAAATTTTTAGAATTTTTTGTGAATTTTCACTCGAAATTCTAGCTGAATTTTACTGTTTTTCCCCTTATTTTCTGAACTTTTCTGTTTTTTTTTTTTCTTTTTCTGAATTATTTTCCTGCATTACGAGGTGTACAAGATTTCAGGTTTCCCCTTCGCAACTAGTGGGCTTGTACAGCTCTACTCTCCGCAAGCGAAACAAAAAAATCACAAATGAAAGGGAGCGCGAGATAGGTGAATGCTAGGTGGGGAAAAAATATATAACGACCATCGCGTGGACAAGGGGAGGAAAAAAAATCCTAAACTCGATTCGTCATAATAATTACGACCGAACCGACAATACCTACGGGATCTGAAAGGCGAATTACACATATCGGAGCGTCGGGTCATTACCGATTACCATCGGCCATCCATTTCTGCCGACATACATCCGACCCAGAGACGCAGCGTCTCAGAGCGCGGCGGCTCAAATAGAAGGGAAGATCGCCTCGCGGAGCCTCCGCGGGACCACACCAAAGAAAACGTGAGCACTGTAAGAGTGTAACGGCCGAATTAAACCCTTCCACTCGCCTCGGCCTCGGCAACCGCGCGGCGCGGGGCGGGGCGGGGCGGGGCTCCGCAAATTAGAATCGGCGCGGAATGAATAAGTTTTATGCCGAATACAACAACGAAGGCCAGTGGGTGTCGACTGTCGGCAGGCGCCTGGCCCAGCGTGGCGTGGCGTGGCGTGGCGGAGAGGAGCGAGGCGCCGGGGAAGGCCCTTGTTTGGCTTGTATCTGTTGCTGTTTTGCGGTTCTTTGCGATGCGCCCCTCCCCTTCCTTCTCGTCTCTCTCTCTCTCTCTCTCTCTCTCTCTCTCTCTCTCTCTCTCTCTCTCTCTCCTCCTTAGCGAGGGCACCCCGCATGCCCCACGCCCACCACGTCCGTAATAAAGCTGCCAACCGTTGACGCCTCATTATTGTAATTGTACCGCGACACAGCCGATAGGCCTCCTGCGCGCACGCGCTCGCCGCCGGCCCTCCTTGGTCCGCGAGAGCGAGAGAGAGAGAGAGAGAGAGAGAGAGAGAGAGAGAGAGAGAGAGAGAGAGAGAGAGAGAGAGAGGGGGGGGGGACTATTTAAACTCGGAGAAGTATACAACGCGCTGACATCGCGCGCGCACAATCCGTTTCACCGCAACGCACGAGTGCCGCGCGCCGCACAAGCGGTATGACATTCCAGTGTCGTTCAGCACACACAGACACGTTTTATGATGAATAATTGGCGGAGCGATAGTTTACGACCGGCGCTATGATATAGTATTGCACAGCGGCGCCCGGCTATTGACCAGCATGCTCTCTTTTTTTTTCCCGTTAAAGCTCTTGTGTGCGAGAGAGTGCGCGAGCGCGCGTGCATACATGATAAACGTATACCGGCCAGCCACGATTGTGCATAAGATGCGCATTTCCAGTTTGCGCGCGCGCACACACACGCGCACACACACACTGACACACACGTCCCATAAATATTAGGTTAGCGAATAAGCGGGCACAAATTAAAGGGCTCAACGAAAATTCATTTAATTTTGCCAGCGCTGTGGCAACGTACGCAAAAAAAAAAGGACAACAAAAAACGAGAAAACGCACTGAGAGGTCTGGAGATAAAAAAAAAAAGAGTGAGCGAGAGCGAATGGATTACTTCAAAACTAATTATTTGGGCGTACCACGCTGCTGCTGTCGCTGCTAATAGTAGGTCTGATTATTTCTGTATTCCGGGAACTAAAGATATACCACACCAACTGAACGAATCATTACCCGCGATAGTGAATGTAAGAATCTACGCTGCGCTGAAAGCGGACGCCGGAGAGACAGAGACGGACACACAGACAGTGAAAAATACTCGTAGGATTACGGGAAAATTTTCCAGAAAGTGTAGCCGTAAAATTACGATTACAAATCGTTACATTACAAGCACTACCTTATCGATTTGAAATTCAACTACGAAAAAGAGTAGTTTGTCGTAAAGTTGCAAAAGTTTTCGGAAGTCGTAATTTACAAAATACATTGCAAATCTACAAACATATTTTTCACAGTGGACAGGTAGCTGCTCGCGATGAGCCATTCCTTCCTCTGCCCCTCTCCACTCGTGAATATTCGGCAAGGCATTACGGATCAGCTTAAACGAGATGATAAAACACGGACTTCCAACCCACAGAGCTATCGGTCCGCTCTTAAAGGCCCGGCCCCGCCCCACCCGGCCCAGCCCGCGGAGTTGTCAAAGAAAATCGACGTATTGCGATCGTACAATAGAAGACACGGAGCCGTCTACGGGTCTTATTTCATTTCCATTTGAAAATCAGTAGATGTCAAGTGTCAAGACTAAACAGTTTTTAACAATTGCATTTTTGTTCTTTTTTATAAGGCTATTGTAATTGTGGACAAGTTCTAAAACACAGTTTCCTTACACGACCCTTAATATGAAAAGGAAAACAGAGGATTGGGAAAGGGAAAAAAAAACACAGAGGAAAAATGGCTGCTTCAGGCCGTTTTTGTATGCGTGGCGGGGCGCCGGTTCGACAAGGAAGGAGAGAGAGAGGGCGAATGCAGAGCACAGAGTCGGCATGAACACCCCAAGACATTAATAGCCTACTTTCGGTTAATTAAAAAATCTGCACGTAGTTTAGAGGACGTGCAAATGAGCCACTCTACAAGACCCCGAAGCTAGCTTGGCTTTAGACTGGGACTGCTGGTGGGGCGCGAACTTACAAATGCAGAGAGCGCGCGCACGCACGCACACACACACACACACGGAGACATATACACACACAGAGGCGGTATTAGGCACTCAAGTTTGTCTCCGCTAATTTTCGGTGCGGAGCGTTAAATTGACTCCCTGGCCGCGCGCACATTCTCTCTGCCTGCCTAGTCTCTCTCTTTCTCTCTTTCTCTGTCAGCCTACCCAGGCACCCCATCCCCACTCTTAGACCACAGTTCTTTCTTTTTTCTAACATATAATAAATTTCTCATCAATTTTAAAACAAAAATAAAACAAGAGTTATTTCAAGTAAAATAAAATAATTAAAAAAAAAATACTTTTAGGGTACAAACAAAAAACCTGCATGGCTATTTTGATGAAACAAACTTAAACTAACTCACTCCCCTGACCCAAATTGTAAACGAAATCCCTCCAATAAATACTTGCAAATACTCTCTCTCTCTCTCTCTCTCTCTCTCTCTCTCTCTCTCTCTCTCTCTCTCTCTCTCTCTCTCCCCCCCCCCTCTCTCTCTGCCCCAGCTACGCCACTGGGGATGTCCGAGGCTAGTCGCGGCACCGGCGAGAGGCTTCCAGCGGGGCCGCCGCTACTCCTCCGCCCGCGCTACACCCAGCCGGCATACACTAGCGCGGCTGTAATCTTATTAAATTTACATATTAATCAACGGATTTTAATTATCCTTTACAAGTCTCCTGCCCGCCCCCTTTCACCCGTAGTGAGCGAGCGAAAGAGAGAGTGGGGTAGGGTGAGGGGGGTGGGGGAGAAGAGGATGGTGCGGCGAGCGAGAGGGAAAAGGGAGAGGGATGAAGGAGAAGGAGAGAGAGAGAGAGAGACTAACACACACCTCGACCCGCTGGCGCAGCTTCCATCTCAACCCGTTTCGCAACCTCTACTCTCTCCCCCCCCCCCTCTCTCTCTCTCTCTTCTCCACCCCTCTTTTCCTCGGCACCCTCTCCCGCGGCGCGGGTGTCCATCTGGCCTCTCTCGCGTCCGTTCCGCACAATGTGTGCTGGTGAAGAGTCCGAACCCGCACGCCGCACGCACGGTCCGCTATTGCGACATTGTGCTGATTTTCTCCGATGAAGTGAATTCGCTACTCCAGCTCTCCACTGCGCAACGCAATCAGCCAGTACCTCTTCGTACATCGGAAACCTCTTTACACTCAAGCAGCGCGACAAACCATTATTACTGGACCAAAAGTAACACTTTAAGAATAAAAAACGGAGGGGGCGGGGTGGCTGAACAAAAGCCAACTTAACAGCCTTGCTTTTATTTATGGAATGACAGTACGGCGAGGGGTGAAAAGCTCTGGATTTTGATGTATAGATTTTGTGAATCTTTCTGAATTTTTGTTCAATTTTTGTTCAATTTTTGTTCAATTTTTGCTTGTATTTTTCCTATTCTTAGTGATTTTCCTAATTTTTTTTCTAATTTTAACAGAATTTTTTGGAATTTTTTAAAAACATTTTTTCTGAATTACGAGGACTACCAAAAAAAAATTAGAGTTATTTTGCCATTGCGTAAAGGGTATTGCCGCCGCGTAATCACTCGGGCGTGAATACCCCATCCCCGCGCCCCTCCGACATGACTCACTGCTGCTCAGGTATCGTGGCTGGCTGGCTGACCTGGCCGCTGATAGACGCCGCTCTCTGTACGCCCCTGACTCACTGCCGGCCTACCTACCCACCAACCGCCTGCTGTCACCTCTCCATTAGCAGGACTAGATGTACCAATTGTCCCCGGCCGGCCGGGTCGGGTCGGGCGGTCCAGACCCTTGCCCTGCCCTGCCTCGCCCCGCCCCGCCCCGCCTCACGTCCGACAGATGCACCTTCTAAATGATTCCGAGTCGCCTAGCGACCTCTCGACACGAGTCGCCACTCCGCTCCGACCTCCGGCCTCCGTCGCGTCACCCCGACTGACTCGAGAGTCGTTGGTCGGACACGCAGCCACCGCACCGCCGAGTACTGGGAGGAGGAGGAGCAGCAGGAGGGTGGTTAGGTCCCCGGCACGGAAAAGACACTCCGCTGCGAAAATGCGGTTGTACATTTCATCAAGGACGGAGGTGGCGTTGCGATTCCAAACAGCTATCGGCGATGGGGGATCCCTCATACAAAATGTGGACAGTGATTTTTTTGATTTTATTATTTTGATTTTTCAATGGAAATTTCTGTCAATTTTTTATCAATTTTGACCTTTTACTTCCTTTTCTGAATTTTTTCCGATTTAATTTCTGTTTTGAGTTTTTTTTTTCTCGATTTCGCGGATTTTCTGTTTCATTCGTACAATGATTTTTCGAAGTAAACCCCCACCCGCCCCCCACCCCCTCGCAACTCGGCTCGGCAGCGCGGAGACAGCCCGACTCCCTAACCATTTTTATCGCCGTGTCTCGCTCCTTGCCCGCCCGCTTTCATCACTACGGCACTACCTCTCTCATTCATTCTATCATCCCTTTCTCCGACTTCTCTTTCTCCCTGCTTCTCTCTCTCTCTCTCTCACACCCTTCATCACCCAAAAAGCTACCACGGCGCGCGTAATTTACATTAATCCAATAATTGCAGGGGGTTTCCTAATTAGCAATTCAAATGAGTAGGGGTCGGGATATATAATGCAAAGTACAGGCAACGGGGATGGTGGGGGGGGGGGGAAGGCGGGGGGTTAGGGTGCGGGCGGTACGGTGGGGGTGGGTGGGGGCGTGGGGGGCTGGGGTGAGTGGGGGTGGAGAAAGGGGCAGAGGGGCAGCATCCACAGCTGGACCGACACGACGCGTCATCACGGCCGTGTCGCCGAGAAAGCCATACTCCAGGACCTCATTCGATCCAACATGAGGGGGGGGGAGGAGGAGGAGGAGGATGAGTGGGGGGGAGGGGAGTTTGCGACGATAGGGGGAGGGTCTCTACCACTGCAAGTTCGTCACCGCTCCCCGCTAGAAGTACCCAGTGGTCCTGATTAGCGCAAAAGTAAAATCCGCGCGAGCACCCCACAACTGACTGAGTGGACATAATGGAGTGAAGCCCGCTCTACATGCAAAATACATAGCAGCTCCATTCCCTTCGACTTCCCTCTTTGTGCTTCCATAGAAAAGTAGGTAAAGTTCCCTCAAACAAACTGGTGAGCAGACGGGCATCTCCGCCTGCCTGCCTCCTAAGCAGAAGGTAGCTTAGCTTATGAACCTTAGATCTCAAAAGACCTTTGGTTTGGTTACTCTGGAAATCCAAGTGTACGAATGTCGCACACTTGTAAGTGTGCGAAGATTCATTCGTACACTTGGCCACTCAAACGTGTGAATATTCTAGGAAAATTCACACGTTTAAGTGGCCAAGTGCACGAATGAATCCTCGCACACCTACAAGTGTGCGACATTCACACACATGGGTTTACAGTGTATGTGCGGAAAGCTTTTGTCGCACGTCACCGCAGGCTGCGGCGAATACAATATGAGTCATTCACCGCGTGACTCTCGAAAATTCACTGCAACATTTTTAGAGATCAGCGCAGTTGAATTACTCGTCCGGCCCGCAACCTCGCGGTAGGACGCCCAGCAGCGGCTCGTGACGCGTAGAACGAGGTTTGAGCTCAACACAGCGCTCGGCCGAAAGACCGGCTGCCCCGCCCCACCCCGCCACCCCTTTTACCAGCCCCTCTTGTCCCGCCACTCACTAAAAACTGAAGGAGTTCCGTCCGGCTGCCGGCTGCCGCACGGTGGGGGGCCGCACGGGCGGGGTGGGGGGGGTGTGGGGCGGGGTGGGGCGGGGTGTGGGGCGGGGTGAGGTGGGGTGTGGTGGTGTGGGGCGGGGTGAGGTGGGGTGGGGTGGGGCGGGGCGGGGCGGTGACAGAGGAGGGGCGCACCGCCGAGATCGTGTGAGAGATAGCGAGCAGCGAGGCGTGGCGAGTGCACTGGAAAAACAAAGGTAGAACCTATGATGCCTTCGAGAAACTAGCCTTCCGACAGGCATGACGATTGTGTCCGAAGGCACTTTGATTTAGCAGCTTATTTCGCCGGGTACATTAGTGTAAGTGCAGCAGGTGCTATTTTTTATAACGACGTTTTAAAGGGCACTAATCCTAGCAGCACCCCTGCTGAAAGGATGTTTTGTCCTATCTGTGATTTTCGTGAGAGATAGATAGATAGATAGATAGATAGATAGATAGATAGATAGATAGATAGATAGATAGATAGAGTCGAGGGCATCGTAAGTAGGTGAAAATTCACACGAATGCACCAGTGTGAAGCAGGTATTATCTCCGCCTACAAAGGAATATATAGAAAAAATATATAAAAATCGGGGGAAAAACGACAGAAAATTGTGATAATTCAAAAATGGGGGTAAAAGATCAAAATTTCTCAGAAAGCGACAAATTTTCCTTGATAAATCAAAAGAAAAAGTAAAAAAATAAATCATTGTACACATTTTGTATGAGTGATTCCCATCCCCCCCTTCCCCTCGCCAATAATACCACTGAAAGGTAAGGCTCCTTGCTCAGGGCGTGCGCTGCCCCCCCCCCAGCCTGACTCACCGCACCACTAATCGTCACAGGAGGACACGATGACGCACGGCGGGTTGCGTGGCGCTTACCTGGAACAGAAAACACACATCAAACCGCGTCGACATGAAAGGCAGTTTTACTTTGAACCCTGCACGCGAGCGGCAGGCCACTGGTCAATGGTGCGGAAACACCACGGGGGTTAACGAACGAACGAACGGCCAGATATATACTTGGTGGTTCGAACCATATTGTGTGGGCGTTGCAGTGAGAAATATGAAATACTGGTAAGGTGACAGAAATAGTTGTGCCACGACACGAATAAGTTGCCCCCACTATACCGGGTGTCCCAGAGAATACACGGCAGTGTTGCGGGATTGCATACTCGCCAGAGCTGCAGGGGCTATGGCGCCTTACGGCCGGAGTGGGTAGGCAGACCCGCAACACTGCCGTGTGTTCTCTGGGACACCCGGTATTATGGGCGATTAAAATATTTCATTGTGATATCAGAGCTAAGCAAAATCTGGTCGTTGCAGCAGCCAAACATTTCTTTGAAAATATTTGGTCCAGACATTTATTTTTCTCTCTCATTCACTGTTAAAAATATCTTTGTAGATTTACGATATATTTTGTAAATAACCACTTATTAAAAATCTTGTAAATTTACGACAAACCCATTCATACTCGAATTTGAAATTCAAGATGATATGTAGTGCTTTTAATTTTACGATTTGTGATTGTAATCTTACAAATCCGCTTCGTAGAGAATTTTCACGCAAAGCTACAACACTATAATCTTCACAGTGTTTGTAAAAGTGTAATTTGAATAACATTCTGAAATATTCAAGAAATGTATACTAACGTCTTAAGCAAGGCATTCACTGTAGTGTAGTCTCGATCCCCAATCGCAAGCATGCTGCTTCTCTGACACACACACACACACACACACACACACACACACACACACACACACACACACAGCGCAGTGTGTGCTCCACTGACACAGTGTCCGCGGCGGTCACAGCATGATATCAACAGCCCCGCCCTGGGCCGGGCCCCGCCCCGCCACCAGCACATGTATCACGGCCGGAAACGGTTGAATCAAATTAACGCGCGATGCGCGCGCGCGGTAGTTTCGTTTTGGGCAAAGGGCGCGGACATAGCGGCGAGGGGGCGGGGCGGGGCGGGGCGGGGCGGGGCGGGGCGGGGTAGGGGCGCTCAGCTGATATTGTCCTCTCCATTAGGCCCGGCCGGCCGGGGCGGGACTCATTATGCCAACACGCAAACATGTTGCACCGCGTGTGTGGGCCGTCCGTGCAGCGTGAGGGCGGGGTGGGGGCGGGCCGTCGGGCGGAGGGCCGGTCCGAGGGGTCCTTCGCTATATATAGCTGTATCAAGCGTGCACCAACTTTTCAGATTTTTCTGGGTTTTTCGTGAGTTTCAGTGATTTGTACTGATTTTTGTTTTCATTTTTTGTTTTTTATTTTTTTTTATTTTTAATGACTTTTCCTTGATTGTTTTCAGATATTTTTTTTCTGATTTTTCATGATTTTTTACTGTAATTTTTGAAACTGATTTTTTAACTGATTTCATTTAAGGGTATACCCTGTTTTTATTGTAAGAAGGACCGAGTCGGTCTCGTCGAGGGGTGGTGGGGGCGTCAGTTTCCCAAAACTCAAGAGGTAAGAATTCAACAACTCATGAATTATTTTTTTAAGTAAACGGAATTAGCCACTACGAAAGTAAAACTGGTACAGGAACATGCGGTAAGATGAGAGTTTAGCACGAGTAGCATAACACCTGTTGTGTGCCCTGCTGTGCGCATGTGTGTGTAAGTGTGTGTGTGCGCGCGAGGGTGTTGGCTGCAGCACTGCATACACTACACACACAAGTTGGCAAATATCACAAGGCGATACGTGAACGCGCTCATGCACCACCGTGATGCAGTAATGTCCCGCAGTAATCGTGCCGGCGCGGGGGTGATGGCGCGGGGAGAAGGGGGCATAGAGACTCGCAGCAATGTTGGAAAGAGGAGGCAGCAGGGGGGGGGGGGGGGCAAGTGATACGAGGGGGATCACTCATACAAAATGTCAACAGTGGCTATTATTACTTGAAATACTTTTGATTTTTTTTTGTTTTCATCTTTATTCGATTTTCAACGAAAATTTCTATCACTTTTAGATACATTTTGATCTATTACCCCAGTTTTAACTTTTTTTCCCCCATTTATCTCGTTTTTTAAATATTTTTTATTACTTTAATTTTTCTCGATTTTTTGGGGTTCTTGATTTTTCTGAGTTTATGAACGATTTTTTAGGGGCCGTACAACGATAGTTTGAAGTGACCCCTTCCCTCGGTCCGACCAGTCCGACGCGGGGCCGGCCGCTGGAATGCGCTGCACGCCTATGCGGCTGCGCGCGGGCTGCGGTCGGCAGCAGCAGCAGCTGCAGCCCGGAGGTCCGGAGGTAGGCAACCAGACCGCGCGGCTGCCCGGCGGGCCGGCCTACCCAGAACGGCGCCGTGCGCAGCCGGCCCGGCCCGGCCCAGCAGCGCTGCACAACACTCCCTGCGGTTTGTTTTCCTTCTTCTTCTTCTTCTTAATTTTTAATTTTTTTTTCGTTTATAGGAGGCGCCAGGCGCATGCTTCAAACCAGCCCGGTCATTTATTTTTCTCTCTCACCGACTCGCGCCGCGCTTTATCGTCCGTATCGATCAGCAGCGTATGCGGCGTATGCGGCGTACCCCAAACAGGAACAGCGGCGCACACCACGGCGCGCGGCCGCGCGGCCACAGCAACTACTCTTTTCCTGTTTTCTTGTTTGTCATACAGCAGAGACCGACGACTGACTGCTTTGCTCGAACGGAACGAGGCCGCCCAGAGAGAGAGAGAGAGAGAGAGAGAGAGAGAGAGAGAGAGAGAGAGAGAGAGAGAGAGAGAGAGAGAGAGAGAGAGAGAGAGAGAGAGCGTTGACCCGGCGCAGATGTGTGAGCGTGTGAGTACATAATAAGGTGGACGCGTCCGTCCGTCGCGACGCGCAGCGGTATGTCACTTTACAAACTCACGGTTGGCCCCGGTATATATGTAGAAGTACACAGTGAAAGAAAAAGAAAAGGAAAGCGTGCGAGAGGGGTTTTGACACCTAACTCACCTGTGCTTCTATCCTCTTCCCTTACCTGTCTGCTGTCTCCCCCCCCCCTCTCTCTCACTCTCGTTCTCAATCTCTTTCCGTTCCCTCTTTCTCCCCCCCTATGAGGGCATAAAAACACTGCACGCACTGCAGGGGATGCGATTATGTTTATTTTTGCGTGTTTTAGTTGGCATTACATTTCTTTTTATTCTTTTATAAAATGGGAAACGAAATGCAGGTCCCCGTAAATTAATAGACGCAGACACACGAGGTAACAAAAGCACCCCGCCTGTCCGGTGCACACACACACACACACACACACACACACACACACACACACTAATAATCACAACCCCTGCGTTAGGAACAAGGCACGCGCGCTTTCAGTACAAATTAACAATAGAAGGAAATTGTACATTTGCTCCATGTTTTATTATAATATCTCCACGCTCTTAAAAAAGGTGGCAGGGAGGAGGGGGTTAAAGGGGAAGCGGATAATGGAGAGAGAAAATGAGAGAGACAAAAGAGAGAAAATTAGAGAGTGGTGGCGGTGGTGGCGCTGGGTAGGGAAGTTCCAAGCAGAGAGCATGTGGATGTGTCAGTGTCAGAGAGAGTGAGAGAGAAAGACGCTCTCTTTCGCAAACCTGGGGTGGGACTGGGACAGTTTGACTGATGTTTGCGTTGCGTGGCACACATGAAGATATTTTAAATCGAGAGAAAACGAGTCAGGTGCTGGTGAACAAGGATGCTCGATCGTCGTGAGGTGGCTTTGGTGATGTTTGAAAAGAAAAGGAGGGAGGGAGGGAGGGAGGGAGAGAGAGAGAGAGAGAGAGAGAGAGAGAGAGAGAGAGAGAGAGAGAGAGAGAGAGAGAGAGAGAGAGATGGTGACGTGCAGCCCCCATCCTGTCTCTGCTCCTGGTGGTCCATAATGCAAAGTAATAATCGCCGAGTGAAAGAACCATCTTCGCCACGTTGGAGCGAGAGAGACGAGACCAGCGCTTTGCAGAGGAAACGGAACGAGGAGGGGGTGAGAATAAAAGGGATATATGGATAGACGAAATTAAAGAAGCAGGGGAGGAGGGAGGGGGGTGAGCATGATGGGGACGCGGCGCGAATATAATTACGAGGAAATGAGTTTCAAGAGCCGTGCGCGCGCTGACTGTGCGCGCGACCGTTTTCCATATGCAGGTGTTCGACTATTGGCACGCACGCTGTGACTATTGGCACGACCAGAGAGGCCGTTTGGCGCCGGTGCGCTCCGCTCCGCTGGGGGCAATATCGTGCACCCAGCCTCCCCCGCACCAACACCGCTCCGCATTTTCGCGCCGTCAGAGCTAAACGTTCCACATCAAAATTCTCTTTCTCTTTTAACGAACCAAACATAATAAAATGAAAAAGAAAACTAAAAGCCCACAACTAGTTCACCTTATATATTTTTCCACCACTTATTGCTAGTGCACCGCAACCGCACACAAGAATAAATTAAAGCGCAAGTCTGAAACACGACTCGCTGCAGTACACCTCGCAGAGTGAGAAGTACTGTGCTAAATGCACGGGCTGCTGGTGGGAGGGGAGCAGGCAGGCGCTATGCGCTGTGCGTGCGAGGCCTCGTTAAGTGCAGGGTGGGGTGGCTGGGGCGGGGTGGGGCGGGGTGGGGCGGGGTGGGGTGGGGTGGGGTGGGGCGCACGGCTCACGAACCGCAGGACGCAGCATTCGGTTCATCGAAGTTTGTCCTACATTCCTTCTACCTCCAGGCCACCTCACCCCACCCCGCCCCGCCCCGCCCCGCCCCGCCCCGCCCCGCCCCGCCCCGCCCGACACCATAGCGCCACTGCTGCGGCTTCAACTACTGTCCCCCTCCCCTCGTTTCAGCCCCTTCCCCCACTCAAGCGACTGCCCCCTTCACCCCCAACCCCTCCCACCTCTCCCCCCTCACCGCAAGGTTAGTTAATGAGCCCAACTCAAGGAAGTCGATGCGGCCCGCCTGAGCTGGATTGGGCTTTGAGTAGGGGGTATGGGGGGATGGGGAGACTTGCGGGGGAGAGAGGGACAAGGTGGCGGCGATAGTGGAACAAAGTAGTACAACAGCAGGTGCCTCTTTGTTCCCCCAGTGCAACTATCACAGTGTTCCACCCGCCCCCCCCCCCCCTAAAATTGCAGACGACAAAGACGATAGCAGGACAATGAGCGGAAAACCTTCACTTAGTCATGGTAAAGAAGTATCCCCCTAGCAGCAATCATTGACTGGCAAAAACTTACGGTGAGCAGAAAAATAAATAAGGGTTGGCGATGAGGCTAATAATAGCTTCTTATACGCACGTCCGACGAGGGGGAAACAACTATACAATTTTTGTACAAGTACAGGTGCACCTAGTAATTTAGAAAAATTCAGAAAAAATCATAAAAGTATAGGTAAAATTTTAACAAAGATTCAGAAAATTCAATAAAATTCACGAAAATTCACAAAATTTCTCGAAAATTTACAAAATTTGTACACCAAAATTCAGAGTTGTTTCCCCCACGACGCTCGATCTCTGCAGCAGCTCAGCTGCCTCTTGTATGCGCTGCAGCCTTCCCCCGATCCCCGCGCCTGCCTGCATCGTCACCAACAACAACAAACGCACCAGCATGAGGCGAGCGGTGAATAAGAAAGTCATCACAACAGGGAAGAGACGCCGCCCCACAGCGGCCGGGGCAGCGCCGCCGTGCTGCCGGCGTGAAGGAAGGAAAAGATAAAGAAGCCAGAGGGGTGGGGGGTGGCGCCAGCGACAACCTGTGGAGCCCGAGTGCGGTGGGGCGCGGCGGGCGGGGCGCGGCACACGGAGGAAGCCAAGGAAGGGGCGGCGGCGGCTGTGCTGTGCCCCGCATTAAAACCTTAGGGAAGGTTCGGCACAAGCTCACACAGGCGACTGGCTCGGGGCGGGGCAGGGTGGGGTGGGGTGGGGTGAGGCGGGGCGAGGTGGGGCAAAAGGAAGGCGTGCGACCAGACAAAAGGGCGGCAACAAAAGGCAACGAGGAAAACTTGTTGCCGCGGCCGGGCGTACCGTCGTGGCTTAGCGCAACGTGGCGGGGCGGGGCGTGGCGGGGCGGGGCGGCCGCAGCAGCGGAGGTCAGGGCAGCAGGACCCGATATTTCGGCGAGGTTTCGCGCATTTATCGCCAAACGAACCCCTCGAACAAAAGTGCTCTATAAAAGGCCGCGGCCGCGCGTCTGGCTGGAGGCCGGGGGAGGGACGGGCGGGGCGGGAAGGCAAGACAAGGCGTGCGCGGCCGCCGCGGCCAGGAATAGCGACGGCAGCAGGAATTAAGAGCGCGCTTAGAAACAAGAGGGGGGGGGGGCGAAGCGCTAATGTCTCTATATTTGAAACGTTTGAAAGGGGCGCGCGGCGCCGCGCGGCAAACGCACTCGCGGGCGTTGGGGGAGGGCGGGGCGAGGTGCGGTGGCAGGGCGATTGCCACCCCAACCCACCCCACCCCACCCCACCCCACCCCACCCCACCCCACCCCACCCCACCCCACCCCACCCCACCCCACCACTCGCCTCGAGCCAGGAGGAGGTCCGAGGCTGTGCCGCCACCGCCGCTGCACTTCAAAAGAAGGGTGATCGACCGGCTGGTCTGGTCGCGGCCGTGAGCCCGGATGGGCTGGGCCGGAGGGAAAACAACTCTGAAATTTTTCTACACCTCGTAATTCAGAAAAATTGAGAGAAATTCAGAAGAATTCTGAGAAATATGATAACATTCAGGGAGGTCCTGAAAATTTCACACAAAAATAGGTAACATTCAAGCAAAAATTCACAAAATTTTTACTCCAAAATTCACATTTGTTTCCCCTCGGGCTAGGCTGGGCGTTAGCACAGACAGTGGTCCAGACTTCCGGGCGAAAGGGAAAGTTTGTTTGGAAAAGAGGGTCGAGCGTCGTGCTGGTTATTGAGGCTAAAACATTCAAGAAAAGGCTTACTAGCAAACAGAAAGAGTGCGCTTGCGCAATTAGGATGGAGCAGTCATATGCTCTGTGCTTTTAATGATTCGCATACTGGCACTCGGCCTAAGCGTGTGCCTCTCTCTCTCTCTCCTCTCTCTCTCTCCTCTCTCTCTCTGAGAGTGAGTAAATGCGCGAGTCTTAGGGGTGCAAGTGCAAAGTAAGCCCTTCTTCCCGTCGTGCGAGACGGATGACTGCAAGGGTCTGCACCCTCACCCTCAAAGACGTGTAGACACACATACACGCACACACACACATGCACGGCAGAATCCATACTTAGATCGGCCGCCATCAATACGAGAGGCGAGAGGGCCGCACGGCGGTCGCAACTCTGCATCAGCGGCCAGGTCTCCCCTCCCCGCGCGGCTGGCCCTTCTAAAAGCGGCAGGCAGCCTCAACCGAGGAGGAAACGACTGAGAATTTTCAGGAAAATTTACAAAAATTCAGGGAAAAAAAACAATTCTGGAAATTTTTGACTTTTTTTTTTCTGAATTTTTCTGAATTGCGAGGTGCAACAAAAATTTCAAAGCTTCTTTGCCGTCGGACTCAACCCCTTTACAATTTGCCATGAGAAACGGCCGACTATTTTTAACTTTTCCACATCCTTTGAAGGGACCTTGCGCGCTGCTAGGGATTGAAATTTTCCGGAAAAATATTTTTTGGAAATATTTCCGGGAAATTTTTCCAATTTTTCCGAAAAATATGGAAAAATTGGAAAAATATCCTTTTTCTCTTGTTTTGAAATAAAAAATAATTTTAAGTACTCCTATCGCATTATGATTCGTTTTAGAGAAAACAGCAAACAGCAGTATGTCTTGTTTCGCTAATCGCTTCATAATTCCGCGCCTTGCCGCCTCAAACGCCGTACGTTAAAGCCTCAATGAAGTACTTCTCTTTTTTCTAAGCTTCCGATTCTTGATCAGAACTCGAATCTGTCGTCGATGCGGGTTCTCGCGCTGTTGTCATCGTTCTGGATTGTATCTTTCAATAATAATAATGTTACACTGATAAAACAAACGTTTAGTTTTAATACATGAATGGTGTTTAGTTTCAAATGTGCAAACATTGCACACTTCAAGGTGTCGAGCTTAACGAAACGTCATTTGGTGTGCAATGTTTCGACACTTCCGAAACGTTCAATAAACTGCACACCATTTAGTTTGCAGTTACTCGATGTCTATTATGGCTTCCCAATAGCTGGTGCATGTGTCCAAGTGTGCAAACATTCGACACTTGCGAGACGTTCAAAGTTTAGACGTTATTGTGATGTCTAGTAAAACTCGACACCATGTTATGTAATGTGCAAATTTGTTAGAAGCACACTTTAAGTATACAAAGCTGCACATTTGTTATACCAAGGTAATTATATTAAGGTATACACGGTAAAAAACGATGTCTGATTTTTTGAGGTGAAAGGTAAAACTTTGAGGACCTTGGATACTTTGAGGAAAACTCCTCAGATTTTGAGGAAGTCTCCTTAAAATTTGTGGAGATTTCCCGTTTTTTAATGAGGAACCTTCCTCAAAATATAAGGGGAATCAATCAAATTACGGAAGTTCCCTTAAAGTTTTCCCCTTTTCCTAAAAAAATCAGACATTGCTTTTACCGTGTACCCTCTACATAATCATGAAGAACCTCATACAACTTGAAAGAAATTTTTCTTTTCACTATATTAGTAATTTCACTTGACAAGTTCATAAAAACAAAAGACAATATTTTTCCATATTTTTCCAGGAAATTTATAGCTCGGAAAAATTTCCAAGTTTTCCGGAAATTTTTCCAATTTTTCCGGAAATTTTTCCGACTTTTCAATCCCTAGCTGCAAGTGCCCCGTCCTCCACCCCACCAACATCCCCCTACTGCAAGACACACCAGCAATGCCCGTAACGTACACCGCTTTCCGATACACAGGTGGGCGGGGGCGGGGGTGGGCGATGAAGTCATAAGCAGCCTATCTCGCAGTCAGCCAGGCCGCCCGGCCCGGCCTGCTTCCCAAGAGCACCGCCCCCGCCCCACCCCGCCCCGCCCCGCCCCACCCCGCCCCCACCCCGCCCCGCGCCCTGCACAAGGAGTAACAGCAGCAAGCGGCCCGGGCAACAATCGATGTTTTAATTGCCCTCCCCCTTGCCCCTTCCTTCCCTCCTCTCTCCGCCGCCGCCCTCTAGTTCGAAGGGCGGACTGTGGCGGGGCGGGGCGGGGCGGGGCGGGGCGGGGCGGGGGAGGTGTTCAGGGGCCGCTTACACAAGGGGCACTACTCGGATCGGGCTGGCCCGGGCCAGGCAGGCCCCGTCCCACTCCACCGCGCCTTCACCCAGCCCTGCCACAGCTTGCCATACAAACTATTCATTTATTCATTCATTTATTTATTTAATTATTTATTTATTTATTTAATTATTTAATTATTTATTTATTTATTTATTTATTTATTTATTTATTTATTTATTTATTTATTTATTTATTTATTTATTTATTTATTCATTCATTCATTCATTCTGTGTCCTACGGCGCGATCCTGTCTGACCAATGATTCCTTCCTGCCAAGATTTCTTTTACTTTTGTTACACACGTTTGCAAAGTAAACAAATGTCGCACCCTTGGGTTTCTATTAAGAAAAGAATACACATTTGGGCGGTCAAGAGACGCTAGGCCGAATTATAAAGTGCCCCGCCACGAGCGGGGAGAGTGAGTGAGTCCTCCTCCTACAGCGACTTGCTCGCAGACAAGAGTGCCTCGAAATTAGGGAAGCGAGTTGAAATTGGCTTCTAGGGGGAGACTGGAATTGGCTTATTGGGGTCATAATGACTCTCATCCGTAATTAGGTGAAATGACAGGGCAGGCGGAGCGGCGCGGCGGCGAGGCGGGCTAGGCGTGGGGGCGGGGGTAGGGCAGAGCTAGCAGGGGGTTGTGAGGGGGAGGGGGGAGGGGGTACGAGCTGCGGCAGCAGCAAGGGGTTGTCAACGGAGAGGCGCGCCACTCGGGTGAGTAAGTCCCGCCCCGCCCTCCACCAACATCGTCATCGGAGAATCGCACACAATTACCAAAAGTGCGCGCGAAAGATGTGCATTACACCCGCAATGTTGGTTTCCAATTGTTTTGTGTTCCCCCGGCGGCGGCGTACACTGCAGCAGCAGTGCACGCGCTGCGATGTCACACGACTGATCTCTTGCGCCCCTGGTCCTCTACGGGCGGCAGGCGCGTCCTCGTGTTCGTATAGGCCACAAAGCACATGCGATTATCAGAGTACCGAGGCGTGCCGAGCCGAGCCCAAGCAGCACGCGC
The DNA here is from genome assembly GCA_029379305.1 of Frankliniella fusca. Taxonomy (NCBI): domain Eukaryota; kingdom Metazoa; phylum Arthropoda; class Insecta; order Thysanoptera; family Thripidae; genus Frankliniella; species Frankliniella fusca. Next base: position 2,548,363 of record JAHWGI010001411.1, read on the forward strand.
GCTCCATGCCATCCACCACGATGCCTCGACAACCAGTCCGCAAAACGCACCCACCAAAGCCCTCCCGCACACTGAACCTCTCCCTCTCTCTCTCTCCCTCTTTCCCTCTTTCCCTCTTTCCCTCTCTCTCTCTCTCTCTCTCTCTCTCTCTCTCTCTCTCTCTCTCTCTCTCTCTCTCTCTCTCTCTCTCTCCCTCTCCCTCTCTCTCTCTAACACACACACACACGCATGACACAGGTCGGAAGTGTCGCGTTAGTGCAGCCTCGTCAGCCCTGCCGACGCGACATCCACACCGCAGCACCCCGCCCCGCCCCGCCCCACCCCGCTCCACCCGTCCCCGTCCCGCCCCTCTAAAGTAGGTATGAGCACAGCGCTGGACCAAACACCCGAACCAGCAGACGCTTACACGAATCCTATATATCCGATTCAAGAAGGACAAAGATCTTTTCCACCCCGCAGGAAAGTATATAACAAGTGCGTGAGCAGGAAGAAAAAAAAAATCACTCAGCTGAAATCAGATGTGAAAAATTAGCACTGCCGCTAAGAACTTTAAAACGTGAAAAAATAAATAACTGGGAATGGGAAGCTAGAAAATAATAACAGTAGCTTCAAATTTACAGCTAGAAAATTAATACGCCCTTAATTTTTTTTCATTATAGACGCAAATAATTTATTTTTTTTGGCATGAGGAGCGACAGTCAGCAGCAGGTTAACAGCCGACAGCCGCAATGGTTTCGGCGCTACGGTGGCAGATGAGCCCCCTACACGCCTCGCTCCCCCTGCAAACCCCTTCTAAAGGGACGCAAACGGAAAGAGAAGGACAAAAGATTGGCGATGGGGAAAATGCATTAGAACGCACTGTCTGACTGTCAGTCTGTCTATCCGTTTGTCTGTTTGTCTGCACCGGCTGTACGTGTAAAGCGGCCCTGGCGATCTCGCATTGGCCCGCTTTAGCCGCGCACCCACTCTCTCACTCTCACTCACAATTATTTTTTCCCCTTCTCTTTTTTTTTTCTTTTTTGAAAAAAAAAATTCACTGCATGCTTTTCAAAGCTTGAAATAATACACATAAAGAAGGCAAACAAAAACAGGAGTGGAGCGCGCCGCGCCGCACAATCAAAACAATGGGAGAGGGCGGACGGACACGCGGCGGACAGACAGGCGGACAGGCGGACAGACAGGCGGACAGGCGGACAGACTGACGGAAAGGAGGGCGCCAAATTTAAAACAGACGTAACTCGACGTGACGGCCGCGCAAAGGGCAATGTTTGACCTCATCTCAGTAAAAATACGGGAGGGGGGGGGGGGTGCAGTGAGAGAGAGAGAGAGAGAGAGAGAGAGAGAGAGAGAGAGAGAGAGAGAGAGAGAGAGAGAGAGAGAGAGAGAGACAGACAGACAGACAGACAGACAGACAGACAGACAGACAGAGAGGCAGGGGGAGACGGTGAAATGATTGAGGGAGTGAAGCAGTATGCGAGGTGCTGCCCGTCCGGGTCGTCAGGTGGGCCGAAAGATAAGGTCTCACCGCCTTTATCTAGTGTGTGTGAGAGCGAGGGGGGCTGCAATCAGAGCAAACGGCCTGCTGGGCGGGGCGGGGTGAGGTGAGGTGAAGGCGCGCTGCCGATAGGGTACTAATAATAATAAAAAAATAGTTGCAGTGGCAACTACGAGTGCACACCGTACAAAGCGTCCTGGACTGACTTCTTGGGCTGAAAATCAAAATGTGGATATGTCGTCCACTTGTTGGCTGTTGCATACTCTAATGGTATCTTATTTCTCTCGAAGTCTGTAAAATTCCTGGGTATTGCTCCTATGCTTGTTATGTGAATTTTAATTCCCACGCACCTTTAGAAGTACAAGCAAATTTGAAACAACACGCTTACACAAGTGACAAGCATTTGACGAAAGGGAAGTTCGCACATCTAGACATGTGCGACATTAACACAGTTAGCAGTGTACTGACGATTATGCATTACACACACACGAACAGACAAAGCTACAGAGGCGTAGCAGCTGCACTGTAAAATACTTTCAAAGAATTGGTTCATATTGCAAACTATTTTCTTTGTAAGTTGCAAAGAATTTTTAAGCATTGTATTACGAACTAATTCTTCGTAAGCTTACGAACTATTTCTTTGCAATACAAACAAATAGTTTGTAAGAATTCTAGTAACTTGCAAAGAAGTTCTTTGCAATACGAACAAATTCTTCGTAATACGAATATAAAGATTTCTTCGCAACGTTGCAAAGAATTTAGTTTCCAAGCATTTTACAGTGTGGGGACACTCCACCGCAGCTTCTCTAACACCTTCCCCACAAGAGTTTCCCACCGACGCACCTACCAAACTCAACCGCCAGCTCACCCAACTCAACCATCAACTCGACTATCAACTCAACCACCAACTCCCACTAACTACCCCAGCAACTCTCCACCAACTCTCCTCGCACTCTGCACCCCTATCCTTCTCCTTCTCCTCGCCCCTTTTACCTCAACCGCCCGATTCCCAAAGTCCGTCGGGGGGGAACATCGCTGACACGCACAGTCCGACAAATCTGCAATTCAGAGTTCGCGCACACCACGGCGGTGGGGCCGGCCGGGGCGGGGTGGGGCGGGGTGACGTTAGGCGGGGCGGGGCAGGGCGGGGCGGGGCGGGAGCAGCCGGCAGGCTGGACCACCCCCACGGCGGGATAACGAACCAAGACAAAAGGGCCGATCAGCGACGATAAGAATAACACCGCGAAATAAGATAGAGAAGGGGGGGGGGGGGGGGGGGGGGGCGAGGGAGGCAGGTATGAACAAGAGATGCCAGAGAGGGAAGAAAGAGAGAGCGAGGGAGAGAACGAAGAAAAAGAGTTGGTGAAAGGGAAACAAGGAGAGAGTGAGATGAGTGAGACAGAGTTGAGTTAAGCCCGGGCAGAATACATTGGCGGCCGTAGCTGCGGCGGCGGCGGCGCCGCTTCGCAGCCCTTGACGAGAAGCCGACCTTAAAATCAATACCATTACCGCACACTCGTATACGAGAGCGCACTCCCACAGTCGCACATGCACACACACACACACACACTTATCACAGGAGCTAAACTCTGTGCTCAATTTTGGAACTTCCCCCTTCCTCCCGCCCCTTCCCTCCCTCCCCGCCCCCTCTCGCTCACCACATTAGCATGTAGACCCTCCTTTACGCTGCACCCCATCCCCAACACACACACACACACACACACACACACACACACACACACACACACACAGTCGGTACAAGGCTCCCTCCCCCTCCCCTCGGAGCAGCGCGTGCACAGCCTGTGAAACTCATTAACATAATTTTAATCCTGGCTCATTACTCGTGTGCCCTGCTTGCTTTGTGTGCGCCCAGAGCGCCCCAGCGCCACCGTCTTCCCTCGCGGTCCCCGGGTTCAAATACTACATCACGCATCCGCTTTGCGTAGCTCTGTTACGGTCGTTGTCACCGCTGCGTGGGGGGGCCTTTTCTCCTGCATCCATGATTCGGGTTTTAGTTTTGCATACTCCCTTTTATTTCCTCCGGAAATAGTCTTCAGATGGTCTTCACACGCGCGGGGCGCCTCTCTGTGAAGTTACACACGAGACATCCGTGAGGTGCATCGCCAGCCACAACCGATAACGCCAAGGTGTTTTAGACCACGCTGCCGGGTCCCATCCCAACCTGCCCCGCCCCGCCCCTCCCCTCCCCGTCACGTCGCCGCGATAAGGCCCCGCGTTCGGCCGGCTGGTCTTTTTAACGATTACGTCGCGCCCTCCCCGCCCGCCGCTCGCCTGGACACCCCGGACATCTTGATGGCGTTCACATCGACCTGTTACACCCGCGCGCGCTGCTCTATATAGCATGGGGCCCAGCCCCCCGGGCTCTAGCCTCGCGCGAGGCAACCGCCTCCCTACAACACATTCAGTTCGAAACTCAATCCGAATAACGAGGGCAGCAGGCTTCTAATTATACTCATATATTCTGCTATATCAGGTTCGAAAATGAAACGACTGTGCGCGTGCCCAAAACGGAGCGAGGGCCTCAGAGAGAAAGAGAGAGAGAGAGAGAGAGAGAGAGAGAGAGAGAGAGAGAGAGAGAGAGAGAGAGAGAGAGAGAGAGAGAGAGAGAGAGAGAGAGAGAGAGAGAGAGCGGATGGAATGGTTAAGGGCGGGGTTGGTTATAGAAGGGGTCGCACCCGGGGAGGATTTAAAAAATTACGATCTGGGAAATGATGGGCGCACAGGAAATTAGGGGCGCCTGGCCAGTATTGAACAAGAGGCGCTACGCGAGGCAAGGCGGGGTGGGGCGAGGCGGAGCGGGTCTAGCGACACGCCTGCCGTCCAGCCACACGCGAGCTGACAAAAACCTATTTTATTCTGTGTTTTCTATAGATTATTCGGTTTCCCTTTCCGATGCTCTGCCGAAAATGTCTTCTACAACGCGTCGGAAAAAAAATATATCGGGTCCCTTGTAATATATATATTCGAAAGAACAGGCACACAAAAAGAAAACGATCGACTTCTCCTTTTCTAAGCAGACTCACGGCTTCAGGCACACAGTCACGCATGTATATCCGGGCCGGGGCGGGGGCACTTTCGTGCACCGGCACGTGAGAACTAATACTACAAGCGTGATTGAGGAGGCTAGCCCCGCGCCGCCTGCGCGGGCTTCGTGGGGTATGCCGGGGCTCCCCCTGCTCTCTCTCTCTCTCTCTCTCTCTCTCTCTCTCTCTCTCTCTCTCTCTCTCTCTCTCTCTCACTCACTCACTCACACACACACACACACACACACACACACACACACAGGGCCAGAATAGAAGCCTCCCCCGAACTCTCCCGCCGTTGAGCGCTTCTCTACGCTTGCGTGTCAATGTTGATATTGTTTTCGCGTGCGCTGTGTGATTCCGGAGTGGCTAGAAGGGAAGGCCTCCTCACTCTCGTGTCGCTCTTTTTCCCTCCCCTTAACGCCTCACATGTGGAGCTCCTGTTACTTGTAGCCAATAGAGCTACCCCTATATCTACGGACAACCCTTTCCGATGTTTCCGACAATGTTTAGCCATGAATGAAACCAGTAAAAATGCAGAAAACCAGCAATATATTATTGTAAAAAGAAATCGAAATGAGGGATGGGTTTAGATGGGTCGGGGATGTGAGAAGATTTAGGACGGGCCAGCCTGTGCTAAGCGCGCGGGAGAGGGGCTAATTTCATATGCACTCCGATCGGCTTGACTCATCGGGAACCATTTTTATGCCTCTCTCTGTATTTCACCGCCTCTCTCTCTCTATCCCTCTCTGTGCACTGTTGTGGCCATTGGGTCTCACTCTATGTTTTCCCCCTTTTTTTTTCCTTCTTTGCCCTCAACCCTTCGCACCCCGCCCACTGCCCCGTGCAATGGCCATCCTCATTTTCCGTCGACCCGTGCGATATCCTTTTTTTTTTCCCCTCTTTTTTTTTTTCATCCGCGCGCGCGAGAAAAGGGATATAATTCGATGGCGAACAAAGGACGAAAATGAAATGCGTTCAAAATTAAAGTGGGTTACAGCATTATGAAAAGTGTGGGCCGAATGAGAGAGAGAGAGAGAGAGAGAGAGAGAGAGAGAGAGAGAGAGAGAGAGAGAGAGAGAGAACACAAAGATGATAGATATTAAAGAGGAGAAGTAGCCAGGGGAAGGGGGGGAAAGGCGAGTTTTGGTTGGGAAAGGGAGGGGAGTGCATCGTGGAAGGGAGGGGGGGGGGCAATGGCTAAAGGGAAATAATCAGATTTTCATGTATAAATTAACGGGTGGGAGAGCGAATTGTATGTATACGTGCATGTGCGAATGTGCGCGTCTGTGACAGCCCTACTCGCGCGTCGATAGGGCTCGGCGAGTCGGACCGCATGGGCATCGAGTGAGCAGAAGAGAGAAAAAAGAGGTGATAATACGAGTGAGGCAGTAAGGGGGAAGCGAAACAAAATAATCGCGGTGAGAGCGCACGGATCGAGCAATACACAGAGACGGGGAAAAAGAGAGGGGAAAAAATTTAAAGCAACAGACAGAGGTAGAAGGGAGAGAGAAAGAGAGAGAGAGAGTGAGCGAGTGAGTGAGAGAGAGAGAGGCGGTGGGTGGGGGGAAGAAGCGGCCAGCCTGGGCGTCTCCTAATCGTCCCCCTGATGAGGTTTAACTTCAAAGTGGCAGCAGCACCCCATTTCCACCCACCACGAGTCATGCACCTTTCACCTCTCTCCCTCCCTCTCCCTCTCTCTCTTTCTCTCTTGCACACGTACGTATGTGTGTGTGGGTGGATGCAGAAGCACAAAGGACGCGAATCTGATGTCCCTATCCCGCGCCGGGTCCTTCAATTACTTCTGCACAGCATCGGTAAACGAACGTTATCACGGGAGCACAAAGCATTGCTGCGAACGTGGCAAAAACTACAAGCCTATCGAGCACCAGTTCCACACTGCGCAAACCTTTTTTCATTCCCCCCCTCCTCTTTTCCCCCGATGTTGCATTCTATAGTCACTGATTTCCGTTTCGTACAGTGAAGCGATTGCTCTTGTCTCATCAGTGTGTGTCCCCGGTTAGGTCAGGTCGACATTCCTTCTGCCCCTGGCATGTGGACAGAGAGATTGGTGATAGGCGGAGGCGGATAAGGAGCAGCGCGCCGCTCAACACGCCAGGATACCGGGAGGACTCGTATAGTTGGCGAACAAAAGGCAGAGACTGGCGGGCTGCAGTTTTCATCGCACGCAAAACTGCAAGAATGCTCTAATATTTTTTTTCTCCCTTTTGTACTGCATAGAGCAACATATGATCTCTTGCTCTCTCCCTCTCTCTCTCTGTTTTATGTTTCATCACGCGAAACAGTGGTCATAATATTGATTACAGCGGCTGCCAGGCCAGAGCCATTATTTGTATAATTTTTCGAGCCAAAAATGAAAACACTGGGCGAATCCGTGAATAACGTTGTACTTTCGAGCAGGCAGGAAAATAAGTGTAAATTTTTGTAGGTATTACACATTTACGTGGGTGCAACATTCACACACTTTGGTTTCCCGTGTGTGTACTTTCCTTTACTGCGCTCTTCCTACACTGCATTTGCAGTGTACAACGTGTTTTTTCTTTCTAAAGTGATACGTCTGCAATGCTTCATATTGGCGCCTGCCGCCTGCCCTCCCCCGGCCCCGCCACTCCTAGCAGGCGCACCCTCAGAGTAAAAGGCGCTATTGTCACGATAATTATTGGGCGCGAAGCGTTTGCTGCACGGACTTAAGGGAGTGGGGGGGGGGGGGTTGTCCATCTGCGGGGAGAAGAACAAGAATAGGAGAACGCCCGGGGAGCGGTGGGGGCGGGGAAGGGGGTGGGCACACGCTAGTAATTAACCGACATGACTTAATCAGCACTAATTAACGCTAATTAAAGTCGGCAACGTGGCGTCGGTTGTGGCGTGGCCCGGTCATCCCCACTCCGTCTCCCTCCTCTCTCTCTCTCTCTCTCTCACTCTCTCTCTCTCTCCCTCTCTCTCAGCTGTCCTTCTCCCGCAATGTCAGGCGCGCGCTCTCATTACCACCCAGGGGTCGTGCGCGACACAATAATATGACGAACCGCTGCTAAAAAAATTATAGCTCCCCGAGAAAATGACGTCGCAAGTTTTGACGACGACCCTAACACTGTACTGTCTAAAGCCCGAGGGAGGTATCGCTCATGCAAAATGTGTCCAATGATTTTTTTTCTCTTTTGATTTTTCTGATTTATTTCATTTTTTGTTTTATTTTTTTTTTCTCAAGGAAAATTTCTGTCACTATTAGATAAATTTTGATCTTTTCCCCCTGTTTCTAGCTTATTTTTTTCCCCAGTTTTTTTTTAAATCGATTTTTCGGTATCTTTATTCTTGATTTGATTTTGATTTTTTCGATTGATTTAATTCAATTGGTTTTTCGGGGGCCGTGCAAAGATTTTTCGAAGTGACTCCCACCTCGATAAAGCCTTTAGCGGAGCAGGCGGAGGCGACCTCCGTCCTGCTGCTAATCATCATGAGGAACTCAACCGTACGTCTTCTCTCACTGTAGGGACTTTTCGTCTGAAAACTTTCATCACGGGCCCTTTCTTTATCTCAATAGTTTGGTTCTGGAAATTGTGCTTTTGAAAACGCGGAACAAAATTTACGTCCAATCGATATTCGGAATTCCCGAAATCCAATTTTCGGTCCTGCTCCTGCTCATGTCCCGAGACAGTACTCGCCTGCTGCGTGTTTAGTGCTCACCGCAAAGCCGTAGGAGGAAAACAATCAGCAGGGAACGGCATTAGTTCTCCTGCAGCAGGTTGGCAGGACAGATGAGAGGGGAAGAAAGGGGGAAGGGTGGCCCAACAGATTACTCACACTGTGCGGCGCCCCCGGCAGCGGGCAGCAAAAGAGCGAGAGAGAGAGAGAGAGAGAGAGAGAGAGAGAGAGAGAGAGAGAGAGAGAGAGAGAGAGAGAGAGAGAGAGAGAGAGAGAGAGAGTCGGAAACGGAGAGAAAAAGTGGCTTGAAATGTATCTCATAAATGTCGAACGGTGAACCGGCGGCAGGGGTGCCCCGGGGGGGAAGTTCGACTCACGTGTGGGGCGTCGTGCAAGGTGGGGCCGAGGAGAGAGAGAGAGAGAGAGAGAGAGAGAGAGAGAGAGAGAGAGAGAGAGAGAGAGAGAGAGAGAGAGAGAGAGAGAGAGAGAGAGAGAGAGAGAGAGAGAGAGAGAGAGTATTGGAGGCAGGAAAGGGGAGTAGGGTGTGGGGTGACAAGAGCCTGCCAGTGAAATATCGACATGCAAATAGCGCCGCACAATTATCGCAGGTGCCAACGTTTTGATTTATGTTAAACAGATTGGCCGCCGCCCGTCCCTCGCTCGCTCTCGCCTTCAGCCCCAAGGTGCAAAGCCTCCCGGTGCCGCACAGCCTAAGGTTTTTTTTTATTTTTTTTTATTTATTATTTTTTTTTTTTTTTTTTTTAAATACTTCTCGTCCGACGTCTCCTGGGCCGCGCACGACCCCTTATAGACACCTCGGAGTCGAGGCAGGGGGCGAGCAACAAGCGAGCAGCCTCCCCGTCATATTATTAGTTTCACCGCCGCGTCGTAAAACCTCTTTTACCGACGTGCATGACTCTCTCTCTCTCTCTCTCTCTCTCTCTCTCTCTCTCTCTCTCTCTCTCTCTCTCTCTCTCTCTCTCTAAAACACACACACACACACATTTACCGAGCTTTAACTCGCGCAGAGCGAATCACTCGAAATCACTCGAAAAATAAGTCGCGCGCGCAGACAGCTGGTGCGGCGGCGGCGCGCAGTGAGGGGGCCCCGGCGGGGCGGGGCGGGGCGGGGCGGGGCGGGGCGGGGCGGGGCGGGGCGGGGCGGGGCGGAGCGGGGCGGGGCGCCGCACACTCGCGCCGCCAGATGGCTGCAGTCCGCCTGCCTCCCTGCGCGCGCATCTCAGCGGGAGCCGAGCGCCGACCGACAAAACTCCAAATATATATTTCCCGAGACGAAGAAAACTGTACGGGCGTTCGGTGGCCGAGCGGGACGCACGGTGAGGGGTGAGGCTTGTCCGAGGAAGAAACAACTCCCTGAAAGTTTCGTACACCTCGTAATTCAGAAGAATTCAGGAATATTCTGAAAAATTCAGGTAAAATTCAAGAAAAAATTCACAAAAATTTACAAAAAAATTACAAAAATTCACAAAAATTTACAACATTCCTGAAAATTCCCAAAAAATAATAATACATATTTAGTACACGAAAATTCATAGTTGCTTGTCGCTCAGCGCTTCTCCTCTATACTGGCGAGCCGTTCGTCGGGCGGGCCTTGAGTAGAGATCCAGAGGTGAGCGAGAGAGATAGAGAGAGAGCGGGAGAGAAACAAGAGCAAGAGACAGAGAGGTAGTAGACAACTCGAACAATCACACAGCGGCGGGGTACCTCGGCGTGATGTGACCGCAGCGGCGCGCAGGGCTGACCGACCGGACCGCCCCGGTGATCGCCCAAACAGAGAGACCCCTTCTCCCTCCCTCTCCCTCGCCCCCGGGTCCCCCTCTACCCTCTCTCCATCCCTCTCCCTCTCTCTCTAACACGCACACACACTGGCAGCAGCGCTGGTCCAGCGCATACACGACGCCAGAAGGTCTGATCTCCCATAGCCGACCCCTGCCCCGTGCTCCACGCACTAGCCCTCCCGCCCGCCTGTCAAATTTGCATCTCAATTACTACTTAGATTGAGCTCCGGCCAACCCACCCCACCCCACCCCGCCCCGCCCCGACCCGCCCCGCCGAACCTCCCGCCGCGCGGACCCCGGAGCGCCATGGAGTCCATTCGCTTGTTATTTTATTTCGCGTTCTTGGTCGGTGGTAGCGGGGGTGGTGGTTGGGTCGAGCGAAGCTTGAGGGCGGGGTGGGGGCGGGGTGGGGGCGGGGTAGGGGGCGGGCGCCGATATTCGCACCCACTCACGCACTCACTTATTTCACGCCATTTAGTGACCACCCCCCGCCTCCCCCAGCACGCATTCCACTCTCCTCCACATGCGTTCCTCGTATATATACTTCCATCCCATCCAGAGTGCGAATTGATTCATCATTTCCCTTCCCTGCTACTTATTCCCCCGGGCAGTTTTCAGAGACTCGGACTTCTAGTTTCTCTTTCTGCTAGGGGTGCAACCTCACTATACCTCCCATCTCATCACAAATCTGATACTATCCAAGTTACAACCACCGCGAGTTTACCCTCGTTTTCGAATTTCGCGCGCTCGTGCCATAATGAAAAGTTTTAGTGTAACTTTGGTATCGATCTTGCGTCTCCGGATGCAGTAAGCTCCTCTCGCTTGCGCACGCGCGCGCGCGCACACACACACACACACACACACACACTTAAGCACACACATACACACACGCGCGCGCGACGTTTCCGAACGCATCTCATAGCGCGCTTCATTAGGCTCCCATCAGCATACAAGCAAGCCGCGATTACGCTGCCGCGAGTACACTGTCTGGAGAGTGTCGAGGTGGGGCGTGGCGGGGCGTGGCGGGGCGTGGCGGGGCGTGGCGGGGCGTGGCGGGGCGGGGCGGGGCAGGGTGGGGCGGGGCGTGCCGAGCGGCGGCGCGGGTTGAGAGAGTCTGACAGCTGCTGCTCCCGCGCCAGCAGCAGGATGCAGATCGGGTTCGCAACACTTCGGTCGGTCGGACCGGGAGAGGACAAGGGAGTAATGAGACGAATCAGCAGGGCACGTGGAGTGGAAGCAGGGGCAATTATAATTATTATAATTATTATTATTATTATTATTATTATTATTATTATTATTATTATTATTATTATTATTATTATTATACTGTGAAAAATATCTAGATTCTGTGATGTAATGTTAAAATGAAAATCTAGATATTTTTCACAGTATAATAATAATAATAATAATAATAATAATAATAATAATAATAATAATAATAATAATTTTAATTGTAATTTTAAAACTTCAGTAGAATGGGAAGTAGGAACGAGGGCGACGAAAAGGACTCTTCTGCGAGTGCTTCCAAAGGGTACGTGTCCAGTCTCCCCCTGTTCGGTCAAAACACAGAGAAAGTGTGTGTGTGTGTGTGTGTGTGTGTGTGTGTGTGTGTGTGTGAGAGAGAGAGAGAGAGAGAGAGAGAGAGAGAGAGAGAGAGAGAGAGAGAGAGAGAGAGAGAGAGAGAGAGAGAGAGAGAGAGAGAGAGAGAGAGAAGGTGGTGGTGTCACCCGCGAGAGAGGGAAGAAAGGGGGGGGGGAGGCGCTAGCCACTGGGCTGGCAGGCATCCCGGCGTGAAATTGCGCGCCCTGCGCCCCGCCAGCTCCGCCCTGCGCCCCGCCTCGCCCCGCCCCGCCCCACCACGCCCCGTCCCACAGGACAGCGCCACGCCACCCCTCTCCCCACTGCCACCTTTCAACGCTTCCATCTGTCAGCGGGCCAAACGGCCGCGTCACCCCGCCCCGCCCCGCCCCGCCACCTGAGCCGCGCGCGGCGCCGCACCACGCCGCACGCCGAGCCTGGAAACGCTCGAGCGACCAGCTTTCTTAATGTCGCACGCACTTTTAAGTACGTGAATTATCTTTTCGCGAACAAATCGGAGAATTTTTTTTGGAGAGACGTTATACTCTTCACACGACAAGCATTGAGAATACTAAAGGAAAATTTAAACACCTTTAAGGTCAAGGGTGCTTCGTCCACATATAGGCTTACAATGAACTCACAGAAATGATTTATTGCCCAAAGTAGGCTTGAAATATAGACATTACTACTTTTAGCTGCGGCCAATAAAAATTTATCTCAAACCGATAAAAAATGTCTTCAAGTTTTTTTTTCTTTTTCCAAACAATTTTTTTTTATTGACCGGAGCAAAAAATAGAACTGTCCATACTTAAAGCCTACTTTTCTTGAGGCACGAAAACTTCTTTTGAAGGACGATACCTGTTCTCGGCGCTGCTCAACCGCCCGGAAACAATGCGGACATCATCTTAATCATGACAGCTTACCTGCAAACAAGAAGGGAAAAAAACAAAGTTATCGATCTGCTGGTGCGAATAACTCGGCCGACACCGCTATAAGCCCGAGACACTATGGGGCAATGTTTGCGTTGCGCGAGTCTGCCTGGAGCGGAGAAGAAAGGGGGAAGAGGGGGAGGGGGAGGTATAGCCTAGAAGAGAGGCAGGGGGGGGATAGGGGAAGGGAAACCACCAAGACAACCGAATCCTCCCCCTCCTCTCCTTGCACAGGCTGGGCGTGCAGGCTGATTCCGAACAGCGTTCAGTGTAGTGTCCTCTCCCTTTCTCCTGATGGCCGAGCCTCCGAGTGCGACAAGGACAGGGAGAAGAAACTACGGTGCGGAATCACTCTGCTGGCGGAGTGCAGCGTCCGGCCGGCAGGAGCTGCTGCTGCTGCTGCTACAAGGGATTGGGAGGGAGGAAGGGTGGCGACCGAGAGAGGGAGAAAAGGTGCAAGAGAGAGCGAGAGAGAGAGCGAGATGGGGGTGGAGGTGGAGGGGAGGGGGAGAGCGAGACAGAGGGAGAGGATCCACGCAATGCAAACTCTGGGCAGAGCAGCACAGCGGAGCCGGCGGCTAGCAGCAGTGGCAGCAGCGGCAGTCTTAAGCAAACACAGCTCCATCTTGTCTATTAACTGGTCCTTGCTTTCCCTGGGGATCTAGCTGACCACCACCGCCCCCCGGGCCCGGGCCCGGGTCCGGCCCTGCTCTGCCCAGCCTGGAGACTTCATCCACCGCTCCTCTCACCCCCCGCGGGGCCCAGCAGCTCAGGTTGGCTCATTTATTGGTTCACCAGCTCAGCTTATACTTCACCTTCCTCCTTGATGTTCCCAGAGATGACCCCAGCTCGGAGCGGGAGGGGAGGGCTGAGCACACAGCCCGTTTTGTGTCCTCATTTGCACTGTTGTGCCTCGCCCCACCCCACCCCGCCCCGCCCCGCCACGCCCCGCGAGCATCACGGCTACTTTGGCCCCGACACCCTCCCCAGGGGCACACAAATGGGACACACACACTGGCTGACCACGGGGGAGGGCCCGGCCGGGGTGGTCCTTGTTTGAGCGGTTGAGCGAGAGAGCGAGAGAGAGAGAGAGAGAGAGAGAGAGAGAGAGAGAGAGAGAGAGAGAGAGAGAGAGAGGGCCGAGAGGTACGTGGAGGGAAAGAGATGGCGGACAAAACGGACAGTGGTACAGTACATTCTATGAATTGCGCGCGTTTTAAAACAAAGCAGTTAAATTTCGAGAACTTTTAGATCGCTGCGACATGCTGCGACGCAGAGGATGTGATGTGCGTCAGCAATAGCACTTGCGGCCAGTTTTTAGAACTGTACTGATAATAAAAGACGAAATATGAGGGATTTAATTTCAAAACCAGTCGTCTTTACGAAGTAAGAACACCGATCACTCATATTTATTTTAGAATTTCCGGTCGAGTATTCTCCACAACAGTACCTACTATGGCTGTGTCACCGTTTATAGGTTTCGTTATTTCGCAATAAAAAAAATCCCACGACGAGTGTTGGTATGCAGAATGAATTATTCGTCGAATCGGAAAACTAAAACTACTCTTCGCGCAATAAACATGCGAACACAAACAGAATTATGGACGAAACTGGACTCATGCAAATTACGATACATGAAAACAAACTCCTTGAGTAGAAAATTTAACGCACTGTTAAAAATTCCGTACCCCCATGCCCCAGATACTACGGTAAAACCGTTTTGTTCGGTGACGAGACGACTGTACCTGAAAAATTACGGTGTTTTTCCGTGACCAATTCGGTAGTTACAGTTTCTTGAAACTTCGTAAAAAGTTGAAATATAGGCCCATGTGAAATATACGGTCATAGGTAGTACGGACGAACCGTACCCAATAAAAACGGTCCGGACCATAGGCAAAAAATTAACGGGGAAAACCCGTATTAATTACCGTGGAAATTTCTGACAGTGCGGGAAATGATTCGTCATATTACGGTTTAATTTCTAATAGTGGTATATGTTTTTTTTTTTAATGGAAGTTGTAGCAGATTGTTAATGTGGGTCGTATTAACTTAATATATCTTCGAGGAAATACGACAGCAGAGGAAGGGCAGAGCGGAGGGATCTATGAAAGAGAAGAACATCTAGAGAGAAAACATCGAGAGTAGGATAACTAGAGAGAGGGGGGGGGGATTGTGCGTGTGTTTGTTCCCTCGATCCGTGATTGCTGTTGTGTCAGTTGCGTTAGTGTTTGCAGCGCAGCTGGTGCGCGGCTAGACCCGGCGCAGACCATACAGACCGAGGTGTTGGTGTTGTCCGAGGGTTCCAACTCAATGGAATTCGGGGGGGGGGGGGGGAGGGATAAAGACACTGCGGGTCGCCTTAAGAGAAGCCACGTGATAGGGCATATCTCTAATTTGCATTTCCGACGGGAGAGTCCAAAAGGGTTAGGCTTGGCGGGGGGCTCAAACCCAAACTCAATCTTCAAAATACACAAAAAAAAAAAAATACACATTGAAATGCACACACAAACAATCCAAGAAAAGAAAAACAAAATTTGAAAAAAATAAGAAATGCTCGCAAAGTGTTCACAGAAATACAAGAGTTGGCCTCCTCGCTGCGGTTCTGCCTGCACCTTCCAACCGCCTCTCTACCCTCTTTTTCCTCCTCCTCCTTTACGGTTGCGACCCTCTCTTCAGAGGAGCACCTCATTCCCCTCCCCAGATTCGATAGGCTTTGCCAGCTCGGCGCGCGCAAGATCAATTGAACGACTTTCCTTAAGCAGACCACCCCGTGCGTTCCAGTTCGACTCTTGTTGTTAGTTAGGCCACGGCGATGCATCGCCTTATAGCCAACTGCACGCGCCTAAAAAGGGAGAGTGCTGGGCAAACACCAGCTGCGACAGGAGAGAGAAAGAGGGACGGACGGACGGACGGACGGACGGACGGACGGAGAGAGAGAGAGAGAGAGAGAGAGAGAGAGAGAGAGAGAGAGAGAGAGAGAGAGAGAGAGAGCTGTAAAGATAACTACGACGGCTGACACGCCGCTGTCGCTCTGCTCGCCTACGAGGTAGGCAATCTCACAACACGCCAGTAAGACGGTTGCCTACCTGCATCCCCAGCGCGGTCGCGCGTCGCCTGTAAAACTGTATAGTGTAGGCGGTTTCTCTCCTCGCCCGAGCGAGCGGCGGCGGCTCGATTGAGAGGTAGCGAGGGGAGGTCTCTGTAATGAGCTTTGCAAGGAAGGGTACACCGCCGCCGCGCCGGTGGTAAGGACGACCCGTTGTTTCGTGCAGTAATGGTGTCGGCGATGGACCCTCTCCACCCCACCCCCACCCCCCCTCCAAGCGCACTCCCCTTCGCCTCGCCTGGCATTCCATTGTCACTATCTGCCCCACATTGCGCCCATACACTGCCCCTTCTGGCTTCCACCGACGCCACCGGGAAGCGACGACCCACGGGGGTGGAGTAAATCACCGGGGATCACTCATAAAAGATATATACAATGATTTATTTAAAATTTTGATTCCATTTTTAAATAAATGTATTTATTTGAGTTTTCAAAGAAACTTTCATTCACTTGTTAATTTTGATCTTTTAGGCCCATTTCTGATTTCTTATTACTTTTTTTGTTTTTGTTTATTTTTTCTCAATTTTGTGGAGATTTCCATAAATTTTTACGTGATTTTTATTTAATATTTCAACTTTGATTTTGATTTTTTTTTTTAATTGGGTGCCGTACAATGTCTTTTCAGAGTGACCCCCTCCTTCCCCCCCCCCGCTCTGCGACGACTCGACTTCTGCTGTTGCACTGGCTGTGATGTCATACAGCTCGCGTGCGGACACTTCACAACACGTGTGTGTGTGTGTGTGTGTGTGTGTGTGTGTGTGTGTGCGCGCGCGCGCGCTCCATTCACAATGTAAACGCGATATCCTTCTTGAGCAGCGAGGTGACCCGGATACATCCTCTCCCCCTCCTTCTCCTCTATCCCCTCTCTCTCTCTCTTTGGCTGATTGTGGTGATAACTCGTGAGCGCCGGGCGTCTTGTTGAACTCATTATGCAAAACCCCGGGGCTGGGCCGGGCTGGGCCGGGCTGGGCCGGGCGACCGGCCGCCGCGCGCTCACTCCCGGGCTGCCCTGTGTGGGAGCGCCCCGCCCCGCCCCGCCCCGCCCCGCCCCGCCAGGGGGCGCCCCGTGTACCGTAATGAGCGATGATGGGTTCGCAGTCGTCAGGGCGACGTGTTGGGGCAGCGAGGAGAGGACGGGGCGGGGCGGGGCGGGGCGGGGCGGGGCGGGGCGGGGCGGGAGGGGCGGGGCGGGCGGGCGGGGCGGCCCCCCGGGGGCACACTCAGCGCGCGCGCGCGCGGGCCGAACGACTCGTTCCCTGTTGAGTAGTTCCGTTTCCTCGAGGCATCATCTGTCGACGTTAGCAGCAACGTCTTGTGAGTTACACACAAAAACTTGGACAGATAAAACATTAAAAAAACAAACAATAAAGCAAAAAAAGTACAGGTTATGTTAAGGTTAAAAAAAAAAAAATCCTGCGAATGCCATGTGCGTTGCAGAACGCGAGGCGGTAGTGCATTTCCTTTGGTACAGTGCGAGTGGTTAGGGTGGGGCAAGCGTGGCGTGGCGTGGCGGACGGATTAAGCCCCACGGGCGCGGACGTCACGCACCACCGGGGTGAAGCCACACCATACAGATCGACAGGGACAGTCAGGGCGTGGCGGCGCGCGGCGCAAAGCGTGAACACTGCCAGCAAAAAGCGTTCAAAAAACAGACCCAACACGACACAGCTTTTCTGATCTCTGCAGCAAAATGTACGATCGCACAGGCAGCGGCGGGCGTTCATCACCGTGGACAATTGCATCGCATATTCACATATTGAATGGTACGGACCGACCGGGCTCCTTTCCGTTAATAAGTAACCATTCATTACGCCGCGAGACAGGTTAAGCACGATGATTGCGCCGCGCCGTTCCGACTGCAAGGCCCCGGCCGCGGCCCCGGCCCCGGCCCCGGCCCCGGCCCGCCCGGCCGTGCTCAACTAATCTATGCGTTTTCATCTTTCGAGTGATGAACGGTTTAGCTGCTGCTGGGTCCTTCTGGACGCGCCCATCCCGCCCCCGTGTCAGCCAGCAGAGCATTGCCCCCCCCCCTCTCTCTATCTCTCTCTCTCTCTCACACACACACACACACACACAAAATCCTTCTGAACTAGTTGAAAAATACAGAGCGGAAGATCTCAGTAAACCTGCTTTGTTCCGTATCATTTTACAAGGAGTTACGGACAGAAGTACGTGAATAGTTGCGCAAAATTTTCTGGAAAAAAAAATCATTCAACTTAACTATTTGGCTCGTGACTGCACATTACATTTTACACAACAGAGCAGGTTTAAAGGAATATATAGCGGAGTATAAAAAAATTAAAAAAAAAAAGTTCATAATAAGAATTTAGTGCACACTCATATACACACACTCACAACCACACGGTATAGACGATCAATGGACGATACTTTACCGACAGACTTGAGGAGATCCGCCCGCTTCCCTCCGCGCCCGGAAAATATCAGTAATATGATAATGACAACCCGTGAAACATGAAACATATATGTTTAATACATATGGCATATATGTTTCATGCATGTGTGACAAATGGCATGCATGTCACATGTATGTAGCATAGGACCGTGTACGTCACACATATATGGTTTCATACATATGACATACGTGTGTCTGTGTACCTCTTGTATGAAACACATGTATAGAGTGCTCACACACATGTGACATACGAGGGGGTGCGCCTTCAGCATGTATGTGGACACGTCTAGCTCGTATGTGTGACATGTATGCTACTGTTACACACATGTGACATACGAGGGAGTGCGCCTTCAGCATGTATGTAGGCACGTGTAGCTCGTATGTGTGACATGCATGCTACTGTTACACACATGTGACATACGAGGGAGTGCGCCCTCAGCATGTATGTAGGCACGTGTAGCTCGTATGTATGACATGTATGCTACTGTTACACACATGTGACATACGAGGAGGTGCGCCCTCAGCATGTATGTAGGCACGTGTAGCTCGTATGTATGACATGTATGCTACTGTTACACACATGTGACATACGAGGGGGTGCGCCTTCGGCATGTATGTGGACACGGTCTGCTCGTATGTTTGAGATGTATGCTACTCTTACACATATGTGACATACGAGGGGGTGCGCCTTCGGCATGTATGTGGACACGGTCTGCTCGTATGTTTGAGATGTATGCTACTCTTACACATATGTGACATACGAGGGGGTGCGCCTTCGGCATGTATGTGGACACGGTCTGCTCGTATGTTTGAGATGTATGCTACTCTTACACATATGTGACAGACGCGTGGGTGCACCTTCCACTTGCATGTGGACACGGCTAGCTCGTATGTTTGACATGTATACACGTATGTGACATACGTGTGGGAGCGTCTAGACAAGTATGGAGGCACTGTGGTAATGCCCACTTGTATGTCAAACAGTCGACTGATTCAGAAGAGCGCTCTCCTCGCCCTGTCTCTCTCGCACTTTCTGGGCGCGTCGTACAGGTGCGAGAGTGACAGAGCGAGGAGAGCGCTCTTCTGAATCAGTCGACAGGTCAAACACTTGCACCCGCGACTTATAAATGTACCTTAGGTGTATTTTCACGCACCTGATAAAATGAAGCAGTTGTAAATCCCTAACTGCCATTTCAATCCTGACTGGCGGTGAGGGTTAGGTAGGGACGAAGAAGTAATAAAACTACTGTGGTACCCGTAAGAAGGCTGCAATCTCTTGGCATACATGCTTTCACGGACACAAAATAGATGTTTCACGAAAGTGACACAAGGCACACGGGACTACTCCTGAACGTTTTCAGCGAAAATATAAAACAACCCTCGAGAACACTCAAAACGCACTCGGTGGTGAACACACACCAGTGAAAATAGTGGGTAAGGCGTTTTTCGCAGCCACTCAGGTGGCCAGACTTCGTACTTCGTCCCACCGTCTCAGCTTCCCCCCCTTCCCCACCTCTCGCCCAACCCTTTGTTGATGTGAGATGCCGTGCTGTGAAAACTAGAAAAAGAAGTGTGGATAGGTTTGATTACTACAGTTGTGTCGTCTCATGCGCAACTTTTTAAGTGTTTCTAATAAGTATTTCTAAAATGAAACATGCGCCTGACAATAACTTTTTCGTTTTTGACACGTTTAGCGACGATTTTATTCTCCAGGTAAGGAGACCTAACCTTCTTTTGCGCCTGATCTTTTATCTTAAGTTTTAATTGATGTGCTTGCGACCGTCGACACCACCTTGCAACTTGCATCAGCTGTACGTTTTCAATCCTTGGAAATAAGAAAAAAATATGCATAGTCATTCAATATTTTTTGTCATATTGAAACAGAAATGTTATGTTTGTTCATTACTCGCATGAAGTTGGCTTTTGTTGTTTTATAGAATGCACTTCCTTGCTCTATCTTAAAAGCTTGTGTGATAGCTTGTTACTATTATGCTTATTTGTGGACAACTATTCATGTTGTGCGTTCAATGATTTCAGGTGTGAAGTGGCGTAGGGTCATTGCGTCTGCACTTCGTCATGCTATGTTGGGATATTCATGGGCGGCTGTCAGAGTGGCAAGACCAAGGTGTCTAAAGGAAATCCATGAAGGTAAGATTGTGCAATTCTCTAAAACCTAGTATCAATTGTAATTCTCAAGTAAATGTGTCCTGTATTTCACAAAAAGTATTACTTTTGAGACCAAATGAGTAATGTTAAACGCGTGTTTTTTTTTTGGATTTTTTTAATTTTTTTTTTTGTTATCTGTTTGATTTTTACTTCTTTTCCAGGTAGAGGGCTTCCTCTGTTATACTGTCCATAACACCCAGTTAAAATGATCAATGGAAAACAAGAGATTTCAGTCAAGTCAAGGTGCGCGCAGAGCTACTGTTTTTCTGTTTCTCTTCCAAGCTCTCCAAAAAAAAAAAAAGGCTGATGGAAGGGATTTTTCAACAGCCAAATAAACCAGGGCTTGCAATAGTGTCATTCAACTCAAGTGTGTGGAAGTAGAAGTCCTGTAACCAATACATGATGCAAAAGTAAGGTTTGAACGCTCTTTGGGGATGAGTGTACCGTAACTTCAGATTGATTCTCCCCTCTCATAATTGTGTTGTTGTGTTGCAGTTTTGTGTGTTAAATGCATAAAGTATAATAGAGGAAACTTTGTCAGTATTATTCAATGCAAAGAATGCCAAAAATTGTTCTAAAAAATCTTTGTAATGAGTCATATATTAGGCTGCCTAATATGTAAAGTAAATAGTCTTTGGATTCAAATCTAGTGTGGTGTGTGAGAGTAGAAGTCTTGTAACCAATACCTGATGTAAAAGTAAGGTTTGAACGCTCTTTGGGGATGAGTGTACCATAACTGCAGATTGATTCTTCTCTCTCATACTTGTGTTGTTGTGTTGCAGTTTTGTGTGTTAAATGCATGAAGTATAATAGAGGAAGCTTTATCAGTATTATTCAATGCAAAAAATGCCAAAAATTGTTCTAAAAAATCTTTGTAATGAGTCATATTTTAGGCTGCCTAATATGTAAAGTAAATAATCTTTGGATTCAAATCTAGTGTGGTGTGTGGGAGTAGAAGTCTTGTAACCAATACATGATGCAAAAGTAAGGTTTGAACGCTCTTTGGGGATGAGTGTACCATAACTGGAGATTGATTCTTCTCTCTCATACTTGTGTTGTTGTGTTGCAGTGTTGTGTGTTAAATGCATAAAGTATAATAGAGGAAGCTTTGTCAGTATTATTCAATGCAAAAAATGCCAAAAATTGTTCTAAAAAATCTTGGTAATGAGTCATATATTAGGCTGCCTAATATGTAAAGTAAATTATCTTTGGATTCAAATCTAGTGTGTGGTGTGTGGGTGTAGAAGTCTTGTAACCAATACCTGATGTAAAAGTAAGGTTTGAACGCTCTTTGGGGATTAGTGTACCATAACTGCAGATTGATTCTTCTCTCTCATACTTGTGTTCTTGTGTTGCCGTTTTGTGTGTTAAATGCATAAAGTATAATAGAGGAAGCTTTATCAGTATTATTCAATGCAAAAAATGCCAAAAATTGTTCTAAAAAATCTTTGTTATGAGTCATATTTTAGGCTGCCTAATATGTAAAGTAAATTATCTTTGGATTCAAATCAAGTGTGTGGTGTGTGGGAGTAGAAGTCTTGTAACCAATACATGATGCAAAAGTAAGGTTTGAACGCTCTTTGGGGATGAATGCATAAAGTATAATAGAGGAAGCTTTGTCAGTATTATTCAATGCAAAAAATGCCAAAAATTGTTTTAAAAAATCTTTGTGATGAGTCATATATAAGCCTGTCTGTTATTTATAGTATATAACCTTCGGATTTAAATCAAACGTGTGGTGACTAGATGTAGAAGTAGAGGTACTACTGTAAGTCTCTTGCTAGCCCATCTTTGTACAGTCCAAATGCTGATTACAAGAATAGATTGAGGCAATAAAATGACATGTCCATGTTGATTGTTTTTTTTAATTGTTCTTTTTTTTTTGTGCAATTAATGCAGAGGCAAATTTTTTCTTTTCACACCATAAGAATATTCAGTTTGCTTTTAATTTTTCCTCCTGGGGAAACAAAGTATTTTGTGTATGAATTGTTGTATTTTTTGATAAGATTCAGTTTGTGATTTTGGACAGAACCAAAAGTAAGAAGCATCAAAGTCAGTAAAAATTTTGATAAGATAATTTTACTGTTTTGCTGTTAATGCTTGCTAATTCAACCAATTTTTGTTTGTTAAATCTAAGGGACTAAAAGATAACATCAAGCTTTGGCGAAGGATTATTTCTATCCCTGAAGTAGTGACAAAGAAAAAATACAAACAAAAAAAATCTTATTTTATAAAAGAATAGAAAGGGCTGGGGTCTTGATTCTGTAGGTGGCTGATAAGGAGACAGAAAAGATTTCAGATTTGAGGGTAATTTATTGACTTCATTCAGACATATACAGAATCTTAAAGATTGACTTCATATTTGTTAGGTCTCAAGCACAAATAATTACCAGCTTTAATAACCTTTGTCAAAATATCAGATACTGTGACAAGAATCATAGTCTCAGCGTATTCCACAGGTAATAAATGCGGTACAGTACAAAGGCTTTCCTCTAAGAAAAACAATGATGTCTGCTGTATCTTAAATAAGGTAACAATTGCAAGAAACTGTTCACATGACAAATCCTTGATAAAATGCAAAATCTCTCCATACTGAATACTTTTATCAGGTTTCTGAAATTGTATGAAAGAATTGGAACGTTTTACATTTGAGTCATAATTTCTTGAGGTAAAGACAACGCCTTTGACTTTTATCCTGTCATAGATTTCATAATTCAGAAAACCTTCAGCAGCTACAATTGCATTTTCTTGATGAGACAGCACGTCAACAGATAGCTTTTTATTATTACATGTATCAACATTTTGGTTGTTGCCCGCTCTTTTCATGAATTTATTTAGGAGAGACACTTCGAGAACTTTGGTTGACTGTATTATTCTAATATTATTTAAAAGTTCCTTACCAAGGTGCTTTGTACCATGCACATGTGAAGTAATAAAACCATTATAGTTTTCAAACTCAAATGCACTGGTTGCCCATAGTGGGCCCCACCGTTTTACTAAGGTGCAAAGATGAAGTAAATTGTGAACATTGTAAGTATAATACCTGGGGTGATAAAGTGTGTTGACATCTCTAACAAAGCAACGTAGCATGATCTCAGTAGAATTTAGATCCTTATCAGATATACAATCTTTTAACAAATTATAAATAGATATAACTAAGAGCATCCAGTGTTGAAAATATTCATCAGGCAAATAGGACTTTAATGCAGGTAAAGAGTAGAACAATAGGAAAGCTCGTAATTCACTGCCTTTAAAAAATTTTAAATCCTTAAGACCTCTAGGTAATCTTTTTGTGAAATCAGGAACTTTGATAGCCTTAACAAATAGATCAATATTTTTTATGTTATTGCCTATATACCATGGACCCCTAACATTACACATTAGATTTAGGAAATATTTAACCACTCCTAACAGTACAGTGTGTAAATATTCTGCAGTCAGGCATTTTCCTGTATCAAAAAACGGCAGCGAAGCAACAATAGGATGTCCAATAACACCTCTTCTAGACTTATTTCGAGCCTCAGCAAGATCACTCAAAAGTGCCATTCTCTCACCAGTACGTAATGGAACATCATCCTCTGTGAACACAAATCTTCGGAGTGTCACTTTCTGTTTTGGCATATTCTTCTTTCTCCGTTTTCTTTTGCCTTGCACCACTTCATCTGCAGGAGCAGCTTCAACTCTGACGGCCTTTTGTTCACAAATGTTACAACCAAAGCGATGGTTATGATTTTTCATGTTTAAAATAATTGCTTTGGCAGGAGCATCAAGACAGAGCGCAGGAGAAACTACTTTACTGGTGGTCAATGATTTAGATTTAGGGTGAACCCACGAAATTCCACCCCTCTCATGAATACTGACTAAATTCCTCACAAAGGGCTTGAAAAACACATTCATCAGAGGTTTCTTATTGTCAACATAGACACCACTAACAAGAATGTAAGAGAATCTGCGATTTGGAAGAACTTCACAGGGGACTGACAAAATTGGCCACATTTCCTGCTTCGAGCTGCTTGACAGCTCAACACCATCTGAACTTGTCAATAACACCAAATCATACGGGCTAGTAAGACTGGATCGAACCCTAGCATATTCACTACCATCAGTTATATCACAAAGGTGTGCATCTTTAACTGTCCGGTGACTATGATACTCATCAATGGCTGATGCTAAACCACGATTTTCAAACATAAATTTCAGTTGTTCTTCGATAGAGAACTCCAGAAACACACCGGTATTCTGACAGTCACAACTTTTCTTAACAAAGTCATCTTTATCCCTGCAGTCCTCACAATTTAAGCAATTCTCACACGAGTCTGTTGCATTTACTTTCACTGTCTGACACTTAGAGCAGTAAAAATGTTCTTTGATTATTTGGTACGCAGACAAGTCATCAAGCCTGGACAATAGTTTACGGCCAGAGGAAGGGAACAAATTAGGACTGGGCAATAATGATTTGATAAGCTTAACATTACTATTTAAACTAGTCTTAGTCCACCTTTCGGCAATATACACTTGCAGCACTTTCAAAATAGCTTCATCTGGGGTGAGATTGGCACCATCATAGAGTAAGTCTTCATCGTCATCACTAGCAACACTACTTTGAGCTGATAACTCATCTGCAGAGTCGGTATCAGCCTCAGCCTCACTTGACAACTCACACTCAAACAACTCCCCACCAGAGCTACATCCATCACTACTATGACCATCTGATGAGTCAGGTTCACAGTCAATCTCTTGTAAATTAATTTTGTTTTGAGACTGGGGAACTTGCTTAGTGGCATCTTCCTCCTCGGCATGTTGAGAATCACAAGTACTGGCATCACTAAAATATATATCTCCATCAAGCTTCCTTAACAAAGTTGTTCTTGAAACCTGAAAAATAAAATAGACCAGTGGTTTCCATGACATTTCAACATGGAAAGTAGCAAACATGTCAAGAGGGTTAACTTACATTAAATGTTCTTTTTTTCGCTGGTGGTGGACAGTTTGGAGGAGAGGCTTGGGATGAGGAACTGGAGCAAGAAGAGCACCTTGCAGGTGAAGTTGGAGGCGAAGCAAGATCCTTTGGTGAAGTTGGAGGAGACGAAAAGTTGTTATTGATGGGTGAAGTTGGAGGCGAGGCAAAGTTCTTATTTGGTGAAGTTGGAGGCGAGACAGGTTTCTGGGGTGAAGTTGGAGGTGACGGTGGACCTGTTTCCTCATCACTTGTCGAACTCATCAGTAAGCAGGAGCAGAAACTGAAAATTACAATTACTTTATTAGTGAAGCCAAAGGCTAGACCCAACAACAGGTGCGCAATTGCGTTTATAAACTCGAGACAGCTCTGTTCTCATATCTTACATATTATATTTTTTTGTAGCAGCTTAATAAATGTCACTGTCCAAAGAGAAAGATAGTTGCAAAGGCAATCAAAATTAATGATTTCATTCCATTTCACTCTACTCGATTAATGAATGTTATAAAAGCGCGAGTAAACAGAAACAGACATGACGGTCTGCTGCAGACGGAAATGTCAGGTGATCATTTCTCAAAACTAAAAGACTGCATAAGGCAGTATTTTATTTATCATGCTAATAAACATTGCATTTGAGAATAATATTTAAAACACTGTAATTCAATTTAAAGGTTTGACATTTGACTACAAAATGAGGACAGCAGTCATGTTCTTGTACTATCGGAAAACCCCGATGTTGGCAATACTTTCAAATACAGCGAATCGGTAACGACATTACTAGCAGGCGGTGAGCCTTACCGGTTGAGCGCCAGAGCCTCACCGTCCACCATAACTGCCGGAGTGTTTCGATGGAATGCCCAAGTCACGTTTCTCACCGAAGAAATAACTAAAAGTAATTAGTTTAAATCTCGTCAGTTTCCTAAACACCCGAGATGGAGTGGTTTGTGATCTACGCACCGTCGGACTGTTCTACCAGCCTCGTCCCGGCGGCAGATGTAATATGCGAACCATCCGTCAAAGTGGGCGATGATGTTCTTTTCGTTTATGGATCGAGGAAAAAGCCTTTAGAAGGTACCGTCAAGGCCAAGGGAGGTAAGATTCTACAGCTCAAAATTACTTATTGAATTTTCATTTATCAGGGGTCACCAGTTTAACCGTTCTTGGTGTATTTGAAATCTCCATTGTAACGGTCAAATTCTTTCTCTTTGGTCTCGCTGCTGCCCGACCTCTTGGTGTCACAGTGTGTGTTTGCAATAACGAATTAGCCGTTCTTGTTGCATATGTTGACGGCTTTTAACGGTTTTCATGACTACAATCTGTGTTTCTCTAACCTCAATCGTATTCCGTTCACCAGTACGCTCGCTTGAAAGCAGCTGTGGTGGAGCCTCTCGGCCTATCTGACACTACTTGTTAATCGTAATTACCTGGAACTTTAAATTTCTTCTTCAGCTGATCATGACGAAATGAAGAAAGTGATGAAATCTTTGAACGCCAAAGCCCCCAAGCGAGAATCGAGTTTTAATGCAAACATGCCAAGAAAGGCCAAATTGGCATGTAAAGAAAACTTAACCAAAACTGTGAAGGCTGGAAGCAGCAGTAAAGAAAGTGTTTCACCGGGTGCAACCTCAGCTCCGCCCAAGTGGAGCTCAGGAAGTGTGAGTATACAGTTAGGTAAACCTAAGCTATACTGTTCAGTTATCTTTTTTTAAATAAAAATTTCATTTTTAGGCATTGAAATCATCTGCATCTACCAGTCGTTCTGTCAAACCTTCAGTCCTTGGAAAAATGCTGGCAAACGCTGCAATGGATTTGGAAAATGATGTAAGTTGGTGTTTTATTTTTTATGCAATCAGTTGTATCGCTAGTTTATGTTTCATTTATTTTGTATCGCCTAGGATGTAGATTCCATTGTAGAGGGAAATGATCTAGACAAGAGTGACAGTGACTCTTCGACTTCTCTTGACATGTCCCCGGAAGAGCTAACTGCTTTCATGAAGGTAACCATAAACTTTCTGCCACGCTTTTATTTGTTATAGAGTCAATGTTCCACTTTAGTTGACTGTATTGATATCTTGTTCACAGGCTATGAAAAAGAAAAAAATCAGTGACATTAAGTTGCTTCTAGATATTAATCGTGGTTCAACAGGATCAAGTACAAAGGAGAATTCACAGCAGGATTGCCAAAAGTCATGTAAGTTTCAGTCAAAATTTTTCTTTGAATTACTAGCTTAGCATCTGTACAACTTGCTCTGTTTGTGGAATAGCTCAAAACAGTCCGATCTCTAGTGACTCGGAGAGTGGTGAAGAAATAACTGCTGTTGAAGAGGACAAAAAGAAAAGAGGTTTGATGTTCTTTTTTAAATTTTTATTGAAAATGTAGTTCAGTACTGTACTTTCTTTATAAATTATTTTCAGGTACTGCAACTGAGAGTATCAATGCTTGGGAAGGTGCAGATGGTTCTGGTGGCTCCAGTGATCTTGAGAATGACAGTGATCTTGAGAATGATTTTGACAATGATGCTGATGATGAGAAAGTGAAAGAAGCCAGTGTTGAGAAAGTGAAAGAAGCCAGTGTTGAGAAAGTGAAAGAAGCCAGTGTTAAGAAAGTGAAAGAAGCCAGTGTTAAGAAAGTGAAAGAAGCCAGTGAGAGGAATGTTAAAGTAGCCAGTGATAAGAATGGTAAAGAAGCCAGTGATAGGAATGTGAAAGAAGCCAGTGACAAAAAAGGGAAAGGAGCGGCTGATGAGAACAAGGAAGGAGCGGCTGATGAGAACAAGAAAGGAGCGGCTAATGAGAACAAGAATGGAGCGGCTGATGAGAACAAGGAAGAAGCGGGTGATGGTGGGGAAGGCTCTAGTGATGAGAATGAGAAAGGAGCAGGTGACGATATTAAAATGTCTGATGCTGGGAGTAAAGTATCGCATGATAAGAGAAGTTAGTTCATTTTACCCTGATCTATTTATATCCATTTATTCACTTGCAGTTTGTCTAACTGATTCAATTTTCTTTTCAGAAAGGCCAAGACGTCTTAAGTATGAAAAGCTTAATTTTGATGGGGAATTTTACCGGTATGACAAGGACAGTCCAAATGTACGGTAAACTTATTTGTCCCTCCCCACCACTCGAAGACTTAAAAATTTTTTCACATTAATGTTGTTTTTTTTTTTTTTTTTGCAGTGCATGCAACTTTCCCCTCCATACAAAGTGTATGTTCCCTCTGAACGTGTGAAATTGATCAGACGAGAAGCCAAATCAATTTTGACGATAGCAAGAAGACTTACTGCCGAAGTTTACACTGATGAGGCTATCATGGCATGTAGTGTCAGTGGAAGACCTTCCAGTGCCAGACAAGGAGTGCCTTCTCAGCTGAGACCAGCTCTACACCCTGATGGTGTGCAAGCTATTCATGGTGAGAAGTCACATACATAATTATCTAATTTATGTTTATAGATTTGCCTTGTTTTTCTAAAGATTAAGAATTCTAATTTAAGGTTTCTTGCAGAGTTCTGTATCAGTAGGGCTAATAAGAAGAATATAAGAGCCCCTACTTTCACTGCTGTGAAGAAATCCATAATGGATGTTCTAAATGAAACTAGGTACACTGCAAGACTGCATAGCAGTTCTACATGAAGTACTCTGTTACTCCTATGAACCAAACCTGTGATTTTTTTGTACAAGTATTTTGTTTTATGTAAAGTACAAAGTTAATTTTCTTTTATAATTGACAGTCCACTGGACTTTATTTTACACGTTTTTATAACTATCTCATAGTTTTAAATAATCATTTATTTTTCTTCAGCCAAGCTTGTTTTAATCTGTTCCTACTTCTGCATGTGAAGCAGGTGCTCATATGTCTACATGTATGACTCCGACAAGCGCCATACATGGGTACATGTATGGCTCCCACGTGCGTCATACATGGGTACATGTATGGCTCCCACGTACGCCATACAAGGGCACATGTATGACACACACGTACAACATACATGTGCGCATGTATGGATAATACGTGTGCCATACGTACGCGAGAGGCACTCCTCTTATGCGACACATACATGACCTTTGCAATTTCCATGTAGCATACATGCACAAAGTGTATGCCCCATACATGTTGTATGTATGGCACATACTCTTCACATAGAAAGACACTGGCAACGTCCATACAGGTGTCATTCAAACGACATTCATCACACATACATGACTACATATATGAGACATAGATGCGACATACAAACCACATACGAGCATTGGGGCCCGCTCTTCTATGTTGCACTTACATGGCTACTGTATGCCCCATACATGTGCCATGCATGTCGCATGTATGCACAAAGTGTATGTCCCATACATGTTCCACATGTATGTGAACATGTATGCATCATACATAGAAAAAGTTTCACGGGAATAATACTAGAGTGCCCCGGCCGGGGGCCAGGCCGGGCCGGGCTTTCCGCCCCAGCCACATAGATCAACATAATTACACTGCTTCTGTGATTGTGCCGTGCGGTGCGGCCGAGCCACATCTCACTGCCTCCACGCGGGGCCCCCGCGCGCGCAGAGCGCCTCCTCCGCAACGGCCGAGCCGAGCCGAGCCCGGGCCAGGGCGATGCAGCGGCGGTGATAAAAATGGAGTTAATTAAAGCTCGGATTTACGAATGGCAACAACTAAACTCTTGAACTGCGCGGCTGCTACCCTACTGCACGCACTGCACTGTTGAGCTATAGGGAGTGCCTTTTTTTGGGGGGGTGGGGGGGGATTCAACCGCACGTGTGTGACAGCGCGAGGGGGAAACAACTCCGAATTTTGGTGTACACATCTCGTTAATTTTTACTTGAATTTTACCTAAAGTTTTGAGAATTTTCCTGAATATTTCCTAAATTTTCCCGATTCTTTCTTTGTAAATTTCTTGAATTTTTTCTATATTTATTTTTTCTAATTTTTTTTTTTCGGAATTTTCCTGAATTACGAGGTGCACAAAAATTTCAGAGTTATTTTCCCCCTTGTGCAGTGGCAAGTTGCCATTTTGACGCGCGCGCGGGGTGAGAGAGAATAGTGCGAAGTATAAGCAATAAGATTGAGCGCCTCATACGCCACTCCGCGCCCCGCCACGCCACGCCCCGCCACGCCACGCCACGCCTCGCGGCCATAATGAGCGCAGCAGTGCTGAGGTGCTGAGGCAGTTGGTTTGTTTGAAACAACACTCGCTCCTCAAGGCCTCAGTTAGTTAGGCCCCTCCGCGCGCGACACACTACGCTGCACCAGATGAGCCCACGATGGACGGGAATTCCCTCGCCTACTGCACTCCACACTTCTCCATCGCCCTCTCTCTCTCCCCCCTCTCTTTCACGGTTCCTGTGCTGGTGGGAAATAGTGCGGAAAATGTGCATGTGTGTGTGGATGTGTGTCTGTGTGTGTGTGCGTGTGTGTTCGTGTGTCGTACAAGGGCCGCTGATTGGCGTCACGCCGTCATGCTGATTGCCCTGTGAAAAATATTCGGAATGAGTCGACTTAGTTTTCTTTGACGAGTGATAACAATTTGCTGTCGTAAAGTTTAAGACTGCGCTCGTAAATTTACAATACTCTGTGTCGTAAATTTACAATTAGAGTTTTCATAGTGTTGGGGCTCAGTTGCAGTGAGCGAGTTAAGATGGGCTAAAGAGCTGCAGAGCCGCACAAATACACTTTCATTCCCAGTCCAGCAAATATTTGACCTTCTTATTCGAATGGAAAAGTAGCCTGATAGAGCGATAGATAGATGCATCGGATATCGTACGCAAGCCGCTTGATAATGGTGAAAACGAACCGAGTTAGCTTCATTACGGCTGCAATAGCAGCAGCAGATTTGGTGCCAAACAACTGCTCCCCGAGCGAACATTCGTAACAAGTAGTGTTTTCCATCACAGGCGCGCGCGCGTGAGAAATTGCAACAGCAAATGCCCCTTCCCCTGACTCCTCGGCCAATCGTTTTGCACGCGCTTCATTCTGTGTGTGAGAGTGTGCGTGAGCAGCTACAATCACACCTGCGCTCGCCACATCTAATTATTCACAATCATCCCTACACCGTGGCTTTACAGTCCCCTCCTGCTCCATACGCACAGAGTGTCACATCCACAGTAAGAAATTCCTGAGAAAAATTCACAAACCATACGCTTTTCCAAGTGTAGGAACGTAAATCAGGAATTTCAAATTTAAAAAAAATATATCAATGGTAGCTATAGTTGTTTTGTTTATAAATCTGATTGTGATGGAAATCTGGACATCAAGTTTACCATCTATGACATAACCCAGATTTTAAGAGCGCACTACATGCAGCAAAACAACAGGAAGAAACATCAATTTTTTAAATATATGATACACGGTCGGTCGCGACTCGTCTGCTTCTCACTTCCAGATGCAGGCGGCAGCCTACTGTGTAAACACGCAACCCGGTCACCTTGTGTGTGTGAGAGAGAGAGAGCTAAGCGAGAGACGCATCGCATGCAACATGCTTCATTACGCTGTAATTATCGTCAAAGCCGCGGCAGTGCGACTCGATTAGAGCGAATTAAAAAATGTAAAAAGAGAGAGAGAAATAAGTAGAGGCACGCGCGCGCCACACCCGTCATACAAATAAATGCATTCATTAGTTTTGACATGACAAATTGCCGTGCCAAATCCATGCGGAACCTCTTAAACTAAAAGGCGGTTCGCGAAGGAGGCATTCGCCCATACACAAATCTGTGAATAACGTTTTACACGCGGCTTCAAGTGCATGAAAAAACAAATCACTTGCCATCAACTCGTTCACAGCAATAAGGCATACAGGAATACCTTTCTACGCCATTCACTAGATGACTATCTGACGCCCAGACTTTCTCGGGTCTTGCCTTCGACATTATCACCAACTATTTAGTAAGATCTCCGCGATTTCTTTCAAAGAGAGATGCCCGCCTCAGGGCAGCGCGGCTGACCCCCACGCGTGCAAAACTCTTGTAACAACGAACGGACCAACGCGAACAGAATGAAGAATTCATCCCGCAAGCCCCCCCCAATAATAATGAGTTATTCAAGGCGCACGTATGATTGGAATTTGATTTTAAAATTACCGCGCGCGGCGGGGCGGGCTCGTGCGCCGCGGCCGCGCCACGCAACGGGCATAAAGCTGTCGTGCTCCCCCCACCCCCACCCCGCCTGTAGCCCTGTACCCATACTCTGCACGCCACTTCTATTACTCCGCGCCCCGCCCCCTCTCCCGCCCGGCTGCCAACTGCGTCCCGAAAAAAAAAGAAAATACATATTCGAAACAGACCGCAATATTTCACATTTTCCTCTCCATTCCTCATTATATACGAGAGCTAATAAGAGAGAACCGAGAAGACGAAAATTGTTTTCGATCTCCAAAGTATCTCTCACACTTCTCACTCGGATCATTCTCTTTCTCTCGAGCAGCATGAAGGTCAGAGCGAGAGAGGGCGACCATCAAACAAATCTGATATTTTTGTGAACTTTTGTTTAAATTTCTGAATTTTCCTGTTGTTTTTTTTTGTTGTTTTTTTTTGTTTTTCATTTTCTGAATCATCCTGAGTTTTTCTGAATTTTTTTTTATGAATTTCCTTAAATTTTCTTGACTTTTACTAAATTACGAGGTGTACAAAAATTTCTGAGTTTTGTTTCCCCCTCGGCGTCCGTGCTCACGACCTCTCACGAGTGGACTGATCACACCCGTCACCGCGCGCGGACGATGCACCACACATTCTAAAATACATTATCATCACGCCAGCTGCAACATTTGACAATACCCGCGCCGCTGTAAACTTCACAATTCAAAGCAGTAACAGCAGTGACATGTCATGCGGCAATCAGTAATGAGGATCACTTATTGACGCACGGTCACGGCTCACGATAACCATCGCGAAAAATACATTTCTATCGCGTGTTCGGCGCCGGCACGGCTTCGGGCGGAGTGCGGCGCCGAGCAGCGAGCTAGGGCGAGAAGGAACGGGGCAGAGCGACGAACTGGCGCACAAACCGAAGGTGAAGCAACTCCGAATTTTGGCGCAGACAAATGTCTTAACTGTTTCAAGAAATATTTTAGGTAATTTCGTAGAATTTGTTAAAAAATTTTTGAGGGTTTGCTCTTTGACTTCGGGTCTTAGATTTTCTCCGGTTTTCTCGAATTCCTCTGACTTCCGTTGAAGTCTTAACATTCTATTTTCTGGATTGTTTACCACTGTTCACACAAATTTCATGATCATTTGTTCCCCCCTTGTGCAAAACACAAATGACATAAAACGTTTCTCACTGACCAGCGCCACTGACTATGTCGCGCATCACATAGGCTCCACCATGCAACGCAATGAGAACCAGTTCAACTCGTCACCTCCACGTGGGGCAAAGCGTCCGCAGAGCCATATCCATGCCATCCATATTCACACGCGGGATGTCGCCTCCTGCTCCCGTGACAACCCCCTGATGATGCTCTGAACCTTCAATACACATCCATCCTACCGAGGGGGAAACAGCTCTGAAATTTTTGTACACCTCGCTATTACTCAAAAAAATTCGGTAAAGTTCAGACAAATTTAGGAAAATTCAGAAAAAAATGCAGGACAATTCAAAAAATTTCAGGAAAATTTGGGTAAAATTCAGAGTTGTTTTCCCCACGTGTACAAGACGACGCTCCCTCCGTGCGCTTACCTCTGCCTTCAGGTTGAGAGGAAGTGGCAGGTCTGCTTCCCGCTTGGCACTGGCATGCGCCAGCATGGCGACCGGCGTCGGGAGGGGCGTCGCTACGCCGCCACCATGTCCAGGGCCTGCAGGGCCTGCGGCCGAGAGAGAAGACAAAAAGGAAAATGAGAAACAATAAACTGCACTTTTAATGCTTCGGCATTATTGACACGCTACACACACACACAGTGGGGAGTGAGAGGGACAGAGGTGAGAGGGGGGGAGAGCAGAGAGAGAAACAGAGAATGAGAGACTGAGAAAGAGAGATAGAGGAAATGAGAGAGAGAGAGAGGGGGGGGGGGGTCGAGCGCACGTAATGGCTTCACCGGACGCGGCGGGGCGTGCGCGGTCGGTCGGTCGAGGAGTGTGTGGCGAGCCCGCCCGCGCGCGCCCGCGCCGCTGTGTATTCGCAGCGTTATAGCGTTATTCGCCCTCATCCGATCATTTATTGATGAACCTGCACGTGCATACCGTTTCGCGGTCACCCGCGCGCCTGCCTGACCGCGCCATACCCCGCCGCCCCGCCCCGCCCCGCCCCGCGCGTTGTCACTAGCGCCTCGTGAATCTGCTGCACTCAGGCTGGGCTGCGCGGGGTGGGGTAGGGTGGGGTGGGGCTGCACGGCACTGAAGTGCACGGCTGCGCGGGGCTCAATGAGGTAATGAAATGGAATGGCCTGGGTGTGTGCAGTGTTCACGCGCGTTTGGCTCCGGCGGGGCGGGGCGGGGTAGTGAAGTGAAGGGTAGTGGGGCACAAACCACGCAACGGGACAAACGCGTCAAGGGGGGCACACGGCCACACTCCAAGAGAGAAACGCGTCGGTATAAGGTCGCAGAGAGAGGGGGGAAAAAAAATCTTTTCAAATTCGGAGTCGTTTTAAAAATATGCCACGCAGTGATTACAATAGGAGACCTCAACAAGAAAGTTCTGTGTAATTAGAAATTAGGTTGACATAAACCATGAAGGTATGCATGGTTTCCATGGAAAACATTTCCTTCCGTTCACAAAGGATAAAGAAAATTACAACTTCGGCATTCCAAAAATTCGTCTTTCCGATAATTCAGAATTATTTCATTATAATCTGCTGCAAATGTTTATTTGGAATAAAGAATTCCAAGTTCATCATTTAAAAATTAACAGACTTGCGAATTGAACGGAAAAGCAAACGGGTGCTACGCATGTCAATGCACTTCTCTCTCCTCTCTCTCTCTCTCTCTGCCGCTCTCTCGTTCCTCCCGCTACTGCCCCCCAATGCCACTGCCGCCACTGCCTGGGTGCCGCCCTGGGGCCGCCCCGCCCCGCCCCGCCCCGCCCCGCCCTGGGGCCGCCCCGCCCCGCCCCGCCCCGCCCCGCCCCGCCCCGCCCCGCCCCGCCCCGCCCCGCCCCGCCCCGCCCCGCCGGGGGCACCGCGCCGCGTGAGGCACGACCTGTGGCCACCATTAACGTGGCCCCACAAATCACACGCCGCCCAATCAAAACGCGCGCGCCTGTCGGAGCGTCGGCAAACACACACACACGCACACATCGACAGCACATAAGCCCTAAGCTGTCTTCACACTACCGGAACACATCACCATTTCACAATCAGTATCAAATGAAATACGAGGGGCAAATTGAACTTTCGAATATTATGAATTTTATTAGTTTTCAGAAATTTGAAAATCTTGCAAAGAAAACGCAGCTAAAAGGCGAGCTATTCCTGCCACCTGCTGCCGGTTTGGCCACCTCCGGAAGCGGAAAGCTATAATCTGCTTGAATATTTCATCCAGCTGATGCAGTCGCGGCGCCATAGGGAAGCGCGCCGCGGGACTTGGCGTGCGCGTTTCACACGGCGGGGTGCGGGTGCGTAGGCCTGCAGCCGTCAAATTCAGAATAGCGCTTTCGTATCTCCGT
This sequence comes from Frankliniella fusca, assembly GCA_029379305.1. NCBI lineage: Eukaryota > Metazoa > Arthropoda > Insecta > Thysanoptera > Thripidae > Frankliniella > Frankliniella fusca. Next base: position 2,584,105 of record JAHWGI010001411.1, read on the forward strand.
ATCCTTGTCACACGCACGGGTCTCGGGCGCTAGGAGTGAGTGAGAGGGCACTACACAACGATCATCTGAATCTGGGGGCAGCAGGAGGACGGCGCACGCGCGGGCGGGAGGAGCGACGAGGAAAATCGAAAAGTCATGTTCTCATCGAGCACAGGAATAAATAATGTACAGGCCTGCGTGTCATTGCTGCGCATGGTCCTGCGGGAGGGAGAAGGGAGACAGAAACGGTGGGCGTGTGTGAGGGAGGGAGAGAGGGAGAGAGAGGGAGAGAGAGAGGGGCAGGAAGAACGAGTAAAAGGCTGAGTGCGGAAGGGACGCGGCCTGGCGGGGCGGGGCGCGTTGTCCCCCGCGTGTGTTTGTCCAGTAAGCATTAGGTATGCATTATGTGAGGACGGCTGCGGTTTTTCAGCTGTATTGCAACATTAGTGCTGCGCGGATAATTCATTACCGGGCGAATTGCCGCGGCCGTAAAAATGAACTAGAGTAAAAGAGAGCGGGAGGGGAGGAGAGAGTGAGAAAGACACAGAGAGAGAGAGAGAGAGAGAGAGAGAGAGAGAGAGAGAGAGAGAGAGAGAGAGAGAGAGAGAGAGAGAGAGAGAGAGAGACAGAGACAGAGAGAGAGAGACAGAGAGAGAGACAGAGAGAGACAGAGAGAGAGAGAGGGAGAGAGAGAGGGAGAGAGAGAGAGGGCACACCGGGAGGGAAACAACTCTGAACTTTTTTGTGCACCTCTGGAAATTCAGAAAAAGCAGCAAATAAATTCAGAAAACAGCAGCAAAATTCAGAAAAATTCTGAAAATTTTAGAAAATAGTAAGAAAAAATGTACAACAAAATCACTAAAATTAATATTCATCTAGAAAATAAACTCCGGGCAAAAATTCACAATATTTGTACACCAAACTTCAGAGTTGGGGCACACAGACAGATACAGAGACAGGAACCGAGGGCAGCTAGAGCGAGAGCGGGAGAGAAGGCGGTCGCGAGAGAGGAGAGGGAATGGTGCGATAACCATTGGACAGGGGGGGCCGACATGGCAGTGGTCAACCGCACCACAAAAGCTAATGCGGATAAGTTACACACGCGAATTTCATACCTCGCATCATTATTATTGACGTGGGACGCAGAGTAATCATTATTTAGCATTATTCCCGATCACTCCCCTGCGGGGGGCAGGTGGCAGCAGGGTGGGGGTTGGGGGTGGGGGGGTGCGTGAGGGGTTGGCTGCGGAGCGGGGCGGACGGGCCATGTCATTGTTCGCGGGACAAGGGTGGGCAGGATGGAGGTGGGGGGGGGAGGGGGGGGGAGGCTACCCCGCCCGGGGCGAGGCGGGGCGCAGGGCGGCCTCAGGGACCCTCGCGCACGGCTCGGCTCGGCTCGCACTGCGCTGCTGTTTATGATGTTGACGAGGGAGCTACCTGTCCCTGTCTAATTTATTGCTAATTATCCGAGGGGGCCACCACTACAATTTAGGGTGTACACAGGATTACGTGATTACATGGATTACACGTGAATTTTAAGGGATTACACGTGAACTTTAATAAAATTATGGCTCTAAAACCATTAAATTTGGACAATAAGGTAAAATTTAGTGATAATGGTTTACAATTTGGTGAAGTATTACACGGAATACATAAGGATTACATAGGGATTATACCCTCACCCGTACACAGGATTACGCGAGTGGTGGCCCCCTCGTAATTATCGTCCCCACCGCGAGTCGATTGCCATTCACGGTACCCCCCCCCCTTTCCCCTTACACCCCCTCCCACCCACCTCCGCGATGGCCGATAGCAGCAGCGCACGGCGCGGGGACCGCTGCCGCTGCGCCGTCGATGCTCTAAATTAAAGTGCCCGACTGACTTATGGACCGACAGCTCCGGGCCGGACCGGTGCGCGCGCTCCGGAGAGAGCGAGAGAGACAGAGAGAGAGAGAGCATCACCGGGGCTTCCAATTGTTTAGCTGATTAATAATTTCATAGCTCCGGCGCGGCACTGCTGGGCGTGGCGCGCGGCGTGTCGGGGACAGGCCGAGCGAGCGAGCAAGAGAGAGAGAGATGGAAGGAGGAGATGGAGAGGGATCGAGAGAGAAAGACATGACACGGGTGTGGTGGAGGAAATCAATAGGCACACTGCGTGTAAAATCGAGATATAATTTTTTTTCTCTTTCAAGATTGCTGCGGCCATTCTTTTTTTTAATGAGAGGTCGTGAAATAATTCTCATAGATTCGGGGTGTCGGGGTATTGAAAATGAATATCAAAATAGAACGGAGGAAGTGCAGTTTTAGCGTGTGGGAAACCCACTCGCAGGGACACATAGTACTCCTCGCGGGCTCCCGGTACCGAGGGAGCAGGGGCCCGGCCCCGGCCCAGCCTGGCGGGCAGGGTGGGAGCGGGCTCGGAAAATGAGGGTGGCTCATTGCCGGGAGTGTAATCGCGATGAATATTTTCGAGCAATAACCCTTTCTATAAATCACGGGAAAGGTTTTAATAAGGCGGCTCGGCTATGGCCTCCTCTGCAGGCAAGGGCTGCACGACACAGGTAAAACAAATAAGGCATAGGACATCCAACCTCTCCAGGAGTACAGTACTGCTAACGAGCATACAGTCAGGTTTTCCAGAATGTTATCCTGACGACCAGACAATTTAACTCGAGGGGGAAAACAACTGTGAATTTGGTGAACAAATTTTGTAAAATTTCGTGAATTTTTTGTGAGTTTTTGTCTATTTACAGAATTTTTGTGAATTGTAGCTAGAATTTTTCCTATTTTTTTAAAAAATATTCTGAATTAAAGTGAATTTTTCCGAATTGCAAGGTTTACAAAAGTTTCTGAGTTCCCCCCCCCCCCTCCCGATTTCAACTGTACTGGCTTTAAAGCTCTAATTCCTTTTAGCAGGTTGGTTGCCCTACCTTTGCTTTACCATGGTGAAGTGGCGCGAGACCGCTGAGCCGGTCGGCCAAGATTAAAACGCATCATAGGAAGTAGAGGGAAAGGAAAGGGGAGGTCGGCATGGAGGAGTCATAGTAATGATAATAAAAGCAAGCAAGGTGGAGAAAGGTGCGAGGAGAGTGGGGGAGGGGGGAGGGGGGGTGAAGGCAACGAGGTAAGAACGTTACCCCGCCGCTCCACCGCCGTGCGTGCGCCCCCCCCCCCCCCCTCCGCACACTGCTTCACTTCCGTCAGCGAGAGCTCGAATTCACTGTAAACAAGTTGGCAGCTCCTTTAATTAGGGCGTGGCTCAGCGCAGCGAGGGGGTGGGGGGTCGGGGGACTGACATATCACCGCCAAAATCACGGCAAAGTAACCCGTCTGAGTCAGCCGACGCGCAAGCAAGCAGCTTGCGAAATCAGGGGGATAGCCGCGGCGCGACACGTACTAGTGTTTCAAACAGTCAAAAACAGTCATATTTAAATGTGAAAGGCCGTAGGAACCTTACACGACCTCACCGTTGCACTTTAATTATTTTTAGCAGATGATACGAAGGTATCAGCCTGCTTGTACTGTCATACAGCGAGCAGTATGCAGAGAGCAGCGCAGCCAGCAGAGAGCAACCGGCAGAGCGAGCAGCCAGTGTGGCATAATATTATACAGGGGGGAAAATGTCGCGCGGCGGCGGCCGGCGGCGGCGGCGCGCTCCGCGCGCGCCCCGACGACGCGACTACTCCACGCCACCTCTCAGGCCGCCGGGCCGGGCGGCCGGGCCGCTGCCCCCTCCCGCCCCGCTCCCACCCCCTCCTAGCCCAGCGCGACAGCGCTCCGCTTCCCTGCGGCCTGCAACGCGTACGAACATCTACCATACGTATCATCTGCTTTCAAGTTCCGGCCGTCCGGAACTTTTTGTTTTTTTTTACTGTTTTGAAATCTGTTATCTAAACGTTAACCAAGGAAAAAAAAATATGAGCAAACGTCAAGAAGGCTGCATGGTTTCTGCGACTGCACGCAAAAAAATAATTTGCGTCTCAGCAAATAAAAATAGCAGGTGTACTAATTTTTTTAGCTGTATAGGCGAAGCTAATTTTTAAGTTACCGTACCGTGCTTACTTTGTAGCTTCCCTGCTATATTTTTCCGCAGTTTTAAGTTTTAGGCAGTAGTGCAAATTTTTCACATCTAATTTCGGTTGGGCTTTTTATTTTATTTTTAGTATTTTCCCCCCCGTGAGTAAGGTAGCGGACCGGTCAGCCGATACATATAGGCAGAGTTTCGCCGGCAGAGTGGTCTCGATGTCGGTTGTATCGCGTGTGTCGGCGCCGTTACCCGTCGCGAGGCTAGGCAAGTCCAGATACCTGCTGCTGGTCAACCCCCGCGGGCTCCGCCCCCACCCCTGCTCCGCCCCCGCCAGGACACATCCGGATAGGTCTGCGCGACAAGCACAACGAGCCCCTCCACTTCGTTAACGACACTCTACTTATCGTGCACAGCTTATTGTTCTGGTCGTTTTCATTTTTTCGGACACGACCCTCTCGTATTGGCTCTCACTGTCACAGGGTTGCGGCTTGACTAGTGCAGCGGGGGCCTAGACACCCCCCCCCCCCAACCCCTCCACTATCGCTGGCCCGACCGTCAATTTACTTAATCGCTATACCAGTCGACAAGCTCACAGTGCATACCCACCCCTAAACACACACGAGCGCGCGCGCACACACACACACACAAACTCACACACCACGCTGGTCGCCGATGAACGCCAACATCCTCATCGTCCCCTATCATTATAACATCACTAGGACGACCACCGCTGCACACACACACACACACACACCTCGCACTATGACTTCACTATAACCTTATCACCATTGAGGCAGATAAACCGAATCAAGCGAGTACCTCTTTTCCTCTCTCTCTCTCTCTCTCTCTCTCTCTCTCTCTCTCTCTCTCTCTCTCTCTCTCTCTCTCTCTCTCTCTCTCTCTCTCTCTCTCTCACACACACACACACACACACACACACACACACACTCCCGGCTAACTGCATCGCACTCATGGAAATAGACAATTAGCGAGTCGTGATGATGTTTGTGGCGCGCCCTGATTGCGCGCTCGGGCCCGGCCTAAGGCGAGGCGGGGCGTGGCGAGGCAAGGCGTGGTGGGGTGGGGTGGGGCGGGGTGGGGTGGGGCGCGGGGCAGCGGGTGGGCACGGCTGCTGCTAATCTGTACCTCCCGTCGCGTCGTCGGGACGGGACCCATCACAAGTAGTTCCGACCATGACAGCAGAGCAGCGCGTAGCCGCGTAGCCGCGTAGCCCCACGCCACCTCTCACCTCAGCGCCGGGGCGGGGCGGGGCGGGGGAGACCCATCCGGCAGCCACTATCCACACATTGGACAGAAAAGAAAATCAGGTCATTTGTAACAGGGAAACTCCGACTCGAGCAGGACTGACGGGAACTGAATAAGTGCCTGGGCGGACGGTGTACCTTGGGTCTTTACGGTACAGTAGTAGGCTCGAGGACTGTGAGAGACTCGCGTATTTCGGTGCACAGGGCTCGATGTACAGGGCGTTTCTTTGAGTGCGTAACAGTGTTGCGGGCTTGCCTACCCCATTTGCCCAGAAGGCGCCATGGCCCCTGCAGCCCTGGCGAGTATGCAATCCCGCAACACTTTTACGCAAGCAAAGAAACACCTGATACACCAGATAGACTCCACGTGCTCGCGGGGTGTACTCAAACTGCACTCTATGTGCGCTCACTATAAAGCCGAGTTGTCGACCACTCGACTGGGAATAAGTCGAGCAGGCGCGCGAGCTGTTCCGCAGCAGAGAATCGATTCAAACTCATCGGCGTCCTTTTGCCTCTGCGGACTATCGTGCATCACTTAGCGCCCCGCCCCGCCCTGCCAGAGAGAGCGTGGATGGCTGAATTAGCCATCCCCTCCGAAGAGCGCAAGTCTGAGTGGCACCAAAAAGGGTCGAGGTGAGTCGGGGTGAGGCGGGGTTGGGCGGGGCGGGGTCGGTAAGAGTGGTGGCCGTCCGTGCCTTGTCTCGCTGGCTGTCCGACCTGAGAGCCCCTCCCCCCCCCCCCCCCTCTTTACCCCCGGGCAGCACTCCCTCTCACCACTAACCTTCCCGCCGCCGTGCCTTACCCCCAGCGATGATCAAACGGGGTTAGGTAGCGCTCGGCCCCGGCCGGCCAGGCCTATAGTGGGGGTGTGGTTGAGTGCAAAGGGGTTGGGTTGGGTTGGGTATAGTTTGGGGCGGCGCAGGGATGGGGTGGGTGTAGCTCGGGCCGTATAGGAGTGCGGCCGCAGTATAGTCACAGGCTTAGGAGCCCACGCCCGGGGCACCTACACGGTCCACCACCAAACTATTGCCAAAGTTACGTCACTGCGCCGTCGACAACTCGACAGTGCGGCACTCGAATAGCGGCGGCGGCTGTTGGGGCTGGAGCGTGGAGCAGGGCGGGAGAGCGGGCGGGAGAGTGGGCGGGAGAGCGGGCGGGAGAGCGGGCGGGGGAGCGGGCGCGTCACACATACCGTCGGGGGATATAGGCATCAGCCGCAGGGCTCAAAGCTACTAGTATGAGCAGCAGAGCGACTCCGGCACCACGCACTAACTAGGTGCACTCTGTGAGTGCGAGAGAGCCAGAGCGCTCTCGCACCCCCTCGGAAGACTCTTTCGGAGCGAGAGAGACAGAGCGAGGAGTGCGTGCGCGTACACCGGAGGGCTGCTACCGCTCTTCAGGCAGACGGAATAAATCCGTCGGCAGGTGAGACGCAAGCAGGACATCACGTCACGGAACCTCCCTCAGCAAGCGAGCGAGTGAGACAGAGAATCCCCCGCAGACCCGCAGAGACCCAGACCCACCCCAACGCGTCGCGGGGCGCGCTCCCTCACAACGGGCACGCGGCGCAGCGCGGCGCAGCGCGGCGGAAGAAGGAAAACTGGTCCCCCCCGCGCCGGCCGTGCAGACGCAGCGGCGGCGGGGGCGGGGCGGACCCTGCCCTTGGAGCACCGCGAGGGGGAGAGGAGGCGGCCCGGCCCGGCCCGGCGCGCGCCGGTGGTACACCCTGCCCCGCCCCACCCGACCTCACCCCCGCGCCGCCGCCTTTTTATTTCCTCCCACAAGACGCCGGCGCCCGGCGCGGCGGGCGGATCAGCTGATGGTGGAGGTGGAGGGGGCGGCAGCTTCTTTCTCCGAGCCGCCGCCCCGCCCCACAGGGCGCGCGCGCGCCCCGCCCCGCCCCGCAGCCCCACGTGGCCGCGAGCTGCTCCACCCCCACCAGCGCGGCGCGCTGCCGCCATGTGCGCGCCGTGCGCGCCCGCCCAGCAGCCGTCTCACTCCGAACACCTCTCTCTAGGGATCTCTCATGCAAAATGTGTACAATGATATTTTCGACTTTCGATTTCTATTTTATGGTTTTTATTTTAATTTTTCTGTTAATTTTTCAATGAAAATTAATGTCACTCTTTGATAAATTTTGATCTTATAACCCTTATTACTGAGTTTTTCAATTTGTTGTCTGGGTATTTTTCTTGTTCATTTGTTCTCGATTTTTTGGATTTTTCTGTATCTTTTTTTTTTTATGATTTCATTTTGATTTATTTAGAATGTTAAACATGATTTTTTTTGGTTGGGTGGAGTACAATGATTTTTCGAAGTGATTGCCCCCTCGGCCCTGCCATCCCAAACGTAGGGCGCCGACATGGGTGCGACAAGGACGGAGGTACGCCACTATGATGCAGTGTCATCCAGACCGCCAGCGCCAGCCGCGGCGATATCAGAACGCTGCAAATTCAAACATTTCACATTCGCACGGCGCGCGCGAAAGGATTCCGCCAATTACACTCGGCAATAATCACTAATCACGCTAATGACGGTCGCGTGTGCCACGTCCATCACCCTATCCCCCCTCATCCAGCGAGCGAGCGCGTGTGAAAATGACCGCGGGCTGCACAGCCAGCTGTGCATTATGTAATGAGAATCGGCCGGCCAGCGCGCTGCGGGAGGGGGGGGAGGGGGTGGCGGGCACGGGGGTGGGGGTGGGATTTAGGGGGTGGCACACAGTGTGAGAGCTGGGGGGGGGGGGGGAGGGAGGGCTAAACGGGCTAAAGTTGTAGGGGGCCGGGCTTCGCTGCACGGGCAGGAGGCATCGAGTGGAGGAGGGGAAGAGGGAAGAGGAAGAGGGAGGAGGAAGAGGGAGGAGGAGGATGGACATACACACAAACACATGAGTGTGGTCGTCCACCGGAGAGGAAGCGAGAGAGAGAGAGAGAGAGAGAGAGAGGGAGAGAGAGAGAGAGAGAGAGAGAGAGACAGACAGACAGACAGACAGACAGACAGAGAGAAAGAGAAGTCATCCTGAGGGTAACTGCACTATAAATCTGAGCGTACACCGATTTTTCTGATTTTTCCTGGTTTCTCTAGATTTTCTCTAATTGTTTATGATTTTTCTTATTTTTTGTTCAGAGTTTTTCTTGATTGAACTTGATTTTTTTTTTCTTGGGTTTTGTGAAGTCCCGCCTTGGTCGCACATACAGCCCAGCGTCACCACCGCACCAGTCTCATTAGTACGGCGGCGTGTCACTTTCCTCCCCATCAGGATCGCGCGGGACGAACGCGCGACGGGGAAACCAGAAACCATAAGCAGCGCGCCGAGCAGCCAAGGCTGGGGCATCTATTCTGTACGTGCTGCGCTGTGCTCGCCGCGACGCTCCAGCTCTCCAGCTAGCGCTGTCCAACGGCCTGCCAGCCGTGCGGTCAGTAGCCGTCAGCAGCTGCCAGCAACGGTCAGTAGCCAACAGCAGCCATCGGCAACGGTCAGCAGCGGTCAGCGACGGTCAGCAGCCTTCAGCAGCGGCCAGCAGCGGTCAGCAGCGGCCGGCGCGCGGGTCTCATGACCACTGATCGCCCCGCTCCGCACCCCGCGCTCGCGTCCAGAGGTAGGATGAGGAGGGTGAGGGTAGGGAGGAAGCGGTGCTCCTACCTAACGACAACGACGCCATCGTCTAATCAATTATTACAATGATGGTTGTCTTTCCGACGGCCACACGCCGAGCCGAGCCGAACCGAGCCGAGCCGAGCGGCCGGCAACAACATCGCTCGATAATATGTGTGCGCACGAGCTATGCCCCTGCCCTGCCCAGCCCGGCCCGTCAGCGTCACGCTTGTAAAACTATATCAACAATTCAAGGTGACTGAAAACAGTTCAAAAATGTCAAAAACAAAATATTTTTTTGTTTGGTAAATTCTAGTTTACACTGTCTTTGTACTTTTACTGTATAATTTGATAATTAGGACTTACGAAAAATTTTGTAAATTTACAACCTATTCTTATTTGTAATTTAATTTCAAGTCCAAAAATAGTACTAGTAATTTAACGACTGATAATATCGTAATTTTACGACGACAAATCCTGGAAAATTTTCCCGTAAGCCTACGACTACTTTTCACAGCGTGCGAATAGTTTGTGCCGCTTGAGACGGTTGTTTTTCTCCCTCGGCCACCACAGCAGAGCTCCACCTGCAGCTGCTGCGGCGCATAATCTCTCTACGTAAGGCGTAAGAAGGCCGGCGGGGCGCGCGGGGCGGCCGTTCAGTCCCACGAGATAAAGGTAATAACAGGAGGCGATAGCGCAGTGGCGCATCCGAGCCGTGTGCCTGTGCCTCCCGCCGCGCCGGACAAACTAACACGCCATGGGGGAAACAACTCGGAATTTTGGTGTAAACAGTTTGTGAATTTAAGAATGTTTTTAATTGAATTTTACCTAAATTTTTGTGAATTTTCCTAAAATTTCCTGAGTTCTCCTGAATTTCTGTGAATTTACCTAAATTTTTCGTAATTTTCCCGAATTACGAGGTGTAAAAAAATTTCAGTGTTGTTTCCCCCACGGAAGCTGCACATTTTCAACGATTTAAACTATAGTTTTGATCGTCTACCCGTGCAAAATAAAAGACAAATAAAAGAAAGAGGGGAATGAAGGGCCCAGGCGACAAAACATAAGGACCTGGACGTTATTTTTCATACGGCCGACGATTACTTTATCAGATAACCCCGATAATCACCCACTGCTGCTAATTAATGACATGCACGGACGCCTCGCGTGGATGACGCTCTCTGCTGCCTTGGAGTATGACAAACAACAAGAGTCGTGGAGGACACGGCGCGGCGACCAGCCTAATCTCCTCCACGGGGAAGTCCAGGTACGTTTCAGCCACGGCGAGTACGGAACCTGTTACACGGCGTGGCGCGGCGCGGAGGTCTTCGCCGACCAGCTGATGTGCATTAACTTACACACTAGCATACACAGCCACACACACACACACACACACACACACACATTGTTCAACTAGCACAAACTTCGTCCAAGATTGCGTGAAATTCCTGCCGACATTCATTCATACTTCTACAAATTCAAATGCACGAATGGAATTTCGCGCACATTCCTTCTCGAGTGCGACACTACTCGCACCCTATGGTGTGGATTTGCGCGCGGGAGTACAGTGCACGGCGCGGCTGTCGGCGGCAGCGCCAGTTGCAAAACACGTTCGCTACATTGTATCAATCCACCTAGTGCCGAGAGTGCCTCTCCTCTGATAATGCGCGACGCCGAGAGCCCCCCTCTCTCTTTCTGTCTCTGTCTGCCTTTCTGTCTCTCTCTCTCTCTCACGCATACACACATACATACACTTTCCTCGCGCAGGCAGGCAGCAGGGGACGGACGCAGTCAGGTGTGTCACATGTCATTACTACTACTCACGTGCCTCAGCGCCTTCCATCTCACCATCGCTCACAGACTCACTCACTCGCTCTCTCTCTCTCTCTCACACACACACACAGTTGAGTATAAGCGGAATCAGCTCATTACGGGAAGGCCGCGTGACTGACTACTGCCGCCGTGAAGCGATTTGAAAAGTATAGCCAGAGGGCAGAGGGGGCAGGGGGAGGGAGGTTAGAAGGCGCGCTCTAGTCGCGAACATGAACGGGGGAGGTGAGCGACTGGGATCCACTGCAGATGCGAAAGCTTACGTAAGGCCAAAGGCGCGATTACTCTTGGGAGACAAAGTTTTGGAGCGAGCGTCGTCTGCTTAGCTGTGCGGCGCGCGCGCGCCCACGGCGCCGCCTGCCTACGGCCGGTCGCTCATTATTATCATTGTTTAATAGTTACTTGTGACTCTTTCGCGGGATGATTATATAGCTATTAGGAAAAAGTTATTATTATTTGATTACTCGCGAGCAGGAAAGTGAAATAATAGCGTGTGGCGTTTCAAAACGTCTAGAAGCTACGATAAGAAGACGCAGAAGAGAGACTCATATATGTGGAATAAAACGACGCGTTGGGGGGGGGGGGGGGCAGTCGTCGGGCGGAAGAGGGTTGTTTTCTAGCCGTGCCGTACGCTCCGGCCGCAGGCCCGGCGGCCCCCGGCCCGGCCGGCCACAATACGGTAGCGTGGCGTTCCAGTGGCGCCCCACTCCCGCCACACCCCACCCCACCCCACCCCACCTCACCACGGTGCTGATCCTACTCATGCATTGCAGTGCGCTCTGCACCCTCGCCCTTAAATTACGCCCCCAATCACCCTCCGCCGAGTCCGCCTCATGATCGATTCTTTAATTATGAATTATTGTCGGTAGTCACGCTATACTACAACCGCGCGCGGCGCTCGCCGAGCACTCGCCCCGCCCCGCCCCTCCACGCCCACACCTCGTACGCCGCGAGGTGAAGGCGCCAAGCTTTGGGCAGCAGTCCCTCCACCCCACCCCGCTCCGCCCCACCTCGCCCCACCCCGCCCCGCCCCGCCCCACCCCGCCCCGCCGTGGCAACGCTCTGAGGTGGGCAACGCGCCCGACACACAGCTGTCTTCGCTAAGCAGCACGGGGCGTGCACGTGCACGATCAAATGCACCCGACAGACCGACCGCGCTGCTGCTCTGGTTGGTCTCCTGATTGCGGACTCATCCATCACACAGAGACTATGTCCTTGCGTCGCGCAATCATTTCCACATTATTTCAAATGCGAGTGCGATAAAAGGAGTCGCCAAAGTGACTTTCCGATCCTATATCTATGCACCGTGTACGTGAGCACATTATCTTACTTCTTATCGCACCATATTGATGGTCGTCGACATAATCATCATCCGTACTACTCTGCAAACTCACCGCAGTGGAAAAAAAAAACCGAAACGGGACGTTGAAAAAAAAGTAGTATATCGCCTGCTGTCGAATTTCCTCGTAAATATTACAATCATCGGCCTTATCAAACGCCGCGCATCTAACATTCTGGTGCGATTCCACACCAATCGATAGAAACTCGCTCTTTCCTACTTTTGAGATGGCCCCGCGCAACCGTCATCTCTTCAGCGCGCCTCCACGGCCGTCCTACGACCTCCATCCTTACAGCATGACCTCACACCCCCTGGCGATAATGACGTCACTATAAATGCCTCACCGAGCGCAGCGCAGCCCTGGGGCAGGGGGTGGTAGTCCGCCGCCGCCAGCTCTGATGTGTCAGTAGGGGAACGCCCCGATGGGGGGAGGGGGGGGGGGGAGTCACTCATTCAAAATGTGTACAGTGGACTTCATTTCTGTTACTAATTTATCAATTATTTTCCCCTATTATTGAGTATTTCATTATTATTTCCAGTTTGTTATTGTTAATTTGTTCACGAGTTTCCGGATTTTTCTGCATCTTCCCTCTTGATTTTAATTTATTTTCTTTTTAATTTTTATTTTTCAGTTTTGAAATGATTTTTCAGGGATCGTACTATAGTTTTTCGAAGTGACTCCCGCCCCCCCACCCTCAGCTAAAGCGCAACCACTTCCCCGCGGCTGTACTTGTGCTTCACCACCGCACCATGCAGACACGCGCGTGGTCGGGTAGGGCGGGGTAGGGCAGGGCAGGGCGGGCACTCCATGCGCAGGAGTGCATGTCGATTACACTGGATTATGCACATTTCGCGGATTCACCGCGCGACGGCTGCGCTTCCTGCAGTCGCTTTTGCATCGGTAACACAGTAGCCGCAGTCGTCCTGCGCGCCTCCTGCAGGCCTCCTGCAGGCCTCCTGCAGGCCTCCTGCAGGCCTCCTGCAGGCCTCCTGCAGGCCTCCTGCAGGCCTCCTGCAGGCCCCCTGCAGGCCTCCTGCAGTCCTGCTGCCGGGGCGGCGGAGGAGTGCAGCTGTAGCTGCTGCGGAGGAGTGGTGTCGGCGGCAGCAGCCAGCATCAAGGTGGCGCCGGCCGGATAATTACCCAGCGTTAATTAGGCCGACCTGACACGCGCAATTAGGATAAGCCTCGTTCAAATTCACTTTAGTTGAACGCTCGCTGCTGCTGCTGCCGCAACGCTACACGCTCCGCCGCGCGCCGCACCAGGCCGCCAGGGGGCGTCGAGCGCTGCGCGCGACACATTGTGGCGGTGTGGCCAGAGGGGGAAGGGAGAAAGAGACAGGGAGGAGAGAGAAAGAGAGAGGCAGGGTGAGAGGAGAGAGAGAGAGAGAGAGAGAGAGAGAGAGAGAGAGAGGTGGAGAGTCTCGCAGCAGCCCCTAGACACACCTCTTCTCCCTGTCTTTTTACCACTCTGTCTGTCTGTCTCTCTCTCTCGCTCTCCTATTTCTCTCCACGACTGCACTGCCCCTCTGCCGCGCGCGCGGCTAATTGCAGCATTTTACAACGCGCAGCGGCGGCGATGAGTCGCGCTATTCACACTATTCGCAAGTTGCGGGTGAGAAAGCGGGCGGGGATTATTCACAGCGCAGTGACCTTGGGTATGCCGCGCCGGCGTGGCGAGGCGGGGTGCGCGGGCGTTGCAGCGAATTACTATCAACGCGACGCCCTTCAAACAGGCGAAGCAGTGCGCGAAGCTGCTCCCCTTCCTACCAAAGACACGACCGAGGAAGCGCCGAACGCAAGGCGATCACCAAAACTGGAAAGGTCTTCCGAGAAGCGACATGACCTCCTGTTCATTAAAAACATCTTTTCCTGAAGAGCTTTCATACTCGCAGGTTCAATCTGAACATGAAAAATCCATATCTACAACTGTCAATGAAAGTGAGTGAGGGTTTTTTTCTGTTTTTCTCACTTGCACAGGTGCAAGACAAATCATTGATACGCCTGAGCTAACACGTATTCGCAAACTCGTGGATCCAATGAAAAAGGCCCCGCGGCGGCATGCACGTGGACGAATAGGATCCCCTGCTGCAAGTGAGCGACATATACATCTGCGCACTTGGATTTCCAGTCCAGTGCAGACGTAAGCAGCAGACAGACAGACAGACAGACAGACAGACAGACAGACAGACAGACAGACAGACAGACAGACGGCGGCGCCGGCGGCGGCAGCGCGATCGACATGCGACACTCATGGGAAACCTTTGACTAAATCGCGAAATAATTATTTCCGCGGCCGCGTCGCTGCTGCTGGGGATTCTCGCTCATCTGCAGAAGCGTCAGCACGGCGGGCAAGGTGACTCATCACCATACTAATCATTATTGGACGCGGCGGCGGGGCGCCCGCCTGCCTGCTCACACACGGCGCCGCCAGAAAAGTGGGCACAAAGAAGCCTAAAGGAGAGTGGAGTGGAGGGTGGGACGTATCGGGAGTAAAGCTAAGCGAGATTGTTGCCTTTTAAGACAGGCGTATAGATGTAGCCCGCTGAAGTACTCCAATGTGTTTAGGTTCTACTTATTGCGTACTTTTCTGGCAACACGCACTGCATCGCGGAGGGAGGGAGGGAGGGACAGCCAGTGTCATCTGATAACGCCCTATCCTCCCACTTTCCGCCAAACTTCTTCTTCGCTTTTAACCAGGAGAAGAAAAGAAAGAAAAAAGAAAAGCTAAAAGCGTTCAAATCACAGCCATTAGTTTCCCACCCGAGGAGGAAACAACACTGAAAATTTTGTAAACCTCGTCAATTCAGAAAATTTTAGAAAAATGAAGATAAATTATTCAGAAAAAAAAATCAGAAAAATTTAGGGAAACTTACAAAAATTTACAAAAAATAAGGAAAAATTGAAGCAAAACTTGCAAAAATGAATCAACAAAAGTTCAAAATAATTCACTAAATATGTACCTCCTTGCTCGCGCTGCGCCGCGCACGATGGTCAGCTCAGCTACCCGCCCGCAACGACAACCACTACATCCTCCTCCGGCTCCGCGCGGCCGCGAGCGTGTACTTGATGGCGTGCTGCGAGAGGCTAGGCTCGCCGTCATGCGCATTATTTCGCATTCGCAATCTCCTTTTGTTCGTGAGAAATGGCCAGATAATTAGTTGGCAACGACAGGCCGGTGCTGCAGCGGCGAGCCGCTCCTCCTTCAGGTTCGTCCGCATATGCCACGTAACACCAGCACCAGCCGCTCAATCACGGTTTTATTTATTTGTATTTTTTTCTTCTCCTTCGTTTGAAACGTCTACATCTCAAGGACCGACGCAGGGTAAAACTCCACAACTGTCAGTGTGCTGCTGCGCTATGCCATCACGCGCCTTTTACATCGAGCAGCTCGCGCGGTTTATAATTAGCGGCAGTAGCAGAAAGAGAGGTACCCGCCCACCGCCGCCAACTCAGCAGCACCACAAAGTTGTTCTCTTTCTTTCTTTCCATCTTTTTAGGCAACGAAGTTGCCTTTTAAAATCAGTCGAAACGTTAGTCAGTTGTTTTACATTACCCCTATGGGACAAAAAAATCTGGCCCAAGGGATTTTGATAAAATTTACAGCAGTTATAGAATTGTATATTCTTATTTCAATTTCGAAGTTTTATCAAAATCGCTCTTACAGAAATTTTGGAAATTTGATTTGAAGTTCTGGTTGCTCGACTCGTCAGCGGAGCGAAAGAGAAACCTCCAAAGTCTGCGTTCAAACAAAGCTCTGCTTCAGTTAACTGCGCCAGAAAGAGATGACACCACTGAAATTCGCACGTGACCACCGTACCGCCCTTTCGAAACCTACTTCATTTTTACCGAAAAAATAACAGATCGCCAACCTCAGAGTCAGTCCTCAATTCATGTTTTCAGTCACAGATAAAAATTAGTCTGCCTCTGTGTTTCCTGTCAATGCGTAGAGGCTCCCATAATTGTTTGGTAAAGGCCTGCAACATCAGTTTACGTCGTTAATAAATATAAAACTAGCAAAATATATTTTGGGTTGGTTTGAGTGGACACCAAGGCGGCATTGTTTATAGCTGGCCCGCTCGGCGCCATGTTTGTGTTGGAAATGTGAGGCGGATAAAATTCACGATTTGGGCTCTCACAGAGAGTTTGACCTAATATTTTTAATTTCTATTTCATTTAATGGTAAGTGTGTGGCAAATGTGAAACTAGAACCCTTTAATTCTTGGCTGGTGGTTCGATTCAGTGGTTGTCAAGCTTGTCAAGGCGCGTTGTTGACAGCTGGCCCGCTGGGCGACATTATGTGCGCCCGATGTCTGGCGAATAAAATTAATGATTTGGCTATCACCAATAGTTCTGGCTTTATATTATTAAATTCTTTTTGTCTTTGAGGTAAGTGTTCAAACCAAGGGGGACGTTTGTCGCGTTAGCGTCAGAATTTTATATTTTTATTTCTTGACGATGGCCCGCTCCTGGCCGCAGCCGATCTTGCCCAAGCGATAAACGTTTTCAGCGAAACTGAATAGTTAAATTCGCTTGGTGCGTTAAGGGCGCCTTGACGCGAGTTAAGTCTCGAGGTGGACGCGTGAGCCGCAGATCCATCGGCCTTGTTTTGTTGAGTGCAGGTCCCAGCCAGCCTAGAACCACGACAGGGATAGGACTGGGCACTCCCACCTCAAACGCGCTCCGTTTTGTCGAAGGGGGCGGCGCCTCTCCCTCAGCCTTCTTCTGTTGAGTGGAGGTCCCAGCCTAGAACCATAGAAGGGAGGACTGCGCACTCCCACCTCGAACGCGCTCGGTTCTGTTTATAAGGCGGCGGCGCCTCCTCCAGCTGACTGCGAATAGTGCCAGTTCCGAAGGCGAGCCAAGCCGAATCGGCATTGTCGCAGGTACTCGCCCGCTCGGCCCCTCGCTGCCCCTCTGCGCGGCGCGCAGGGGAGGAAGGAGGACCGGAGGACCGTGACTGGGGAAAGGTTGTTGATTCAACTCATGTACAGTAGTTCTAAAATATCTTTTGGAAGAACAAACAAAAATGTGAAAGCAGTGTTCTAATATTCGTTGCACTACGCGCCCTTACCTCAAAAATCAAGCTGATCGGACAATTTTTACTGAGAGACTAACTTCTAAATCGTTTGAGCTAGAGAGCTCAACTCTTTTGCATTTGATCCGCTATACCACTGACGCTGATCAAACCGTGAGAAAAAATAAATTCAATATAATATAATCCAAAAGGCTGGAAATTTTGAAGTCAATGCTTCCACGCATAAACCATTCGCCTAAGTATTTTATGAAACTAAAACATTAACGTACTTCGTGCCTATTAGGATTTCGTAAAATCGTATTTTTTTGATCTGTTTTTTTCTTTCTTTGAACTCCCCCGTCTTTTCTTGTTCGCGTCGCGTGTGTATGCAAGCCTCTGGCGTGGACGTTATTTGGAGTGAGCGGGCGGGAGGCACCGCTCAAGCACACCGCATCGTCTGATACTCACTCTCTCTCTCTCTCTCTCTCTCTCTCTCTCTCTCTCTCTCTCTCTCTCTCTCTCTCACACACATCGGTGCCACGCGCACACCGCGCCGCCCGGACAACCTTGGCCGCGGAGCTGCGCCGGCATAATATAGTAATGTTGTCTTGAAAATGTTGCGCGGTGGGGCGGGGCGGGGCGGGGCGGGGCGGGGCGGGGCGGGGCGGGGCGGGGCGGGGCGGCCTACACCGCACCGGCCAGTGGAGCTGGACGAGAGACGGAACGACACGCGGGACAGAATGCTGCTTCTCCGCCCCGCCCCGCCCCGGCGTCATTAGGATCTCCCCGCTTGCGTCACGCATTGTCATACGCCAAACAGATGATGTTCTCGTCATGTAGCTATGGGTCTTGTTGCTGGTGGTGAGCGGTGAGCGTGGGCGGGTCTCTCGAGGAGTGCACTGCGAGTACCATACCACCAGTCACGCTTTGTCCGCGATAATTACTGCTAATCACATCCCAAAAATTGGCGTCTGAGCAAAAAATAATAATTAATAAATTAAAAAAAAAATGCAGGTATACTAATTTTTTAGCTGTTAGGCGCAGCTATTTTTTAAGGTACGGTTCTTATTTTCCAGCTATCCTGCTATCTATTTTTCCGCAATTTTAATTGTTTAGCCGCAGTGCTAATTTTTAACATCTAATTTCAGCTGCGCGATCATTTTTTTGGCGTGTTTTTCATGCTGTTTCGGATTCTCCCACAGTAGGGTGTAAAAACAATTACATACATTTCAAAATTTCTTCGGAAATTTTCCCAAAAAATGGTTGGTAATCACAAGTAATCGGTAATCGTGTGTGCGCTCCTGAACCGAGTGATGGAGCCCCCACCATGGCACCATCCACACCAAACATGACCGGCCGATATAGGGTGGAGCGGCGTCGCGCCTTCTTCACGTCCTGACCAACTTCCGGGCAGCAGCATATCAGCCTGGGGGCACAGGCCAGGGGAGTGTGAGGAGAAGAGGGGGGAGGGGGGGCTGATTTTTCCAGTCCATTAAGTACCGGGCGACACCATTGTTTCGTTGGCACTGCGTGCTACGCTGTGAGGCGGGGTGGGGCGGGGCGCATAGCGGTCCAGCGTGGGGCAGGTGCAGCACACACACCGGAATAGTAGGTATATTGCAAAAGGTTCTGACATACCACACGATTATGACTTACACACAGGAAAAAATAAAAATCACTCAGCTCAAATGAGATGTGAAAAAAAAATGCACTACGGCTAAAAAACTTAAGACAGCGTAAAAATAAATAGTAGGGTAGGTATACCATTCACAATAAGCTTGAACAAAAGTGAAACATATAGCATTTTATTTCCCTCCGGAATTTTCCTCGCATATTCGTGGGAATTCCGCCCACACACTTATGGAGGACAAGTGAGCGAGATAGCGGCACTCTGCAAATCTAAGTGTGATACTACATGTCAGTTTAAGCTGCGAAACTTAAGTTTCGCAGTTACAACTGCAAAACTCATGAGTTCGTCAGTTTAAACTGCAGAACTCCCGAGTTCGTCAGTTTAAACTGCAGAACAGTTTCACGGTTTAAACTGACGAACTCGGGAGGTTTGCAGTTTAAACTGACGAACTCGGGAGTTCTGCAGTTTAAACTGACGAACTCATGAGTTTTGCAGTTGTAACTGCGAAACCAAAGTTTCGCAGTTTAAACTGACATGTAGTATCACACTTAGATTTGCAGAGCATTCACAAATTTTGGCATTCAGTGCGGACAGTGTGCACGCGGGAAAAAAAAAGAAAAGAAAAAGAAACGAGCGAAGAAAATGCAACGAAACACACGTCCATAGCGCACAGATACTCACAACAGCTGCAAGTTTGCCGCATCGGCTGAAACTATGGATATTTCGGTATACGGCGCGGCACCGCTCGCTCGGCCTGATCTGCTGAGCCAGCGGCGCCGCGCCCGCTTTTACACGCAAAAAAAAAAAAAGATAAATAGAAAAAAAATCGCTTTTGAGCAGCAACTTGGCAAGTGTGTACTAATTTTCTATCTGTGTAGACACAGCTATATGCTTGCTACCCTTTTCTCGCTGTGTTAAGTTTTCAGCCGTAATGCTTCTTTTTCACATGTAATTTCACCTAATAAGCGATTTTTTAACAGATGATACGAATGTGTCAGCCTGCTTGTTCTTCCACCGTATATAGCTTGCTCAACGTACAACACTGACTATAATTTGTCATTTGTCCTGACACATTTTCGGTTTTTAAATAAGCCAACCACCTGCGCAGAAGCAGTTTCCTCTCCACGCCGCACGCGGCACAAAAGTCATAACAATTAAAACTGCACCCACCACACCACTGCGATCAGCAGCAGCGGCGGCGGCAGGCTGAAAACGAGGCCACTATATGAATTAACTCACGCCACGCGGCTCAGCGCCGCCGCGCTGTACGTGCCCACACAATTAAATTCTGTTTTCCTCGCAAACAAGTGTAAGTATGGCAAATTAGTTATCCCAGGCATTATGTGTTGCGCTGCCCTCCAGCGAGCGTCCCCCTCCCGTCCCCCTCCCCCCCTCTATTCCTCCTTTTCCCGAGCCTCGCAAACACACACACACATGACGAAGTCATGAAACAATCCGCTCGGGAAATTACAAACAACTCGCAGTATCGGCGTAAACAAACGAAAACACTCCCAACATTTTTTATCCCCCCCCCCTAAAAAATTATATGCTGCCAATAGTACACTGCAAACCCAAGTGTGTACTGAGTACACACATAGTATTTGTGTACTTGCAGGCACACACCAATAGGTGTGTACTTGCCATCGTACACAATTATTTGCCGTTTCCTTGCAATAGTACACACTTCCAAGCCTATACAAATATACGTGTGTACTAGGGCACGTACACGCCAAATAAGTGTGCACTATGGCAATTACACACCTAAACGTGTGTACTATGGCAAGTATACACCTGTAGGTGTGTGCTTGCAAGTACACACTTCGGTTTGCAGTGTAGATAAGGTAGTTAGCAAAATCAATAATAGTAGGCAGCGTGATTCGCAATCAGCATGGATTAGGATTGATTACGATATTTACCATACCATTAGAGGTGAACGGAGGGAAAAATTATCGTACAACATTCTTGCGACGGGGAATGAAGCCATGTCATATTCCTCCGTCTCCTACTCTCCACGGCAGGTCTTCACTCCTCCCTCCTCCCCGCCGCCCCCTGGCCCGGAGAGCACGGCTCCGCCCCGCCCCGCCCTGTCTCACCGTGGGAGGTGGGCTATTCCGAAAGCAGCCGAGCCCGGCCTGGCCCACACTCAAAAAATCCTTATACCTCTCTCGGGGGACGAATGGTCCCTAGATGTATACCCGAAGAGGAATTTTGGTGGTAGAAACGTAGATTGCACGTGGATCTGTGACACGGTATCAACGAATGGAAGATACACGTCGCATCCACGTGGATTTGATACCATTTTCCCCGAGATTTCCACAAGCTAACCATTTAGGAAAATATTCTTTTTGATAAAAAAAAATTAAGATCCGCCTAAAAAAATTCCTAACGTTGGAAAATTTTTCCGTTTGTAGTTTTTTGTTTAGTTTATAAAAGAAACAATTGATTTGATATCCCGGCGCAAATTTGCGCTTTTGGGGGGAATCAAGGTTCAACACAGTGGAATGGTTCATTACGGGTGAGAGGGGTTATTCGCGCGTACCACCTGCGGGGCGGGCGCGCGCAGTGCAGGTTACGCTCGTCTTGTCCCCTGCTCAACTGCATGGCGATATTCCGCACGGTGTCTTCGTCTCTCTGTCCTTGTCGCACTCACGAGGCAGGCCCATAAGGAGCGAGAGAGAAGGCACTTTACTGAATCCGCGCCTGCTGCATACCTCGTGCACCTGTGCGTGACTCGGCGGTACAGTGCGACCGCCGCGCGTCGTGTCGTGCAGGAGTAAGGTTGCACGGCGGGGCGGGGCGGGGCGGGGCAGGGCGGGGCGGGGCGGGGCGGGGCGGGGCGGGGCGGAGCAGGGCGGGGCGGGGCAGGGCGGAGCCGTCCGCAAGAATAACCCGCCAGCCCACCCGCCCGCACCTTCGAATCCGCTCGGGTCGCGCCTACCAGAATCAATCCTCTCGCCGGCTTAAGCGCCGCCGCCGGAATCAGACCAGCGTGGAGGTACTCCCCTCCCCCCCCTCTCTCTCTCCCTCTCTCTCTCTCTCTCTCCCTACGGTGAGAAGACAGAGAGTGCGAGAGAGAGAGAGAGAGAAGGTGGAGGAGGAGGTCGTTACGGCGAGGTGGCGACGCGTGCCGTCGCCTCATGATGATGACGGAGGTCGCGATTAGCCACTCGGCGCGCGGGG
This sequence comes from Frankliniella fusca, assembly GCA_029379305.1. Taxonomy (NCBI): domain Eukaryota; kingdom Metazoa; phylum Arthropoda; class Insecta; order Thysanoptera; family Thripidae; genus Frankliniella; species Frankliniella fusca. The sequence continues at coordinate 2,605,962 of JAHWGI010001411.1, forward strand.
GCGGGGGGTTCGCGAGCCCCGCGACCGCCAAAAGACATTGTAACCCCCGGAGAATATTATTGTAATTATTACTGCGCTCATGGAGGCGCGCACCAAATTCTTCCACCAAAAGCGTGAGGTAATTCCGCACAAAAGGAACATCGGTGACACAAAGTGTGAGATTGCTTCAATGGGGTCGTCAACTTCGATGTTCCTCACTGCACTCCGAAATGATGTGTTTGTACCTTTCCTCATCAAGCAAATTCAACTTTCTCGCTCCAAAGTCGTGAAATGGAAGTGTATATACGTTCCCGTGCAACGATTCGTACCCGTAGTCAGGCATTTTTGCGCCGCACAAATTCGTGTGAAACGTGAATCATCGAATGTCATTATATTTAACTTTCGCGCAATCGTCTGCAAAAAACCATTCAAACAGACGGTTCGAGAGCATAAGCATTTTCACACTTCCCGGTGGTGGTGTGGTGTTGCAGTCATAGGCCAGGCAAGCACTCCAGCAGTGTGGCGGCGGTGGACAGCAGGGTAGCGGGCCGGGGCCGGGGCCGGGGCCGGGGCCGGGGCTGAGGCCGGGGCCGGGGCGGCCCGCCCGGGCGGCGCCCCTCCACGTCTGCGGTGTGGCTGATTACGAGTAATCAGCATTCATAACAATGGCCACCGCGACCGGGCCGTGACGCGCAATGGCCAAATGAGGTACGACCGTCTCCGCTCTCCGTCTCCCTCCCTCCCCTTTCCCTCCCTCACTCACTCCCTCTCCCTCCCTCTTTTCGCTTTCATTAGCACTACGACGCTAAGGCAGCAGCGGTGATCGCATTCAGGCCGGCCGGCACGCCAGGCCGACACCCCCGCCGCCGCCAACGTCGTCGTCGTCGTGTCGCCGGCTCAAGAAAAACTGTCATCGGCCGTGACAAGAATCTCGCTCATTCGAACCAGCAGCAGGTGACTTTCAGTCGGGTGCTTTATCACCGCCCCACTGCTGGCCACTGGTATCCTTCATGCAGTCTGCTTCTGCTGCGCTAGGCTGCGCCTCTCATCCCCATCCTCCTCCTCCTCTTCCTCTTCTTCCTCCTCCTCGTCCTCTTATCCTCCTCCTCGGCCCCTCACAATGGCTCGCGCGGTAATGATTCCAAAGACGTCACTCCCAGAGATGTTCGGCTGCCTAATGCGATGCGACATGCACCGCGCGGCGTGGGCCGCTCCGCACGCCCCGCGTATACTTGCAGCAGTGGCGTTGAAGGTCGCTCACGTGCAGGTGTGTGGATGTCACACACTTGCTTCGGCGCGGGTGTTTGAGAAAAGACACAGCTGGTGTGGGCGGGTTTGTCTACACGCTTTGCTCGCGGAAGGCATCGCCATAACCCCTTGGGTACGAAAATAACCCACCCGCACTTCTGAAACACCCACGGTATACAAGTGCGAGCGTCATACACTTGAAGCCGATCGAATTTCTTCTCACACACACTTGATCACACGATAGAAGCTGTGAAATTATGTGACAGAGACAAGTATGCAAAGTAGCTCGTATACGTGCTTACATGTGAGCGACATTCTCACAGAGTTGATCCTAACGCGTGCACACGCGGCGCCGCTGGCTGACACGACCCAGCGCAACCGTCTTCATCATCCTCGGCACAGGCGAGGGGGATCACTCATTAGAAAAGTATTCATGTGATTTACCTTTGGAATTTTCGAGAGGAATGTTAGAATATCTGCTACTTGCTGATTTTTTCATGATTTTTTTTTGGGGGGGACGTGTAATAATTTTTCGAAGATATCTTTCAGCCAGCAGGCCGCTAGCTAGCTCTCCTCTCAGGGGCGCCCAGCCGGCGGGCAGACGCGGGCGGCTGTGGGCGCAGCGCCGGTCGAGAGCCGCGTAGCCGCGTGGAGAGCCGGCCGAGCACGCCCTGCATTGTGCGCCCCGCCCCGCCCCGCCCCGCCCCGACCCGCCCCGACCCGACCCGCAACTACGCTGAGCCGCGAATACCCCGGCGTCATCAGGTTCCGACAAGAGCATTCACACACACACACAGACACACACAGGCGCGATGAACAGCATGAGGCTCTATGCGGCGCAGCAGAGCCGCAGGCATCACTGCAGCTGCAGATATTATAGCGGAAAGTTTTCGCGTTACATAAAAATTATAACGAGGAGCGCCTCTTTGCTCCCGGACGACTGTCGCGGCGGCATGGAGGTCACCACACCCAGAAATAGTAAGTTTTCGTTTTTTGATCATGCAAGGTGTTCTGGAGGTTGACAACGTCGAGATCAATGACACATCTCCACGATAGACCACAGTGCGTGTGATTGAAAACTTGAATGGAATTGACGTGAATACAATTATCGTGGAGTATGCACGGTATTCAATAAGAACAGGCTCAAGCAGCCAAGATAAATTTTGGGGCGCATGCAGAGGGTCCCACCAGACTCCTCGCACAGCTCCACATACGACCGAGTGCGCTTCATACCAAGGGGCGCCCATCTCGGGGAAAAAAATGTGTACACGGAAATACACGTGTTTATCTAGGAAAATGCAAGGAAATACATAGAATACTAAGTAATTCATCGAAATACTTAAAAAAAAAAAAACAAGAAAAAAAAATGAGATATACCAGAAATATATTAAGTAAATGCACACAGAAATACACGAGTTGGCCGCCCCTTGCTCCATACTCCGCCGTGTTCGCGGGCCACTTTGTCGCCTATATACTGTCCCGCCTTCTCGGCGATGACGCCTGCGAGCACGAGTGCACGGGAGTTGCCTGGCAGGCAGGCGGGGATGCCGCCACCTGCACACAGGTGTATTTCGCGGCTTTTCGTTTAACTCTCCTGGCGACACCTGCTGACGGCCATGAGCGTCGCGATGGCGGTGGAGACCACGTGGACGGGACAGCGGCAGGGTCGGGCGCGCGCACAGGGCGCCGCCGCAGCAGCAGCAGCAGAGACAGTCAGTCGGTCGGTCGGTAATGCGCCTTAATGCCTCGGCATGACGCAGACATCCGGCCAATAATGACTCTCGCGGCTAATTACAAATAATCGTCAGTCACGCTATTGCGATTGTGCGCGCGCGCTGTGCGCTGCTCGGCGGGCGGCGGCGGCGGCCTCCCTGGCCTGTCCCGGTGCGCGCCCGCCCCGCCCCGCCCCGCCCCGCCCCGCTGAGCGATTCGTCATCTAACTCGTGCGGCAGGCACAGAGGCACGCACGCCCCGTACCGCCCCGCCCCCTGCGCGGGGAAGACCACGGCGCGGTGCTTACCTGCTGGGGTCAGCGCTAGAACACGTCCTGCGCCCTGCTGCTCCTGCTGATCCTTCTCCTGCTGCAGGTGTCACTGCTGGGGTGTCACACACACAAGGCCGCCGTCACCACCGTCGTCGTCCACGTCCACGACAACGCCGTCGTCGTCCTTGTCACTTGCACGGCAACAATCCTACTTCCTCCTCACTCACTGCCACGACACCACCGAGCTGCGCACCACGGCACGCTGCTATACTGCTTGATGTTGTCCGCACACACCCACTCACACACACACACACGCACGCACGCACAGTGAGCGCGCGCTGGAACACGCGATATCAAACAACAAGTATGTCTGTGTCTGCTATACGGGACGCCGGGCCGGCGGGCGCGCGGCGGGGTTGGCGGTGCCAGCAGTGGCGCTGCGGGTCGGAGCGGGGCGGGGGCCGGGGACCGGGCGGTGCGGTGGGCACGGCGGCGCGCGGGCGACTGACTGCCGAGCCGAGCCGAGCAGCGGAGCGCCAGCGCCGCCCGGCCCATTCCCTCCACCTCCACCCGGCTCGGCTCGGCTCGGCTCGGCTCGGCTCGGCTCGGCTCGGCTCGCACGGCACGGCAGGCAGCGTCGGACGCACACAAGCGCCGCGGCGGCGGCGGCGGCGGGAGGCGCCACGCTGCTGCTGCACAAGCTTATAGAGGTAGTTGAAGGAGGAGGGGCGGAGTGCGGGGGTGGGGTGGAAGTGCAAGGGCTGCGGGGCGTAACTACCCCCTCGCGGCGGCGGCGGCCTTCCCCAAACAGAGCGGCGCGCGCGCGCGCGCTAAGTGCCAGGCCGTCAAACCATTCGGAAGGAAAAAGTTTAAAAAGCGCTTCTGATGAATAACTCTCGTCGTGCCATGCCAGCGGCGCTTGCGGCACCACACAGGCCGTCACCGTGCCGCACCTCTCACCCCGTCCCGCCACGTCCATGCCTCACACACCATCGGCGCGCCCCCCTGGCACCGCCCCGCCCCGCCCCGCCCCGACCGCGCAGCAACGTCCAGTGGTGGTGAAAACACGGAACTCTGTCGGACACAGTTGATTGCTCCTCAAAGCCTCCGCGCGCCGCTGTCCACTTGAGGGCGCTGAGCCGGGCGGGGTGGGGTGGGGGCGCCCCCTCCCCCCCCCCACCCGGGCACCGCGCCGGGCCGCGAGGCGAGGCCCCCCGAGGCCTGCGCGGGGGTAACGGGTCACTCGATCGGCCGACACGGGACCGCGAGCGCGAGCCCCTTGTACGGCGCGAGGTAGGCAGTCCCGCAGTGCACGCCTGTCTGACGGGACTGCCTACCCGAAGAGCTCAGCACGAGCTAGGCAATACCGCTGAGCAGGCCTGTCCGATGTGACTGACGACTGCCCATCCGAGACGAGCACGGGAGGTACGGAGGCCCACCGTGCACGCTTTCTGGCGGGTCTACCCGAGAGAGCGATCACCTCAAAAAAAAAATTGTGCGGCCTCTAAAAGATCACTTTAAAAAGCAAAAAGAAAAAGAAAATCAAGAACAATTGTAAACAATAATCTGAACATGATAAAAAAAATTATAAAATAATGATGGTTTTAAAAAAAATCAACATTTAAATTCAAATTAATAAAAAAAAAAATTCTTCATTGTTCTCATCTCATGGAAAACCAAAACAAGCAGACAAAAAAATCGAAACACCAAAAGAAATATCATTGCACTCATTTTGTATGAGTGATTCCCCTCGGGACTACATGAGCACCGGGCGAGGTAGGCAGTCCCGGCGTGCAGGCCTGTCTGACGGGACTGCAGCAGCTCACTCAAACACACCCTACCTGGTCCGCTCGGGAGAGTGACTCTCCTCCTGCTCTCCCCGCTCCGTCCGTACGCGCCCCGCCCTTGTCTCCCGGCAGCAGCAGCAGCAGCGCGCAATGTAAGCCCGCATCACAAACCCCCTTGCTGTCCCACTACCCCACCCCCGCCCTCGAAGACCCCGCCGCCGGTCTGCCGAAACTTCCATCACCCCATCCACCTCTCTCTCTCTCTCTCTCTCTCTCTCTCTCTCTCTCTCTCTCTCTCTCTCTCTCTCTCTCTCTCTCTCTCTCTCTCTCTCTCTCTCTCTCTCTCTCTCTCTCTCTCTCTCTACGGAGCGCGGGAGGGGCAGGTCCAGTCCGGCGCGGTGCGGTCCTAAACTCCACAAACCCCATGCTACCCCCCGACGACCCCAACGCGCCCTCTCCACCTGCCTCTCTCTCTCTCTCTCTTTCTCTCTCTCCCTCCCCCGCTGCGATCCCCTCTCCGCCGAGAGAGCGCGCGTCCCCCGCTGCTGAACCACGCTCACTCAGTGTAAGGCCCCAATCATATCGCCGGGGGAACTCGCTCCGTGAATGAGGCCCGCCCCGCCCCGCCCCGCCCCGCCTCACCCCGCCGCACCTAGCAGCCCTCCGAGCACCCCGCCGACCCGGCCCCGGCGTCACGGCCCGGCCCCGCCCCGCCCCGCACTCCCTTCACCACCGCCGCCGCCGCACCGTAACGACTTTCCCAAAAGACTCGCTCGCTCATGTCGTACACGTCACGAGGTACACGTCACACACCGACTGACTGACCGACGAGGATGAGACGACGTCGGCGCCGCCGGGAGGGTTGTATGTAAACGTTTTTCTTAATGGTTTCCCCGCGGGCCGGGGGGAGAGGGGCGGCGGGAGGGACCACGCGCACCACCTGCGCGGCCAGCGGCGGCGAAAAATAAAATTAAAAAGAAACAAACGAGAAGAGACGCGCGGCGGGCCGGCGGGGCGCGCGCGTGATTGAAAATGAATTATCGGCCGCGTGCGTTATGCATGATAATGAATTGAGACCGCGAGCGCGGCGCGCGGGGGGCCGAGAGGCTCGCAGGCGGGCGGAGCGGGCCGCGGCGCGGAGAGCTTATTTCTGCTCTATGACGCGGGAGGCGCCCGGAGGACAAGAGAATAGCGCCTGCGAGGCTGCCCAGCGGGGGGATCACTCATACAAAATGTGTACAGTTTACTTTTGATTATTTTGATTTGACTTTTTTCTTTTCATTTTTCTTATGATTTTTCAGGATTTTGGGACGATTTCATTTCGGTGTTTGGTTCACTTTTTTCACGATTTTTCGGATTTTTCTGTATCTTTCTTCTTGATTTTACTTTGATGTTTATTATCATTATTTTTATTTATAATTTTCAAATGATTTGTTTTGTGAGGGAGACAGTGATTTTTCGAAGTGACCGCCCCCTCGCCCCCCGCCCCGACCGGCCAGCAGCAGGTTTTGTTTACACGGTAAAAACGGTTCCTTGGTGTCCAAGGACCATCGGACCGATTCAAGGACGGAGATAGGAAGATTTCATGCAGCCGTCCTTGAATCGGTCTGATGGTCCTTGGACACCAAGGAACCGTTTTTACCGAGTAGGATCTGTATTCAAAACGAAACAACGCTCTGGTACTATTGCGGCCCCTTGTCGCAGACGCGCAAGCCGACAACCAGACGGTAGAGGGGAAGGGGAGAGGGGTGAGGAGGTGGGGGGGGCGCTAGGATAGAGAGGATAGACTCGCCACTGTCACTAGTTGGCGTGGAGAAATCTCTCCTCTCTCTGGACCGTGTTGTTGGCCGGGCACCTCCCACCTCCCACCCCTCGCGGGCCTTTGTTTCTCCACCCCCTCCACACCCCGGCCCGCACCTCACCGCTTTACCACCCTCCTCGCCCCACTTTCATCTCATTACTATACCCCACCCCCTCCACCCGCCGCCCTTCCCCGCGCCAACCTACCCCTTTCAATCTCATTATAATGTGTCTCCGTCCCTCCGCCGGCCGCCCCGGGGCGTGGCGGGGGGCGTGGCGGGGTGGGGGGTGGAGGGAGGGAGGGAGCGAGCTCTCTGCGCTCGATGCGCCGTCTCTCTCCATTTCTCGCTCCGTCTGTCTCTCGCTCAAGTCTATGTCTACGCATGAGCAGCACTGATAATTAGATTCTGTGTGTCCAGTTCGTTATTCCCTCCGCAACCATACCCCACCCCGCCCAGCCCCGCCCAAACCCGCTCTCCTCTTGCGGTGAAGCACGCGGAGAGAAGGAGGCGGACAGGGGAGGGAGAGAGAGAGAAAGGAGAGAGGGAGAGAGAATATAGGGGTGCGGCCGAGGGGCAAACAGTGTCCGAGAGGGGCCCGCCCCGCGCGACTCAGCCATGAGCAAGCGGCGTGCTGAGGGGGTGGCTACGGGGCGAGGATGAGAGCGAGCGAGAGAGAGAGAGAGAAAGAGAGGGGGGATAGGGGGAAAGGAGTGAAGGTGTGAGAAAGAGAAGGGGCGAGCGAACTACGCGGGGCGGGCCGGGGCGGGCCGGGCGCCCTCGCTGTACAAACGTCCGAGTAGTGTCGCCACTGTGCCCCCGCCCGGTTCGGACTGAATCCTAAGCTCCACTGCCCTTCTTCCTCCCTCCCCTCATTCATTATCTCCTTCCTCGCCAGTATCCCCTTTTCTCTCCCTCCCTCTTCCTTTCTCTCTTTCTCTCTCTCTCTCTTTCTCTCACACACTCTCCTATACATTTCTCGCTCGCTGTCAGACTCTTTCTCCTACTTTCGCGTCCGTCCTTCGGCTTTTATCTGCCGCGCGGGAGGACCTCATCCTTAAGCCCCCTCCCCCTTCGACCATGTCCGACGCAAATCGCGCCCCTCGCCGACCACAGGAGGCGAATGGCGATGGGGAGGGAGGGAGGTCCCCGGCCAGGCGCGCGCGCTTGCGTCACAATCGCCGTTATCCAGGCACAACGCCGACACCGCGCGAGGCGTGAGGAATGTGCGCGACCGACGAGGGGAAACAAATCGGAATTTCGGTGTGCAAAGTTTGCAGCATTGTGTAAATTTTCGGAATTTTATGGGAATTTTTCTAAATTTTTATTGAATTTTTGCTTGAATTTTTACCAACGTTTTTTCTGAATTTTTGTGAATTTTCGTGACTTTACTGGATTCCTCTGAATTTTCCTGATTTTTTCCAATTTTTTCTGTACGACGAGGTGTACAAAAAGTTGAGAGTTGTTTCCCCCTCGGCGACGGAGCAGCAGCAGCATTTTAATTCACGTTTCGGAAACGCGTTAAACTGAAGTTCTCTTACTATCGAGATGCGCGGAATCTCCACAACCATTTAGCGTCGCGCGTCGCGCGCACACTGCGGTGCGATGACAAATATCAGAACAAAACCCGCGCCGCCCCGCCCACGGGACTCGTTGAAGGCGGCGGGCGTCGCGTCACCTCCGTCGCGACGCGGGGAGGAGGAGGAGGAGGAGGCTGTGTGGATGGAGGGAGGGGGGGGGGCGCCAGGAGGAGAGAGATTCTTTCTCTCTTTCGCCAGCAGCACGCGCCGCGCGCCGCCGTAAGACCTGTTGGACGCCTTGGGCTTGCCCTACGCCAACGCCCGCCTCCTCTACCCGTCTCTCCCTCTCCCTCCCTCCCTCTCCCTCCCTCTCTCTCCTCTCCCGCAGCGCCCCGCCGCCACCGGCACCGGCGCAAAGTCGGTCCTCTTTTATTTATTTTTATTTCTTCTTTCCTTCCCCCCCTCGGCGCTCCACCACCACGTGGGTGCGAGAGAGAAAGGGTGGGGTCGGGGGCGGGCCAAACTACCAAAAATGAAGCATGTGAAAACTTCATTCTTACTTAATCTGATTTCGGGGGAGTTCTCCAAGTCTCGCCCTATAACTTAACACCTCATGAGCAAGCATCCTCTAAATCTTCAACAATGATTTTTTTCGCATACTGCGAAGAATTCTGTGTAACCGTAAAATACAGGAAATTTCCTTGTGTTACAAACATTTTTCTTGAATTACCAAAGATTTTTCTTTGCACTACAAAGAAAATTTGGCTTTCTTTTACGCGGTTGCACAGAATTCTTTGCGATTCTTTGTAATACAAGAGTTTTCTTAAGGATGCAGAAATTCAATTTTTGTGTGAAAATACTTTCGTAATAAATATCGTAATTTTACGACATGATGTTATAATTTCACAAGTTGTATCGACTTTGGGCGATTCTTAGACCAGCAGGAAGGGGTCATACTAAATTTCCATCGCCGCAGTCACAAAACAAACACACTTTTATTTTCTCTAGACATCTGTCGCAGCGATTTGAAGACCTCACACACGAGCGCGAAATCCTGCTGGCTGTCAAGTTTGGTGTGTGCGCCGGGGATTATAGACACACAGCTTTCGGCGAGCTCTGCCGCTCTGCCCTCCTCTCACTCCGCCGCACAGCTGCACGACTGCTCGACGCATTACTTGAGCGCGGAGCGGAGCGCCGCCCCGGCCCCGGCACCGGCCCCGGCCCCGGCCCCGGCCCCGGCCGGCACACGAGCGGCCTCTGCAGCGAGCGCGCCGATTTAACGATCGTAAATACGGCGCACATTAAACTGCAATGCTTTTCGCTCCCCCACCGGGCCGGGCCGGCACCGGCCAGCAGCATGCACTAGTATTGTGTGGGCAGGGCCGAGAGGCACACGGGAGCTCACTGCTCTCTCGATATTCCTCTCCGCGCTCTGCGGCGATTCTCATTGATTGCCGACAAATGGTTTCGCCAAGGAGGCCGCCCCGCCCCGCCCCGCCCCGCCCCGCCCCGCCCCGCCCCGCCCCGCAGTAGCAGAGAGGCCAAAGGCCCTTAGCCTAGCGCGGGTGGGGGAGGAGGGGGTTATAAACGTGTCACTGTCGAGCAAATGGATGGACTGGTTTCCATCAGGAGAGCTGCAGCAGCATGGCGTACCGCATGCCAATAACCGCTATACGCGTCTATGTCTAAAATAAGGGAAAATTATGTGTATAACTTTGAAAGAATAATGCCTCTACAGGACAATGTAAGAGATACGAGTTTATGTGGTCTGTTGCAAAAGTACCCGTCAGTCCGCGCGGGTGAGTGAGTATTAAAACGATTTATCGATAATTTATGATCAGTTAATTGCTATAGGAGAGTGACTTTCTACTCGTCCGACGAGAATCTCCACAGCTTTTAAATCGGCCACCAATTCTGAGTGCAGGCAGGTCGACACAACCATGAGAGCTCACACGTCATAATATGTTGCAAACTGGTGTATTTTTGTGTACATAGCTACTTTGTATATTTCTCATGTATTCTTTGTGCATTTCTCTTGTATTTCTGATAGGTATTTTGATGAATTACTTAGTATTCTCATGCATTTCCTTGTATTTTTCGTGTATTTCTTGTACTTTCAAGTGCATTCCTGTGTACACGATTTTTTCGAATTGGCCGCCCCTTGGCATTTCCCGTTGCAACAGTCATGGTCGTCGTAGTAGTGGTGGTAGTGGTGGTGGTGCTGGTAGTAGTAGTAGTAGTAGTAGTAGTAGTAGTAGTAGTAGTAGTAGTAGTAGTAGTAGTAGTAGTAGTAGTAGTAAAAGCAGTAGCAGTAGTAGCAGCAGCAGTAGTAGTAAAAGCAGTAGCAGTAGTAGCAGCAGCAGTAGTAGTGGTAATAATAATAATAATAACAATAATAATAATAATAATAATAATAATAATAATAATAATAATAATAATAATAATAATAATAATAATGTCAGAACGTTGAACAGGAAATAATAGCAGCGCCACCCGTGCAGCACCCAACAGAAAATGATATGTTCCCCGAAGGAGCAGCGCGCCGTACAGTTAGTTGAGACAGTCAAAGGCCACGTCGTAATGGGTCTCTATAACGCCTGCCGCGCCGCGCCACGCCACGCCTCACTTCTAGCGAAGCGCATTACCGCCCGGTGTGACGTCAAGGACTCTCGGCTTTACGTGGGCCATTCATCCTCGAGCCATTAATAATATTATTATCCCATGGCGAAAAAATTATCATCATCGTCATCTCTTGTGGGATCGGCAGGTGGACGGGCGGGCGGACTTGCGCAATGCCGGGCGCGGTCCGTCTGAGATAGCAGAACGCTTAGCCCAAGGCCACTGCAACAGACACACTACTACATTGATGCAAGCCGTATAATGAATCGGGCGAAATAAAACGCGACAAGTGTGTAAATCTCGCAGCTCGGAGCGCGCCTTATTCCGACTGCTCCTCTCTGCGCGTTGGAGGTGGTGGAGACCAGTCTGTCCTCCTCTTCCGCAAGTCTGCTGTACATACTACTACTGTGCAGCCGTCGTCGACTTTCTGGGGGGGGGGGGAGAGGGGGGAGGGGGGATTCCAGCACACACTAAACCCTTATGCATTTTTTTGTGCATAAGCCTTGCAGGATTTTACACAACCATAGTTATGCACAATTTTTCCTGCATAACTATGCTTAACTCTGCTCCTTATGCACAAATTCGTGCAGAATTATGCACAAGGTGCAACATAGTTATGCATAAAATTTTGTGCATAACTATGGTTGTATAAAATTGTGCATAAGGGTTTAGTGTGCACGCAGCGATCGAGGACATCAGAAACTGATTTCTAGGGTATTTGCGGGAAACCCAGGAGTGTTTTGATAATCGCACACACTCAAAAACAAAACACCATAGTTTCAACGGCCGTCTTGTTGTTGCGGTAGCCCGCCCCCACCCTGGTCCTTGGTCCAAAGACATGATGTTGCTAACCGGAAATTCTTGAAATGAAGAAGTGTATGTAAATAAAGAAAGTTAAAAAAAAAAATGCGTCAGTGCAAAACGACATGCGTTGTTGTACAGTGTTGTACAAACAACAATGTGTCCGTTAGGATGGCCTCATCTAAATAAGTTGCTAGCATACTAGGGACAAAACGTTGATGCATTGCGACTTTTTTTTTTTTTTTGTATGGACTTGGTCCTCCGGGCGAATTTCTTATGAAAAAACACACTTTTACTTTATCTAGAGTGCGAATGCAAACCCACGTACCTACAAAATGCTCTGAATTCAGGCCTTTGAATTCTAAGAACATCGAAAAAAAAAGAAGAGAAAAACTTTTTTTATTTTTTTCAAAAAAAATGAGCTCCATAAAGCCGCCACAGTCAATACCGACAATTTTAGGTCACGTTTGGTGGCGCGGTTCGGTTCGGTTCGGTTTCGGTCCAGATAAGGACGAGAGAAGGCCGTGCAAATGGAGTGGCAGACAATGAAGCGCGGAAAATAAAACACCGTCTAGTAAAACCTCCAATAAAAGGCCGCTCGGGTCGGCGGCAGCAGCCCAGCCGGCAGCAGCAGCGGCAGCAGCGGCTTAGAGCCACATTTCAAGGCGCTTAGCGGCGCCCCTAGAAGGCCCGATTGGCCTGCGCGCTGCTGCGAATAGGCGCCGCCGCCGCTGCCTATAAGGCCGGCTAGCACTATCGGCACCGCAAAGGGCGGGAAACGCCGCGCCTGTGTGCCGCGCGTTGCGTCAGGGAGCGTCACAGGGAGGGTGAGGGAGGAGGGTCGGTAGGGTTACGGACCAAACGCTTACTCCACTCGACGGACGTAACCGGCGTGAGAGTAACTCCACCATGATTAGGTTCAAGCGCAGGGCGCGAAAACCAAACACGCGGTCTGTTGCGAAACAACCCTTAAAGCCCAGCGCGCGCGCCCCGCGTCAGTGCTCGTCGCATCGCAGCCGTCTGATTCCGAAGATCGCTCTCGTGTCTCCGTCCTTGTCGCACTCATATGGATCCCCATATGCCATCTCCATAACATAGAGCACCGCTGTATCGGTGAGACAAGGACAGAGGCACGGCCAGCAGGACTACGCGCTCGGCAACGGGACAGCGCAGGAGGGCCCAACACAGGGACCGGGGAGTGGATCTTAAATATTGAAATAATGCTATTGGATGGAGCGGGCCCTGGCCGAGCCGGCGGGCGGGCGTCCGGTCCCGTCCTACGGGGTGGGGTGGGGTGGGGCGGGGCGGGGTGGGGCGGGGTGGGGCGGGGTGGGGCGGGAAAGCGGCCGGGCAGAGCGCGCTGTAGGGCCGCTCGCTCCTAATCCTGGGGACGGTTAGGTAATGAGGTCCTGAGAGCAGGGATTACTCTATCAGGCGCGCGGGCCGCCCCACCCCGCCCCGCCACCTCGACAACATGGCCGTATTTCAACCAGAAATAAATAGTTAATTTTTTAAAGAAAAATCCGGGTGGCAAAGTAGTGACAGTGAATTAATTTTGAAGCAGCCGCCTGGTCCAGTTCGACATCCGACTGCATCGCACCGGGGCGGGGCGGGGCGGGGCGGGGCGGGGCGGGGCGGGGCGGGGCGGGGCGGGGCGGGGTGTGGCGGGGCGTGGCGGGCGCCGCGCCTCTCCGCGGGGGTGCGCGCGCGCCCAAAATATAGATGGCTGCCAAAAAGGGATTAATCATCGCCATTTAGACGAAATGGAAATGCAACGCGCGCGGTCAGTCTCGCGTCATGGGGGCATTACAAGTGGGAGCGAGAGAGAGAGAGAGAGAGAAGGGGAAACAGAGAGAAAGCGAGAAGAGATGGCGATGGGAAAATAATGAAATGGAAAAGAGTACAAAAACTATAGCGCGAGCGGGGCGGGCATGTGTCTGCGCGGGGGTGGGGGATGAATGGCGGGGCGGGGTGGCGAGGGGCGGCACTTCATTACAATCCCATTCTGTATTACGCGTCCGTCTCGAGTATTTGGGGTGGCGCGCTGAGCTGCGCGGTGTGCAGCGAGGGTATGGGGTGGGGCGAGCACTGCAAAAGGGGTCGCGGGCGTCGCGGAAAGCCCGCCCGGGCATTTGCACAAACTGCTACTAGACACTGTAAACATTTATTGTAAAAAAGAAAACGAGTATTCACAGGTTTCGCTGTTATATTGCTAAACAGATTTTTCCTGTAAATTGATTAAAAAATTCTGGAGAATAGCCAAAGAAGTTGCGAAACAACAGAGAATGTTTGTATAGTCTAATTCTTCTGTATAAATGAACAGCAACGTAAAGTGAATTCACAGTCAGGTCGGTTCAGAAAATTCACAAATGTTTCTTGTTAATTTATGACATGACTATTTTACAGTGAACTGCCAAAAATTTGGATCAGTTTATTTATGCGCGGGAGGGAATCAGGTGGAGAATTTGAGGACGAGTAGTTGTAAAGAAACTGTACTCTGTCTTCTTTGTTTAAAGTATAGCTAAAGAAGACCAATCTTTCCCTTTTCTTTCGACCAGCGTTTCTCTGAACTCGCTATGTCGTCATAATTATCGACGAGGACTCTCCACTACGCGCTGCAGGTGCGGGGCTGGGCCGGCCGGGCTCACACAGTGCTGCACGGCGGCCGGACGTCGTCTGCACCCCCCCCCCTTTTCCCTCCCCCCCCCCAACCGCCCGACAACAAATCCTAATTAGTACGCGAGCAGCGCGGACAGATGGCAGGACGCGCACCCACTATACGCCTCTGCGCTGCCCTCCTGCCCACTACTTGTCGACCTTCGCTCCCGCTACACAAATAAGACTCACACCATATCGCCTCACTTCTTGGTCACACTGGTAAAAATAATAACGGTCTCTACTAAGGAAAAATGCCGTAATTTTGGATTACGGACACTCCGTTCCTGGTTTCCGTGCCTTATCCCCATAAGACTCTGTGTTAAAAAATGGGGGGTATACGGTGAGATGTACGGAAAAGTTACCGTTAATTTTTTTCCGGTGATTCCCGTTTTCGGTACGGAATCAGGAACGGCTTCCGTACCTTCGTTTCACATCTTGCCCATAAGAAAAGCCAGGTTCTTCCTGAAAGTTCGGCAAGGTACGGAACGAAGTACGGAAAAACCGTACTTTCATCGAGAAAACTCATTTTTCGAGGGGGTACAGTGTCCGTAGTTGGCTCCGTACCAGAGGCTGTTTTTTTAGAGTGCACGCTGCTCCGACCCTCACTCTTAAAAGCTTGCGGTGATTTTCACTGTGAGCTGCAGAGATCCACGGCGGTGTAGCACTAGGGTAACTCAGTCTTTCACTGATATTTTCTGAAGTCTACGGTGATATTCAAACTTACCGTGAAAGACACCGCGTGAGCTACAGTCGTGCTGCGGGGTTCACTGTAGCTGACAGTGAAAATCACCGTATAACAGTGCCCGCACGCGGGCCGCACGGAACAAAAATCAGGTCATACATCACGAAGCGCGATTAACGTCGTGAAGTGAAGTCATCGCACCCGAGCAGTCGTTATCAGATAAGCGTGAACAGGGCTGAGCGCCGCTGAGCGCAGCCGCCACGCCAGCCAGCCCGCGTCCGGCCCGCCCACGCTTATTGGTGGCGGTGCGCGCCACAATTATGTGTCATAATCTGTACGCGCGGAGTGCGACCAGAAGGATCAGTAATTCCAGAGCACACATTCTGCAGCGCTACCCGAGGGAGTCGGGGAGGAAATAACTCATACAAAATGTGTACAATAACATTTATGTATATATTTTTACATTTTAACTACATATTTTGTTCTTTAATTTTTTCAAGAGAAACACTGTAAACTGGTTGGCGTCGACAGACGCCAAATTTCTGGCGTTCATGAAATACGCCAAATACTGGCGTCGTTCGACGCCAAATCTTGGCGTTTTGAGCCGGGAAACGCCAATATTTGGCGTCGAACGACGCCAGTATTTGGCGTTTTTCATGAACGCCTGAAATATGACGTCATTCGATGCCAACCAGTTTACAGTGAACATGATAATTTGTGTCTCTTTTAGATTAAATTAGATTTTTTTTCTCTCATTATTTCTGACCGTTTACCATTGGTTTCCGCAGTGTTTTTTTTCCTCTTTTTTTTCCATGTTTCTTGATATTTTGGATCTTCCGTAACCTTCTTGATTTTATTTTGATTTTTAAAACATTTTTTTTTGGGGGGGAGGGGGGGAGGGCGTTCAATGATTTTTCGAAGTGATATCCCCGGGCGCTGGCTACGTGCGCGCGGCCCGCGCCCTCCAGCGGATGCGGAGACAGCCCCGTCCCCATCCCTCGCGCTGAGGTAAGGGCGCCGGCGCCTCCGCTGCGTTTCGCCCGGCCCGGCCCGGCCCCTCCTCCCACAACCCCACCTACTTGTTGATATTGCCAAGAGAAACAAAAATAAGAAGAGGGGTGGCTGCCCGCCAGCCCCGCCCCGCCCCAACCCGCCCACACTGAATGTTTGTGAGAGTGACGGGAGAAAAAATAATTGCAATGAGAAATGTCGTCAAGTCATTGCGATGTCAAATTGTATAGTTACAAAAAAATTAATGACACGTGCTACAGACTTAGGCCTAGATGTCATTTAAGAATCGCACAAAGAAGCTTCAGTAACCGTAAGATACCGATCGTAACATCATTTATATTTTAATCACAAATTACGGAAAATGTTGTACATATATGTATGAAAATAATGTTTACACTGCTGAAGGGTGCGGGAAAACTGCGAAAGGAAAACAAATAGACAGAGCCGAGAGCGGTGAGGGGACGCGTGGCGTGGCGGGGCAGGGAGGTAAGAGGGGTCCGACCACAACGCGCAAATACACCCTGCGACTTGGAGACAAGCTCACCCCTGTAAACATAAGCGCCCTCCGCCTGGCAACTACCACCACGCTCAGCAATATCATTTCTCTACCGTTCTGTTTTTTCTTCTTTCCTTACATTTTTCGCTTCTTCTTCGGTGTCTTTTTTCCCCGTTTCCTTCCTCCCTTTTGTTTTCTCTTCGTCGTACCCATCCGCCTGCTCGCCTACAACATCCTCTCGCTTTCCCTTTCGCGCGATTTCCTTTGTCGCTCGTCAAGTTTGCGCGCGTGTCAAGTTCACTTTCGTGCGTGCGTGCATGCGCGCGCGTTTGTGTATGCGTGTTAGACAACAAGCGCAAAGTTATTATTACATGAGTCCAAACGAGAGGGATAGGATGAACGAGAGAGAGAGAGAGAGAGAGAGAGAGAGAGAGAGAGAGAGAGAGAGGGCAGCCATGACGCACAGCGCACGATAGTCCAGCAGGTCCAAGAGTTAGCCCCTGTGAGGCCCAGCCTCCCCTCTTTTCCAAGACGACGATGTAAAACTAGAGGACGGCTAACAAGAGAGACAGGGAGGGACCATGAGAGGGACGGTGAGCATAGGCCGTGGCCGTAGCCCCGTGGCCCCTGCAGCCCTGCGGCCCAACAGTCCTGCGGCCCAATAGCCCTGCGGCCCAACAGCCTTGCGGCCCAACAGCCCTGCGGCCCAACAGCCCTGCGGCCCGCGGCCCAACAGCCCTGCAGTCCTATGCAGCCCGCGTGGCCCGCTGCGCGAGGACGGCTGATCGCGGGGCGGGACAGTGTACACTGTCAGAAAAAACCACGGTGTTTGGTACGGTAAAGTCTGGTAGACAATTTGCCTGGTCAGCCTGTACCTGATCGAGTACGGTCTTTTAAGTACGGACCACGGTTATTTTTAACATGGAGTCTTATGGGCGCCACAGTAAATGAGGCGCAGTCATCCTGTACCTTGCCCACCACAGTCTTCCGTACCCAGTCCTGTACTTTGGTACAGGATTTTTGACAGTGTATGAGATGTGAGGTGAGGCAGTAAGGCTCCCGAGCACCAACCGCTCCGTGGTCCTTTAAGTCCAAGAGGCACACTGATAGTCAGAAAAACGAGAGATTAAACTCCAATGTAGCGATTTGCGAGTCACTGCTGCGCCAAGCCTTTAGGGTTGACGTTTTGCGTGCACCTTGTTGAGAAGATGAGTCCGGAAAAAAAAAATACTTTACTCCGATCTGAAAGCAATCGACGTTTAGCATCTTACGTCAACGGAACAAAAAATTGGGGGAGAAATTAAAGGCTAGCATACAGCTTTAGTTAGAACCTCTGAACGCAGCAGCTGGTACTTTGGGGTCAATTTTAACCGGCATCGTTTGAGAGTTGGGCCGTGTTTTCCCCAGAAATATCGGGTATTTTACAGGTTTTATAAACTGGAAAGTTGTACCGATTAAAATGCCTTCTGGGCCAGGTTCAAGTAAAAGTGATAACAATGCAACACCCTGTACCTTGGGACCAAATTTAATAGGCATCGTTTGAGAGTTAGGCCTTGTTTTTCGCAAAAATTGCGTCTATTTTACGTTTGTTCCACCGAAACACCAAAGTTGTGCCGGTTAAAATGTCTTCTACGTCAGATTTACATGAAGGGAACGCAACGTACCATTTGCGTACCATTTGGTGCCTTGGGATCATTTTTTTGTCCCCACAAAAATGGCGGGTACTTCTCGTGTTTTTCTTCTTTCCTATTTACTCGGGAGTTGCGCCGGTTAAAATGCAAACAGGTCAGATTCAGAAGATCACGCGCTCTCGGACCTCTATCCTTATCGTACCTATGGCAATGCCCTATGTTAGGGACCGCCGCGGGCCGGGGTGTCGACGGGCCGCGAACCGCGAGCCGCGAGGTGCGTCGCGGGTGGGCAGGGCGGCAGGCGGCGCGGCGGGCGGCGCGGAGCGGAGCGGGAGGGAGCCGAGTGCGCGGCGCGGCCACCAGGGGGCGCCACCGGAAGGCGCCGGCGCCGTGCAGGGCGGGGCAGGGGGGCCAGAGCTGTTCGGAGGGGGCAGACCAGACCGTCGACCAATGGGCGCAAGGTTCGCGGCCCGGGGGTTACCACCACGCGCTTTCTCTCTCTCTCTCTCTCTCTCTCTCTCTCTCTCTCTCTCTCTCTCTCTCTCTCTCTCTCTCTCTCTCTCACCCTCTCACGAGGAAACGTGACGATGGATTAATTTGTCAAGGTGCAACAGCCTCAGGAGTGCGTTTAAGATTATTAAGCAGGGACTGACACCTGACATCCCCCTCGACTGGAATGCGTCGACAGGTGCTCGCGGGCAATACATTACACATTCGAAAAAGGAACAAAAAAAAAATAAAAAAATGATCCATTAGTATAAAGCCGCTTGTCATACGTCTGCCACGCGATTTCATGCTAAACGCTACCACATTATCGTGAAAAATAATACAGTTTTATAGGATACCGCGGATACTATCTGTCTATCTATCTATCTATCTATCTATCTATCTATCTATCTATCTATCTATCTATCTATCCGCTCCCATAACCATCCCCCGACTGCGCGGCGCACGCTGATGGCCGCCAACCATTGGCCCATTGCTCACCTTCACCTTATCAGGCATTACAGGTATTAATAGCTGCCAGCCGTCATTACCGCGGCCCCATAAATGAGGTATTAGGGCGGGGTGGGGCCGGGTGGGGGGCGGTCGATAGCGTGCCAGTCAGTCAGCCTCCCGTCACAGTACGCCCCGCCCCGCCCCGCCCCGCGCATCGCCACGCAATATAGTAAATGAGCAGCACAACGACGACGTGACCCAACAGCCAGCGTAGCGATATATAGCGTCGCCCCTTACACTCACGATACTTGTTTAGTATTTTTTGCATTCGTCCTTTTTGATGCGACAGAACTAGCACAGTGCTAGGCAAGGTGTAACTCTTTGGATCAGGAAGAGACTAAACAGTGTTGCTGGTCTGCCAGCTCTAGGGGCGATGGTGACTGACGAAGAAAGCAGTTGGTCAAATCCACACAGCGTCGAGAGTGTTATACACGGAAAGGGTTAGTCCACTCAATTATAAATACACGTATATGATCATATATATTCGTGCACTTGTCATACTTACAAAAATGACATATTCTTATTTTCCCGCCATGTAATATTTTGTGGAGATCGCAAAAATGTCTACCAGATTGAACGCACATAATGTATGTGTAGCTCGCGGTACATTCATGCTACAACAAGACAACAAGTGCGTATAAGCATTTTCCTTTGAACTGCGACGGTCAGTCGCAAGTCGTACTTCCGGTCCGGTCGAACAAATCCGTTCGCCTATTGCACGTAGGTGTGTGCACACGACTAAATGCAACGCCACATAAGAAACCCCCCGTGGCAGCAGCAGCAGGGCGCTGGTGACGGTATGGCCGCCCCACCCCACCAACCACTAAATGCCGGGCGCGCGACCGGGCCCACGCCGTGTAAGGCCGCATTATCATTTACGGCTGTGTGCCATTAAAACTTGAACCGAGCCGGGAGGGGGAGGAGAGGGGGGGCATTGGCTGGCAGCCCTGCATCGCTCGTCACCGTGCTGCCAACCTAACGGCTCGTGTGGTGTACTTGCGCCCACTATATTGGCAATCCCATAACGATAAATAAATTAATTTTACATCACAACCCGTATTATTCACAGTGAATCAGTCGAGGGGGAAACAACTCTGAATTTTGGTGTACGCATTTTGTGAATTTTTGTACAGTTTGGTGAACTTTA
The DNA here is from genome assembly GCA_029379305.1 of Frankliniella fusca. Classification (NCBI taxonomy): domain Eukaryota; kingdom Metazoa; phylum Arthropoda; class Insecta; order Thysanoptera; family Thripidae; genus Frankliniella; species Frankliniella fusca. The sequence continues at coordinate 2,626,323 of JAHWGI010001411.1, forward strand.
GTGAGTTTTTATTGAATTTTTGTGTTTCATTTTTTTTTCCAGTTTTCCTGATTTTTTCCATATTGTCCTGAATTTCTCTGATTTTTTTATATAGTACACTATTTTTTAAAAAAGAAAAGCACCCTTTGGTACGAGGGTGCCACCACTCCCGTAATCCTGTGTGCGTAAGTGTAATCCCTGATCCGTATAATACTTAACTAAATTTTGAAAAATTATCACTAAATTCCGCCAATTTGTGCTTATTAAATGGTTATAGCGGCAGAAATTAATGTGAAATCCCAGAAAATTAACGTGTAATCCCTGTAATCACGTAGTCCTGTGTATATCCTAAATCGAAGGCCCCCTTGCTTTTGGTTCTCATGCTCCTATGCAGGGCGCGGAGCAGCGCAGCTACGCCACTGGCCCGACACTATATACGGCTTCCGTGCGCGGACAAAATGGCACGCGGCCATTAAAATACGACACGACTACGTGTTGTGCCAGTTTGAGGACGCTCCGCCGCTCCGCCCGCCCCGGGGGATAATGGACTAACGCCCTTGGATCTATTCCGCCCGCCCCGCCCGCCTGCCGGCCGACCGGCCGGTCGAAGAACATTACAGAGCTGGCCATTCCAGCACACGCGGCGGCGGCGCGCGCCACCCGGGCGGCGCGGGGCGGGGCGGGGCGGGGCGGGGCGGGGCGGGGCGGGGCGGGGCGGGGCGTGTATGAAGAAATCTCGGCGAGGGCTCATCGTGGCTGCACGCCTTTTGCACCACGATAGCCGGTAATAATCAGTGTACTTACCGGCCTAGAGCGGTGGGCAGGCTGGACGATGACCACAACCACGGCAACGGCATCAGGAATTCCCTCTGAAAAATAAAGAGGGTGAAAAAAGTATAATCAAGGTGTTTGAATTTAAATGATAATTTCGAACGCAATAAATTTTAAAAAAATACTATTCTACTATTACCCTATCCTGCAGACTATTTATATTTGTGACTAAGATGAAAGCGCGCGTTTAAATCTAACGATGATGTGAGCCTGGAAGTAACTGAGCAGCCTGCCAGGACACCGAAAAAGCGCCCAAGGTAGGCAACCCGCACGCACGTCTACACGACGAACACTCATTGAAAGTAGCACATCTAATGCGCGCACACAGCAGCCTTCTTCTTCCCGGAACCCTTCCGCTTCAAAGAGACTAAGCCCGAAATCCTTCTTTTGCCGCATTCCTCGCTTCCCCTTATTCCTCTGCCTTTCCCTCACCCCCTCCTCTCTCTCTCCCTTCCTCTCTCTCTCCCACACTGGTTTCTCGCAGGAAAGGCCGTAAGCGCCTCCACAATGCATCATGATCAGTCAATCAGAAGGTCCTCCACCCGGCCCCGGCCCGCCTGCTCACCCCGCGAGCTTCGATACAAAGTAGCGTGCCGACCTCCGGGGCGGCGCGGTGCCCGGGGGTAGCTCGGGGTGCTCGGGGCGCACTTACGCCCAGGAGGCACGGCACGGCCCGAGGCACGGCCCCTGCTCCGCAATAAACTGACTGTACCCCCACTCACTCACTCCCACCCTTATCACCGCCTACCACCCCTCCCTCTTCCCCGCGACCCTGCGCGGGAAAATCCGCGTCCAAAACCCCGCCTTCAAGATTCACGCGGATTGGATGCTCCAGAACGTAAGTTAAGTGTTCATTGTGATTCCACTTCCCCTTTTCTTGCTCGGGTGTGGCCGAGTGTGAACTTGACGAAATAAGCCCATCGATACAGCAGTCTTTCTCGGAGTCGCGGATTCACAAACTCTCCCCCGCGCGGTCCTCTCCCCACCCGTTGTGCTCTGCGAGCAGCTCTGCCGCCCCCGCGCCGCCCCCCCAACCCCCACCCCTCACGTGCGCTCTCACACTGCCGCTCACAAACGCACGGCCCAACTATAAACGTCCTTGCAAGTAGCCGTAAAACCCATTAAAAGCCGCATCCAAATAGTATAAAGCGTTCCTCATTTACATAACTATAAAATTTCTGCGCGGCGCTGTGCGGCGACGTCGCGCGCACTGCCGTGTGGGACGAGAGAGAGAGAGCGAGAGAGAGAGAGAGAGCGAGAGAGAGAGAGAGAGAGAGAGAGAGAGAGAGAGAGAGAGAGAGAGAGAGAGAGAGAGATGGTCCATGTAGCGGCCGGCGGCGCCGCTAGAGTTAGTTGCAAACTGGGATAGCCGCGCGCGAGTATCGAGGAGAGGTACTCCTTGCAGTTGATCCGGACAGATAATAACACCACCCGATGACCGCTACGCGTCACTCTGCTCTGCTGCTCGGCGCACACTAACGCTACGCCCGAGGGGGGAACGACTATGACATTTTTGTACACCAAGTAATTCAGAAAAAAATCAGAAACAATCATAACAATACAGAAGTTTTAAGAAAGTTCAGAAAGATTTAAGAAAGCTATGAAAAATTCAGGCAAATTTAGGAAAATTCACAAAAAATCACAAAAATTTGGAAAAAAATTCACAAAATATGCACACCAAAATTCAGAGTTGTTTCCCACTCGGCTACGCCTCACTACGAGCAGGTGTCCATGTGCGAGCGCTTGCTCGTGAGTGCGTGTGCGTGCGTGTGTGTGTATCTGTTTTACAGCATTACTGCCCTTTTATGTGGTCGTAATGAACACTTAGGAGCAGTTGGAGCCACTGCGCTGGAATAAGCACCGGCCTGCCAACCGCGCCGCAGCAGAGAGCAGAGAGCGCGGCGTTAGCGTCGGCACCCGGCAAAAACCGAACAGGTTTACCCGCGCGTCGTGAATCCACTTCACAATAAAATCAATAAGAGACACGAAGCTACAACTGCTGGAACGCACAAAGTAATAGTGTGGAGGTGAGTAGAAACTTGGAAGTTTGTCACAGCTCTGCGCAATTTCTGTGTTACACAATGCGAGATCGCAGAGGCACGTTGTTTGGTTGCATTCGGACCTTTTCAGGGGTAAGCAAATTTTCGCACATCAGTATATCGCCAGAAAGACGATAGGTAGCTCAAACACATCCGCGAAAACCGGGCTGCATCTGCATCTGACTTACTGGCAAGCGTATGTGCAAGCACCTGCGCTAAGAGGTTGCCTAGAAAACGCAGGCAGAGATCAGTACGCGACTCTCCAAATTATCTTTTTGTAATACTTGAAGCCACATTTTCACCGGCAAAACTGCACTGTTAAACAAAGTGTTTAAACCTTCAACACTTTAAAGAGTTCAAATACCATTTAAACAACAGAGTTGTTGTGCACTTAAAAGAGTTCACTTCGATTACCGTGCACTTACTCCCCAGCTGCACACTTTCTTCGCTTGGGCGCACTGTACCGGGGAAGTAACCAACTGGGGAGTTGGACACTTTACTTTTAAGTGTTGAGGGGTTGAACACTTCGTTTATTACAGTGTCGCGGGCTTCGTACGGACTGATAGACTATTTTTTATTTATTTATTTATTTATTTATTTATTTATTTATTTATTTATTTATTTGCCCTGCTCGACTTTAACACTTCTGCTCGTGGTGTGAAACATAGGTGCTATGACGACACTAGCAACAGCAGAGCCCGTGAGCCGCGCGGCCCGAGGCGCGTGGGAGGTCCGGAGTCTTATGGAAATGAGCGGGCGGGGCGGGGTGGGGCGGGGCGGGGCGCTTTTGATGGCCACAGGTTTATAACAGAGGAGGCGAGGGGATAGCGGGGGCTGCACTGCACACGGCCTCGGCCGCACACTCTCGTACCTTCATTCGCGTTAAAAGTGCATTGTTAACGCGTTAGGGCCGCGACGTGTCTCGCTGGCCGCGCGCCGCGCACTCACACGCGAGGCGATCTAGTGCGCGAAGAACGCCGCGCGCGCGGGGCGAGGCCTAGCGGGAGGGCCCGCGGCCGACTGATTCAGAACATACCGCTCTCGTATCTTCGTCCTCGTCGCACCTATGACGGTGCCCCATGTTGGGGACGGCAAGGGTCCCATGAGTGCGACAAGGACGGAGGCGCGAGAGCGCGATGTTCGGCAGCGGCAGCCAAGCACGCCTAGCAGCTGGGCCGCGAAAGGGACACCGGCTAATTAGCACCTCGGCCCCTCTAATCCCAACCTCGGCACATGTGTGTGTGTGTCAGAGCGAGAGAGAGAGAGAGAGAGAGAGAGAGGGGCGGGGGGCCGGTGCCGAGCCGGCGCGCCTAACCCACTTACGACTCGGCGAGCTCTTTTACGTTATCATTCTGTTCAGTGCTGCTCCCTGGCGGTGCGGCTCTAGAGGCTTGCCGTGGAGTACAACTTTGTTGTTGTAGCCCCCCGCCCCGCCCCGCCCCGGAGGTGAGGCGGGCGCCGCTCCCGCACCAGCCAGCCGTCTGATTCCGAACAGCGCTCTATCGCGCCTGCTCCGTCCTTATCGCACCTATGGCGGTGCCCCATGTTGTGGGCGGCAGAGTCCCATGTGTGCGACAAGGACGGATGCGCGAGGGCGATGTTCGGAAGGGGCTGCGGCGGACGGACGCGCGCGCGCGGGAAGTGAGGAGGGCTTTAAATGACAAAGCGTGGCCATTAATGACTTACGCGTCATCAGCATAACCACCATCATTATCCCCGCTGGGCCGCGGTGGCGGCGGCCTGGAGGCTCCAGCACCAGGTCCAGGCGGGCGGGAGGATTATTAGCCTCCAGCAGGAAGTGCCGCGCAAGGCGAGGGGTGGCATGGCGCCCGCCCCATGACGGCCACAGGCTCCAGCCAGCTCCAGGCGGGGTTTGTTGGCCTCCAGCAGGAGGCGCCGGGAGGTGAGAAGAGTCCCAGGGCCGCAGGCAGGCTCCCAGGGGTAAACCGATTTAATAATTTTTTTTTGTGATTTTTATGTTTTTTCGTGATTTTCCTTGACTGTTACTGATTTTTTCCTGAACTGACTAGTTTTTTTTCCCTAATTCTCTTTCTGATTTTTTGTCCTTTTATGTTTTTAACTTCCTAAAGGGCTCTCCTTACCTGCCCACACCTCTTCCTGATGACAAACAAGCCCCACCTGGAGCTGAAGCCTACCGAAGAGTCCTTCATTCCAAAAAAAATATATATATATTTTTAAATGAGTGTACACCGGTGGACGCGTCACTCCATGGAGAGATAGGGGACGTGTGATATCGCAGCCTATTTTCATCGCGAGATGCATAATTTAATCCCGTTTTGACAGTGATTTCAGGGACGGAATGCGCAGATCGCAGAGATTCGGCGCGAATGGCAGAGAGGAGGAGGAGGAGGAGGCCGAGCCGAGCAGATTTACGCCGGCAGCTGAATGGTGTCGCTGCCGCCGCTACTGTCTCGCCTCCATGCTGCTCTCTCCACACACCCGCCCCGCTGGAGAAAAAGTTGCTTCGATGATAACCATCCGGCAGAAAGCCAATCAACATCAAAAAGCATATTGTACTGTATCGAAGTCGGAGCGGTAGCGGGTGGGTAGGGGAATGGCCTAATGTGATCGCGAAAGAAAGAAAAAAAAAGAAAAAAAAAAAGGCATGTAAAAATACCGTGGCCCTATTGTTTCGAAAGAAAATGGGTTTAGCCAAAAGCAAAATCCGTGTCTATTCTTTCCGCATCTCAGAGTTGCACGAGCAGCCTTCTACTTTGATTTCCGATGCTACCAACCTACCTGATAGGCAATTTTCCGAAGTTCAGAAAGGAAAGCAATGTCTATCTTCACTTGAAATTAAAAATTGTCCGTATTTAAGCTGAGCCCTTCTCCATGCAATACATGATGGCTTCACATTACAAATGCTTGAAAGAATCCAATCGTCTGTATGTGATCGACGTGCGGAGGTTTGGATTCCCCGAGCATTTAAGTAATTTTTTCTCTCCCTATTTGTAATAATAATAATAATAAAAAAAGGCCTATTTTTTTCCTTCAGAAGATTGAATCCAGCATTGTTTTTGCCGCGGCGCGCTGGTCACCTCACAGCGGCGGCATTAGTTTGCACAGCGCAGCGGCGCAGATAGCAGCAGCGGAGAGGGAGAAAATAAAAGAATCGATGGAAACAAAAATTGGATATGTGGATGATATGTAAGCTATTTTTTTTAATAGCACTGCCGCGCGGGCGCGCGCGCCGTACACACTGAGCTACTTTACAATAAATTGATGTATTGTTTTTTCCCTCCATTCTGATAGCGCCCCGGGCGTTCCCATCGTGTTTGATAAACGAGAGGCCCAGCCTGCAGCGGCGCCCCGCCCCGCCCCGCTCCGCCCCGCCCAATCGGACCGCGTCATCTCCTGCAATGCAACATCGCGCGCCTCTTTTGTTTCGCGAATTACTACACATTTATTTCTGCGCTGTCGCCATTCCATTCGCTTCCGGGGACGAAGTGCGGACCCGAGAAGGCACCAGGTGGACGATTGTCACATTGCGCAAGGATTGAGTCCTTCCCTTCAACCCCGCCACACACACACACATACAGTGCATTATCATGCAGCAGCATGGCATTGCCACCCCCGATAGCCATTTGCAGCATAACGGGATATCTCATTAATAGTTGACCGCATTTAATAGCGCGCCGTGGTGGAGGGGCGGGGCAGTTGATGTGCTCAGTGGTTTACCGCCCCGCGGTCCAACACTGCACGGGACTCGACTACTGTGCACAACTCGAATGCGGCTCCGCTGACTTTTCACCAGCCAGCGTGTCTTACAGAGTTCCAGACTTGACATAAGGTGACCATTTGGGGTTCGAAATCTAGGAAATATTTCCTAAACAAAGCCCACCAGGGGCTACTAGACAACCTGCCGTACAGTGTTGTCCGAATGTTGCCCGAGGCAGGGCTTGTCTAGGAAAAATTTACGAGCAGATTACGAACCCTTGTGACAATGGTGACAGATTTCTGGCATTGGTTGCAATAAAAAGAAAATTGACCGAATGCCGCCGAGGTGGTTTTTGGAACGTCTATGAATCTTAATTTTCAGAAAAGCCTTCACAGTGAAAACAAAACTGTGGCTTAACACCTTTCAACGCGGTGCGGAAGGGGTACAAAAAAGGCCTTTCGAAATGCATTACAACCCTTCTAAGCCATTGATTCGAATACAAAGTAAAAAAATAGGAGGTAAAAGATCAAAATTTAAGAAGTGACAGAAATTTTCCATAAAAATCAAAAGAGCAAAAAATAAAAAAGTACCCCCCCCCCCCACAAAAATAAAAAAAAAACATTATTCAAATTAAAAGTCAACAAAATCATTGTACGCTCATTTTGTATGAGTGGTTCCTCCCTCAGTAAGGTAACAAATTACAACAATTTTTCAATTGTCGCCCCCTCCCCCACCCTTTTCTTTTAAAGCTTCAGTCCAAAGAGGACCAAAAATAAGCAAACTGGGAATACAAAAGAAACTCGGCACCATATCCTGTTTACGCACAACCATACTGGAACAGATTTAAAACAGGTCCGTTCGTCGCTCGGTGTCCTACACGGGCCGGCGGGTGGCGCGGCCGGGGCGGCGCGGGCGGCGCGTGCCAACAGTTCGATTACTGCATTAATAGTTGTGCATAATAAATCGGCACCATACTGTTGCATCCAGTTAGCGGGCGAACCGGCGGGGCGGGGGAGGGGGTGCAGGCGACCAGCAAATTATTGCGTGCAATGAGGCGAGCGGCCCGAGGGTGCCAATGCGTGCCCCATATCCGGCTCGGCCAATCAGGCAGAAGGCTATACGAAACAGGATGCATTACGCCCCCCTCTTCCCCCCCTTCTCTCTCTCTCTCTCTCTCTCTCTCTCTCTCTCTCTCTCTCTCTCTCTCTCTCTCTCTCTCTCTCTCTCTCTCTCTGTAAAACACATTTTCCTCACTAGCTCACATTTTCGTATTTTCATTTTTTTAAAACGTTCTTTTTAAGGACACAAACAAGACTTACCTCATGTTAGCTACACAGCCAGCTGCCAGCTTATCGTTACATGAAATTTCACCTTTTTTCGTCAAAAAATATTGTAACTGAAATCCCTTAATACGTATAAAAATTGAAAAGCTATTTCTTTCTCCCTCTGAACAAAATAATTTGAAAGCGCAAAGAAATACTTTTATGAAATGAGAGTAGCATCGAAGGGATTGTTCCGTCTTGAGAGAGAGCGCACAACCTAAATCGCACTGAAAACAGAAACATTAATTGTGTTGATCTCCCATAATACGTGTATTATATAGGTTTGCAGGCACTCATAGTGGGGCACACCGATAGGGTGCAAGAGAGAGGACACTACTATACTACACACACACTGGAAACCCAAGTGTGTCAGTGTCACTCTTCTAGTCGTGCACTTAGAGGCCAAAAGCACTGTAAATACCAGAGCGAGGATTCTCGCCCTCAGGAGAGTGAGAAATTTTCTCTCACTCGTTGAGAGCGAGGTTTGGTTTCCTCGCCCAATTAGAGCAATAGTCTCAAAAATCTCGCCCTATTTGAGCGAGGATTGGGAAACCTCGCTTTTTTTGATTGCGGATTATTTTTCTTTATCTCACTTAATTTGAGTGATGCTGTAAATTCTTTAGCAATAATAAGAGCGAGGTTCTTAACCTCTCACTTAAATGGGGAAAGAGGAGAAATCTCGTTCTTTTTTCATGAGACATCTCACTCTTTTATTTGCAGTGAGTATGTGAATCTCTAAGGAAAATTCACACCTTTACGCCCCAAGTGTACGAATGGGCATTCGTACACATCCAAGTGTACGACATTCGCACACTCGTGTTTCCAGCACGAGCGCTGTTCGGAATCGGCCTGCAGACGTGCTCAGAGGCACCGCGGCGGCTGCCTCGACCCGTCGGGTTTCCAATTTGAAGTAATGCTGTAATGCCTTTGCGCGGATCAGGGCCAATATATGCTTTAGGCCGCGCGCGACGCAGTATCGATGGGATCACGCCGCCTCGCCTCGCCACGCCACGCCGTTTCAAAATGTCATTTCACGGGGAGAGGCGGGGGAAAAAAAATACACCCACACACAACAATTCCGAGAACGCGGCGCGCGGAGGCCGCGGGTCCGGGCGGGTCCGGGCCGGGCGCGGCGGGGGTGGTGTAGGCGGTAGGGGGTGTGTGCGGGGGCTGCTCGGGGATGTCCGAACCGTCCAATGCTTATCCCCCTCGCCAATCACTCCTTTTTAATATTATAATTAAAGATTTATGATTCGGGAGTAGAGGGGATCGAAATACGTTTGGGCATCAGCGGCCACGACAGCGACACAATTAATGAAACAAAAAAAAAAAGTGTAAGCATACATATACAGAGAAAAATGCGCGGCGCGGCGGCGCGCGGAGAGAGCACATTCGGCATACAAACAAAACGGAATGGCCGGCCGGGAAAAGAGAGAAAGGGGGAGTTGGTAAAAATGATATTGTTTTCACTGGTTCTTTATGTATGTCCAGCTCTGTGTGGAATATGGCCGCGCACGGACGCGGGGCTGGGGGACATAAATAATGATGAGTACCGAAGTCATGATGTTGAAGGAGCGACCAGCAGCAGCGAGCTTTCCAATAACTTTGTCCCTTATCTTGCATCGGATGCCGGCCAGAGCGCACCGCCACCGTCTCGCTGTGAATAGTGGCGACAACGTTATCGGCAGCGCAGACGAAAAGCAATGTGAATGTTGAGTGCGCTACCCCCGGCCCACAGTGTGGCCCACAGCACGCGGAGACACACGACTCGCCCGGCTTGCAACGTGTCGTCACACCATAGCCTTTTTTTTTTACTCCGCCATTCTCGCAAAAATATACATGTTTGCGAGTCGCGCGGCGTCAAACTGCACGTTACGAGGATAGCGCGGGAGCTGGAAACTGCGAAACCAAGAACTTATGTCACTCACTTCACAACAAAATTTTCATCCGGGTTTTCAAGCAGCCAGGGTTTTCTTGTGGAGAAAATACAATGTAACTTTTATTTTATTTTTTATTTTTTCAAAAAAATGCTTTGAAAACTCGACGTAGTTCTCCCCATGCTGTGAGTAAATGTGTTTCTGCTTTTGCGGGTGCGTATGGGAAAATAAAATTGCAGGTGAGCGCGTGTGTAAATATTTCTTTCGGCTAATCCTCATTGGAATGTGAGAAAAAAAATCACGCACCTGCAGGCGAGCGACAGCAGTCACACACTTTGCACCTGGGCTGGCGCTGGCAGCCCCCGCGGGGCACACACAGCGCTGTGCAGGACGGGATGGGGAGTGATAAGAGCAGAGCGAATTGAAAGCAAGCTGACATTAGGGCGGTGATTGGGGTAATTGCACAGTGCTCCACATCAAACAAACGCACCCACATCGCGCATTTTTATTCTTCTGCCACGTCCGTCCGCGTTGGTGATTGTTCTAATTTTTTTTAAACTGTTTTCTTTTTTAGAAATCTCTTTTCTCCTCCCACCCCTCTCTCCTCGTACCAAATCCATGGGTATGGTGGTGGTCGTGGTGCTGCTACTGCAGCATTGACGCGTCTCTCTGCTCATTTCTCTTTTTATTATCATTTTTTTCCGGCTGTGTATGTGCGTGTGTGTGTGTACTTTTTTTTCCCTCCTCCCGGGGGGTTGTTGTGTTCGTTTCACTTTGTCTGCCGACATTACAATTTAAGTTTGCGAGTGAAATGGTTTGTTTTATTTGACGGGAATGACAACTGAGGTCATTAAGCGGGGCGGGCATAGCGTGGCGTGGCGTGGCGTGGCGTGGCGTGGCGTGGCGGGGCGGGGGCGCGCCGGCCTGCAGCAATAAGCGCAACGGAACGCGCGCCCAATCACTGCAGGGCCCCGCCGCGCTACTCCTTAGGTGTGGAATATAAAGTGGCCCGCAATAAAGTTGTAATCTTCACCCGCGAGGACCGACCAGGCCGCGCGCGCCTCATTGCCAGCCAATTACACTGTTTTTCATAATTCTTATTTGGAATAAGAATAATAAGATTTTGAGGGAGCAGCCACTTGAGCATATCGAGCAGGATATGGAAACAAACCTTTGGCAGAACATTGGACGCGTAAAACGCGAGGGGGAAACAACTGTGCATCCAAAATAGCCCGTTTCTTGGTTCACTGTAAACTGGTTGGCGTCTTTAAACGCCAAAATATTGGCGTCCTCTGAGAACGCCAAATCTTGGCGTTCAAAGACGCCAATATTTGGCGTTCTGAGAAGAAGAACGCCAAATATTGGCGTCTTTCAACGCCAAATTTTGGCGTTCTCAGAGGACGCCAAAATTTTGGCGTCTAAAGACGCCAACCAATTTACAGTGTTACTAGAACGTGAGCTAACTCCATCCCATATTCACCTTGGACCGAGTAAAATTTCATCGTGCTAAATAAAAGTTCTTCCACACTGCAAGAACATTTCTTGTGCCAAGAACAGGCTTTTTTGGGGTGTGAATGTTAAGCAGTATAAATTTTCTGAATTTTTGTGTTTTTTAAATAGAATTTTTGTAAATTTTCACATATATTTCACCTAAATTAGTGATTTTTTAAAAAAAATTCTAAAATTTTCTGAATTATTATAAATTACGAGTTGAGCAAAAATTTCACAGCTGTTTTTCCCTCGGCAAAACGGGTGCAACGGAATACACGTATCTCAGAGCAGCGCCTATGCGCGGGTCTGCCTATACTGGGGCAGAGCGCCTTTACGGCTACAGCGGGTAGGGGCTGAATCGCCTACGTCCCATCCCATTAAACGAACTACACGACTGCACGTGCAAGTGTATGCGTGCATCAAGTTCTGGTGGGCTAGTTTTTATTTTCTCTCGTTCATTTTCAGGAGAGTGACAAATAATCCAAACACTTGTAGATAGAATCCGCGCCCATTCGTATACGCCTATGAAATTGCTACAAAGACTTTGTCATGAATGAAACCAGACTAGAGAGCGGATTCGCTCAACAAGAGTGTGAGTAATTTGTCACATTCAATGACAGACAAAACACAGAATAAAGAAAATCAAAAAAACGAAGACACCTTGATGCTGCACGTGCAGTCAGTCGTGCGTCGCACTCACTCCCTGGGCGCGGGCTGCAGCCCTCCGGGCGAGCAGGGGCAGGCAGGGCGTGGGGGACCGTGCGGGCTCCTTCAAGAGGTTATGTAGGGCATGCAATTGTTTTCATTGTTCATTGCAGCACCCTCGACAACAATGAGAGCAGGATGAGGAGAGCGAGGCGAGGAGGAGGATAAGGAGGAGGAGGAAAGAAAGAGAGGGACAGAGAGAGAGAGGGGGGGGGGGTGGACAGAAGAAAGTAGGAGGGGGTGTAGTGAGGGAGGGGGTAAAGGACAGGAAGGCCACTCTTGTCACATTTTTCACGGCTTTTGTTTCCAGCAGGAGTCAAGCGGCGCGGGGCGTAGAGGAGGGGAGCGTCGGGGAGAGCCGGCCGGCCAGCGCCTGCTCCTGCAACCCTGCAGGCCTGCAGGCCCAGGAGAGCGCTGGGAACGGCACGACCCTGGAGGAGTTTACTCGCCAGCCAGATCAGCACCCTGCCCACGACAAATGTGTTTTCAGCATCCCTCCCCTAGCGCCTCCGCCACCAAGCTTTAGAGAAAACAAGAAAAAGAAAGGAGGAAAAAGTAAAAGCGTGTAAAAATGAAAAGTCCTTTTTTTTTGATTAAATTTCTCGGAACTTTCTTTGATCAGGAAAAGTCCTCAAACAGGTAAATTTCCAAATTTTTCAATTGTTTTGAGAAATCGTTTAAAATATGAGAATGTCTTTCTCAAACCAAGGGAGTTCCTCAAAATACTTTATTTCCTGAAAAGAATGAATAAGATACAATTTTTACCAAGAATTACGGCAACACTTAATATTTTGCTAACTCAGGAATTTCCCTGCGCACATCGTCCCGCAAAGTTTTACACCTTTCATTCAAATTGTGCAAATAGGAGCAGTGAACCCGCCAACAGAAATGTGCTGGAGCGCACTTTCTTGCAAGCGACATGTATATGCGTAAGCAAGTGGAGTGAAGCATATGGGCTAGAAGTCATCAGCTCCGAGAAGCAGCGGCGGAATCACGACGGTGCGGTGGGGCGGGGCTGGCGGTCCCTCTCTCTCTCTCTCTCTCTCTCTCTCTCTCTCAACCCATTGTCAATTAGGGTGACATTCTCCTGATCTGTCAGGACGCTGCCTGCTCGCCCTGCTGCCCGCCTCATCGCCCCAGCTCTCTGACCGCAGACCTGGCGGCCGGAGCTCGGGCCTGACCGGGTGTCTCGTCCTGTCGACTTGACCCTTCCCTACCCTAACCCTTCGAACAGCCGCCCCGCCCCGCCGGGACTGGCGAGAGCGCAACCATGTCGCCGGGCACGAGGGATCGCCCTGCTCTAAGGCTTTTACACTGCATGAGACACACTATCAGATCGCTGTAGACATTTTCAGAAAGAATAAATTTAAAGATGACGTGTGCGAACCAGCGTGATATATAAAAGGAGTGTATACAAACAAAAAACAAAAATTGGCCACAGTTTTATACTTTTCCAAAGGTGTGCACTGTGCATAATTATATTAATTTAAAAAAAACTACACATAGTGAACAGTTTCCATATCATTATGCTAGATCATGGTAAAAATACCCGAAAATGTTGGGTTGGCCAACATTATGCACGTCATGGAAATGAAACAGGTTTTATAAAAGAAAATGCCTATGACATTCTGCGTATCTTAAGCTTTAACTTGGGTCAAGGAGGGGACATCAAAAATGAACCAAAACCACGAGATGATCCATGGTTGGATTTGGATGCTGATCGTCGGCAAGGTAAAAGTAGAAAGTCAATACACTTGGTGTGGCTGGAAGCGCGGCCGAGGATCAAAATTGAGAATCGTCAATGACGCCATTTTTTCTCTCCCCCGGCTCTCTCTCTCCAGAAGGGTGTAGCTGTGACCAGATCAGGGGCAGTCATATTTTACATCTCTAAGCGCCAAGCAGCAGCAGCAGCGGCAGTAGCAGAAGCAGCAGCAGGGGCAGCCTATTGATGATACAATTTATCTTTTCTTTTCCAAACATAATTCTTTCGGTCCGGCCCCATTCGTTACTCAGGGAAATAACGAACGTGCCTGTTGCCCGGCGCGGCCCCGCCCGGCCCAGCTCATGCCCCGTCATAAAGTGTAATCCACTTTTCAAAATCACGATCGGGATCCAAACGAACCCACACGGACGCGGCGGACGCGCGGATCGGGACGCGGCGCGTGCTGCTGTTTGTTTATGCTCGCGCCGCGCTGCTCATGCTCCACGCTCTCGCTCACGCTCATGCTCCTCGTTATGATGCTCGCCGAGGTGATTTAAACGTGTTTGTGAAAGGTCGGGCCGGGCCGGGCCGGGAGCTGCACTTCTTGAGCGTGAGCAGAGAGTGTGGCGCAGAGGGAAACGAGAGACGAGAGACGAGAGAGAGAGAGAGAGAGAGAGAGAGAGAGAGACAGAGAGAGACAGAGAGAGAGAGAGAGAGAGAGAGAGAGAGAGAGAGAGAGAGAGAGAGAGAGAGAGAGAGAGAGAATGAGGGGAATAAGAGATGGGTTGGGTGGGGCGGGGGGCAGAACAATGAAGGGTACAGGCTACCAGCCACCAGTCCGCCGCGCCGCGCCCTGCCACGCATTTATATACGTAGTTACGTCGAAATAAACATTCATTCATTTCTGCGACTCCTATTTTTGCGCGCGTCGCTCGCGACACGTCTGAATGACCATGCCCATACCCCCCCCAACGCCCGACAGGCGGGCTGCGCGTCGCGTTTTTCAACTCTTTGGCGATATTTATGCCCTGTATTAGATAGTACAAGCATAGTTAAAATATTTCACGCGCTGCTCGCTTCTCTCCGGCCGCGGTCCGGTCCGGTCCGGCGGCAGTGGGATTCGAATCTCCCGCCGTAGCTCACCGCGATGCGAACCGCGTAACCACTCTCTGTGCTATGTGTGCCCCACTACCGCGCCTGATTCTGGTTGATTGCCATTTTTTTTAGCACGCGCCCGCGCGCACAAACGTGTGTGTGTGTACCACGCACCGAGATCCGAGAGATAAAGTCGAGAGAAAAAGTAATATAGTGTATAAAAATGTAAATTTTTAAAAATGTATCTGTGATGTGACCCCGTGCATAGCTGTCTGGTGCTGCTGACCTGAAGCACGCAAACAAACCGTGAGCCTGACACCCCACTAGAGTGACGCAGACCCAATGCAACGCATTTCTAATTATTTCCAAGATATGAATGAAGTACTGAAGAAAGACATCACTCGAGCACGAGGAATTTTCGCATCTCCTAATGATTCACACGGAAGCGAGGCAAAGGGTCGTCACCTCCGATGTTCCTCCGCTACGAGATGATATTACCTCAAATATTACATTGATATTACCCATATTGCAGGAAATATTACGTTGATATTACCCATTTTCCTAGAATTATAACGTCAGTACCTTAAAATTGGTGTAATATTACCAATAATACCAGTAATATTCCATATTCCTCCGTACACGGTCAAGTGGAGTTGACGACCCTTTGAGGCGAGGTCACATTGTGGTCCTGCCACATCCAACGAGCACCCAGAAAAGTGTGTTCTTGTTTTCTGTGTGGACTTAGATTTCTGAGTACATTTGTTCATGTTGGTAGCAAAAATACTTGACATTAGGTTAAATTTGTTCTTATAACAAGTATTTTGTCTTACATTAAAAAGAAATGTACTCAAAAAGTTGAGCCCATAGAGAAATCAAGAACACACTTTTCTGGGTGTGTTAAATCTTTTTACAACGAATGTTGCGGGCGCCTTTCTCACACACCACCGTCGCAGCGCGTATGGGCCTCCGACTCGCTCGGCGCGCGATCTCTCCGGGCGAGGGGGGCGGTGGCGGGGCGGTGGCGGGGCGGTGGCGGGGCGGTGGCGGGGCGAGGCGGCCGCTCCCAGAGACCGACGGGCCGCACATCGTGGTTAGCCGTCGCGCCTCGCCGCGCCGCCCCACGCCACGCCGCTGTTGTCTCTACAACTAACCTGTGTATACCTCACGCGCAGAACAGCCACCGTGTATTACACTATTGTGTCTATACGGGACAAATGAACCACATTTTTCCTTTGGCACATATTTTGCCAGACCCCCGCCCCTTGCACGCAGCCGTCCCAAGAAAACAAACAATAAAATAATGACATCTCTCCCACACCCACCGACATACAGTGAGAGCGGCGGCAGCAGCAGCAGCGGCGGTCAGCCGCACGTATAGACAGACGAAACAAACACACGGATCTGAACAATACCACGCGGGAATAAGCGGGAGGCCCGCGGCCCGGCCCCGCGCGAGGCGGACGATGCCCTAGAATGGCGCGCCACGTGGTGAAATATGGCGACTCGTATATTACGAACATGGTGGACTTATCCCGCGGACCATCAATCCCAGGCAAAGCAAGCCGCGAGCCGCCCGGCCCGGCCCGGCCGGCGTCCTGCTGCCGTGTGTGAACGCCGAGACCAAAATATTTATAAATGCCCTTCATTTGGCTTCACATGCCGCGGTTGTACAGAGGATTACGGCAACACGCCTTCACCTGATGCGCTATGGGGCGGGGCGGGGCCACACTCCCAAAACAAGGGGTGTTCTTGATATCAGTAGGTTGCGCTTGATTCTTCGTGTAATTGATTTAGTCGAGGAAAATGCGCTATAGTTTTGAGACAAATTTCACTCGTTACAATCCCAATGTTCTCAAAACAAGGACATTATTTTCCTTGAATAGATCAAGAACACGAAAAATCTAGAACACGCGTTTCTGGGTGCACGGAGATATGGAAAGCATAGAGCAACAGAAGCACTGTAAAAAAAAATATCGAAAATTCACAAAGTATTCGTTGTGAAAAACGTTTTCAGAACTCTTCGGAAAAATCACAACTCTTCTTTGATATCAAAAAAAGGTTAAACTTCTGACAGTCTACAACTAATAACAAATGACGATAGAGAAATCCCTTGATTTCGAACAACAAGGAGGTAATGGGATTTAACAATTGCTTCGTATCGAGCTAGTGCACGCGCACAATTTTAGCCACACGTGCATATGCATTTCACACCAAAATACACACATACAAAAGAAATCATTCGTTGTAGCCCGTCGTATGATACCGAGCAATAGAAACAGGCGCCACCCGGACAGAACTATGCGCCATTATTTCTCTACTTTCAGCATTACAATCACTCGCGCTAAAAACACGGCATAAAACTGCAATGGAGCGGCCGCCCGTAGCCGGGAGAAAGAAGAGGGAAAATCATAAAAAGCAGGAGGAAAGGGGAAAAAAATGTCAGCGAAATAAAGAGAAGAGAGAAATGTGCTTCATGTTTCATGCCTTTCATGCGTCCGCCCTGCATTATTGATACAAATGGGTAATTGCGTTGTTTTTATTTCCCGCCAGTGATTTCTCCTTTTCTTTTGTCCCCGGGCCATATTATTCATTTGATTGTGATCGGGTCGGGAGTCAGGTAGCCGGCGGGCATCGCCTGAACCAGACAAGCGCGCCGCCCGGACACACACACGCCCGCGAAACACAAACACTAGCGGCAAGGAAAAACACGCACATGTCCTGCACGGCCGCGACACACAGCAGCGTCCCAATAAACACCGCGCCGGTACACGAAAAAGTACCTCCACCTTCACACTCATTCAAATGTCGCGAAAATACACTGATAAACCAAGTGTTCAACCCTTCAACACTTTTAAGAGTTCAAATACCATTTAAACAGATAAAAGTGTTCAACAGAGTTGTTGTGCACTTAGAAGTGTTCAACTCAGAAGTTGTGCACTTGTAAGTGTTCAACTCTCCAGTTGCACACTTCCCCGATACAGTGCGTCCAAGCTAAGGAAGTGTAAAACTGGGGAGTTGAACACTTTAAAGTGCACAACTTCTGAATTGAACACTTGAAAGTGTACAACAACTCTGTTGATCACATTTATATGTTTAAATGGTATTTGAACACTTTAAAGTGTTGAAGGGTTGAACACTTGGATTATCAGAAAAGCGAGGGGGAAACAACTCTGAATTTTGGTGTGCACATTTTATGATTTTTTGTGAATTTTCGTGAATTTTTAAAGAATTATTGTGAATTTTCGCTTGACCTTTTCTTAATTTTTGGTGAATTTTTACGTGAACTTTCCTTAGATTTTGTGAATTTTAACTTGAACTTTAATAAAATTTTGTTAATTTTCACTTGAACTTTACTTAAAGTTTTGCAAATTTCCTAAAGTTTTCCCAACGTTTTAATGAGTTTTTCTAAAATTTTCAAAACTTTTTTTTTGTAAATTTTTCTGAATTTTCTTGAAATTTAGGAGTTTTTATAACTTTTTCTGAATTTTCCTGAATTACGAGGTGTACCAAATTTTCAGAGCTGTTTCCCCCTCGCAGAGGAGTCACGTTCGCACAGTCGTGCGTGCCTCGCTGAATTATTTTGCTCCAGAAATACAAAGTAATAAGTGTACACACATACAATACCGATACATTCGTCGGCCGCCCCTCGACACGCAGGAGGCCCCGCCACTATACTACCCCACGGCTCTGACGCACATCCTGGTCGAGGCCGTCACGACCATGGAGAGCACCAGCGGCGCGTCACACTCGCACACAAGGCGCGTCACTCGGCGCCCCCGGGCCGGGCCGGGCCGGGCAGGGCCGTCCAAGGATCAAGTGCGGCCGTATTTTTAGCTGAGAGATGAGTCGCGGGCGGCCGTGTTCCAACGATCACAGCGCGGCTGGCCACGTGCGTCCTTTGAGGGATCCGGTCGTGTGAGTGAGTGTGTGGTGGACTCGATGACGGCGGCCCGATACGCGCGCGCACGGATGATGTCCAACGGCGTGACGCGTGGAGCGAGATGAACAAAGACGCGATTCCTTTGCGCGCCCCGCGCTATCCGTCAGCACGAACCAGATCGGCGCGCGGCGTTGCGCAAATCAGAATCGCGCGACGCGATCTGCCGTGTGTTCTATACGGGGTTGTGCATGACAGCCTGGTCCAGCGCTGCGGGTGCGCTTCTTTACCCAAAGGAGGCGGCGCGGAGGCTGGCGTCAGCACGTGTTGCGTGGAAAGCTGTACACGAGCGCACTTTTAAAAGTAGTTGACAACACGCGGCCAGTGGCGCGTGCCACAGGATGAGCACTAAGAGCCCGAGTAAAATAACACGCACTAGTTGTGTGAAATTCTAATCGTACTCTGAAACGCAATAAACGTACGAATGGAAATTACACTCTAAATGAAAAAGGACAATTTTGTCCCAGAAAATGTTGCGTTTTTGTACACATCATTTTCTTGGGACAAATTGTCCCACTAAATTGGGACAATTTGCATCCAAAATATTACAAATCGTCCCAAATTATTACACAAATTTGTCAAAAGGGATTGGTGTGCACAAAAACGCAACATTTCTTGGGACAAAATTGTCCCTTTCCATTTAGTGTGTAACACGCATAAAATACACTGAATATAGGTTTCAATGAAACAGTTCGAGGAAAAGCCGACATGCTCCATATAAAAGATTGTAATGCTGTCTGGCGGAGAATCTATAATTGTAGTTTTTACCGAGTGACATCACACACGTGGACTTCCGGTAAAGTGCGCGAGAATCGTAGTAATCACACACAGGCGCGGCGCCACATCAGCGCCGTGTCCGCGCAGCAGGCGGGTCGCGTGTCCTGCTCATCTCCTTCTGTCCATATTTATTTTTAATCTTTAAACTCGGAGCGTGGTGGGGCGTGGCGTGGCGAGGCGGGGTGGGGCGGGGCGGGGCGGGGCGGGGGCGGCCGGCCTCATCCCGACACACCTTCACGCCACGCCTCCCCTTCAAGTGAGGTGAGACGAGCCGAGCCGCTCGGCCGACATTAATCGTGCAAACAAGGTCCGGATGGGTGTCTCTTCATTTTTTACCCCGCCCCGCCCCACAAGCGCCAGCGGGAGAGGGGGCCGCGCGATGATGTGCCAGCCCCGCGCCACTTTGTGTACTCATTGGAATTAAGACCGTCCCGGTGGAAAATGCGATTTTGAAAGAAGAAAAAAAAATACATAAAAAGTTTGGAGTAAAGAGTTTGACACAGCGAGGGTGATCGGGTTGGAAACGTTTGACCTGAGAGAGATGAGACAGATTTTTTTCCCCTTTCTCCTACCCCCCCCCCCCCTTCCCGCCTTTTTTCCAGACATTGACGAATATTTCTCAATCAGAAAGAGCACGCGAGACGAGAACCGCATGTAATTTCGGAAATCGGAGCAGTCATACCACGCCGCGTGTCCCGCGTGCTTCCACCACCAAGGGTCTACCTCTTCTATAATCCTCTTACACCCCTCTAGATGATTATTAACAATCACGTAATCATAATCATGTAAAATTTCCAAATATTGACAAATTTTAACAAATATGGAGATATATATGCAAATTTGACCATGAGCTCTGAGATTACTGGCCAATAATCAGTAAATATGTTTAAGATAAACTCCAATAATCATTGATAGTCACCACAATCGTAACTGATTATAATCCTCGTACGCGATTTTTCAACGTGGTAGACCCTTGTCCACCACCTCCTGCCTCGCCACACTGTTAAAAGCTTACAGTGATTGTCACTGTAAGCTTCAGTGATAACCTGCAGCACTGTAGATTACAGTGTGATTCACCGTAGCGTACAGTGAAATTCGCCGTTCCTTACAGTGAAATTCTCCGCCACTTCCGGTGAAAGTCACTGTACGCTTTTAACAGTGCAGGCCTAAAGTAGTCCGGCCCGCGGCTCCACGTCCAAATCTGCCACGGTCTGGGGTAGTGGTGGTGGTGGGGGGGGGGGGGGGCAGCTCAGGGATAGTATGGATATCGCGAGCGGGGAGGAGAAACACCACGAGTTTGGCTTGCGAGGCACGCCCCGTCTCGGCTCCGCGGGCGGCGGACAATCCGCTTGATATATTGCACGCAAATGTTGTCCGCGTAATGTGTCCCGCTTACCCCCGCAGGCCTATGTTCCACCACGTTCCTTATTCACATGTGCGTCATTTCTTTCTGCGCGGCAGACAAAGGGGTACGAGGGGGGGGGGAGGGGGGGGGCGCTTTCCCACTCATAGCGCCACCCACCTGCTGTCTCAAAGATAACGAAAACATTGGACAGATAACCGCTAAGCATTATACGAAAAATTGACGTTCGCTTACAAAATATTGTCCTTTTTTCGGACTTTTTCTTCTTTCATTCAATTTTTTTTGTTTCATTTTTTTTTTCCTAATTGATGCTGATGACGGGCCCCTCCGCGCGCCAATACAGGCTCGTCGTTCTGCGGCGCGCGCGAAAATGCGGAAATAAAAACAAGTTCGGCGGCAGTGGACACACAACGCGGAGGGCACATACACAGGGCGGGGCGGGGCGGGGCGAGGCGGGCCAAAACACGGACGTGTTTTACATAAGTCACTCGATCGCCCGGGTGTGATCGTGATTTAAAAATTCACGGGTGCACAGTGGTGCTGCTGCTGCGGCACTGCTGCGCTTCCGTCACGCAGCGAGAGAGAGAGAGAGAGAGAGAGAGAGAGAGAGAGAGAGAGAGAGAGAGAGAGAGAGAGAGAGAGAGAGAGAGAGAGAGAGAGAGAGAGAGAGAGAGAGAGACGCTGGACACGGCTTGAGCATGTTCCATTATTCGCACAGGGGGTAGTAGGGACAGGGCGCGTCCACACGACTTTGTATGCACTCGCAAAAATATTAAAAGAAAAAAAAATACAAAGAGAAGAAAAATTAAGGATTGACTAAGAAGCTTCTCTCTGCATATTAATATCGCGGAAAAATTGTGCCAGCAACGGGGTGATGCGGGGGCGCATAAAACAAGTGCGAGAAAGATAGATGTTGCGGGTTTCCGCGAGATGGCACAACACAGTTTGTCTAATTAGTTGGGCAAGGCGGGGTGGGGAGGAGCGTGGCGGGGCGTGGCGGGGCGTGGCGGGGTGTGGCGGGGTGTGGCGGGGCGGGCGCATAGCATTAGCGGCCTGGCCGGGCGGCCCTTCAAGCGCCCCGATCAGCAGCCGCGTAACTGGGCGGCCGGACGCGCAGAGTTGCAACGTCACATTAG
The DNA here is from genome assembly GCA_029379305.1 of Frankliniella fusca. Classification (NCBI taxonomy): domain Eukaryota; kingdom Metazoa; phylum Arthropoda; class Insecta; order Thysanoptera; family Thripidae; genus Frankliniella; species Frankliniella fusca. The sequence continues at coordinate 2,648,256 of JAHWGI010001411.1, forward strand.
ACCATCTGGACAGACAGAGCCGCACGCAAATATTTGACGCTCTAATGAAATGAATTTATGCAAAAGAGAGAGATGGAGGCGGACAGACGGGCGCGGCGGCGGCCTGGCGCAAGGGAAGGGGGCGGGTCGCTGCTGCTGCTGCTGAGATGCGCGCGAGAGGTGCGAGACAGAGAGAGACAGAAAGAGAAACAGAGGGAGAGAAAGGGAGGGAGTGAGAGAGAGAGAGAGCGTCCCGGGATGGTAACTGTCTGTAATGCTTGAATATTTAGCACAGCGTGTACGGAGGGCTTCTGCAAACAAGCAGGCAGTCAGTCGAGGGCGCCTCGCCCCGCCCCGCCCCGCCACAGCCGCTCCCTGTCCACCTCGACCCGCCGTAGCCACACACCCACCCATTCTCGTTTCTCGTCTCCAGATAGCAGCGACATAGTTGTGATTGTTACTGTCAGGGAATCACTGTGAAAAATATCTTATTTGTAGATTTACGATAAATTTTGTAAATCGTGATTTAAGATGTATGTTGCAAATTTACGACGGACCTTTTTATAGCTCGTGAATGAATTTCAAGCCGATATGTAGTGCTTGTAATTTTACGATTTGCAATTGTAAACTTACGACTATTTTTCACAGTGGTTAAAACAACGACAAAAAAAAAAAAAGGAGCGGAAAAAAAACAATTTTTGGTGTAGCCCGTTATGAGAGGCGCTCTTTCTTTCTTTTTCAAAATTTCTAATAAATGCATTGCCAGCAAAAGTTTTAAATGAAACGAACAACAATGAAACAAACAAATGTGATGAAAAGAAACATGATAAGGAAGATCAATTACTTTTACCTCTTACATCAACCGATTCGAGCATTAATAAAATTGAATGGCTATGAAGGACAGAAAAAAATAGCACACAAACGTAAAAGTGCTTATTTTCAGCCTTTTTTTTTTAAATAAATGAAACGTTACTTAATGCGCAAAATCGAAAAATCAACACGTGAACTGTGCACAAACTTTGCACGCACTTGTTTTACCAGTGCAAGGGGGAGGGTCGAGGGGCAGCGGGAGAGAGAGAGTACACCATTGGGCCGGCGAATAGCCAACACTAGCGAGCGCTAGCTGCATCGAGTCCCGATCCCGCGCGCTGCTGCAGCTGCGGGGAGCGGAGGGGGGAGGGGTGGGGGGAGGGGGATCACCAATGGGAGGAGCGACAGCGAGCCGCCGGTCCAAATGGGACCAATAAAGGCTCAGTAAGCGTCGAGAGGTGGGGGGGAAGGGGGGGGGGGACGGGCGGTCAGAGTGTGAATTAGTGGGGTAGGGAGGAGGGGGGAACCGCGGGGAAAGCGGGAAAGGGGAGTGAGGGGACGGGGAGTCAAGACAGTTTTTTCAATCCCACACAAGAATAAGACCGCAAGATGATTACGCACTGTAAGCAAATTGTTTAAAAAAAGGCAGGCTGATACATTCGTATCATCTGCTAAAAAGGAATTTTCGAATTTTCGAATTTCGACCATTTCTTTAATATTGCGACAAGTCAATACCTAATGTCAAAACGATTTGGACATTTTCCAATTTGATACCATAACTTGTACTTATTCTCGAGGCAACTTTTCTCCCAACCCCCACACACATTCCTCCTCACGGTGAAAGAGGGGGGCAGGCAGGGGGGGGGGGGGGGGGGGAATTAGCACGCGAGGAAGTGCAACGTCTGGCCCGTGCTGTAAGACGAGCGACAGGTGAACTAGTCCTTGCACTCAGAGAGAAAGAGAGAGGGAGAGCGAGAAAGAGAAAGACAGAGCGAGAGAGAGAGGGGAGAGAGAGAGAGAGAAAGATAGAGCGAGAGAGCGAAGGAGGGGGGGAGAGAAAGAGAAAGACAGAGCGAGAGAGAGAGGCGATATTGGAGAGAGGAATAAAAGGGATGACCGCGAGCGACAACGGACGTTAGATAAAAAGGAATAAACGAAATGAGCCGCTTTCTAACAAGAAGCAGCGGCAGGACGCGACGCCAGGGCGCCGCGACGCCGCGCCGGCCGCAGGACGACGCCTGTATAATCAGCGTCGTCAGCGCAATAAAACAATGAAAATTGGAGCACTGCAGAATAATCGAAAGCAAAGCATTACCGCTTGATCCATATTAATGCGGTCCTTACGACAGCAGCGGGGTGGGGCGGGGCGGGGCCAGGGGGCCTCGTGGGTGCACTGCTGTCTGCCGATATTAGACGAACGTGCCGTAAGAGCGAAGTTCTGCTCAGTGCTCAGGCAGTCCGTGACAACGGTAGACATGCACGCCGCGCCGCCGTCGCGCCGCCGCCGACCAATTTCGGTCCGCCGCCGCCGCCGTCAGAAATTTCGCGGCGCGCCGCCGCGCCGCCGCCGGTAAATTCATCGGCGGCGGCGCGGCGTGGACGCTCAAAATTGTGACATTTTGACCTATACGGGCCCTTGTGCAATAGGCAACCAAACTACTACAGCTGTAATGTAACTGCTGCCCCGACTCATATTACTAGTCCCGTGTCTGTAACAATGACAGCGGCTGATTGTTCTATTTTCCTTGTATGGTTAGCATAAATCTAATTATTAAGTAAATTGTGCCGAATTTTCTTGGCATTGTAAGCCTTTTCTGTAACCTCACGCCGGTAACGCCGCCGCCGCCGCCGCTGATCAGAGCATCGGCGCGACGCCGGCGTGCGCCGCCGCCGCCGCCGCCGGCCGATTTTCGCCCTCACGCCGCCGCCGCTGAAATCGGGGTCGGCGTGCATGTCTAGACAACGGTGGGCTATTTAGGGCGATCACGCTGGGAAAACAAACGTAGGACCTCTTTCACTTCCACTTTCAGTGCCTTGTAGAAACGCGCAAAGTAGGTCCAAGGGCAATAAAATTTAACACCTTTCGGGCAGGTTAGTGCCTTTAAACGGGTGCTATTCTAAAAGTGCCTTTGTAAAGGCACTATTTACTAGCCGCACGCCTATACTCTGCAAATCTCAGTGTGTAGTAGTTTGCCAGTTTAAACTACGAAACTAAGGTTCTGCAGTTATTATAACTGCAGAACTCCTTAGCTCTGCAACTATAACTGCAAAACTCTTTAGTTCTGCACTAAAAACTGAATAGAGAGTTCTGCAGTTGCAAGTGCCGAACTAAAGAGTTATGCAGTTATAACTGCAGAACTCAAGTCTCACAGTTTAAACTGACAAACTACTACACACTAAGATTTGCAAGAGCTTATTATGTCCCACCTTCGTTTTTCCAGTGCAATCCTAATAAATTGCATCACACGCAACGTTTTGATTTTATCATTACAGAGTGCATGGCAAATACAACGGGCGCCGTGCTCTTTGATTAGTTAGCGCACGAGATGCAAAATGGTCTATCGGGCCGGGGTCGGTCCCGGGGCAGGGAGGGGGGGGGGGGAGATGGGGCCCCCTTGCCCGGCCCGGGCCCTTGTGCCCTCATTATGGTCTGTCAAAGTTTTGGCCCCGGACTCGTTAACGGCACAAAGGCCCGAGTGCCTCACTCCATGGCATCCATGGCATTAAATTGTGCATTTCATCAGCCGAGATCAGCAATCCGCGAAAACCTCGTCTTCCCCTCCCCCTCCTCCCCGCCCCGCGCTCCCCTGTCCTGGACCGTCCCGTCCACCTCACCGTCCACCGCCTTCTAGCCCCCTCTGGCCTCTGGTCCTTCTAGACTTGCTTTGATCCCCAAAAGCATCTGCTTGGCTTCGTAATGAAAAGCCACTATGCGACCTGGGACGGCGGGGGCGGCACGGCAGCGGTGGCGGAGCGGCTAAGAGAAGTGAGGAGTGCGGGGCGGGGCGGGGTTGGGGCGGGGCGGGGCGGGGTGCAGAGGGCACGGCACTCAAGTCGAGAGGGGCACGCGGACAGCAGCGCGAGGGCTTGTGCAGGGCTGTGCAGGGCTGTGCAGGGCCGCGCGCGGGGTGGAGACAAATTAAGGTACAACAGCGAGACACACCTTAAGGCGCGCCCCGCCCCGCCACGCCCCGCCCCGCCACGCCCCGCCCCGCCTAGCCACGGCATTAGCATGCCGCCTATTAGCTTAATGCTCCCGTTCTTACGCTTACGGAATGTTTGGTTGTTTATGTTGGAGTTGTGTTTGCAGACCGTCGCGCGGCGCAGCGGCGCAGCAGCAGCAGCAGCGGCGCAAGTTGTGTGGCCCGCCACACCAGCAGGGCGGGGCGGGGCGGGGCGGGGCACAGGACCCTGCTGCTGCTGGCCACCCTGGCGGCCATAGCTACACGACAGTAGGAGGAGGGCGCGGGTATTTGAGTTAAAGAATTAGCGATAAGTCTATTTCCTCGTGGGCCTTCCACCCATCACCTCTCGCCCATAGCACCCCCGCCACCCGTGCACACATTCTCCGCCATTTCCGGTGCGTCCTATTAAGACCATGCCGGACGCGGTATAGCTTATGTGCGGCAGGAGAAGCGATCTCGCTGATACGAGGCGGGGCGGGGCCCGCTGAGCACGCCGCCGTCGAGACACGTCGGGTCCGTGTGAGCAGCTGCCGAGGTACGCCCCGCCCCGCCCCGCCGCGTGAGGGGTAAGTGGAGTCGGCCCCTGTAGTACTGGCCACCGCTCCGCTCCCTCGCCACGCCCCGCCACGTCACAGCGGCGGTGGCGCCGCTGGCCCATCCTCATTTCAATTACAAATCCTCCACTGCTGTCGCCATATACGAACGTCCAGGGCGTGGCGTGGCGTGGCGTGGAGCGGCGTGTGCCGCACGCTGGTGTATACCTAGCCGCGGCAAACCCACGCAACTCCCGCGCGGCAGCCAGGAGAAAACAAAGGGAAAGAACAGATTTCAAATTGGGAAAAATATATATTAAAGTTGCGGACTCCTGGCTGGCCTGGATCCAACATTTTATAAATTCGGTCACGCACAAATAGCTTTGCCTGCAAATTTCTAAATTATTTTTTAAGTTATGGTGCAAAACGTATACGGGGCTCTCTCGCGCTTTAGAGTTATTTTTATTGTAAAAATTATATTCCGCACATTTAGTCTAGAATCAGTCCCAGGGCTACGATAAACAAAGAGGTTACAAAGTGCAACTCGCGCGTTTACTGCCATGTCAACCGGGTAAAACGAGGGGGGAAACAACTCTGAATTTCGGTGTACAACTTTTGTGAATTTTAATTCAGTATTTTAGAATTTTTGCTTGAATTTTATCAAGACCTTTATGAATTTTTCTAAATCTTCTTATATTTCTCAAAATTTTCCTATTTTTTTCGGAATTTTCCTGTATTATATTTCTGAATTACGAGGTGTACAAAAATTTCGGAGTCGTTTCCCCCTCGGGGTTAAAGAGCCCAGCAGAACGAGATAAGTTAGCACCTGACTAACATCCGGAAACATCTAGCCTCCAACGGTCATAGGAAAAAAATAAGCAGGACAGAAATTCCCAGCGACACCCCCATCCCCTTAGGCCAGCGCCACCCTGTCCTGCCAGCGGCGAAAGGGACGTACGAGACAAGGCCAAAGTGTGCCTTTCACCCCTGTTTACTTAACGGCCGCGAGCGAAAAGGAGGTTACGGCGGCAGAAGACGGGGGCGTTGGAGAGGGGGTAGGAGGGTGGGGGAGGGAGTGCCTTGATGACTCGCTCCGGAATGAATAAAATAAAAGCGAAAAAGTTTATCGCTCCTTTAATTCGTTTAAAAAGGTCCCTCCCCCTCCCCCTCCAGCCCGCAAGATCCTCCCCGCGCGCGGTACTTTTAAAACATGGCGTGCTCCTCAAATCGCTTTAAAAGGCGCGCCCGCAACGCGGAAGAGACACGTATCAAATCCTTTTCTATTTCATAACGAATTAAAAAAAAATAAAAAATAGCAAGCAGCTGAGTAGGGGGGGGGGGGAGAATGAGTGCGACAGATAGCTAGATAGTGTGTCAGAGAGAGAGAGAGAGGAGAGAGAGGAGAGAGAGGAGAGAGAGGAAAGAGAGAGAGAGAGAGAGAGAGAGAGAGAGAGAGAGAGAGAGAGAGAGAGAGAGAGAGAGAGAGAGAGAGAGAGAGAGAGAGAGAGAGAGAGAGAGAGAGAGAGAGAGAGAGAGAGAGAATGAGAGAGGGAGACAGAGACAGAGAGAGAGAGAGAGATAGTGGGGAGCGAGGCGCTCCTGCATGGAGCCGGCATAGCACCCGGCACGCAGCCTGGCGCGGGCCAGCGCCGTGGAGGTAGGCAACCGCAACACAGTCGTGCGCGGCGGGACTGCCTACCCGGCAGGCGCTCTGCGAGCGGAGGTAGGCTGATCCCGCATCCCGTGCGGTGCGGTGCTGCCGATCCCTCTACTTGATCCCCGCGCGCCGCACTGCACCATTTGGGCGGCGCCGCCCGGACAATCGACGACATCTCTAATGTATGACGTCCACTCTGGTAAACATCGATACGCCATTTCAGGTTGTAAAAAAAAAATAAAAAAATATATAAAAAAATAAGCCGCTGGCTGCGGGTGAATGGGCGGCGCGGGGCGGCGTGGCGTGGCGCGGCGTGACGCCGCGGGCTAACACAACCAAAGCCATTTTTAATTTATTTCCTCCGCCTTTTTTTCTCTTTTTTTTCTTTTTTTACTTCGTGCGTGCACGGGAGCTTGCAGGGGGAAAAAAGGAATAAATGTATGTGAGTGTGTGTGAGTGTGTGTGTGTAGGCGCGCACGCCTCCACTGCTGGGTCCCGATACGGTTTGGTGTATTGATTTCCTGTTTAACCTGCCAAACGCGTTGGCATACAGGAGCTCCGCGGCGTCCACCCCACACTCACACACACGCACCGAAAAAAAAAATCGTAGTAAAATTATCTCGAAATATTATTTTCCTCTCGCCAAACGGAACGCTTGCAGCGGCAGCGAAAACGTCAGCGGCGCGCGCGCTGCCGATTTGGTGTGTGTGGATTGACATCGGGAATTCCTTTTGACAGCAGGCAGGGCTCGAGGGGAGGGGGGGGGAGGGTGGTCGGGGTGAGTGGGGAGGGAGAGGAAGGAGGAGGAGGCAGAGGAGAAGGAAGGTGAGGAGGAAAAGGAGGAGGGAGGGAGGAGAAGAAAGAAGAATGTAAATGTAAATTTATTTACGATTGATACAAAAGGCCCCCACTGTTGTGTTAATCGGCTTCTTCACATAGTTAACAAAAAAGAAAACTCTTAATAAAAATTAGAGAGAGAAAAGTAAAACAACAACAGCAGAAGACTTACAAAATATGTAATAAAACAAAATTACTTCTTGACAGAGCAGCGCTCACATACCAGCAGCAGCAATTATAGTTATTTAAGGATTTGTTTTAGGATTACATTTTTGATAGATGGAGGAGAGAAAGATTCATAGGGTCAGATGCAGAAGAAGAAGAAGAAGAAGAAGAAGAAGAAGAAGAAGAAGAAGAAGAAGAAGAAAGGGAAGCGTCTGGTTACAACTGCTAACATATTCCACACACGACCGAGTATGCCCAGCAGAGCGCGCGGGGATAAGTGAGCCGTAAAGAATTGTGATGCATTACGCTCGCCAGTGCTTCAGCCCGCTCTGCTCCGCTCCCTGCCGCCATAATGCCCGGCCTGACCTCCCTCTCTCTCTCTCTCTCTCTCTCTCTCTCTCTCTCTCTCTCTCTCTCTCTCTCTCTCTCTCCCCCCTCCCCTTCCTTCCCCTTGCACGCGCCCCCCTGCGCACGCCACCAGCCACCACGCGCCCACTACAAATGCAACCTGCCACCTGCCCCGCCCCGCCGCGCCGTGCGTCCCTGCGCGTTGCGAGCCGGACTTGGTCACTCACTGTACGACACAATTCTTCATGCCGCGGCGCAATTTGGCCGCGAGAAAGTGTAAAGGCATAACAGAACCAAGCAGCGCTTAAAAGCGAGTGTTTAACTACGCGGTATGACCGGCGTGAGGGTAATTTACAGGGCTTAAATGAATAGCGAGAACTGCGGCGGAGGCGGGGACAGACTGTTGGCTCGAGGCCTAGGCGCCTAGGCACTTCTAGGCTAGTCACAGTCACCCCCGGGATCCGAGCTCAGGGGGGGCTATCGCGGCCTCGCGGCGCCAAGGTCTGATCCCCGCAGCACCAGCCGGACCGCGTCGGAATCCTCTGGAGGGAAATATATGCGCGAGAGGAGGAGGAGGAGGATGTTCGAGCATTTGTATGGGGATAACGGTAAGTAAGTGGGAGTTTTAGAGAAGGACGTGATACGGGAGAGAGAAAGGGGCGCGGCGAGGCAGGCGGAGGAGAGAGGGTCCGCAGCACGAGAAACATTTCTCGTCAAAGATATGCTGCTGGTTTTTCATTCTTTACGTAAATCGCGAAAGAATTTTCCGCGATCGTAACGAATGTATTAACTTTGTCTCTCGAGATGTTGAGGCGAGGGTCACTCCTGGCAGGAGGTGTCAGTCCAGTTTGACGGCGCGCGGTCCAGGCCACCGACCGCCCTCTGCGAGCGACAAAGAGCGGACGAGAGAGGGGAAAAAATGTATACTATAACGCGAAAAGAGAGAAACTGAGCTCCATCAGCGATCAATCACGCGAGTCAATCACTCGATGCATAAATCAGCGCGTGTTGCATGAAATATTCATCCACTAATCAAAGGGTCGGAAGTTTGCATTTTGACTGACACATATCAATGATGGTCTATTCGAAACACCTGGGCCGCGGGCCGGGCCGGGGCCAGCCAAACGTGTGCCTCGGGGATGAGATAGAATTGACGGGTGCCACATAGGGGGGAAATGGGGGAGGGGGAGCGAGGCATAGAGAGAAAGGGGGGCGGGGTATAGGGGCGTGCGGGGAGAAAAGCACGAGACACAAGACACTCACCGGAGCGGAGTAGTGGCAGCGGGTCCCCTCGTCCGCCACGCTGCTCGAGTCGGACTTCCTGTAATGAAAGAAAAATTAAATGTTAATGGCTTTCCTTTGCTATTCAAGCACAGCCAGTGCACAGTAATGCCAATAGCTTGACCAGCGCTGCTATTTAAAAACTGCAAACGTGGTACACCGCGCATGACACGCTTCACATAAAAAAGCTTCTCACTTGCCATAACTTGAATTCCTCCATTTTTTTTTTTAAAAAAGGATAATCTGGCAGTAGGTCAAAATTAGTTTTTTCTTTCCTTTTCCTCTCTCTCTTTTTTTTTAGTATTTTACGCACGCAGAACGACGAACACCACTGACCAGGAGGCGCTTCCATCCCTGACAACTTTGTAATGGACTCGCCTGTCATTCGCACAGTTATTCATTATATCATATTCGATTGCTATTTCGAGAGTTCCTGATTGGTTTCTCGCTTTGTGTGACTTGGCTGAGCTGATATTTGCGGCCATCCGACAGGCCCGGCCCGGCGATCTACCATAGCAGCGTGCCCACTATTTTTTTGCATCTCATTTCCCATATTGCTACAGTGACTGCAACGTTTCGTTTCATTTTCCTCATGGGAATAAGTCCTCTTTTTATATGCGCTCTGTGCCAATCGATTTCATTCTCGCCCTCCCTCGCTCGCCCCCTCACCCCACCTCTATATTCTCGGATACCCGGCCGCGGAGCGATACTCGGGCGTGTGGACCAATTATAGTCGTGGTATATGGATCTACTCTTTGTATCATCTGCAGGGCCGCAAGCAAAGGCACCCATCACTTTCAAAAAATGCAGTGAATTTGTTAAGCATTGGAGACGGGTAGTCTGTTTTTTATTTTTATTTTTTTTGCACGGGTAGCACTTCTGGGGCAGGGCAAGTTAGTTCACCACGGGCATGAAACACCACGGCACATGAAAAGCAGCAGCAGGGTTACAAAATAATGTACACTGTTAAAAGTTTTCGTCATTTGACAACATATTTTGTGACAATTAATTCATGTCGTGTTTATGAAGAATGATCTGTTTATGTGACAACATACTTGTCGAAAATTTTGTTGTCTAGACTGTATGACAAGTAAATTGTCTGCCTATGACTATTTTTTTGTCTGATATATGACAAAACATCCATCTTTTGACACGGAAAATTATCAAAATCGATTGATTTTAGACAAATCTACCGTCATTGGCAAAAGACAAATAATTTTCAAGCTCATGACAAATTTATCATGTTCCACTTTTATCCGGACGATAATTGTCAAATGACAGTCAAAAATTTTACAGTGTATGTGGCTTAGGCGCGAAAACTACGCGGAGCTGATTCGAAACGGCGTAAAGTGATGACATACACGTTTGCACATCACCAATCATTTAGTGACATCAACGACAGTGGCAGGCACGCGCAACTAAAAAAGAGAGACGGATAGAGGGAAAGGAGGATTGAACGCATCATTGTGAAGGGGAGACCCATATTATATATATATATATATATATATATATATATATATATATATATATATATACACTTATATATATGAATAATTACTCAAAACTAGCAGCAGCAGCAGCACAGCGCGTACCGCGGGGGCCGAGGACGAAGCGAAGCAGTGGGGGGGGGGGGGGATGGGGGAGGAGGGGGGGTAAGGACCGTGTCTCTAATGAGGGCGGGATAATGAGCGCCATGGGAGGCCGTAAATTGTCAATCGCCATTAGCATACACAGGGCTAAGGGCGGGGCGGGGCGTGGCGGGTCGGGGCGTGGCGGGCGCACATACAAGGAGCAGCAACACCGCCGCCTTGATTACCGCCTAAAGGTTAGCCGCAGTGTCGCTTCCGCCGCTCTCTCCGTTCCCTTGCGAAATTCGCAAAGACGTACAAGCAGATTATTCGTATTTTTTGGTAAGCGTCAGCCTATCCCGAGGGAGAAGACGCTTCGAAAAATCACTCTAAGGCCCCCGATTAAGCATTTGAAAAATCAAAAGTAACAACAAAAAATCAAGAACAAAGATATGAGAAAATCCGAAAAATCGATAACAAATGAACAAAAAAAAAACGACAAAGAAAGAAATCGGGCAGAATAGGGGGAAAAGGTCAAAATTTATCAAAAAGGGACAGAAATTTCTCTTGAAGAATACAAATTAAAAAATACTGTACATATTTTGTATGAGTGATTCCCCCTCCCCCTCGGCCTAATCTCCATTTTTTTCCCACCGAATTATTTCGAAATAAAAATATGTTTATATATTTTTTTAAAAATTAAGACAAGACGGAGAAGCGAAGAAGATACTTTGGACAAAATGTTACGGGGCGCCAATATAGGAGAGGAGGGGGAAGGAGGAGCTCAGATACGCAGTGATTTAAGGAGGCGTTTACGATCACAGAGGACAACAAAGAGAATGCGCTTGGCTAGAGCCGAGGCCGGGGCCGCCAGGGTCGAGGCTGGAGCTGGAAGCGGGGGATGAGGCTGGGGCCGAGGCCGGGGCACTTCCGTGTTCCGCACGACGACGCGACGCAACACTCCGGTCACCCACGCGACATTCAAAGAGAAAGGGGAAATACAATGATGCATTTCGGACATTCGCGTGTGGCGAAGATTTCGAGAATACAAGTTAGGGAGGGGAAGCACGTACTTACAAACAAAATACCTGGCTTGGATTTAAATCGTTGTCGCGATAATAGACGCATACATTTCTAGGAAACATTCCGCCTTAGCGGGCCTTCCGCTCGCGGAGAACACCGGCAGCGAGCGCTCTGTCGTCGCGGCATGGTCGTCCTCGCTAATTCAATGCAAGTCAAAGTCGCCTCACTCGGCGGGCCGGGCCGCTCGGCGTTGAGGGGCTGAAAGATTTGAGTGGCTCGTTAACGGCGTCGTAAAGCGCCGCGGCGCGGGTGTGTCGCAGCGGCGGCAGCCCGGCCCCGGTTCCAGCCCCGTACCCCAGCAACGCAGCTAAAGCCCCAGCCCCGAGTGATCCTTCACTATAAATTCAAGCGTACACAGATTTTTCGATGTTCCCGTTTTTACGTGACTTTTTCTGATTTTTCTTGATTTTTTTCTGATTTTTATTGCTTTTGTCTTAGGGTGTACACTGATTTTTTTTTTATTTTTTTTGAGTGATGGACCCCTCACCCAGCCCCGAGCACGCACTAGCAGTAGCGCGAGAAAAGCGTAGATTATTTGGGTCTGGCCGCGGCTTGCCTACGCTAAGGCGCGCGGGGCTTAGCAATGTTGCAGACTATAGGGGCGCGGGGCGCGAGGCGAGGACTCTGCCCACAGACGGACGGGGCTGGATGAGGCGAGGCATAACCGCCTCTATGCACTGCAAGCCGCACAGTGAATCTAGCTGCGTCACTTTGACTTACACACTTTCATTCACTCAAAACTTTTGTTCGTGTGGCCCATAGTGTAGCCCAACAGTTTTTCGAAACCGGGCGCGTGCATTATACCGAGTGGGAAACAACTCGGACATTTTTGTGCACCTGGATGATCAAAAATATTCAGAGAAATTCTGAAAAATTCAGAAAAACTCAGAAAACTTCAGGAAAATTCAGGAAATTTAGAAAATTCCCAAAAAGGAAAATTTACAATAAAAAAGGTAAGATTCAGGCAAAAATTCACAAAAAATCATGAAAATTCACTAAAGTTTACAAAAAAAAAAAAATCACATAATTTGCACACCAAAACTCTGATGACTTTTTTTCCCCCCTCGATGAATACACATTTCCTTTGCTGGCCGCCGCCGCAGAATCGGTAAGCCTGTAGTTCCCGACCCGACTGTCTCATATCTCGTGCTCCCCTCCTCCTCCTAACCTCTCACCCGCGAGCTGAGGAATGAGCACAAACTACAAGCCTCCGGAGAGAGGGAAATTCGGCCGGTCAGAAAACGGCGCTCATTACCGCGCTGCGCGGGGCAGCGTAGCCGCGTCTCTGACAGTCAGAAACCCCCTATACTTTCGTGCCATTCGGAATAGGAGCTGAGCGTAGTTTATTGTTCCCTCCAACTACTGGCTGCTCTAGCTAACAAATGTGAGGGGAGTGAGAGGGTCGGTCAAAACCACACTACACTGCGTATGATTCCAAAGATCGCTCTCTCGCCTGCATCCTTGTCGCACTTATGGGGCCGTGCCATCCCCAACACGGAGCACTGCCATAGGGTGCGACAAGGAGGGAGGTACGAAAGCGATCTTCGCGGAATCCGACAGTTGAAGGCACAGAGGAGAGAGACGGCCGCCGGCCAGGAGGACCAGGTCGCGCCGCTTATAGCGGAGCTCCGCGCGCCGGCATACCGGTACCGCTGATGAATTGGAAATCATCCGCATTCACTATACCCGACCGGGCCGGGCCGGACCGCGCCGGGGCAGCACAATTATAACCAATTTATTGCTGCACAAGGGCCTTCGAAAGAGAATCAAATAATGATGTACGCGGAGAATGTGGAGCAGAAACGAGGGCTGAGTTATATACCCCTGCTGCCGTCTGATTCCGAAGATCGCTCTCGTACCGCCGTCCTTGTCGCACTGATGGAGGCCCACCCATCCCTAACATAGGGCACCGCCATAGGTGCGACAAGGATGGAAGTATGAAAGCGATCTTCGGATTCAGACGGCTGCATGCCGTCGTTGAGCATCGTCGTCGTATCCGCGGGGCGGCTTTCGGCGCCCCCCCCCCCCTCCCCATCTCGCACCGCCGCTCGGTGCAATTGCGGGTCTGCACAATGTCAGTCCGCCTTTCCTTGAGAGTTATCACTAGGCGGGCCGGATATGCGCGACGCGGGGCGGGCGGGCGCAGGCGAACGCACACACACTCACGCGGCTGATCGATTCTAAATCGATTCATCGATTCTTAATCCGAGCGCGCGCGGGGCGGGAAGCTGGTGCAACAGCAGCAGCAGCAGCAAGCAAGCGGCCGAACGAACGATCAACTTACGGCGCGATCATAAAGTGGGAGCCCGCGAGTTGTTTATGGGCAATCGCGATTCAGGCGGCCTACTAGGGAAATACCCTCGTTAATCAGGGAGCCGCGTCCACAGAGCTGCGCGTAATTAGGAGCCGACATTGTATTGGCGCGCGCGGGCACGGCGTGCGATTTTCGCGGGCATTTGCATCATTTGAAACCGGCAGTGCGGTAAAAACTGGAACGACACCTGTTCTGTCGTTGTAGTGAAGGAGGGGAGGGAGAAAGGGAGGGAGAGAGGGGGGAGGGAGAGAGAGAGAGAGAGAGAGAGAGAGAGAGAGAGAGAGAGAGAGAGAGAGAGAGAGAGAGAGAGAGAGAGAGAGAGAGAGAGAGAGAGAGAGAGAGAGAGAGAGAGAAGGGGCTGCGATCCGCGGGCGAGCGAAAAGTACCTTTGGCGGGTTTCTCACATAATTCCTTCATACGTGCATGTGTCCGCAGCTGATCTACAAGGGATTACCATGCCGATACGTATATTTAACAAAGCAAAAGAACTATTTCACGACCACCGCTATTTTTGAGTTTGCGGATCATATATGAATCACGAAAAGACACTATTTTTCTTTCTTTCTCGCTTGAAATCACACTTCTGCGGTCACCAAGACACACTGTCTTTACCTAATTGCGAACAGTTGAGGCTACTTCGTATAATTAGGAACGAATTACTTTGTAAAGCAAACAAAATCGTTCGCAATTGCGAACAAATTTCTTTTCGAAACCAAGTCCACGAAGCCCCAGCAGACGAGAGGGGGATCACTCGTACAAAATGTGTACGATGAATAATTTTTTACACTTTTGATTTTGTTGATTTTTTTGCTCTGATTTTTCTTTTGATTTCTCAAGAAAATTTTGTGTTACTTTCAGATAAATTTTGATCTTTTACCCCCATTTTCGAATTTTTCCAATTTGATTTCGGTTTTTGGTTTATTTTTTCTCGATTTTTCGGATTTTTCTGTATTCTGTATTTTTCTTTTGATTTGTAAAATGATTTTTGGGGGGCCTTACAATGATTTTTCGAAGTGACTTCTCGGGTGCAACGTACTCGGACAACAGGATTACGCGTCACTGGCTGCTAAAGTTAGCCTGCACACGTGGCGAAACTTCAAGACCGAGTCGTAAAGTGAAGAGGACATGAACAGGCGCTGACCGGACCGCGCCGCGCCGGCAGGCAAAAAGCGCGGGCGGCGGGGCGGGTGCGGGTACAACGGCGCCCTCTCTCGGGCAAGGACTCAGCTAGCAGCAGGCGCTCGCGCACGGGGTAGCGCCGCACCGTCGCTGCGCTCCTTCGGTCGAGAGTACGCGCGGCACATGGGGTATGGCCGAGGGGGGAAAACACTCTGAAATTTTTTGTACACCACGTAATTCAGAAAAAAAAAAAGAAATATTCGGAAAACTTCAGGAAAAATTCAGAATACCTTAGAAAATTTCGGAATATATCAGAAAAATCAGGAAAATACAGAGAATTAAAAAATAAGCAAAAATTCACAACATTTCGCTAAAAGTTCGCAAAAATTCATGAAATTCGTACGCCAAAATTCAGAAATGTTCCCCCTTCGGAAATGGGGTAGGCCGCGAGAGGACAGTCGGCGGGCAGGGCCAGGCAGCCGTCTCAACCCAAGTCCCAGTCCCAGAGCGCTTGCAATGACAGTTTCGAAAGGTGCAGAAGCCGAAGGAGTGCGTTTGCAAAAATCAAACGTGACGACTTCAGCAAAGCTAGGACACACATCTGTTTTTCACAGCGATTGATTCAACTCCGTCAGTAAAAGAATCGACAAATAGGATGGTTTTATACTTCAGTTCTGGCTCGAACTTTAACCTAACCCCCAAGCAACACAGCAAGAACATGTTTTCATTTTCGACAACAGCGGCCAGGAGGCGGCTGCTGCAAATGAAATGCGGCCGATACCGGCGCGCATCGCGTAAGACTCGAATGTAGGACACAGGAGGCATGTCGTACGCCCCGCGCACGCGAGGCGAGCGCAGACTCGCGGTTTTAATCTTGTCCGCCCTTTCGCGGCACGGCGGGCACGGAAAAACACCGCGTCGCTCGACGGAGTCGAGGCGAAGCCGAGAAACCCAAGCGCTCGTTCAACGGCGAGCAACTTCCAAACACACGATTTCGGAATGACAACTCACCTGTCTCTGGTCCTATCGGCGTCCACATGGCTGCAAGCTCATTTAAAACAAGCTGTTACAAGGGTTCACGGCGGCGAATTCCTGCTTCACGTTTTCTCGGTTCCGCGGGCTGCGACCCCCGTCCCATTCGACTCGCGGCTCGGTTCACTTCGGCTCGGTTCGGTCTCCGCGCTCGCGCTGCTCGCGCGCTGCTATACGGGGGAGGTGGGGGTGGGGGGTGGGGGCGCTGGAGGAGGCAGAGAGGGCGGCGCGGGCGGGGCGAGGCGGGGAGGAGAGGAGAGGAGGGGCAGGAGGAAGGGGGAGAGTCGTGCTGCCCTGCCCTGCCCTCGCCCTCCCTGCCCGCCCTGCCCGTGCTGACAAACTTCAAAAGAAGCCTGCCTGCCTGACTGTGTGGCTTCTAGCGCTGGCTGGCTGCTGGCTGGCCGTACCGGCAGCAGCCGCCGCTAGCCTGCCCTGCCCTGCCCTGCCCCTGCCGGGACGGCGCCGGCCGCCGGCTTCGCTCGGCCTCGGCGGCCGGCAGTTCCCTAGTACTCGCTCAGCTCTCGCCTCGACAGGACGCTCGCCGCCGGATCGCGCAGTCTGCCTGTCAGCCAGCCCACTCCGGCCGGTCAAGAAACCGGCGTTCTCCGCCTAGTTTTGAGCGTGACAGCCACGGCGCCGTTGCACGACGAGCGTCTGCGTTACGCCAAACACATCCCCCCGCGGCCACCACCCCCTGGCGCGAAATCTGTCGTCCTCCCGTTATTGCGCGACCCCGCGCCTTGCCGCGCCGCCGAGAGGGAGGGACCTTACCTAACCTCGAAACGGCAACACCTCCACCACTAGAGTAGCAGCGAGAGAGAGAGAGAGGGGTAATCGAACCGACGCCACCGCGCGCGTGAACCTCGCATAAAAGAAAATATAAGCAATCATGCCAACCGTGTCCAACCACGACGTGCTGGGCACGCTGTCCTGGGGCGCCGGCGGCAACTCGCGCCACTTCAACCGGGACCCGTTCGGCGAGCCGCTCGGGGGTCGCGGCGACGCCCGGGACGGCATCAACTCGCTCCTGTTCGGCGGGGAGGCCCAGCACCACCACCACCACCACCACCACGACGTCGGCGGCGCGGGGGCGGGGGCGTGCGCCCCGGGCGTGCAGGCCGAGCACGCGTACGCCCTGGGCCTGAACAACGCGCAGCAGGTGGCGGGGGCGGCGGCCCGCGCGTGCGCGCCGGCGGGCAGCTTCGTGTCCCAGAACGGGTACTACGGCTACCAGCAGCCGCACGCCGCCGCCGCCACCGTCCAGGATGAGGCTCTCCTCGCTCAGGACGCGGACTGCTCGATGGACACCGGTGAAAATAACCCATGCCATGTCTTTGGCGCGCACCCAAGCCTCGGCGGCGGCGGGTTCGGCGGCCCCTGGCAGGCCCAGTCGGATCCGATCAATAGGATTCCAAGGAAGAGGAACCTGTCAGCGCGGGGGCCCGGGGCGGGGGCGGGGGCGGGGGCGGGGGCGGCAGTGCTCGCCCTCACCGCGCCGCACGAGCAGCTCGACGCGTCCGGCGAGCGCGCCTGCAAGCGCCTCCGGCCCTCGCCCTTCGACGAGCACGAGCAGAGGACTCCCGACCAAGGTAACTATCCGTACCCGCCGTCGTTCAGAAACACCTCGACACCACATGTCTGAGTGTAGAGCGCAGCTGTTGCTTGCTTTACCGGGGTGGCGGGATGAGGGGGAAGGTGATTCGTCCTGTTTTAATGCCACATCAGTAGTACCAACCTCGGGTCGACGTGTAAGAGCCGCCAGTCTGGTCACTTGGCTGTAATTCCCTCAGCGATGCACGCTGCTGCGGAGTGGTGGCGGTAGTGCAGGGCGGGTGGAGGTCTGGCCTGGGTTCAGGACGGGATGCACTTCCCTGTGCCATGCATCAGTGCGCCGCAGGTTGTCCAAGGTCCAAGAAGGCTGCTGGGCTGAGTCCGCCGAGTCGTTGACCGACCCGCCCGCGCTCTCGGTTGCACGCTCGATTTTCTAGTCGTCACCCCTTACCTTACTCCTTCCTTAAACCACGAGGAATCGCGGGGGAAAATTAAAAGTGATTAGTGAAAAACATTACCTCGAAGTTCTGGAGCTTTACACGGGAGGAGCAACAGCAAAGCTTCACGAGCTTCACCTCTTTTCTCAAATTTTTTTTTTTTTTTTTTTGCCTTATTTTTTTCTAATATTCAAATCTTGTAAATTTAAGAAATGGACACCCTATTCTTTATATTTCATGGTACAGGGACTAAATACAAAACAATTGGGTTTGATCAACTTATGCTACTGTTAATCGCTTCCTGTTCCTTTCAGGGACAACCCAGGCCATGATGGTTCATGGCTACGGGGTGCCCAGGAGCACTCCAAGCATTGCAGAGCAATCTCACTCCCCCGCCCAAATGTATGACCTCCCAACACAACAACTCCCAGGATCAACATCTCAGTTGGTGGATATGACGCCTCGCCCTCGATGCCTGATGGGGCATTTCATTTAGCCTTGCCAATACTATTGAGAATATTATTCTTACCCAGAGCCTAGGCACTAATAGTGTGAAATTCAATTTCTCACTCTAATTCACTAATTACTGGCCCTTACTTGATATTTTACAATAGTCCAAGAAGACTTATTCTGGCTGGCAGAGTAGTTTTAGTTTTGTTTAATGTATTACACTTAGATAGTGTGGAATTTTATGTTTAATTTTTTTTTTTTAGTGGTTTTGGGGTTTGATGGTTTGGTAGTCCCATATCTTAGTTTGTAAACAAACTTTCCTACATGTAGCATCAATGTAAGGGTTTCTTTTTCTGCAGATAAATCTGGTGCTGATGTCAGAACTGAAATCTTGTGTGGAGGAGAAATGAAGCAATGTCTACTGGAGGAATCAGAGTTAGCTGCCTTAGAAAGCCTGCTAAAGCATACGCATGGCTGTGATTATTACAATTATGACGGGTGCGAATTATAGGTAAGATCTACTTCAACGTAGCTAGCAAACTTAAAAAATTTTCTTTCTGTTAAGCAAACTCACATTTAGATGAGATAACCAATTTTCCAATCTCATAGTTTTGTACTCACTTTTTTGCACTCTTCACAACAACAAAAAATAAAACATTCAGAAATGTTATATCTTTAATAAAGCTAGCATCACATGTGCCAGAAACCTCTAGGTATTGTGAATAGCATATTTCCTCTGAATGACTTTGGTGCATACCTTTTAAAGGGGCCAGGTAGACTTAATTTTTGTACCTGTTGAACCTGTTGTTTTTATTTTAAATGAAAGAAAATGTTTTCCTGCTTTATGTCATGTACATCTTACCAGTGCTAAAAATATAAAGATGTTATTGCTTAATTTAATTTGAGCTGTTTTGCTCATTTATGTGATGTATAAACAGTGCAAAATGCAGACTAGTGTGTGTGTGTGTGTGTGTGTTTGTTAGTGTGTGAGCACAAGGTGGATTTAGACTTATTCAGTTGATTGAAAACATCATTGAATAAAATGTGACTCAAGTTGGTCTGACTTGTAGGTATTGTGACACTTTTATCAAATTTGGCTGTTTCATAGTAATTAAAAAGGTTTGTTATATTTTTATTTGCATTGTATTAATGATGGCAAATTGTATATAGTTATTCATTGCAAACCATGAAGTAGTCTATGAATGTTGGCTTGAATTTGTAGATCTATATTCTCTTTCAAATAAAATTTGCCTAAGTAAAGTTTTTGACTTGTTTTGGATTTGTATGTATTTAACAATGTGCTATTGCATAGAAAATTCTGGATATTTTGAAGATATCAAAGTCCAGGACCTAGTTCAGAGTTTGTGTGATGATTTCACTTTTACCTTGTACTTGAAATGATTGTTCTGCAATCTTTTTCTTATCTTCTTGATCTGTCTTCCATTTCTAGAGATTTTGATACATTTTACCATAATGGTATCGAGATTGTGTGATGCATTAGTGAGTATTGAAAGATGTACCAATGTAGCTCTTCCACAACTTGTGAAAATATCTACCACTGAGTGCCGCAGTTCTAATTGTTGTGTAAGCATTAAAGCTGCCTGGTATGAGAGTGAATGCTCCGTTGTTGATACTGATAGTGGTATATGAAAACATATTTTCTGTCCAGTTATGTAAGGTTATTTCCTAATTGTGGAAAGAGTATCAATGTTTTCATGAATGTATCATTGAAAAATGATAGCTCTACTGAAGAATTTACAGAAAATAATATTTTCAACTGTACTCACGTAACTGGATGCTGTGTTTCTCTCACTCTATTTTGTACATTGTCATTTGTTGGGAACCCGAATTTTAATTTGACATGAAGATTGATCCCACAATGATTCTCATTATTTCAAGGACCTACCTGCTAGAGATAAGAAATTCCTGTGAGTTTGCACACTAAAGAGTTGTTCCATTTCATGAGTAAGTCCTTCCTGTTTTCCACTGTTTTGTATGAATAAACTGGATTTGAATGATCAGTTTGTTGAAAAGAGCAACCCTTCATACATTTATTGAAATGCTCAACCAGTTCCTTGTATTTGACTACACTTAAAATTAATAACATCAAATATCACATTTAATCTATCATCACAAAATAAAACACAGATCTTTGTAGAGAAGAATAAGTATTAAAACATGATAAAATCCATGAAAAATAAAGATTCAAGCCACCTACAAATCCTCTTAAGCTTCTGGTAGCTGTTGAATGAGCATTGAAAGTTTTACCTCCACCCACAATTATCATGATGAATTCTAGATTCCGAAGAAACACTAGAAACTTCAGCTGCATCAAAACAAGTAATATCTCAGCACACACGTTTTCCAAGCTACCATTCAGTCCAATTAAATAAGAAGAATAAGCTTTCTCCACAAGCTTGATTTCAAATATGGAATTTGTAAAAGATCAAAAGCTACCATAATAAAGCAACATATCAACACATAAGAAACAATGATTATGAAAATACGTAACATAGGAGGAGTTCATGATTGATTTGTCATTGACAAAAATACTACACTTAAATTTTATTGATTTGGGTCCATGGTAAAATCCGTCCAGTTGGGAGTTTTCTTTCATCTTGTTGCAATGTTAATGTAACAGAACACCTAGTAGATACTATACTAAATGAACACATGTCAACCCTCATCTACTGAGGTTTATTGTTTTTATTTTCTGGAGGAAAGATCAAAAGAGGTGTATCAGTAATAACTGATTACATATTATTAATTTTGGAAAACTATCATCACACAAAAGACTAGAGATCAAAGTCATTTGACTGCTGAATACTCAAAAATGCAAAACGCACAAGAGGTCGTGCTAAGCATGACTCAGCTGGTAAGTTGATAGGCTTCCATCATCCGTTCTCTAACAACTACTGTCACACCTCAAAATGCCTTTCAGGTAATAAATAATCACAGTCCTCATAAGTCATAAACTCTCAACAAAATACATTTGATAATACAATAAATCGATTTAAGCTTAACAGAAAATGATTATAAATCGCAGGTGAAGTTATTTACTTTTCCAAATAAAATCTCTACGCCAAAAAGTTAATTCTAAAACATAGTAGGCGCTGGTTTTCTTTAAAGAAGACCTTCACTTAAAGAAATAGTAACATTTAATATATTTGATGGAATGTTGTAAATGTGAAGTAAATATTTGTATATTAGTTAAATGTCCTTCGTATTAAGAGGAAAACAGACATTTTAAGGCGTTAGAAGTTTAGAAAGTATGCTGGCCCTGTCTATCAGGATGACAAAGAAGTAACCCCGACTGAAAGGCACTTTATGGAATTAAACTTCACAGAATGAGGGGTAGATTGTAACATAATAGCGCAGAGGCCAATTGACACCCCTCTAAATTAAGGTCAAGACCTGCCAACAATATATTACCCAAAGATTTGAGGTATCAAGAATGACTGAGTTCAGGAAAAAGCTCCTCAATAACTAGGTCTAACAAAATATATAAAAGCTGCTTGTTTAATTGAGGAGACTGGACAGCACAAAATGCCCCTTTGCACGCAGGAGCAGCTACCTTAGCAAGCCAATATTTGGAACAGAATTGGTCTAATTCCCTACCTGCTCTCTCTTCAATCTCATAAGAATTCCAATGAGTACTCTTACTGTTAAAAATAGCACCTGAAACAAAGAAATATAAAACAGAAGCACTTCTTTCTCTTCTCACTTTAACTGCTGATGAATTTACAGTAATTTTGACTTCCATAATGATATCTACCTTGTAGTAGGTGGGTGAGGTGAGCCAAACGAGGAGCTACCAATAAGGTTTTCAGTGCTCGTCCAACAAAGTATGACACAATAGTGTCTAATGTGCTACCTATTAATGCTTGAATGGACAATGCAACACGAAGTGATGACCTCGACATATTATAGACAACTAAACCTGTTAAAGAGAGATGGATTACTTTTAGATTTAAAAACTACTAGATACGGAACAGAAATTTAAGGTCCTTTCACTCACCAATACGTATTATCGAGCTGGTAAATCCTCCCTGCTTGAAGGTAGGCGATAAAACAGGGGAAACTGTGTTTGTTCTGCTAGAATCTCCTGAACATGGAGCTGATCCTTCACGAAGGTCAAAGTTATTCCGAAACACAGGACCTTTAATATTTCTGATGTTACGGACAGGTGGACTTTCTTGACTGACGTCTTTGTATTCAAGTTTGCTGAGAAAAACCCAATTAAAAATGATTTTAGTGTTAAGGTCAAGATACCCTAAATTTCTACTGTCCACTATTCTTTCATACCTTGTTTTCTTCCCTTCAGTTGATGTAAAAAAGCCATTCAAGAATGGCTCTAAATGTTGACCTCTCTCTTTTCTCAGAGTCAATGGCACAGTTCTTCTTAAAAGACGACTAAGAGCATCTGGACTAGAATTCATTTCGGAGAATTCTCCAGGAACCCGAAGAAATGCAAACAACAAATCACTGCCCCGAAGAGATGGCTTTGACAACAGTTTTTTTAAGTAGTCTTCAAAAACCTAAAAATACCATAAAATAAAGTAGTATTTCTTTTCTAATAATATATTTCTGTATTTGTTTGTGTTAAATGTTGGTGTAAAGTATTACAATAGATTACCTGCTTGCGAGTTTCTAAGAATTGAGCACTTGGAGCTGAGAACAAAAGCATTCTTCTTGGTGGCAGCTGGTTATCAGAAAATTCTCCATGAAATTCAGTTAACTTTGCCTCTAACGCATAAAAATCATTGTATCTTCTTTCTACTGTCCAATGACTGTTTTCAGTTTCATCTATTAGAAAATAATTTTATGTTTTAAAGTGCTTTAACAAATGATCTCACAAATAAAAATTTTTGGGGCAGACCTTCCTTTGATGCATCAAACTTTTGGATATCTATGTAAAAAACAGAGTATGGTTTGTTGCTTGCATCAAGTTTTGTTTTGACTGCAGGTATGGATACACTCCAGACACTCAGATTTCGATCAGCTGAATCTGTTAACTGCAAGTCTTCCGCCTGAAAATCAAAACCCCATGGGTGAAGTTAAAATTATTGACCAGAAGCTTGAGAATCTCCAAAACTTTTTATCAATATTCTGAATTCTTACATATTCTGAATCAACAAGGTCAATTCCAGGATCAGAATCAAAAGTATGGCCTTCCACTGGTCCTCTCAAGACACCTTTGATTTTGTGAAGTCGACTGCTTATACGGGCCACAGCACCAACATTATCTGGTGGTCTTCTGTTTGGTCTGAAAATGTCAGGACTACAATTAAGGTGGCATGTAACAACGCAAACAAATATCTGCTGTGAAAACTGGAAAACATTTTAAAAATATTAAACATGTGAACACATTTTCAAAGTCTAAAAAGGTTGCAAATCTTTTCCACTAAGCTTCTAAATATTTTTCTAAAAAGCAATCACAAACTAATCTAGTTTTACTTTTATTTCCTTTCCCTCTCACCTGCTCCTAGCTGGAGATCCCTGAGATAAAGGGGAGCTATGCAAGACATTATTGATAAAAATTAATTTACTGTGTTTCCCGTAGAGACATAGGTTGAAATATAAAGTAGTTATACATATATCTATATAAATATAGATATAAATACATATAAATTTTTCTTTTACATCATTTTTGTTATTTTGCTTGGATCTTACCTTGTTCCCGAACGCACGCCGGTTGTGAGAACTCGGGGTCCAGCTAGCCACCTAAAAAACTATACAATAAATAAATTGTCAGTCACAAGCAGTGGGCTAAATGAACAGAAATGTGCATGGCCATGACTCACAGAACAGTTTCACTTTAAGAGGGACATGGACAGAACTGACCCCACCACCCTCCGCAATTTTAAACCTTTTAAGTGACGTGGACTTTGACATAAACCAATTAACAACAACAAAACCATTTCCAGGCAAAGCAGGGGAAGTAATTGAAGAAAAAAAAATCCTTATAACTAACAGAAAAGAAAGTGAAAGATTATATTAAAGGCAAGTTGGACAAGGGACAAAAATGATCAAAGTACATTACAAAAATTACTTCTAGTACAATAAGTTTTGTAAACCAGGAAAGGCAACTTGTGTACTACTTCAATTCCTAAGAGATTTATCTTGATTCCCATAGAGTTCAGATTGCTGGGCACAGATAAAACGATTCAAAAGTACACCACGAAGCACAAGTACCAGGAAACACTTATATTGTGATGTCAAAAGTTTTCAACATACAGTATACCGTAACCATCTTGTAGGCTTCTGTTTGAATGGATGCTCAAGAATGTTTCTTCTCTTTCCACTTTCACAATATAAACTTATAACCTGCAATGGTCATGAAATGGGAAAACTTTTCCTTTCTTTACAAATAAAAAAATTATTCCTTTTTTTTCTGTGAAAGTAACTTGTGCACCTCCTCACTTCCATCTTTTAAGAAAGAAATAAGTATGGATATACAATGCAAAAGGGAGCTTAAGGCAAAAGTGAGAAACAAAGATAGAAAACAAAGGGGGAGCGAGAGAAAGAGAAGAAATAGTTGGATATCAATACTCACATCATCACTTGCATGAAACAATGGACATAATTTGTTCTCTAATATGCGATATGCATGATTGATAGCTTCAAACAGAGGGGGAGATGTCCGCAGTTTGCCCACATCTTCTGATAAAACTATTTAAAAAGTGGAAAAAAATCAATAATAAAAGCAGAGTGAGCAAAAGTTTCCTGAACTTAACTTAGCAGCAATGTTTTATTACAACATGAAGTTACCTTCTTTCATGCTCTGCACTATACTGGGAGGGAGGCCGATGTTGTCAGGGGACTCAGGATTAAAATAAACTGAATAAAGATCCATGGCATCCTTGTACAAAAGTTCTTTTTCTTCTGCACTAATATCAGGAGTTAACATTTTTCTGTTGAACTCCTCTGTGCAACAGACAAATATATTTAAAAACAAATAGAAAGATTTAAAGAAGTAACTTACATAAAAATGGCGATGAAGAACTTAGTTTAAAGTTTGAGCTTATTATAAGAAATTGTTCATACCAACATCAAGGCAAAATTGCAATATATGAACTGATCTCTCCCCTTTCAAAAACTGCATGAATGCATAGAGTAGTTTTTGGTTATTAAGAATGTTTGACAAATCAGGATGAAGAGCCTGGTAATAAAAAACACAAACAAATTTTAAGCAAGACTAATTTTGTGTGAAAGTAAAAGGCAAAAATCAAAAGAAATAAAAAATACTCACAGATGAATACTTGGGGCTATAATCAACAAACTTTTCAAGAAACTTTACTTGTGGTTCATTATCTGCATCCTTGTACTGGGTGAGCTGCTGATGGCCAAGTAATAATAAAAGAAGGCTGTTTAATATGGACGGATCAGCAAGCACATCAGATAATGGTAGCAGGACCCAGCCAGCAAGTAGTTCCCTCATTAAGGAATGGAAAATTCTACAAAAAGAAAAAATTAGGAAACAAAAGTAAGGTTGAATCAAAACTTGGTACATTTGACAAGCAAATGTATAGTGTAAAATTAAAGAAATACTTACTGGCATTGGAGTTGGGATTGAGCAACTAAAGTTGGCATAACACATTCTGAGATCTGACGAAGATAGTCTAACTCTCTATCGCGATTGAAAGTTGCAGGATGAAGCCTTTTACCTAGGTGCTGGACAGCTGCTCTTACGAATGGAATTCTCTGCTTTTGTGACATTTCACGTATTATTAAATAATCTTCTAAGTGACTCACAGCTGCTGGAAGCAGCTTCACAAAAATAATTTCTGCTAAATTTATCTGTGTAAGAAAAAGTTACATAAATTTCCAACCAAATTAAAAACATGATAGTTTCAATGTTGAAGAAAAGAAAAATAGTACAGTACAACCAGTGAATATTGTATAATAGCAGACCACTTATGGAATTCAATAATTTCAATGTTGAAGAAAAGAAAAATAGTACAGTACAACCAGTGAATATTGTATAAGAGCAGACCACTTATGGAATTCAATATCAGCAAGAATTCCTTGCGTGCAAAGCGTAAATCATGGGACTTGCAAAAATTTGATAG
Source organism: Frankliniella fusca (assembly GCA_029379305.1). Lineage (NCBI taxonomy): Eukaryota > Metazoa > Arthropoda > Insecta > Thysanoptera > Thripidae > Frankliniella > Frankliniella fusca. The sequence continues at coordinate 2,674,677 of JAHWGI010001411.1, forward strand.
TAACTGCTTTTACAATAATACAAAAAAACAAAAAAATAATAAAAATTCTTACCTTTAATCCCCGCTGGAGGACAATTGTACATGCACGCCTAAGACAATGTCTGAGCTCCAACTCAAATGCGATGTCAGAGGAAATTTGAGAATACCATGACTCCACAAAATCTTGAAGAATTCTGTTTAGCAACTGGAAGGATTAAGAAACCTGGTCAGTTAAAAGTTGTGAACAGATTCAATATCAATAAGAATACCAAGTTTCCCTACACTTTCAATAGATTCATCAAGTTCAGCATTTATCATAATTTCTTCATTAGGTACTGGCTGATACAGGGGTTCTTTGCTTCGATTGCAGGAATTATCCCCACATACATTGCAGCCACTAGAATTTTGGCACTTTTCATTGTGGCACTTGTCATGTGCAGGTGTTCCTCCAACAAAAATGCTGAGTAAATTTCCCAAGGCAACTCTTTTTCTGTAATGGGGTAACATACATTATAAGGAAGACTTAACTGTAGTTCGAGCAGCAACCATATCCACATTATTTGGATAAAATACTCACTTGAACAAAAAGTAGAAGAATGTGACTGCCAAAATATACGTGCCCAGAACAAGAGTACCTAAGAGAAGGCTAGGGGGCAAAATAGTATATCAGATACTGTAAAATACCTTGAACAGCCACATCAAGAATTAAGTAACAAGTCGAAGTTCTTGTAAGCAAGTTGAAGAAGTTGGTAAGGGACGACTCCTCTCAACGGATCATTATGCAAAGCTATTTATTTGAGGTTTGGACGTAATTTGGGTGCGGAACAAACCCGAAAAGCTTACATATTGGGAACCTAACCTATTAGTTATAACGTCAACAGCGTACCTTGTGGTTATTGCCAGTAAAACAGACAGTGAAACAACAACTCCTAGATTAACACACGCAAGTGTATCACTGGTGGCGACATATGCAATGTTTTTTGCTTCAACATCCATTTTTATTGCGCTTCCTGAAGACTACTAGCGTTTTAAACACATTTTGACATTTATCCCCCACTCCAATAATGGTAAAAGTGGTCTAACAACAAGAGTCTCGTAGCCTCCGTAGCCTCTCGGCAGAAAAATACCAGCTTATGTGATATAAGCTATAGGATGGAAAATTCGAACACCACTCACAACACATTCGATATCTAGCCAAAGTGAACACAAAATGATTTTTTAAAATAGAATTTTGCATAGTAAAAAAATTGAATAGCTGCATAATAACTGTCCTGCTTCCTATTCCCCTTTAATCCACCTTGCTATTCCCCTTCAGGCCTCAGTTTTGCCTGGTTTTGCAGCTCTCTTTAATTGTCATCAAGAGTAGTCTCACGCAAGTGCCACGAATGTGTACTTTAACTGCAATCTACCAATGTTGACTTGTTTGGGTGTCCGTCCGCGGTGAACCCGGTGTGGCGTCCGTCCTCTCCGCTAATATGTATGAGGAACGGCCGATGGAGGTGGATAACTGAGCTCGACGAAGAACTGACTTTGGAGTGGTTTATTCATCCAGACGACTGATACAAGACTGACACATGTTGAAGACTGACTAGACTGACATTGTCATTTGAAGACAAGACAACTGCACCTTTAGCTTGCGCTAGAAGGCAGTGACATATTATTTGCAGTCGACTATTTTCACGATATCCACGGGGGACACAATATTTACAAAAACAATTACTTAACCTAATAAAACAATGATATAAAAAATAAAGTTTATAGTATTGAAACATAACAATATAAAAATCAGACAACAGGACTTCTAGACAATTGGTTTACATGTGGTTCTCGGATAACACCTTGAACATTTACAGCATAACGAGTTCCTCCTAGATACCTTACAACAACACCTTCAACAACTGGATGTCTTTTTGAAAGTTTAACAAGAACCTTTTCACCATCCCTAAATGGGAGAGACTTAAATTGTGGATTAGAGTGAGGAATCAGATTTGACAAGTTATTCCTCGGAGAGAAGGAAAAAATTATTTCATTTGGAGTCTTTTCAGTCGTAGTAGTAGGGGTGTTTCTGTATGTTAACAAAAAACTAGAAACATGTTGATCAATGACACTGTGAGTATAGCTTACATTAAGACTTTCACTGGTAGAAGGAACATCAAGAAACAATTTGCTAAGTGCTTTTTTTGCTATTTGAACTGCACGTTCAGCCTGACCATTACTGGCTGGATTGTAAGGTGAACAATGAATAAGAGCTATGTCACATTTAGTAAGAAAAGCAACAAAATCTTCTGCATGAAAGGGGGGACCATTATCAGCAACTAGCTTTTTTGGGTAACCAACAAAGGAGAAAATTGACATGAGCACTGAGACAACAGCAACAGAATCTGTGGAAGACATACGTTGTACATGTAACCATTTAGAATATGAATCAGCATAGATAAAAAATTTAGCTTGAGGCAATTCAAAAAAGTCAATATGAACACGTTCAAAGGGGTGTTTTGCTTCAGGCCAAGGGACAAAATCTTTTTTGCTTTGAAGGTTAACAAGAGCACATGAATTACACTGACTTACATAAGCATCAATATCCTCAGACATAAAAGGCCACCAAACATACATACGAGCTAAATATTTCATTCTCACCATGCCAGGATGACCACTGTGCAACATTTGCAATACGGTTTTCCTGAGGGAAGATGGAACACAAAGTCTATTACCATACAACAAACATTTTTGGGAGATAGTGAGATCATTTCTAATGATGAAATATGGACGTAAAGACTCATCAGTTGGCTTTGGGCCTGTCCATCCAAAATGCACAAGAGACATTACTTTGTTCAGAATAGGGTCCTTTAGGGTTTCACAAGAGATTACTGCTACATTGATAGGAAGTTCATTAGGTGACACATAATTTACAGACACATTATCCTCAAATGTTTCAGATGAAGGTAAACGAGACAAAGCATCAACAGGTAACATGAGTTCACTTTTCCTATGACAGAGAGTATACTGAAAACCTTGTAGAATTAAAGCCCAGTGTTGCAGTCTATAGGCAGCTTGAATAGGGACACCTTTACCAGGATTAAAAATATGAGATACAGGTTGGTTATCAGTACATAAGGTGAACTTTCGAGCCCATAAAAATTTTCTTAATCTGGTAACAACAAACACAAGAGCGAAGGCTTCACGATCAATCTGAGAATAGGCTTGCTGGGTAGGGGTTAAGGTACATGAGACAAATATCACAGGACGTTCACGTTTAACACCATCAATTTCAACAACATGATACAAACAACCTCCAAGACCAACTGGACTAGCATCAGCAGTAACTACAATAGGTAACTTTGGATTAAAATGCATTAATACACTATCAGATGATAAGAGACTTTTAGCCTCATCAAAAGCTCTTTGGAGATCAGGGGTCCAATTAAAGGGAACTTTGGCTTCAGTGAGACGCCTCAATGGCTTGACAACAGTTGAGAGATTTGGACAAAATATGGAATTAAAGCTTAACATACCTAGAAAGGTACTTACTTGCTTGGCAGAAGTGGGAGTGGCCATCTCCAAAATCTGCATGACTTTATCAGGGTTTGGTTTCCTACCATCACCAGTTATGACATATCCTAAATATTTAACTTCAGGGACAAACCAGGTACACTTTTTGGGATTTAAACGTACATTAAACTCATTTAATTTATGTAAGACAAGTTTGGTGTTTTCAATACACTCTTCAAGAGTATTACCTTTAACAAGAATATCATCAATAAAACAGAAAACATTTTTTAACTCACGTAAAATATCATCCATGACACCTTGAAAAATTGCAGGAGCACTGGCTATACCATAAATAAGTCTAGTGAACACATACAATCCTTTATGAGTGTTAATAGTAACATACTTTCTGGATTCAGGGTCTAACTCTAATTGAAGGTAAGCATCAGATAAATCTAATACTGTGAATACTTTACCACCAGCAAGTTGAGCAAAAATATCCTCCATATTTGGTAAGGGATAATATTCTATATTTAATTGTTTATTGATAGTTTTCTTAAAATCTACACACATTCGATAACTATTGTCCTTCTTGGGGACTAATACCACAGGGGAAGCATATTCAGAAAAGGATACTTTTTTAATTAAACCTTTGTCAAGCAACACTTGTAACTTGTCATTAAGAACATCAACTAGAGCATAAGGTACTGGGTATGGTGGATGCCTAAAAGGAACACAATTGTCTTTGAGAATTAACTTAGCACTGTAAAACTTAATAGGGTTATCATTAGTTGGATCAAAAATCTTTGGATACAACTTAAGAAAACTAGAGACCACATTAGGGATTGAAACACTTGAAACAGACACAGCCAAATTTAAAAGTTGTTTTCTCCAATCTGGAAAAAAGACATCTAACCAAGGTCTACCAAACAAAAACTTAGACTTTTCAACAGCATTACAAACAATTAAAGGCAATGTGAAAGACTTTGACTGGTGTACTGAGACTTGAACTGAGACTTCGCCCAAGACTTGAATTGGACCAGAAGCCGAGACTAATACCGTATGACACGGGTTTAAGGGAATGTTGGAGAACATTAAATTTAAGTACGTACTACTAATAAGACTTACACCAGCACCAGTGTCAACCTCTGCCTGCAGGACTTGACTGTTTATGTTGACATCTATATAAACAGGAGGTGACGTGGTTTGATTTACATAAATGACATTTGCCTGGAACTAAAAGGGTAAGACCTGGTTAGAGAAGAGAAACTATTTACATGCCTATGTCAAACGAATGAAAGGGGTGACTGTGAGCTAGCATTGCATCAATGTTATTTACCTCATTGTCATTACTGTTGTTATTATTGTTGTTATCACTAACTTGCACATTGTCTACTTTAGAAAGGCATTTCGAAGCAATGTGTCCAAACTTGTTACACTTGAAGCACTTCCAGTTAACTGCGGGACAAGTCCTTTCATCATGCTGTCGGTTGCAGCGACGACAGGGACGCCACTTGTTTCCATTGGGCTGCTGGTTGAAATTTGACTGGTCGTTTGACTGATTGATGTTGGACTGGTTGTGTGAGTGATGAGTGCCACGATTGGAGTTTCCTCTGAATGCCGGATTTCCTCTTGAGTTCGAATTGAAATGACCACGACCACCACGATGAAAGCCTCGGTAACTGTTGGAACCGCCTCGATTTCCACGACCTCGCCCTCGAGCAGAGCCTCTTGAAAATGACTGGTGACCATTGCGGACAGTGACAGCATTGACATTATTTGTTGTTTGCTGAGCCAATGATTTCATGTGAATTCTGATTCTATCATCATCGATGGCAATTCTCTTGGCTTCTTCAAAGGACATGAGAGGGTTAAGCAGCTTGACTTTGGTGTCGGCATGACGGATTCCAGAGATAAGACGAGTCTTCATGATCATAGGGTAGGCAGCACCAAAGTTGCAATTCTGAGCTAATAACTGAATAGCACTGACATACTCGAAAACAGATTCATCTTGCTTCTGAATACGACCATGGAAGAGGACTCGATTGCTTTCTTGATGACCAGGATTCTCAAACACTTCTTTAATCATCGCTGACAACTGGCCAATTGAGTGTTCACGTGGGAAGCGTGGAGCACATGCAGCAGAGACGACTTCAAAAGCTCTTGAACCGATGTGTGCGAGAAACAGAGCACGACGACGATTGTGAGCCGGAAGCACGAGACCTTGTGCGTTGACTGGCTCGGTTGGTACATTATTCAAGAAACAGTACTCACTAAATTGTCCTAACCACATGTCAAACTTGTGGTTGTTAGGGTCGTAACGTTCAAGTTGTCCCATGGGGGTTAGAAGTACCGCCGGTTGAGCCATCGTGCTTCATCAAGTCTTGACAGATCTTCAATACTCGTCGCCAATAATATGTATGAGGAACGGCCGATGGAGGTGGATAACTGAGCTCGACGAAGAACTGACTTTGGAGTGGTTTATTCATCCAGACGACTGATACAAGACTGACACATGTTGAAGACTGACTAGACTGACATTGTCATTTGAAGACAAGACAACTGCACCTTTAGCTTGCGCTAGAAGGCAGTGACATATTATTTGCAGTCGACTATTTTCACGATATCCGCTGAGCTGATCATTACACAGGATTTGGTATTTTTATTTCAAAGGTGCTTCAAACCATCCACAATTATATAGGGGCGTTTTTGATCTTGTGCCAGTAGTCATGGCGGAGTATCTAGCCTCAATTTTCGGAACAGAAAAGGACAAGTAAGTAGAACCTTCCAGCAATGCACTGTTGTTATCGAAACCCTCGTCCACAAAACATAACTTACAACATTTAAACTCATACTTTTAACTATGTTTAAGTGATGCTGGTCATGTGTACAATTTATTTTGTGCTATACTTGATTTGATTTTTCTAATTTGCTCTATCTCATTTGTTATTTGCTCACTACTGCCTTCGAACTATGAAGGTTAGGATTACTATTGCGCCGGGTTATAGGAAGCTGCGTTCTATGTTGTTTTGCTGTGATCCTTGTGTTCTGCTGTACTTTTTGTAAATAAGTGAATTTTCACAGTTCTAATTCTTATTTTCTGATTAGGGTCAACTGTTCCTTCTACTTCAAAATTGGAGCTTGCCGGCATGGTGACAGATGTTCCCGCATACACAATAAGCCAACATTTTCTCAGACAGTTCTCCTCCAAAATTTCTATGCAAACCCTCAAAATTCATTAAAGTCTGCAGATGGATCTCACTGTAAGTGTCTGGAATAGTACTGTCATTTAAACATGTGTATGTCAGTCCTGGTCTCATGTCATGAAACTCATGTAATATCTTTCTTCTCAGTGGTTGCTAATGTCTCGGATGAAGAAATGCAGGAGCACTATGATAACTTTTTTGAAGATGTTTTCGTAGAATGTGAAGACAAGGTACATTCAATCTAAAAGTTTTCGACCGTAAGCTGCATGTACTTTTCAATTATACTCACATATTCACCTTTTAATACTTTTATTGCAGTATGGAGAAATTGAGGAAATGAATGTATGTGACAACCTTGGAGATCATCTTGTTGGCAATGTGTATATCAAGGTAGTTTCATAAATTTTTGTCCTTTGAAAGTGTAACTCATGTTCCAGAAATTAGTCAACTTATTTGACTGCGCTTGTAGTTTCGCAGGGAAGAAGATGCAGAGAAAGCTGTGAATGACATGAATAACAGGTGGTTTGGCGGCCGTCCAATCTATGCTGAATTAACCTCTGTAACAGATTTTCGTGAAGCGTGTTGCCGTCAATATGAAATGGGGTAAGTGTGAAAATCTACCTGAAAACATCCTTTTTTAAAACATATATATATATATATATACATATTTATATCAGTTTTATATTTCACAATGTATGCCATCCTATTTTTTACATCTCCTTTCTTTTTAAAGAGAATGTACGCGTAGTGGATTTTGCAACTTCATGCACTTGAAACCCATCTCACGTGAGCTGCGCCGCTACCTCTACAGCCGTCGCAAGAAGGGAAGGAGGTACGTGTCATGTCATGATCCCCATGCATGGAGCACCTGGGTTTTGGTGTGGACTTTGTTTTACACTTAACAAATTCCGTACGGGGGCTTGTATCGCCTATACCGAGGGGAAAACAACTCTGAAATTTTTTTACACCTCATAATTCAGAAAAATTCAGAAAAATTCAGAAAAATTTAGAAAATTTCCGAAAAAATCTCGGAAAATAAAAAAAAAAATTAACAAAAGTTTAGTTGAAACTCCAGAAAAAAATAAGCAAACTTCAATAAAATTTCTCAAAAATTGTACACCAAAATTCAGAGGTGTTTCCCCCTCACCCTACAGCTACACGTAAGCGTGACAGCGTAGTGGTCCTGCCACTAAAGGTGGATGGTGGATTTAGTCTGATGAGGAATGAGGCTGAGGCACGGCACCCTTCATTTGTTTCGGGGCCAATGGAGGCCCCTGATTGGTCAATTCACCAAAAAACAAATGAAGGGAGCCGTGCCTCAGCCTCATTCCTCATCAGACTAAATCCACCTTAACTCTCTCTTGCTCGTGCTGTTTGCAGGTCTCGCTCCCGCTCCCGCGACCACGTTGGTTCGCGTCGGACCCACTCCCCGGAGCCTCGCCGCCGCTCCAGGTCGCGAGACCGAGGCGACCGTAAACGTGACCGCGATGGTGGCCGTGGAGGTGGAGGACGTGACAGAGGCCGGGATCACCGGGAGGGACGCTCTGGGCGGTACTGATGTCCTGGCCGTTGAACGCATGAGCCCTTTTCGGTTAATTGACAACAGAAAAGTATTTAAACTAAAATATTATATACTGTGCGTTCCGAAAAAAATTTCCATCAAACTGTTTTTTTCTTTTTTTTTTTTCTTCCTGTCATGCGCTATTGCTATTCTTATAAGTTGTTGCTTTAGCTGTTCTGTTAAAGTAAAAGCCCTACTTTTTGCAAAGCTGTTTTCTTTCTAAGTGTCAGCATTTTAATTCAAGTGAAATGAGTATGATATAGTAGATTAATTTTTTTATAAAAATCTTATTTGACCTGTTAGTAAATTTTGATTGACATGGGCTTAACAATTCCTTCCAACATACTTCCACTGTCAAATTCTGTCTTTTATCTCCTGATTGTCATAAACAGTATAGTCTATCATTGATGTTCTCATGAATTTTGTCATCTAGATTTCCCATATAGTTGTCACAATTTTAAGCTTTAGCAAGGAATTTGTGCACCATTATATTACCATAGAAGTGAGGTATTAATAAATAAGTAGACCAATAGTGTGCTTACTTACTCAAAAATGATCAAATAGAAGTCTTTCTTCCACACCTTTATTTATTATTATTATTATTATTATTATTATTATTATTATTATTTTATTTTTTTAAATTGACTAGCTTAACAGTTGCCTCTATTTAAGAAGGCTAGCAGCCTCAGTTGCTAACAGCCATCGACCTTTGAGTGATTTTGGTTTAGACAGACGCTTGGCGTTTGATCGGTGGAGCTCAGAGCCCCCGTTGGCAGCTGCGGCAGGGGAAACTCCGATCTGTTTGCTCGGGTTGCTGCGCTCAGCCCGCGTCCTTTAGGGGAGGAAAATGATATTCATTTAATCAATTAATCAACTCGGCGCGACTGTCCGAGGCGGAGAGGGGCGGCAGGAGACAGCCCGGCTGACATCTGTCTTGCGATCAATTTTTTAATTCCTTATGAAGCGGGCGACTGCACTCGGGCACCTTCTTCAGCCCTCGCTGCTGCGACACCAAATTGAAAAGAAGGAAAAAAAATGGAGAAGGAAACGAGAGAAAGTCTGATTGCTTTCTTTCCTCGGAAGATGAGGGCAGAGAGGCTCTACAACATTGGGGGTATGGAGAACGCCTCTGCCAACTCAGCTCCTACCTCCCTCCTCAAACAGGCCCCGAGTTCCCCATGCTTCGAAACGCACCAAACAGTAGGTATAGCCTGCTTGAAAAATAATAAGTTTTTTAAAAAATCGCCACTCTGGGCTGGGGGGCAAGTTGTCTATAACTGAGAAAGGCACACAACAAGTGCACAGTTAAAACCTTGCGAAGAAATGCTTCGCATTACGAAGAAAATCGTTCGTAAGCTGCGAAGCATTTGGCTGCTTTGTATTGCGAAGAATTTTCTTCGTAGCGTGCGAAGAAATTTCTTCGCAAGGCGGGGCATGCGAAGAAAATACTTCGTATTGCAAAGCCTTACGAAGCAGCCAAATTCTTTGCAACGCTGCGAAGAATTTTCTTCGTAAGAATTTTACAGTGTGCCAGTCGCGGTAGCTTTTGGAGATCGCCGACTCCTTGGAGTACAGTTGGAGAATACGGCGTAACTGCGTGTCGGAGTACGCGGAGTACACCCGGAGTACGTTCTGGCCTTTATACACAGAAGCCGTCCAGTCGTCCACCCCTTGCGTCCTCGTTCAACCGTCGCGTCGAGCAGGAGGAGGAGGAGGGACATCATTGTGATCGCGTCAGTGAAACAGCAACCTTCAAAAGGCAGCTGAGGAGGCAGTGGAGCCGAGAAGATGTCGTCTGTCCTCCTGTATGTGTAAGTACACTCATGTGTGAGGAGAGTCAGGGAGAAGTGCGGCGCAGCATGCAGAGCACGCAGCGATAAGGTGCCCCCACTATCAACTCATTGAGAGGTGATGGTACGAAATTTTGGGTACCAGGACTTTAATTCCTGCTTCCCCCTGCGCTTGTGTTCTCCGGGTGGGCCGCCAACTTCACACGAGTGCTTGGCGGGTTGGCCTATCCAGATTGTCGCAGGCGTTCCGCCTCGGTAACAACGGCCATTGTGGGGGCGCCAATAGCGATCCTCCTGAGATCGCGGCTGAGCTCGCTCAAGGCATGAAGTGTGAAAGTGCACCTGCCGGCGCCACCTTGGTAACTTGGGATCGTTTGAGGCGTCGTTTGAGAGTGTTGGCCCTTGTTTTTCTAAGAAACTGTTGGTAATACTTTGCTAACTATATTATTATCATTTCTGTAGTGGTAGTAAAATTTCTTCCACGAGCAGTTTCTCTTTTGATTCCAAGAAAAGATGTATTAGAAATATTGAATTGGCCAACATTATGCACGTCTTTGCTTTGCAACCATTTCCATCTCAACTTACAAAAATAATAATACTTTTTGCGAGGAGAGGCGGCCCCGCACGCCGCACGGCACGGCCTGCGCTGGAATATTTCGGCATATTTTCCCCGTCTTAGGGGTGCATGGCGGAAGCGGTTCTTTTTCTTGCCCACGTTTTCCTCCCTCCCCCTTCCCCTTCGCGCTGCTTCGGGATGACTGGCCGGCCTGGCATTAATAATCGAGGAGACAAGCAGACGGCCTGTTTACTCGAGCCTGCATAATTACGAGTAGCAGCCATCAGCGCGAGACGGCAAGGGTAAAGCGGGAGGGGTGCGGCCGCCAGAGCGCGGTCGCTGGAGGTAGGCAAGGCGCCTATACGACACCAGTCGGGTAATTCCGAAGATCGCTCTCGTACCTCCGTCCTTCTCGCACCTATGGTGGTGCCCTATGTTGGGGATGGCAGTGTCCCATGAGTGCGACAAGGACGGAGGAGCGAGAGCGATCTTCGGAATCAGACGGCTGGTCCGGCGGTAGGGGCGGTAGGCCCTAGGCCCTAGGCCCGGGCTCCGCAGCCCGGCCAGCCCGGCTCAGACCCAGCAGGCAGGCAGCCAGCAGGGCTCCTTGCAAACAGGGTGCGGGGCGGGGCGGGGCGCGCGGGGTCCCCTACTAGTAACCCGACGGAGAGGGTGGGGCGGGGCGGGTACCCGTGCGGCGACCACTTTACTGAGGGCAGCTGGGGCCTGTGGCTGCGGCCGCCGCGCCCCGCCCCGCCCCGCCCCGCCCCGCCCCGCCCCGCCCCGCCCCGCCCGGTACGCGTCCTGATCAAAATGTCCTTTGGTGGAAGACGCTCTATCCGCCCCCACTCTCGTCCCCCTTTAACCTCTCCCAGTCGAGTCGAACCTTGCGCTGCTCTCCAAAGGCAGGGAGGAAAATGACAGGAAAGTGGTTCCCCTCCGAAGGCAGGAAGGTGGTGGTCCTCCTCCTGCTGCTGCTGCTGCTGCTGCTGCTGCTTCTGCTTCTGCTGCTGCTGCTGCTGCTGCTGCTGCCGCCGCAGTGTCGCGGTGCTCGACTGAAGCGAGAGGTGGCCCTCCCCCCCTTCCCCCCCGGAGCCCCGCAGGGTCCCGAACCAGCTTCCTATTGGCTCCTGTGCCTGACAGACTGACCCGTTCTGGTCGGGCCTGGCCCGCTTCGGTTCGAGATGAGTCTCCAGAGCCCCGTGCGCCCCGTGCGCGGCTTGGCTCCGGCTGCTGCTCCGGCTGCTGCTCCGGGCTCCGGGGAGAGCCGAGTCCCCCGGGTAGTACCCTGCTGCCGAGCCGAGAGGAGGGGGTGGGGGGAATCACTCATACAAAATGTGTGCAATGATTTTCTGTAACTTTTGATTTTAGTTTTGATTGTTTCGATTTTTCTTTTGCCTTTTCAAGAGAATAACGAAATTATATGTAACTTTTTATTGAAAATTTAAATTTGTTTTCCTCCCTTTTTCTCGCCATTTTTTCCAGTTTTTTGTTCATTTATTTTTCTCGGGTTCTTGTATTTTTTGTAACTTTTTCTTGACTGTACACTGTTAAAAGAATTGGTATTAAAATTCACATCGATGGATATGACGCAATTTTCCTATCCACGATGTGAAATTCCACATCACTACGAATATGACTTTTCACATCCTAGTGATGTGAAAATTCACATCCACGTTTTGAAATTTCACATCAGTAACTATGTGAAATTTAATATTGCAAATTGCGCATTAGAAAATGAATTTTCCACCTTTCTTGTTATTGCTTATTGCTTATTGCTATATTTTCTTTTTCATTGTTTTTGATTTTTAGAATGATTTGTAGGGGGCTCTATAGTGATTTTTCGAAGTGCTTTTCCCTCCCTCCCCCTCGCCTGCTGCAGATTCAAAAGAGCGCTTTCCTCTCTGCCTCTCTTGCACACATGGGGTTCACCGTATACAGGTGCGAGGGAGAGAAAGAACGAGGAGAGCGCTCTTCTGAATCAGTCTCCTGGTGGCGCCAGCACGCGCCAGCAGCACCAAGCACGGCCTGAGCAGCTTGCACCACGGAACCGCCTCCTCCTCGTCTCGCGGGCAGCATCAGTTTTGCGGAGTTCTACTTAGAGGCGCCAGTGCGCGAGTTTCTTTTTTTCATTTTTAGTTTTCGTTGGGGGGATAAATGGGATAAGGTAGACGCGAACGTCCGGATAGCCCTCAACCCCTCCGCGCCCGTCTGCGCTCCTGCCCCCGGCCCGGCAGCTGCCTGCATGCATAATCAAATCGAGTGTCGCCCCGCCCCGCCAGGGCTTGCCTATCCATCCGTCTCACGGCGGGCACCCGCCCACCCCGACTGAGCCTTACACCGCCCCCACGCCCACGCCTGCTGTGAGTAGAGTGTCGAATCCGGAAATAAATCGACAAAGTTGGTGTTTCAAAGTCATGCGGTGACGCGGTGCTGCTGCTGCAGGGGAGACCCTCCCTAGACCCACCACCCGCCCCGCACCCGCCACCCGCCTGGCGAAGCGACGACGGCGCAACGACGAACCGGCGCGCGAGAGCAGGAATTGACCCCCCACCTCCACTCCCCCCCCCCCTACCCCTGCTGACACTCCCCGATTGAACCTCTTAACTCCCCCCCCTCCCCTCCCTCTCCTCCGTCCGCCCCTGGCGCCACTCTCCGCGCGGCGCTACGCGCCTTGCAGCGCCACACCGCCCCTATTTACTTTCCCATCGATAGCATCACCGAAGCGAGAGACATGTCGCAACTTCTTGCAGCGCCCCCTACCCCTCTACCCCTACCCTTACCCCCCTCGGACCCTGCTCCCTGCCCCTCTGGGTCCAGCCGCCGCTCCGCCCCACCCCGGCCGACCCGACGGGCCTGGCCTTCTCCGGGACCCGCGCGCCTGAATACAAAAACGATTCACAGTAGCATGCAATTCTAGGGGAAATTTAGAGATGCAGTCATAGTCATGGCAGCAGAGCAGCAGCCTTCGGTGAAATAACCCCTTGATATTTTTTATTATTTTTGTTTTATTTAAAAAAAAATGGAAAACGACCGCGCACGCCTTAGACACGGGATTTTAATATTAATTAAAATGAAAGTACTCTTGATGGCAGCAGCACTAGCACATTTGTGGCTGGACGTTTGCCTACTTCCAGGGGCCGCTCGGCTCACACGCGGTGCGTGTGGCTTTATTGCGGCTCCTCATGACCGCACGGCACGGTCAGGCACCTCATGGCCCTCATGGCCCGGCCAAATAACCTCTCAGCCAAGCGTCCTTCCCCCCCCCCCCCTCCTCCTCATGGCCCCACTTGTGGTGCGTCGGTATGGCCATTAGCTCCAGCAGCTAGCCGGGCCAGCGGTGTGGCTGTGCGGCCGTGGGGAGTAGAGGCAGAGGTCGAACGGGGGGAGTCACTTCGAAAAATCATTGGCAACGGCCCCTAAAAACATCATTTAAAAAATCTAAAGGAAATAGCATGAAGAAAGATACTGAAAAATCAGAAAAATTGAGAACAAATGAATCAAAACCAGGGGAAATGAAGAAAGTCAGAGGGAAGAGATCAAAATTTATCAAAAAGACGGCAGAAATTTTCCTTGGAAAATCTAAAAAAAAGTCAAAATAAACACATTATTCAACATATTTTGTATGAGTGATCACCCCCTCGGTAGAGGTCCCAGCAGGAGCCACGTGCGAGTGCCGAAGGCCAGCAAGGGCGCTCCAGACGAAACTTCAGCGAGGTGCAGCGAGGGCTTTAGCTAGCAGCCGACTTATTAACAGCGCTCTCCCATCGCTCTGTCTCTCTCGCACCTACACGCAGGAGCCCATCAGTGCGAGAGAGACAGGGCGAGGAAAGCGCGCTGTTCGGCATAAGTCGGTAGGACGATCGTCGAGGCCCTTGCAGGGCAGGGCGGGCGCCGCCGCGCCTCCATGCCACAAAGTCTCATGAAAGGGCTGCAGCGCATCGCAGCGGGGGCGCGGCGCGGCGCGGTGCGGCGGGGCTTCAGCGGAAGGAAGGGCTTCCCTTTTCGAACAGCCCTAGCCTCGGTCCCGCCCCGCCCCGCTCGGATGGCCCTCTGCGGGAGTGTGTACTTGGCGGGGAGCCGCCCGCCTAATGCCGTATCATCGCGCGATGAAAGGGATGGGGATGGAGACCTTATGGCGACGGCCGACAGCCCGGCCCGAATGCGCCGTCCGAGGAGAAACAACTCTGAAATTTGGTTTACAAATTTTGTGAATGATTGGTAATTTTTAGTAAATTTTTCCTGAACTTTTTTTTTTCTGTAAATTTAAGTAAATTTCTGTAAATTTTCCAAATGTTTTCTGAATTTTTCCATATGTTTTCGGATTTTTTTAAGGAATTTTTCCTGATTTTTTTTCTGAATTACGAGGACAAAAATTTCAGACTTGTTCCCCCTCGCTGCTTTCCTTATCCCGCCCGGAGGGTACATCAACACTAGGGATAGGTTAGATTAGGTTAGGTGAGGGGTTCACACCATCCCGTGGGTACAGTGTACGGTTACCAATAAATTAACCGTCCCTCCGTACAGCTCTATTTCGAAGTTTCATTTTTCTGCGCGCGCTGCATTTCATTACACAAAAAAGTACCACGGATTTCGCTGCTTGCACTGTCAGCTTCATTAGGCTAGTCGAAAGGGGAAGCCAGCTTTAACGGGGATGAGCCGGACTCACTGCGGTGGACTGGTCGCGGTCAGTCTGGGGTGCGGCGGGGCGGGGCGGGGCGGGGCGGGGCGGGGCGGGGCGGGGCGGGCTGGGGTGGGGCGGGCTGGAGCAGGGTGGGGTTCTGCCGGCCTCGGCAGGGCGCAGTGACGATACGAAATGGACCGAGAGCCAGAGGGCACTCGGGAGGCAGCGGTGGCGGGGAAGGCCCAGTGTTCCATTCAAACTAATTTGTCCCGTCTCGCTCCTAGTTCCCACTTCTCTCCAGCTCTTTCTCTCCCCATCGCATTCTCTCCCTTCGGCCCTACTCTCCTTCTCACTCCCGAAGCAGTGCGGCGGCAGTATGGAGGCATGATACATTGGAGCGCACGCCCCGCACACTGCCACACCAATCTGCAAATTGCCCCGGAATGGAGCAGCCAGCAGCAAACAGCTTCGGATGTGGCTGGGCGGGGCGGGGCGGGGCGGGGCGGGGCGGGGCGGGGCGGGGCGGGGCGGGGCGGGGCGGGGCGGGGCGGGGCGGGGCGGGGCGGGGCAGGGACGGGCGGGGTGGGGTAGGGTCTGGGGGTTGTAAGTGGGGCCATCAGTCTCAGATTACATCTCTAATTGGTCCGGTGCCGCCGGTACAGCACTGGCGACGGCGGGCGGCGTTCTGTTAAACAAAGTGCTAACCGTCTGATGACGTCCCGGTGCACGAGAGTGTGTGTGTGTGTGTGTGTGTGTGTGTGTGTGTGTGTGTGTGTGTGTGCGTGCGTGTGTGTGCGCGCGCGCTTCCTACGAGAGGGTCTCTGGCTCCCTTCTTCGACGTCGTCGCTTTGCGTTGGGCCGGGGCGGGGAGGGGAGGGGGCCCCTGCTTGCCTTTCCTCCGGCGACAGCAGGATGAGTAGCCTACAAAATGTGTACAACGATTTATTTTTTTTACTTTTGCTTTATTTTAATTTTTTTATTCCTTAGATTTTTTGTTTTGATTTTTCTTTTGGTTTTTCAAGTAAAATATCTACCACGTTTGGATAAATTTTGACCTTTTACCCCCATTTCTGAATGTGTTCAATTTTTGTTCATCCTTTTGGATATTTCTGTATCTTTCTTCTTCATTTTTGTTTTAATTTTTTTAGATTATATTTTGGGCCGTCGTACAATGATTTTTCGAAGAGACTCCCCCTCAGGAGCAGCAGCCTCGTGACAACCTGTCAGCTGAGCGATTCCGCGCTGCATTGGCACTCGCGTAGGCGCCCTTCCTCGAGTGCGAAAGAGACATCAGCGTTCTCGCACCGTGCGGTATACAGGGTGAGCGACTTTGTATCTGCCAGACTTCGGGAGCGGATAGGGGACATTTACACGAGTATTTTGATATAAGACACTTGGGGTCGGAAATCAAAATTACGCCCGCTAGAGGGAAATTAAATTTCGGAACCGAGCTCCGGCAGGTAGGCAACCCACCCGGCTGGCAGCCTAGGAGCGGCGTGGCGTGGCGTAGCTCAGCTTCCCACGAGACTGCGGTCCTCCCTGGCGTTGCCACGGGCCTCCACCGCGAGGCCGCGGGCCTCAACGGCGGGGCAGAACTCACGGGCCAGACCCACAGTCTCGTCGGAGAGGCTCGCGGTCTCGCGGGAAACGTGCGTAGGCGTAGAGGTGCGTCGCGAGCTCGCGAGGTATCCCTAACTACCGTTTATGTCTTAGACTGGAAACCCACTACTTAAGCGCAAAATTGTGAGCATTTCCGATTTGGGTTGCCTACCTGCCGGCGCTCGGTTCCGAACTTTAATTTCCCTCTAGCGGGCGTAATTTTGATTTCCGACCCCAAGTGTCTTATATCAAAATACTCGTCTAAATGTCCCCCATCCACTCCCGAAGTCTGGCAGATACAAAGTCGCTCACCCTGTAGACTCCTTGAGAGCGAGAGAGACAGAGCGAGCAGGAGTGCGCGGCGGCAGCAGCAGCAATGAAATCCTTCTGCAGGCCGACTCCAAAACTAAGAGGAGGAGAAGGACGTGGAGGCGGACGAGGTGGGGGCGAGCAGGAGCGACTTAAGCGAATTACAGGCCGATCATTGCGTTCGCCCCGCGCGTCCCGGCGTCCCGGCGCCCGGCGCCCCGGCCTCCCCAGCCGGCCTGCCTGCCTCTCCCCCTGCGCTGTGCGCAGTAATCCCCCTTCAACAAGATGCACACAGGCAACTTTCTCCTAATTGAGAAACATGGTGACTTTGGCGCTGCGCGGCCTATGGTGTCGGGTGTCGAGCTATCAGACTACCCCTTACAGCCGGGGTATAGAATCATCGCGCACGATGGTTTTATATCCCATAAGGTAATCACGCGTCGATTTTAAAACAAAGCGGCTGGGTTACCCGTATCCCTTTCTGCCTCGTACCAGCCGCTTCTGGCAGGTATCAGTCTAGCACTACACTGTTTAAAATGTTTGATGTATTTTCGATAACTTTACAAAGGCCCAAATACAGACGCAACGCGCCCAGGACGGCCTCTCTTTGGGGGGGGGGCATAGTTAAATTTGATCGTTTGAACGAAAGTATATGATTTGGTGAAAACTTTCGGCCCACTCGGCAGCTGCGGGAAGCAAAAAGCTCTCAGTTTCGGACACAAATAGCGATAAGGTCATGCCACCCCAAATCTCTGACGGCCCGGCCCGGCGGCCCCCGCCTCTCACCCCGTAAGGCACGGGGGGTTCATCAGGTCATTTGCCATTAGTCACTGACGCCTAAGTAATTATGCATCCTGGCGCAGAGAGGCGTGGTGTAAGGGGCACTGGGCGCGTTGAGGGCACTGGGCACTTTTAAAATTGAATCAGCACTGAAAGGAAAAAGGGAGGGGGAGGGAGCAGTCGGCTGGGGGTGCTTGGCGTGGCGCGCACGGGTAATTGCTGCAGTCTGGGACCGGAAGGAAGGGGACGGGGTAGCTGGGGGGGAGTGGCGGGTAAGGGGTAGGAATGTAGTCTGGAATGAGTCCAGTGCGAGGGGCTGCATGCGAGGGGAAGGGCCGCGGGGGGGGGGGGGGGAGCTAGAGGTGTGGATACTGGGAAGAGGACCTGGTTGTTGGGGAGGAGGAGGCGTCGCGCACTAAGCAAAAGGGGTTATTGCTGGATGAAAGGAGAGCTCCGCAGTGCACCAGCAGACAGAGAGAGAGAGGGGAAGATCTCTTCATATCTCGACATATGTGGAGAGACAGAGTAGAGCAGAAAGTGTGGGAGGGAGAGAGAGAGAGATGTGATCCACTAGTGTGAGTGGAAACGCTTGGAGAGAGAAGCTCGAAACTCGAGTAAGTGGTTCCACCGAGATGGAGTGCAGTACTGAGGGGGGTGATTATGTCTAGCGACATTATTACACGAAGGGCCAGCGGCGCCCAGACTTTCTCAGGGAGGAGTTGCCAAGGCATCTTTTTTTTTAAATATATATAATTTTTTCCCTTGACCCCATGAATATTAAAATGACACGGAGCAAGGTGTCTTAACCAAAGTCAACTAAAGTCCTCAACAATGGTCCTCAACCAGGTCAATTTACTGTATTTTTCAGTGTCCCCCTTGCACCTTTGAGAAGGGTGGGTGGTTGAGTGGTGGTGGTGGGTTTCATAGTCATCAGCAGTGGCGTCTTGTAGCTCATTTCTTCTGGCATGCCGCGGGGCCGGGGATACCCCTCGCGGAGATTTGTACCAGAGGGGTACTAACTCGAAAGACTCCCCGGGTGAGAGGGGAGGTGGGAATATAGCAGCGGCAAGAGGACACAGGTGCGCGCTGCCGAGCACCCCTCCCCCCTCCCCACACGCCCGGTTCGTTCGGAGCCTGTTGTTTTAGTACAACGCTCTCCTTCCTGCTCCGCGAGGGACATGAATTATATTAGCTCCCAAACGACTCTCACTCGGAGCATCAGTAAAATTCTGCTGCTGCTGGTGCTGCATGCGCCCGTGCCGTGCAGGAGGCGCCGAGGAGCGCCGAGGCCCGGGGGCCGTAAAGGAGGAGGCTGACGGCGCTGGCCGGGGCCGGGGCCGGGGCCGGGGCCGAGGCCAGGGCCGGAGCCGCGCCTGCTCCTTGGACCTCGTATATTAAACA
Organism: Frankliniella fusca; assembly: GCA_029379305.1. Lineage (NCBI taxonomy): Eukaryota > Metazoa > Arthropoda > Insecta > Thysanoptera > Thripidae > Frankliniella > Frankliniella fusca. Next base: position 2,693,968 of record JAHWGI010001411.1, read on the forward strand.
CCTTGGCCCGGCCCGGAACCTCTAGAGCCACTCTCCCGGCATGAATTGTAGCAGAACGAGCAGTGCGCGGGGCGTGGCGGGGCGTGGCGGGGCGTGGCGGGGCGTGGCGGGGCGTGGCGGGGCGTGGCGGGGTGGGGTGAGGCGGGGAGGGGCGGCGGGGCGATACTAGAAACACGGCCATTCCCGCGCGCAGCTGCCCCTGCCCTCTGTTCACCTCATTCTCATGCTCGGCACCGCGACCGCCCCGCCCCGTCCCACCCCGCCCCGAGGGGGTCTGCCTGCCTACCTGATGACTAACCGACCATCTCGTCTTCAGCGTCTTCACTGTGTTCCTCAATTCCCTCTCACCCTCTCTGTTTCCATTTCTCTCCCTCTCTCTCTCTCTCTCTCCCTATTTCTTCACCTCCTCTACAGGGTTCGGAGTAACTTACCTCGGTAACAATAAGTTACCGGTAACTGGTTACTCTTTTGAGTAACGGTACCAGTAACTAGTACTCAGCAGAGATTTAGTAACGGTAACGGTACTAGTTACAATTTTCGGAGTAACGATACCAGGATTTCTCGTTACTGTTACTTTCCAATTTTTCTACGCAACTTCGCCCCCGGCCGCCGTTGTCGTTCTACGATTTTTTCGGAATGCTTTTGTTTTGCCACTGCTTTGGTGCACATGTGTCTCCTAATAGTTGAGTGGGGGGGTCTACACTGACCCTGAACTTCCTCGCTGCTTCTTTGAGTACTCAGAAAGACAAGTCACAATAGCAACCAGATGACTGCAGGCGCGCGGATGGACGGATGGAGAGAGGGATGAGGTGGAGGTGAGGGAGGCGGGTAAGGGAGGGGGCTGCGCCCGGACGCACCGATATGCTTGTCTCTCTCCTGCGTATGCAGCTGCTGGACGAAGGCAGCAACTCTCTGTCACTCAGATGCGATCCTCCGGCCCAGGGTGGGGTGGGTAGCGCGTAGGGGCAGGCAGGGAGATGGTCGGCGGGACCCCGCCAGAGGAGGCCTGTTAAGAAACAAAAGGCGTGAAAGTCCGGGTAAAGGACGCGGGTCAGCGTAGCCAAGCCGGGGCCGGGCAAAAGCGTAAATGAGGTGATGCTGATCCCTGGTCTTGGCCTGGGGCCCTTCTGATATGGGGGCCCTCGAGAGGAAAAGGCCAGATGGTGGTTCCGGGGCGGTCCCTGCCGCCGAGTCGCGGTCGTTGTAGTGTTCAATTTGCCCTCGTTAAATTTGTTTAAGATCTCCAATTTTGATGGTTGTAATTCTGTTGTATCAGCTCGTAATTTTTTTTATAAAAAAAAAATGTATGAAAAATATTTCTGTTATTTTCTTTGCGGTGTATCACTTTAAAGGTAACTGTAAGGTAACGAGTTACAATTTTTCGGGTAACGGTAACGTAACTAGTTACTTTTCTTGGTGCCAGTAACGGTAACAGTAACTAGTACTTGTGTAAAGGAAAGTAACGGGAACGGTAACTAGTACATTTTTTTGAGTAACTTGCCGAACCCTGCTCCTCTATCTCTCTCATGGTAGGCCTGACATGAGTGCTGTCCACTCGTGTCTGGTGTGGCAGCAGGCGCAGTCTGGGTCCGGGCAGTTCTCTCTCTCTCTCTCTCTCTCTCTCTCTCTCTCTCTCTCTCTCTCTCTCTCTCTCTCTCTCTCTCTCTCTCTCTCTCTCGCACGCACGCGCTGGCACCCGGCAGCGAGGCTTGCGCGCGTGTTGCGTCACACCGGGTCATTGCTGATCCCTCAAGTCAACATGACAGTGCCGACACGTACGCACTGTACTGTCCCGCTTGTCACCCCGCTGCTGTCCCTCCGGGCCGGGCCGGGCCGGGGGCTTTAGGCTGAGAGACCGTCCTGGTCCAGGGCAGCGCCATGCAGACGAGCCCAGCTGTGTCACTCGCACTCACCAGCCGCTCCACTCGGACCTCTGTCAGTCACGCGCTGATTTATACGAGTCAAAGTCCCGCGTCCGCAAGGACGCCCACCCCGAAGGGGGGAATCACTTTTACAAAAATATGTGTACAATGATTGTTTTGGCTGGTGTTTTTTTTCTCCTTTTTTTTTCCTTTTCCTTTTCTGAAATTTTCTTTTGACTTTTCGAGGAAAATGTTTGGCACTTTTTATAAATGTTGATCTTTTCCCTCCTATATCTGACCTTTTTCAGTGTTGTTTTTTCAGTATTGCGTTCATTTGTTATCGATTTGGGAGATTTTTCTGTGTCTTTCTTCTTGATTTAGTATTTATTTTAATATTTATTTTTTAAGCGTTGTTTCCGGTTTTTTAAAATGATTTGTCTGTAACCGTACAATTATTTCTTTCAAGTGATCCCCGCAGCTCACGGTGCGAGCGAGACAGACGCTCTGCTCTGCTCCCCGTCGTGCACGTGCGACCATCTCGCTCCCACACACGCGGGCCCGAGAGCCTGGGAGGTAGGCACCAGGAGCGCACCCGCGCGGCCGTGGTGCCTACCTCCCGGGCGCTCGCTTGCGGGCCGCGGCGCAGCCCAGCAGAGCCCACAACGAGCCGAGCCGACAAAGGGAAATTCCGTGAAACTTAAGATTTATAAAAAAAAGAAAAGAGAAACGATACAGAAAATTGGGGACTTATGTATCCATTCCTGACCTGGGGACCCCACGGAGATTGGGGCGAGGGGTACATCACCTCGAAAAGTCAGTGTACAGGGCGAAAAAAAGTCACATTTTAGTCACGTTTTAGTCACTTTTAGTCAATTTAGTCACCTCCAGTCACTTCAGTCATTCAGTCAATAAGTCACAAAAAGTCTTAAAATATTGAGTAGTTTACGTCCATTGTGTGACTTGTTCTCATACTTCTGCTACACAAATGCTCATTTGTCAACAATAAAGGTATCAGTCACACCCAGTTTTTTAAAAAGTCGCTTCTAGTCAAAATTTAGTCACTTTCAATCTTGATTAGTCATTTCCAATCTTATAGTCGATCGCACCGGCGACAAAGCAGCCCAAATTTCGTTGTTTTTAGTCACTTCTTTTGGAAGGAAAAGTCAAAATTTAGTCAAAATTTAGTCAGTTTTAGTCAGCAAATCAATTCTAGTCCATTGACTTTTTAGTCAGTGTACACCCACTATCGAGGTGAGGTACCCCTCGGATTGGGGTCAGAGCATTATACGAGGGCGGGAAACAACTCTGAATTTTTGTCTACAAATTTTGTAAAGTTTTAGTGTTATTTTTTTCCTGAATTATTTTGAATTTTTCTGAAAGTTTTTTGAAATTTTTCCTGAATTTTTCTAAGTCATTCTGAATCACGAGGTATACAAAAATTTTCAAAGTTGCCCGCCCGCTATCTCACGTTTTCTCATCAAGAAACGTCTTCGTTCACATCATGCGACATTAGTTCTCCCAGTGCCTCCTGACATATATCCTAGTTTGTCGCCGACACACAAGGCGGCCCCTCGCGCATGCGCATAGGTGTAGTATAGAACTTTATGCGAGAGTCGGCCGGGCATTGCTCGTCGTTCCAAACGTTGACCCCACTTGCTGGTAAAGCGTGGCTGGCAGGGGGGGGGGGGCGGGGGGGGAGCGTACCCAGCACAGGGGGAGAGGGGTTAGAGTGGAGGAGCGGCGGCAGCGGGCGGCAGGCACGGATGGCCTGCGGTGGCAACTTGTGTCTCGCTGATTGAAATGGCTGAGCAAACACGTCTACTGCTGCTGCTGCGTTCAGGAGGACCAGGGTCCGTATGGGGCTGGGGAGAGGAGAGCGGCGACCAGGCGGTGGACGTGGACTTGTTCACGTCCGACCGCGCTCTGCACAGGCCGCGGCGGCCCAGGTGAGAGAGAGAGAGAGAGAGAGAGAGAGAGAGAGAGAGAGAGAGAGGGGGAGGGAGGGAGAGAGGGAGAGAGGGAGAGAGAGAAGAAGTGCGTGGGAGGAGGGAGTGGGAGATACTACGGAGTGCCGCTGAAGAAAAGGAAAGTGCACTCTGAGAGTATGGGGGGGTTAGGGGCGGGGCGGGCACCAGGGCCGCGGGGTGGGGCGGGGCTGGCGCGCTCCCCGACCGCAGTGCCGACGAAATGACACCCCCATCTCCGGGAAGAAACACACACTCCACTCCGCACGCCACTCCGGTGATATCGCCGCGCTGTAACTTCGTAAACACGGGCAAGGAACAACACACACACACACACACAGGCGCGCGCGCTCACATACACGCTCTCTCTCTCTCTCTCTCTCTCTCTCTCTCTCTCTCTCTCCTGCTTTCTCGCTCTCACGCACACACTTCGCGCGTGGAATGACGTGGCGCCCGGGTCTGGGCCGGGCGGGCCGCTCCGAAATAATGCAATAGAGAGAGGGGAAAACGCCCGGGACATCGCCTCCCCTGGGCCCTTTGTGTGGTTCCGTGCCGCGCGAGGGCGTGTGTGTGTGTGTGTGTGTGTGTGTGTGTGTGTGTGTGTGTGTGTGTGTGTGTTGCGTGGTGAAGAGAAATTGAAGTAGACAGAGACCGTGATGGGTGTAAACATCAATGGGGTGCGGAGAACGAGAGTATAGAGAGGATAGTGTCCTATGTGCCCCCCGCCCCGAACGACCCGCTCACCCGCCGCGGCTGTTATTGTTCATACTTTTATATCGTCACATCGTTATTATCACGCTTCAGAGAAAAGAAAATCCCGCAAAGAAAGTAGTCTGGAGCCGCAAGGAAGAGGAGTAGGACCAACCAGGAGGAGCAGGAGCTGCAGCGGTAGTAGCGTCACACGCTGCCACTGTCGCCATTCGCCGTGAAGGCATTCAAATGGCCGGCCCGGCGCGGCCCGGGGCGGCCTGGGGGCAGTGATAGGTCGCCCTGCCTGCTGGCCTTGCGACCTTGCACTCCTCCTCCTCCTCCTCCTCCTCCTCCTCCTCCTCCTCCTCCTCCTCCTCCTCCTCCTCCTCCTCCTCCTTCCTCCTCCTCCTCCTCCTCCTCCTCCTCCTCCTCCTCCTCCTCCTCCTCCTCCTCCTCCTCCTCCTCCTCCTCCATCCTCCTCCTCCTCCTCCTCCTCCTCCTCCTCCTCCTCCTCCTCCTCCTCCTCCTCCTCCTCCCTCCTCCTCCTCCTCCTCCTCCTCCTCCTCCTCCTCCTCCTCCTCCTCCTCCTCCTCCTCCTCCTCCTCCTCCTCCTCCTCCTCCTCCTCCTCCCTCCTCCTCCTCCTCCTCCTCCTCCTCCTCCTCCTCCTCCTCCTCCTCCTCCTCCTCCCTCCTCCTCCTCCCTCCTCCTCCTCCTCCTCCTCCTCCTCCTCCTCCTCCTCCACTCCTCCTCCTCCTCCTCCTCCTCCTCCTCCTCCTCCTCCTCCTCCTCCTCCTCCTCCTCCTCCTCCTCCTCCTCCTCCTCCTCCTCCTCCTCCTCCTCCTCCTCCTCCTCCTCCTCCTCCTCCCTCCTCCTCCTCCTCCTCCTCCTCCTCCTCCCTCCTCCTCCTCCTCCTCCTCCTCCTCCTCCTCCTCCTCCTCCTCCTCCTCCTCCTCCTCCTCCTCCTCCTCCCTCCTCCTCCTCCTCCTCCTCCTCCTCCTCCTCCTCCTCCTCCTCCTCCCTCCTCCTCCTCCTCTCCTCCTCCCTCCTCCTCCTCCTCCTCCTCCTCCTCCTCCTCCTCCTCCTCCTCCTCCTCCTCCTCCTCCTCCTCCTCCTCCTCCTCCTCCTCCCTCCTCCTCCTCCTCCTCCTCCTCCTCCTCCTCCTCCTCCTCCTCCTCCTCCTCCTCCTCCTCCTCCTCCCTCCTCCTCCTCCTCCTCCTCCTCCTCCCTCCTCCTCCTCCTCCTCCTCCCCTCCTCCTCCTCCTCCTCCTCCTCCTCCTCCTCCTCCTCCTCCTCCTCCTCCTCCTCCCTCCTCCTCCTCCTCCTCCTCCTCCTCCTCCTCCTCCTCCTCCTCCTCCTCCTCCCTCCTCCTCCTCCTCCTCCTCCTCCTCCTCCTCCTCCTCCTCCTCCTCCTCCTCCTCCTCCTCCTCCTCCTCCTCCTCCTCCTCCTCCTCCTCCTCCTCCTCCTCCTCCTCCTCCTCCCCTCCTCCTCCTCCTCCTCCTCCTCCTCCTCCTCCTCCTCCTCCTCCTCCTCCTCCTCTCCTCCTCCTCCTCCTCCCTCCTCCTCCTCCTCCTCCTCCTCCTCCCCTCCTCCTCCTCCTCCTCCTCCTCCTCCTCCTCCCTCCTCCTCCTCCTCCTCCTCCTCCTCCTCCTCCTCCTCCTCCTCACCTCCTCCTCCTCCTCCTCCTCCTCCTTCCTCCTCCTCCTCCTCCTCCTCCTCCTCCTCCTCCTCCTCCTCCTCCTCCTCCTCCTCCTCCTCCTCCTCCACCTCCTCCCCTCCTCCTCCTCCTCCTCCCCTCCTCCTCCTCCTCCTCCTCCCCTCCTCCTCCTCCTCCTCCTCCTCCTCCTCCTCCTCCTCCTCCTCCTCCTCCTCCTCCTCCTCCTCCTCCTCCTCCTCCTCCTCCTCCTCCTCCTCCTCCTCCTCCTCCTCCTCCTCCTCCTCCTCCTCCTCCTCCTCCTCCTCCTCCTCCTCCTCCTCCTCCTCCTCCTCCTCCTCCTCCTCCTCCTCCTCCTCCTCCTCCTCCTCCTCCTCCTCCTCCTCCCTCTGCTTGCTCCCCGCTGTTTCGCTGGCGCTGCAGGGAGTATCTCAACGGGGAGGGTTTGGGGTGCGGGAGCAGGGTGACTCTGTACGCGCGCGCCCGGTCGAGCGCGAAAGTAAAATCGCAGTCCATGACTGTCTCGCAGTCACCACCGCCCCTCCACCCCTCGCCTCCCGCCCGATCACCTTCACCCTGCTCGCTGCCGAGCCGTGGCCGAATACGTTTATCGCCTATTGGCCCCTCCTGCCCGCCCCGCCCGCCCCGCCCCCGACAGCGGCCGCACTGCAGGCGAGCTGTGATATTGAATCGAGCTGCTCTGGCCGAGCCAGGGCGGGGCAGGGCGGGGCAGGGCGGGGTCGGGCGGGGTGGCTTTAGGATCACTTCGATACGGCGGCCTCGGCCCCGGGCCGGCCACTTCTTACCTCACTCTTCTACTGTCTTCTGCCCGGCCCGCTCCATTTTTCTTCCTTGCTCAAACACGCGCGGGACGCGTCCCTCCCTTCCCTTTCCCTTCCGGCGGGGCGGGGCGGGGCGGGGCTGTCTCCCCGATCCGCTAGCAGGCCGCCGACCCTTGTCTTCATCTGTCTCTGGCCGCAGTATATTTTTATTCGGACAGCGAGGTGATTGCATTGTCTGAGCGTAGGTGCACGGGGTGGGGCGGGGCGGGGTGGGGCGGATATCTTCTCATCCGCCACGCTGCAGGTGCTGCTGCTGCTGCTGCTGCTGGTTCGCTCACGGACTCTTGCAATTCCAGTTTGTGCTCGACTTTCTTTTCGTTTCGGTCTCCATCCCCCGTCTCTCCCCTTTATCTGCCTCTTCCTCCAACTTTTCGCGAGTTTGCATTTGATTTATCAACATGGTAAAGGGGCGGAGCAGCGGAGCACGCAACAGCCCCGGCCCGGCCGGGCCGGTCTGCCTGTTTGCACCTTGTAGCTCCGTAGCTTCCTGCCCTGCCCCGCTTTTGCCTACGGGACCATGATTTACGACATCTTTGGGATGAACTTCACTGCCTCCCTGTTCTCGCCGACCGCTGCCGTGGCATCCTCTCCGACATCGACGGCCCGTCCTCGGCCTCCGTCCGCAGACGTCGACGGTGTTGTTGATGGCGTTCTCTGGGATTTCCATAGTGTGTCGCGCACTGTTGGGGCGCCTCTGCTCTGACGAAGAGTAAACCGAGGAGGGGGGGGGGGAGGATCACCTCGGAAAATCCTTTTAAAAAGATTTTTAAAAAAATCAAAGAAATCGAAATAAAACCGAGAAGAATAATACAGAAAATTCAGAAAAATCGAGAAAAAAATAAACCAGAAAATTGACAAAAATCAGAAATGGGGGGCAAAAGATCAAAATTCGACGGGTCCTATTAACGTTCTCCTATGTCCCAGCGACGCTTTAATATTGTCTGATGTCCTTCTCGGCGCGTGGCGTAAACATGGAGTTTGACATCATGCAATATCGCGGGTTTTCAAGTTTTGTAAAATTTAAACTGATATTTTTCTTCCTTATAGTCCTTATAGTCTTCCTTATAAAGACAGAAATTTGCCAAGAAAAATTAAAACAAAAGTTTCAAATAAACGACTAAAAAAAATGTACTAAATTTTTTTTACACATTTTGTATGAGTGATTTCCCCCCTCCCCCCCCCCCTCGGCCCCTGTGTTCGCTCCAATGTTTGTTTCCGCTAGACTGGCACCACGCCCTGCTGCCGCCCGGCTATGGTGCTCTTTGAAATAAGGAAGGCCGTCCTCGAGCCTGCTACGAGTCGGCGAGAAATGCGTCAGAGTTCGCACTCGCTAAACTACTTCTCCCCTCCTGCTTCCCCTCCTCCGGACGGGACGCGGGCCACGGCTCGTTCTCACTCTCTCTCTCGCTCGCGAGCGCTCTTTAGGCCCACTTTTCTTACGCCCGTCAAAGGAAATCCTTAATTAACGAACCTCTTGGTGTCACCAAAGCAGAGCAAAGCAGCAGCGGCGGCGGGCCCGGCGCCGACACGCCGACAGCCAACCCCGCCCCGCCACGCCCAGCCACGCCCGACGCCCACGCCCGCCCACGCCCCGCCCTGCGCGGAACTGCCGCCCTCTTTCGCTCGCCCCGTGCCACCATCGACGGCAACATTTTGACATTTCCGAACATGAGGGTGGCGGCGGCCGGCGGCGTATGCCTCGATAATACCGTTCCTCCGCGCGGTGCCCCGTGGCAGCAGAATGCGATATGCCCCCCGTAAACGTTGACTCTGCCTGAACGCCTGGCTGACTGTGCTGGGCTGGAGCAGCGAGGAGTCCGGACCGGATAGCTCGTCTACTTATATCTTGTGCGCGATGGCCTACATGATGTGCGGCTCCGCACACCCGTGTGGCGTTAACATTTAACGAGGTGGTCTACTGAGAGCGGCCAGGTGCCCCGCCCCGCCCCGCCCCGCCCCACCCCGCCCACCCCACCGTAAGGTCCCAACCCCTTCACCACTCCACTCTGCCAGCCCGGCCCGAGGGGTACTTTACTTTACTCCAAAATAAATCAGTGTGCACCCTCCCAAAAATCTCAATCAAAAATCAAGAAATATCAAGATAAACCGAGGAAAAGGAAAAAATCAAGGAAAATCAAGAAAAAAATCTTTAAAAAATTAGAAAAATCTGAGAAATTGGTGTACGTTGGGATTCATAGAGGGGTACACCGCGGCCCATAGCCCCGCCCCGCAGGTTAAGCAGATAGTGCCGCACATACACTCTCTTTCCCTTATACCTTTCTTTATTTTCTCTCTCCTGCTTTTCTGCCCTCCTCTCCTTAATATTATTATTATTATTTCATCATTTTTCGTGCTCCAGCTCTCGCGCGTGGCTGAGGGGATGGTTGATATCATCTTGAAACCGTTTTCCGTAAACAGGTCACATGGTACAGCGGCGGAGGCGGCGGGTGTATGTGGTGTATATCCTTTCGCCGCTCTCTTTCTGTTTGCTTCCCTCTCCTATACCTTTTTACTCTATCTCCCTCTTCTTCCCCCACCCCTCGCCTTTCCTCTCTCTCTCCCATTCGGTTCGTTTTGTCACTTTCCCCGTGCGTGCGGGCCCAGGCCCCCCGCTTTGGGCCGCCTAAAGAAGCCGCGCTTGGCCCGGCCCGGGCCCGACCCAGCAGCGTCTCTTTGTATGTTTTTACAACTCCTCGCGCCGCGCTGTACAACTTTTTACTCGTCACGGCAATAACACACAAAGCGGCCGGCAGCTACACACGGCCTCGAGCCCAGGCCGTCGTCGTGGAATCCACACCACGTCCGTATATGGGGCGCAAAACCAACTCGGAAATAATTCACGTGTTTCACAATAAAAAAATAAAGTAAAAGAATTACCCCGAGAAAAAAATAGTTGTAGGTTTACGGGTAAATTTTCCATGAAGTGGAGTTGTAATATTATAATCACGAATGGTAAAATTACGAGCACAGCGTATCGACTAGAAATTCAATTACGAGCACGAAAGGATAGCCATAAATTTACAACATATTTCGTGTATCGTAATTTACATTCTCAATCGTAAATCTGCAAAGATACTATTATTCACGGTGAATGAAAGGGTGACAGTACGTAACACGTAACACGACAACAAGAGAAATTCAACTGCGTATACTGCGTAGTAATGATTCAATGAACCTATATTCGTATTTTTTTTTTAGAATTACTATTACTATTGTTGTTGCGAGTCTCTCCCGCGTTCACGTGACTCGCCACACGCCTCAGCGCTGGAGGAGCAGGGAGGGGAGGGTCACAAACCGTGCGGCACAAACGCGTTGACTCCCCCCTCCTCTCCCCTTCTCCCCGCACGGCACGCTCCGGAGGCCTCCTTGAACATCATTCGGCAATCAACCGCAGCATTGTCAAAGGCTAATCAACCGTGAGCAACTCGATGCCGCCACGCCACGCCGCGCGCTCGTCCTCAGACGCGGCCTACTACTTTTATTTTCGCCCTCTTTGCTACTGCTGTCGGCGCTCCCTTTGCTTCTTCTCATCGCTCCTCTATCTGGCTTTCTCCTGCTCCTTGTTCGCGAGCAGCCTTGTACGACTGACTGGTTTGGTCGCGCCGGTCTTCCCTCCTCCTCCCCATATTCTCTTCTCGTTCTGTTTGCCTTTTCTCCCTTTCATTTTCTCCCTCCCGCATAACAACAATTCCCCTATAAATAAAATTGATGCAGTCAACTATCCTAATCTTGTCCACCGCACCGTCCGCGCCCAACACTCCTCCCCCTGACTTTTTCTTTTCTTTCTCCGCCCCCAAACAACCGCCCCGCGCCCGCGCCGCGGCGCGATGAGGTAAAATAAAGTTTTGCATCTCATCCACTTTACGTCCGCATCGTAAGGACTTTGTCTTCGTCTTCGCGCGACGGGCGGCGGTGACATCGTAAATAACAAGGGGAAGATAGAAAAAAATATATAAACAAGGGAAGAAAATTGGAACAAAATAAAATAAAAAAAGAAGAAAGTGCGTCGCAACGCAATACCCCTCGCGCGCGCGCTTGTGTGTGTGTGTCCGTCCGTCCGTCCGTCCGAGACGGCGAGTAAAACGACGCAACTCACCGTGGCGATTGCAGCACATACACGCGGGCTGCTAGTTGAAGGGACGCGCGACAACGGTGGAAAGTGGTTTGTCTTCTCGTCAAGTACTTCGTCCAACTTGTTCCCCCTCCCCCTGGTGGCTGCAGGGCCTGCTGCTGCAGGGTCAGGGCCGTCATGGCCTTGGACTGGAAGACAGCCGAGGGGGAAACAACCCTGGAATTTTTGTACACCTCGTAATTCGGGAAAATTTAGAGAACTTCAAGAAAATTTAGAGAACTTTAGAAAATTCACTCTGAGAAATTAATGTAAAATTTCAAGCAAAATTTCAATAAAACCCCACACAAATTCACAAAATTTGTATACCAAGATTCAGAGTTGTTTCACCTGGTTTCACCCTCGAGGACATCGCGGGCTGCACGGCTGGGGCGGCGGGCGGCGGCCGCGCGGTATATAGACTTGTGATCAGCTGTTCTGCCCCGCGCCCCTCCCCTCCGCAAGTGAAATAATCCTCTTCGGCTGCGACGTAACGACGTTTCGCTGTCTCGCTTCCTCTCCCCCCGATCTCTCCGTCTCCGGCGGCGACTCTCTTCCTCTTAATTCCGCGTCCCGCAGGAGGGGCGGCAAACCTTGTTAGGGGTTTTCTTTTGTGGCGGCGGGGCGCGGGCTGGTCACGTGGTCGCGGCGGCGCGCGCCGGGCGGGGCGGGGGTCTGGGCTGGGCTGATCCCGCGTAGATCGCGCTCTCGTACCTTCGTCCTTGTCGCGCACCTATGGCAGTGGCGGTGCCCTATGTTGCCGAAGGGAGCAGGGCCCAGCATGAGTGCGACAAGGACGGCGCCGCGAGAGCGATCTTCGGAATCAGACGGCTGTGGGCCTTAGGGCGGAGCGGAGGGTTGGGGCCAAGCCCAGCAGCAGCCCCTCGGCCCCTCGGCTGCTGTCTGCAGGAGGCTCAGGCCGCGCGCCCTGCTTGAGCGGGGTGAACAAACCCTCCCCGCTTCCTAAGAGTTGCGGCGTCGGCATGGCCCGCGGCCCGCCCGGCCCGGCCCGGCGTGGAGCCAAAAACTTGCAGCAGCAGTCGACTGATTCCGCGCGCCGCAAAACATTTCGTCGCTGCTGGCGCGTCCTCTGCTCTCCCTATCTCTCTCCCACAATGGCGATAACTCGCGTACGAGTGCGACAGGGATAGAGCGAGGTACGTACTTCCACCGCTCTTCGGAATCAGTCTGCACGGCAGCGGCGGCGAGGGTGGCCGGTGGCCCTGGCCGGGCCGGGCCCTGGCCGGGTCGGGTCGGGCCGGGCTGGTCGTTCTGCTGATATTCTCCTCCACAAGATCCGCTTTTTGATAACCACGGAGGAGCCTCCTGGCCCGGCGCGGCCCTCGGCCCGCGCGGCCCCGGCTGGCAGGGGGCGGAAGGGTTAGAGAGTTGGAGGGAGAGGGGAGGGGACCAGCATCCTCCTCCTCCTCCTCCTCCTCCTGGACCTGGAGCACGACAATGGCGCTGCCACGGCGAGGCGTTTAGAAGTAGCAAAAAGGCGGCAGGCCGCGAGCGTTTCCATGCTAATGCCCTTGATAGGGGTGGGTGTGCGGGGTGCGCTCCTCCCTGCGGTCCCACTCCGCTACCCCCCCCCCCCCCACCCTCGCCACTCCTTTACACACCGCGTGATCGCAGCCAGCGAGCCGATCTTTACGGGCGACACTAACTGCGAGAGTTGCGTTGCTCTCTGCTTCCGGACCAGTGAGGCCCGCTCCCCCCCCCCCCCGGTCCCTCTCTCCCCTCCTTTCCGTTCCCCTGCCCGGCGGCGGCGCGATGCTGCTTCCGTTTCCGGCCAAGGGGGAAAGCCCAGCAGCAGCAGCAGTGCGTTTGCCAACAGCCTGACCCCTCCGCCCCCCCCTCCCCCTTTCCACCTCGCGTTGGAGCGACAGAGAAGGAGAGTGGGTTTGAGACCAGCTTCCTTGAGGAGGAACGGAGATGGAGAGCGGGCACCCTGCACACGCGCCCGCAGACCGGAGCCCGGAGCCCTCCGGCCCGCCTCAGCCGCGCCAATGAGAGTCGTTCGCCGACTCGGCCGGATTTCGCCTTTATGGGCGCTATGATGCGACCAAATGGGGCCAAATGATTCCAATCCCAGCCCCGCCCGGCCCCGCCCGGCCCCGCCCGGCCCGGATGAGTCGGTCGTTGAGGTGGGGCGGCGCTGGGCTGGGGAAAGGGGGCAGAGGAGGGGTGGGGGAAGGGGTAATCCCCTCGCAGAGCTGCGGCCCGTGCTCGTACTTGTGCTGGAGCTGTCGCGTATTCCGAAGCGCGGTGTTCCAAAGTTTTATACTCAGAACATTATTCCCTGTACAGGTCGAAAACGGCGAGAACAGGAATGTTAGGTGTAGTCTGCGCTGCTGCGCTGGCCTTTCTTCTTCTTCTTCTTCTTCTTCTTCTTCTTCTTCTTCTTCTTCTTCTTCTTCTTCTTCTTCTTCTTCTTCTTCTTCTTCTTCTTCTTCTTCTTCTTCTTCTTCTTCTCCTATTTTTGAGGGGGGGGTGCGGGGCTGCCAAATATGACTTGCCAATTGCATAGGATCCTAAAATATAGTTGATAGAACATGATTTTACGGGCTTCAAAGAATGAGTCGGATCTTGGTTCTGCATCGCCCTAATTTTAATTCCCTGTCGCGTATTCAAACTGAGCAACGAGATGGGACAGCGTAAGCGCAGTGACCTAATCTCACCTCGGCGGCTGAGCTTTCGCTTACGGCGGGCGCGCGATGCTCCGTGTGTGAACTGTCTTGAGGAGGGGTACGGCGGGGCGTGTGCCCTCGCGACCGCATGACACAGATTAGCGTCTGAGGTGAGGCGGTGCTGCGGGGCGGGGCGGGGCGTGGCGGGGCGGAGGGCAACCTGTTGAGCTCCGCGGGGCACAGGGGCAGAGGAGAGAGGGGGGGGGCGTCAGGGCTGCAGGGGCATTTACAGGGACGAGCTGGGGGGGGGGAGTGCTCGTGTCCCCTTACTTTTGTCTCTCCTTTCTTCCTTGCACTCGAAACTTTCCGGGTGCCGCGAATCTTGTTCGATGAGAAAACCACGACAAGATGAGGGGTCGTCCAGCATAAGCGACTCGCCCCCCCCCCTTTTTCCTTCCCCGCCTCCCCCTACAATCCCTTTACCCGCCCCGCTCTCGACGCGACGCAAAACCCCCCTGCTTTCCCTACTGAGCAGAGTGAAAAGCGACATTGTGTATGTATTTGCAGGCTCCGATAGAGCGGCATGTAGTACACCACTACCGGCCCGGCCCTAAAGGCCAATCCTTTTACCCTCGCGGGAAAAAGAGAGCGCCGGCGCGGCGCTCCGACTCAGTGCCCTGAGGAGTTGTCGTTGACTCTGGTCCGCTGGAGTTGTGGTCCGCTCGGCTTTGGACAGCAGAGTTTTCTCCAGCCGCCGCCGGGCTGGGGTTAGTGCCCGGTGGGGGGCTGCTGTTGGAGGCCACTGCGGGGCCGCGCCCCCTAGGGGGCGGCTGCCGCCGGGCCGGGCCCAAACTGTACAAGACGACAGCAAGCTTTTTCCTTCTTTCTCATCTACCTTTTTATTTGCCCTCCTTCCCCTCCTCCTCCTCCGCCGCCGCTGCTGCTCGAGCTGGACACGTCCACGACGGCCACGTCCAGGCGGGGGCTTGCGGAGGAGGACGTCTCCCCAGACGCCACTGTGCAGCTCGTCCTTAACCTGCCCCATTGCCCCATCCCCGCACCCCCGTTCTCGCCCCTATCCCGCTCCCCTACCCCTACCCCCGAGGCGAAAACAAATCTGAATTTTGGTGTAAAGATTCTGTTAAATTTTGTGATTTTTTCTAAATTGTTGTTTTTTTTTGCAATGTTTTGCCAGTATTTTTTTTTTAATTCTAAATTTCTGTAAATTTTCCTGAATTTTTCATTTTTCGCTAAATTTTTCTGCACTTCTCTGAATAATGTTTCTCAATTGCGTGGGGCACAAAAATTTCAGAGAGTTGTTTCCCCCTCGCCAACCTCCCACCACACCCCTACCTCCACCCCTACCCCTACCTCCCCCCCCCCCCTCTCCTGGCTGGCCCGGCGCGACGGGTGCTCCCTCTAGGCCCCGCAGAGTTTGCTGCTGCGCACGACACGACGCGTGAAAAATGATGGGAAAGTTGTTGCCGCTGCGCTGCTGCCGCACCGCGGTGGTCCGGGTCCGGGGCAGGTCGGGGCGCCCCCCCCCCCCCCCAAACTGCACCCGTCACTCTTCCAGCTCCGGGCTGGCTATCCAGCCCAGGCCAGCGCACTCCCCGCACTGTCCTTCTCGCTCTCAAGGAGTCTGCTGAGGATGCGAGAGCGCCCTGGCTCTCTCGCACTCACACGGCGAATGCCCCGACGAGTGCACGCACCGGAATCGCACTGCAGGACCACCCAGCCCACCCAGAGGCGTCCTTCGTCCTTCACACCGAAAAAAAAATCAGTGTTCACCCTGAAACAAAATCAGTAAAAATCAGAAGAAAAAAACAAGAAAAAATCAGAAAAATCAAGAAGAAAAATCAGAAAAAAATCAGGGATAAAATCAGTAAAAATCAAGGGAAATCACCCAAAAAAAAATCAGAAAAATCAGTGTACGCTGGAATTTATAGTGCGAAGGACCCCTCGGCCCACCCCCACCCCTGCCCCCTCCCTGCTCTGCTTCCGCAGCGGGGGGTGCGGTGCTGGCGCGGCCGGGGGCCCGCCGGGGGCGCGCGCGCGAACTAGGGAGGAGTAAGAAGGAGGAAGAGGAGGAGAATTGATGTTAAATTAGAGGGAATGTGCCTATCAGCGTGGAAATAACAGCCCGGGGGCAATAGGACTGATGAGACTGGGGACTATACACCAGGCCAGACCGGCCAAAGCACAGGGGTGCAGGCGCAGTCGTGTGTGTGTGGGAGTGTGAGAGAGAAAGGGTGGAAGAGTGAGAGATAGAGAGAAAGAGTGAGAGAGAGAGAAAGAGAGAGACTGCTGCTCGCGCGCAGAGGGAGGTACCTCTCTGCGCCCGGCGGGCAACCCCCCCCCCCCCCCCTCTCCCATCTCCCTTCCCCCGAGGTCGTGTATGGGGTGTCGACTGACTGGCAACTCTCCAGGCCGTCGGGCTGCAGTACGCTGAGTAGTTGCGACCCCACAGGGAACCAACGATACTGGGGGAAAAAAAAATTGACCACGCGCGGAACTAACAACGGGCAACAAAACATAATGCGTTTGCGCTGGAGTACAAAAACATCGCGCGCAACCGAGCAACTTTTTCGGTGAGAGAGGCTTTTCGGTTCAGTCTGTATAAACATAAAACGCGGGGGAACTGGATTATTATAAAACCAGGAGGCTGCAGACGGGTGCGGGTGGCCCCGCCCTGCCTCGCCCCGCCCCACCCCGCCCCGCCCGACTATAACAATGCACGCCGCTGTCTTCAACACTAAACTTTGGGTTAGGCTTACGCTATTACCGTAAGCCCGCACGGACGTTGGAGCGCGCGCGGGGGGAAATTCTGCGTGGATAATTCTCTTGAATAATTTTTCACGCAAGGTTGGCTTTACGCGTGCGCATACACACACACACACATTTACGTACTAACCCTTTTGGGAGGTTTGAGCCATCCCGTCCCCACGCTCGGCCGGACCGGGGACGTCCTCTGGGCTGCCGACCCTTCAGGGGCAAACGCCCAGACAGAGCCCTGGCCCGCGGGGCCGCCGGGGGACCCGCTGGGAGGCTGCCAACGCAGCGGGCGCGGGCACGGGGCGGGGCTAGGCGGGCGGGAAGGGTTCGATCCCCGCCTAGGTCCGCCGCGCGCGCCCCGCCCCTAGTGTAATCTCCCTCTGCTGCCGTGCAGGGGACTCGCCGTGCCGTGCGGCCATGCAAGCGTCGTCAGCCCGCGCCGCCCGCCCCGCCCCGCCCCGCCCCGCCTCGCGTTCCCCTCTGTTCCTTGTTATTCATTCTGGACAATCCGTTTGCCAGAGCAGACTGAGGTGCAGCCGTTCAGTCTCTATGGTGCAGATAAGACCTGGTTTCCCCCCTCCCCCCTCTCCCCCGCTGCTAGCCAGGGGCCTGCCGCCGCTGCTGCTCCTGCTGCTGCTCTTGCATTGAATCGGGGTATGGGGCCAATAAAAATTGATGGTCGCCGCTCGCAGCGTACCTTGGAATGGCTAAAGGTCCTGAGAAATCAATTTCCCTGCTCGACGGAGGGAAGACCCCTGGCCGCTGCCAGCTTCGCTCTCTCTACCCCCCTCTCTCCCCCCCTCCCGCACCCACCCATGCAAAGAGCTTAGACCCCGACTCGGCGGGTTGTCCGTCCCAGGAGCCCCGCCAACTCGCCCTGACCCTGCTTTTCCACCAAGTATGCTCCTTTTTTATCCTCATAGTCGGCACTCCCACAAAAAGAAAAAAAAATACACGTAAAGAACATTTACATCCATTTCAAACGCCTCGCTCAGCACTGCTAGAAATTTCCACGGTAATTAGTACGGTTTTTCACCGTTAATTTTTTACCAGGACTAGACAGTTTTTATTGGGAGCGGTCCCCGTACTACCTATGACCGTATATTTCACATGGGCCTATATTTCAACTTTTTTTGAAGTTTCAAGAAACTAGAACTACGGAACTGGTCACGGAAAACACCGTATTTTTTCAGATACGGTCGTCCCGTCACGAAACAAAACGGCTTCTACCGTAGTATTTGGGGCATAAGGGAACGGAATTTTTCAGAGTGAGACTGGTGCGGACACGGTTATCACCTCCTTCTGCTCTGGATTTCATGCAGCTCTAGCTGCGATAAGTGCATAAAACATCAGTAAACGTTCAAATACATCCGTTTCTTCGAAGGTTATTCATTTATGGATTTCCAATCAATGCGGGACTTTTGTCAGTGCGCTGATCTTATTCTCCCCATCTCCCCCTCCCCCAACCTTTGGGAGCAACCAGCGCCGGCCCTTCTCTGTGTTCTGTCGGCTTGGCAGCAATGTCAATCAGCTGAAAGGATCACAGGCGCGGGGCGGGGTGGGGCGGGGCGGAGCGGGGCGGAGCAGGGTGTATGTGTGGTGATGGCCACCGCTGCTCTGGACTTGTTGCAAAGGGGCTGAGCAACGCTTTGCCCGCCCAGCCCCGCCCTGCCCCACCCAGCCCTACCCCACCGGCCCCACCCTGCCCAGCCCCGCCCCGCCCTGCCCTGGCTCACCAGCGCACCAGAGCTAAACTGATCGCTGTCGACTTGATTACTCTTGTGAGCCGGGGGCCCAACTCAGAGTCAGCGAGAGGGGCGTAGGGGCGGCGGGGCGAGATAGGGAGTGATGGTGGCATACTTGTAGGTAAAAGGGTGGCGCAGTCTGAATCCTAAAGCAGCAGCAGCAGCAGTAGCAACAGCGACTGCAGCCAGTCCATTCCTTTAATTAGTTCTCTAGTGCCATTTTTCAGACCAAGTCTCCGTCCATGCGAATTAGTCCTTTTTCTCGTTTCGTTTTTTAATTCCATTTTCCGACCATGCAATCCTTTACTTCTTGTTCTTCTCGACGAGTTTCCGTTTTCTTTTTATTCCTGTCCTCCCGAGCTGCTGCTGCTCCGCTGTCATTCACTTTGAAGTACGCCCTTTCTCCCCTCGAACGTTACTCCCCGTTTCTCTCTCTCCCCCTCTCTCTCTCTCTTGCTCTCCCTCTCTCCCTCTCTATCTCTCTCCCACCCCAGCTGCATTCCACGTGACACGGCTGACATGTGTCCATCTCACTCTCTCGGGCTCGCCGGGTGCTGGGACGGTCTGCCCTGTCCACTCTTCTTCTCCCCTGCGTCTCTTCCCCTCTCACTCCCACTCCCACCCAGGCCAGGCCGGGCCCCGGGCCGCGCTAGAGTGAATTAAAGTGAACAGGCTTGGCCGCCAGTTTGGTGAATAGGCTGAGGGCAAAGCGGGCGGCGCGGGGGTCAATGAGAAGAAAAATCAGGTCGACGCGTTGCGGGGCATTTCCGCTCTGCAACTTGCATAAAGTGAATGGTGGCGGCGGCTGGAGAGAGATAGAGAGCGAGCAAAAAGAGAGAGAAAGAGAGGCGAGTAGGGCATTCAGCGCACGGGGCCCAAATGCAGTCAGGCGGCGGGGCCAGGCGTATCTCTGCTCATTTTTCGAGAGGGAAAGGATTATTTCGCCCCTCCGAGAGAGAGAGAGAGAGAGAGAGAGAGAGAGAGAGAGAGAGAGAGAGAGAGAGAGAGAGAGAGAGAGAGAGAGGCGGGGGGCGCTGGTATAGTGGGGGACTCTAATCCCGCTTCAACCCCTCTCGCCCTCGGCGTGCCTCCGCGCCGAGCGCCTCATCTCAAGACAACTTTTATGCTTTTCCTTTTATTCCTCCCGCGAAAGTAAGCGGCGGAAGCAGCAATAGCAGCGTGGCAGGAATAGCACTGCGCCCGCCCGCCCGCCGCCTCAGCCGCGCCCGGATTCATAATAGTAAGATGGCCATTAAGTGGCCCCACCCTGCGGGGTCCATCCCAGCCTGAGGCCACCGCCTGCTCGCCCCGCCCCGCCCCGTCCCATCCCTCCCTCGCGGCCGGTAAACCCCCCGCGGGAAAAGCGAGGTTCGGCCTCGGGTTTGGCCGCAAACGGGAAACTAACTCTGAAATTTTTGTACACCTCGTAGCAGTCCAGAAAATTCAGGAAAATTTAGAAAGATTCAGAATAGTTTAGAGCAGATATTCAGGAACATTCAGAAAAATTCACAAAAAAATCAGGAAAAGTAAAAAACAAATAGATAAAACTGACGCCTTATGCACCTTAATTGTTAAATAATTTAGGAACGTTTGGATTAAACCCGAGCAAAATTTTAAAAAAAATCCATAAAAAATTCCGCAAAATTCACAAAATTTGCACACTAAATTTCACAGCTGTTTGTCCCTCGGGTTACGCCAACGGTTGAGTATTGAGGCGGACTGCGCCCGAGCAACGTCACGGCCGCTCCTGCAGCACGCCGCCCTTCCCCGCCCCGCCCCGCTTCTTGCATCAATTTCCAGTTACCACGCTCGTCCCCCTACACATCCCCGTACGCTTCTTGCTCGCCGCGCTGGGGGACGTGAACCAGTGAACCACTCTCCTGGAGCGGGCTGCATAAGCACACGGGGTCGGCTGGTACACCGCCCCCCGCAAATACTCCACTCGACACTCGCGCATGCCCTTTTCCGAAACAGAGTTAAAAATCTCGGTGCTCGTTCCGCTGGAAATCTTTCCCTAACATATTCCGATTTCGCCCTCGATTGTGGCCGCTCCGCGCCTTTTAGCATTCCGCGAGAGGCGCACAGCGGGAGGCGCCCGGGCGCGGGCAGCCGGCGTCTGATTCGGCGAAGATCGCTCCTCGTCGCTCCTGTGGCGGTGCCCTATGCTCGGGGTGGCAGGGCCACATGAGTGCGACGAGGACGGAGACGCGGGGGCGCTCTTCGGAATGAGACGGCTGGGCCGGGCCCTCACGGCCCCGCGGGGCAGACGGTTTGGCGCCGGCGGCGGCCTGCTTTTCCTCCTCCGGGCGCCGCACCGCCGCACCGCGCAGCGCACGCGCCCTGCGTGCTGAGCGTAAGCCTATTTATTTACTTTTGATATCGCGAGATGGTGGACGGGGCGCAACCCCTTGTCTCAGTCGAGCGATTCCGAAGATCGCTTTCAGATCTCTGTCCTCGTCGCACTCATGGAGCACGACCATGGCCAGCATTGGGCACCGCTGTAGGTGCAACAAGGACGGAGAGATGAGAGCGATCTTCTGAATCAGCCGGCAGTCCCGCTCCGCTCCCCGCCCTCAGCGCCCCGGGGGCCGCGTCCCTCCTCTCTCTCTCTCCCGCCGCTGCACCCCCTGTAGTGCACCGTGGAGGTGCCCGCCTCGCGTGCCCTGCGGCGCCCAATCAGATACATGCAGCTCGCTGCTCGCATGCAGCAGCAGCAGGCTCATTCCGAACAGCGTGTAGCTCTCTCTCTCTCTCTCTCTCTCTCTCTCTCTCTCTCTCTCTCTCTCTCTCTCTCTCTCTCTCTCTCTCTCTCTCGCTCCTTTTGGCCATGCCCCATGAGTGCGACAAGGATAGGCAGGACAAAACCCTCTGTGCGCGGAAACAGCCTACAGCATCGGCCCTTTAGCCGGCCGCGGGCCCGGCCCCGCCACCCCCAATAACCAACCCACCTCCTCGCCGGGAGGGGCGCGCGTCATCATTTCGCGTCAAACGCTGAAAGATAACGAACGGCTCACGAATCATCCCCTCGTGCTCCCCGCACGCCATCCTCACCCCCACCCCCGCCACCGTGCCACGTGCGTGGCCCGCGCGATACACCATACAACCTCCGCCTGTGGCCTCGGGCGCGAGCCCTCACCCCCCGCCCCGCCCCGCCCGCGCACGATGGATCTCCTCTCTCCTCCGCTTAATCCTCTTACACCGTGTCATTGTTCAGCGTGGGCAGCCTTCCGGACCGATCGGACGGTGGCGGGCGGGGGCGGATGTGGGGGCGGGCGCGGAGGTGAGGGTGGGGGCGGAGGTGGGGGCGGAGGTGGGGGCTGAGGTGGGGGCGGAGGTGGGGCTGATGCCGGGGCTCCACGAGCAGCCTACACCTCCGCCTCCGCCTACACACCCGCCTACACTTCCTGTCATTCCCATCTTCACCTGTCGGTCTACGCCTACACCTTTGCCTTCAACCCGCCTGCATTCAATTCAGAAAAATTCCTGCAAATTCAGACAAATTTTCGGAAATTCGGGAAAATCCGAAACCAATTTTTAAAAATTCGGGAAAATTCATAAAATGTCACGTAATTTCAGAAAATTTCACAAAAAATCGGCAAATTTCAAGAAAAGTCTGAAAAATTGAGGTAAGACGATTCGAGAAAAATTCACAAAAAAATTCACAAAAAGTCAGAACATTTGAGCACCAATATCCAAATTTGTTTCCCCCGTTGATTTAAGTTTAGTGGTTTAAGCAGTCGCTCTAAACTTAGGGTACCAGGGGTACTAGGGGTCTTCCGCGGGTTGTGGATCTAGCAGCGGCAGCAGCAGCAGGGTTGGCCCTGCTCGGGGGGTGCGGTGGGGCCGCTGGCCGCTCCAGAGCCGCAGACAGGTGAGCAAATAACCCAGACTTTGCGCGTGGCGAGGCGCGGCAGCACTGGGGGCGGCCGGGGGCGGCGGTGTAGGGGCCGGGCCCCTCCCGCGGTCGGACCACTCAAGTGACTCGAGTCCTCACACTCAGCGACAGAGACATAGAGGGGGAGCAGGTATAGGGGGCGGCCGCGGGCTGTGAGTGAGTGAGTGTGTGTGTGTGTGTGTGTGTGTGTGTGTGTGTGTGAGAGAGAGAGAGAGAGAGAGAGAGAGAGAGAGAGAGAGAGAGAGAGAGAGAGAGAGAGAGAGAGAGAGAGAGAGAGAGAGAGAGAGAGAGAGAGAGAGAGAGAGAGAGAGAGAGAGAGAGGCCCCTTTTGTGCTTCAGCGGGGCGACCAACCGCGAAATGCAAGAGAGCGAGCGAGCGAGCGAGAGAGAGAGAGAGAGAGAGAGAGAGAGAGAGAGAGAGAGAGAAGGGGAGCGGGGAAGAGGGCTATAAGGAGTATGTATGTGTGGGCGCGCGTGTGAAGGTGCGAAAGACAGCCGCTGTGTGTTTGTGTGTGTGTGGACTTTACCCCTTCACCCTGTGGATGAAGGGCCATTCCATGTCGCCTGTCCCGTCCCGCGCTGCTCACCCCCGAGCAACCCCCTCCCCCTTCCCCCTCTCCATCCCCTACCCCCACCCCTCCGCCCCGCACCGCTCCGCACTCACCACATCGACGGATCGACGGCCAGTCAACACGTCGTCGGACAGCTGGTTTGGGGAACATCGCGAATGGGAAACAACTTTGAATCTCTGAATGCTGGTGTGTGAGTGTGTGTGTGTGTGACGCAAATTTCTACAACATTTTGTCAAAAGAAATGTTATACCCCATTTCCTGCAAACTGCTCTGAGCCTGAATGGTTTTCGCGCGCTCCGCTCACACCGTATCACTCGAGGGAGAAACAACTCTGATGTTTTTTGTACACCCCGTAATTCAGAAAAATTCAGGAAAATTCGGATACATTCAGGATAATTTAGGAAAATTCACAAAAATTCACCAAGTTCGTACATCAAAAGTCAGAGTTGTTTTCTTCCCCTCGGCATGACACCACGCGGAGCCGGAGATGGCTGGCGATATCGAGGGATGACGCTAGGAAGGCTACGGCTATATGGTGTTTATTTTTAGCCCCTCCCTCGATAAGGTCCCGCCCGTCTCGTCCCGTTCGAGTCGTCCTCCCGGAGATCTGAGGTACGGGCCGCAAAGGGGAAGGGACAGGGTGGGGCGGAGCGGGGCGCGGTAGAGCTGGGAGATGCGCGACTGTACATCAGCACCCCGCTCCCCACCGCGCCAGCCCGCCCGCATCCTCCTTTGCTGCTTTGTCTTCACCTTTGACGGGGAAAACGATCGACAAACGCGCGCGGGTGACGGTTTTATTTTTTTTACTTTTTTTGCTTTTCTACTTTTGAAACATCTTTTCAATATATTTGTTTTCTCTCGGGGTGGTTTGCAAACAGCAGCACAGTCGAGTGGGGCGGGTCGCGCGGCGGTGGGTTTGCGCCCCGCCCCGCCCCGCCCCGCCCCGCCCGTGGCGCCCCACGCCGCTAGACGCCGAGATGATGAGGGGAGTGAGTATGCCGCAGAGCAGCACAGCGATACTGCCCTCTGTCTCTCTTGCACCTGATGGCCAAGCCGCGTGAGAGCGACAAGGACAGAGAGACTGAACCACGCTGCTGTGCTCGGAATCGCCCCACAGGGCGTCAAGAACCTCTCGGGTCGTTGCGCACGGGCTGCGCGCGCAAACAATAAACGGGACAACGCGACAGCGCGGCGCCGCCGCCGGTCGCATGCCGTACTCAAGGTGGGGTACCTAACCTACCTCCTGACGACCCTTCACCCCATACCAGCCCGCCCCGCCCCACCTCCGGCAGCATTTAAACATTGATAATTCCTCGTGGGAAGCGGACAGGCGGGACAACCCATAGTGCGCGACGCTGCGTAAGCTACGAATTCCCTGCTCCGCTGTCTCTTCGAATACTGAAATGACGAACAATTTGAATTTTCTCTTAACGTTGCCGCACGGGCAGAAGGGGTGGCCTTGAAATTTCTTATCGGAAAAAAAAAGAAAAAGCAAGTGGCGGGCAGAGCGCTGCCATGTTTGACGATTTCAGCCGTTCTCAACTTGTTTCGCCTTAATTTCAGATAATAGCCCCGGCAATAAGTTTTTCATTGTTTTTGCGGCTACGCCTCCGCGAGCGGCATTTATATACCGTTTCCCGGGAGTCATCGACTTAACTCGGATGTTTTGAAATTATTTCACGGGCTGATGCTCAGCTCAGGTGCCTCCCCCTCCCCGGTGCAGCACGCTCTGCTCCTCCTGTCCCTGGACCGCTGCGTAGCGAGCGGCGCCGCGCTTATCAAGGATCACGGGCCACTCGGTCCTCAGCGGCGCGGCGGCTGCAGTCGGGGCGGGGCGGGGCGGGGCGGGGCGGGGCGGGGCGGGCACGTGTCAGGGCCAAAGCGTTTGTGCGTTATATTATCAAATCAGTACGGCGGGTTGGGCGCGGGGCGGGGCGAAGCGGGGCGGGGATAAAGGCTGGATTAGTCGGGGCCGCCGCGCTACAATACGACGGAAAGGGTTAGCCGGCCCCGCCCCGCCTCCGCGCCGGGGGTGGCCCTCGCCCAGCCCGGGCCGCAAGGGGTGGCTCTCGCGGGGTGGCGCACGCCGCCGCGCCGGCCCGCTCCAGGGACACGGTCCAGTCCCGGCGGGGCGGGGTGATATCGCAAAGATTTTAATATCCATGACCCCGCAGGCGGACAAGCCAGGCCAGACGAGAGAGATGGAGAGTGAGACAGAGAGGAGGGCGAGTGAAACAAAAGGAGAGAAGGGTAGAGCAGAGATAAAGCATAAAGCGCGAGGGACAGCGATGAAAGCGGCGCCGGGAGGAGGAGGAGGAGGAGGAGGAGGAGGAGGAGGAGGAGGAGGAGGAGGAGGAGGAGGAGGAGGAGAGGGGAGGCAGGGATAGCGGTCGAGGTGCTCATGCTCTGCTTATTGGGGAGAAGGGGGTTGCGGAGAGCGAGATAGAGAGAGAAAAGGGGATGGGCGGGGGATACGTCGTCGCCGGTCGCCGCAAATTACTCCCAGCAGCAGCGAATGGATTATTTTTTATTGCTTTATTTTGTCTGTTTTAATATTATTTTACTTTGCTCCGCGGAGTGCGGGCGGAGTGTTCTGTTTCTCGCGCACTATCGTATTGCTCGCTAGGGTGGCGCGAGGGGGCGGGGCAGCAGAGCTTTACCTTTGCTGCATAAGCCTCTCCGGGATGACGATGACGAGTATGCAGTGTGGCAGATGGATGATTCTGCTGTGATAAGAGAAACAATAAGGACTCGGGGGAGGGGAGAGGGGAGGGGCGGTGCGGGAGCTTAGTATGGCGGCGGGGCGGGGCAGGGCGGGGCAGGGCGGGGCAGGCGGGGGGTAGAGGTCTGGTTCAAGTTGACAACTTTGGAGGGTATCAGTGGCGTGGCTTGGCGGCGGCTGCTAAGTGCGCGGCGCGGCGTTTCGTTTGACAGGGCGGGGCGCGGGGAGGCGTACAGCTGCTGAGGTGTCCCCTTTACTGTATTATGTGGTACGCGACTTGTGCCTCTCCCTTAGGAGAAGGAATAGGCTTATGTATTCTCTCACAAGTGTTGGGCTGTAATTTTACTCCGCATTTCCTTTTCCACTGTGGGGAAAAAAATAATCGTAGGTTAACACGAAAATCTTCCACGAAGTAAAGTAGTAAAATTAAAATTAAAATTCCAAATCGTCAAATCGAAGGCACTACTTATCAACTTGAAATTCAAATATACGAGCAAGAATGGGTAAATTTACAATTTTTTTTTCTTCAGTCGTCATTTACAGCAGATATCGCAAATCTGCGAAGATATTTTTCACAGTGTCTAGAAGGTGTAGAAACGAATAATGATAACTTTCAATTGTTTCAAATAACTCGTTTGGCACTTGCACGCTTGTTAGCGTTGTAAAATTGTTCTACTCAACAAGAAAACGCCAGTTTTCTTTCCTTCGCGACGCGTCTATTTAAAAGTAAGATTAGCAGCGGTCTCGGGGGGTAATAAACGCGCGCGCCGCACGGCGGAATCTGAAATATCTGCCGCCCTTCTGCTTTGCGCGCTCTGCGTCGATCGCCGGGGATAAATCAGTAGTCTGAGCCTCAGGGTCAGGCCGTCAGGCCGCAGCGGCGCGGAGGGGAGGGGAGGGCAGCACTGATGGCGAGGCTGGCCGCCCTCAGGCCTCCCCCGCCCAACCCCACCCCACCCCGCCCCGCCACGCCCCGCCCCGCCCCGCCCCGCCCCGCCCCGCCCCGCCCCGCCCCGCCCCGCCCCGCCCCGCCCCGCCCCGTCGGCCTCAGTGACGAGAATGAGGTGCCGCGCCCCTCGCGTTGTCTGCAGGAGTCGCCGTTGCGTTGCTGTCCATGACGGCACTTCCCTTCTCAAGAATTTCTTAACGCGTGTCGGAATGACCGCGGTCATTGCTATATATGCTTTACGACGACGATTTTTATCGGTGTTTTATGCGGTGGTATAGCTTGGCGACGGTTTTGAGAGTGATGCTCGCGGTGCGGTCATGCTGCGTCATTCCTAACCAACCGGGGGGAAGCAGCTCTGAATTTCGATGCACAAATTTTGTGAATGTTTCTGAATTTTCCTGAATATTTTGAATTTTTGTTGAATTATTTTGCAATTGTTGGTTGAGTTTTCGAAACAAGATGAGTTTTCCTTGATTTTTGTGACTTTCCCTTTATTTTTCTGGATTGTTCTGAGTTTTTCTGATTGTTTTCGAGTTTCTCGGCATTTTACTCTGAATTCAATAAATTAAGAGGCGTACAAAAATTTCAGAGTTGTTGCCCTGTAGATAGCAGCTCAGCAGCCGTCCTTGTCACACGCAATGGGTCTCGCGGCCACTAGGATTGAGTGAGACAGTACTACAAAACGATCTTTCTGAATCCATATGGGGGCAGCATACCGCCTGGCCGCGGGCGGGGCTGCCCCGGGGCTGCCCTCCTGCTGGCACTGCTTCTCCGCCCGCAGGGGCGTCGCGACCACACAATAATTCCGCTGTGGTATGAGCCGGCCGCGCCGCGGTGGCGGGGCGGGGCGTAGCCGGGCGTAGCGGACCGCGGATGAGCTGGGGTGGGCCCCCGGCCGCCGCGCCTCGCTCCGCCCCGCCCCGCCCCGCCCCGCCCCGCCCCGCCCCGCCCCGCCCCGCCCCGCCCCGCCCCGCCCCGCCCCGCCCCGCCCCGCCCCGCCCCGCCCCGCCCCGCCCCGCCCCGCCCCGCCCCGCCCCGCCCCGCCCCGCCCCGCCCCGCCCGGCCCCGCCCCGCCCCTCCCCGCCCCGCCCCGCCCCGCCCCGCCTCGCCCCGCGCAGCCCACGGGGCTAGGCCGTTCACATTTCGCTGGCCCTGATAAGCAGACGGGCGCTCGACGCCGCGCTCCCCGCGCCCCGCGGCCACTTCCACCCCTAGCTAACTGTTCTTGCTCCGCATCCCTCGCCGTCTTTCTCGCGACCAGAGCCGCTCCTGCCCCGGCAATAACAATTAAACAGCTTGGCACTGCGAACGCCCCGTAACCCGTAGGCCTAATTCTCGTTCCTGGCCCCGCCCCGCCCCGACGGCCTGCCTACCTATCCCCGGCCCACTGCCATCCGCCGTTGAGCTGAGCCCCTGCCCCGCCCTGGGCCCTGACGAGCTCTCTGTCTCTCTCGCACCTGTGCGGGGCAGCCCATGAGTGCGAGAAAGACATCGCCAGGAAAGCACGGTCTTCGGAATGAGTCGGCTGGCCAGGGCAGGGCATACCTCCGCGGCCCCCGCCGTTCTCGACGGACTTGATGGTGTCCGGGGTCGGTTGGTGCAGCCCCGAGGCCCGTAGACCCATATCCAGCCGGATCAGGCCTCTCGCAGGAATACTGATTCCCCGCTCAGAATATCTCCACCCTGCCTCGCCACCCCCGACAGGGGTGGAGCGCCGTTCCCCTATGCCCCACTAAGCGGCGGGATCAGTGTTCTTTCAAATCAGGACGACGGTTCAAAAGCCACGCGCGCTCCCCTGCTGGGGCTGCTGCTGCTGCCGCCGGTGGAGCCCTGGTGAAGGCCACGTTCGAAGCCGAGGCGACCGGGGGATAACTCTAATTTTTGGAGTACAAATTTTGTGATGTTTTCGTGAATATTTGTTAATTTTTACTTGAATGTTTGCTAAATTTTTATGAATGTTTTTGAATTTTTCTGAATGACGAGGTGTGCAAAAAATTTCTGAGTTGTTTCCCCCTCGAGCTGAGGTCTCTTGCTTCTGGTCGTCGCGAGCCGTGCCCTTCCCGCCCTGCCGCACGCAGCCCCTCGGTGGCCCTGGTTCACACACACACATACACACACAGCCTCCGCCGCCGCCGCCGCCGCCGCCAACACCACCCTGTATAAAGCGCGCCGAGCAATTTTAATTTGGCCGCCGCGACTCCTTTTATCCCGGGGCCAGCACTTTAAATTCAGAAGGGTGCGGGTGGAGCAAAGGTGGGGTAGGGGTTGGGGTGCACCCGGCCCAAGCGGGGCGGGATACAAGGCGGCTCACACACACGCTCACACAAACACACACACAGCAGGGCCGGGACCCGGACCGCTCCCCTTGCCTCGATGGCCAGCACAATCCCGGCCCGGCCCAGCCAGGCCCAACTCGGTGGGGTATGAAAAAAAAAAAGAAAGAAAAGAGCCACCGGCAATCTGCCAATAAAATGTGCCCATCCGCGCGCCTGGAGTATTTCGCGAACCTGCTGGCTGGGCCGCCGGCCCGGCCGCACCCTGCAGCGAGGATGGAGCCGCTATGGGGCGGGGCGGGGCGGGGCGGGGCGGGGTGGGGCGGGCGGGGCGGGGCGGGGCGGGGTGGGGCGGGGCGGGGCGAGGCGGGGCGGGGCGGGGAGCGCGGCCGGTGATTGCGGGGGTTGCGCCGCCAACAACGGCCGTTATTTCCAGCCCACACAATAGCAGTTGACCCCGCAGTGCATTTTTCTCGCAGCCATTGATGCTCGTCCCGCGCCGCCTCCGGGCTCCGGGCCTCCTCGTCGTCCTCCTCCCGCACGGACGCACCCCCTTGCAGCCCCCGGGGCGCGCATCCCCCAGCGGGGGCGGCGCGGGCGTGAGTCACCTCGCGCGGTCCGAGCCGCCGCGTCGTCCGTCCGGCCCAGTAATAACGGGCTGCATGTGCATGGCGCGGGGGCGGCGCGGGGGCGGCGCGCCCATAAAGACATCCTGTATATTGTGAGGGCTGGGCGACGATTGTCGGCCGCCCCGCGGCGGCGGTGGGGGCGGCGCAGGGGCGGTGCAGTGGCGTTTACCTCCACCCCCGACGGCGCGGCGCCGCCGGCCTCCCCACCGCCACGCCGCGCCACGCCGCGCCATTCCCCGTGTGTGCAACGGCTGTAATATTGCTGAATTATACGGATCATCGTTGCTGTTTATGTGGGCCGGGCCGACCTGCATGGTGGTGCCGGGTGCCGGGGCCGCGTCTGGCCTCCAGCCCGCCACACCCCGCCCCGCCCCGCGCGCCCCCTACCCCCGACTACACCCGCGCTTTGATTTTTCCGCCGTCACCCCTCCCGCCTCCCGCCTCCCCCCTCCCCCCTCGCACATCCACATCCCGCGCGCCTTTGACTCCGCTGCTTGCAGCTTCCCTTTTGCCCACCTCCATCAGTCCTACCCCCTACCCCCTCTACGCCTTTTACCCCCCACCCTTACCCCCCCACTCCTGCGTGCATCCACCGAAGGTAACAAAGGGCAACGAAGCGCGAGACAGCAGAGGCGGCGCGGGGCGGGGGCAAAGCGGGGCAAAGCCATAGGGGTTGTTTTGAAAGGGACGGAGCGAAGCACTGCACGGAGGGGGAAGGGCGCGCGCGCGGAGGGATAGTGTAGCCGACTGATTCCGAAGATCACTCTCACGCCGCTGCGTCCTTGTCGCTCACACGGGGGCCGTGCCACCCCCAACATAGGGCGCCGCCATAGGTGCGACAAGGACGCGCGGCGGCACGAGGGCGATCCTCGGAATCAGACAACGGGAGGGGAGAGGCGGAAGGGGGACGTATACAGAGGGGGTTGCGGGGGCGGCGGCGCCGTTGAGCCACGACGATTTGACCGACGACGATTTGCCAAACGGCGCGGCCTGCTGCGGGTGCGCCTGCCCACGCCGGGCGGGCGGGGCGGGGCGCGGGGCGGGGCGGGGCGGGGCTGCTCTGGGGGGATTTGAACGGGAAGGGGTTGGCAGGAGCGGGCTGCCCGGCGGCCCGGGCTTGAAGGGATTGTACCCGCAGTGTGTATATACGATACGGCCCAGAGGGTGGGGGGGGGGGGGGGGGGGGGGGAGGGGAGGGGGCCGGAGACTCGTGCCGCTCTGCTCCGGGGATCAACCCCTGCTGGTTGCCACCCCGCCCCCCGCCCCCTCCCCCTGTTCTCCCGGCTGTTCGTGGCCCCTGTGAGTTGCGGGCGGCAGCACTAGCAGGGCGGTGCAGTGCATAAACCGAACACGGCTGCGCCCCGCCCCACCCCGCCCCGCCTACACGTAACTAACCGGGCCGTTCAGCAGAGCACACTTGGGCGCAGCAGCTCGCACACGCCTGCACACACACGCACACACACACACAGATACATATATACATACATACGTATGAAGCGCGCCGTGCGAAGCTGCTGCACGACGGAGCACAGCAAGCGAGGACAGGCCCACCAAACTTTCATACTTTTTTTTTCCCCTCCCTTCCGCTCATGTGGAATCTCCGCGAAGCGACCGCTCGGAACCGAACGAACACGAACGGCGAACGGCGAACGGCGGTACCCCCGCCCCCGCCATGCCACTGCCGCGCCAGCCGCACCGCGCCGGGGCGCTGCCGTATGTTCGCGGAATATTTCCATAGAGATAGACCTTGCCCTTTCTGCAGCACGCGCCCCTTCGTCTCTCTCCCTTTCTATCTCTCTCTCTCTCTTTCTCACTCTTACACGACGCCACCTCGCACCTCGGCGACGCGCGACCAGAGCGGCGACGTTCTTTTTTCTTTCTTTTTTGACATTTTTCTTTCTGCTTAATTCTCTGGAGAGGCTGTAGGTTGTGTTGTCGGCGCGGTGCAAGCACGTCTGCTTCACAAAGAGCAAAAAGGAAAATCTGAGCTCCGTAAACGGTTGGCACTGGACCGTAGGTACCCCCATGCAGGTGCCTGGTTCCCCGACGGTTAGGGTTCCCAAAATTGAAAGTTATGCTCATCAGTGACGCGGGCGCAAGGCGTTCGCGAAGTGGACTCGAAATATTTTAAGAAAGATAAATAATTAGGTGGAGCTTATGAAATATTTTGTGCGAGGGGTCAACCACTCTGGTAATCTTGTGTACACTTTCTCCCATTATAATTGTTAAGCACATCCTAATAAAATTCTCATGTATCGTTGCTTTTCAGATTGCTTCGGGTTTTCCCTTCGTTAAAATGTGCCAAATATGACATAAACTTCAAAGCTTCATCGCACTGTTGGTAATCACTTCGTACGCGTGCGTACGCCACTGTGGAAAATATTTCCGTAGATGTATAAAATATATTTTGTGATTCACGATGTACAACATATCTCGTACATGTACGACTTTACGCTTTTCGACTTTGTTGCTCACCAATCGATTCTGAGTTGATACGTATAGTTATAAAAATTTACAATATGAATTGTAATTGTACAAGACCTCTCATGGACAATAATTTTCCCGTACGCGGTACAGGAATTTCTGACAGTGGCTCCCCCTCGAATTTGTTTTCATTGATAAAAATGTTATGGAATTCATGAAATATTTTTATCGTAACTTAAAACATGTTCGTGGAACAGTCAAACTGATCACGCCCGGAGGGGACAAGTGGTTCGCGCCCCGCGCCTCCCTCGTGAAAGGCGAGGGCGAGGCCGCACTCCCTTGCGGTTTGCGTTCGCGATAGTCGTCAGAGTGGCACGGCGCGGCACGGCGCGGTTGTGTGCTGAAGATGAAAGGGGACAGCAGAAGGGTGGAACTGAAAACGGCTAATCGCACAGACGTCTTCCGCCCTGGCGGGACTCTGAGTGGGTAGGAGGTGGTGGTGGTTTGATGGCGGGGGGAGGACTCGGCGCCGCGAGGGGGCGGGAAAGAAGGAAAATTAGGAGTGTAGATGCAAAGCAGTCTGTCTGTGTACATTTCCTGTGTTCGTCGCCCTGCTCCCCCCCGCCCGGGCCCGGCCGGGCCGAGGAGGCGCTGCTCTTTCCCGGTGTCAGACGCTTAGACAGTTTTCACTGCTTTGTTCTCGCTGCAAAAGGTAAACTTTCATTTTCAAGTTAGGTAACCGAAACCAGTCCAAGAGTGGAGGAAAGACAACGACCGGGCGGGGAGTGGTGCGGGCTGCGCGCGGGGGAGGCGACATTGAGCGGGAGGCGTGGAGGGAGGGACGGAGAGCGGAGCAGAATAAAGAAGTAGAAAGGGAATTGAAAGAGATGTGGCAGTTTAAGGCGCAGTATGATGTTTCGGTGTTTTACGTGAATGGTTCCGGGGGCATTTGCACGCAACGCCTTTGATTCACTACAGTCTGATCTGAAAATCCAGGTTCAGGACAAATATGTATTTAACCAGATCTAGATATTGCCAAGTGAGATTTTTTTTCTTTTTCTTTTTTCTTTTCGTGTTCTGGTCTTGAATCCTTTTGTGTTCAGCGGACGCGTGGAGGGACGGACGGACCTGAACCGCGCCCTTTAATCTTTTATTTCCACACTCCCCTTTATCCTCTATTATTCAGTCGCACCGAAAATGAACAAGGACAATGATGACATCGCCTGCTGAAACCCGAGGCGAATACATAGCATGCGCTACTGGCGGGGGAAGACAGGACAGCGAAGCGCATGCAGAGAGAGAGAGAGAGAGAGAGAGAGAGAGAGAGAGAGAGAGAGAGAGAGAGAGAGAGAGAGAGAGAGAGAGAGAGAGAGACTCCCGCTGTTGCAATTACAACCGTATCACGTTGAGCGTCCGCAGCCGTCCATGCATTTCCCCCCCCCCCCATCCCCCCTTCCCGCTGTTGCCGCGGCCGGCTGTCGTCGCCGCATTTCCTGCGATACATCATTGATAGCATCGCGGGGCGATACGCTTCACACACACACACACACACACACACGAAGTCATCCGCCGCGCCTGTGAACGCGGCGTCCCGTCATCCAGGCCGCAGCAGCAGCCTCCGCGGTCCAGCGGCGGTATAGGCTGCTGTCGCGTGCCACTTCCGGTATACGCCATCTCATCTCCCGCGCACGCCGCCGCACCGCCGCACGGCACGCGCTGCAAAGCACGCTGTAGTATCAGAGCGTTTCACACGCTCGGACACACCTCGGAGCCGCACGTGCGCCCATCTCGAAATTTTTCTCAGTTCTATTTCGGGTTTTTGTTCATTGTTTTTCGACTTTCCGGATTTTTCTGTATCCTCTTTTACTTATTTTATATTATTCTAGTTTAAAATTTTTAAACGATTTTTTGGGGGGACCGCACAATTATTTAACTGTCGAGTTGAACACTCATAATTGTAAAATTAGCGAGTTTAACACTCGCAATTGCTCAACTCTGGGTTGAACACTTGTACATGTAAAACTGGGAGTTGCACAATTACAAGTGTCTAGCAGTTGCACACTTGGTTTCACAGTGTAGTCGCTTCGATTGCCGCCACAAGTCACGCATCTAACTACACGCTCGAGTCTGTTATATATTTTCTTCTTATTTTCTCTGGTTATTGCGTACTGATCCCTGCCGCGCCGGCAGCGATGTGCATAGGCAGGCAGTAGTATTGTCTGCGCGCTGCATGAGTGCGAGAGAGACGGGTATAGTAACTATGCACCGCGCTCGGCGCTCGCCCCGTGGGCTTTAATGCTACATGCGCACTCTGTGCACTCTGCAGTCTGATTCCGAGAATGGCACTCGTGCGCCCCCGTCCTTGTCGCACTCATGGGGCCTTCCCATCACCGACATAGGGCACCGCCGCATTGGTGCGACAAGGACGGAGACTCGCATGAGAGCGATCTTCGGAATCAGACGGCTCATGCTGCCGGCGCTGCGCCCCGCTGCAGTGCAATATTGTCATGTTGAGTAATTATTTTCGGAGCTGTTTTGTTTTGCGGGGCTTAATGCCACCCCGCGTCCCGCTCTGTACCGGGGCTCGCGTTACATGTCCCAGCGGCCCCACCGCGCCACCGTGCCGCGCGCAGACACACGCCACTGCGGGAAGAACAAGAGCCACAAGCAGCAGGGGGGGCGGCGGCAGGGGCTGCTGCAGGAGGAGCGGCGAGGGGAAACAACTCAGAATTTTCTGTGTACTAATGTTGTGCATTGTTAAGAATTTTTCTGAGATTTTATTGAACTTTTGATATTTTTGCAAAAATTTCATTTTTTTTTGGGGGGGGGGTGGGGGTGGGGGGGGTGATTATGTTTTTGAATTCTTAATGAATTTTCCTGAATTTTTCTGCATTTTCGGAATTTTTTGGTGTACATTTAGAATTTTTCTAAATTTTGTTGAATTTTAATGAATTACGAATTGTACAAAAAATCATAGTTGTTTCCCTCTCGGAGTTAGATTTTTTCCTTCTTTTTTTTTTCCAGAGAACGCGTTACAGCAGCCAGCAGCGCGGGCGCGGGTGGTGTGCCTACCCGCTGCAGCAGCCGTAAGGCGCCGCCGTGGCCCCCTGGGTATAGGCAGACCCGTAACACTGTAACGTGTTCTCTGAAACGCCCAGCACAGTATACACGGCGCAGCCGCGGCGCTTGCGCGCTCTCTCTCTCTCTCTCTCTCTCTCTCTCTCTCTCTCTCTCTCTCTCTCTCTCTCTCTCTCTCTCTCTCGCTCTCGCGCGGCCGGCGCCGCTCTATATCCACCCTCTCGCTCGCTCCTTATTCGCCGCTGCTGCTCCCCTACTAGCCAGCCGAGCCGAGCCGTGCCTTTGCGCCGGTGAGAAATAACGCAACTCAATTCTCAGCGAACTGTCCCCCCGGGCCGGGCCAGCGGGCGGGCAGCACTCCACCGCCGCCCCTGCGAGCCCCTGCGAGCCCCTGCGCGCCCCCCGCAACCACCCCCTCCCCTCGCCTCCTCCTCCTCTAGCCCCTACCCCCTCCCCTCCCCGCCTTCTCGTCTCGCCGCGCCGCCGTTTCGTGCCGCCCGCCCCGCGCCCCGCGCACTCCACCACCTACTACCTCCCGGCTCCCCCTGCGGCACAAGCCCGTCGACGCGACGTAGCAAATTATGAAGGCAGCATCCCCCCCGGCCTCCCCGCCCCGCCGCTGCTATAGCGTAATGGTGGCGTATGCGCGAGGCAGGAAGACGAGGTAGAGTTCGGGGAGGGGGAGGAAGGGGGATGGGCGGGGGGCGCGCGCGGCAGCCACAAGCTGGGGATGTCAACCAGATTATAAACTTTGAGGGGCATGTTAGGGCGGTGTGCGGTGCGGCGGGCGCGCCGGAGGGCGGGGCGGGGCGGGGCGGGGCGGGGCGGGCTGCCCAGCCCATGCAGAGGGAAGGGAACACAGGGCCCTCATCCTCGGGATGGCCTCGAATTACAGGCGCGAGCGCCATGACTTCTTGACAGTGCGCGTGGCAGTGGTGGTGGTGGTGGTGGTGGTGGTGGTGGTGGTGGTGGTGGTGGTGGTGGTGGTGGTGGTGGTGGTGGTGGTGGTGGTGGTGGTGGTGGTGGTGGTGGTGGTGGTGGTGGTGGTGGTGGTGGTGGTGGTGGTGGTGGTGGTGGTGGTGGTGGTGGTGGTGGTGGTGGTGGTGGTGGTGGTGGTGGTGGTGGTGGTGGTGGTGGTGGTGGTGGTGGTGGTGGTGGTGGTGGTGGTGGTGGTGGATTGTATACTGCGGGCGCGGTGCAGATGCGTCGCTGGCAGCGTCCCGACCCGGCCTGAGGCTCCAAGTCTGCAGCCCTCCGAGGCCTTCTTCAACTTCCCGGATTTGCCAACCTGAGTCAAAAAAAAATTTCCTTCCAGATGTACTTACTTATGCGTTTCCAAACCTGGTTGTAACGGTCGCAAGAATCATCCCCTTTGGCTGGCTGGCTTCGCAAGCGTTCGCCAAAGTGGTATGGTCGCGCAGGTGTTTGGCACGGCCCGGGGCCCGTGTCGCTTCCTACGGATCTTGAGCTTGAGCTTTCATCTGTATGCACGCGAAGGAGGTGGAGAGGGAGAGGGTAGAGAAAGAAAGGGTCGCGGCGTGCCTCGGCCGGCCCCTGGAGCGAGTGTCGCCGAGACCGGCGCGCGGTAACGCTTCCGAAGGGCGTCCCGGCTCTGTGTGTGTGTGTGTGTGTGTGTGTTGCGGGAAGGGGGGGGGGGGGCACTGCTGCCACCGACTACACGGCCCTTCCCTTCTCTACAGACAGAAAATGTATCGGGCGCAAGTGCCCTCCTGGGCGCCCTCCGCGGCCCTTGCCCCGCCCCACCACTCCCCGGACTACAGAGTGCGTCGTCCCGGTCCAGGGCCGCACCAGAACCCCTGGCAGGACTCGCCGGCGCTTCAGTAAGGCAAAAGATTAACAGGTCCGCCCCTGCACGACCCTCAGCCTCTGCCAGGCTGCTGCCCGCTCCACGCTCTATTCCACGTCTCATCCAAGATTCACCGGGGGGGGGGGGGAATTCTCGCGCGATGACACTTTCCCCCTGTACCTACGCAGAGGTGGTGAGAGGAAGGAATTGTCGCAGGGAGGAGAGCGCTCTTCTGAATCAGTCTGCAGGCGCAGCTTGCCACCCAGCCGTCTGGTTCCGAAGATCGCTCTCGCGCGCCTCCGTCCTTGTCGCACTCATGGAGCCTTGCCACCCCCAACAGCGGGCACTGTCATGATTGCGACGAGGACGGAGGTACGAGAGCGATCTTCGGAATCAGACGGCTGTCCGGCATACGCCGCTGCGCCTCGCGTTGAGTTGATGCGTTTTTCACGCCGCGGCTCTCTGCTCTCTCGCAGCAGCGGCCAGGCTGGAGGCTGGGTTAGATCACCGAAAAGCTCAGGTATTTAAAAAAATAAAAATAAACATTGAATTTAAAAGGCTGGACGGACAATACAGCACCGGGTGTTCCTTGAATGCGTAACAGTGTTGCGGGATTGCATAATACTCCCCAGGGCTTCAGGGCCCATGGCGCCTTACGGGCGAATGGGGTAGGCAAATCCTCAAGACTGTGACGCATTCATAGACACATACCCGGTACATTATTTGGCAGTCAGAAATTCCTACATACCGCGCCAAAAATAATGGCAGACACCAAGAAGCTCGGCAAGAGGGAGTGTTTTCTCGCCGCGCGGCCGCCTCCGTCTTCCTAAAGCCTGGGGTCATTAGACAACAACTTCTGTATCAAATTATTCCCTGGGCCGGGCGGGGCGGGGCCGGGCAGGGCCAGGCAGGGCAGGGCCGGCAGCTGATTTGCTGCCCCTCCG
This sequence comes from Frankliniella fusca, assembly GCA_029379305.1. Lineage (NCBI taxonomy): Eukaryota > Metazoa > Arthropoda > Insecta > Thysanoptera > Thripidae > Frankliniella > Frankliniella fusca. The sequence goes on from JAHWGI010001411.1 coordinate 2,731,530, forward strand.
CTCTGCTCCGCACCCGCCCGCGGCTCTGCACGGGTCCAACCCTTTCCCTGGGTCCACCCCGCCCCGCCCCTCGCGGAACTCTGCCCCCGGGGGCGACGGCGGCGCGGGGGGCGGCCGCCTGGCCCTGCTTCGCCCCGCCCGCGTGCGCGGCGCGCGCTCTTCAAATTGAGTCACGCAGGCAAGTCGCCGCGGCGGCGGGGCGAGCCCGCGAGCCGAGCGCGGCAGTGTATATACTGATTCCGAAGAGCGCTCTCCTCGCTCTGTCTCTCTCGCACCAGTACGGCGCGCCCCGTGAGTGCGAGAGAGACAGAGCGAGGAGAGCGCTCTTCGGAATCAGTCTGCAGGGCCGGGCGAAGAGGGTTGGAAGACGCGCGCGGGGCGAGGCCAGGGTTGGGAAGGGCGGAGGCCTTTGCGATGTAAACGGTGTGTGTGATTTAAAATACACAAAACATTATGCAGCTGGAATATGTCCCTGGGGCAGGGTGGGGGTGGGTGCGGGGGCGGGCGGCCCGCGGCCTTGCCCGCAAGGCGAGGCCTGGCCGCGCTCCCGTACCTCTGGAGGGCGACTCCGCACAGTGGTCTCGTCTCTCTGTCCTTGTCGCACTCATGGAGTATATATGTGTAGCCGGAAGGAGCGAGAGAGAAGGCACTACTAAACGCAGTTCGGAATCAACCTGCGGCCGCGGCGCGGGGTCCTCCAGACCGGAACCGGAGCGGGGCCCAACCGGGCCGGGCCGGGCCCAGCACCCCCCGACCCCTACCCAACGCGCTACGCGCCGCCTTATTTGAATTCGCCACCGCAATCCAGGATGCCCGCCTGCTTCCCTATCCTGTAGGGCGTAAGGGAGGGGGGCAAGGGAGAGAGACAATCTTCTGGCAGCCCTCAATGTCGCAGACTACCAGCCCAGCCCAGATCTGCCCGCTCTTTTAAAAGCAATGCAAGGAGAATTGTTTGGGGGCTTTATAACCATTTATGACATTTACCTTTGTATTCTCTTAAAACTCAGTTGTACTTCCAAAGTCGTCTGCTGCGTCAGGAAGGGGTACCATTCACATTCTGTGGCACACAAACGCTCGCACTCGGTAACTCGGTATACCCACCCAAGCTGAGCGTGCATGCACCTCACCGCGCCCCGCCTCGCCCCGGTGGTACCACGCCCCGCCCCGCCCCGCCCCGCCCCGCCCCGCCCCGCCCCGCCCCGCCCCGCCCCGCCCCGCCCCGCCCCGCCCCGCCCCGCCCCGCCCCAACCCTCCGCGGTCCAGTCCTGCCCAGTCCAGCCCAGCCCTCTGCTGCCGGCTCACCTCCGGTTAATCGCTTAATACTTTGATCCTCCTCTCTCCTCGCCATTGTGAGAGGCCGGGGGCCGGGGCGCGGAGCAGACCAACGCACAGAGAAAGGGGCACAACACTGCCCGGGTAAAAATTCCGCTCGAGCAAAAGCGAGAGGACTTTTCATTTCGCAGCCAACATTCATCCACCCTGTTCCCCGCGGCCGCCGCTAGCCGCCCCGCGTCCCCCACCACGCTCGCTTCATATTCTTTTGTATCCATTTTATCCCACTTGTAGTTCTAAAACGCCGCGGGTTGGTGGAATGTGAATATCATGCGCACACCCCGCAGAGCGCCACACTCACGAAAGCACAATTTAAATTTAAAAAAAAAATGTAAAAAAACAACAACACAAAAACACATCTTAAATTACTCTGTCTTCCCATCGTACCGGTTGTTTCAGAGAACACGTAACACGTATGACGGGGATTCCTCATTCGGTCCAGCTCTAAGGCCCTGTAGCCCCTCGGGTGCAGGCGGATCCGCCCTAAACACTGTTACGTGTTCTCCGAAACTCCCGACGGTAGACAGATATTTTTTTTAATCAGTGAAACACCAGGAGTACTTGTGGATGAGAATTTGGTCAGAGATGGGTCCGATTCATCTAAAGAAAACGCTTCTAAAACAATTCACATCGCTAATTTCCATCGAAGTATTTTCAATCTAACAGAATACGGCAAAATTTCTATCTAAGAGAAATGCATCTAGTTTTTAGAGGCAAATTACTCGAATGCAGCAAGAAGTGAAAATGCTTCTAAGACCAACCAGAGTTTCGATTCTAAGAAAAATCAGTGGAAATATGCATCAAATACACCTCTCCTAAAATAACTGTAATTTGACCTCTAACAGATTTGCATCTAAAAAAGGGAGTGTTTTACCTCTAACATATTTGCATCTAATGAAACACAATACTAGGTATCTGAAAAACCCCGAGAATGTTTTCTCCGGCCCTTTGGTGGCCCTGCCCTTCGGAGCACACGGGTTGTCCGACCTTCTTTTTGTCCAGCCTCGGGAATTTTGCGCCCACCACCGTCACACGTTTCTTTTTGTCCGACCTGGCACTCGGGGTGTGATAGTTATTTTTTTTTCTGTCCGACCTCGATTTTTCGGACCCCAACGAACCGTACGAGTCGCCTGCTATCCTCTGCAATTGCAGCTCGATTGTCCGACCTGATGATTTCCTCAAAATCCAAAAAAGTGCCTTTGCTTTTTTCTGACCTTGTTTACACGGGTAAAGTGGAGAAGGAATAGGTATGAATAGGTATCATGGTCGGAGCACACCTCAAAATCAATTTTTTTTTTTTAAAGAGCTATTTAAAAAAAATTGAAAAATTGGTAGGCCCCTACCTAACTCGCAGCCTGCGAGCCCCGCCTGCTTAACTTCGGAGTTCTGATGGGATCCGGTGTGTTCCAGGCGACCGCCACCCCGCGGGCACGAGAAGTCCTCTCCACTTCGGGGAGAGTCCCCGCTTAAGGCTGGCGGCCTGTCAGGCCCGCCGTACTACCCTATTTAAACAGCGCCTTGAAGCCGTAGGTAGCATTTCAGACCAACGACTGGGCACCACCGGACCGCATGACCGGTCAGTGGGAGGTAGAGGCAAGGCAGGACGATAGAGGGGGAGAAAAGCAGAAAGAGAAGTTTTTGCGGAAGAGTAAGCGTACGGTTGGTTAAACCTGTACTGACCCGCTCCCGCACAGGTCATGGAAAAGCTGTTTACTAAGGAGCCAGATTCATAGGCCTTACTTCCCCACGAGGGACCACCCCCCGTGGCATGGGACGGAACTTCCTGACAACTCGCTTTCGCTGCCAGTGAAGAACCTACCTGGGAATTGAACCCAGGCCCCAAGTGCCGAGTCTCATGACACCCCGCGGCTTTCGTGGTACTTATACCACTAGACCGTCGGCGATTCCACGGGGGAGCTCCGTTGAAATGGGGGGTTTGAATTCCACTCCAGGCTGCTGTGCTCGGAAAAATTTATATTTAGCAAGATTCGAACCTGGGTTCCGCGGCTCGCGGGACAACACTGAGCCATCACGGCTACGACGCCACGGAGCACATGCCTGCCCACAAGGGGTGACGCTGCGAAGAGCCGTAGTCGCCGACGAACCTGTACCGGTAGCGACATCAGTACGCCTGCTCTCCTTGCTGAAACAGCCCAGCCGCGTGGCAACTTTGGTATGCGCATCGGCACCCTTATGAGTACTGGGTGGGTACAGGTTCGAATACCGATCACATAAATTGTTTTTTCGAAGAAGCTTTGTCTCTTTCAGTTGCCCGAGGCACAAGGACAGTGGAAAAAAGGGATTAAGTTCGTAAAAAATAAATCAAAACAAATCCGCACTCGACATTGATGTCGTCACCGGTGAAAGCACGAGTTGGACAAAGGTTCTAATACCACCCTGCTTTTTCTTCTTTTTGTTTCTTTTTATCAGTACGTAGTGTGACGGTGGTGGGCGCAAAATTCCCGAGGCTGGACAAAAAGAAGGTCGGACAACCCGTGTGCTCCGAAGGGCAGGGCCACCAAAGGGCCGGAGAAAACATTCTCGGGGTTTTTCAGATACCTAGTATTATGTTTCATTAGATGCAAATATGTTAGAGGTAAAACACTCCCTTTTTTAGATGCAAATCTGTTAGAGGTCAAATTACAGTTATTTTAGGAGAGGTGTATCTGATGCATATTTCCACTGATTTTTCTTAGAAGCGAAACTCTGGTTGGTCTTAGAAGCATTTCCACTTCTTGCTGCATTCGAGTAATTTGCCTCTAAAAACTAGATGCATTTCTCTTAGATGGAAATTTTGAGCTTTCGTGTTAGAAGTTAATTGTGAGTTGGCATCATATCCATCTAAACATGATTAGATGTATTTCTTTTAGATTTATGGGGGCGCGCCCTTTGGTCAGGGAAAGGCGTCGACGCGCGTCACGACGGCGCACACTCCATCCCATCCCATCGCATAAGGCCGCGGCTCAATTCACTTATCGCCGGCGCAGGGCGGCCGGCGCTCCGCCACCACCGTTGTGTGTTTGTTATTGGCGCGTTATTGGCGGCGAGGGTGAAAGGGAAAGCCCCCCTCCCCGCCCCCCTCACTTTACCCCTGCCGGTTGTATCGGCAGGTCGGCTACCCTGGCGGGCGGGGCGTGGCGAACGGGAGGGAGATGTGTTTGACCTGTTGACCGCGCCCGCCCCCCGCCCCGCCCCGCCCCGCCCTGCCCCGGCGCCAGCCGCTGCTGCCCCGGCGCCAGCCGCTGCTGCCCCGGCGCCAGCCGCTGCTGCCCCGGCTGCTATTGCCCGGCGCACCAGGCTCCACCACACGGTCATTTACCCCCTCATCCCTTTCGGCCCTTCCGTACGGTGCGCGCACCCCATGTCCCCCTCCCCCCCCCCCACAATCCGCCTTCACAACCTGCTAGCCTCGCCAATCGCTTATTCTACGCGCCCCAGGCCAGCGGCTGCCGGTCCGGACGCTCGCCCAACCCCGTTCCGCTTTTCCTTCCTTACCCTCTCTCTCTCACTCACTAAAACACAGACTCACACTCACTCTCTCTCTCTCTTTCTCCCCCCCCCCCCCCTTAGCCCTCCGGTAACAAGCGCTCCCCGTGAGTCTACGACAACACTCCAGTCATTTCATTGATTTGCGGTTAACGTACAGAGTAGAGAGGGGGAGGGGGCGGTGGCGGAAACTATTTTGGTGGGGAAAGGGGCGCCCGTAGCCCACTAGCAGCGGGGGGCTTAGCGTCTATAGCCGAATCCCGTGCCGGACGTTGGTGCGGGGTGAGTCGGGGCGGGGCGGGGCGGGGCGGGGCGGGGCGGGGCGGGGCGGGGCGGGGCGGGGCGGGGCGGGGCGGGGCGGGGCGGGGCGGGGCGGGGCGGGGCGGGGCGGGGCGCACGGTGGGTCTGCTGCTCTTGCGGGACCCACCCCATCCATACCACCACCACCACCACCACCGCACACACCCCTCTCTCCTTTCTCCCTCGCTCGCGAGAGGGGCGGACCATAACAATGACGTCGTGTTGTGCCGCTAGACCGCACACGTTATTGCCAACAATGACTTCCGTTTTATGGACGGCGGCGGCCCTCCTGGCCCTCCTGGCCCTGGCCGCCCCGCCCCGCCCCGCCCGTCGACCATCTGCGCCGTCTCTCTTACTCCCACCCACACTCGCGCCCCACTCGCTGCTGCCTCTCTCTCTCTCTCTCTCTCTCTCTCTCTCTCTCTCTCTCTCTCTCTCTCTCTCTCTCTCTCTCTCTCTCTCTCGCGCGCGCGAGTTCAGCAGGTGAGCGTGGCGCGTTGCACCAGCACTTGTACTGAATACACAATTATTTATCCCTCCGCGGCCGCCGCTGCGCTCGCGCAGAGCTTTTCATTATTTGCCGCGCGCACATTGTGTGGCTGGAGTGCTTTAAGGGTGCGGCGCGGCGGGGCGGGGTGAGTGAGCGCGCAGGTGCGGCCGGTATAGCGTTATGGCTGCGCCCGGCCCCCCAGCCCGGACAGTAGAGTCTGATTCAGAAGAAGGCGCCCTCCCCGCTCTGTCTCTCTCGCACCTACTCGGCGGCGCGCCCCAGGAGAGACAGGGCGCGAGGAGAGCGCTCTTCTGAATCAATCTGCTGCGGGCTATGCAAGCGCGCACGCGCGGGACCGTAGCGTTGGCGTACAGCTGTCCGAGGATGGTCTCGCCGCACGCAGAGTTTTTCAGTCGGGTCGGGTTTCGAATCTGAACTTCGTTCAAAAGAGGCAGTAAGTGCAAGCGGGACTCACGAACTCGAATCCGTAGTCTTTCGCTCCACCATTCATTTACCCCCTTCCCTCCACCACAATTTCTTGGCAATATAGTATATTTTCACTCTTTCAAAATCAATTCATTTTCAGCGCATCCACCCGGCTCTGGTACCAGGGGGTTACGGGTATATTTTTGCTGGTTCGAGAGTAGTTTCTGAGAGATTTTTAGTGCCCCATGGTCTCACTTAGCCACTGTGAAAAATACTCGTAAGGGTTACGGGAAAATTTTACATGATAAAAGTCGTAAAATTACAATTTGAAATTGTAAATTTACAAGCACTCCGTATCGACTTGGAATTGACCGACGAGCAAGAATGGGCAGTCGTAAATTTACGACATATTTTGTAAATCAAAATTACAAAAAATATCGTAAATTTACGAGGATAGTTTTCACAGTGGCCTGCTACCTAGCACCAGGCACATACCTATCCCGGAAGGGGCTGGTACCAGGCTGTTGTTACGCACAATGGGCAGGTCCCGGTGGATTTCCTCGTTCTCGTGACGCACTCTAGCCAGCGGCCACGGGGAATAGAGCGGACGGGACGGCCGGGCATGCCTATACTGTCCGGGACTTTGGGCCCCGGACCTCGTGCTCCTCTAAATAATTATTCGTTTCAATTTCAACCCCCTCCCGCCTCTCGCTCTCTCTCTCTCTCTCTCCCCCAGGCAGTAGGCAGTGGAGCGTGTACGCCGGACTGGGCCGGTGTGTGGTGCCTCATCGATAATCCCCTGACTCCCATTGCCACATGCTCGCCGCGCCGCGCCGCGCCACGCCACGCCGTACCCTTTCCCCTCTATAAACGCAAATCCGGCGGCGGCGCGCAGGTCCACGTGGCCCAGAGGAATCGCCCCGCTCCGCTCTCCGCCCCGCTCTCCGCCCCGCTCTCCGCCCCGCCTCCCTCTCCCCCATTGATGATGGCAATGAGTCGAAAACTCATTACGGGGTTTTCGTTTCACTTGTGCGGCTCCCGGGCCCGGGCGGCCACGGGGCCACGGCGCCGCGGCTCCACATGAACCCTAAACCAAACTCATTTCACTCGAAGTCTATTGCCCGAATAATCGCTGCGGTAGGGATCAATCCGATATATATTTTTTCCACAGTTTTTAAATGGTTTATTTGATATACTGTGAAGTTTCCAGGAACCACTCACTTTTTCCTATCCTACCAAAACTCGCCCCAAGTGAACATTTTCAAAACAAAAAATTATTATTTAAAAAAAATAAAATAAAACAATCTTAGCATGTTGCAATGGAAACGAGAAATCTCTGAGGAACTCCCTTTATTTCGGGAAAACTTTGCTGGGTAGTCAGTTAAGCTGTGACACCCTGCGCCGGGGCCAGCAGTCTACGGGTCAATGCGGGGCCGCATTACGCGAGGGGGAAACCACTCTGAAATTTTTATACACCTCGTAATTCAGAAAATTATAAAAGATAGGAAAAATTCAGAAAAAGAATTCAAGGAAATTCAGAAAAAAACAGGAAAGCTCAGGAAAACTCACACAAATTTCGGAAAAATTTAAACAAAATTGCACAAAAAAAACTACAGGAGAGTTCTCAAAAAATCACAAAATCTGTTCACTAAAATCCAGAGTTGTTTCCCCTTCGGCACTACCCCTCCTGCGACTCGGCACACATGCCCGCTCCTCGTCGGGGCCGGTTCATAGTGGTCGGGCCGTGGCCAGGGCCGGTCTTCTGGTCCCGGCGGAGCTCGCCTCGGCTAATCGGTCAAGTGCTGTCGCCTGTATAGCGCTGCAGGGCCTCCTAGTAGCCTCGCAGTGAGGCCTCACCACGCCGCCCAACGGCTTACATGCCGGTGAGATTTTGCAGCGGGGGAGTAGAGGTAGCAGGGGTAGGGGGGGGGGGGGGGCAACTCTACAGGGGACACACAGCCGACCTAGCAAAGCTGCTTGATGTAGGTACCGAGAGCGTCTGGCGGCCCCGCCCCACCCCGGCCTGGCCATCCGCCTCCGGCCTGCGTCCAGGATCAGGGAGCAGAGAGGGTAGGTAGGTGGGTAAGGTATTAGTGGAGCTGGGGCATATTAAATACTTCCAGGCTCCTTCAGCAGGACCGGTGAGCGGTTGTGTCGGTCGGAGAGAGTGCGAGAGAGCGCCCACCCCCCACCCCGTCGACCCCCTGAACCGGGCAGAGGGTGAGGGTTCCTTCACCCCAAAGTCAGTGTACCCCCTGAAACAAAATCAGAAAAAAAAATGTTGAAATCAGGAAAAAAACAGCAACAATCAAGGAAAATTACGAAAAACTAGTAAAATCAGAAAAATCTGTGTGCACTTGAATTTATGGTGGAGGACCCCTCGGGGCAGGGCGAGCCCCCCATTTCACAGGGAACACGTTATCCCGCGCCGCGGTTGCCGCAGCGGACCGCCCTCCCCCCTCCTCCCCGCGGCCCGCTGCGACCAGCAGCTCAACCAGCCTCACCAGGACCTCTGCGGCGGGCCGCGCAGCCCTAATCAGCAGCCCTAATCCGTCGCGGCTGCGGGCAGCAGCGGGGCAGCCCTAATCCTACATTAGCAGGTCTCAGTGGCCGAGCGCGGGCCGACGCGCGCGGCTCTCTATGCTGCTGATGGTTCTGCTACTCCTTCCTCCCCTGCGGGTCTATCTGCCCGAGCGACGCAGCGCACCCAGCGCACCCCAACCACCCGGCCCCGCCCCGCCCCGCCCCGCCCCGCCCCGCCCCGCCCCGCCCCGCCACTCGTGGCACAAGCCGGAGGACCAAATGGTTAACACAATCACCAACTTTTACATTCAGCTGCAGGCGAGCCGCGTTAGCCCGCCCCGTCCGGCCGTGCGAGGCTGCTGCGAGGCCAGTAAGGTGATTCCGAAAAGTGGTTTTCGTCTCTCTGTCCTTGTCGCTCTCATAAGGCACCTTCACGAGGACGAAGAGAGAGAGATGACGCTACTAAACGCTGTTCGGAATCACCCTGCTGCTGCTGCTGCTCCGCCTTTGCGCCCCGCCTCTGCCGCCCGCCCGCTGCACTCGCCCTAACCTGGTTAACGTTTCGCTGCAAACGGACGAAACTTTCCCTCTGCCGCGCCGCGCGACGGCCAGCGGCAGTACAGGGCGGCGGTAAGAGGACCCCGCCAGGGCAGAGCAGAGAGCCGGCCCGTTTGCCGCTTCCCGAATTCAGCCGCGCCTGCGAAATTGAATTATTCCGCAGGCTGGACGCAGAAATGCAGAGACGCGAGCGCGCGCGCTGACTTCTCGCACTGCAGCAGCAGCAGGAGTGCGACAAGGATGGGGGCGGCCAGGAACAGGGTGGCGAGCGGGGCGGGGAGCTTATGTTAGGGGAGCGACCTGTCACAGGATCAATATTGTGCTGTGACATCTTGATCCACAAACAGCGACCCGCCGCGCGCTTGCTGTTGCTCTCTCTCTCTCTCTCTCTCTCTCTCTCTCTCTCTCTCTCTCTCTCTCTCTCTCTCTCTTTCTCTCTCTCGCTCCGTCTCCCTCCCCCTTCCCGCGCCCATCTCTCTGTCTCTGCCATCTCTTTCTCGGTGAGTGAGCTGGTGGAAGAGAGCGCGAGAGAATGACAGGGCGGGGAGGAGACACACACAGCAGTCGTGGGCTCGCTCTCTCAGCTGGTGTGATGATGAGTAATCTAAACCCTTCACTGCCACGTATGTATTATACGTATATATACCTTAAGCTCTCGGCATTACTTCTCCTCCATTCACCCTGCTTGCACTCCTATCTCCCTCCGACATCCTCTCTGGGTCTGTTTCTCTCTCTCTCTCTCTCTCTCTCTCTCGTGCACGTACCGTAAGTCCCGCGCGCCGCCCAGCAGATCCATCAGTGCCGTGCACCGCATCCCTCTCTGCATGAGTAATGAGCGCGTGCGGGGTACGGGGCAGCTAAGCGATGCACTCCGCTGATCCTTTGCTGCTGCTTCTGCGGCTGTGTGACGTAAATGAACCTCCACTCAGTCTCTCTCTCTCACTTTCTCTCTCATCCCTACCTTTCTCTCACTCTCTCTCTCTCTCTCTCTCTCTCTCTCTCTCTCTCTCTCTCTCTCTCTCTCTCGCTCTGCCTTTCTTTCTCCCTCGCGCTCTTTATACATATTGCATTGTTTCTTTGCGGCGCGCACAAGTCAGCCCTGATAATGTTGTCCCCCGTCTGTTGCAGGGGGTCGTGGCCCGAAGCGTGGAGGAGGGGCGTGGCGTGGCGTGGCGGAGTGAGGCATGTTCGACAGTGATGCATGGATGGCGTATCTCGACGATACTGCGTCCCGCCCCGGCTGTATGAGGGCTCTGCGTTCAGACACAAGAGTTTTCTTATTCTCTGCCATCCGTTCGTCCTCTGAGCCCTTCCTGCCTTTGCGTCAGTGAGTTAGTGTTTTTTTTTTCTTGATTTTTTTTTGCTGGATTTTGTTGTTGTTGTTGTTGTTGTTGTTGTTGTTGTTTTGAATCTGTGCTGTTACGGGTGCATTATTGTGGCATGCCCGCAAGCTCCGAGACCGAGGGTGAAATAACAACTCGCGATAAAAAAAAATATTCATCAAAAGTCAGAAAAATTCAGAAAAATTCTCAATTAGCTCATAAAAATTAGCTCATAAAAATTCGCAAAATTCAAAAACATATCAGGAAAATTCACAATTATAAAAAATGCATCACATTCACGAAAAAAAATATCCAAAAGTTCAATGAAAATCTAGAAAAATTCACAAAATCTCTCCACCAAAATTCAGAGTTGTTTCCCCAAAGACCGAGACGCTGCAGAGATGCCCTCGAGGGACTCAGACGCTCGGTCAGCCTCAAACATGTCATGGGACGGGCTGGGGCTGGAGCTGGGGGTTCTGTACGATGATGATGTATGGCGCATCGCGCAGTTATGACGAAAAGCGAGTCCGATTCTCGCGCTGCAGCCAGGACGAGGAGGGCATGCAGCAGTGTCGGATCGAGTCGGGGTCACTCTGGCAAGGATGATGGGACGACGAATGGTATCAGATCAAACGGAAAATAAATGAGGTGGAAACAGGAAAAAGTGCGGGGCCGTCGTGTAAGGGCAGGGCATCTGAGGTGCCATTTTGTGATGCTGCAGCTATGGCAGAGGCGGGGCAATAGGTAGCGTCGTTTTTTTTAAGCAGAGGCGGGTCGAGGTAGCGTCGCGTTTTTTTCTTTCTTTTTTTTTTCTGTTAGGGAGGTCATGCTCATGCACAAACCCCTGTCAGCCAGCAAAAATCCGTCAAGTCCACATTATCCAATGTGGCCGAAAAAGGCTTCGCGTGCTTGATGTGGGCAATGGCAAGCTCAACCCCTTGACTTACACATTAACGGCATCTTTGATCAAGCAGTCGTCAAGAAACGTTCATAGAAATTACAAGCTGAGCGGGTACCTACTGCGAGGCCTGCCGCTCCTCTCATTTCCACATTTCCACCACCCGCTGTTTCCTCCGACGGTCCAAACAGCGTCAAAACAGCTGAGTTTGAATCCAAAATATTCACCCAGGAGAGGGTAAGAGAGGGAAAGGAGAGAGGGGAAGAGTTTGATTTCGATTTAGTGACGGATTCATAAAGGAGAGAGGGGGGAGAGGGAGAGAGGGGTAGGAGTGGTACTAGAGAGGCCGGCAGCCCTTAAATTTAAACGAGTGGAATTTAAGACACATTTTAGCACTTTTAATCGCGGAGGAGAGCGCACAGAATGCGTAGTTGGTCAACATTGTCTTAAATCAACCCCCAAAAAAAAAAAAAAAAAAAAAAAAATTGGAGAGATTTTTGAGGTCAGCCGATCTAAACGCGCACCAATATTTTACGTCAGACAAATCCGAACTGATTTTTCACCTTGGACTCAAGTTAAGACTCATATTGTAAAGATAGCGAGCTTCAGTCAGAGGCCCCGATTCATCCCGCCACGCTCCGCCACGCACCCTGCTCTGCGGGGGCGCGCCACATGTGACACCCCGACTGGGTTGCGAAAATTTTGAACGTAGCGTCAAAATACCCTGATTACTATGCCAATTTTTAATAATTTCACCCCTCTTTAAACAAAATATTCAGAGTTGTAGGACAATTTTGAGGAGAGGGGACTTTCCCCAACCTCCACTTCCTCGACAGTCAAAATTGTCGTAGAAGCACCTGACTTTTTTTAAAAAGAGGGGTGAAAGGCTGATGCTTGATCCAAAACTCTGTTTTGTTTGTTGCTAGTTTCAAAATTTCAGAAAACTTGCGTCAAGACTTTCTATTCATTCATTGCACCTTTCGTCCGCTGCCGATAATATCAAGGACAATATATAGAATGGACCCGGAATGGCCTATCCCCGCTGTAGTGGCTTTACAACCCCCCGTGTCATACCTCCGTTGACAGACCGACCGTCACTTCGGCTGCATTCGGCGAGACTTCGGCAGCTTCGGCAGCGGCTTCGGGCCCGCCGGGGTCCCCATCCCACTAGGCTGGGGAGGAGGGCACGAGAGGACCGCTGACGGATGGCCCGAACGCCTGCCGAAGCTATCCCGAGCGCGGCCGAAGCGACGGTCGGTCTGTCAACGGGTCTCTGACGAGAGGCTTGTAAAGCCACGCGGAATCGGAGGCATTCAGGGTCCATCTTATATATCGTCCTTGGATAATATATGCGCAAGCTGAGTCGGGCGGCCGGGCGGACCCCCGCAAGAAAGGACCCCCGGCCCCGGCCCCGCCCCCGACCCGAACCTTTTTCTTTTGTGTGTTGGTGTGGGAGGGTCATCTCCAGAGGGGAGCAGGTAGCGCACACGAAAATCTTGGCGAGAAACAGAACCCGTGTCTATAGGCTTCGCGTTTTGCGCTTTAGCGCACGCGAAGCCTAATAAGGACTGTTGCGCTGCTCAGCTCAGTCCGCTGCTCTCCCCCGCCCAGCTCTCCTCGTGCTTACAAGGCGACTCTCCTCCACCGCACATCATGTCACATTACTCGTGAATAAAGCATATTTTTGGGGGTCTTGTTTCGCTGCCTTTTTTATTGTTATTTTTTTCTCTTTTTTTTTCCTCTTACTCAAGCGTCCCCAGGCTGGGACTCCCTGGGGGGCGGGAGAGTTTGGCGAGCTGTCGAGGGAGAGGAGAGAAGACGTTTGAGGTGCGAGGATGGAGAGAGCGAGCGAGCGAGAGAGAGAGAGCGAGCGAGCGAGAGAGAGAGAGAGAGAGAGAGAGAGAGAGAGAGAGAGAGAGAGAGAGAGAGAGAGCAGGACGGAGCGTGTTGCACACGGGGCTGAACATGAACCACCTGTCGGTTTCCGGAACCCCGCGCATCCCCTACTGCTCCGATAATGCTATTACGGTCTTGGGTCTCTCTCTCTCTCTGCTCTGTCTCTCTCACCACGCTGCATTCGTTGGTTGAGTTATGATATCGGGTGTCCTTTTTGCCACAATGCGCACTCCCCGCCTGCCCGGCCCGGCCCGGCCCGGCCCGGCCTCCCGCACCGGGAGCGGGAGTGGAAGTGACACCCTGCTGCACAATGAGACAAATGGACGGAATAATATAAAAGGTTTTGCGATAGCGGCGCCGGCGGCGCGCCAGTATAGTCGGCCTGCCTGTAGGCTGATTCCGAAGAGCCCTCTCGTACCTCCATCCTTGTCGCACCTGTGGCGGTGCCCTATGGCAAGGCCCCATGTGAGTGCGAGAAGAACGTCGTTGGCGCGAGAGCGATCTTCGGAGTCATCAGACGGCTGATCCGCGGCGTATCCAAGGTGGATAGAGGACGGTGGCGGCACTGCGCTGCCAGCCGCTCACCAAATCTGTCCCAAGCGCCGAGCGCAGCGTTGCCTACTGCCCAGGATGAGGGGCCGGCCGCGCCACAGCGCGCTATGGCGCGCGGGTGGTTTATCGCTCCTAGCGCCGTTCCCTTTGATTTTAGGTGGGGGGAGTAAGCGAGCCGATTGTAGGGCATGACATAGGCTATCGAATGAGCTGTCGCACGTCTCGATCGGACTTCTCGTTTGAGAGTGGCATCGGTGTAAGTAACTCGTCGGAGACGGGTTTTTCGCCGCGGTCGCGGTTTTTCGCTTCTGGAGCCTTTGCCGTTGATTTTTTGTAGGGGGTCAAAGCGAGGCGATTGTAGGGCATGCTTTGAGCTTTCTATCGAGCTATCGGCCGTTTTAATCCGACATCCCGTTTAGAAACGGCAAGCGTAATTGTAACAGCCGACGACGCGGTGGGCCGCGCGCGCCGCTCTCGCCGGCCGGGTCGCTCGGGTTTGCGCAGATGTGCGAAACAATTACGCTTGCCGTTTCTAAACGGGATGTCGGATTAAAACGGCCGATAGCTCGATCGAAAGCTCAAAGCATGCCCTACAATCGCCTCGCTTTGACCCCCCACAAAAAATCAACGGCAAAGGCTCCAGAAGCGAAAAACCGCGACCGCGGCGAAAAACCCGTCTCCGACGAGTTACTTACACCGATGCCACTCTCAAACGAGAAGTCCGATCGAGACGTGCGACAGCTCATTCGATAGCCTATGTCATGCCCTACAATCGGCTCGCTTACTCCCCCCACCTAAAATCAAAGGGAACGGCGCTAGGAGCGATAAACCACCCGCGCGCCATAGCGCGCCGTGAGCCGGCCGGCCGGACCTCCTGGGCAGTGGGCAACCCGGCGGGCGACTAACGGGCCGCGTTTCGGCGGCCGCTTGGGCAGGGCGGATGGCCTGTAGTGCCGCCACCGTCTTCCATCCACCTTGGGCGTATCTCATCGTGTCCTCGTTAGAGGAAGGTAGCATGCTGCTTCTTATCCCAATGTCAGCCCCTCCCTCGTGCGCCTCGCGCCGTCCCTGACGGCTGCGCACTTTCTCGAGCCCAGCTCACAAAAAATAAAAATAAATAAATAAACAATTAATTTAAATGAGAATTACGTACGTATACCTAGATCAGAGGCCGCGCTGTGTTGTTATTTGTCCAGGATAGCCCGTCGTCCTTCCGGGTGGCTCACCGCCGTCACGTCGTAAATCATCAACTCCTTATTCTCGGGCGGGCGCAGACCTGGCGCAGAGCGAGCCCAAACCCTTCTCCTTTTCCCCTCCCCTCCCCTCTCCCTCTCTCTCTCTCTCTCTCTCTCTCTCTCTCTCTCTCTCTCTCTCTCTCTCTCTCTCTCTCTCTCTCTCTCTCTCTCTCTCTCGCTCTCCCAGCACCCCTCACGCGGGCGCGTCCCTGGGACCCTCGTCCTGGCCGCGGCACCTGGCCGCCGACGGAGCGCCCCAGGGGCCCCGCAGGGGCGCGGGGAGCTGCCGTCCGCACACACACAGCCGTCTGCTTCCGAAGATCGCGCTCCCGCGTGCCTCCGCGGTCCTTGTCGCACCAATGGCTGTGTGCCTTATGTATGGGAAGGCAGAGGGCTCCACGAGTGCGACAGGGACGGTGGGGCAGGGGCAGGAGCGACCTTCGGAATCAGTCGGCAGAGAGCTTGTGGGCAAACGGGGCAGCACCCCTCTACCCTGAGCGGCTCGGCCCGGCCGGTCCCGGCCTCGGGACCAGGCCACCACCGCCGCCTACACAAACAGTCTAGTGCACCGCCCTGCTCCCTCCACCCTTTATTCGGATCACCGCGGCCGCAGGTAGACGCAAGGTGAGGTGAGCGGGGGAGGGAAGAGGGTAGGGGAGGGGGGAGGGGGATCTCGGTATATGGCAGCGCAGGGGTAGCGTAACGTGACTGGGCTCTGCTGCGGGCCCCGCTACTGTACCCACCCTCCTGCTCTGTCGCCTGCAGACCGCAGGATAGGCAGAGTGCTCAGCGCGCGTGTGGTCGTGTTGCCTACCTGCAGGCGCCCAGCTGGTCCTTGCATCGTAACGCACAGACTGACCAGACTGACTGACCCCTTCAGTGTAAATTCAAACTTATACCAACCTTTCTAATTTTTAGTGATTTTCCTCGATTTTTCCATATTTTTTCTGATTTATCCTGTTTTTTGTTTCTTTATTTTTTAAACTGATTTTGTTTTAGGGTGTACCTTTTTTTTTCATTTTTCATTTTTTTTTAATTTTTTTTATTTAAGGATTCCTCGGACAAACCGCAGGGGTATGAGTCTCGATGGCTCTCCGGTCTGCCATCATGTCTTCAAAAAGAAGCCACACAGTTGGATTCGGTTGGCGGCCCAATAATAATAATGTATCATTTGCCCTTTCCCGGGAATCCGACTCCCGCCCCCCGCGTCGGTGCGTTTCTAGATATATTTTCACTTTCTGAGCAATATTCTATTCAAAACCCGTTAGGCTAAATGATCGGGTCAGCGCAGATCCTATCCTACCCCCGGCCCCGTGGACCCTTGTTCTCGAGAGGCTTGCAGGAGAATCGCACTCATAAATTCACGGCCTCGTGATTTATCCGGATCAAGTTTTCCTGTTAGTAATCCAGCGAGCTCGGGCCGAGACGCGGGCCGGGGCCGCGGGCGGACAAATTAGAATAGGGGGCGGGGATGGAAGGCGGGGCGGAACAGGACGGGGCAGGGCGGGGTGGGGCGGGGCGGGAGATCCTATGTAGCATTAGGTCCTGCAACTGTGCGTAAAGGTCCTGTTGCGAGTGGCCCTACGTCTTTGCGGGCGGCGGGGCCCTGTAGGGTGATTCCGCACCGTGGTTTCGTCTCGCACTACATCCTCGTCTTACTCATAGGATGAGGCCATCAGGAGCAAGAGAGAGGACACTACTGAAGGCGGTTCGCAACCACTCTTCTGCTGTAAAGGCGAGCTTTGAGGCGTAGCAGAAGGGCCCCCGCCCCGCCGCCGCCGCGCCTAAAGCCCTCGCCTGCTCCTTCCGTACTGCCCCCGCCCCTGCCGTAGTTCATTCAGGTTGCAGTATCGCCGTGGTTGCCTCAAACTTGGACTAATTTCCTTCAATTACAAGCGATTAATCTCCACCCCCAGCAGGTGCCCCGTGCCAGTACCCCGCCCCGCCCCGCCTCGCTTCCGTCCTGGTCCATTTACAAACTGGGCTGCTCGGCGGCGGTCGCAGCGGCCATGGGAAAGTCGCGCTGGCACGCGCAAGCGTCCGACCACCAATAGGAAACAACTCTGAATTTTGGTGTACACAAGTGAAGTTTTCTGAATTTTTTTTATTTATAGAGTTTTTCTGAATTTCCACTTGAATTATACCTAAATTTGTGTGAATTTTCTTTTTTTTCCAGAATTGTTCTAGAATTTTTCCTAAATTTTCCTATTTTTTGGGTGAATTTTTCTTTTTCTCTCTGAATTACGAGGTGTACAAATATTTCAGAGTTGATTCCAACCGAACACCCACTGAAAAAGGCTAAAAAGGGGTAACAACAACAACATAAAGAGAATTCTGTCAAAATTTGTCAGCAAAATGTTTCGTTTTGTTTTCTTTCAGCTAAAGTCGCCCGGCACGCCGGAGGGACGACCATAGGCGCGCTGTGTTAGGTGTTTTTCGGGAGAGCGGTTTTTGATTCTTTCCCCTCTGGACGTTTGGCACGTTTGATGAATAATACTCTCGCTAATCGCTCGAGTGCCGCGGGGCCTTGCTGCTCCTCTCTCGTGCCGGCCCCCGCGCCCCCGGTATATCCCTGCTGACCCCTGGCGCCCCCCCCCCCCCTCTCCATTCACCGCCCTGGCCCCGCTGCCCCCCGCCGCTGCCCTTGCGACTCGCCTGTTGGCTCTCATTTCTTTTGCGCTACTCCGTTTATCATTTTCCGCCATTTCTTTGACTGCACTCGCACGCGCGCGCCCGCCCGCGCCGTATATTTATTTCTATATATTTCTCCGCCGGAGCGCCGCGCGCTCTCTGTCGTCTTCCCTTCTGCCGGCGTCCTTCTCCATTCATGGGTTATATAACGCCGTCCGGCCAACTACTTTTCTCTCTCTCTCTCTCTCTCTCTCTCTCTCTCTCTCTCTCTCTCTCTCTTTTCTTTCGAAAAAAAAAGTGTAAAAAAAAGAATGAAAGGAGTAAAACATGTAATAAAATGGTAGCAGGAATAGCCAGCAGTGTCGGTGCTGCGCCCTGGCGCGCCCTGGCGGCGGGCAGCGGCAGCCAGCCGCGTCGGTTCTCTGAATTATTCCGGCACGCTGCCTCCCGCTGTGTTTATGATGTTTGTCCTCAGAGATTGCGCGGATGGCATGGCGGAGCACGGCCCCGCTATGCGTCACTTTGCCCCCGCCACGCCCCGCCACGCCCCGCCACGCCCCGCCACGCCACTCCACGCGCCCCGACCGGTCTGGCCGTCTGCCGGGATATTTACTGCCACGTTCACATAGGGGAGCAAATAATGAGACATGTCGACGACAATGATGAGAGTAAAACTCTTGTCTCTGGAAACGTTTCACTGAATAACAGGCGATCTTGCAGTGACAAGCCAGAATATTTCCTAAATATGAAGAGACGCCTTTTTTTTCCCTGCTCAGACATCTAGAGTTGCACTGTAATCAACAGTGTTCATCTGGCACACACAACTTTTCAACACATTGTTGTTGAATAAGGCTCGAGACCATCTATGACCTATAATGAATGAGACATCGTGCAAAAGTCAATCAGTCCAACATGGTGTTGACCCTAAGCTCTTTCAACTAAGAACCCATGAAACTATTTAACACTGTGTTCAACATTTCTGTTGTGCCAGTAGTTGATTCCACTGAAATGATCTTGTTATTCTTTTTTTTCTTTTTAATCTGTCCTGATTTTCTCGACGTGGGTGTGCATGTTGTTGAGTCGACACTTTCTATGGCCCCGGTCCATCGGTTCCAGCCCCCCTCCCCCCCCAATCACCATTCCCTTCACATCATTACCCGCCTGACGAGCACAACTATTTGCAAAGTGCTACTCATCAACTCCCGAGCCCCCCGAGCACGGCGCTTCTGCTCACACCACCCCGCCCCGCCCAGCCGCTACCCGAGGGGTCCTTCACTTTAAAAAAAAAAAAAATCAGTGTACACCCTAAAACACCTCAAAATACAGGTAAATCCGCTTAAACCGTTTTGCCCGGTTGCGCCGCATTTGAACGGTTTAAGCGGAGAACGTTTTAAGCGGAAGTCGTCATTTTTTCACGGAAAAGAGCATTTTTCGCCGTAACTCGGTGAGTGTAAGGACCCTTCAAATGCAGAAATTTAAAATTTTATACATAATACCTAAGTACTTTAGTCAAGACTAGGATACAAAATTAAAGCTCTTTAAACTGCAAATACTGTAAAATGAAAATTTAAATTTGTCATAACATACCTTAAGTATTTATTTCAAGACTAGGAATCAAAATTCAATCAAACTAAAACTAGAAAAAATTATATAAGCATGCATGGGATGGTCCTTATACAGGCTTGAAGAAATTTGAAATCTTTGAGCACTGAGGGAGTGGAGAGGGGAGAGGGATAGCGGCGCGGCGGCGCAGAGAGGGGTAGCGGCAGCGGCAGCGTGGAGCTACGCGCGCGCAGCACTGGAACGGAAACCTACTCGAGTTTGGCGAAAAATGCGCTTTTTTAACGGTTCAAAACGGTTTAAACGAACAAAAAAACGAGCCAAAACGGACGTTTAAAGCGGAGAAACGTCTTAAGCGGAAACGTTTTAAGCGGATTTTTAATGCACTGTTTAGGCCTACGTTTTAAATGTAGAACGGCTCTCGAACGTCTTAAGCGGAGAAACGGTTTAAGCGGATACGGTTTAAGCGGATTTACCGTATCAGAAAAAAAATCAGGAAAAAAATCAGAAAAAAATTAGTAAAAATTAAGGAAAATCACGGATCACCAGAATAATCAGAAAAATCGGTGCACGCTTAAATATATAATGAAGGACTCCTCGCCGCTACATGCCCGGACGTGTCACTTACAGCGTGCGACAATACATACCTTTACCTAAACTGAACATGGAGCAAAGGCATAGAATCACCGCCAAGAAGGTAACGGAAACGGCCCCATCTCTCGCTACAATACTCCCGCGATTCTTGCTACTACACCCAGCGGGTTTCTCTCTCTCTCTCTCTCTCTCTCTCTCTCTCTCTCTCTCTCTCTCTCTCTCTCTCTCTCTCTCTCTCCCTCTCTCCCTCCCCCTCACCTTCAGCCCATCTCCCTCTCTCACTCTCGCTCTCTCCCATCCGCTCAACGCCGCGTCTTGAGTTACGGCCGTCTCCCCTCCGCGTGAAAAACCACTACCGGCACGAGCAGCCCCTCTCGACTGGCATAAATGCATTCCGCCAAGGAGTAGACGAAATAAATTTATGAATCGGCGGGATTAAAACGGCCCCCCGCCACTCCCCGGTGCCGCGGCCCTGGTGGCAGGCAGGCAGGCCCTCAGCGCCTCCAACCACATGAGAGAGAGAGAGAGAGAGAGAGAGAGAGAGAGAGAGAGAGAGAGAGAGAGAGAGAGAGAGAGAGAGACAGAGAGAGACAGACAGAGACAGAGAGGGGGAGGAGGGAGAGGGAGAGGAAGAGGGAAGAAACACGGGGCAGGAGTAAGGCTGCAGGCAATAATCGACGTATTTATTTGGCGAGCTTTCACTTGCACTTTTATACAGCCATATAAAATTGATAAACGATCTCGGTGGTATAGCAGGCAGAGTACGAGCGGGCGAGCCGAGCGCCTCTTGTAGATATCTCGACGGAGTACTTCCGTCAGTTGCGTGGGTTTTCGTTCCCGGTGTATCCCGCGTATAAGCCGATGCAGGCAGGGTGCATCCCCACGGGCACCCACGGGGAAGCGAACGCTCAGCTCCTCCTCCTCGGGGAGTGAGTGAGTGAGCGCGCAACATGAATAAGCGCGTAACTGCGCCGCCACCCCGGGACAGTTACAGCGGAGCAGCAGGGGAGGTTATCGGCGCGTCCTTATCGGAGCTCCGTGCGCTCAAAATCCGAATCAAATGACGACGCTAATTCAAACTCGAGGGAGAGAGAGAGAGAGAGAGAGAGAGAGAGAGAGAGAGAGAGAGAGAGAGAGAGAGAGAGAGACTGTTCCTTCGCCCGCGCATCGCCGCGAGCGATTTGTGCGGGACGAATATCATAAAGCGATGGAAGGGTGAGGCAGGCGGGGTGAGAGTGCGTGAGCGGGAGAGAGACTCAGTTTCAAATTTTTGCTATCGTTGGTTGCAGTCGCTTGTGGGAGATAATACCATCTGATTGTGCTGTGCACTGTGATGCTATAGCAGGCAGCTTCCTCCGAATGCAAATCAGGCACTGCGCCCGCGGCCAAGCAAGGCTTTGGAGAAACAAAAAAAAAATAAAACTGCCCAAAAGAAAATGGCCATTTAAATGTAGTTTTATGCAGCGCACTTTTCGGGGAAGGGTGCGTTGTTGGTATAAAACTGACAATATCGTGTGGCCTGAGGCGGTGTCGTAATGTTAATACTAATAAGAAATCAGAAAGAACAGGGGGGGTGGGACGATGGGACCGCAGAGGCGGGCTGAGATAGATAGATAGATAGATAGATAGAGAGAGAGAGAGAGAGAGATAGAGAGAGAGAGAGAGAGAGAGAGAGAGAGAGAGAGAGAGAGAGAGAGAGAGAGAGAGAGAGAGAGAGAGAGAGAGAGAGAGAGAGAGAGAGAGTTGGAGTGATCAATATAAAGCCGCAGGAGTAGAGCAGGCGAAAGCAGCAGGGCAGGGCGGCAGGACGAGAAAGAATAAGATTGCTGGTCGTAAGCCGGTCGTAATGGCGGGAGAAAGCCCGCCATGAATGAGAAGGACGCGCGAGCGCGCCGCCAGCGCTGCCAAACCAGTTTACTGTCACCTTTCACCCCTCCGACTCGTCCCTCTCCGCTACGCGCTGCCGTGCTGCTTTGATTCAGTGGTCGTATTTCGACACGATTGCTGCCCTGCGCGCCCCGCCCGCGCGCTCGGCTCCTCGAGGTATCGACGTGCGTCGAGTGCGTGAGAGAGGAGCGGTTGCAGCCGTGCGCGTTGCCATGGCGACCTCCAGCAGAGGGGCTGCGGGCTGCATGCTGGTTAGACACACCCGTACGGAACGGTGGCGCCACCCGAGGGGTTTTTCACTATAAATTCAAGTGTACACGAATTTTCCTGTGATCTTCCTTGAGTTTGACTTATTTTTTTCCTGATTTTTTTTTCAATTTTTTTCTTTAGTTTTCAATTTTTTTTCTTAAAATTTTCTCATTTTTTTCCCCTGATTTTGTTTTAAGCTGTACACTGACTTTTTTCGAGTGACGGGCGCCTCGGCCCCACCACGGTGCAGTTGCATGAAACGCACCCCCTGCCGGTCCTGCAGACTGATTCCGGATGGCTCGCCCTCTCCGCGCTCTGTCTCTCTCGCACTCACGGGGCGCGCCGCATTGGTGCGAGAGGGACAGAGCGATAGGCGAGCGTTGCTCTTCGGAATCAGAGTCTGCAGCCCCGCAAGCTCACCATTTGCGTGGGCTGGGCGGGGACGTCGCCGTCGACCTGCTTAGCACATTCTCCCGAAATCATTATTTGCGATATATATATTTTTTGAGGGGGAGGGCTGCTGAGGGTTCGGAGCACCCTAGGCGGGCCCGGCGCCGCTGTATATATTTCTTCTTTGGTCCCGGCGTGTGTGTGTGTGTGTGTGTGTGTGTGTGTGTGTGTGTACCGACCATACTGATGCTTGCTGTCACCAGCAGAGGTGTGCGTGTGTGCGTGGCTTGCCCGTTAGCGCCGGCGGCCGTTCTCGTATATTATCGGCGATTATGGGGTCATCCGCACACACACTCTCTCTCTCTCTCTCTCTCTCTCTCTCTCTCTCTCTCTCTCACACACACACACACGCACGCACACTGTTCCAATAAGCGGCGCAAAGTAGAGATTGGGAAAGAAAAATATAGAAGATGGGAGAGGGGGAAAGAAGAAAGGAATAGAAGGAGGGAAAAAATACGTATCAGCAGCCCATTATTATCAAACACACACGCACACACACACACACTCGCACGCACGCGCCCGGCTGCTGGAGCTCATTAGGATGCAGAGATAAATAAGAGCATCACTCGCACGGCTAGGGTGGTGTTGTGGTCCAGACAGCGTCTCCGGCGGGGGGCAAAAAAACAGAAAGGATTTGTTTAATATCAGCGTACGCGGTGCTCGGGTAAGAAATTGTGGGAATTATTCGCAAGCATATTGAGGGGAGAGAGAGAGAGAGAGAGAGAGAGAGAGAGAGAGAGAGAGAGAGAGAGAGAGAGAGAGAGAGAGAGAGAGAGAGAGAGAAGGAGATGCACGGCGATTATGTGATCGGCAGAGGGAGAGAGAGACGGCAGCTCAGGGAGATAGTGGCCGCGAAGGCGTGCGCCACGCGACCCTTAGCAATACGTCTTGTCCGCCACCTCCCTCCCCGCGATGCGACGTGCCCGTCGGGAGAGGCGCGGTTTGTGTTAGGAGATCATCATAATAATATACATTTTTTTCTCCCTTCGTGTGTTGGTTTCGACAGCTGGTGGTCGTTTTGGTCGAGGAGGTGGTCGTGGCGTTTGTTATGCGCCGGTGCTCGTGCTGGTACTCGTGCTGGCTCTCGTGTTCGTGCTCGTGGTAGTAGTGGTGGTGGTGGTTTTGGTGGTGGTTGTTGTTGTTGTTGTTGTTGTTGTTGTTGTTGTTGTTGTTGTTGTTGTCGTCCTGGTGCTAGTGCTGCTCGTCGTGGTACTCGCGCTGGTGCTCGTGCTGCTCGTCCTGGTTCTCGCTCTGGTGCTCGTGATCGTGCTCGTGGTGGAGGTGGCGGTGGTGGTGGTGGTTGTTGTGCAGGTGCTGGTGCTGCTGGTACTCGCGGCGCTGTTGTTATACCGGCGGGTCTGACGGCGTGAAACGCGTTCATAACTCTGCTGGCGCATAAGTTGCTGCTGAGGAAAGGGAGGAGGTGAGGGGTTGGCAGCGGCAGCGCTGCAGGGTGGCTGGGTGGGGCCCAGGAGGAGCGGGGCGGGGCGGGGCGGCGCTAGGCGTCAGGGAGGTTGACTACCACTTTCCGTGTACGACGGCAGGGTTATAATCTCCTCAAAACGTTATAGCTTGCTGAGGGCCTGTGAGGTTTGCAAGTCTGACTCACACTTCGCACCCCCTCTGTGTGTGTGTGCGCGCCCGCGCCCGCGCCCCGTTCTCCCTCCCCCTCTCGCACACCTCATCCTCTCACTGCTACGATCCCTTTTACAGTCACACTCTCGCGCTTTCACGACTGCCTAGGGAGAGACGGGGAGGAGGTGGGGCGGCCCAGGCCAGCCGGGCCTTCCTGACGGGGTGTAAAATGCACCTCTACGCTCGACCCCCCCCCCCCTCACTCTCTTCCTCTCCCCCAGGCGCTGGTGTTACGCCCTCTCAGTTTAACACGACGCAATCTGTGCTCCCCGATGTGTCTCCCTTCTCCTTTCGCCAATGTCTCCAAGTGGCCGTGCCGGGCCCCGGGCCGGGCTGGGGGTGGTTCCTCATGTGAAAGGCATACGGGCCCTGTATGGTATTGGCTCCGGTTTATGACGTTTTTATTCCCCTGTAATGCCGCGAGGGACAAGTGTTTTATGGTCGCGGGGCTGCTGCTTAGTGGCTCGGCGGGGCGGGGCGGAGAGAGAACCACCCCCACGACGACGCACTCACCCTTGTCGAGTTTTCCCCAAAGATTACGGCCTCCCTCCGCTCCCGCATCCCTTCATGTTTGTGGTCCAGCACAGCCGGAGACCTGGGCTGCTGTGGGGCACAGGGAGCGGGGGCTTTGCGGAGAAACAAAGCTCTCCTCCCGGTGCTGCGTCTAAGCTCCGAATCAGATGAGCATTTTACAGTGAACTGAACTCTGCGCAGTACGGTTTGAATGTCCCGCCGCACCTCGAGATGGTCTTATGGCGTCTCTCTCTCTCTCTCTCTCTCTCTCTCTCTCTCTCTCTCTCTCTCTCGCGCGCGCGCGCGCGCTGCTCACTTGCTTCGCCTTCGTGCAATCGCAAGCCGGCGCGCGCGCTCTGCCTGCCTCTTGAAGGCCAAAGGCATAAAGGGGTGAGTGGAGACGAGGGGTCTTTAAGACGAAGCAGGGTGCTTTGGGGTAGAGAGAGAGGCTTGTTATTGATATGGAAAATCGGAACAAGATGATGATATTGGCAAAAAGAAGACACGGCAGACACTGGGGGACGAGCAAAGGAGATTGTTGGTGCAGCCTGACGGGGCAGACTCGGGGGGTGAGGCGAGGGGTGAGGCGCCTGGGCAGGGCAATCTATTTTACTCGAGGGGGAAACAACTCTGCAGTTTGGTGTACACATTTGGATATTTGTGAGAATTTTCATGAGTTTTTGTGAATTTTGACTTGAATTTTACCCAAGTCTTTCTAAATTTTCTGATCTGAAATTTTTGTGAACTTTTGTAGTTTTTTTTCTAAATTTTCCTGAATTTTTCTGAAGTTTTCTGAATTACGAGGTTTACAAAAATTTCAGAGTTGTTTCCCCCTCGACTTTACCAGGATGGTGGCAGGCACACTCTGCACTCATGGAAACCCAAGTAGGTGAACGTCGTCTCACACTTGTAGGTGCGTGAATATCCATATGGGACATTACTTGTCTCTTCAACCGTGTAGAGTTCTCAGGGAAAAAAATCACACCCCGGAAACCGGGCACCTCACAAGTTTGCGATTTTCAAACTTTTGCATTGTGGTGAAAGCTCCTCACGAGTCCATAGTCGTACGAAATACATGCGTAATAGCAACAGAAACGAAACGACGACTCTCCTCCATCCACCACTCATTTTTCCTAGTGCACATGGTAAATGCTTTGTTCTCTTAGACTGGAACACGGCACTCCACGACCCAGCATTGTGACGGAGACGAATTTGTTTTTCAAATGAGGTAGTCGCTCAACTCTCCTCCGGCGCTATTGCTATATACGGACGAGCTTCGCTTATGGCTCTCAGTGGCGCGCGCACACACACACACACACACACACTCAGTCCGCTTTCCGTTCGCCCTGAGCAGCAGCCAGCAACAACAACAACAATACTCAGATAAACACAACACGCGGAGGAAAAACGAACGGCATCATATCATCATGCGAAATGACGAAAGGGGAAAACAAACATACCGTGCACGGTCATGTTTGATTCAGCGTCTTTGCTGGCGGGACGAGCCGGGGTGGGGCACGGGGCCGGGGGCGGGGCGGGGCAGGTCGGGGCGGGGCGGGGGCACTATATAGCTGACTGGATACTCCAAGCAGAGAGAGTTAGTTGTGCGGCGCACTCGGTAGACGGTATGTTAGGACAAGTCGAGCCCTCCGTGGCCCCTCAACACAACCGGCCTAACCGACCCTACACGGTGGAGTCCAGACCAGACACTGTGAAAAAAAAACAAAAAAAAAAACATTCGTAATTTACGATATTTTTCGTAATATGTGACTACGACATAAAGTTGTACATTTACGAGCGCAGTCGTAAATTTACTACAGCAAATTCTTTCTCGTCAAAGAAAACCACGGCATGTACGACATTTATCTCGGAAAAATTATCCCGTAACCCTAACGAATACCCTGCACAGTGGAAACCAAGGGAAACACTTCAGATCTCTGTTTTCGTGTAAACTCAAAAAATAATAATTATTATAAAAATAAAAAACTCTTGCTCTGACAATATTTTTTTTAAGAAATACTGGACGGGATCACTATTGAACCATTCAAGTAAAAGTTTTAAATAATGAAATAATTACGTGATTTTTACCGCTTGCGTGGAGAGTTATTTGGACACATCATGAAAAGTGTTGATAGTAGCTTTTTTTATTTCGACTATTCGGCCACGCGTGTAAAAAAAAAAATGGGAAAAAAAAGGTGTGTCTCCTGCCACCTGAACGGATGACGGATCGTGACACGGTGCCGCGACCAGGCGACGAACAGAAGCACGTCGCGTTATCCTCGATGAATTCTGCAGCAGGTGTGTGTGTGTGTGGGGGGGGGGGGGGCTGCTTTTTGTCGATTTACCATGAACTCGTAGAGATGTGTGTTTGTGTGTGTCTGTATGTTGTGTGACAAAGACAGAGAGACGCGCGCGTCGTGTCACACGCGTGGGCTTGGATAGGGAGGGCGCTGACGTGAGAGACCGACGGACAGGGTGAGGGGCAGCCGTCGCTCTACATATACTGCCGCTGGTGTGCTGATGCGGTCCCCACGTCGTCCGCACGTCCGCCTACGCCCCGCCCCGCCCCGCCCCGCCACGCCCCGCCACGCCCCGCCACGCCCCGCCACGCCACACCACGCCACGCCACGCCACGCCCCTCCTGCGTGCCACATCCGGCGGCACCCCGGAGAAACCATTTGCATACCTGTCCGCACCGGGCCGCCCGGCCCCGCCCCGCCCCGCCCCGCCCCGCCCCGGACGCCACCACGCACTGCACTCGGTCATACCCCCCTCCCAACCCCCGCCCGACCCCGACCCGGCCCAGCTCGGCTCGGGCATTCTCACGTGGAGGGTGGTGCACACCGAGGGAATTTGCAGACATATAAACTGTCACTCCACTAAGTCGCCTCAAACATGAGCAGATAGTTTATTTTTTCTTCCTTCAACCGTGCGCACGAGCAATCTATATAGGCCCGCTTTAAAACTACGTGTACCACAGCCCCGCTTGAAGTCCACTTCTCTTAAGAGAAGTTAAATTTAACCGTGTTACACTGTTACACCCTCTCGGTCGAAACTTTATTGGCAAACCGGCAAAAGTGCATACGGAAACTTTGTCTCCATGCCACCCCTCTAGCGTTGTATGTATGTGTATATGTGAGTGTGTATGTGTATGTGTGTGTGTGTGTGCCTGCGCGCGCCACTTTGGGAGCAGAGGGGCAGCCCCTGAGGGGCCGTTGGGGGCGGCGCGGGTCCTCACGGTTGTTGCGAGTTGGTCGCGCGGCCCCGCTGGGGCGGGGCGGGGCGGGGCGGGGCGGGGCGGGGCGGGGCGGGGCGGGGCGGGGCGGGGCGCAGGGCCGTGCGGGCGGCGCCTCACTCTTGATACCCGATAAACAGGCGGAGGGGGAGCATTAAAGGGTTTGCGGCCCCATCTTGTTTGCGGCCAAGTTGGTCCTGCTGCTGTTGCTGGCTGGTTACGGTAATCGCTAGGGTGTGACAAATTCCGGGACCCGCCCCGCCGGGCCGGGCCACCCCCCGCCACCCCCCGCCACCCCCCGCCACCCCCAAGCCCCGCCGCCGCAGCTCGCACTTGATAACAGCAGGTGAGTCCCGCGGGAGCACACTCGGCTAACATTTTGAAACGCGCCCGCTCCCCTATTTCCCACGACAACAACAATAACAACAGCAACAACAACGCCGACTCGTAAAAACTCCGGTCCCGACGCCGACGCGTCGTCGTGGACATCCCTAATTAGAAAGTCTGGCGGTGTGTGGTGTGCGACGTCACTGGGGGGGTCGCGTCCGTCGCGCCGCGTGCGCGGTGGGGTGAGGCGGGGCGGGGCTGGGCGGGGCGCTGCGTGGGGGAAAGCCAAGCTCTGTTCGAGGGTCAGCAGCATGCTGATGAGATGCTAAGGAATTAATGGCATCACTCTCTCTCCCTATCCCCTCTCGCCTACACACATAGCGCTCCTCTCTCTTTACATTTGAACAAACTCTCCTGGGAGAGGAGACGAGAGGTGTGTAAGCGGCCGGGCCGGGCCGGGCCGGTCTGCCACGGTCCAGCGGTGTAAGCTAATGTCAACCCCGAGTTGCACTGCGAGGAACACTGCCCGCGACACATTGCAAATTATTTATTTTTTTACTAATTCATTCCCCCCATTCCCATCAAAAAAATACGAGAATAACCCTCTCGATGAGGATGATATCCCCCCCCCCCCCCCACAGAAAGCGAGAACGGAAAATATGATTGACTTTTCTCCGACCCGCCGAGCCATTTGTCGTAAAGTGTGTCAGTAACGGAGTGGCTCTTTGACAGGTGGTCTGGTCATCCTGCCAGCATGCTGCGGAGGCGAAGGAGGAGGGGGTGTCACGGTAAAATGTCTGTCACTGCCTGCCCCGCCCCGACTCAACCCAGAGACTGACAGTAATGCGTTAGGCGCGGGGCGGCGCGGCGCGGGGCAGCGCACCCTTTAGCGGCCCTTGATTGCGCGATGTTTATTCATCCGTCCGCTTATTTATTTAACAGTGTCCCCGCGCGACACCGGCCAGCACTTTTCATTGGGGTGTGGGGGCGGCGAGCGGGGGTTGTGAGAGGGCCAGGGTCGCGCGCGGCGGTAAGGGTTGATGATGCACTCGAAGGGGAGGGGGGGGGGGGTCTGACCGGAAGGAGGCGGGGGAGGAAGAGAGAGGTCGGGAGAGGGGGAGTGAAGTGTGAGGGGTGAGAGAGAGGGAGAGTTCAGGAAAGAGTGTCGGTGAGCTGGGGTCGTTGAGGAGAACCCGGCCCGGCACATTGAAGGTCGACGACATTCGGACGGCGACTCGCCGCAGCACCACCAGAGGGCGTTGGCTTGCAGCTGCGGAAGTATAGGCAGGCACCGCCGCCGCGGCCGCGCTCGGCGCGCATGTGCTGGAGCTGGAGTTCCGTAGGGGCAGATTCCTCCAGTGAGCGGCGCCCAACCCGCCCGCCCCGCCCTGCAGCCTGCAGCCCGGTATGACCCAGTATGTGGAGCATGTCCAGCTCCGACTGGAGTCCCTTCTTTTTGCCTCCCGCTCCAGTGTGTGCCGTGTGCCGGGCGCGGCCCGGGCGAGCAGAAGGGCCTGGCCGGCAGGGCACCGGCAGGGCGCGCGATGCTTCCCAGACACGAGAGCAACCTTTAAAGGTTACGGGCTGACCCCTGACCTGACCCCGCAGCAGGGATGGCCCATATGCAGCCAGCTACACGGCCTGACCCGCTCGACGCGACGTTGGACGTGGTCGCTATTTGCTGGAGATGGCCCCGCCCGGCCCTGCCCTGCCCCGCCTGCCCCGCCCCGCCCGGCCCCGCGCGTCTCCCACTCTGGATAAATTGCCGTGTTTGGCCGGAGCTCTAGTCTAGTGGTCCAGCTGGGTGTCCCCCCGGGAGGCTGTGCTGCCGCGCAGCAGCTCCTGCGTCGCGGCGGCGGGCGCAGCGCGCAGCAGCATCCATAGGAAGGCTCTTGTAGGCGGAAATAACTCTGAATTCTGGAGTACAAACTTCATTTTCGTGAAGTTTGGGGGAATTTTATTGAATTATTCGTATGAAATTTTGCTCGAATTTGACTCAGCAGTTTTTTGAGTGACTTTTTGAGAATTATTCCTGAATTTTTATTAATTGTCCTTAATTTTTCAGAATCTTTTTTCCGAATTTTCCAGATTTTTTCTGAATTTCCGAGGTTTGCAAATATTTGAGAGTTGTTTCTTCCTCGGAGAGGCCCCCGCCGCCGCGGAGCGCGGAGGCAGCCCACCCCCGGCGCGCTGCCCCCGTCCCCGCCTCCTGCCGGGCGCGCTCGCCGTCTGTCTGAGTGTCCCACTGCCCCGGGTGGGCAGCGGGGCGTGACGGGGCGGCTCGACCGGCGACCCGGTCTGGCTGGCCAGCTCGGGGCCTATTTCACGGTGTGCGCCCCGGCGGGGCGGGTCGGGTCGGCTCGGGGCCAGGCCGGGCATGCTTCCCGAGGGAGGCAACTCGCGCCGCCGCTGTACGGGGTGGGGCGGGGCGGGGCGGGGCGGGGCGGGGCGGTAGTCCCCGTGCAGCAGATAGCCCCGCCCCGCCCCGCGCGTGTTCATCAATCAGGCTGTACTTTCTTTGCATGCTGCTCCCCCTTAGGGTGCGCTGTGCCCCGCCCCGCCCCACCCCACCTCGTTAAAAGTCTTGTGCGCCTCTCTGCCGGCCGCTGTGTGCCTTCCCGACTGCCGCCGCGGCCGCCGCCTCCGCCCCGTACCGCCCCGCCCCGCCCCGTCAGAGATCGGGGCGCTCTCCAGAGCACGCTGCTGCCGTCTGATTCCGAAGATCGCTCTGGTACCTCCGTCCTTGTCGCACTTCTGACAGTGCACTATGTCGGGGAAGGCAGGGTCTCATGAGTGCGACAAGGACGGAGGTACAAGAGCGATCTTCGGAATCAGGCGGCTGCTGCTGTTGGAATTCGAGCGGGAGCAGCAGCGGTGAGCGGTGCTCCGTATGGGCGGGGCGGGGTGCGGGGGTGCTGGGTGGAATGGTGGGCCGGCTATAATTATTTACCGGGCGGGTAATCCATCTGTGTCCGGTTCCTGCTGATCCCCGCATCCCCCTGCCCGGCCCGGGCGCCATCTGATTGCTGCTCCCTCGCCCGTCCCGTGTATCGATCATTCTTCTTCTCTCCCTTCGTCGTCCTGGCTCTCGGTCCCCGACCCCCTTCCCCTTCCTTCTCCCCCCCTCCCTCCTCCTCCCCTATGTGCAGGTGATAAGGCGAGGGTAAAACAACTCTGAATTTAGGAGTACACATTTTGTGAATTTTTTTGTGAACTTTCGCTATAGTTTTTTCAAGAGTTTTCTGAAAATTAATTATTTTTTGTGAATTTTCCTGATTTTTCTGAAACTTTCAGAATTGTTCCGATTTTTCAGTAATTTTGTAAATTTTAATAATTTTTTCTGAATTCCTCTGAATTTTTCTGAATAACGAGGTATACAAAATGTTCAGAGTTGCTTTCCTCCTGTGGTATGGTCATTTTAATTTTCATTTATTCTGTTATGTCTTTTTATTAATATTTGGAGTACTTTAGAATAGGTGGAGTGTTATATTGTTCGATGGAATATTTTTGGAACAGGTCCCTCCACCCTCTGAATTGCCGTCTATCTCTGTCGCCCCTAGACTGTCTCTCGTGCAGCTGCATTAATCCCCGATTAGCCGCTCGGTGCGTTCAGTCTCCGGAATCATGGCGTCGGATGGATAGGCGCGCAGCGCAGGGGGGAAGCGTCGCGGACGGAAATAGACACCACACACACACACACACTCACACACACTCACTCACTCATCGCAGAGGGTGCGGTGAGCTGATGTGGACAGAACGAAGGCTGAGATTTGCCGACTGCCGCAAACCTCCAACCACCGGGCCGGGGAGGCAGGGGCGCCGCTCAGCGCCGCTGCGCCCTGCGCCTCGCCTCGTTCATGTTGAGTTGGCCCATACACATAGTTCCCATTCCATCCCTCTCCCTCCCTCTATCTCTCTCTCCCTACCCACCGAAAGCTGCGCCTGCTTGTGTCTCTCTCCCTCTGACTCATTCGCGGAGGTGGGAGGAGATCAGAGGGTGGGGGGGCGTATATAGGTAAAGGGATCACGCAACCGCAACCAAGCAGAATAAATCCCTTGAATGGTAGAGGCACAGGCAGGCGAGGGCTGCTGGGCTGCTGCGGGCGAGCGGGCCGCGGGAGATAGTGAGGCTGCGGGGGCGCCCACAGCGCGCGGCCGTCTCTTGCATCCGTCCTTGTCACAGTCCTGGGGCCCAGCCATCCTCAACATAGGGCACCGCCACAGGTGAGACAAGGACGGACGCACGACAGCGATCTTCGGAATCAGACGGCAGAGCGCAGAAGAGTAGGCCGGGGCGTCGGGGGCGGGGCGGGGCGGGGCTCGGCAGTGCGCGAAGAGAGCATAGAACAGGAAGCTCGACGAGCTCGACTTTACTAGCCGCGAGGGAAGCTCTGCTCGATGGCTGCGTTGTAAGCTAATGCTGTGTTTATAAAAGGTAGCTAAAAACAAGCCAAAAACCAAATCAGGTAGAGTGGAGTTGCAGTAGCATTTGCTTCAAGAGGTATGAATTCAAGTGAAATTAATTAATTTATTTTTTTGTCTGAAAAAGAGTTGCTGGAAGTGGCCCTTTATTATTCTTAGTAATCATCAGTTCTGCACAGCCCCCATAAGAAATTACATAGGAACATGTATAAACCTAAATATAGAACCCATAGTAACAAAAATCAAAGCACGAGAAAGAGTTCTAACTCAACACAGCAAATAGACATGGAACACACATAGAATGCCATAAACAGCATAAAGGACACAAATATTTACAAAACATTTAGACATTTAGATAAGAATCCTGAAAGAAATACGAATTCTGACTAAAATGGAACTCTAGATGAAAATAATAAAATAACTAGCAAGGTTGATAAAAACCACTGTGAAATTAAAATACTGGCCAATTTAAATATTGAAACTTAAGTGCACGAGAGCACCAAAATAGCTAACTTAAGCTGTAACATAGGCTGATATAAGTGCAAACAGTTAAAACTAAGTATGCAAATAAACTAATAGCCAATGATTAATAAACAACTACAGCGGAGTGGCAATAATAGAATTCAAAAGATATTTTAAACTTACAACAAAATATACACCACGTATAATTAACAGAGTAGAAAAGTATTTACCATGGAGACCAAATACAATCAAACTAGATGAAAGTTATAAAATTAATATAAGAACAAGCTACTCTGTACAGAGCAGAAAATACCATTGAAAATCCGGTGGATAACTTCCGACACCCTGTACAGAGAGCAGTTGGGCATGCAAAGCAGCAAGGCCTACAAGTGACGAGTAAAGGTAATCTACTCTGGATTTCATCCATTCGCAATAATTTTCAAGATGGAATTTAGAGTTGGCTGTATCATAAAAGATTGACTGAAAACTTTCAATAATAATTTTAGACTTGAACCTCAGATTTCTCACTTGATCGGATCAATTCTATAGCGGTGTGAAGTGTTGGCTCCTGGGGGAAGCTCACAATTATATTGACAAGTGCAATGCCAAAGCAGTTATCACACAAGTGATACATAAACTGACCATACAGATTTAAGATCACACTGAGGTGAAAGGAGATCATTAATTCCCAATGGCAATAGCAAAACAACTTTAGATGGCAACTCAGAAGGAGGCACAGACTTCACTATCATATTGACATCAGCCACTCTGGCACCCCGAACACAAATTATTTTACTAAGCGGGTGAAACCAAATTGAACAAAAGGCAAATAAAATAGCCTGACAAAAATACTGTCTCTCATGCCAAGCAATAGTGAAAGATCAAAATACAAGAGTATCAATTAACCAACCACCTCACCGACAAGGGCGTGGCAAAGGAGGTTCATATTACAACCTGATTTCAACACATGGATTAAAAATAATTTGTCCAGGACAGAGGAGAACGCTCAAGAACGGCGCTGATGAATGGGGACTAAGCCACCATCATACGATGTTAAAAGCTGACATCATCAGAGTACACAGCTGGCGCCGGATCCATCCCGGGGACACGAAAAACTCAGTCACACATGATGGCGTCAATGAAAACGTGAGGCACAGTAGAAAACCCTGAAAATGGCACAACAGACACAGCTCATGGTCAGTACACTGGACGCCAATAACCTCACTGACCGGACCGGGCGGCCTCGTCGAGGGGCAGAGCCTACGTACCGTACATCCATACGTCTGACAAGTTCCCACATGTGAAAGCGATGAGACTTGATATAGGCAGACCAGACTAAGGTCACGATGAGCCTGTTAACTCCTATGTCTCACTATATGGATGGTGGTGAAAAGCCGAGAGAACGGGTTAAAAGACGCGGGTGACGCGGATTACGGACACCCGACCCCGACTGCCCCGACCCGACCTGTTAGCTGATTGAGCAGCGCTGCGCTCTCGTGGTGCATGTGCGAAGAGCTCATGGAGTGTATGGACCAATGGCAGAAGGCGAGGAGGGAATGACCAAAGAAGGGTGAAGGGAAAGTGAAAGTGAAAAGGGGTGAAGGTGCGAGAAAAAGAGGAACGGACCGCAGACAGAAACACCAGACGAAAGAGAAAAAAAAGGAGAAGCAGAAATAATAGAAGATGAAATTCAGAGAAAAGAGAGGCGGACCGTTACAGCGTGCGTGAGGCAGCGTCAGGCTGCTGCTATCGTTTGACGGCTCGCGAGGAACGAGATGGCTCCGTTAAAGGTGGCAGAATTTTCGTCGATCAACATTTTGTCACAGTTTATCTCAAGCCCAGTGAACATCTCGAAAAGGAATGCATTTCAAGTCTCGAACGGCCGCGCCACTCTTGTCTCTTGTCACGCGTTCCTCTTCTTCTCACCAGTTCCGGTTATCTGCCCACCGCCTGCCCCGCCCGCCCACCGCCCACGGCCACGGTCGAGGCTGCCGTGGGCATGTCGTTAAAAATAGTTTTGTTGTATTTTAAAAGTCAGACTTGCTGTCAATGGTTTTTTTTTTTTGTCGTCCGTAACACTTCGATTGTTTCTGCCAAAAGTACTTTCAACTGTGCTGTGTGTTGGAGGTTGAGATTGTTTCGGATGCCCGCCGCTGAGGTTGAGGTTAGGATCAGCATCATCGCACAAGTAAGTTCTTTTTATGTGCCTCGTGATGATGTAGCGTTAAGTTTACTTAGAATTTGAATGTTTTTTGACTAAAACAGGTGAGGTATTGACCTTCATTTTGTGCACTTAATGGTGGCCCCACACTCAGCGCGCGAACCGTAGCTGGCCAGGCTGGCCTGGCCGGCCTGGTTGGCTGGTAAGAAAGGGCCGGGTGTGAGCCGTAAAGAAATTGTCAAAATAAACGTCTAGGCACTGCAGAGAGTCAAAAGTCTGGCATAATTCAAAAGGAGACTGCTGAGTGTGGGGCCCCTCTAATTTCTATGCAGACTCAGTTCAGTTGCATGTAATTCGGACAAACTTGCCATCTTGCCATACACTTAAATCCTTTTGCAGTTCATTAGTGTGTCTGCTGTATGTATACCCTCATCTTTATTTGATCCAGTATCTTAAATTTGTCTGTGAGCTGTCCTCTCCAGATCTGTTAAGTTTGCTCCCTTCGCCTTAGTCATAGAACCTTTCGGACTTTTTTTTGAGTAGCATTGACGACTTGTCCAAAATGGACTTCACCATCAGAGGTGAGGTGTTCTACATGATTTACTTTATGCTCAAAAATTGTTGGGGAGTGGGAGTAACCTTGGGAATTTGTTTGCTGCCATTTTGAATTTTTAAGCGTCAGTATGAGGTTCATGTTTCCAATGAATTTCAAGAGTTTTGTGTTGCCTAAAATTACCCAATATTTATTCGTCTCATAATTCTCTATCAATTTTCAAGTGAGATATGTGCTTGCCATGCGGGTCCTGCATTGAAACGACTTGAGAGAACCAGGTCACAAATGACTCAAGGTTCGCCGACCGAAGTCGGCTACTTGCAAGGCCATAGCATGTAAATCAAAGGGGCTATTTCCTTTTTTTATTCTTTTTCAATTTTTAAAATTTTATTTCAATATTGACATTTCTATAATCCTCGTCCCCCCTTCCTCCCTGGAGTGGGTTCCATTTCGTTAAATGTCCCATCTTGGCCCTTATGCAGAACCAGAGGGAATGATGTTACCCCCGCCCCTTACCTCGACGGTGGTAGGTTCTAGGTAGTAGAGCCTCTTGTCGACTCCGAGTCCTCCCTCCAGTCGGGTGATTCCGAAGATCGCTCTCGTACCTCCGTCCTTCTCGCACCTATGGCGGTGCCCTTTGTTGGGGATGACAGTGCCACATGAGCGCGACGAGGACGGAGGCGCGAGAGCGATCTTCGGAATCAGTCGGCAGGTCCAGGTGGTCGTTCTCGTCCCTCCAACCCCTGCACCGCCGGGCCAGGCGGGGCGGGGCTGCAGGGTGATTCGGCACAGTGCGCTTTCATCCCCCTGTCCTTGTCGCACTTACGGGGCACGCGGCCATTCGAAGCAGGAGAGAGAGAGTGGACAACACTGAACGCTGTTCGGAGTCAGCCTCCTGACGCGGCCTTCCCCGCCCCGCCGGCACCCCCAGCAGGGCGCTGCTGCTCTGCCGGCTTATTCCGAAGAGCGCTCTCGTCGCTCTGTCTCTCTCGCACCTGTGCGGTGAAGCCCATGAGTGCGAGAGAGACAGGGCGAGGAAAGCGCTCCTCTGGCGGCGCCTCCCGGCCCGGGCCGGCCCCTCCACGGCACGGCCGGTGTCGCCCGAAGCGTTCGGCCCGCCGGTCTGCTCCGGGACCTGTCATCCGCCTTGCCGGCCAAAAGCCGGACGGCGGCGGCGCGGCGGCGGGGCCCCCGGCGGCGGCTGCCCTGCCCTGCCCTGCCCTGCCCTGCCCTGCCCTGCCCTGCCCTGCCCTGCCCTGCCCTTCCAGGCCCGCTCAGGCTCGCTCGGGCTCCGCTCCCTCTTCCGCCTGGAGGCCTGAAGGGAGGTTCCTCTCCAGACCCTAACACGGCCAAACTCCAGCAGCCGTGCACGGGCCGGCCCCGCCCCGCCCCGCCCCGCCCCGCCCCGCCCCGCCCCGCCCCGCCCTGCCCTGCCCCGACGCGGCCCTACCGCCATTGTTTTGATTTGCCGTCGAGTTCCTTTGATGTGACCGCCATGATGGGACGCTCTTGTGTCTTCCCCCCTCAGCCCAGCTGAGCCTCCCCCTTGTCATGTCCTCGGGGGAAAGGCGCGCGCTCTTACACGAGGAACACGCGTCTAAATGGAATAACGGGGTGGTCAAACAGCGAGTGAGAGGGGGAGAAGGGGGTGCTTGGCTGATGCCCGAGCAATAAGGGTCAAACACGCCCCGTGCGTCCGGGCTATTCGCACCTGCCGAGCGATCCTCGTCGCACTCATGGAGCACTACAATTGCCAGCACAGGGCACCGCCGGAGGTGCAACAAGGACAGAGAGATTAGAGCGATCCTCTGAATATCAGTCGACAGATCAAGGTGGAAACGCGCCTCTGAACGGACTAAAAGCAACGTTTTAATTTTTTCAAGCAAATGACGTAATGGCTCTCCAGCTAAATCTTTGAAGGGAATTCCAGACACTGTTCTTACCGTGTGGTCAGTTCTACTGTAGTCAGCCCCCTCCCCCTCCCTCCCTGCCGCCCTGGCGTCCTCCCCGCGCGCACCGCTCCGCACATTCCTCCGCACATTCATTTATCTTGCTCTCGAACGCATTCGCTAATGTGCAGCGATGCGGCGGCGTGCGGGCTGCGGGCGGGTCCAGCCCAGCCCAGCTATGCGCCGCAGCAGCCCAGGAGAGACGCGGCGAGGGGGAGAGAGCAAGTGCATGCTTTTTCACTTTAATTTTTGTGAATTGCTTCTTCTTCTGTAGTCCAGATTCCGCCTGCACCCCGCGACCTGGCGTGCGGCGTATGAGTGGTGGTGGGGGATCCTCGTCATTAATTTCGAGCGTGTCGCGCGCGGCTGTGCTACAATTTTTGAAAGGAAAGAGAGCAAATACATTCGTTGGGATTATCATTATCGTTTGGAGCGCGTGGGTGGCGCAATATTGAGCTGCTGATGGCCGCGCCCCTCATTGTTTGCGAGCACGTAGCATTGCGTAGTGATCCAGGAGAGGCGGCGCCAGGGCGGGGGCCGCCCGCCGTGCAGCGCAGCGCGCCGGGCCCGGCCGGGCCGCAATCAGTATGCCTCCTTGATTTGAAGCTCTCCCACCCCCACCACCCTCCGCACCCCTTCCGCCGAGGAGGGGATCACCCATACAAAATGTAAAAGGGATTTTTAAAAAAATATTTTCCTTAACTTTTTGTTTTGATTCTTCTTTTGATTTTTCGAAGACGATTTTTGTTACTTTTTGATAAATTTTGAACTTTTTCCTCCTATTTCGGACTTTTTCAATTTTCTTCAATTTTTGTTAATTTGTTCTCAATTTTTCGGATTTTCTCTTTGTTTTCTCTTCAGTTTAGGTGGATTCGTTTTTTAAAAATATTTTTTCGTTTTCTGAAATGATGTTTTGGGGGCCGTACAATGATTTTGTCGATGTGTCCCCCCACCCCCCACCCCTCTCGGCTGGCCTCCATCCCGTCAGTCTCGTCGGGAGGGTGCTAGACGCGAGGCGGCATAGCGACAGCGCGCCGGGTGGACACAGGGCGCGCGCGCTTGTGTGTGTGTGTGTGTGTGTGTGTGTGTGTGTGTGTGTATGGCCCTCTCTTGTCGAAATGAAAATAAAACTGAAGCAGGCGGCCGCCCCTTCACTGCTGCCGCTGAACCCGCGTGTCGCATAGCATCCCCCGCGTCAAACGAAATTGTGTATTTTGCAGTAAGAAGGAAAAAAAAAGGAGGGGCGGGGGCAGGGGTTGGTTCTTTACTAACCTGATATTATAGTTCAAAATTCCTTGAGATTCGGAGGTACCCGAGGGGAGGGGAGGGGGCGGGGGTGGGGTGTAACTTCGAAAAATCATTGTGCGGATGACCCATAAAAAAACATTTAAAAAATGAAAATAAAAAATGAAAAAATCAAAATAAAATCCAGAAGAAAGATCAAAAGAACGAGAAAAAATAAATTATAAACAGAAATAAATTTGAAAAAATAGATCAGATATGGGGGTAAAGACAGAAATTTTCCTTGGAAAATCAGAGAAAAAAAATTCTAAACAACTTTAAATAAAATCAAAAGTCAAAGAAATAATTGTACACATTTTGTAACAGATATTCCCCCCCCCCCCCCTCCGTGTCAGGAGGCCACCCAATCACTTCCCAGCCACCGTGAGGCCCGTCCCCGAGGCCGTGGCGGTAATCCTCCTACGCGTGGCGTGCTCGGTGCTCGGCGAGGAGCGCGCGACGCAAGCGGGGCGTCCTCGGGGCGTGCCCGGGGCGTGCCCGGGGCGTGCCTGCGGGCGGGGTGGCTACTCTAGGCGGCCCACCCCCGCCCCGGGGCAGCGCGTGCCCCGTCCGCGTGCGGGCTGTTATTCGTTGCTGTGTGTTGCATTTTCATTGATAATTGTAGACAGGCGCGCGAACCCGCCCCCCACGCCACACCCCACCTTCACCCCTCCCTTTCCAAAGTAGCTTTGTTTGCGACACCGTCGTCTTCATCGTTGTAGTAGACGATTTTTGTCGTGAAACGCCTGTTTGAATCAGAGACTGACTTTTTCTTTTCAAAAAAGTTCTGACATTTTTTTTTGTGTTGAACTTATTTTTGTTCTACGTGGGGGAGGTCCTTAAGTCTGGCATCCATTCATTAATAACCTTAGTGACCCTTCCAGAATTCAAGCTCTGCAGCTCTGCATGACCACTGCCGCCTCCCCAAATCCTTTCTCTCGGTCGGCTTTGCGATCACGAGTCATTTCACCCGGAACAAAGCGCTCGCCGAGATAACACCGGAAAGTGGAGAGTGGGAAAAAATGCAAGTGCGACGTGCGACAAAATATACTCAGGCCAGGTCAAGCGTTATGGCGCAGCGCGGCCGAGGCCATCCATGGCTCCGGCTCAAGCCTCCTCTTCGTTAGCGACGTGCTCTGTAATGCAAGGAATTCACAGGAATGATTTTAAAAAGTATTTTGATGTTTGAATGAATCTTTCTGTCGCGGGGACAATAATTTTGACACACCTCCCAAGAAAAAAAATACGATTTCACGAAATCCTGGTAGACAACGGAGTTTCTATAACTATGGTAAAATTATTGTGAGTGTATAATAAGACTGTAAGAAAACGCAGTAGTTTTGTTTAGTTTACGATAGTCAAGATAGTGACTAAATAATTTTAAGTTCGATTTGATAAGGCGGGTTTCAAGCAATGAATACTCTCCGACAGTTCGGCCGTCATCTAAACGCCAGGAAAAAGAGAGAAAAGAAGCTCATCTTCTGACGGCAAAAAATGGGCGGCGAGGTCACGGCCGGAGCGGACCGTCAACAATACCGTCCCCTCCACCGAGCGCACTGAAGGGGCGAACCGGGGCCCTAACTAATAACCAATACGGCTGGTACGCCCAGAGCATCGCGGGCAAGCGCGCCGCGACGGCGGTGCGCTCTGTCGGGAAATCGCGGAGTTAAGGCGTTGTTTACACGACACACCATCTTAATACTAGCGCACCTAGCGACTTAAACTATTTATTTTAGCTGAACGAAATGTTAGACAGCCGAAATTAATGTGAAAATCACAGTTCCAGACCTGCGGAAATCGTTTTGCAAAGTTTCATGGAGGTTCAAAACGTAGGAACACAAGTGATATACGAAAATGATACACGTAAATGTACACCATTTCAAGAATTCTGCTCACCAGATGAAAGTCAAACTTACCAAACCGTTTTCTGCAGGTAAAAAAGTACTATTTACGCATTCAGTTCGCCTTGTCAACGTTTCGATAACTTTATACGATGATTTAAAGTCGCGAGGTGGGAGCCTCAGCTCCCGGCCGAGGCGGCCATGGTTGAAAGACGGCCGGCGACACAGCGCACGCGCGTCCACCTCAAACAAACCTTGTTTACACAACGTGCCAACCCAGAAAACATGAAAAGGATCACTAATCCCCCTACGTTACGATTTGAAATTATTATCTTAGGTTGGCAGAAGTGCGCCGCAGTCGACTGTTCGTTCGGTAAAAATGAAGTAGGTTTCGAAAGGGCGGTATGGTGGTCACGTGCGAATTTCAGTGGTGTCATCTCTTTCTTGAGCGTTCCACTGAAGCAGAGCTTTGTTTAAACGCAGACTTTAGAGGTTTCTCTTTCGCTCCGTGTTGGCTCGACTCCGCCTAGCCCCACCACGTAAAACTATCCCCTTCTCCTGGTGATTTCAGCTGACAAGTCGAGCATTACCATAGCAACTGAAATTTCAATTCAAATTTACAGAAAATCTGTAGTTTAAATTTCAATGAAACTTTCAGAGTGAGTATACAAGTTTACATACTATAACTGTAGGTAATATTATAAAAATAGTTGGAGCGGATTTTTTCCTCCCGTAAGGGGCCATATAAAACAATTGACAGACGTTTCAAAGCGATTTTAAGAAGGCAACTCCGTTGCCTAAAAATGTCAGAGGTAGTAGTTAGGTTTAAATGTCAAACGGAGAGCAGTGAGATTACTTTTCTTTCTTCCTGTTTACACTCTAAATGACCATGGACTTTTATTGTTACCAGCTCCTGGACTTTTTTAAGCATGCCTAAGCCGGATACATTATTGTGTATAGTTAGTTACATTTATGAAAATTTTGTTACTAGCTAGTAACAAAATTTTTAAAAATTTAACTAACTACACACAATATTGTATCCGGCTTAGGCATGCTTAAAAAAGTCCAGGAGCTGGTAACAATAAAAGTCCATGGTCATTTAGAGTGTAGTAAAAAAATATAAATTTATTCAAAAATATCAATCAAGATTGGTATTGATAGCAGATGATACCGCACCGCAAGAGAAATTGCTATGGGGTGCGACAATTTGTGTGTGAACGCACACGATGTAAACGACGAACGACGCCAGCAGCGCCGCGCCGCGTGCCTGCGGGGTTGGGAGGGAAAGGGGTGGGAGGGGTCCGCCGGCGGCGTGGCGGACCGAAGCGGTCGCTGGCAGGGAGGAGCTGCGCGCGGGGAGAAGATGTCATTGTTCCGCGCAGCGCAGACTGCGCGTCAGGCAGCCATGGGCCCCCCCTAGCAGCGCCGCCCTATATTATTGTATTGTTGCGATTGGTTTCTGGACTCGAGAGTACAAGCTAGCTGACACCTTAGTGTCTTGTACTGTTCTGAAAGTAAAGAAAGTAAAGGTATCATCTGCTAAAAAATGTTTAATAGCAAATCTTGTCGACCTATGTCGACTTCCATTTGATGCGCCTTTATCAGACCAGAGGTGCACCATCAAAGACTCTTCTTTTCTTATAAAAATTTTGCTGCAGTAGGTGCCAACGACGTGGCAGTCGGCTCGGGACGCCACGCGCAGTCCAGTCCGTCTGCCACGCGCGCTGGTATTATGGTACAGTATAGTGTGTCCGCCGCTCATGCCGGGCAGCCCCGGGCGCGCGGCTCTGCTGCCACGCTGTACGCCTGACGGAACTGGCACCACAAAAGCTTCATTATTGCACTAGGCTCCCGCGTGGCCCCGGGCGCGGCTCATGGCGGGGACTGAGTGGGAAGGAGCGGGCTATGTCTGTGGACACCGAGTACACTACCGCCACCTCTCTGTCTCTCTCACACACTGTGAAAAAGTATCCTCGTAAATTTACATCATTTGTTGTCATTTTAATTTTGCGAGAAATGTTGGAAATCTACGACTGCCCATTCTTGGTCGTCGATCAATTGCAGGGTGGATAGGAAGTGCTAGTAAAAGTACAATTTCAGACTGTGATTTTAAGACTCACATCATGGAAAATTTTCCCTTAAACCTCTATTTATTTTCACAGTGCACGCTATCTCTTGCTCTCACTCTAGCTCTCACTCTAGCTCTCACTCCCGCTCTCTCGCTCTTACTCGCGCTCTATCTCTCCCTCTCCCTCTCCCTCTCCCTCTCTCTCTCTCTCTCTCTCTCTCTCTCTCTCTCTCTCTCTCTCTCTCTCTCTCTCTCTCTCGCCCTCTCTCTGCCCTTCCTTAGACTTGGCTTTCACTTCACATTCCTGCCTTCAGAATGCGCCCATTCTCAAAGCGGAATCGTCAACGAGGCCACTTCACCGGACAATCTTTTTACGTTTTTCTATTCTTATTATATTTCGTCCCCTTTCCTTTCTTGCGCGACCATCGCGGTCCCCAATCGCTCATTGGCGGGCGCGCCCTTGGGCGGCGCCCAGCTGCTGTTGGGCCGGCAGGGCGGGGCGGGGCGGGGCGGGGCGGGGCGGGGCGGGGCGGGGCGGGGCGGGGCGGGGCGGGGCGGGGCGGGGCGGGTGCGTCCTTCCGCACCGAGGGGCAAGGGTGAGTGAGAGGGATGGGATGGAATGGGAAAAAGATGAGCCGCTCATCGCTTTCATGACGCTTATTTTCATTGTTTGGAATAGAATCAGAGCGTATAGATCCCGCGGGGAAGCAGAAAACTTTCATCTGTAAAAATAAATAGAATTACAAAAATATTTTTTTTTTTTTTAAAGAAGAGGATGGCGTGGGAGATATTGGGGGTGCCTCAGGGACAGAAGTGCACCTCACTGTGACCTGACGCGGGTGGGGGACGGCAACCGCCCGACTCGCCCCGCCGCACCCCGCCGCACCCCGTCCCACCCCGCCCCACCCCGCCCCGCCCCACCCCGCCCCGCACCACCCCGCGCTCCCCTCCTAAATCCACTTGACGCTGATGGGCAGCTGGATGGCCGGCCCCGTCCTTAAGGCCCCACCTCGCCCGGCCCCGCTCGGCCGTGAATTCGGATTTCGGAGGATTATTTGACCTGCACCCTCCCCTCTTTCCCCTACCCCATCCCACCCCCCGTGCTGGAGGGGTGGCGGACCGGACTTGGTGGGAGTGGAAAGGAGCACACGGTGAAGGGGGATT
Organism: Frankliniella fusca; assembly: GCA_029379305.1. Classification (NCBI taxonomy): domain Eukaryota; kingdom Metazoa; phylum Arthropoda; class Insecta; order Thysanoptera; family Thripidae; genus Frankliniella; species Frankliniella fusca. The sequence continues at coordinate 2,775,530 of JAHWGI010001411.1, forward strand.
CTCCCGACTGGAATTCACCGTCCCCTTACACTGCCCTTCCCGCCTTCTCTCTCTCACACACACTCACGTACACACACGGACGCGCGCGCTCTCGCTCCCTCTCCCTAACTTCGTCACCCACCCAGCGCGGCTAACAGAAGCGGCCGCCGCCGGTCGCGGTGGTGGTAGTGCCCCACCTCGACTCCCCTAACTCGTCGTCCCAAAGCCGTCCTTCCAAACCAAGATTTCTTGTACCTGTGAGGAGCCTTTCACCACCCCTTCCCCCCACCCTGTTGCGCGTACTACCACCTGTCCCCCCAACCCCCTAACCCCCCCCCACTCAATCTTACCCCTCGATCCTTTCCGAATCTCTGCGCAGCAGCGTCGCCGTCGACTCGACGCGGCCGCGCAACACTGTGAAAAATACTCGTAAGGGTTACGGGAAAATTTTCCATGATAAAAGTCGTAAAATTACAATTTGAAACTGTAAATTTACAAGCACTCCCTATCGACTTGGAATTGACCGACGAGCAAGAATGGGCAGTCGTAAATTTACGACATATTTTGTAAATCAAAATTACAAAAAATGTCGTAAATTTACGAGGATATTTTTCACAGTGAAAGCAACCCGCCGAAAAACTGTATTTGCGGAAAACAAGGCCCAACTCTCAAACTACAGGGTTCATTTGGGCCAAAAGTGTAGGGTGGGTAGAACATCCATGAACTATCATTTTTGAACCGCATTCTAGTGGGCGCAAGCGTCAAACAACGCGGATGATAAGGTTTTTGTAATTAGGTCCGCCGTCTGGAAGGTAGGCAGCACATCACACGCGCGTGCAGGGCGGGTTGCCCGCACTTCGGCGCTGCGTGTCGGCTGCACGTAACCGACGAGGCCAGAACTCACCGAAAGGGCCGTCGACAGCCGACAGAGCCACCAGGTGACGCCGTCATCAGTCGCATCTCAAAATGGCGCGAAGCAGACGACGCGCAGACGACTCGCAGTTCCTTATCGCCGTAGTACAGGCAACGCACACTGCGCGCGAGCTTGATGTGCTGCCTACCTTCCTGGCGGCGGACCGAATTACAAAAACCTAACTATCCGCGTTGTTTGACGTTTGCACCCACTAGAATACAGTGGGCCGGTTAAAATTGATCCCAACTTACCAGGTGTTTCTTTGAGATCGCTTTTACTTGATCCTAAGCCAGAATGCATTTCATCCGGCACGACTTTGAGTTTAATGGGAAAAACTGTAAAATACCATTTTTATTATTATTATTATTTTTTTTGCGAAAAACAAAGCCCCGCAACTTTTAAACGAGGCCGGTTAAAATTGATCCCGCTCGCCTCCGTATCTGGCAACACTGCGTCCCCGGCGGCTGTTTCGCGCCTGCCACCCGACCCAATGCGTTTGTGCGGCGATCAGAGAGATCAGCGCGCGCGCGCCATGGAGGGCCGGGCCGAGCCGCGCCGGGGCATTTGAGCAATTATAGGCCAAAGTGGACCGAAATCTGGACTCATGTCACCGATCCGGTTCAAACTTTGTGGGTTCATAGTGTCCCACTAGAAACCACAAAATACCAAAGGACAGTTCGATATCTCAACATACACCTGAGATAATAATAATTGTCCCAAATTGCCAATTTTAGTCGAGAAAAACAGTTTTTTTGTAATTTTGACTGTTTAAATTGGTAGTATGGGAAAATATGGTCTGATTTGTGTTTACTACATTCAATTTAATTGAAATGAGTCATTTGAGCCACTCATGAACTTTCCTTCCTCATGCCCTGACTAATTAAGAACAATTTTGCAGCAAATGTCGCAATCTCAATTCCCAAAATACGTCATCTTGGATTTGGCCCCAATAATTTTTTTTTCACTTGATTTACTCCAATATACATTGTGTATAAGCCCCTAAGACTTCAAATAAAATTCAAGCTCATAATAAAATTAAACAGAAGTTTCATATAATAACTCTGGCTTTTCTCCACTTATTTGTATTTTATGTTACTGATATTGAATGGAACTTGACACATGACCCCTCTGGATATGGGGGGAGCCTTCTGCTCTAACAAATGGATGTAAAACTACTCTTTGGGATCCCCTGGAAGAGGGAGGTAGAAGTTAGATGGACTATTTTTGTTAAACTATTAAATATTCTCTAACTGAAGAACATCTGTTTTTATTTTTATTTATTTATTTAGGTCATTTTTATTTATTTTGGGGAATCTGAAACAAATAAGAAAAAAGAAATTTACTATGAAACCAAGGAAGTGTTACAAGAACTGACTTAATTATTTAAATCCTTACCAATAAATAGGAGTTACAGAGAGAGTAATTTCAGAGTCCCTCTTCTTCTACTTCCTGTTCGTACTCCTCCTCCTTGTGTTCTGGAAAAGGAATTATCATCAGTACTCCTCTGAATTTCAAAGCTGTGTTTGCGCAAACACAGCCTAAAACACAGCTTTGAAATTCAGAGGAGTACTGATGATAATTCCTTTTCCAGAACACAAGGAGGAGGAGTACGAACAGGAAGTAGAAGAAGAGGGACTCTGAAATTACTCTCTCTGTAACTCCTATTTATTGGTAAGGATTTAAATAATTAAGTCAGTTCTTGTAACACTTCCTTGGTTTCATAGTAAATTTCTTTTTTCTTATTTGTTTCAGATTCCCCAAAATAAATAAAAATGACCTAAATAAATAAATAAAAATAAAAACAGATGTTCTTCAGTTAGAGAATATTTAATAGTTTAACAAAAATAGTCCATCTAACTTCTACCTCCCTCTTCCAGGGGATCCCAAAGAGTAGTTTTACATCCATTTGTTAGAGCAGAAGGCTCCCCCCATATCCAGAGGGGTCATGTGTCAAGTTCCATTCAATATCAGTAACATAAAATACAAATAAGTGGAGAAAAGCCAGAGTTATTATATGAAACTTCTGTTTAATTTTATTATGAGCTTGAATTTTATTTGAAGTCTTAGGGGCTTATACACAATGTATATTGGAGTAAATCAAGTGAAAAAAAAATTATTGGGGCCAAATCCAAGATGACGTATTTTGGGAATTGAGATTGCGACATTTGCTGCAAAATTGTTCTTAATTAGTCAGGGCATGAGGAAGGAAAGTTCATGAGTGGCTCAAATGACTCATTTCAATTAAATTGAATGTAGTAAACACAAATCAGACCATATTTTCCCATACTACCAATTTAAACAGTCAAAATTACAAAAAAACTGTTTTTCTCGACTAAAATTGGCAATTTGGGACAATTATTATTATCTCAGGTGTATGTTGAGATATCGAACTGTCCTTTGGTATTTTGTGGTTTCTAGTGGGACACTATGAACCCACAAAGTTTGAACCGGATCGGTGACATGAGTCCAGATTTCGGTCCACTTTGGACTATAATTGCTCATTTATCTCAATTCTTAGCCATCAAGGGGCCGATTTCCTAAGGCGCCTAAATTGGCGGCCATTCTCACGCGGCTAGTAATTAGCAGCGCTGGAGGGGGGGGAGCGGGAGAGGAGGGTAAGGGGGGGGGGGGGGCTGATGGCCGGCGGTGATGCTGGAGGGCGCTGCACCGCGCGGCGGGGGTGAGGCGCATCGTGGGCTGCATCCCAAACGAGCCCCTCCTCCTCGCCCCTCCAGGCACCACAGAGGACTGACGTATCTCCGGCCCCGGGCCGTGCCAGTTAGGCGAGCGCCCTCGTACTGCCTGCGCCCCGGCCTGGCCCGCCCCGGCCCGGCCCGGCCCCTGTGGTAACGGCCGCAGGCAGTGCACGCGCGCGATCTGCCTCCCGTATCTCCTGCCTCTCTCGCTCGCTCACTCGCTCGCTCTCTCGCTCGCTCACTCGCTCTCACTGGGGCGCGCGCGCCCACTGCTGCAGAGGCCCAGAGGCCTCTGTTCCCTGACTTGGCACGTTTAAGCCGTAGGGCCTATATTGTGCTGCTAGGTGTAAAGTGCACCCCGCGTGCTCGGAGAGGCGCTTGACTTACCCTGCTTGCCACCTCGGCCACCTTCCCCCGCCTGCCACATCACCTCCCCCCCCCCCTCCCTCCTCTCGCAGCCCTACAGGGGCCTCTTAACCTCGTGAAAAGCGATTCATTTATTCGACTTTCCCCCCGGCAGCCTGCCAACCGAGTCCCGCTGCTGCTGCTGCAGCTCGGCCCAGGCAGACTGACGCCGATACACGGGAATCGATGAAATTTTCCCGTCATTTTGATTTATTAATTTTTACGTAACGGGTCCCCCCCTCTTTTTTCGCTTTTATTTCGCGTCGGTCTTGCGGATTTTCTCTGTCACCGAAAAGTTGGCTGCTTGTCATGCCTGCTCCTCCTCTCTCAGCTCCGTATCTAGGCCACCCCCGCGCCCCGCCGCCTTTGCCCTCTCTCTCTCTCTCTTGCTCGCTCTCGTCCTCCCTCTCTCGCACCTTCCCCCGAAATGACATCCCAGCTTATTACTCGCGACGCTGCTGCAATTTCCCGGCCCGCCGCCGCATCATCCAGCCGTCCGTCCATCCCTGTCCGGCCGGCCTACCGCATACCCTACCCTACCCGCCGCGCCCCGCCCCACCCCACCCCGCCCCACCCCACCCCACCCCACCCCACCCCGCTCCGCCCCGCCGCGCTGTCCGTCGGCCAGAGAGCGCGAAATCGCGAACGAAAAGATGAGAAAAGTTAAAATGGAGGCCAGCCGGGCCGGGCCGCGAGCCACGCTGCGCGGGGGCGGGGCGGGGGACCGCGAGTGGAGTGAGTCTGTACACTTCTACACCTGGCCTGTCACCCCGCCCCCGCGCGCCCGCACCCTTCCGTGTTTTATTTTCGCTTTTCCTTGATGCCGCACTCTGGAAACCCAAATGTGTGAATATCTCACACTTCTCGGTGTGAGAATGCCCATTCGAGCACTTGGAGGCCAAAGTTTGTGAATTTCCAAGGAAAATTCACTCCTTTACGCCCTTAAGTGTACGAATGCGCATTTGCACACTCGTGTTTGCAGTATAGTTCGCATCTTGGTCCTTCCTTGTCTTCTTGATATTTTTATACAGCCAAGCGATCATGCTGTTGTCGGCGTAACACACCTACCCTACCCTAAAATTGACCTGTAATTGTATTTTTTTTTTTTTTTAAATTAATTTAATTAATTTTTTAAAATAATTAACCTTTTTTTTGTTTGATTGAAAGTAAAATTAGTCGTTTTCCTATTTATGAGTTCACGCGCCCGTATACTCTAGGGGATTCGGCGACCTCGCGTGGTGGTGGTGGTGAGGTAACGCCTGTAACTTTACGACTCGACTCGGTGCGCGAGGGAGGAATACAGCCGACTGATTCAGGACGTCGCTCTCGTTCCTCCGTCCTTGTCGCACCTATGGCCGCGCCCCCATGAGTGCGACAAGGGCGGAGGCGCGAGAGCGATGTTCGGAATCAGACTGCGTGGGCGGCGCTGCCAGTTTCCTGCGTGGCGCGTAGCGCGCGCGTGCGCCGTCCTGTCCGCCACTTCATTTAACTTGACTCCGAAACTCCATTCAGGTCCTCGTGGAGCTCCGCCACCGCCGCTGCAGGGTTGCCCCTCCCCTCCCCTCCCCTCTCCCCCTCCTCCCAGACCGTTTCCCCGTGTGACTGTTTGGAACCCCTTCACTCCCCCGCACCCCGCTGACCCCTGCTGCTGCCTGCCTATGGCGCCCACCAGCCGGACCAAAAGCCTCCCAAAACCGCGATAAAGTGGTTTTTGCGAAAAAGTTTTCGCTGTCCGTAATAACCTGCACGCCACAGCAGCCGCAGGCGAACCGTGGGGTACCTCACTCTTTAAATGGGTGTACACTGGCTGGTAGGTTGTAATTGTGATCGGAAGGAAAATTTGTCCAAACTTAAGAGAAAGCAGAACTTTTTTGCACCAATTCGATATTTTGCAATTTTAAGGTATGCTTCATATAGATTTTTGTCGAAAAAAATATGTGACTGGATAGTGATTGGAAAATGATTGGAGCTCAGGGTGAACACTAATTGGAGAAGGTGAGGTACCCCTCTAGGCGAACTCATCGGTGCTGGGCGCCGTTAATAGATAACTTTGGTCGCACCCGCACCACCCACCACACCACAGCTCATCATTTTATTTTTTGTATATATATAGTTTTTGCTCTTTTCCTCCGGTCGACCTCTCCACTGTCTTTTTTCTTTCCTTTTCTTTCGTCCGTTCGCTCTCCCTGCACACATCACGTCGCATCCATTATGCCGCGGGAAGGACGACCCTCCGGTCCTCCGGTACTTCCCCCTCACGAGGGCCGTGCAGCGGAGAGCGTCGACTGATGAGGTTATTTACATCCATTAGCCGTGCGGGGAATTCGCGGTGCGTTCAATAAGTGTCGTTGCATAATTCACGCGCACCACTACGGGCGCGCACGCGGGAGGCAGCCAGGGTGCACGGCCCCGGGGGAGGGGGAAGGGGGGGGGGCTCTGTGCGGGATTAGCGGCATCGAGTCAGACAGGGGCTGGGCGGGCGGGCTGGCTGTGGAAAGGAAGGATATTAGAAAGGGTTGCCTCTTGCTCGGCAGCAGCAGCAGCAGTAGGTGAGGGAGAGCAGCGGTGAGCGAGCAGGGGTGGAGTAGAGAGTCAAGACATCTTCTGCTTCCCCCCCTCCCCCCTCCCCCCCCCCCCCGGTCTTGGCCATCAGCACCCCCTCTTCGCCCTCGCGCGCCTCTTCTCCCAAACCCCTCGCTCTCCCTCCCTCCCTCCCTCTCCCTCCCTCCCTCCCTCTCCCTCCCTCCCTCCCTCTCTCCCTCTCTCCTCCTTTCTTGTACGCACAATCTGTCAAACCGACTTCTCCGTCAGTTTGTCATCCGCCTTATTAAAATGGTACTTAATCGGATCTTTTGCTAACTTTGTTTCGAGTGGGAGGGCGAGGCAGGCCGTGAGGAGGGTCGCCGCCCTCATCAGCCTCGACTCTTCCTTCCCTCTCGTTACCTTCTTCTCTCTCTCCTCCCCCCTCCTCCCTGTAACAGTCTTCAGGTCTTTAGCTCTCCTCGCACCCTCGACTTGCGTCCGCCATGCAGGCGTGTGAGTTTGGCTGCCTACCCTGACGGGGGCTCTCACGGGCTGGCACAGGTCCACTTATTGTGCAGTACGCGGCCTATTATTTGTATTAACCATTTCACTTCCTCAAAGTCTTTCATCTCTCTCTCTCTCTCTCTCTCTCTCTCTCTCTCTCTCTCTCTCTCTCTCTCTCTCTCTCTCTCTCTCTCTCTCTCTCTCTCTCTCTCTCTCCTGTCACCCTTGAGCAGCTCGTGTTGCGGCGGAAACATATCATTACCGCGGCGCCCCCTGGCCAGCCTGCGGTCCCGTCAGGCCGTGTGGTGGAGGCCCCGGAGGGGGTAGGCTAGCTGGGGCGCTGACTAGGAGGAAATAAAGTAGCATGAAAACGCGTCTCACCGCGGCTAAGCGGCCCCCGACAGGCGCGGGGGTCGTGCGTGCGCACGCGAGGCGGGGTGGGGCGGAGGGAACAAAACAAACTAGCCGGCCGGCCACATCTTGATACGGCCCCTGTGTGTACGCTCGGGGGACGCAAGTCCACGCCACGTGCGAACACGACGGGGCGGTGAACGGCTGACATTCCGCCGCCGCGCACCCTATGCGCGGCCGCAGTGAAAAGGGAGAATCTCTCTCCAGACTGCCCCGCGTGACTTTCTAATTGAGCGGGAAACAACTCTGAGTTTTAGTGTACAATTTGTGTAAATTTTAAGTGAATTTTTGGTTGAGTTTTTCCTCAAATCAAATTCAGTCAGTTTTATAAAATTTTACTATAAATTTTTCAGAATTATTTTAAAATTTTCTGATTTTCTTTTCTGAATGTCGAGGTGTACAAAAATTTCTTATTTTTGTTTCCCACTCCTTTTTAATGCTCTTTCAGTATACACTACCCTGGAGAACGAAGGGGCCTCAACTCCTGAAATCATGTGTACACAATCGCTGATATCTTCGAAATCATTGTCAAAAAATGTGGAACTATTGCCGAAAAAAATTGATTTGAGTGCGTATTTTGGGCTCATCAAGCTCAAAATACGCTTGTATTTACTTTACGAATTATTTCTTTCAATTGTAAGAGGTGTAATCATGTGAAATCATGTGAAATCTTGAAATCATGTGTACAAATTTTGGGTGAGTTGAGGCCCCCTCGCTGGAGAATCATATAATTCTCTTTACGCGGGTTTCTGAGACGACCACTACTGCTGCAGTTAATTCTCTTCGCATCGTCAGCGTGGTCGCCATAATCAAGCTTTAATTAGTATTTTTAGTTTTTTTTTGGTCGTCTCGCGGGTATCCACGTAAAGCGGGGAGTTTTGCGCGTACGCCTCGACGTTGTGGGAACACTATACCGGAAAAGGGGGTATGGGGTGGGTTAGCCAACGGCAATGGTCTGGTATAGGGCATGGCAGGGTGTGGTGGTGGGGGAGGGGGGGGGGGCGACCTGGTGGGGCGTGCCGTGGTGTGGTGGTGGTGGGGGGGGGGGATAAGGTATAGGGCGTACGTCGAGCACGAAGCATGGAATATAATAACACTGCGCTGCACAGGATCGCGATTATGATCATTTTTATGTAAAGCCGGACCAACGACGGAGGTCCAGTCCAGAAGCGGGGTGAAAATCACTTTCTCTCTCTCTCTCTCTCTCTCACTCACTCACTCTCTCTCACACGCACACACACACACATACACACACACATACACACCTACACACACACACACACACACACACACACACACACACACACACACACACACACGCACGCTTCACCTCGTGTAACATTTATGACAAACTACGGGCTGTCGGCAAGCGAGTGTTGGTTTTTCGTGACATGCTTTTGCACCGAGGGGGAACTAACCTCGGACTTCAGTGTACACCACTAATTCAACAAATTCAGTCCAATTCAAACAAATTCAAGCTAATTCAAGCCAATTCAAACCCAATTCAAGCCAATCCAAACCCAATTCAAGCCAACTCAAACCCAATTCAAGCAAATTCAAGCCAATTCACACACTAATTCAGTCCAATTCATAGGCAATTCAAGCCAATTCACAGCCAATTCACAGCCAATTCAAGGCAATTCACATCCAATTCACGAAATTTGTACACCTAATTCACCGGTTATTTCCCCCTCGTTTTGCACGCGGCGTTTAGCGCGCAGGAAACGCGCGCTGCTGGCCTGAGCCCACAAGGGCAAACACAACTACTACAGGGGAAGAGGTCGGTCGAACAACAGGCGACATCCCCTCCTCTCTCCCCCCTGCTAAATTCGATTTCTGACTTGTGTATCAAGGAAGACGATGTAAGTATGGGGATAAAAGCAAAAAAACAGATAAATAAGGTGGAAGGAGAGGGGCTGGCGGGCGGCGCGGCGAGGCGTCGTCGTGATATGCGAGGAGTGGAGCCGCAGCAGCGCACTTTGATGTGTCATTCCGGTACCAGTCGCCTGTGCCCGCCCCGCCCCGCCCCGCCCGCTTACCCCTGTCGGGGTAAGAGAAAGAAGCGAAGCGTGCTGAGATAAGGCCTCCATTAAGCCACTTCATTACACAAAGGCGTGGCGGCGAACGGTGCGGGTCACACACACACATTCATGCCCCCTCTCTCTCCCTCTCTCCCTCTCTCTCCCCCTCTCCCTCTCTCTCCCCCTCTTTCCCGCTTACTCTCGCCCCTCCCTCTTCCCCCTCCGTCCTCGCCAGACCAGATAGATAAAAGCAGGTAGAGGCGCGATGGTGGTCATAGGGTCGGTCCACTGGTTCATTAGCGCCACTGGAGAAGAAGGCGGCGTTCAAGTGGTAACCGCCAAAAAAGAATAGTGGTTTCTGGAAACAAAACTGTTCACAAGGAGATGCGCGCTTGCGGCCTGCGTTGCAGCACACGCCGCCTAGCGCGTAGGCCACACCTGGCGGCCGCCGCCCACCGCTGTGATTTGTGTTGCCTACCCGCCGGACTGCAGGCGGTGGTGATCCAACAGTGAAAAATAGTCGTAGGTTTGCTTGAAAATTTTCCACAAAGTGTAGTCGTAAAATTACAATTACAAATCGTTAAACTACAAGCATCACCTATCGGCTTGAAATTTACAACATTTTTCGTATGTCGTAATTTACAAAATATATCGTGAATCTACTAGGATATTTTTCACAGTGGCTCGGTATGCCTTCTCTGGAGGTGCTGGTAAGCGGGGCCAATGCAGAGAACCACGAATTACTATTTTAGGATTTCCCCAGTCGTCGCTGCTTCCTTATTTTGGCGGAATGGGAGAGACGGTATAGTAGTGTCGTAGAGGCAGACACGGAATGGCCGAACAAGAAGTGAAGTAGTCGGACCGCGGAGGGAATAAGCCTTCTGAGCTGCTGGGGGGGGGGGGGGCAAACTCTAGCGGCACAGCAGACGGCTTATGACAGCCGGCGCAGGGGGCTGTGACTGATGAGACTAGGCTGGAATAGTTAGAGAGAGGGAGAGAGAGAGCGAGAGAGAGAAGGCTGGCAGGAAGGGAGAGGAAGTCGTGTTTAGGGCCCTTCGGGGGTCAAGGCGCGCGTGGACTGTGGACCACGCCATGTTTAGACAGAGAGCGAGATAGCACGCGAGGAGCATAGGGAGGAAGGGACAGAGATGGAAGTGTAGCAGTGGTGGTGGTGGATGTGGGGCACTAGGGCACCCCAGACGGCGCAGCGCGCCCAATTTATTACAGCAAACGGTCTCATCGGGAAAGCCAAAGGAAAAAGGGTTAGAAGAACGGAAGCGAAACAGCGGGGGCGTAACAGAGATGGAGTGAGGGAGCGAGAGGCGGCGGCGGCGTGCGAGTGAGAGAGAGAGGGTCCAGAGATATAGATAGAGCAAGTGAGAGAGCGAGAAAAGGGGGTTCTCAAAAATTTGCGCCAGCCGGTGCGGCAGTACGAGTCCCTTCCGGGGCAGCGAGCGCCCCGCCCCGCCCCGCCCCGCCCCGCCCCGCCCCGCCCCGCCCCGCCCCGCCCCGCCCCGCCCTTGGCTCTGCTCTCCGTCCCGCTGCTCCCGCCCTATATCAAGATCGAGTCCCGTCTCCTCAATTTTTCGAGCTCGTCGGTGAGCAGACATTCTTCACGTGGCGGACGTGCCACGTTTCGCAAACCCGCGAGGCGGGGCGGGGTACGGTGTGGGGCGGGGCGGGGTGGGGCGGGGCGGGGCGGGAGCACGCCCAGTCGGGCACGGGGCCCTCGGCTTCGGCCCTAGACTGGGGCCTCTCCCACTGGAGAATTAGAGACCACAAATCTGTAGAGAGAAGAAATGTACCGCGTGCACCGCTCCGTTATGTTTGTTAACCTCCGGCCCGAGGGGGAACCAACTCTGAAATTGTTGTACACCTCGTACACTTATAAACCAAGTGTTCAACCCTTCAACACTTTTAAGTGTTCAAATACTATTTAAACAAATAAAAGTGTTCTACAGAGTTCTTGAGCACGTACAAGTGTTCAACTCTGAAGTTGTGCACTTGTAAGTGTTCAACTCCCCAGTTGCACACTTCCCCGGACAGTGCGTCCAAGCTAAGGAAGTTTGTAACTGGGGAGTTGCAACACTTTTAAGTGCACAACTTCTGAGTTGAACACTTCTAAGTGCACAACAACTCTGTTGAAAACTTTAATATGTTTAGGTGGTATTTGAACACAAGTGTTGAAGGGTTGAACACTTGGTTTATCAGTGTAATTGAGAAAAAATCAGTAAACTGTAGAAAAATTGGAAAAAAAAATGAGAAAAAATTCACATCAATTCCGTAAAAAAATCACGATTCAGGAAAATCGAGGAAAATTCACTAAATGTGTTTACTTAAGTCAAGTTGTTTCTTTGTGGCTGGAAGGGTTGTTTATAACAAGGATCACCGCCGACATGTAAGGTTTTTTTTGTTTTTTTCCTCCCTCCTAATGGAGAATCTATGCACCGCCACGTGCAGACGGCGTGGCGATGCAGGAGGGCGGGGTGTGACTCGCTGGACTCTCGTCCACGCCACGCTGCGTCGTCCCCTGGCTGCGCGATATTATTCTGTCCGGCCAAAGTCGCCTGACGAATCGCTTCCTAAGGAAACTTTTGACTGCGCTGGGTTGGGGTGCTGCGTGGCTCGGCTCGGCTCGGCTCGGCTCTGGCAGGCGGCAGGAGTACACGACGAGCCTCGAACCTGCTTTCTCAAACTTTTCACATCAGCTACCGCAGCTCGGCGTGGCGAGGCGAGGCGTGGCTCGCGCCCGCTGCCCACCACCCCCGTACCCCCCCCCCCCCCCTTCACGAGACTTTACTCCCCCTGCTGCGCCGTAACCCCTTTACCAATAATCTCACCCCCACCCCCTCTGGCGCCCAGCTGATGTATTGCTCACAGTGCCAAGGTGCGTGTCGCTATTTTACGCCCATTTCACCCGCCAAATTGCCGAGGACCGTGCAGGGAGTGGCGGGGCGGGGCGCGCGAGAGCGCGTCAGGCGTTGCCAGGCCAGGACCCGCCGCGAGAAATGGAGGGGGCATCACTCAGCGCAAGCAGCACGTGTCTCCACGTGATGTCCCCTCCAGGGGCGTGACGGCCCGGGGGTGACTTGATGACCCTAGCAACGCTACAAGAGAGAGAGAGAGAGAGAGAGAGAGAGAGAGAGAGAGAGAGAGAGAGAGAGAGAGAGAGAGAGAGAGAGAGAGAGAGAGAGAGAGAGAGAGAGAGTGAGGAAGCGGGACCAGCAGTGTGCGGAAGCGGGATGGGAGGTGCAATTTGTTTCGCCAAGTTGTGGACCCGGCCCGCAGAGTGAAAGGTGCGAGGGCGGGGGAGCGGGTTGTCCGCCACGCCCCGCCCCACCACGCCCCGCCCCACCCCACCCCACCACGCCCCGCCCCACCCCACCACGCCCCACCCCACCACGCCCCACCCCACCACGCCTCGCCCCGCCGTGTCGTCGCGGTGTGGCGTCACGTTCATGTAAAAAGTGAGCGTGGGACAACTTCTCCCCCGCAGGAGGCGGTGGTGGTACAGCGTATGGGGAAGGAGCTGTACTTCATAGGTTGTGTTGCACCTGAGGGAGGCGGTATCAAACCGAGTTGTGACGTCTTGACGGGGGCCGGGGCGGGGGCTTGATCCCGGCCGCGGCAGAGTCGCAAAACATGTTTTGCTGCAGTTGCGTTTGGCTTTGTTGCGGCCATAGAGGTAGTTGCAGCGCGCGGGCTGTATAAATATGTCATCGTTCAACAACTTGGCGTGTGGGATTTCATGTCAGTAACATCTGCTGTCCCGTCGACGTACACTCCTGCTAGGGAGAGGAAAACGAGGACGGTTTAAAAAGTAAAGCTCATAGTTGAGAGCGACTGAGCTCTACGTGCCTCACCTCTCTCTCTCTCTCTCGCTCTCTCTCTCGCTCTCTCTCTCTCTCTCTCTCTCTCTCTCTCTCTCTCTCTCACTCTCTCATCACACATGCCCTACGTCTTCCCATCGTGGGCCGGGCCCGGGCACCGCCTACCTTGCTTCGCTCGCAGGTTTTGATTCCCTGGGCTATTCTATAATGCATGATCCTCATGTGTAGTGATGTGAGTACATGCCTCTCTCTCTCTCTTCCTCTCTCTCTCTCTCTCTCTCTCTCTCTCTTCCTCTCTCTCTCTCTCTCTTCCTCTCTCTCTCTTCCTCTCTCTCTCTCTCTCTTCCTCTCTTTCTCTCTCTTCCTCTCTCTCTCTCTTCCTCTCTCTCTCTTCCTCTCTCTTCCTCTCTCTCTTCCTCTCTCTCTCTCTTCCTCTCTCTTCCTCTCTCTCTTCCTCTCTCTTCCTCTCTCTCTTCCTCTCTCTCTCTTCCTCTCTCTCTTTCCTACCCCCTCTCCCTCGTTCTCTCCTGTAGCTCTCCCTGTCTCCCTGTACTTCCTCCAGCCGTGCACCACCCCCAGCTCTGCCCGCCGCGCCGCGCCGTGCAGGCGGAGAGAGGGAGAGCGGGGAAGGGGTCGGGTTTGTCCAGCACCCCGGGTCCCGGCCCGGACCCCGGGGCTGGCCGGAACGAGTTTGCCAGCCCGTGAACTCGTCTTGCTGATGCTGTGTTCAAACAAAAGTTTATGTGCATTGTGCGTCGTCGCATCCGCCGTCCGAAATAAGTGGCAGAATCCTTGATGCGGCCGCCTGCTCTCCCGGGCGGCGGGAGAGACAGTCGCGTCTCGCTGCGAAACCCTTCTCCTGCTGCTCTCCTCATCGTTTGCTCTTCCACTCTCTCGTATATTCGGGCCCTCGTCCGTCCCGTGGTTCATTCATGTTTCATTTTTGGCAGAGGCCGCGTTTGAGTGGAAAGAAAAAACGGAGCCGAAAGATATTATATTATCCGCTCGAAATTTCGTCACATCATCGGTGTTCAATTTGCCTAAAAATTAATTTCATCCGTGACCCAAGGGGCCCGGTGCTGGTAGCATGTCATGTCTACCGCGGGAAGGTGACGCTTTGGGGGGTACAGTTACCCCCTGCGGGTTCAGTCCCCCCCCCCCCCTTTCCACTCCCACCTACCCCTCGAGACAACATTTTCTTCCTCTGATTTATAACCTAACTGCCCCGCCTCCACTCGGGGGCATCAGAGGCAACCCCCTATATCCCCCCCTACTCTCCACCTCTTCTGTACTATGCGACCTCGAAAAAAAGGAAAGTGCGCACAGGGGGAAAAAAAAAAAACCTTTGCTGACAGCGGCTGGGGTGCTGTGCACTGTGCAGAAAACAACAACCCCGGCCAGTGCCGGCCAGACCGGCCAATACCCCGACCCGAGGGCCGAGGGGTCCTTCACTATAAATTCAAACGGACACCGATTTTGCCAATTTGGTGTTTCGTAATTTTCCTTGATTTTTCCTGATTTTTCCTGATTTTTCCTTAATTTATTTTTCTGATTTTTTCTGATTTTTTTTACTGATGTTTTACTGTTCTTGTTTTAGGGTGTACACGGTTTTTATTTTGAGTGGAGGACCCCTCGCTCCGACCCGCCAACCCCCTGCCCGGCCCGGCCCGGCCCGGCCCGGCCCGGCCCGGCCCGGCCCGGCCCGGCACAGCGCACTGGGCGGACCGGGGCGGGGGCGCTCGGCGGCAGCACTGACCCCGGATGGGGCCACAGCCCTTGCCCCCCCCCTGCGCCTCGACAACATCATAGAGAGGATGAGTTCTGAGCCGCCCCGCCACGCCCCGCCACGCCCCGCCACGCCCGCAAGCGCGGTGGGCTCCAAAAATGAGTCACGCCTTGCGCTAAATATGTACATGAATTAGCCATAACCGGGGCGCGGCGGGGTCGACGGCTCGCCTCAGCTCGGAGTGGCAGCCCGGGCGGGGCGGGGCGGGGCGGGGCGGGGCGGGGCGGGGCGGGGCGGGGCCGCGGGGATCCACCGCACCAGCAGCAGCACACTGCGCTTTACTCTGCCACGAAACACTTACCCTTTGTCAGCCTTCTAGTTCTAAATATAGCTATATAGGTATTTTTGCCTGCCTCGCGACTCTTCGCCACAAAATAGAAATATTTCCTCGGTCTAAAATTTTTAACACGCAAATTAACGCAAAATGCGCAGGGAGGAGGCGCTCTCTCTTGTTTGGAGTGCCGCCTTTGGACCGGTCGCGGCCCCTCCCCGCCCCGCCCCGCCCCGCCCCCGCCCCGCCCCGCCCCGCCCCGCCCCGCCCCGCGCCCCGCCCCGCGCCCCGCGCCCCGCCCCGCGCCCCGCCCCGCGCCCCGCGCCCCGCCCCGCGATGTACGCCCTGAAGCGCAGCCGTACAAGAACACCCCCGGCGCGGGGCGGCGCGGCGGCCGGCTCGGAGCACCAGACCAACAGCACGGCCGTGATTTCCCAATTAAATCTCAAAGCGGGGGTAATCCTCCTTGTTCCGCAGGTAGCGGCTCTCACTGTCGGGGCGGGGCGGGGCGGGGCGGGGCGGGGCGGGGCGGGGCGGTCCGCGGGCTCAACGCGCAGGCATTGCAGGTGGCCTGCTTCCTTGCTCGCTCGCCCATCCCTTTCCGCCCCCTTCCCTTTGCATTTTGTTCTGAGCTGCTACGTAGCGTCCTCTCTTTTACTCTCTCCTCTCTCTGTTTCCTCATGAATCTGTAATTTTCTCTCGTGACAAAATGAAATAAAGTTAAGAAAAAACTGTGGCCGACACAAAACGCCGGCGCGCCCACGTTAATACATTTTTTTTTCCCTTTCTTCTCTTTTTCAGGGTAAGCGTGCTTTGGCTAGCCGTCGGCGGGCGGGGCAGCAGCAGGAGCAGGAGCGGTGCGGATGAGCTGAGCCGCACAGCAGAAGGGAGGCATGAGGAGGAAAGGAGGGTAAGCGACGAGGGCAACGGGAAAAAAATGGGGGTGGAAAAAAAAATCCCCGGCTGCGGTTGGGATATTGAATGCGCGGGGTGCCCGGGCGGCGCGCTGTGTAAATAAAACTGCCTTTTCCATATACTTAACCTCAAATAATTTGGCCGCTCCCGCCCCTCTGCCGCCGGTGCCCCGGTGGCAAGCAGCCGCGGTGCACTTTCCGCTCCGATATACGCACTTTGATTATTAGGGCTTTCACACCAAACGTCCCCGTCAGTCGCTCTCGTGCCGGGACAATATAGCGCGCGCGTCGGCATCCAACCGAAATCGTTGTTGATATAGAGAGCGCGAATAAACCAAAGTGTTTTTCCCTGTTCACCCTCGCTTTCTCTCTGAATGTCAAATAAGAGAGGGGTGGAGGCGGCATGAGAAAAAGTATTGACGCGTCGTTTGATGAGTGAGTGTGTCTACGTAGGCATTCACCGATGCCATGACACGGCGCAGACTGAAAAAAAAAAAAAATTGGCGTCAGTTTTACAGTACTGGTAAATTAGACATTAAGCGTCTCGAAATCATAAAATAGCATGCGCCGTCTATTGACGCATTTGAAAGGAATTATTAAACCATATTTTGTTTTTGTTTTTTTAAAATTTAAAGGCAATGTTTGTCAGTTGTTTATTTTTTTTTTAGTAGTAAACTATAAATAATATACATCGTAAGCTTACAACGACACTTTTTAGTGGACTGGTCTTAAAGGCGCGCGGTCACAGCGCCCAGCCCGAGGGGAAAACAACTCTGCAATTTTTGTACACCTCGCGTTTCAGAAAAAATCGAAACAATCAGACAAAATCTGCCAAAAAAAAGTAAAATTAACAAAAAAATATGTGAAATTCAAGTGAAAATTTCCTAACGATTCTATACTAAGTCACGAAATTTCACCAATATTCACGGAAATTCACCAAAATTCACCAATCGTGTACTCCAAACTTCAGAGTTGTCCCCCCCCCCCCCCCTCGCCGCGGCCCAGCCCCGTTATTTTTCTCCCCGTGTCGAGAGCAGACGACAGCAGAGGGCGGCCCGGTCCCTGTCCGGTGTGCTGCCGGCCTGCCTGGCCTCCCTCAAGTGAGAATGCGGCGATGCACCGCGAGGCGCGTGCTGGGCGGGGCGGGGCGGGGTGGCTATGGGGTGTCAAGTCGGCACGTGGCGGTGCGGGGCACGTGCCTGCAGCGCAACGCTGTATGCAAATGCCGACGTCATATTCTCGTCTGAAAATTGTTTATTCGAGCTCTCGACACGTCAGGCAGGCAGGCAGCCAGGCGGGGTTTTATTGGGCATCGCTGATGCAGCAGCGGCAGCAGCGCCCTGGCGGAGGCGGGGAGGCGCGCGGGGTGGTGGGGAGGGAGGGAGGCTTCATATTTCAGCAGCGCCATCACGCTCTGCTTGTGCGTGACGCGGACGTCTTATCGGCGCCGCGGTTTGGTAATCACCGCCTCGTCATCGCGCGACGCCGCAATAAGGCCAAGAAATAATTTGGTTTTATATATCGTTCGAAAACGGTTGAGAGCGAGTATGCGCTTCTCTGCCACACGGTTTCGTGTCACGCGAGCTGCTGAGAAATTTTTATTCGGAAATTTTTTTCTGTGTAAAATATCTAGCATCTGTATGAACGCCGTGGTCTGGCATTTTATAATTTTATTTACTGCTCTTTAAAAGGCAAGGAATGAGAGGAAAACAAACTTGTTTTCTCTTTTAGAAGAAATAATTGTTGTTCTGCGCCAAAAGCACAAATAACCCCGAGTCGACTGGACGGAAATGCAGTTACTGTAAACGCAATTTTTCCCCTCGCGAGCTGTATATACGTGGGGGGAAGGAAGAAACAAACCAGAAAAACACACACACGCGCGCGCGCTCACTCACAGAGGGACAGAGCAAGAGAGAGAGAGAGAAAGAGAGAGACGCACGCTTGTTCTCTCAGATAAGGAGACGCGTACGACATGATTGATCCGGCGGACGGGGACGGACGCGCCGCCGATAAGGGGGTCGTGTTTTTGCGGCGACCGGCGGCGCTCATCAGGTTCGCCACGGGCGATTGATCGCGCAGCGGTCTCTCTCTCTCTCTCTCTCTCTCTCTCTCTCTCTCTCTCTCTCTCTCTCTCTCTCTCTCTCTCTCTCTCTCTCTCTCTCTCTCTGTATGTGTGTATGTGTGTGAGAGAGAGGGATCAAGACGGACTCAGGGGTATAGGGTGGCCGTCCCCAACCCTCGCCACATGTCCTTGCCCTCGCCGTCGCCGCCGGTGAAATTCTAGTCGCGGTGGCGGGTAGAGGGTGCGAGGAAGAGAGATGAATAGATACGTGTGAGAGAAAGAGATAGAGACAAAAAGATGTTGCGGAGGGGAGTGTTTCGCACATGGGGCGCCGGAGGAGGAGCAGGAGGCGGAGGAGGAGTCAGCGGTCGCGCGGGCGGCGGCGGGTGACAAGGGACAGTTATGTCCATCGGTCAGGCAATGAGGCGTACGCTGCATTCCTCGAGATCGTTATCGAGTAGGCGCTCACGCGCTGCGGGGCCTGGCGGGGCCGGCCGGCGGTCTTGTTATCCGCCCCGCCGTGCGCCACCCCTGCCCATATACGCGCCCTCCTGATGTGTCTAAATCAAGCTTATAGCGCTGCGCAACGGTGCCATCTCCCTCCCGCCTCTCTGCTCCCGGGGAAAAAAAAATCGAGTGGGAATCACTCTGAAATATTATTGTATGGCCCCGAAGAAATCATTAAAAAAATCATTAAATATAAAAAAAAATTAAAATGAGTTCAAGAAAAAAGTTAAAGAAAAATCCACAGAATAAAACAAACAAACAAAAAGTTAGAAATTAGGAGAAAAAGATAAAATTTATCAAAAAGTGACAAAAGTATTTATAAATTTTAAAAGATCAAAATAAGGTACAGAAAAACAAACATTTTAAAAATCAAATGTCATTGTATACATCATTGTGTATGAGTAGTCTCCCTCCCCCCTCTCTCTCGAAATAAATATACCGTGCGACAACTTCTCTACCAGCTCAACCAATGCCATATGTCCTCCTACTTGTCGCCATATCGTCAGCGTGGCGCTGCTGGTCCATAATTTCCGCGTGGTGCAATAATTTATTACTATTGTTATTGTTATCATTATTTTTTACTCTCTGCTTAACAGTGACCGGCGAGAAAATGTTATTGTCGATTCGTCTGCGCTGTATGTGTAAACGAGCGCATGCGCGTGCGTTTGTGTGTCTTGTTTTCTGGAATAATGACTTCTTGTGCTTCTTCTCAGTGCAGCACGCAGTTTGCATTTTTTCCGTGATAGTTTTTTTTTCCCGCTACACCCGACACTACCTATTTTTCCTTCCCCTGCTTGCTCGCTCCCCCCAGCGCCCCACATCCCCCCAGCGTTTTGCGAAAGAGCATTATATGTCTGCGGACACGCCCCCTCCCCCCTCGCGTTCCCGCTATACACAAAACCCAGCTCTGCTATACACCGCGCGTGGGGTGTAATATGGCGATGATAAACAACTGTCAATAGCGTGTTTTTACATCCCCGTTAGCGTGTCCGCGCGCGCGCGCACACACACACAGCGAATCTCCCGTCAGTGTGTCACGCTACACGAGCGTAACGACGCCGCGAACTTCGGCAGGGGTAGGAGGGGGGGATAAAAGTGGCCTCACTGAGGGGGAAACAACTCTGAATTATGGTGTACATATTTTGTGAATTTTAGTGAATTTTTATAGAATTTATGTGAATTTTTATAAAATTTCCTGTTATTTACCTGAATTTTTTTTCCAAATTTTTCGAAATTATCCTGATTTTTTTTCTGAATCTTCCTGAATTACGAGGTGTACAAAAATTTCCGAGTTGTTTCCCCCTCGGTCCTAACACGGCGGCGCGGGCGCGCGCGCGGGGTGTTACGCCCGGTAAGCTTATAGGCTTGTAAAGACCCGAAGGCATAGGCCCTCCCGTCCCGTCAGGTGCATCGTATAGGAGAGGAGAGGATCTGGTATACTGCAGGAGCAGGGGATGCTGCACTGACCCTAACTCCAGCGGGCGGGGCGGGCCCGGCCCGGCAGTCCCGCGGGACCTCCCCCCCCCCCCCCCCCCCCCCCCTCCCCTGCCGGACACAATGGGGTGGTGGGGCGTCACATCGTAGCGTCACGGCGCGCTGCGTCCAGTCCCCGTGCTGCAGCGCGGTCCAGTGGTGACGGCGCGGCGGCGCTGTATGGCCGCTGCAGCCGCTCTCTTTCTCTCTCTCTCTCCTGTTTGCTCGCTCCCTTTTCTGTCTCTCACTCTTTCTCTCCCTTGCGTATTTGTTTTCTGGCCGCCGATGCTTTTGGGGAGAAACACAACGCGCCGCTGTGGTGGTCGCCCCGCCCCGCCCCACCCCGCCCCGCCCGGTCCCACCCCACCGACGACGTCCCTCGCAGGACACGAGGCGTATGACTTTGGTTTTGAGGGGTGCGGCCGGGTGCGGCGGCAGCGGGAATCAGGGCTGGGCTGGGCAGTGCCGTGCAGGGAGACCGGGCGGACGAGCGGCGCTCGCTATGGCACTTACACACCCACGCCGACGACGGCCCAGACACTGTCACAAACAGGACACCGGCGCTTGGGACCGTTATTTATTGTCGTAGAGAATACATTAATACCAGTAAGGGAGGAGGAGGGGGGTAGGGGGAGCGAAAAATAAAAATAATCAAGAAACAGGATGCACCCCCCCCCCCCTCCCCCCAGACCGACGGATGTATAAAGTGTAATTGCTTTCGTTGAGCGCGCCGCGGTAGTGAATGTGTGTTCTCTCTTGTAATTTGTACAGGCGAGTGTAAAAGGGGTTGCGGAGAGCAGGTGCGGCTCGCGCGCGGCCGCGGCCGGCGGGGGGGGGCGGGGCGGGGCGGGGCGGCCAGCGCGCCGAGGTTGTGCCGCCGCCAGCCGAGCAGATGTGCCCCAGCTAGGTGAAGGGGAAAAACAGCTGGAGAGAGAGAGAGAGAGAGAGAGAGAGAGAGAGAGAGAGAGAGAGAGAGAGAGAGAGAGGGCGGGACGCGGCGGTTCGCGGGGCTCACAATGGCTCTCCGGCCGGCGGCGGCGGCAGCGGCAGCAGCCCCTGGCTGTGTCCGGCCGTGACAAATGAACACGCGGGGCTGCTGGGCGAGCAGGCCAGGAGGCAGCTGGACGCTCTGCTCGCCGCCACCGTCATGTCCCTACCCGGCCCGGACGCTTGTTTACAATCCCCTGGTGATTCAGTTCCTCGAGGAATAGTGAACATGCGTGATCTCGGCAGTGGCCAGCGGGTTTGGAGAGTCTGGATCGGACCCACGCAGCCAACCTAACTTTGCTAGCCGGCCTAAATGACTCCAGGGGACCGTCCCTAAGTGAGGAGCATTATGTAGGCCCTGATTTCGTTTGGTGAGGCTGTACTACAAACCAGGCGTAAAAGGGTTGTCCGTGGGGCCGTCCGTAAATATTTTGAAAAAAAAAAAAACCTTTTTGACCCTTTTTGAAACTTTGGGGCTATTTTCACCTACTTCTGCCCCGGATGGATGCAGACGAAAGGGCAAGGGAAGAAATGAGCAAAAGGGGGGAAATGGGAGAGTAGGGGCGCCGCAGGCGCCCCCAGGCACGTGATTCTTGGACATATTAGATTGAGTGAAGCTGAAGCGAAGGTGAAGGCGTTGAGTACGTTCACGTTATCTTTTCAACCAATCAGATGCCTCAGAGGCCTTTTAGAACATACCCAAACGCCTTCACCTTGGCTTCAGCTTCACTCAGTCTAATTCCTCCAATTGTTTTGGGAAGCACTTGTTGTTTCCATTTAAGGCGGTACATGTTACATTTTATGGTGGCATTTACAATTGTTTCACATGTCACAGCATTTGCGGTAGATTTCCAATTTATACCTCTGTGTGAGAAGTGAAAATTGGTCTGTACATATATATAAATACACGTCAAAAATATGTCATTTTATTTTAATGGCATGAAATGATGTTGTCAACGCGAAATTTTCTTAACAATATTTAATAATAATTTCATTAAGTATTGTTAAGTTTAATCTATATTTTTTTAAAGTTATGTTTACCTTTGCAGGAAAGTGTGGAATGTCACCTGGACACACCAGAGGTTGTGGAGCAGCCAGAGAGTCAGGAGGTACGTTTTTGGAAATATACTTTATGTTTTCATTATATTATAATTACAGTTTCATGACTTATTGTAAACTTGTACTGATAGTATGTTAAAATGCCAAAGGGAATGCACAAATATACCTATTGAGATGTTCCTGTTAGTTAACAGGAAAACACAATACAATCTATGCTAGCGTGACCCCATCGTTAAGTTTAATTTACAATTTTTTAAAGTTATGTTGACCTTTGCAGGATAATGTCAAATGTCAACAAGCCGCACCAGAGGTTGTGGAGCAGCCAGAAAGACAGGAGATACATTTTTGGAAATAAACTTAAAGTTTTCATTATATTATAATGACAATTTCATAACTTATTGTAAACTTGTACTGACAGTATGTTAACATGCCAAAGAGAATGCACAAATATATGTATTGAGATTTTCCTGTTTGTACACTCTAAATGGCCATGGACTTATATTGTTACCAGCCACTGGACTTTTTTGAGCATGCCTAAACCGGATACAATATTGTCTATGGTTAGTTACATTTTTGATAATTTTGTAACTAGCTAGTAACAAAATTTTCAAAAATGTAACTAACTATACACAAAATTGTATACGGCTTAGGCATGCTCAAAAAAGTCCAGGGGCTGGTAACAATAAAAGTCCATGGTCATTTAGAGTGTAAACAGGAAAAGCAGTACAATACGGCAGCGTGACCCCTCAGCAACAACAAAAAGAAATGTGAGGAAAGGCAATTTGGAATGTCCTTGATCAGACTGCGGAAGGATGTTTGCAAAAAAAAAAAAAAAACCCAAACCAAACCAAGGGGAAACGTGTACACCATTTTTTTTTTTTTTTTAGATTTTTGAAAGTGTTTGCTTTGATTTTTGTTTTGATTTATGGAAAATTTCTTTCACTCTGATAAATTTTGATCATCTACCCCCATTTTTTGAATTTTGAACAATTTTATTTCGTTTCTTTGGTTCATTTTTTCCTAATTTTTCGGATTTTCCTGTGTCTTCTTGATTTTATTTTAGAATTTTTTAATTTGTTTTTAAATGATTATTTTGGGCTTGTACACTGATTTTTTGAAGTGACCTTCCCCTCGACACAACCCAACCGAACCCAACCTAACGTTCCTCTCCCAAACCACCTGGTCGCGGATATAAGGCCGCGTATTGCTGAATTCGCCGCAAAGTGCTGAATCGCCAAGGGATTGTAAATAAACGACCCGGCCTTGAGCCGGGCAGCATATACCGTCTTTGCCGCGCGGGTACACGACGGCCAGCCACCTCAGCGGCAGAAATTAATGACGCTAATCGGCCGGCCATGACAAGGAGACAGTCCACTCCCCGGCCTGGGGCCCGCCGCACCCTCCGCGATCATCCCTCTCCCCCGCTCTCCCTCTCCCCCGCCGACCCGGACAGAATTGCATTCTCTTTGTCCGCGATTGGTTCCCGAGGTACGCGCGCGGCGCGCTCCATCCCCGAGTGATTTCAGACATTCTACTCCATCAATAAACACATCATCGCCGGGGAGCAGCGCACAATGGGAGCGAGAGAGACGGTCGGTTCGTCTCTCCGTACATGTGCCGGGCCGCGGGCAGACGTCTGTCATGTTGGGGTGAAGCACTTCCGCGAGCGGCGGGAGCATTCGGCTATTTGTTTGGCGCCGCCGAGAACCGACCGACGTGGTGGCGGGGCCTAACAAAGTGCGTTTTATGAAATGTTTGATGGTCTATTTTAACGAACAGAGCACCCCCTGCTCTCTCTCTCTCTCTCTCTCTCTCTCTCTCTCTCTCTCTCTCTCTCTCTCTCTCTCTCTCTCTCCGCCTCTCTCTCTCTCTCTTCCTCTCTCTTCCTCCTGCTCGCTCGCTCTATCTCTGTGTCGGAGTGTCAGTTTGTGACGAGCGGTGCCGGAAGTGGCGAGCGGCGGCGCGCGCGGCAGTGCTGCTGCTGAAACCGCCTGAAACAGCAGCAGAATAACAATTGGAAACTGACCGCGCGCGCCCCGCTGCCAGAATATGACCGTGAATCAAACTCTGCGCGGGAATAACACGATCAGGATGCGCGGGGACACATCGCGCCGCGCGGGGCCTCCCGCCCGCCACGCCCCTCAGGCAGACCACTCACTGTTATCAGAACCGTTTGTTTTGCGGGCTTCCAACTTTTTCCGGTGTTTCTTTGCCGTCGCGCGCTGCTGTTGTCCAGCCGATTTATCCCGAAGAGCGCGCTCTCCTCTCTCTCTCTCTCTCTCTCTCTCTCTCTCTCTCTCTCTCTCTCTCTCTCTCTCTCTCTCTCGCGCGCGCGCGCGCGCACACACGTATACGGCGAAGCACATGAGTGCGAGAGAGAGACAGGGCGAGGAGAGCTCTCTTCGGAATACGTCAGCAGCCCACCCGCCCCAGCGCACCGTGTAACGTCACTTGCATCACGCATATATCGGCGTGCCCATATCACCGCGGCGTTGCAGAAGTAGGTGAACACCGATATTTTTTTTTGACGGGGAAGCGGGAGAAAAAAAAAGTTACCCTCGTCGCGGCTTTCCTCTGGCCGACATCACATTCTATATATCAGAACGGTTGTTTGAAAGTCCCGCGTTGTTCCCCGTGCGGGGGTGGTGGTGGGTGGAAGAGGAGGAGGCCTAATCTTAATCGAGGATCACAACTTAAACTGGAGCACCGCGGCGGCGCAGTGACTTTGCGGAGCACCCTGCCGCACCCCGTCGCACCCCACCCCACCCCACCCCACCCCGCCGCACCCCGCCGCACCCCACCCCGCCCCGCCCCGCCCGAGCACGGACCGGGCCGTCTGCTGCGACCGGACCGGACAGCCGCGAAATAAACGCCGAGGCCGTCATAAATCAGGAGAGGGACGCTAGCGCAGGGAGATAAGCGACCGTCCAGGCTATTTGCGTCTCTCTATTTCTTTTGCAGGTCCATGCTAGGGTTGGTAGGGAAGGGGATGGGATGGGACAGAGTTAGACATCGACAAGTAATTCAGGGACGCCCCCCCCCCCCTCCGCCCACCCTTATGCCAGTGCGGCCGCCGTGCTGGGGGTGTCGGCGACGGCGGTGACGGCGTTCTACCCTTGGACTCCCCCCCCTCCCCCCTCACCGCCCTGCCGCGCCCCCGCAGAGCTGCACCTCCCTGCTACCAGTCTGCAATCATCCCTTACCCTTGGGAGAGCCGCCCTGCCCCGCCCCGCCCCGCAGCGGACGCATCCAGGCGAGAGACTGCGCCCGGGACTGCTCCCTGCAGACTCGGGGGGTGGAGGGGAGAGGGAAAGGGGAGGGTGGGGTGGGGGGTAAACTCGGAGCACCGACAGAGCGCCGTCGATTATAAAACGAAATCGAAAGTGGCGAAAGCAAACGGACCGAGGGGCGTGCGGGGAATGCAAGGCTGCGGCCCGATCAACTGGGCGCGACCCGTACGGCGGTGCGCCTACTCCCCTGGTCCTGCTCCTAGGGAGGGGTCACTCACACAAAATGTGTACAATTATTTCTTTGACTTTCGATTGTTTTGATTTTTTTTTAAATTTGTTGTTTTGATTTTTCAAGGAAAATTTATGTCACTTTTTGAGAAATGTTGACATTCCCCTGTTTCTGACTTAAAATCAGATTTCTGTTTGTTCTCAATGTGTCGGATTTTTCTGTATTTTTCTTGATTTTATGTATATTTTTTTAGATTTAGTTTTAAAATTATATTTTGGGGCCCTACCCTGCCTCGTCCTGCCCCGCCAGCTCCCCTTATAAAACCGATCCATACCGAAAAGAGTCCGAGATTCGGACAGTCCGAATGCCGGCCGCGGACTGTCCGATATCACATCCAGGACTACTCCGGAAAAAGTACCGAAACTGTTTCAAATCAGCAACTTTTCGGACTGTCCGGAGGCGCCAAAAGGTGCAGGGACGGACTGTCCGAAACAGATCCGAATATGCCCCTCGCGGTTCAGTACAGCCCCTGCTCGGGTGCAGTACAGCCCCTGCTCGGGTTCAGTACAGCCCCTGCTCGGTTCAGTACAGCCCCTGCTCGGGGGTCCAGTACAACCCCTGCTCGCCAACCGGGTTCAGTACAGCGGGGTTCAATACAGCCCCTCCCCCCCCCCGTTCAGAACGGCCCCTCTCTCTCCAGCAACCATGTAGAATTCAGTGATTGATGCTAGATCTCTCATTACAAAATATAAATAAAGTTGCATGAGTAAGGACAAGTACAATACCTTTATTAAATATAAAAGTTCTCACTTTGGCGCATTAGCAGTGGACGCAAAATGTCTAAATATAGAAAACAATTCAAAGAAGTCAACAAAGAATAATAAAAACTTGAGACATTATTTTTGGTGAAAGCTGATCATAGAGATCAAACAAGCTACAAACATAAGATACATAGAACTAAAACAGGGTGACAAAGCAATAAAGAGTATTATCAGTCAGAATGTTCAGTTAAACTTAGAAAAAGCTTACAAATTAAACAAGTATAAGAGCAAGTACACTGCCATATAAGAAATACTTAGTCACTTTGGCATATTTATTATAAAATACTAGATGGAGGAAAACAATGAGAAAAATATAATGAAATAAAAACAAAAAAATTATGAGAAAACCAAGTTGAAAAATCACCTTTTCACTTTACTTTCTCTCCCCCAACTCATTAAATATAGAGAAATGAAATTTCTTACTTTGGCAAATTAATGGATGCAAAATGTCTGAATAGATAATATACCAGTAAATTAAACACAAACTAAAAATTTAAGGCTTTTTTGGGGGGTAAAATTAAGGCCATTATAGGGAATAAAGTAAAATAGTACCGTATACATAGAATTTGAAAAATGAAATGCCATTTAATTCAAAGTTGTATACTCTGGATGTTCATTTCCATTGTGATAGTTAGGGAAGGCCACCTGTTGCCACGGAACAGATTGAAATGCATCCCAAGACTGGTTGTAGCCCTGAGGGTTCTGGTTGTAACCCTGAGGCGGTTGGTTGTAACCCTGAGGCGGAGGGTTGTAGCCCTGAGGGTGGTAGGAATTGTAATTGGGAGGACCCTGACCAAAAGCTGTAGATAGCTCACCACCAGATGGTCTTCTAGGTGATTTGGATGTGGGTGAGACTGCTGCACCCTTGGAGGGAGTACGGGATTCAGACAGCAGGGCAGTCTTCTTCCTTGGCGAGGACACTGCTGTAGTTGAGACAGTCTGTCTTTGCTGCTCAGCATCATCACCTTCATCTGAATCTTCTCCGGCTGGGGCTTTCAGTGGGGAGCATTTGAAGGGTGAAGTTGATATTACCTACAAAATAGAATGTTTAAAACCAAACAGATTTAGCATAAAATAAGAATCCAAACCTATCAAAGAAATTGTTAAGTTTTAGATGCCTTTACAAAAGTGTTAAAAATGAAAAATAACTGTACTTGAATAAAGTGTTAATTACTTCTTATAAAATGTAGCTGTTCAGACATTGGGTAAGTTAAGAGATGTTTGAGGTGGGAAAGACACATTACAATTGCTACTTTTGCATGTTTCTACCAATTCAGGTAAGATCTTTAAATATGACTGAAATTTGAGAAAGTAGTCCTTTAAACACTATCAGAAAATTAAAGAGGTAAAGAAAAACTCCACTTCTGAAGACTTGTAATTTATACATATTTAAGCTAATGAAAAAGGAAAACCATGCAAAATTAATGATTGTAATATTTTCAAAAAATGGGAAATGTAAAGAAATTTACCTTTGAAAATGGGGTTTTCTTCCTCTTCTTCATCTCAGATGGAGAAGGAGTAGTTCTTCCTCTCCATTCCGGAGCCCTTTTGTTGATAGATGCTACCATTGCACTAAATTTCAACTGCTTGCTTTGGTCCACATTCCGGTTGACAAATTCTGTGGACAAAATACAAAAACTTAGTTTCTTGGCAAGATGCAGAAATATTGCAAAAGAAATAGATATATGGATAAGTTCCACTATTTTACATACCGTGGAGAGCCCGTAGAACATTATTTGGAATTCCGTATGAACCAGGTTTGTTTCCCCTGGCTGTAACAGTGTGGGTTTGGAATGCCTTTTTCCCATAGAGACAGTAGAGGGTTTCTCTAATCAGGGAAGATGGCTTGTTCTTGAAGTCAACTTTTAAACTTTCTTTATCAGAGGCTGCAATATACACTTCCTTATTGGGAAATAGTTCAACCTACAACAAAAAAAGGAATGAGAAAAATGCACTAATTTCTATTCAAAACTAACTAAACAAACATTTATGCTTTCAATACCTTCTTTACTTTGTCCGGGATAGGGAGTAGGGTTAGACATTTCTTTCCTTCTATGTCTCCCTTGCTTTCAAACAGGAATATCAAATCTCTCAAAAATCTTGTTGTTGCAGGGTTGCCTAGAAAAAATAAACAGAAAACAAAGCAAGTATTACAACAATGTTAATGCAAGGAGTAAATTTAGAAAACAATAAGTTCACTTACTATACTTATGAATAAGCTGGCTAGTAGGACAACAGATAATTTTTGAATTAATTTCATCATCACTGTCGTCCGAACATTGTGGACGTTTACTAGCCCCATCATCAGAAGCGGATTCACTTTCATCCACATCCATCACCTCACTTATAGCTACAATAAAACAAGGGTGAACTCTTAAAATAAAAATAGAATATAAGTTAGTAAATTTTTTAATATAGTAGCATTCAGAAGTAGTTACCAGACTGGTTAGGCATCTTTTCAGTTACAGATAGGCTACTTGTGTCCTTGAAGAGATCCTTCCTGATAGCATTGCGAACTTCAGAATCAAGGTTACGCTGGGCTAAGGCATGAGCTTTCACGGTATCTTTCTTCAATTTAGCAGCTGCTGATTTCACTGTTTGCAGTTCAGGAGGAACTGGAGCCCGCTGTCCTAGCGCAGCAGCTACATCTTTTTCTGTGGCAACACCAGGGCCCACTGAAGGTTTTTTCACATTGCGTTTCATTTTTGGCTTACATACATTTTTTGCATTGTCTTCCTTTTCATTATCTTCAGCAATCTTTGAAGCCATTTCTCTGGCTTTCTGGTCTAAAGCATCATCATCATCTGAGCACAAAGAATTGATGAGGTTAGAACACACATCAAAGTAGCTGGGAAAACACCTAAAACCACAATCTTTGTATCAAGATGAAGGTTAAAACTCGTGAAGTTAATAGTAAAGATGAATTAGGTTTGGGAGAAGTTACAAATAATAGTCCTCACGTAGGAAGGTTCGGAGTTTTTGAATTCGAATGGTCACAGAAGCAAACATTGTTGCGAGCAAATTTCACAAGTCACTGTTTCATCGAGTTTTCTTAAATTAACACTGAATACTGCCTCTTACAAAAATATGTACTCACCACTAATTAAAATGACTTTTCCTGGGTACCATTTCTTGTCCCCACTAAATTTAACCGGTGTGATTGCTCCGACGAACCGAGCCTTCGAAGGTACGGAGGTGAGTGGCTCGATGCCAACTTTTCTTTCTTTCGTCCAGTACACGAGAGCTTTCACATTTCTACATGACATTTTGAACAACTTTAACTACAACTAGATAAATTCACACCCGGTACGCAGCAGCTCCGCTCAGACAGGCTATTCCCCTAGCAGCATGGCGGTCGGTGGGCGTGTGGGCCAATGCAGCCGGAAGAACCAACCACCGTGGTCATGTTATTCATACAAACACTACTCAAACTTGTATTCTTTCGACGTGCCTCCTAAAGCACACAACAGAAAAAATTGATTTAAAATTTATTATTAGTTAATACGTTGTTAGCAGCGCGGTGTAAGCACTAAATTAAATGGAAAACGGCCCGCGATACGCCGACACCGGACAGCAAAAAGAGCGGGGACCTCAACTATTTTAAATTTTAAAAAACCAGAGCCGCCGATTGGCCAACCTACTCACGTGAGCACCACTCCCCACCCCACCATCACTCCTAGCCCTCCCCGCCCCGTAGGCTCGCGCAACAGAGTGGTGCCGAGGTTATGTTTTCGTATACCAGATCTCGTGACAATTTGTTTTTAACGTTTTGACTGGCTTCCCAAGCAACTCCCTTGATATCAGTATATTTTCAGTTGCATTTTTATTCAGTAATTGCAAAAAATGCCGGATAGTGACAGTGACAGCGACGACCAGCCAGGCAATCGACAACCTCAGAGAATTAGGTATCGAAAACGAAAGAGAGACCAAACTTTCAAACGTCGGCAGGTTGATCACACTTCATCTAGCTCGGAACCAGGTAAGAAACAGCTTTTTTTTTCAAATAAGATAGGCAATTGACTGGAGTGCAGAAATATAGTACGTCAAACTGGAGTGTACGAAAGACTTAGTTTCAGAAAGATAAACATTGCATTTCCAGTATTTTTAATCAACTCACCAAATCTTTCTCCTTTTTTTATCACCTAAAAACTGGACTGGTCAATTTTGTTTTGCAGAGTCTAATAAGAGGTTTCCTCTCAATGACAGTGATGATTCAAACCATTCGAACATTGCTTCAGAAATGGAAGGACATGGAGACTTTTCAAACACAGAGGGATCTGTTGAAAATGCAAGTCCTGATGAACGTAAGTAGCTGAGTTGTGATTTATAAGAAACTTTTAGATATTTGTCAATATTATTGGTCTATCTCCTTACAGAAGAACATAATAATGCAGATGATGTAAATGCGGATAATGGTATCATACTTCCTCAAGGTAAATCTTAAATAATCACTTAACATCTAACACTTTTTGAATTATTTCTGTTTTAATTTTCCCTATAATAGATTGTTTGGTTTCAGAATGCATAGAAAATTTTGAAGAGTGTGAGGAAGAGGAGAGAGAAAGTGGGGAGAGAGAGGAGAGAGAAAGTGGGGAGGAAGAGGAAAGTGAAGAACATGTGGGTGAGGAGGAGGAGGACGAAGAACAGGAGGAGGCGCCAAGTGAGGCAGGTGATGGAGAGAGAGTAGAAAGTGAGGCAAGTGGACACTCTGAAGGCTCTGATCAGGAAGGAGATTCTGATGTAGTTGGAGAGGAGGAAGAGGAAGATGAAGAAGAGAACTTTGATATTCATGACAACCGACCACTCTATAATGGTGCTCGTATAACTCTGAAACAAAGTGCTACAGCTATTTTGACTTTTGCTCTAACGCATAATTTGTCTGGTGTTTGTATTGATGATCTGTTATCATTAATTTCTTTGCACTGTGGGCCAGATAACCTGTGTATAAAATCCCTTCACCTGTTTAAAAAATATTTTGCTATGTTGGGACAGGAGCATATTGTTCGTCACTATTATTGTTCGGTTTGTGAAAGTCTATTGCCATCAAAGGACTCACTTTGCGCCACTTGTGCACAAAACAATTTAAACAGAAATGAGGAAAATGAGGCTGATCCTGACAATCCTGATGCAAATGAGAATGAGAATAAAAGTAAGGCACTCTATTTTATAGAGTTTTCACTAACAAGGCAACTACAAAATTTGTACAAGAGACCAGGATTTATAGAATCACTTCAATTTAAGACAATCCGTGTTAAAAAGAATCTGCATAATATTGAGGACCTTTATGATGGTAACATGTATTTGGAATCAACAGATGAGGGATTTCTGTCCAATCCTAACAACATAAGTTTTACCATGTACTTTGATGGCGTTTCTATTTTTAAAAGCGCAAAGTTTTCAATTTGGCCAATATATCTCTCAATTAATGAATTAAAGTACAAAGACAGAATTAAAAAGGAGAATGTTATTATAGCTGGTTTGTGGTTTGGGAAAACTAAGCCAAATCCAAATTTATTTTTAAAACCACTTTGGGATAAGATGCAAGTTTTTCAAAACAATGGTGTTGAGTTGAGATTACCTAATGCCCAGATTGTAAGAGTGAAGGGTAGAGTACTCATTGCTGTTGGTGATCTTCCTGCCAAAGCCTTGTTCATGCGCCTCATTCAATATAATGGTTCACACTCATGCTTTTGTTGTTTGTCGAGTGGTGCTCAGTTAGAAGTGGGACCAAGAAGTTCTGTTCATGTTTTTCCTTATGTCAGAAATTTATTACTTAGGCAAAATGCAGAAATGCAAGATTTTGCTGACCAAGCAGTGATCGCTAGGCAAACGGACCCCAAAGCAGTGGTGTATGGCGTGAAGGGTCCTACTCTGATGTCAGCATTTCTCCCTGACCTTATTCGCTGCATGGCAATAGATCCAATGCATGGAATTTTTCTTGGTTTAACAAAGACATTAATGAACCTCTGGTTTTCAACCGAATATTCAGGTTACCCTTTCTCTATATGTGGTTTGATTGATATTGTTGATGACAGACTAAAAAAAATCAAACCACCCGATCAGTTCCAGCGTGTTCCACGCAGCATTAAATTAGAATTAGCGCTCTTTAAAGCCTCTGATTACAAGAATATGTTCTTTTATTTTTCAGTTGTTGTCTTGTTAGGTATTTTACCAGATCCTTACTGGGAACACCACTGTAAAGTTGTAAGTGCTGTGGCTTTGTTGTCTCAAGAAAGTGTATCCCCTGAGGAAATAGATACAGCTGATGAATTATTGCATATGTATGTCAGGGACTTTGAAGGTTTGTATGGCTTAAGGTACATGGGCCTCAATGTCCACCAGCTGCTTCATTTAAGCATGAATGTGAAGAATTTGGGCCCTCTGTGGGTGTATTCTTGTTTCACTTTTGAAAGTTTGAATGGAGGGCTATCTAGGCTAGTTCATGGAACGCGCCATGCTGCTCTTCAGATATGCTCTTCCTCCTATGTATGTTTAAAGCTTTCAGAATTAATTAACAGAATGAATGAATGTGAAGCCAAAAGTTTATGTCTTCAATTGATGAACAGAGGGGCAAAAAAAGTAAAAATTTCTGAGGTTGTAAATCATGAAACTAGTGTTGTGGATAGATGTAAAACACCTCACAGAGTTCCACGTTGGATCAAAGTTCTATTAGAAGAGGACTTAAATATTGTGGGTGGTCGAATTCAGTTTTTCATGCGTCTGAAAAAAAAGGCCAATGTTTATTGTTCTGAAGAGTATTTGCGATCACAAAGGAAACTTTCTTGTTTTGTGGAAGTATTCCATAACAATATCCCATACCTTTGTAAGATCAAATATTTTGTTCGGTGGTCTTCCTGTAATCAAAACTGTCCAAATAATTGTTTAGAATGCCCCAAAAGATTTTTATGTATTAATGAGCTTTATGATAGGGTGCCATGGCGCCTTCAAGAGCTAGGTCAAAATATTACAATACCCTTTCTAGATAGAGTTGTTCCAAGTGGTGTAAGATCAGCTTATACAGTTGAATCAATCAGATCTCCCTGCCTCTACATGATGGTTGATCAAGATGAATACATCTGCACTCCACTAAACTCCTTGGAAATTGAATAAAGAAAAGCAAGTTTGTCAGTTTTAAAAAAAAATGTTTTAAGTGCAAGAATTTTTTAAGTGATATGGAATTGTGATAAATTTTAAGTTACATTATGTATGTTTTTTTAAAGTTCATTATTGTAACTTGTGCATTAGATATAAAAGTATTTGTATTATTTCTTATCTCTATATTACTTTTTCCTCCCTCATATGAAATATGCAAGTAGTCAAACTTAAACTGTTGAGTACCTAAATTAGACAAACTTCTCAAATTTCTACTCCGCCGGTAATTTGGGCGTGCTCTCGGGCACAATTTCACCACGCCCAGCTCCGCTAGGCAGGAGATGGAGATGGAGGTGGTGCAGCCGGCGCCCAGCCCGTCGCCCGGGCCGAGGCCGCCGCCGACCTCGTGGGTATGCTCGGGCGCTACGCCCATCGCCGGGGAGGAGGTGGAGGTGGTGCCGGGGGCGAACCTGGCGCCCAGCCCGTCGCCCGGGCCGAGGCCGCCGCCGACCTCGTGGGTATGCTCGGGCGCTACGCCCATCGCCGGGGAGGAGGTGGAGGTGGTGCCGGGGGCGGACCTGGCGCCCAGCCCGTCGCCCGGGCCGAGGCCGCCGCCGACCTCGTGGGTATGCTCGGGCGCTACGCCCATCGCCGGGGAGGAGGTGGAGGTGGTGCCGGGGGCGGACCTGGCGCCCAGCCCGTCGCCCGGGCCGAGGCCGCCGCCGACCTCGTGGGTATGCTCGGGCGCTACGCCCATCGCCGGGGAGGAGGTGGAGGTGGTGCCGGGGGCGGACCTGGCGCCCAGCCCGTCGCCCGGGCCGAGGCCGCCGCCGACCTCGTGGGTATGCTCGGGCGCTACGCCCATCGCCGGGGAGGAGGTGGAGGTGGTGCCGGGGGCGGACCTGGCGCCCAGCCCGTCGCCCGGGCCGAGGCCGCCGCCGACCTCGTGGGTATGCTCGGGCGCTACGCCCATCGCCGGGGAGGAGGTGGAGGTGGTGCCGGGGGCGGACCTGGCGCCCAGCCCGTCGCCCGGGCCGAGGCCGCCGCCGACCTCGTGGGTATGCTCGGGCGCTACGCCCATCGCCGGGGAGGAGGTGGAGGTGGTGCCGGGGGCGGACCTGGCGCCCAGCCCGTCGCCCGGGCCGAGGCCGCCGCCGACCTCGTGGGTATGCTCGGGCGTTACGCCCATCGCCGGGGAGGAGGTGGAGGTGGTGCCGGGGGCGGACCTGGCGCCCAGCCCGTCGCCCGGGCCGAGGCCGCCGCCGACCTCGTGGGTATGCTCGGGCGCTACGCCCATCGCCGGGGAGGAGGTGGAGGTGGTGCCGGGGGCGGACCTGGTGCCCAGCCCGTCGCCCGGGCCGAGGCCGCCGCCGACCTCGTGGGTATGCTCGGGCGCTACGCCCATCGCCGGGGAGGAGGTGGAGGTGGTGCCGGGGGCGGACCTGCCTGGGCGCCAGTTGCCTATTGTACTTCCCAGCTCTATCGATCCCGATCATAAAAATATCGAAAAAGTTAAAATTTTGCTGAGTGGTAAGGCAAGTCGTCAACATAATATACCGTAATATGCAATTGTATTAAAATTCGGACAGTCCGTAAAGCACCCGGTCCCGTCATCTTTCGGACTGTCTGCGGGCTGCCCGGGAGGGACCGGACTTCAGAGGAACTGTCCGGGTACCACGGGCTTAAATCGGGCAAGTCCGACTCGGACTCGGACTCAAGACGGACTGTCCTGGAACAGAGTCGGGTCTGTCCGAGGCAAAACGGACGACTTTGGAACCGTCCAGGACAAGTTTCGGTACTTTTTCTTTCTATACGGGTCCACCGTCACGTATACGAGTGGGTCGCTGAGGGGAGGTTGGCCGCGCATGTGTGTATGCTGCCATCGGAAGATATCACAATGCAAATCAATTTTTTGTTTTTAATTTACTTGAAAATACTTTTAAAAATTAAAGCTTTGCTGCGACTCGCACGTAACATGGTTGGGGAATGCGGTGGCAATCAACACTGACTAAATTAGCACACCTGTATACTCAAAACACACGCTCTCGCTCAGTCACTCTCGGCGTTTAGCATTTACAACACTGTAGTTGAAAAAAAAAAAAAAGAAAAAAAATCCTACGTCAGGATCAAGGTCACCGCCGTGGTACACAGTGCGCTGGGGCGGGGCGCAGCGCGGGGCACTACCAAATTACTCCTCTTGCACAGCACAGGTCCCAGCCCAGCCCGCGCGGGCCCCACTTACCTGTTCGCGTGGTAACTAATCTGATGCTATGCTAATCCCGTGCGCGCCCGCCAGCTTTTTCTCAAGGCGCACCAGGCAAGCCGACGCGGAAGAAAAGAGCGCGAGGAAAGCCCAAAGAGGGAACTTACGGCACGGTCGGACAAGCAATCACCAACCTGCTCCATTTTGGCTTCCGCGCTTAAAAGAAAAGTGCCAGGGTGAAAAAAAAAAAAGAAATTAAACTGTGAAAGCTGCAAGTGCGCTGTGCGCGTGTTTCTCTGCTGCTAGGACTGTTTGAAATGTCACGACGGATCCAGCAGCCTGTACTTTGTAGACTGTACACGAAGGCCTCGCGCTGGTGGCGCAGCTAGTGCGCCTGTCATGCAGACGGCAGGCAACCCATCCGACATGAGCGTGTAGCTGTACGGCCCAGCCGACAGGCTGCTGGCCGCGGCGCGGTGGCGCGCCAAACTAGATTGTACTTTGATACTGATTACTATGACGTCGCGGTAAAATGCTCTACTCCGCTAAGCACTTAGCGCTGTGGGATGCACACGGGACGTCAACGACCAGCCCGCCCCACCCCACCTCGACCCGCCTCTCCTGTATGTCGTCCCGGCGGAGGGGAGGGGGGGGGGGGGGTTTCACTCATTCGAAATGTGTTCAAGCAGGATTTTTTTTTGACATTTCATTTTTTAAAAGTTTTTTCGCTTTTGATATTTAAAGAATGTAATTAATATTTCTGTATTTTCTTAAATAGATTTTGATCTTTTCCTCCCGTCTAACTTTCCTCTTGAATTTATTTTGATTGTTTTTTTTTTTTCAATGCCCTATACTTCTCCCCGCCCGGTCGGCACGTGCGGAGGTGGCATGGTTTGGCGCGCTTGATTCAAACGCGTCAGGAGCCACTCGAAGGAAGCATTCGGCTCGCGTTTTCACTGAGAACGGAACGTATAAGTATGGAAACCCACCAGCGGCTTCGATAACCGCCACCTTTGCGCGCAGTTGGCACCTCCATACCTTGAACGGTACTCGTGCTAGAGCGAGGTACCCGATTTTCGGGTATTTACGCCCCTACGCTCGAGTGGGTGGAGGAGCGCGGTCGGCACCGCTGCCGATAGGTGGCCAATATCCTAGGCAGGCAATCAGCACACAAAATTTCGAGATGATCGGCCGGACCGTTTTGCCGCAGTGGGGCCGGAAACATGTCGCCAAAACTGACAAAAAACTTTGATCGCGGCTCGCGTATGGTTCCGCTCGTCTGTCAGGCCTCAAATTGGGCACAGAGTCGCATCAGCGTATACTCTGATGATTAAAGAGAGTGCAATGTACACTGATTAATCTGTGAACATGGATGCTTGCTGATAAATCATTGTACACTGGAATTAGCAAGCATTAATGTACACTTATTTATCAGCAAGCATTCCAATGTACACTGATTATTTAGCAAGCATTCGTGTACACTGATTAATCAGTGTACGTTGTACACTCTTTCATTATCAGAGTATTCTTTCATTTAAACAGCACAATAGCATATCGAATTTTTTTTAATTTTTTTTTTGACCCAGCCTACTATTTGGTGCTACAGGAAAGAGAAAGACCGAACTCGCCTCAGACCATGCAGTTCGTAGGAAAAGCACCGGATGAGCTCTGGAGTTGGCCACACATGTGCATGCAGGGGTCTGTTTTCCGACACGCCTCGTCACTCCTCCCTCGCAGTAGGGGACGGGGCCGGGCCGGGCGGGGCCGGGCGGGGCCGGGCGGGGCCGGGCGGGGCGCGGCAGCTGCCTGCAGCTGCCCCCCTTAACTCTGCGCTAGTACCGATAGGCATTGTTTTGCAATGTCACTCCTAGCAGATCAAGAGTTGCAAATTTGAATTTCTCTTGTCTTAACAAAATCAGTGGTGTTTTTATTTTTTTTTTAATCCGCTGAAATTTGCGGAAATGGTCTTGTTTCCCTTCATCAATTCTTCGGCATTGTTCCTGAACGGCTGGTAGTGACATACGGTTCTAAATTATACTTGAACTTTTCTTGCCCTTCTGTCCTTACATTTCAGTACAACCTGTGACACTCTAAAAATCACAGTTTTGAAAAACTTCGTAAAATAAAATTTATAAGGACTGGTGGTATGTCGGGTGACACCTCCCCGCTTGCCCTTCTCCAACATGTGGCCGAGCGCTCGGGCAGCCCTCGCCTCTGCCTCTTGAGTTGAGCACGTCACAAGTTTTGCTCTCTGGCGCCCGATCTGCATATGCGTTCTACATGTGTTTTGCTCTCCATTTGGAGACGAATCTCCACGATGACTGTACGCGGGTCTGAGGCGAGGCTGGCTGTTCTCGTCCTGACGCTCCCTGTAACAGCAGCAGGGCAGGCAGCACGGCGGCGTCCTAGTGGAGGGGGAGTTATTTTTAACCTCCGCCCCCCTCCGCTCTCTCTCTCTCTCTCTCTCTCTCTCTCTCTCTCTCTCTCTCTCTCTCTCTCTCTCTCTCTCTCTCTCTCTCTCGGGCTTAGTCTCTCCCTCGCACACACGCACACGGCCGTGTCTCCGCCGCAGCACACGTGTCCCTTTCTTGCCTATCCCCTCGCTCAGCTTCGTCTCGACTCGAGCCTCCAGCAGCAGGTGTTTAGGACTCCGGGGCGAGCAGGCCTGGTAGGGTGGGGAGGGAGGGGGGGGGGCGGATCGGAGCGAGATGGGGCCTCCCCGCCACAGCTGAAAGCGAGTCGAAAATTGCGCGTCGCGTCGCACGCGGCGTTGCGTGAGTATTAGCCGTGCGGGTCCCGTATCATGTTCGGGGTAAACGGCCCGGCCCCGCGGACGGGAGGGGATAGGGGAGTGTGGGCTCGAGCCGGGCGTAGGTCGGATTGGAGCAAAAGGCAGTGAGCCGGGAGAGGGAGAGAGAGAAAAAAAGGAAGAAAAAAATAATTCTTAAGCCCACTTTTATGTGAAAGTTTTGCGGCATTTGTGTCGCAAGAGGTGCGCGCGTGTAAAACCGCGCGCGCGCGCGCCTATGACTCCCGTCAAATAATCTCGCCGAGCGGGGCATAAAGTGGCGTGCTGAAAAAAATATGTTTGAAATATTTGTATGGGTTTGATTTTAGAAAATAAAAGTTTTTTTTTTGTTGTTGTCGTAAAGCGGGCGCGTACCCTTATGAATGGGCAGCTCATAACGTGGCACCGTGTTGCGGTCGGCCGGCCGTGACATAAAGCTTTATCCGCCGCCGCACGGACCGCGCGAATTCCTCCCCATCCCAACTTCCCCTGACCCCGTCGTGCTATGTCCGCACTAGAATTGACGTCTATGTCCGCCGAGCCGCCGCCGAGCCCCGGGCAAGGTGATGAAGTGCGCTGCCGCAGAGTCGGGAGGGGGGGGGGGGGGGGGGGGGGTTCTGGGATGACACGGCCCACGCGCTCTATATTGAAATACCGGCCCCTGCCATGCTAAAAAGCAGCACCCGTCCTTATTGACCACGACCGCCGCAGGCAGGCAGACCCGCGTGAGGGGAGGGAAGGGGCTCCCCGGCAGGCAGGCAGGCGCACTGCCGCACACAGCTGAACCCCGTTGTAGGCCTGGCCCGCCTTCAGCAGAAATTCAAGCTCTAACCGATTTTGCTGATTTTTCTAGGTTTTCGAGGTTTTCTATGATTTGTACTATTTTTTTTAATGATTTTTTTCTGATGTTTTCCTTGATATTGGTACTTTCTGCCTTTAAAAAAAAATCTTATTTTGCTTTCAGTCGTACACTGATTTGTTGTTTGAATGAAGGACCCATCTGAGCACCCTTCTGGACCATACCCGCGCCCATACTGCGCTTCCCTCGTCCTGTCTCTCTCGCATTCATGGGCCTCGCCGTACAGGTGCGAGGGAGACGCAGAGCGAGGAGAGCGCTCGAAGTGGAATAAGTCGGCAGGGACTGTATAAAGACATTTCGGCGGGAGTTCGGGGCAGTTGCGGTTCTTCGCTCAAAAAGATCAGTGTCTTCTTGAAACAAAATTAGTAAAAAATCAGAATAAATCAGAAAAAGAAATCAAGAAAAGATCTGGGATCAGATTTTAAGAAAACATGAAAAAATCCAGAAAAAAAAAACGAAAGAAAAAGTTCGTAAACACCATGCAAAGAAAATCACGAAAAATCTAAAAAATCTGTGTACGCTTGAATTTACAGTGAACGACTCCTCGGGCGAGGGGTGCGGCGCGGCGGTGGTCGCGCGGTACTTAGGTCTCATTACGGCGACTTGACTTTTGTGATAGCCGTTTCCGCGCGCGGGGGCCGCAACGCCCCGCCCCGCCCCGCGCATTAAGTCATTGGGGGCGCGTCGCGTGACGGACGGCTTTGTCCAAGCGGGGCGGGGCGGGGCGGGGCGGGGCGGGGCGGGGCGGGGCGGGGCGGGGCGGGGCGGCAGGGTGCTGACGTTATCGGTGCCGGGCCGAGCCGGGCCGAGCTGGAGGGGGCGCAGCCGGGCGCAGGCGAGGGGAAGCAGCCCTATTATACCCCACGGGGACGAGCCGCGTTCTAAATCAAACACCACACTACTACTTGCTGCTGCTGCCTCGTGCGATGAATAACGACTGAGAGAAAAGGGCGTTGTATGCGTACTTGTTGATTTTTAGACAGTCCCTTGTGGCTGGCGTCACCCGTGCGTGTGTAAAGATTCCCGTGTTCTTTTTAAAGCACGCCCTTCGGCTTTGAAACAGCAATTAATTGAGCAGGATTCTGCAATAATATCGATTTGAAGTTCTTTCTGATATTTTTCTTCGTTTCTCTCCCGTCTGCTTGTGTGTGCCGCCGCAAGGTTTTGGACCATGCCGTAAAGTAAGTCGAACAGCACAGCACCACTGCTTAAGCGTCTGTACTATGATTTTCATATATATTTTCCTAAAATTAATATTATTGTTATTAAATTCCATCGATGAAGACACCACTAGTGTTGTCCCCCTCCCTGGTCTGCCTGTCTCGGCCTGTCCACCAAATCTTCCGCACTCCCATACTGCCACCACCCCAGGAGTGTCCTGCAGGGCATCAGTCCGAGAGGGGAACAACTCTGAATTTTGGTGTACAAAATTTGTGAATTTTCGGGAATTTTTATTGAATTTTTGTGAAATTGGGTAGAATTTTTTTTTTGGAAAAGTTTCATGAATTTTACTATGTTTTTCTGAATTTTTCTGGGATTTTCTGAATCCCTCTGAATTTTTCTGAATTACGAGGTGTGCAAGAATTTCAGAGTTGTTTTCCCCCGCCTCCGCCCAGCGCGGCGCCACCCGCCTCCGGCCCGGCCCGGATTTGGGTTTCCGTTATGGATATGGCGAGTCTTTTGTTCCGTCACACACTCACTCACTCACTCACTCACTCACTCACTCACTCACTCACTCACTCACTCACTCACTCACTCACCCACTCACCCACTCACGGCACACGCGGCCCGGGTGCGGCCCGGGGGAGTGGCTCGCAAGCGCTACAGATCACAAGCGCTACGGGTCACAAGCGCTACAGCTCGCTAGCGCTACGGGTCACAAGCGCTACAGATCACAAGCGCTACAGCTCGCTAGCGCTACGGTTCGCTAGCGCTACGGGTCACAAGCGCTACAGCTCACAAGCGCTACAGCTCGCTAGCGCTACGGCTCGCTAGCGCTACGGGTCACAAGCGCTACAGCGAGAATCCGACCGTTAGGCGGAGCCGACTATTGACGGGGTTTTGGGCGAGAAGATCTATTGATATCAGTGCGTATGAGAAAATAAATTGCTCCGTTGGAGTCTCCTCTCTGTCTAAGGCCGAGGCGGGTCCCTGTCCTGTACCCTTTGTTGTTATATCAGCTGTTATAGTCAATAGCCGCCTCTATTTATTGTCCTAACTCTAAGAACAAATCATCAAAATGATTTCTATAGGTTTCAGCAGAATTCGGAGTACTTCGTGGTGAGTTGTCAAGTTTCGCTCAATTCGTCGTTGCCAGTGATCTCAGAATCATTTTGCAGCAAAGAAAATAAACATTTCAAGGGTTTGTTAGAAACAACAAACTGGATTTCACGCAGTTTCACCGCAGCGCCAGCCTCGGCCTCGGCCTCGGAGGTAGAGAGAAAGAGGAGAGAGACTCGAACGGAGCAATTTTTTTCTCATACGCACTGAGATCAATAGATCGTTCTCGCCCGAGACCCCGTCAATAGTCGGCTCCACCTAACGGTCGGATTCTCGCTGTAGCGCTTGTGACCCGTAGCGCTAGCGAGCCGTAGCGCTAGCGAGCTGTAGCGCTTGTGAGCTGTAGCGCTTGTGACCCGTAGCGCTAGCGAACTGTAGCGCTAGCGAGCTGTAGCGCTTGTGATCTGTAGCGCTTGTGACCCGTAGCGCTAGCGAGCTGTAGCGTTTGTGACCCGTAGCGCTTGTGATCTGTAGCGCTTGTGACCTACGTCCCGGACCCGGGCCGCCACGGTTACCACGTGCCGCCGACAGAA
Source organism: Frankliniella fusca (assembly GCA_029379305.1). Lineage (NCBI taxonomy): Eukaryota > Metazoa > Arthropoda > Insecta > Thysanoptera > Thripidae > Frankliniella > Frankliniella fusca. Next base: position 2,817,906 of record JAHWGI010001411.1, read on the forward strand.
CTGCCGCCGCCTCGCCGCTGCCGTTGCCTTGACCTCGCCGCGCGGAGTGTTGGGTCCGATTATAGATGCCCGCTTGACCACACCCTCTCGAACCGCATCCTCACCCCGGTCAACAGCGCCTGCGCTCATGGACCGCAAAACTGGTCGTCATTACTAGCGTGCCCAGTGCAGTGCAGGCGCGGCGGCGGTGTGTGCCCGCCCCCACCGCTCCTCCTACCCCTCGCCGTACGCCCGTCAGACACAAACGTCTCTTGCCTTCCCATATCCCTCTCTTTCTTGTCGCCTGCTTCGCCTCCGCGCTTCCTTGTCCTTTTGCCCTCTTCGTCCTCCACCCTCACAACTTCGCTACCAACAGCCCTTTACCACTATCGGCCGACTGACAATTCTTTGATTCACTTTCCAAGTTTTCCGCTGCCGCTTCCACCCTCGCGACGAACCCCCGTGTAGCCCCGGGCGCTCCTGCGCCCATACTGTCGCGCTCGCTCGCGCAGCACAACAAGTTCCCTGCGCCGGCAGCCGCGGCGCGGTGGAGGGAAACTTTTGTCCCCCGCCGCGGCCCGGCTCGGCTCCGCTCTTCACGGACATAACAGAGCGACGTGAGTGTCCGGATTCCGGATCCGGATACTCTACTCGGTTAGCAGCCGCTACCTGTGGGGTCAGGTGTAAACGGGCGCCCAACTCATGCGTTTCTGTGCACACTTTGTATTTCTTGTATTTCTCATGTATTATTCGGTATTTTTCTTGTATTTTTGTTGATTATTTTGATGAATTGCTTAATATTCTCTTGTTTTTCTGGCAACACTGCGGTCAGCAAATTCCCCACAAAATGTAAAGCTCTCGGGCTGTCGCGTTGTGTTGCCTGCTATTTTCTTTCTCCTCCGCTCCATGCTCCCGGCCCGTCGCGTCGTCCTGAGCAGCGCTTCATGAGGAAGTGTCGCGCCTGCGGCTGTGTCTCCTTGTCAGCGGCAGGGAGTGTCATAAAGCGCAAACGCACGCAAACACGTCCGCGCGCGCGCTCACACACACGAGCCCCGTGTGCTGGTAGGGCGGAATTTATTACCTCCTAATTAGTTAAGTCACGCCCGCCTTACCTGTGCTTAGTCGCGCCGTGACGTGGCATATGTCAGGGGAGGGTTGTTTGGGGGTGACAGCGCGGCGGCCCTGGGACTGCATCCCCCCCCCTCCCCGCCCCCCTCTTGAATCTCCTCCCCAGCCTCCCGCTGCACCAAGTTTGTGAGTTGGGTGCGAAAGTGATAGCCTATGGCCCCTTCCCCCGTCACTTGGAGGTTCGCGAAGATGCGGAGGGTGTAGTCCAGAAGGGGGAAGAGGGGGGACCCGCTTGATAAAAGGTGTCTTATAGCAGCAGGGCCCCAACGGCTGACTGCCAGTTGGCGAGCCGCTGTTAGACCCGCATGGCAAACAACTAAAATCTCTGAATATTCGAGAGCGCATCTTGGTTTTATTTCTTTTTTTCTCTCTCTCTCTTAGGTGAAGACAGCGCATCCAAAACCGGAGGTGTGCTCTCAAAATCCGAGATTTTCGTTTTTCCGAAGCAGTTCTCCGAGGGGGCCTCAACTCCTGAAATCGTGTGTACACAATCGCTGATATTTTCGAAATCATTGTCAAAAAAAAAAGTGCATCTATTGCCGAAAAATTGATTTCAGTGCGTAATTTGGGCTCATAAAGCTCAAAATACCCTTGTATTTACTTTACGAATTATTTCTTTCAATCATAAGAGGTGTAATCATGTGAAATCTTGAAATCATGTGTTCAAATTTTGGGTGAGTTGAGGCCCCCTCGCAGTACTCACTCTCAATTTCCTAGAAAAATTTGTTTTCCGTGTAATACGAAGAATTCTGTGCAACCGTAATATACGAGAAAACTTCTTGTATATTACGAAATGTTTCCTTTGTATTTCAAAGAAAAATTGGCATTGTATTACGGTTGCACAGAATTCTTGGTAAAATACAAGAATTTTCTACGAAGGATTTTAAGAGTGCAGGCCGCCGGGCCCATCAGGCTGTGCGGCGCCCCGGCCGGGCCGCTGTCCGCTGCACATGCGAGGCACCTCTCGTTCTATTAAAAGACGCTGCAACACACATGGCCCAGCCTAGCCTCACCAATCGGGGGGAACACCATCCCCCCACCACTTTGACTCTCGGCGGCGGGGGGGCTCTCCGCTGCGGACCGAACTCCAAGTCACGGGCCCGGCCGGGGCCCGGGCGGAGCGACAGTGCACCCGCAGCCTTCAAGGGAGTGAGAGTGGCTTGGTGGCGCATCGGCTTGGCTCCCGTGACTCCTCACGGGGGGGAAAAAAAAAGCTGCGTGTTGGTTTTCAAGCAGCCACGGTTTTCGTTTGGTGAAGATGCATTGCAGCGTCTTGGTTTTTCGAAAACTGCTTGAAGACCAAGACGTAGTTTTTTTTTAAAAATTATTTTTTTTTACCTTGATCTCGTGGTAACTATTGTGAAGTGTGTACATTTTGCTGTCTCGGTATAATCATTGTGAGGAAGAGTGAAACCCTCCCGATTGATGGAAGTGATAAGCAGGGACATCCAACTCACGAACCACACTCTCATTTCCTTACGGATGTGCTTTCTCCATAATACGGAGAATTTTGTGCAAGCGTAATATGGATCACAAATCATCTGTAATACGGATAAAATCATCCATAATATGGATTAATTAATCCATATTACAAACTTTGCTTGATCCGTAAGTTACGGTGAATTTGGTCCATACTTTATGGATGGAGGCATGTTTGTAATATGGATAAAATTACCCATATTACGAATGATTTTATCCGTATTACAGATGATTTGTGATCCATATTACGCTTGCACAAAATTCTCCGTATTATGGAGATATCACATCCGTAAGGAAATGAGAGTGCATAATTGGTGGCAGCTCTTCCTCGCAATGCATTTGCAAATGTGAGAAAGTTTCCTGAACTCTGTAAACTCAACTGTTGTACTGGGTGTTTATTTGAATGCGTGTCAGTGTTGCGGGATTGCATACTCGCCAGCGCTGCAGGGTCCATGGTGCCCTACGGGCGAATGGTGTTGGCAAACCCGCATCACTGTTACGCACTCAAAGAAACACCCGGTATTACAAAGCAGCTTAAACTGCAAAACTCTACTCGTTCATTTTTAACTGCAGGATATTTTTCGTAAACTCCTGCCGATTAAACTGCAAGACTTGAGTTTTCCAGTTTAAACTGTCAGTTCTGTCAATATTGTACCAAGTGACGCGGAGAATTGTTTCCACTGTTAGGAAATACTATAAAAGTTTCAAGATTTTGTAACTGAAACCGAATTTTGTAACAATTTGGACTGATTACAAAATTTTGTTACCATGTCACACAAGCCTGAAGCTCTGCAAATCGAACTGTTGTACCTAATGACTGTTTCAACTGCAAAACTCTAGTCTTGCAAGATTTTCCAGTCGTGCAATTATATCTGCAATTCTGTAAAATCTTCACGGAGAGAAGGATTTTGTTCTCACAACAAACAATTAGCTAAGACAGCCTTACCAATATTTTTTGTTCCAGCAACTAAAAATCTGTTCGCTGAGCAAAGCGTCTGTTACTACAACGGTACTTTCTGATGTAGTAACAGATGCTTTGTTCAGCCAACAGATTTCTAGTTGCTGGAACAAAAAATATTGGTAAGGCTATATTACCAAATTATTTGTTGTGAGAACAAAATTCTTTTATCCGTGTTGCAGTTCAAACTGGAAAAGAAGAGTTTTGTAGTGTAAGCTGTCAGTTTTGTAAATTTTGTTTCAAGTGACTCAGAAAGTTTTCACGCGGACAACATTTACTGGGCGTGGCTGAGAGCGCAGCGCCTCAATAACGCACTACTCCCCCACCGTCCCTACACCCGCACGTAAACTCAGAAGGACAAACGCCCCCCCCCCCCTCCCCCACGCCCCCCTCTTTTTTTGCCTGATTTGTATTTCTACTCTGCAAATCTAAGTGTGACACTACATGTCAGTGTAAACTGCGAAACTTACGTTTCGCTGACATGTAGTATCACACTTAGATTTGCAGAGTACACGGTCGCTACACGCGCATCTCGATTTTATATAGCGCTGTCTTTTTATCTCTCATACGTGTTGTAACCCATCGGGTTACATTTCTCTTTGTAACCACTCCCTCCAAGTATGCCGCGAGGGCCCACAGACTTACGCAGGCCTTAAGGCGTGGACCCGACGCTCCATACTTGGGAGCGAGTAATATTAGCACACTTTTCGTATACACCCTCGACGCGTACGCAGCCCCGCTGCCTGGTTATATATACTACCCGCACTCGCTTTTGAGCTCAGTCCGAGTCACCCCTCCTGTGTATCAATATGAGAATTGCTTGTAAGTAAAAGGCACTACCATGAGTTCCACTGAGTTTATCCTTCGAAAGACCTAGCTTTGACTAGGAAGTATTCCCAACCATGGGATAAGTAATCTTTAAACGGTTACATTTGGTGGCATATTGGACGTGGCGTGACAATTACAAGTACACGTGCACGCCGCGACATAATTTAGCCGACCCTGTGACGGGTTTCCCTGGCCGCGCGGCTGCCAATAGCCACGCTGGCCTCCCTGCCCTCGCGGCTGCCATGAGCCGCGCCCCTCCCCCTGTCCGCGCGTATTTTGGGCGCCCCCGCGATCCTGAGAGGACGCGGTGCTCGACGAGGGGGAATTTTGAAAAGAATTATTCGGAAAGCGATTATTCCTACGCCCAGTACCGGCGCCTCGACTGCCCCTGCTTGCTGTATTAGCTGCGAGCCGCTTTGGACAGTCTGCGTACCAATGGTCTTTGGCACCGCAGTAGAAACACGTACTACCGCCGGGCATCGCTCCTTGCACGGCCGCAACAAAAGCGTCTAACCGTCCGCCCTCGCCTGCAGCGGCGGTGGGGGCGGTTGTACTGGAGGGCTGTGGATCGGGCGGGCGGGCGGACGGAGAGAGCGGCTAAACGCCTCTCGTTACTGTCTTGTTGGAGGGCTGCCAGCGTTTCATCCTCTGCCGCGGTAATGGCTTCGGAGAGGGACGCAGGTTTCCTCGCACCCACAAATCGGCCGATGGATGGCAGAAGGCCAGTGAGAAACTGAGCGAGGGTGTCATGCTCGAGCATCGCCCTCCGTATTTTTTTTTCATCCTCGTCAGCGTGAGGTGGGCGTTATGCTTGTGTGCATCCGCTACCTAGGGCGTGAGGGTTCTTCTCCCTTTGAGCAAGTTCTCATGGACAATGATTGATATTATATTTATTGACTACTCACACGTGGTGCGTCTGCCAGTCTGGTCCCGGACTGATATGGATTCACTACTAGTCTGCTGCGAGTCTGACACGAATCTGACCTCTCTGGCGCCAGGCCCGCCTCTTAAAATCTCGGGCAGCCCCGCTGCCGAATCCCTTCCACGTTGCGTAGAGTGGGGAAGGGCCTGGCCCGCGAGCGTGGGCTCGCGCCTAACCCAAAGCAATACTGCCAACTAATATTTTGAGAGAGCAGGGATACCACAGCACCCCCCCCCCCTCGTAGGAAAAAGTGAACAAGCTATATAAAGGGGCAGTATTGCGTTAACCGGAACCAAGACGAAGCAGACATAGAGGACAATGTAGGTTAGTAAAAAAAAAAAAATACAAATAATGTAATAACGAGAGTCATAAAATTCAAAAGATGTCGAGAAGAGTAACATTAACAACAACAATAATATCAGTGATAATAATTAATAATAATAATAACAATGATAATAATAAGAGCAATAATGACGATGAATAAAATAACAAAAGTAACTAGAATATTAAGAATAATAATAATAATAATAATTTCAAAAAGGCAATACATTACTAACATACTGTAAATTTAACCGTGAATATGCATCAGAAAATTATGAACCTTTTAAACACTGACCGTATTTTTTTTTGCTGTTGTGTGTTTCGAACCTTAGTGTTCCAGAAAGGGCAGTACGTTGTAGACATGAAGAAAATATTGTTTGAGGAATGCATCCTCGATAGGAAAGAGTTGTCCGAGGTGCTTGGTCCACAGGTGGCGACATTGCTCCGGGCCACTCCAAATGAGAGCATGCGTTAGGTCTTAGAGATTCATTGCAGTGGCGACGGGCTGTGGTCGCCAACCGTGCAGCACGCACCTGGAACAGAAAGAAAGACGAAGGCAGAGACAACGTATCCGGAACACAACAAGTACTTGATACGGCAGTGTATTCTATATTTGACAAATTCCGCGCTCAATCCCAATTAATACATATTTTCAATTATTATTTACGCACTAATCGAAGGGTACCGGAACTAACTCGAAATTGGTTTGAGGAGAGAACCGCTGCCACCAATGAGGTGGGCGTTATGCTTGTGTGCATCTGCTACCTAGAGCGTGAGGGTTCTTCTCCCTTTGAGCAAGTTCTCATGGACAATGATTGATATTATATTTATTGACTACTCACACATGGTGCGTCTGCCAGTCTGGTCCCGGACTGATATGGATTCACTACTAGTCTGCTGCGAGTCTGACACGAATCTGACCTCTCTGGCGCCAGGCCCGCCTCTTAAAACCTCGGGCAGCCCCGCTGCCGAATCCCTTCCACGCTGCGTAGAGCGGGGAAGGGCCTGGCCCGCGAGCGTGGGCTCGCGCCTAACCCAAAGCAATACTGCCAACTAATATTTTGAGAGAGCAGGGATACCACAAGCGGCGGCGGGCCGCGCCCGGGCCACCTCCTGACCTGCCAAGCGAAGGCGGGTTGCATAGGCTGTAGGCGACTCGCCATGCACTGTAAATTGGTTGGCGTCTTTAGACGCCAAAATTTGGGCGTCCTCTGAGAACGCCAAATTTTGGCGTTGAAAGACGCCAATATTTGGCGTTCTTCTTCTCAGAACGCCAAATATTGGCGTCTTTGAACGCCAAGATTTGGCGTTCTCAGAGGACGCCAATATTTTGGCGTCTAAAGACGCCAACCAGTTTACAGTGTGTCGTTGGAGCCAATTTTTAAATGCGTTTTGCAGCGCAACCAAAGAAACATTAGTGCGGAACCGGTCACGCAGGCGCTGCGTTAGGTCCGCCCAATCCGCAAGAACGGGGAGCTCCAAGTCACTCCTGAGCCAGGCACGAGCCTCTCCTCGCAACTTGAGGCGCAATGAACTGCATTTAAACTTATCGTCCAGGCGCACCGCGGTACCACCCGGGACAGGGTTACTCTCAATGAGGTCGAACGCCCTCTCCAGGGCGTCGATGAAATCGTCCACATCGAACTTCGGAGAGGTGCCGGAGAAAGTCTCCACGTTTGCGATGTAAGTGGCCTGAGCCATGGTCATTTGATCCCTCAATTCGTTTCGTGCTAGAAGTTCGGCCTTCGCCTTTTGGTAGGCCGCCTCGAATAGTTCCCCAGCGTTAGAAGGTACAGTACCTGAGGCCTGAACCTTTTGAAAACCACGCAAGGCCAGGTGCACCGAATCGGGTGGTGGTGGCGCCGCATAAATAAAGGCGAGCGAACACTTTCCCTCCTCCTCCTGAAACTTGTGTAAGATTTCGCCATTGATGTAAACGCTGGCAATTGATGTTACTCCCAATAACTTTACTCTTCGGGGAAGCGGGGTACGTTTGTGTGAAATATAAGGCTCTCAATGGTTAATCACTATATTCAACTAAACACTTCACTCATTCTGCCAAATCCCGCGCGGCTCAGCTGGCACGCGGACTGATGACCGAACTCCGCTGGCTCTTCTCGACGACTGACCGCCCGGTCGCTGGTCAGTCCTGCTCAGGGCGCCGCTTGAGGGCTCGAGCTAGTTATAAATATATCGCTCCTTTTAGGGCCAGACCTGGGTCGTCTATCTTTTCAGCTACTAGAAATATACTGGGGACGGGGTCCCACATCACCCTGCGATGTCGGAGCGTCTAATAACTTACGACATGATCGGTATGGCACTTCACTTTACTCACAAGGGATATACATGGCTGCGGATGCTGCTCCCTGGACCTGCGGGCTGGGGGGCGAGGCGATAAGGCGGCGCTACTCCTCAGCCGTGGCTCTCTAGGTGCTGGCGCGGTACTGACTGGATGGTACGAGGGCGCCGCTATTTGACTGGCGCTCTGCGCCTGATTTTGGCAACCAGCAGGGCGCACGTGCTGTGCTGTTGCGCTACAGCAGCGGCTGGCAAAAGTGCAAGGCCGCTGCGCTTAAAATGGATGGTTGCGGCTGACGGCTGAGGAGCGCGGCTTATTCTATATCACATCACTCCCCCCCACAAAGAATTTTGGGCAGCAAAATTAAGTGCAGCGTAGGCAGTAAACAGAGGAGTTGCACATACAATAATTTGCAAAAAATGAAAAACTATACAGAGGGTAGTACACTTGAAAGGGATGACAATGATCCGAGAATATAAGACATCATTGATACAGAAAACAAGAAGACCCGAGTAAGAAGCGACAGAAGGGAAATACAAATATAAGAGGGACTGTACAAGAACCTAGACGACGACAGTGAGGGCATGATTCGATGTCGTTGGCCGGGCCCACGGGACGTTCCGAGGGTGAGGGTGAGAGGGGACTTGGCCGAGTCCACCTTGGGGAGGATAGGAGCAGGTCACACCAGGCGGGAGGCGAGGGCGGCGGTCAATGTCCTGAGCAGGGAGAGAGGCGCGCGCCCATTAGCGGCCAGCCTGCTGGGACCTGCAACCGGAAAAAAAAACTACAGGCAGATATGTGGAACGGGGCGGCGAAGGACATCGGGAGAGGCAACCCAAAGTACCAAGACAAAAAGAAAAGGGAAATCTACTAAATTCAGAACTCCGGCACGTACGCGAGTCCGGTGGGAGGCTGGGGCGCTGGACGGCGGTGGCGCGTGGGGACGACAGCGAGGCCAGTTGGATCCGGGTAGGTAGGTGGCGGACGCTTCCGGCAGAAGTTGACCAGGGTGACCCCGCCTCGGAAGATAGGCGGGATCAGCTCGTAAAGACGACAACAGGCGCAAAAACCCAGGACGGTGAGGACGGACAGCCCGATGAGGAGCCAGAGGTACCAGCGCATCCTGTCCGGAGACACGATGTGGGTGACTAGCGAAACTAGTGACCGCTGACCCTCCTGGCCCTCCTGGAGAAGCGTTGTGAGACGGGCAGAGGATAGTCCCATCTCCAGGGAGGAGTCGTTGGCTGCACGGAGGATCGTCGTTATCCTGTCCCAAGAGACGTTGGCCCCCTCGGCCAACGCCCGGAAATCCGGAGGTTTGATGTCCGGGAGGAATGGTTGCAGGATATTATCCGAGGAGGCGATGGTGTGCTGCGGGCTGCCTCCTGCGTACAACATAATGTTGTCAATCTTCACCACCTGATAAGGCGGTAAAAGTATGATACCCGTCCGTGGAATGCGCAGGGGCGGGGCCGGGAGCTCCGTTCCATTGGCGTCCACGACCTTGAGAGTCATGGGCAGCTATATGGTGTACACCCACGACTGGTCATTCCGGAATGCGTGGAATCGCGGCGCCGGGTCAGCCACAAAGTACGGTTCGCAGAGCCGCTGGACCTGCTCCTGGTTAGACATAAGTAGGGCAAAGCTGCACGTGTAGCGGTCCTTTTAGAGGGCCACCTTCGGTGTGCAGATGCGCAACTCACGCTGCAGGTCACACAGTTCCAAATCCTCTTCCGTGAAGAGCATGTGCATTGTTCGGGCGCGGTTTGTGGCGACGTACTTGGTCTCTGGGACAAAGAAGGTAGAGACGTGCGGGTTCTCCGGGGCGACATGAGGCCAGCTGAGCGCCTCATAAATCGTTAGCATTCTGTGTCGGAAACAAGCGGCACTCGGAGGAGCAGCACCGTCTCGTTGTTGCGTACATACGGAGTAACTCTCATAGCCGAATGGTAAAAATGGTTTGTATTTACATGCACCGGTTGTGCACCGGCGGGGGGCGGCTTGCGCAGCTTCTGCGACAGTGCCCGGTGCCGTTGCATCGGAAGCACGTGTCGTCGCGTCGGAGCGGGGGTCGAACTTGACACTGGCGCGATGACGATGCCTCCATATTGACCGTTGCCATCGCGCGAACGCCTGTGGCGAGGGCGTCAATTTCCTCAGCCTTGGCGTAACGAATCGCTTTTTCCAAGTCGGTTGGGCGCTGAATTTGGACGTACTTACGATAGCGCGAGTCGAGACCCTGGACAAATTGATTCAGGACTTCCTCAGTCATGAGGCGTCGCAGACAAAGGTTTTCTCACCCTTCCTTTCACGCACGTATCGCACGTAACCTTGCAAATATGGCAGTGCGCGGCCGTCAATTTTTGAAAAACGGAATAAGAATTCAATTTCAATTTCCTGCGGTTTGAATCTTAAATTTTGAAGCACGGCGGTAAGCGCATAAAAATTATCGAATTCGCACCTTTGCAAATAGATGTTGGTAAAATGGAATGGTGCCAAATCGCAAGTAATTTCGACGGCGTCACATTTGAGAAAACAATTAAGATAACTGATTGTAGCTCGATTACGCCACGCTAGGGCTTCTCTCACAAGTTCCGCTTGCAGGGCCAAACCTGTGTCCGCTGAGGCGAGCCACTGCAAGACGGCCGCGACTGATAAATTATTTACAAGATGGCGCACGTGCTTGGGGGTGAAAGGGGATGGTCCTTCTAACGTCGCTAACTTATTGAACCGGTTCATTACGCACACGTGTGGCTAGATAGTAAGGGCGCACAACACAAGATGAACACTTTAGAATTCTGTTGGTGTCGGTTTATTGGAGTTTTGAACTGACAGCAACGTTAAAGATATCCGGGTAAGTGCGTCCTTTATAGAATGGCGCACTGACACGTGGCCTGCTCGTTTTGATTGAGTCCCGGGCGGCGGAGCTCCTCACTAGGAGGGCGTTCCCGAAGGAATGCCCTTCCGCGGCCTGTTGCGAATCCCTCCGGGATGCGCGGGTCGTTCGTCCCGGCACGATGGTGTTGCGTGAGAAGCTGCCGCAGCAGCTGGGCGCGGCCACGGCCCTGTGCGGGTGTGGGCTGTTCCATCCTAAGTGTTGGCGGTCTCGGAGCCGACTGACTAGGTTAAAGAAGAGGTCCCTGTGAGGGCCTAGACGAAAGGGGGCTCGGAGCCGTCTGGACGGGGGTGAGGGGGGACGACACATGTGTGCAGCTAGCGAGAGGCGGGCTGGGTCGCCACCAAAATAGAAGAAATCGGGGAGTCGTCGTAGCGAGGCTGCACTACTTGGGGAAAGTAGGCAAGAAGAGCAAAAAAAAGGAAGAAATTACCACTGCTGCTGCTGCATGCATCTGTAGCAGCGGCAAGATGCGGCGTGGTCGGGCTCTGTGGGTAAGCATAAATTTATTTGGTCCTCATTCTACATCGTCGTTTATATCGATGTGGTACCGTTCGAAGAGCGTGAAGAGCGCGAGGGGATGCAGGTGCTTCGGCGCTTCGTCCCACCGGTCGTACCGTCTCCACTCGTACCGCCACACCCGCGAATCGAACGCCGCCTCGTCGGGGAGAAAGTTCATATCATTGGACATGAGTATGACGGGGGTCCGCTGCAGGATGGCGTCCGGTTGGTGTTTGATGGAGACGGACATGTCGACGCCGCCGAACAGCAGCTTGAGGTCCTCGAACTGCGACCGCTCACAGCGCGGCTCGTCCCAGATGATGAGCCTGCGCCGTATGCAGTCTTGGAAGGGGAAGCCCGTGGCCCTCGAGAGATTTTTCTGTATGCCGATGGTAATCATGGCGCTCGACACCATGCGGACGAACCACGTTGCGGGGAACAGGGCGAGGAACGGGGCGAGGACGGGCGAAGGATCGCGGATAAATTCGCACCGTAAAAACCACTGTATTTTGTTGCAAGATGGTATGCAACAACGCGCAGGAGTGACAGTCACACATAACTGTACCGTCGCGTACACACCGTTTCAAAAAATAAGGGGCGTAGTACGTTGGACCGAGAGTACGCTTGTTGGCAAGCGCACTCATGAATGGGTCTGTACAGTACCCTATACTTACTTGGCGGGAGAGTCCTACATTCATCACAAACGAGCCACGCTGCCACCAATGTAAGATTTTGCCATTGATGTTGCTCTCAACAACTTCACTCTTCGGGGAAGCGGGTACGTTTGTGTGAAATGCAAGACTCTCAATGGTTAATAACTGTATTCACTAAAACACTTTACTCATTCTGCCAAATCCCGCGCGGCTCAGCTGGCGCGCGGACTGAAGACCGAACTCCGCTGGCTTTTCTAGACGACTGACTGCCCGGTCGCTGGTCAGTCCTGCTCAGGGCGCCGCTTGAGGGCCCCGAGCTAGTTATAAATATATCGCTCCTTTTAGGGCCAGGCCTGGGGGCGTCTATCTTTTCAGCTACTAGAAATATACTGGGGCCGGGGTCCCACACTTGTAACCTCGGCCCGCATAGCCAAAAGGGCCGAATGCAGCTGCCGTACTGCACTAGAAAATTCGGGTACCTGGGCGGCCACGGGCAGCACAAACAGATGTGTAATATTGGATAAACGTTGCAAGGCATCGTTGTGCTGATTCAGGGCCCGAACTGTTATGTTGAGGACACTCGCCTGTTCGCCCGCAATATTAGTGAGCATGCCGGTCTGGTTAGTCATTTTATCTGCAATGTCCACGATGTGCTGGTCGTTGGAGACCGGTGCAGACGCGCGTCCAAACGCGAAGCCGGAAGCCGCGAAGCCCCCCTTCGAAAAAAGAAAAGAAGGGAAAGTTAACAGTACTAATTTTGAAGCACAGCGGTAAGCGTATCAAAATGGTCGATTTCGCACCTTTGCAAATAAATGTTGGAAAAATAAAATGGTGCCAAATCGCAAGTGATTTCAACGGCGTGACGTTTAAGAAAACAATTGAGATAGCTGATTGTGGCTCGATTACGCCATGCTAGGGCTTCTCTCACGAGTTCCGCTAACAGGGCCAAACCTGTGTCCGCTGAGGCGAGCCACTGCAAGACTGACGCAACTGATAAATTATTTGCAAGATGGCGCACGTGCTGGAAGGTGAAAGGGGACGGTCCCGCTAACCTCTCGTACCTATTGAACCGGTTCATTACGCACATGTATGGCTACAATGGTAGGGGCGCACAACACAAGATGAACACTGTGGAATTCTGTTGGTGTCGGTTTATTGGAATTGACGGTAACCGACATCAACGTTTGAAAATATTGTCCTGGTATGTTTTTACACTATGGCACACTGACAAGTTGCTTGCTGTTCTTCGGATGTTGATCCGCCTGGACGGCGGGGCTCCGCACCGATCGGGCGCTCCCGAAGGAGCGCCCTTCCTCTCCCTCGCTCGAATCCCTCCGGGATCCGCGTTTCTTCTTAATTTCCGGCACTGTTAAGAAAAAGGGGAGAGAGACCGTACGGAGTTACAGTATGCCGGCGGTGGGTACCGTAATATTCGAACAAGATCAAAACAGAAGTGTAAGATTTTGACTTTGGCGTTACTCTCAACAACTTCACTCTTCGGGGAAGCGGGTACGTTTGTGTGAAATATAAGACTCTCAAAGGTTAATCACTATATTGCACTAAACAACACTTCACTCAGCGGCCCGGCAGCCGGAGGCGCGCTGAACAATGGCGTCTCGGAGTGTTAAACAAATATTGTCGGATGGCGTAAAGAGCGCTGCCGTCTATGGCGTTTTGGCGCGCGTCCTCATCATCGGCGCTGCGTAAGTGTCGGTGCCGTCGGAACCAGACGAGGGTTTTTTCACCCTTCCTTTCCCGCACGTAGCGCACGTAACCTTGTAAATATGGCAGTGCGGGACCGTCAATTTTGGAAAAACGGAATAAAAATTCGATTTCAATTTCCCGCGGTTTGAATTTTAAATTTTGAAGCACGGCGGTAAGCGTGTCAAAATTATCGAATTCGCACCTTTGCAAATAAATGTTAGTAAAATGAAATGGTGCTAAATCGCAAGTAATTTCGACGGCGTCACACTTAAGAAAACAATTGAGATAACTAATTGTAGGTCTATGACGCCACGCTAGAGCTTCTCTCACAATTTCCGCTTGGTGAGCCAAACCAGTGTCCGCTGAGGCGAGCCACTGCAAGACGGCCGCAACTGATAAATTATTTAGAAGATGGCGCACGTGCTGAGGGGTGAAAAGAGATGGTCCTTCTAACTTCGCTAACGTATTCAACCGGTTCATGACGCACACGTATGGCTGGATGATAGGGGTGCACAACACAGATGAACACTTAGAATTTTGTTGGTGTCGGTTTATTAAAATTTTTTTTTCTAACCGACATCAACTTAAGTCGCCCGCTATGCTATGATGCATTTGCACATGGCAAGGTCTTCCTTTTGTTGGCCCGGACGGCGGACCTCTGCTGCTGGGGTTTGCTGTTTTAGGAAGGCCCGTCCGCGTGCGGGCCCGTCCGGGGTGCGGGTGGTGTTTTGGCCGGCACTGGTAAAAAGGGGGAGAGAGATCGGCGGCGTTATAGGGTGCCAGCAGTGGGTACCGTATTTTAAACAGAATTTACACAGAGGCTAGCTGCGATCACTGTAAACATTTACCGCTCTTGGACAAGCTGCCGCAGCAGCTGGGCGCGTCCCCGTCCTGTGGTTGCCGTTGTATGCTCCATGTTCCTTCCTGGCTGTCTGAGAGCCGACTGACTTTAGGAAAAGGTCCCTGTGAGGGCCTAGACGAAAAGGGGGCTCGGAGCCGCCTGGACGGGGTAAGGGGGGGACGACACACGTGTGCAGCTAGCGAGAGGCGGGCTGGGTCGCCACCAAAATAGAAAAACGGGGGAGCCGTCGTAGCGAGGCTGCACTACTTGGGGAAAGTAGGGAAGGAGAGCAAAAAGGAAAAAATTACCACTGCTGCTGCTGCATGCATCTGTAGCAGCGGCAAGATGCGGCGTGGTCGGGCTCTGTGGGCGGGCTTGGGCATGGGGCAGGGCGGGGCTGCGGGCGGCGAGGAACAGGGCGAGGAACGGGGCGAGGAACGGGGCGAGGGCGGGCGAAGGATCGCGGATAAATTCGCACCGTAAAAACCACTGTATTCTGTTGCAAGATGGTATGCAACAACGCGCAGGAGTGACAGTCACACATATTATACCGTTGCGTACGCACCGTTTCTAAAAATAAGGGGCGTAGTACGTTGGCCCGAGAGTACGCTAGTTGGCAGGCGCACTCATGAATGGGTCTGTACAGTACCCTATACTTACTTGGCGTGAGAGCCCTACATTCATCACAAACGAGCCACGCTGCCACCAATGTAAGATTTTGACTTTGGTGTTACTCTCTACAACTTCACTCTTCGGGGAAGCGGGTACGTTTGTGTGAAATATAAGACTCTCAAAGGTTAATCACTATATTGCACTAAACAACACTTCACTCATCCTGCCAAGTCCCGCGCGGCTCAGCTGGCGCGCGGACTGCCGACCGAACTTCGCTGGTTCTTCTAGACGACTGACCGCCCGGTCGCTGGTCAGCCCTGCCCAGGGCGCCGCAACACTTCACTCATTCTGCCAAATCCCGCGCGGCTCAGAGGCTATCTCTTTAAGAGGTGTTCGAACGAACGACCGAATGGCGAGACACGTGAATGACCGCAATTAAGTTATATTTACGCAAGGGATTGTAATTATCGTTAAATATTGATACTTTTTAAAGTCAAAAGACAGATTTCGAAATGAAATTCAAAAGCACGGAACCCGGATGCTACTTTTTTGTTTCTCCGCCACGGCTTCCCGTTTTACCTTTGCGGCATCATTTAATGTATTTCATTTCGACCAAGAAGTATCAAAATTTAACCATAATTACAATCCTTTGCTTGAATATAGCTTTATTACGGCCATTCACGCGAACCGCCGTTCGTTCGTTCGTTCGAACACCTCTTAAAGAGATAGCCTCTCAGCTGGCGCGCGAACTGACGTCCGGACTCCGCTGGCTCTTCTCGACGACTGAATGTCTGGTCGCTGGTCAGTTCTGCTCAGGGCGCCGCTCGAGGGCTTGAGCTAGTTATAAATATATCGCTCCTTTTAGGGCCAGGCCTGGGGGGAGTCTATCTGTTTAGCTACTAGAAATACGCTGGGGCCGGGGTCCCACAATTATAATTGATGGTTTGAGCTGGAGGAGCAGATGGGGTTTCAGGCTTCCCGATCAGCCTGTACCGACGACTGACTGCTCGGTCGCTAGTCAGCCCTGCGCTGGGCGCCGCTCGAGGATTCGCGAATAGTTTAAATATAACGCTCCTTTTAGGGTCAGACACGGGGGAGTCAAGCTGCCTCTAGCGGTCTGAAATATACCCGGGCTGAGGTCCCACACTTACTGAACAAAGACATGGTTGTTGGCTCCGCGGGCTGGGGGGAGGGGGGACCTTATAGGGACGCTCTCCTCCTCGGCGGGTACTCACTTGGCGGCACGAGAGCACCGCTATTTGACTGTAGCGCTGAACCTGGTTTTGGCAGCCAGCAGGGCCCGAGTGCTCCGCTTTTGGGCTAGAGCGGTGGCTGACAGAAGTGCAAGGTTGTTGCGCCTAGAGTAGATGGTTACGGAAATCGGCTGAGAAGTGCGACCAATACTACATCACAATCCACTTCATGGAGGAGGCTGGAGCTGGTAGTGCTGCATTGTGCCACGCACGCGGCGGTAACTAGATGACCGCTGCTCGTCTGACCCATGGCTGGCCTGCCCTGCTGCCAGGACACTGTGCCGGGCACTCTGCTACACCACAAGCTGCTGCTCAGGCCCGCGGAAGCCGGGAAGGTGGTGAAAAGCAACGACGGTAGGGCGCGCCACCTCGCCGATTATTCTAAAGGAAGGGTCTCGCGTGGCCGTGCTCATGCTGATCCAGCTGGAAGTCTTGATGACCGCCACCGATTTGAGCGTTAGTGCCTATTGACAGGCGCTAATGACACTGTTTGTATTTGGTAAAGGGGAGGGGGGAGGAATTCAGCAGCAGGGGAAGGCGGAAGGCATGCCACCGCGCCTCACCGCACCCCGCCCCTCCACATACGATAATCAGAGGCTCATTCAGGGCATTATGCTGTGCAAGGATGTGCGTAGTTGCGGTGGGGTGGGGCAGCCCCGGGCGGGCCCGGCTGTTCATGAATCATCGACAATCAGGAGGCGATGCGGTTGTGGCTGGAGACGGTACGGTGCGGTGGCATGGGGGATTAGCGGCTTGTCGGCAAATGTTCGCGACGACATTACATACGGAAGGTGTTCTGTCGGCGCGCCACATTTTGCCAATAACCGCTGCACTCACACGTACACACACACACACACTCACACACACACCAGCACACCCCACAGCCTTAGCCGCCCACGTTCGGTCTCATAGCCCGAAGGCAGACCAGGCGAGGCCACCCCCATAAGTTTGGCACTTGGGGTCTCTTCTCTGCGTCCCCTCCCCCACCCCCCATCGCGCCCGCTTGGCCCTGCCCCTGGCCGTACGCCCACATGCAGGCCGGTGGACGCCTCCAGGCGGGGCCCAGTCTGGCCCGGCCCGAGCCGTACTTAGGGACGGGTTGCTGAATGTGACCAGAGATATCTCCCATGGACCCTTACCCGGCCAGCCACGCCCCGCCCCGAGGCCAGGAGCCACTCAGTGTGTGTAGGTGTGTGTGTATGTGAGGCAGAGTGTGTCCTTGGGCCCTCCTCGCCGCCCCGAGTTGCAGACTAGGCACCCAGCCTAGAGGTGAAGTGGGCGCGGTGCTTGTGTGCACTCGCTTATTCAAGTAAAGTTCTCCTCTTTAAGTGATTTCTCATGGACAAGAGTTGCATTATTGTTTATTGATACTCACACATTGTGAGACAGAATAGCCAATCCATACCGTGCCGTAGACCGACGAATCTGTCCTGCGGCTGGACTGTCCACACAGGCGAACACAGGCGCTTCACGTCCTCCAGGTTGGACATTAGGAGGGCGTGCATCAACCTAACCCCTCTCTCTCTCTCTCTCTCTCTGTCTGGGACGGTTAAAAAGATAATGACGGACTGCATTTAAGGCATGACCGTCTACGGCATTCTGGCGTACGTCCTCGGCGTCGGCGCGGCGCAGGTGTTGATGTCGCCGAAACCCGTGCTGAAACCAGATAAGGGTTTTGCACATAATCCCCAGCCAGGGAATTTTTAGTCCCCCGGGCCTGCGGGTTGTACATTAGCCCCAAAGCCAGGGAAGTTTTACTCCCCCGGGCCGGGTGGAGTTAGTTATCCCCAGCCAGGAAATTTTTACTTCCTATGGAATGCTTACCGCCCCCCCCCCCCCCACTCCATCTTTAGTGCAGTGCCCCAATATTACTTCACGACTCCCGCGAACTTTGTTTTTCTGTTTCGGTGCGAATAAAAAAGAGGGGGGGGGGGGGGTAAGAAGAGAAAGTCGAGGTTGCCCCCGAACTAATTCCGAAATAAAATGTTTTACCGTCCGTCTCCACACCTCCTCTTGCTCTGTCCACCCTCTTGCATATCAACGTGATCGTTAACGTTACGTCATCTTTCTCTTTAGCGAGAGAACTATCGGGCCCTCTGTTGCTCCCCTTGCGCTTATCCTATTCCGCTCTTTTCCCGCAATTGCATCCATCTCTAGGAAGGTCACCCTGTGTGTGTGAGGGGGGGGGGAGGCGGGGGGAGGGGGTCACGTTGGTGCGGGTGCGTTGGTGCGTGTCTATAAAATAAATCTCTCTTCTCTTACCGCGCCGCTCTAAATCGGAAGGATTTAAAACCGTTTTCGCGAGCGAACACGGTCTGCTCCCCAGCTCCGCCTGATGCTTACGCCCCTCCCTCCACCGTCGCCCTTCTCCTCCAGCCCGCATCACGGCCACACCCACGCATCTACGCGCTGAGCGCTTGGGAGTTGCGCCTCGCGGTCGGGTCTGCCCCTCACGATTGTTTCCCCAAACACGCTTCAATTCTCTCCTCAACTCGGCGTGGAAGCAGCGCGCGGCGCAAGCCTACGTGCGGGGAGAGTAGGGAGAAAGGGGGGGGGGTAAGCAAAGCCCCTGCGCCCTACCAAGCCCGCGGCCCTTTGCCTTCCCCGTTCTCCTTCCTTCATATTTCTGGAAAGAGAATTATTTCTGTTTGACTAATTTCGTTGATTCCTGCTTCGCCCTTCTCATCCTCCTCCTCCTCCCCCTTCCGCCCGCCCCCTCCCTCCCTCGCGAGCGCGCGTGATTTCGATAAAAGGCTTACGGGGTAAATATCTTGACAACAGGAGAATGCCGCGGCGATTGCCGCGTTCCGCCCCTTCCTCTTCTCCTCTACAATCCTCCCCTTCCCCCTGCAGCTACAACATTTTGTTTGCCTCGCTGATAATTCCCAGACACTTGTTGCAGCAGAGCAGACCCGTTCCATCCGAGCTCCTGTAAATTTAATCGGTTTTCATGTTTTTTTGCTGAATCAGGGGCGTAGTAGTATTAGCGCGAAGTGTTTCGTTACAAATTTGCAGCGCACGTGTGGCCCTGTGCCATTGGGATGTAAACACTTTTCGTGTGTGATGATGACCAATAATCATTGTATGCCGAGGGGGTATCACTCACGCAAACTTAGTACATTAGCTTTTCTTTAAAATTTTGTTTTTCTTCTGATTTTTTAAGGAAAATTTCTGTCAATATTTGATAAATTTTGATCTTTTCCCCTTAATTCTGACCTTTTTATTGTTATTATTATTTTTTAAATAGTTTCGTGTTTATTTGTTGTCGATTTTCCCGAATTTTTTGTATATCGATTTAAAAAAAAAAATCTACTTTTTATCCTGTTCTTATATTTTTAATGATTTTTTTTTTTGTGGGGCCTTACGATGATTTTTTGAAGTGATTGCCCCTCGTTCTATGCGATGTTTACTCAACTTTGCGCACTCTGCACATTTCAGCCGCCGTAGTACATTCCTTCATAGTATACTGATAAGAGTGTGAGCAACTCGCAGTTTGTGCGGGAGACACCAGGTGGTCTCTTGTCTCCCCTCTACGAACACACATACACACACTGTGCTCGAGTCGAGAGGAGGACACCTCGCTCGCGGCTCCCGCAGGACGACAGCTGCCACTGGCCGCCCTGCCCCTGCTGCTGACAGTGACGCGAGACGCGATAACTTTGAGCCCCGGAGGCGCCCACAGTCCTAGACCCAGTCTCCCCCTCGCGCGCCAGCACCGCACACCACCCAGGGGCCAGCCTGCGCGACGGAAATAGCAGCCCGTTTGGTGTCGAATGGGCTGCCTACCCCTCGGGCGCTGCCCGGTCCTTGTGTGTTTGCCCGGGCGTGTTATCCCCGAACTCCGCACCGCTGACGCGACGCGACGGGCACGTGCGCGGACAGGATGGGAGGCCGACCAGCAGGCAGGCTGATTCAGAGGATCGCTCTCGCGTCTCCGTCCCCGTCGCACTTGTGGAAGCGCCCAATGTATAGGGTGGCAGGGCCCCGTGAGTGCGACAAGGACGGAGGCGCGAGGGCGCGATCTTCGGAATCAGCCTGCAGCCGCCGAGGGGCTCATCGTGCACCTCCCTTGGGAGCAGCGGCGGCCCCCGCGGAGGCGCTCCAGGCGGGGCGGCGAGGGATCCCGTCTGAGGCTGCACTATGATGACTACCCTACTTGGGGTGCTGAGCCGGACAGCTGGTCTGCGTATACCTGCCGTCTGATTCCGAAGACCGCTCTCGCGCCTACGTCCTTGTCGCACTCATACGGCCCTGCCATCCCCAACGTAGGGCACCACCATGGGTGCGACAGGGACAGACGGACGAGGGCGATCTTCGGAATCAGACGGCTTGACCAGGGGGAGCGTCGTCGTGTCCTTGATGAGCGGGGATGTTCTTGTTGTTTGGGGATGTTGGACCTGCAGCAGCAGCCTCGGGTCGTTCGTTAACCGATTGGGCAACACTGGGCACCGGGGAGGGAGGGGGGGGGGGGATGTGGTGGCGCCGGCGGTATAGCGGTCCCCGCCCTGGTCCCTGGTCCCACGGAGCCCGCGGGCAGGGTCCTGGGTCGGGCAGGGCCGGGCGGCATCCCCTATACCAGCTCAGCGCAGGGGAGCTGCCCTGCGGGCAGGAATGTTCCGCTCGGCTTACCGTCCACACTGGCGGCCCAGTAACCTGGTCGTATTGACAACACCTTCCGCCACCACCCCCGCTGGTAGGGCTGTCGCCATCGTCGTTACCCGCTCCCCTGCCGTTCTCTGTGTGACGTGTAATATTAATAAGCGAGTTGACCGAACCTAAATGTCGACCACATCTACCGCGTGCGTAGTTTGTACCCGGAAGTGCCAGCAGCCCGAGGGGAAAGCAAGTCTAAAATTTTTGTACACCTCGGAAGTGTCAAGCAAATTCGGAAAAATAATAATACTAGGAAAAAATCTGGGAAAAAAAATGAAATTCAGAAAAAAAAAAATTCAGGAAAGTTTTAAAAATTCCAGCAAACATTGCCATAGTTTCAACAAAATTCAGAAAAAAATGGACAAATTATCAAAAAATTAACTAAATCTGTATAGACTTTTGCAGCAGGAGGGAGTATGGTCCCGGAGCGGTACCGGTAGCCGCACCCCCGCCGGTCCGGCATGGCAAGGCAGCGGGCGTTCTGCCGTGTTATTGCGAAGATCGCTCTCGTGTCTCCGTCCTTGTCGCACCTGTGGCGCTGCTATATGTCGGGGGTGACAGAGCTCCATGAGTGCGACAAGGACTGGAGGGGCGAGGGCGGTCTTCGGAATCAGACGGCTGGTCGCTCGTTCTGGCCTTCCTGTAGACGACGGCGGCCGTTAGCCGAGCCGGACCCCGTCCACCGGGCGTCGGCGGTGATAACCCCGCGGTGATGGTGATGATGATGAACCCCCTCGCCTCGCGGCTGTCCCGCTCCGCCCCAACCTCCTCACCGCGCGCCTCCTGCTAAAGGTTTGTCGCGACGCAATAACGGAAAGAAAACGATCCCGCGGGCCTCGCCCGCCACGCCCCGCCACGCTCTTATACGGCTTTTTGCGCGCGCTCGCAGTGAGGAAAAGCAAAAGGCGTCCATAAAACGGAGCAGGCAGGCAGCGTCGCGACGCCAAGCGCCTAGCCACGCCACACGCGGCGTCGCAACGTGGATGTGGCGAGGCGAGAGGGCGGTCGTGTTCGCCCCGCCCTACCGCGCCATCGCCTCCAAGGCCAAGGCGGCGATGATGGGCGGGGTGGAGCGCGCTATGCGGCAGGGACAGCAGCCCGGCCCGGGCCCGGTCACGTGGTGTTTGTTTAGCAAGGGAGGAGTTTGCTTGTTGGGGCGCGGCGGGGCGGGGCGGGGTGGGGCGTCCTCCTGTTTCCGTCGGCTGTGCTGCCCCCGGCGCCACGCGAGGTCGAAGGCGCCGCCTGCCCAGCGTTCCCGACGGGCGAGCCGTGCTGCGGCGTCCCGGACGCGCCCGTGGCACAGACAACCTCCCGCCTGGCGTCGACTCCTGCCGAAGAGCGCTCTCCTCGCTCTGTCTCACTCGCACACCCCACCGCATTCCCCACGACACACTCCACGAGAGCGAGAGAGACAGAGCGAGGAGAGCGCTCTTCGGGATGAGTCAGCTGGAGGCGACCCCCTCCCCATCGGTGTGACCAGGTGCTGCGAAAAAGTCGTTTACTGGTTCAGTAGTTTGTTGTTTGGTCATATCGAAGACGGCGGTCCTTGATGTAAGTAGAAAACGTTTAGGCCGGTGAACAACCTTGGGTCATTTGTGACTAGTTTCTTTTAAGTCAAGTCATAAAAATAAATATGACCATGGCTGTTTCCTCACATTTTTGGAAACGCACCGTACCAGCTAAAGCTCCTACTATACAAATTAAAATGAAAAGGCGATGCCTAACAAAATATACGCCATGGTTTAAAAAAATGTACGCTCAGTCCGATACAAAGCAAAGGTATCACACAAGTATGTTAATTTAACAAAATCAAAACATGTGTAAAACTAATACAAGTAACGTACGATTGAAGCATATAGGCCTTATGTAGTCGTGATGCGGACGGGCAGGTTTATCGAATCCATCTAGCTGCCTGGGTGTAGCATACAGTTCCAAAGTCACGTGGATGGGAACGGCGAGTGCCCGAAGCATCGCGCTGCAACAAAAGAGAGGACAAAATGTAACCGAACTCGGGGCTATTGATGTGGTTGCCAGGGTGAGCTTTCCAATGACAGACTTTATAATTACTGGCGTTTAGATACTTTAATTTGAGTTGCGATGGACTTACATACGTTTTACATGGTATTTGCTGTGGGGGCCCGGGTGGGCTGGCACCGGGCGGTGCGCCCTGGGCTAAGACTCTCGCCAGACTGACTCGAGAGCGGAGCTCCCACTGAAAGTGTCCTCTGGTAACGTACAATGCGAGTGAGGGTACGCGAATTTAAGTACAACCTGCACTGAATATGGACATGGACATGGACTCGCCGCAGGCCGGGCTAAGTTAGCAGGGCCTTAGATGCTGTAATCAGGAGGATTACTTGAGTGTGTGTTTATGTGCGTGTGCGTGTGTAAGGGCGTTTGTCTGCTCGCGCGCACGCACCTATCTCGTCTGTTCAACTGGCCCTGAGGTAGACGCGTCCCTTGCGTCCCTTATCCCCAGGCGCGGATTAAGTTCCGACTGGAAAAGGGGGGGGGGGCGCACCCAAGGTTGCCTACATACACTACATACATGGGTTTTGTTTTGCCTACTTTCCAGGCGGCTATCTAGTGACCGAAGAGGGAGGGGGCGATCGCCCCTCCCCTCCCCCTTAATCCACGCATGCTTATCCCTTCCCCCTTCCGAGGGGAAACATCTGAACATTTTGTGATCTTTGTAACAAAAAAAAATCTTTTTTTTGTGTGTGAATTATGTGGTGGGCAAAAATTTCAGAGTTGTTTCCCCCTCACCCCTCCCATTCATGTCGGTGGCCGGTGGTACTTGTTATATGACTACCGAACTAGTTTCCACTGCTCCTCAACCTCCCCCCACCCCCACCTCTTGGCCCGCCCGACGTCCTGCGTCTTATCCCTGTCCCAGCGCGAAAGCGGAGAACTTGTAGAGCGCCCTGCCCCGAACACGTAGAGCGAAAAGAAGAACACTCTGGCGCAGCATTATTGTCGTCCCGAGACTGTATCACATGCGGATAACCGACTGCTCTCCCGGTCCTGCCGCCCCGCCCTGCCTCGGCCTGGGACTTGATCGGCGGTAAGCCTACGCGGATGAATCACGCAACCGCTTATGGGGGAGGAGAGGGGGTCGTCAACCCTTTTGTGGCGGATGTCCCGTCCCGTCCCGCGCAGGTCTTAAGGCAGGCCCTAGCTTCAACCCCCCCCCCCCCCCGCGCCTCCTCCTAGCTCAACCCCCTTGTCTTCTTCATGTCCCCATAAGCCCTGCCAGACACAACACACTCGGGCCCAGACCAGCCAGCTAGCTCCCGTCTCTGTCTCTCTCTCCATTCCCAAAACCAGAAGCCGCTCGACGAACATGACGATAGTCGTGATGATGATGATGATGATGGCCAGGAGAGAGCGCGGCGAGAGAGAGAGAGATGGAAAGAGAGAGGGAAGGGGCAGATATATCATACATATCCGCCCCCGCCCCGGCGCCTCAGGGTGGGACGGGGCATGTGCTCGCTCCCGCTCTGAAAGAGGCACAAAAAAAAGAGAACAGAACTAGGGGCAGGAGTGAGTGAGAAAGATAGATGAATAATTATGAAGCGTGGGGAGGCGAGGGGGAGGAGAGAGAGAGAGAGAGAGAGAGAGAGAGAGAGAGAGAGAGAGAGAGAGAGAGAGAGAAGCTACATAGGTGCGGAGAGGGCTGGGCCCGACTGGTCCCGTCCGGCGGCAGCAGCAGCAGTGATTCGTATTTAGTTCTGATTACCCCGTCGCCTCGCTCCCTGTACTGCGCCAGTCTCCTGCTGCTGCAGCTTGAGGCCGCCGGCCCGGCAATTGCAGCGGACACCGAACACTGCTGCTGCTTCCTGCTCCTCCCTTACCCCCACCACGCTCTCCCCGCGCAGCCACCCCCGGACTGTCCATTGTCCTTGCTGTGAATTGCGGTACGTCGCGCCGGGGCGGGGCGGGGCGGGGCCCTAAGCACATCCCGCACCCAGCGCCTCCTCCTCCCCCACATGTGCATGCTCTGCCAGCGCTGCACTGATTCCCCCGGCTCTTCCTGACATGCCGCCGCCTGGCGCCCGTGGCCCGTGGCCGTTCCCGTGACTCGACGCCCGGCTACGTCAAGGAAAGCGACGACAACGTGGGCGTGGGCGCCGAGGGGGAGTCACTTCGAAAATTCACTGTACGTACTTACCCCCAAAAGTTGGAAAAAAAAAAATAATAACCATAGGAAAATCCGAAAAATTGAGACCAAATGAACATTACACTGAAAATAGGGGGAAAAGGCAGCAAAAGGTCCGTTAACGGACGGAAACTATCTCTCAAGGCGGTAATTAAATTTTGCTTAGGACCCGAACGCACACTTGGATCCGAACGCTAAACTTGTCGAGCGGGTCCCTTTAATTTAGTGGTGAGATAGTGCACATACGATTCTTCCGAAAAGTTTCGAATTAATTTTGTGGCGGAATCAAATTCGGCCAAAAAGTCGTCCACGGTATAGTTGAAGTCTAAGCCTGTAAATGGCTCTACGCTATCCAGCGGATTGGACACGGACATTTCCGGTGGTTTTTCAAGTTGGACCACACACACAAGTAATAAACACAGTGGATTTGCAGGGGCTGCTGGAAAGCAGGCCTGAATGTCCTTCAAAATATCTTTAAAATGAATAAGGGTGTTATCCTCCCCAACAATTGCGTTATTACGCGTTTCCGCAAAATGCACACGCGGGTCAGTGCTATCGGCCGGTATGGACGCGTTTATACGTGTTCCGACTTCTTTCAGAGCCGCGATCGTGTCATTACGCCAGTTTACGGTCAAAAACTTACGTAGCGCAACATACAAAGTATCAAAATCGTTCGCTAATTTTCGGACTGTTTCGGCATTTACTATTGCCGACAAACGCAGCACTTGGAATCGCGGTTACGAATATGTTGCCGGTAACGCACTGGAGAGAATGTATTCCTTTAATTTAGTCGGGTGAAGGTGAACCGACATTTTAAATTAAATATGGAGCGGTTCATCACGAGTGTGCGAGAAAATATTCCGAAATTTAGAAATCCCTGAGAAAAGCCTCGGGGAAACGCTGACGACAGTCGCCGCAGCGGCAGGTCCTGCTATGTGGAGGAAATTGTGGACCAAATCTCTGTCGTCTGACTCGCTGTCCGTTTGGACGGGGGCGCGAAGGTCCAGCAGGACGCTGTGACGTGGGGGTGTCTAGTAACTCACGACATGATTCGTATGGCATCACTTTACTTACATCAGAGGTACATAGTTGCAAATGTTACTCCCTGGTCCTGCGGGCTGGGGGGCGAGGCGATAGAGTGGCACTACTCCTCAGCCGTGGCTCTCTAGGTTCTGGCGCGATACTGACTGGACGGTACGGGAGCACCGCTATTTGACTGGCGCTCTGCGCCTGATTTTGGCAACCAGCAGAGCGCACGTGCTGTGCTATTGCGCTACAGCAGCGCCTGTCAAAAGTGCAAGGCCGCTGTGCTCGAAATGGATGGTTGCGGCAGACGGCTGAGGAGTGCAACTTATACTATATCACATCACTCCCCCCCACGAAGAATTTTGGGAAGCAAAATTAAGTGCAGCGTAAGCAGTGGACAGAGGTGGTGCTTATACAATAATTATAAAAAAGGAAAAACTAGACAGAGAGGAGTACACTCGGAAGAAATGACAATAACAAGAACATTGATATTTAAAATAAGAAGACCCAAGTAGGAAGCGACGTAAGGGGATTACAAACATAGCTGGGACTGCACAAAAACCTAGTCGACGACAGTGAGGGCATGAATCGATGTCGTTGGCCGGACCCACGGGACGTTCCGAGGGTGGGGGTGAGAGGGGACTTGGCCGAGTCCTCCTCGGGGAGGATAGGAGCAGGTCACACAAGGCGGGTGGCGGGGGCGGCGGTCAATGCCTTGAGCAGGGAGAGAGGCGCGCGCCCATTAGCGGCCAGCCTGCTGGGACCTGCAACCGGAAAAAATACTACTGGCAGATATACGGAACGGGGCGGCAAAGGACATCAGGAGAGACAACCCAAAGTAAAGTGACGAAAAGAAAGGGGGAAATGCATTAAATTTAGAACTCCGACACGTACGCGAGTCCGGTGGGAGGCTGGGGCGCCGGACGGCGTTGGCGCGTAAGTACGACAGCGAGGCTGGTCGGATCCAGGTAGGTAGGTGGCGGGCGCCTCCGGCAGAAGTCGACCAAGGCGACCCCGCCTCGGAAGATAGGCGGGATGAGCTCGTAGAGCCGACAACAGGCTCAAAAGCCCAAGACGGTGAGGACGACCAGCCCGATGAGAAGCCAGTGGTACCGGCGCATCCTGTCCGGAGACACGATGTGGGTAACCAGCGATACAAGTGACCGCTGACCCTCCTGGCTCTCCTGGAAAAGCGGTGTGAGACGAGACGTTGACAGGCCCACCTCCAGGGAGGAGTCGTTGGCCGCTCGAAGGATAGTTGTGATCCTGTCCCAAGAGACGTTGGCCCCCTTGGCCAACGCCCGGAAATCCGGAGGTTTGATGTCCGGGAGAAATGGTTGCAGGATATTATCCGAGGAGGCGATGGTTTGCTGCGGGCTGCCTCCTGCGTACAACATCATGTTGTCAATCTTCACCACCTGATAAGGCGGTAAAAGTATGATACCCGTCCGTGGAATGCGCAGGGGTGGGGCCGGGAGCTCCGTTCCATTGGCGTCCACGACCTTGAGAGTCATGGGCAGCTATATGGTGTACACCCACGACTGATCATTCCGGAATGCGTGGAATCGCGGCGCCGGGTCTGCCACAAAGTACGGTTCGCAGAGCCGCTGGACCTGCTCCTGGTTAGACATAAGTAGGGCAAAGCTGCACGTGTAGCGGTCCTTTTAAAGGGCCACCTTCGGTAGGCAGATGCGCAACTCGCGCTGCAGGTCACACAGTTCCAAATCCTCTTCCGTGAAGAGCATGTCCATTGTTCGGGCGCGGTTTGTGGCGACGTACTTGGTCTCTGGGACATAGAAGGTAGAGACGTGCGGGTTCTCCGGGGCGACATGAGGCCAGCTGAGCGCCTCATAAATCGTTAGCATTCTGTGTCGGAAGACAAGCGGCACTCGGAGGAGCAGCACCGTCTCGTTGTTGCGTATATACGGAGTTACTCTCATAGCCGAATGGTAAAAATGGGTTGTATTTACATGCACCGGTTGTGCACCGGCGGGGGGCGGCTTTCGCGGCTTCTGCGACAGTGCCCGGTGCCGTTGCATCGGAAGCACGTGTCGTCGCGTCGGAGCGGGGGTCGAACTTGACACTGGCGCGATGACGATGCCTCCCTATTGACCGTTGCCATCGCGCGAACGCCTGTGATGAGAGCGTCAATTTCCTCAGCCTTGGCGTAACGAATCGCTTTTTCCAAGTCGGTTGGGCGCTGAATTTGGACGTACTTACGATAGCGCGAGTCGAGACCCTGGACAAATTGATTCAGGACTTCCTCAGTCATGAGGCGTCGCAGACAAAGGTTTTTTCACCCTTCCTTTCACGCACGTAGCGCACGTAACCTTGCAAATATGGCAGTGTGGGGCTGTCAATTTTTGAAAAACGGAATAAGAATTCAATTTCAATTTCCTGCGGTTTGAATCTTAAATTTTGAAGCACGGCGGTAAGCGCATAAAAATTATCGAATTCGCACCTTTGCAAATAGATGTTGGTAAAATGGAATGGTGCCAAATCGCAAGTAATTTCGACGGCGTCACATTTGAGAAAACAATTGAGATAACTGATTGTTGCTCTATTACGCCACGCTAGGGCTTTTCTCACAAGTTCCGCTTGCAGAGCCAAACCTGTGTCCGCTGAGGCGAGCCACTGCAAGACGGCCGCAACTGATAAATTATTTACAAGATGGCGCACGTGCTGGGGGGTGAAAGGAGATGGTCCTTCTAACTTCGCTAACGTATTTAACCGGTTCATGACGCACACGTATGGCTGGATGGTAGGGGTGCACAACACAAGAGGAACACTTTAGAATTCTGTCGTTGTCGGTTTATTGGAGCTTGAACCGACAGCAACGTGAAAATGTATCCGGATAGTTTGTTAAAGAATGGTGCACTAGCACGTGGCGTGCTCTTCTTGGGTAGGTCCCGGGCGGCGGAGCTCCTCGGTGGGAGGGCGTTCCCGAAGGAATGCCCTTCCGCGGCCCCTAGCGAATCCCTCCGGGATACGCTGGTTACTCTGTCCGGCACTGGTAAGAAAAAAGGGGGGAGAGAGATTGTACGGAGTTACAGGATGCCAGCAGTGGGTACCGTAATATTTGGACAAGATTGGCACAGAAGGTAACGGCGAGCACTGTAAACATTTACCGATGGTTTAAAAGCTGCCGCAGCAGCTGGGCGCGTCCACGGCCGTGTGTTGGTGTTGCCTGTTCCATCTTGCTTCTTAGCGGTCTGGGAGCCGACTGACTAGGTTAAAGAAAAGATCCCTGTGAGGGCCTAGACGAAAAGGGGCTCGGAGCCGTCTGGACGGGGGTGAGGGGGACGACACACGTGTGCAGCCAGCGAGAGGCGGGCTGGGTCGCCACCAAAATAGAAGAAATGGGGGAGTGGTCGTAGCGAGGCTGCACCACCGTGTATTGGACACGAGGAATATCAGGGCAGGGCGGGGTAAAAGCGAGGTATTTGCGGTCATCCGGATGTACGCGCAGTAAATGGAAAACTTCAGCGTAAATCGAGAGACGAAAAGACTGTCGCGCCTTGTAGCGAATCCAGGATTTCATCTATTCTTGGAATGGCAGCGTACATAGTTCCCACTAAAGTTTTATTTAATTTTCGGAAATCAACCACCATCCTGTAATCATGTTCGTGTTCAGGACGGGGTTTTTTAACAGCCAAAACTGGGGAATTATATACACTCTCTGTATATTCCAAGAGATTTTGCTTTATTAGCTTTGGTATTTCCTTGCATAAAAAATCTCGTTGTGGCACAGGTAGCCTGAATTGGGCCGTGAATATGGGTTCAGACGTTTGTGGTCGAATACGCGCCACAAACGATGGGCTTCCGCCCATTGATTCGATATCGAATACTTTAGAATACCTCTTTAAGAGGGCAAAGAACGTCTCGCGTTCCGCCGGAGGTAAATGAGTTAGCTGGACTTTGGCTAACTCTTGCCTGATTGTGTCCGCGGCCAGTGACCCCTTCGTCCGCGCCGGGGCGCGCGACGAGGCTGTACACTGACGGGGGGAGGGAGGAGGATGGCGGCCGCCACGAGGGGAAGAGACGCGGGGGTCTGCTTTTAAACTGGGCTGTACACTCCCAGGAGCCGGAGGTACGGAAGATGCATCGTCCTCGGGGCTTAAACAGGACACCCTCTGAAGCATCGCCACTACAGCGCCTGATCGAAAAGTCCAATCATCATCTGTGAGATTGACAGCGTGTACCGGAACCAAATTGTCCTCGGTCACGCGCACTAGGGCGTTTGCCAGAAAACAAGGCGACATGGACTGTTCATATGCAGCGAAGCAGCCAAAATCTTTGCCTTGGGGTGCGTCTGTGTAGGCCCAAAAATTGCGCTCTGTTCGGCCTTGCACTACCTCGTCTTGATTGACCATGACGGGGTATTCCCTATAAAATTCCCTGATAGGGACATCTCCTCTGTCGCAGTCCATGCGAGTCCATAGGATCTCCCCATAACCCATTGTTGGTACCCGCGTAGTACGCGTAGTACGATTCACCAATGCAGCTAAAGAGCTGGGCCAACTGACACCATAAAGAGAGTAACTGGCACACTTAAGAGGTACCAGTTTGGCGTCGAGTCCTAAAATGGACGATTTTAGTCTACGGTTTCCGGCGTCAATAACACAACCATATTTGTCCAAGAACTCTAACCCCAATACAGCTTCGCATGGTAAATTGAAGTCGGATGTTGCTATAAGAAATTCGTCTTCTACGGATTTGTTCGTTCCGTACTGTAATTCGAGGAGAGTGCGTCCTAAGACGGGGACAGGTGTGTCGTTAATCGCCTTTAGATTCGTCACGTTTTCAGCGACGTAGGTCACAGCGGAGCTGGCTTGCATAATATTTACGTCACTTCCTGTGTCAATCATACAGTAAAACGGACGACCATCTAAACGAAACCGGACTAAATTGCCTGGCCTATGCCCACAACCATTGCAAGGTTCTTCGGGTCGAGACAAGTGAGCTACTGAGAGTCCCGACCCATCTCGGGGTTCGGCGGCATATTGGACGTGGCGTGACAATTACAAGTACACGCACACGCCGCAACATAATTCAACCGACCCTGGCCGCGCGGCTGCCAAGAGCCACGCTGGCCTCCCTGCCCTCGCGGCTGCCATAGCCGCGCCCTTCCCCTTGTCCGCGCGTATTTTGGGCGCCCCCGCGACCCTGAGAGGACGCGGTGCTCGCTTGGGACGACGAGCTGAGAGGGGGAAATTTGAAAATTATTATTCTGAAAAGAAAGGATTAAAAATCACATTGGCCTGAAAGAAATAATTTATTAATGTTACGATATTCCTCTGTTTTGTGCACTGGTGACTCTGATAATTCCAACACCTATAACGGGACGAATTTTGAAGTACCCATCCCCACTGGACGCGGGCCACGCCCTAATTTATTTAGTCCAAATATGCGCCGAAGGCTGCCCTCTAGAAGTACTTGACTTGCGAAACAGTATGTTTTGCCACCAGGCGAAATATCGGAGTCTGACTGAGCACCCACCAGAAGAATTTAAGTTTTAAACAAGCACTGTCCCAAAAAGTTGATTCCTTGCGAACCTCTTAAATAGAAACACAAAGAAGAAAATTTACACTGGTAGTCGCGGGCCAGAAAAACTGCCAATAAAAGCAAGAACTTCCACCCCCTAACAGGAAAAAAAAAGCACAAACCTCGTCGCAAAGGAAACTCGCCAAACAAACCACAACCACAGAATGGAAAAGCCTTATACCGCTGCCACCAAATGTAACCGAACTCGGGGCTCTAGATGTGGTTGCCTGGGTGAGCTTTCCAATGAGAGACTTTATATTTAGTGATTACTGATACTTTAATTTGGAGTTGCGACGAACTTATATACATTACACTTAGTAGTTGCTGTGGGGGCCCGGGTGGGCTCGCACCGGGCAGTGCGCCCTGGGCTGAGACTCTCGCCAGACTGACTCGAGAGCGGAGCTCCCACAGAAAGTCTCCTCTGGAACTGTACAATGCGAGTGAGGGTACAGGAATCTAAGTATAACCTGCACCGAATATGGACATGGAGTAGCCGCAGGCCGGGCTAAGTTAGCAGGGCCTTAGGTGCCATAACACATTGGGCAGGGTTAATCTAAATACTGTAATCTGGAGGATTGCATCACTGCCCCCGCTGCCTCAAATAACAATTCCGGGAGAAAAAAAAATGACCATGGCTGTTACCTGGAGGGCTTGTACGGCTGGGTAACACTCACACTTTGGAAATGCACCGTACCAGTTAAAGCTCCTACTCAACAATTCATGCTGAAAAGGTGATACCTAACAAAATATACGCCATGGTAATTTAAAAGAAAGAATTATGCTCAGTCCGATTCAAAGTGAGGTACAATGTAACAAAATCAAAACATGGATAAAATTAATACAGGTTTTCGTAGGATTGAAGCAGGGCGGCCTTGTGTAGTCGTGATGCGGACGGGCAGGTATTTCGAACCCATCTAGGTGCCTGGGAGTTGAATACAGATCCAAAGTCACGTGGATGGGGACGGCCAGTGCCCGAAGCATCGCGCTGCAACAAAAGAGAGAAAAACAACAGCAGTACCAAGACACGAAAAAATGCAAAAATTTCAATTATTTATAAATTTTGAAAGTCGATGCGAGAGGAAAAGAAAGGGAATGATTAGTAACGGGGCGGACGGACATATTTTGGCGCAGAAGGCGGGGAAGGGGCCTGACGTCTTCTGCTGGAAACGGCCTCATTAAAAGCAGAGGTGCCCATTTCCGCAAAGGGACTGATAACTGGGGCGGCCACATTTGCTACAACTCGTACTACTGGACGACAGTATTTCCAGTAGCACCAGAGAGCAATCATAATGATGATCAAAACGCCCACTATCGAGCCACCTACCGAATAAGCCAAGGCGTGCGTGTGCCAGTCGCGGAACCAAGGTAGCTCCAGGGCTGCCTTGATTTCTTGAAGGCGAAGAGCTCCCTCCAGGCCAAGCTGAGACGATTTGTTGAGTAGGGCGTCCAGCTGCTCGATGATGATGTGCCGATTGGTGTTGTTTAGGGCCAACTGCGGCAGTTCCACTGATGGTATGTCTGGCAAGATAAGACTGCCAGACAAGTCCTCATGGGAGACGAAGGTGGAGCCGCTGTACAAGGCGACGCCCAGAGCCTTAGCGATGGTGAAAGCCGGCAAATGCAAGATGCCTGTTTGAGGAAGCATCGTTACATTTGACTGCAAATGACGGCCCTGCGTGTCGGTCAGGACCAGTTTTGTCTTTTCCGGCACGCTAAAAGCCCAAGTGTGTCCGGCTCTATAAGACACAAAGGTTGGCGGAGGATTTTTGACAAAATGCAGATAAGGTTCACATAGAGTATCTATTTTAGCCTTATCTGACAGGAGCAGGGCGATGGCACACGTATCTTCTTCCTCATGAACTGGAACGGCTGGAGAGCAGATTGGTGTCTCCGGATGGTCGTGGCAGCTCCGCAAATCAGCGTCGGTTAGTAGAACATGAGTCTTCTGCGGCTCATCTACTGCGATGTACTTGGTATCGGTCGAGTAGAATGAGTAAATGTCCGAATTGTTAAGATTCCGTGGAAATGGGGTAATCTCATATAACTTGTATTTCCGGGTGGTAAAAACCAGAGGCAGGTGAACATGTAGATGCATAGCGTCTGTAGTTACCACAGCGCTTGCTCTGGCCACCCGGAAATAGTAGTCAATGCGATCTGGGGTAGGGAGAACCGGGAGTTGGATTCCAGGGGGAAGCTGCTCGCTAAGCTGCTGAAGCAACTTAGAGAACGCTTCTGCATCGACAAACGCGGGGCTCAACATGTTGTTTAGCTCAGCAAAATGAAAGGCAGTTAAGAACGTTTTAACTTTAGATCTTACCTGCGCGATCAGGGCATGCATCCTACGCATTTTCAATGCATATTCCATGTATTGATTTTGCTGATCAATTGTGATTTGAAAACCCTCTTTTTCCAGCTGTTTCAGCGCCTCCATCATGCGGTCTTGAGCCAAAAATCGGGCCAAAGTGACATTGGCCAAGCCTGTCTTAGCGTCCTGGAGTACTCGGAGACCATCGATTTTCAGCTTCATTTCATCGAAGCGGGACTGGAGATTTTCCCGGTCGGCGCTATCCATGATGCCAAACCAGGACTTGAAAACTCCTCGGCGGCTTCGGTGGTGAGGGACTGGCTGCGGAATGGCTGTAAGATTGATATCCCACAGGAAGTCTGCTGGAAGAAAGAGTCCATACGGGAGAGAAGCTAAGGTGTGGTCCGGAAGAGAGGAAATGGGAGTATCTAAAGAATGCGTTGAGTCAGGGAAGTCCGGAAAATCCTCAGGACGGGGTCCATTAGCAGATTGTCTGGTGGGAAATGCGAAAGTATCCGGAAGATCTGGAAAAGTTGAATCTGAAATCGGATTGTTGCCAACAGGGGATAATACAGGGATGGACAAAGCTGGATCCGCTGTTGCCTCACCCACCGCTCGCCCGAAAAGATCCCAATGTTTACGTGGCCTTGGAGTAGTGGGTTTAGGGCGCGCGAAAGGATCCAAAAAGGGTGATGCGGGGCGTGGAGATCTGGAAGGCAAAACCAGTTACCTTCGGGTCCACGCCTTAAGGCCGGCTTAAGTCCGTGGGCCCTCGCGACATACTTGGAGGGAGTGGTTACAATGAGAAATGTAACCCGATGGGTTACAGAGTGGTGAAAACCAGAGGCAGGTGGACATGAAGATGCATAGCGTCTGTTGTTACCACAGCGCTCGCTCTAGCCACCCGGAAATAGTAGTCAATACGATCGGGGGTAGGGAGTACTGGGAGTTGGATACCAGGGGGAAGCTGCTCGCTAAGCCGCTGAAGCAACTTAGAGAACGCTTCTGCATCGACAAACGCGGGGCTCAGCATGTTGTTCAGCTCAGCAAAATGAAAGGCAGTTAAGAAAGTTTTAACTTCAGACCTTACCTGCGCGATCAGGGCATGCATCCTACGCATTTTTAATGCATTTTCCATGTACTGATTTTGTTGATCTATTGTTATTTGGAAGCTCTCTTTCTCCAGCTGCTTCAGCGCCTCTATCATCCGGTCCTGAGCCAAAAATGGGTCCGAAGTGACATTGGCCAGGCCTGTTTGTGCGTCCTGGAGTACACGGAGACCGTCGATTTCTAGCTTCATTTCATTGAATCGGGACTGGAGATTTTCTCGATCGGCGCTATCCATGATGCCAAACTAGGACTTGGAAACTCCTCTGCGGCCTCGGTGGTGAGGGACTGGCTGCGGAATGGATGTAAGATTGATGTCTCGCAGGAAGTCGGCTGGAAGAAAGAGTCGATAGGGGAAGAGAAGCTAAGGTGTGGTCCGGAAGAGAGTAAATAGGAGTATCGAAAGGATGTGATGAATCAGGGAAATCCGGAAAATCCTCTGGACGGGGTCCATTAGCAGATGACTGTCCGGTGGGAAACGGCCAAATACCGTATGAGATTCCAGAACCATATTGGTGTGTAAACGGCGGCGGGTTTAACATGTCCCACGTTCCGGATAAAGACGCCGTGGACGAGGGGTTCGCGGAGGGCGCAAACGCAGCGTCGGGCCTTGAAGCTGCAGTCATGGACCAGGTGGACGTGGTCGCCGAACCGGCAGCTGTTTCCAGAGTCGTCATCATCTGCATCGTCGCCGGTGTCGTCATCGGTGTCGCCGCGGGCTGATCGTAGTTCGTCGTGAGGGGGCCGAGTGTCGGTGGGGTCGGAGCCTGGAGCTGCCGTTGCCGCTGCTGGTGTTGTTGGCGGGGCGATGGTGGTCTGATAGGGGAACGGGAACGGCTGCGCGGTCTCTCCCCGGCCTGCTTCGATGAGCGGGTTGATGTCGATCCGCGAGTCCCTGGCGTGCGTTCCGTACAGGATAAGAGTATTCCCGTATCGATGGCAGTTATGGCGCAGTCGGGATATCCGCGTATCAAGTTCTTCCACCAACTGCAGAAAAGTCGAGCCTCCCTGTGGCACCACAACATCATGTACGATGAATCGCTTTGGTGGCACAATGCCGTCAAAAAAACGGGCCACCACAGGAGGATAGGCGACATCGACGTCTCTTGCTCCCGATTCCGAAGCCGAGCGAGAGGCTGCAGGAGATGCAGAACCCGTTTCTCCGCATCCGTCGCCCTGGGATTCGTCAGAAACTGTTTGATCTTGCGATAGTGCTGCTCTACTTGAGGATGGGCCGGCGGTTCTTTCTGCGCTGAGTCGCTCTTGGCGCGCTTGCCTGTACCGTCCGAGCATCCAGTCTCTGAAGTCTTGGACCCGCTGCGCTTTCTCTTCCGGCGTAAAATGTTTGGGCGGTGGGACGGAGATTTTGCCGCGCTTTCCTCCCCGTCCGACGTCGGCGCCGGGCTCGTCCCTGCGTCGTCGCTGTCCGACGACAGCGTGTACACTTTCTGCCTCGGGGGACGGCGCACGGGGTCGATCTCGATGTCCTCCAGGAGACCCAGGACGACGTCCCTGTATTGCGACGAGAGCGGGGCGGTTGACATCAGTTCCGACAGCGTGTGCGGATTCGTGAGCGTCAGGTTCAGACGGCCCTTGTTCGCCGACGCGGATATTAAGACTTTTTTCAGCGTTTTGCTACAGCTGCACTAAAAGGGCGCAGACGTCACCCCCAAACATGGTGTAGAGACACATGGATACGAAAACTACTGAAAACGTGGCGCATAAAGGTAGTGCATAACGGACGCCGAGTGGGGCCGTAGAGAGTGACACGCGTGTCTATTTGTAACACTTTTCACTAATTTCACACATCACTTGCACATTTTTAGCACTACCACGATGTAGAAGCTAAACGGTACGAGATCTGGTGCCACCTTTGGCGGCGGAGCGCCGCCACCGGGTCTTTCTACATCGTGAGCACTACAGAGTGTCCATGGAAAATCCGTAAAGAGACGAACCGCTGCCACCAATTGTAAGATTTCGCCATTGATGTAAACGCTGGCAATTGGTGTTACTCCTGATAACTTTACTCTTCGGGGTAGTGGGGTACGTTTGTGTGAAATATAAGACTCTCAATGGTTAATCACTATATTGCACTAAACACTTCACTCATTCTGCCAAATCCCGCGCGGCTCAGCTGGCGCGCGGACTGATGACCGAACTCCGCTGGCTCTTCTCGACGACTGACTGCCTGGTCGCTGGTCAGTCCTGCTCAGGGCGCCGCTCGAGGGCTCGAGCTAGTTATAAATATATCGCTCCTCTTAGGGCCAGGCCTGGGGGCGTCTATCTTTTCAGCTACTGGAAATACGCTGGGGCCGGGGTCCCACACAATGAGGTGGGCGTGGTGCTTGTGTGCACCCTTGGATAAGGGCAAAGTACATGGATCGGCTTCTCCGGAGCGCGTAGGCACGGGTCTCGGACGTTTTGAGGAGGCGTAGCGTAGCGCAGCGGCGAGCGCTTCCCGTAAGAAGAGAGCGGCGGGGCTCCCCCACCCCGCCGCTCGGCCGCCGGGCGGTCCCTGCTCCAGCGGCGCGCCACCGCAGATATGTTCGTCTTTAACACCCTCTGTTGCTTATTTCGTGATATTAACTTCAAATTGAATGTCATACCTCACAAGCCCTATCCTTTCCGAGTGTAATGACTGTTTGGCCCACTCTGTAGGACCAATACTACGGGGGTAGTTTGGTAACAAAGTGAGGCCGGGCTCTCTCGGGCGCCGCTGCCGCTGCGCTACGCTCCGCCTCTACAATTCGTCCGGGACCCGTGCCCATTCGATTTTTTGTCTCTATTTGACGCTCGCGGTTACCTGAGCTCAAAACCAATTTCATACCTGTGAATGCCAATCCTTTCCGAGCGTAATGAGTGTCTCGCCAACTCTGTAGACCCAATATTATGGGCGTGGTTTGGTAACGAAAGTACCAATGCACAACGGAGAAGCCGATCCATGTATTTTTGCCCTTATCCAAGGTGAACCCGCTACCCACGGCGTGATGTTTCTGTCTTTAAGTAAGTTCTCATGGACAAGAACTGAGATATTATTTATTGGTCATTCACACATGGTACGTCTGCTTTCAATATGGTGCCGGTCTGTTGCGAATGCACTGCCAGTCTTCTGCGAGTCTGACCTTTCTGGCGCCAGGCCTGTCTCTTAAAACCTCGGGCCCCCTCCACATTGCGTAGAGTGGGTAAGGGCCTGGCCCGCGAGCATGGGCTCGCGCGTAGCACACCGCAATACTGCCAACAAATATTTTAAGGGAGCAGGGATACCACACACTGAAGGTACGATAATTTACTGGTCAAGTCCTTGCCTGCTCTGCGGTTGTACTTGGCTGTACGGTCTTTTGAGGTACGAAGTATACTAGCTTTATATTATGATAACTGTTCTTCGTACGTCAAAAAACCGGAGTAGACATGGACTTATGACCAGTAAATTATCGTACCTTAACGTCCTTTTTTCTGACAGTGCTCGACGGGCGGCCTGCGGCGCCGCCGGCGTGGTGTCTGTCGGCCGGCCCGCACGAGAGGCGTGCCGGATGGGTTGCCTACCCACACGGCGCGGGTCGGACACGTGGTTGTGGGAGTAGGAAGGGGACCCTTCTCATCCCCGCGAGCGCTCTGCTGCCCTGAATGACAAACTCTCTGGGTGGTGGTTAAATAATCATAACAATCAGGTGCAGTGTCTCACGTACCCTTCTATGCGCGCACCGGCCCGCCCCTTCATGCGGTCCACGCGACGGGTTGCGAGGGCGTGCCGGGGCGGGCTGGGGCGGGGCTCGGCGGCGCCGGGGTGGGTTTTGGCGTGGGCAGGCGCCGGCCACTGTTTGAGGGACGTCGTTACGCCATTATTTATGAGAGTGACCAGCCAGCCCTCGGCCCTCTGCTCGGCTGGGGGCAGGGCCGTGCAGGGCAGGGCAGGCCGGGCCGGGCCGGCGAGCACACCACCACCAGCTGCCAGCGGGGCGGTGGCGGCGGCCGCTCCCTTCGTCCCGCCCAGCCCTACCTCCACCGCATTCCTTTCCGGCCCGATAGACACCGGTAGGCCCCGAGCACAAGAAGGACCACCCCGCCCTGGTCCCCCCCCCCTCGGTCCGGTCTGCCCTGCTCCTGCGGGGTCCGGGACCGGCCGCCGGCCGCCCGCGGTGCCTGCGGATCCATAGTGGGGCCGTGTTATCGGGCGACAGCCACGCCCCGCCATGCCACGCCACACCACGCCAAACCACGCCACGCCACGCCACGCCCCGCCCCGCCACGCCCCGCCCCGCCACGAGCCTCCTCTAGTAAGGGTAGCACGACCGGCCAGTCCTTACCCCTTGGCTGTCCCGACAGGCGCTCGCTGGCTGGCTGTCCCTCTGGAGGCGGCTTTCTTGAAAAACGAAAAGTCCGAGTGTGTGCGTGCGCTGACACTGTGCGTTGTCCCCACCAGCACCACACGATAGTGTTTCACTTTTCTTTACGGAGGCCCTCCCGCGCGGCCCTTACTCGCACAACCTAACTATTCTCCACTGATCTTTCTCTTTCGCTGCCCGTATCCCCCTCTCATTGTGCGTGTGTGTGTACTGTGTACGCATTGTCGTAAGCAAAGGGAAAAGGGATGTATGTGTGGAAGGGGAGGTGCCACTACAGTGGCCTCGTCTATTTCGCTAGGTCTATCTCTCTCGTACACACACAACCCTATACACGCACAGGACCGACAACGACTGGTAGTCAGCAGGTCCTGCGCTGTGCGCAGCATTGCGCCCCTGTAGCAGTAGCAGCATATATCACCGTATCGGCCGGCCCCGCCCCACCCCACCCCACCACCAGCCGCTAATCCGTCTTGCAGCTGGTCAAGAGCGCCGTAACTCAGATCATTCGCCGGGGCTGTTACGACCGAGCACTGCACTGCAAGGCCGCCGCCGGCGCGCCCTGCCCTGCCCTGCCCCGCCCCGCCCCATCGCGTCGCCGACAAACACCCTCGTAACTGAGGGCGTCCCGAGCAGGGGTTGCCGTCTTATTCCGAAGAGCGCTTTCCTCGCCCGGTCTCTCTCGCACTCATGGGCTTCGCCGTACGGGTGCGAGAGAGACAGGGCGAGGAGAGCGTTCCTCGGAATAAGTCGGGTGCAGCAGCGGGGGCACTGGGGGCAGTCAGCGCACGCTTGCAAGACGTAAGTAGTGTGCGTTGCGTTGCACGAGTGTGGCGGGGTGGGGTGGGGCGGGGTGGCGCGGGGCGGGGCGGGGTGGAGATGGATGCGGACGCGTTTTGTTCCCCTCGCCCCTTCGCTCGGCCCAAAAGCGAGCGAGCAGGGGAGCGGGAGCAGAGGGCGCGTTAAAAACACTTGACAAAGGAACTTGCGCCACGGCATGATGGGAGGAGGTGAGGGGGAGGGGAGAAGGGGCGCGCACACACTGCAAACGCGACGCCAAAGCAAGTGCAATGTGCAAAATGTGATCTCTCGCAAAATCTGCGGACAGGAGGTATAACGGGTGACTTGTGAATAATTTTCGAGGACGAAACAACTCTAGAATTCCGCGTACGTGTTTTGTGAATTTTCGTGATTTTTTATATATTTGTTGTTAATTTTCAATTGAATGTTGTCTAATTTTTTGTAAACTTTTCTGAATTTTCCTAATTTTTTTTTGGGGGGGGGGAATTTTTCCTGAATTTTCCTCATTTTTTTCTTATTTTTCTGAATGACGAGGTGTACTAAAATCTCAGAGTTGTTTCCCCCTTGATAATTTTGTACCTTGCCAGCTAGTTCTCGCCCCAATCAGTTTCGCTTTATAAGAGGAGTTGAGGAAATACGTTTCGTTTTGCGTCAGCTTTGATTTGTGTAGGAATACTGCGCAATTTTCGCATCCAGTTCCGTGCCGTGAACGAGTAAAGTTACAGAGTTACAATGTGTCAGGTCGGGCCGGGCCGCGGGCCGGGCCGGGGCTCCGCGGGACCGCCGGCGCGTCTAGCAGTCGTCTGATTCCGTAGGTCTGGTCTCGCGCCTCTGTCCTCGTTGCACTCATGGGACCCTTCCAACCCCAACATAGGGCACCGCTCTAGGTGCGACAAGGACGGAGGTGCGAGAGCGATCTTCGGAGAGGGCGCGGTAGCTTAGCCACGGCAGCAGCCGTTTCGACGGCGACGTTATGTATAGCGGACAGCCCAAGTTGTGACCCCCTTGGGCCCGGGCGCGGCCTGGGACGTGGGCGTGGCGCGTGGCGGGGCCGAGGGCGGCGCAGTGTGGCGACAGGAGTCTGGTGTAGCGACAGCCGACGCACTATACTGTTAGGAGGTGATGCGAAGGTACAGTGCGTGCGCTGCCAGCCGCATTGTGCAGTGCAGGCGAGACGGCAATTTATGGCGGTGCCGGCGGGGCGGGGGGGACTCCCTCTCGCTCGCGCACTGTGGGCCATTGCAACAAGGGGTGCGGCGGGGTGCGGCGGGCAGCCCAGCCAGCCCCACGTCGGCTTCGCTTTGTCCCGGTCCGCCTCGGCGCCCGCCCCGCCCCGCCCCGCATGGGGTATACACAGAGGCCTAACGATCCCACCGGAACCTGCAGGTCTGCAGCGGGGGGGTGCCCTGCCCCTGCCCCTGCCCCGCCACTGAAGCCTCTAAACCGGAGATAGGCGCAGAATAAATTGCGAGACGTTTGGGCGTTTCTGTTCCCCCGGAACGTGAACGCTCCCCGCCCTGTCCCGCCCACCTCACCTCCCACCCCACCCCTTTACCTCTAGTTGTTGCTGCCCCCCGCCGTCCTCCCCACACACTCGCCACCGTGTAAACCACGCGCCCACGTGCATAAGAGTACACAGCTAAAATAGAAATAATAATAATGAAAAAGATTTAAACCCTTTCTACAGTCCATGAGACGGCTCTATCAAAATTAATATCGGAAGCAAATCGAAGCAATGCGCGAACGGGATACTAAAAGGCCCTACCGGCTAGGGACGGGGCAGAGGGGGTAGCTAGGGGGGGACCGGAGGGGCGTTTGATAAGAGTTACCCCTCCAGTTTGGCCAACTCTTGGACGCCTGTAGCCTCGCGCGGGCCAGACCAGACGGGCTCAGCAGCAGTCGGCCCGGAAGCAGTACGAGTCCCGGAGAAGTTTTGCCAAAGCCGAAATCGGCTTAAATTCCTCGTCGTGTCTGTCTCTCTCCTTCAGTCTGCCGCGCCCTGCCGTCTGGTTCCGAATACATCGCTCTCTCGCCTCCGTCCTTGTCGCACTCATGGGGGCTCTGCCACCCCCGCCGCCACCACATAGGTGCGACAAGGACGGCGCGGCGCGGAATCAGTCGGCTGAGGTCGGCGCAGCGCGGCAGTCTCCCGCACCCTCTCTCTCTCTCCCTCCCCCAAAACCCTCTCTCCCCCTCTCCCCGCTGGTGCCGCGCGCACCGCTGGACCCGCGCCGAGGCGAGATACATCTCGGCTCTTATCCTCATCCTGCCCCGGGAGCGGGAGACGTCATCATTCCTGGTGCAGCACTTTTAGCGGCGCGGCACGGCACTGTCCAGCTAAAGTATTACTAGCGCTGCGAGAGAGGGAGAGAGAGAGAGAGAGAGAGAGAAGTAAAACGGATGGAGGATGAAATTTATGTGAGAGTGTGCGTACTCAATGACCAGGTGCGCGCGGCCGACGCCGAGGTACCCGACGTACCCGCCCGAGGTACCCGCGCTGCCAGGAGCAGGGGATATGTAATTCGGGGGGGTCATGATCTACTTCTGGGTGCTGACTGACTTCTTGCTGCTGACTGCTGCATCCCGTCGGCCCCTCCTCCGCTATGCGTGTGTGTGTGTGTGTGTGTGTGTGTGTGTGTGTGTGTGCGTGTGTGCGCGCGCGCGCGCTTGTGCTTGATTCGGTCTTTTCGTTTTGTTTCCTCCTCCTCTTTTCATTTTATTATTCCCTCCCAGAGCCACTGTAATTCTGGGTTTGATTCCGATCCGTGTGAGTGCGAGTGAATGAGCATGAAGGTAGAGAAGAGGGAGAGGTACCCAGGAAATGTGTGTGTGTGTGTTTGTGTTACGTGTATGCGTTCGTCTGCGAGTGTGTTTGTGTGTGTGTGAATGTGCTTTCGGGTATGCGTGTGTGTGCGCATTTCATTGAGTGCGGGTATTTCGGTGCGGCCCACGCCTTCATTACAAGCCACCGCACTGCATAATAAAAAGACGAGTACTTTTCCTGGGCGGACACCTCCCCCCCCCCTCCCCCCTTCCTCCCCCTCGTCTCGTCTCCTCCGGTCGCCGAAAATGAATCAGGGGCGCTGTACTCCTGACGCGCTCGAATAACCTGCTCCCGCCCACCGCTGGTCATCACTGATGGTTCCTAGGAGTTGGAGTAAACATTAAAAATATGTAGGTTAATTAGATTAGATCATGGGACGTGACGCGGGACGAGCAGGTCGAAAGCCAATGGTCCATAGCCAGGTAATGTCATGGTGGAGTCAGATTTTTTTTTTTTTTTTTTTTTTTTTAATTCATTTAAAATTTTCTTACGTGAATGAGGACCGACCGCTTGCCATGAATAATGACGAAGTTATAATTAACTCATTTTGTTGCTCCTGGGTAAATACAATTATACAGTATAGAGTCGTCTCGATCAAGAATACTTTTACCCTCTTTTTCCCCCGCTCGGAGCTGCTGGGGTTCATAAGAGATGGGCGCGCGCTCGCACAGGAGCAATAAGGATAGGACTATCTGTGGGAGGGGCTCATCAGAGCGCTGCCCGTTGTTGTTATAAAGACATTGTCCACGGTAGCCCCTCAAGGGGGCTCAATATGCGTGACCGCGGGGCGGCGGCGCGGTGGCGGCGCGCTCAAAGACGATCAGAAACGCAGACCAAACAATAAGTTCATGATACCGCCACCGGCACCCGGACCCGGCTCCCGCGCGCGCTACCGCCTAGTCTAGCCACGCGGCTTATAATTACCAGTCGCTCTCGAAAGTCTTTTGTATAGGGTATCGGTATGCGAGTGAGAAGGACGGGGGAGTATGAGAGCCGTGGGGGCTGCCGCGCTGCCAAGGGGTTTTTAATCAATATTCGAGAGGAGCGGATTATACTGTCGCGTTCTCGAAAAGTTTGTTAAAGCTGCGGCGGCGGCGTGTTGGATTTTCTTTTCCATCTGTCGCGCTCACTCTTTCTCTCTTTTTCTCTCTCTTTCTCCCTCACACACACTCACACAACTTGGACTCTAGCTCTCGCGCGGGTACTTGACTACTCGAAGTCTGTCGCAGTACAGGGTTTTACTAGCCTCCCCTACACTGTTGCATCCCCCCCCCCCCCTTCCCTCCTTCCTTTTCCTCCCTGCGGAGTGTAAGTGGGCTCGCTCCTGTATTCCATCATCTCACCCGGGTGCGTTCGTTTTCAGGCCCATCGCGCCGCCGCCCCGACTCGAACCCCGCCCCGCGCCCGACACGACGGCATAGGAATGAGACAAGCAGGAGCAGGGGGAAGGCCGAGAAGAAAGGGGTGACAGATTTTGAAGATTACCAACAAGACGGAACCCGCGG
This sequence comes from Frankliniella fusca, assembly GCA_029379305.1. Taxonomy (NCBI): domain Eukaryota; kingdom Metazoa; phylum Arthropoda; class Insecta; order Thysanoptera; family Thripidae; genus Frankliniella; species Frankliniella fusca. The sequence continues at coordinate 2,862,544 of JAHWGI010001411.1, forward strand.
GAGGGAGTAGGGGGGAGAGGCACACATGTGAGAAAGTCACATGTGCGGTTGACACTGCGCAGGCAGCCACTCCTCCACCTGCTGTGGGGGACACTCGCGCGCGCACTGAGGGCGAGGGGGTGTGCGAGCGAGACAGCCATACAGAGAAAGAGAGAGAGTGTAGGAGCGAGCGCGGGAAGGGCCGAGCCCGAGGGGTCCTTCACTATAAATTTCAGCGTATGCCGATTTTTCTGATATACCCGTTTTTTCGTGATTTTCCTTTACACGGTAAAAATAGTTTCTTGTATTTCAAGATCTTTCTTGGATCTTATGGAGAATGACAATGGACATCCAGGACAGATCTTGAAATACAAGAAACTATTTTTACTGTGTATTTTTTTCCGATTTTCAATATGTTTTTCTTGATATTCTTTTAGTGATTCTGTTTTAGGGTGCACAGTGAAGGACCCCTCGGCCCTAAGAGGTTTCCCCTGCTCTGCCTGGCGCGATGCGCGGTACCTGTTCCAGCCCGTTAACCCTTAGGGCGCGGCGGCCCAGCGGGCGCGGCGCCATATAGCATCGCACACCACAGCTAAGGGCGTCGCGGCGCAGCAGCAGCAGGGGAGGCGCTGGACGAGCAAGTGTGCCCGGGGGAAGGACACGCTTCAATTAAAATTGTAGGTCCAGTAAGTGTTCGGAACGTGGGGGAAATAACTTTGAATTTTGGTGTACGAATTTCTTGAATTTCTCTGACTTTTTATTGAATTCACTGTTGGAAAATACCACGGTAAATGCCTACGGTACATGCTGTAAATTTGTTGCCTGGTCCTGGACCGTAATTTTTGACTACGGTCTGAATCTTACGGTACACACCGTAGCCTGCAAATTTGTCGGGGAAGTTCAGTTGAGCACACTCCATCCGTCACAAGGTACGGCCCGTGCCGTAAGTGTACGTTACAGTCTGACCGTACATGAAAATTACGGTACGGACCGTACGCATACCGTAACTCCTCACGGTATTTTTAACAGTGTTCTTGTGAATAATCGCTTGAATTTTTCTATTATTTTTTCTCGAACTTTTTCTGAGGTACACAGAAATTTCAGAGTTGTTTCCCGCTCGGTCGGTAAACGTCTACACATTTGTGTCTTGGGAACAAAATGTCGAGAAAATTATAATTAAAAATCGTTGGTTTTTAATCTCTAATAATTGCGCACTCTTGGCCAATGTAGATGCCCTTTTATCTCAGATTCTTACGGTTATAACGTGAGTCTATCGTATTGTAAAAATAATGTTTCACTTTTTGCTTGCAAATAGCAGCCCCCCGGGCCGAAAGTGAATTTACTCCTTTCCGTGACAGTCCTTCCTTACCGCTCGCGCGGCTGGTAAAGGAGGGGGCCGGGGAGGTGGGGGTAAGTGCTTGCTTTGAGGTGTGTCTCATCGCCCACAAGTACCTTCTCCTTGTGGAGTGGAAAAGGAGGTGGTTTGGGCGGAAGGGGAGTAGAGACGTGTGCTGTTGTGACATGGCGCGCATCCATATTGCATGCTCGGGAGCGGCACGGGGGCGGCATGGGGGCGGCAGCAGCGTGAGGAAGCTGATGGATTTGAGCGGTGCGAGGGAGGGGTGGGGTGGGGGGGGGGAGAAGGCTGGAGGACGCAAGTCTCGCGGTGCATCCATTCCATCCCATAGTCGAACCGGAAAAAATAAATAATAAAAAGGAAATCAAAACATAAAACGTGCAAGGGGTCTTAACGCGGCCGATTGGAAGAGGAATTCAGTTATTTCTTGTAATTTGGCACACATTGCACCGTCGGCAGGGAGGGGGAGGGGGGCGCAGCGCGCCACGCTCGCCTCATCGGCTTTGGCGCTCATCCCCGCGCGCCCGGCGCTCCGGACGCGACGCTGCTGCTTGTGTTTCTCTCTCTCTCTCTCTCTCTCTCTCTCTCTCTCTCTCTCTCTCTCTCTCTCTCTCTCTCTCTCTCTCTCTCTCTCTCTCTCTCTCTTTCTCTCTCTCTCTCTCTCTCTCTCTCTCTCTCTCTCTCTCTCTCTCTCTCTCTCTCTCTCTCTCTCTCTCCCCCCCTGCCTTTCTCACCCCTATCCCTCTCCTGCCTTCCCTCGTCCCTGTGCCTCTGACGCTCCCAAACACGCCCTCTCCTCCTGCCGAACGCGCGTGAGCGCACACCCACACACACTCGCGTCGTGCTCAAACGGGACGTGGCTTCTATTATTAAAATCGGCAAATTCCAGAGGAAGCGCGCGCGCGCGCGCGCGCGCGTGTGTGTGTGTGTGTGTGTGTGTGTGTGTGTGTGTGTGTGTCTATATATAGGCTCGGGCCTGGTTAGGCTTACTCTTTTCCCCGCACCGTACCCGCACTGCGCACAGCAGCACATGACCACCACCGGGGAGGAGAGAGGGCGGGCGGGCACGGGGGGATCCGGGCGGGTGGGGCGCGGGTTACGTTATGAAAGGGAAAGGCTCAAGCATGAGGCCTTTGTTTGCCTCCTATTTTCTAAAAATAAAATTTAAAACAAAAAGTGGTGAGGCGTATATAGGACGTAAGTGAGTATGTGTGCGTCGTGTATCAGCAGGGGAATGACCGGCGGGAGTTTCGCGACAATAATGTTCTCTTTGTTGGGCGTGCTTTTCATTCCTTGTCGTGTTGCTTCATCTGCGAATCCAGTGCCGTAATTTGAAAAAAGATTTTTCCCTCCTTTTTTTCTGTAGGTTCTTTGGAAAACAATTACAAGATGTGATTCACTTTCGCTGTCGGCTCCCTGCGCTCCGCCCAGCGTCACCCCCTTCTCCAGCTTCTCCCTTTCACCGCCGCCGCCAGTCATCAACCAGTTTATTATAGAATTTTTGTTCAGTCATCGTAAAGTTGGCAACAATCCGAAAGGGGAGAGAAAAAAAAGGAGAAAAAAAAAGACGGAAGCGGATGATAAAAGTGACGCGCAAATGCCTTCCTATAAGGGTGAGGGTGGTGGGTGGAGGTAAGCCCGGATGGCCACACCATCATGAACGATTGAGAATAAACTTTATTGTCACGGCGGTGGGGCGGGGGCGATGCACTAACTGCCTCTCGCCGTATCGTTAGGACCGTCGGCGGCGCCACGGCGGGGAACGGTGGCGGCGTAGTGACACCCATTGCAGCAGCCCCCGCCCCACCCCCAACAAGTACACGCCGCACCCCTGTGCGCGAGCAATGACAAGGACTTCTTTAAAAAAAAAAAAAAAAAAAATTGTTAATGACCCGGCCGCCGTTCGTCTCTTGAGGGGGAATCAACTCTGAATTTTGGTGTAGATATTTTGTAAATTTTTGTGGGTTTTTATAGAGTCTTCTTTTGTGAATTTTCACTAGAATTTTACCTGAATTATGGTGAATTCTCCAGAATTTTTCTACATCTTTGTGATTTTTCTTTAAGTTTTTCTAAAGTTTTCTCAATTTTTCTGATTTTTTTCTGAATTACGAGGTGTACAGAAATCTCAGAGTTGTTTCCCCCTCACCGCCGCCTCACCGTTTCTGCAGGCATTAGGGTGCAGTACTAACCGTACTAACTCTATGGTGGTGCTGCGGTGCGCGGGGGATGTTTTCTGTTTTCCTTGCGTCGCCGTCGACCGACGCCACCGACGACCAGCGCGCAGATCCAATCCGGCGCTCCCTTATCCCTCAATACCTCCCATTGTTCTGCTAGCTGCTTCTCTCCCAGCTCTGCGTCTCTCTCTCTGTCTCTCTATCTCCAGCTCCCTCTCTCCCACTCCCTTTCTCTCGCGCGGGCCGCCAGTTTTGTTTACTTCGCTACGGCCGATCGGTTCCGGCTCCGGCTTGGAGGCCCCGCGGGAAAAGTTTGGTTTGCCTGCCTTTCGCTGCTCCGGCGGGGCGGGGCGGGGCGCGGCGGGGCGCGGCGGGGCGCGGCGGGGCGCGGCGGGGCGCGGTGGGGTGCGGCGGGGTGCGGCAACTCAGCAGCGCCTTGGCAGCGCCCTACCCGGTCCGGCCGCGCTTCTTGTCATTCCTTATGTCCTCTCCATGCCCTTTCCCTCTCTCTCTCGCTCTCTACCTCTGTCTCTAACTCGCTCTTCTCTCTCTCTCGCTCCCGCGCGTTCCGGCTGCTGCTGCTGTAGCGGCAGGCCAGGCCGCGGCGGCGGCAGCCGCCCCCAAACGAGAAGCTACGGCGCCGTTGTCCTTGTTTTGATGTGTGTGCCTTCCCCACCCCACCTCTACCTCTCCCCACCCCGCGCCCGCCGCGCCCCGCCGCGCCCCGCCCGATCCAATCATCTTGGCTTGCCATTAGGTCCTGCCGTCCCCGTCTCGTCCTGTGAGCACCCCACCCTACCCCACTCGTGTCCCCGGAGCACCCCACCGCCCGTCCGCGCCCTGTGTGTGTGTGTGGAGGAGTGTTCAAAGTTCTGGTACTCGCCGCCACTGCGCACTCTTCCTCGTGGGAGACACGACGGTGACGCTCATCTTGACGTACGCTCGCACTTGCCGTAGCTTCCACACACACTACTTGTACGGGGTCCGCCCTTCAGAGTGATTTCGTGGTGCGCACACACTCTTCGCTCTGTCTCTCTCGCTCTCAAGGAGTCTGCCGAGGGTGCGAGACCGCCCTGGCCGTGAGGGAAACAACTCTGAGAATTTTGTACACCTCGTAATTCTGAAAAATTCTGAAACAAATCAAAAATTCCAGAAAAAAATCGATTTTTTTTTTAATCGGGAAAAATTAGAAAAATTAACAAAATTCTGGAAAAACTCCGGCAAAAAATCACAAAAAGCACACAATTCCCCCAAAAAAATTGTACCCCAAAATTCAGAGTTGTTTCCCCCTCGGCTCTGTCTCTCTCGTGGAGGGCAAGGAGGTGGTGGTGGTGCTGGTGGCGAGCGGCAGGGTGCAGTGCAGAGGCCGCCGCGGTGGTGTCTGCCGCGAAGGGCCGCCCGGGGAGCGTGGCATGGCGTGGCGTAAGTTTAACGTTTTGCTCCGCTAAACGCGAAAACAGCAAAATGATGTAGAGCAAGTCGAAAGCACTCGGCATAATGGAGCGTGTATAGTGACTTGCTGCTGCAGCAGCCGCGGCGGCTGTCGCGCCCGCCCCGCCGCGCCCCTCCCTGCCTGGGTGCTCCTGCTGCAGGTTGCAGCAGCAGCCTGCCTGCCTGTCGCCCCTCTGCTCGTTGAGGAGGAGGAGGGAAGGATATTTTGAATTAACAAGGCGCCCCTCAGAGGCTATTAGGCAGGGCGAGACAATATCCCCGGGATGGCGACAAGAAGTCGCGCGTGGGGCGCCCCGCCCCGCCCCGCCTCGCCCCGCCCCGCCCCGCCCCTGGCGCCTCCGCGCCGCCGCGTGCGCAGGGGTGGGGGTGGGGGCGGGCGGAGAGCTGCTGTGACGATTGTTGTTGGCTTGCTCTCGGCACAAGTGCGATGAATAATTTTATTTTGACATGCGATTATTGTGACTCATTATACAAACACTGCCTCATTGTTTTTTACTTCACCTATTTGGGTCAGAGAGATGCGGTCGGACGACGCGCTGTGCGCTGTGCGCCCGAACAGCCGCGACGTTTATTCCGAAGAGCGCTTTCCTCGCCCCGTCTCTCTCGCACTCATGAGCTTTGCCGTATAGATGCGAGAGAGACAGAGCGAGCAGCAGAGCGCTCCTCGGAAGACGTCGGCAGCCGGCGGGGGGCGGGGGTCAGTGTCGCGGAAGGATGAGGAGACAGGACATGCGGGGCGGTGGTGGTGTTGCCTTGCTCCGCCCGGCGCCATCTAGGAAATAATCAAACCATAACCGTAAAGCCCGCCATTAGCACTGCTGCTTGCGCGCGGCGCTCGCTGTGCTGCTGTGCTCTGCGCCTATACAGCGGGGCGGGGCGGGGCGGGGCGGGGCGGGGCGGGGCGGGGCGGGGCGGGGCGGGGCGGGGCGGGGCGGGGCGGGCGGCACAGCGCAGGGAGCACTCTCGCCTCGCCTTCTCCCTGCTCATACTACCTCCCACCCCCACCCCCCCAAAAAAAGAAAAAAATCTGCGCTGGCGCGGCCTCTTTCGCCGGGGGATTTGAAATCAGAGAGCCGAGCGCGCGAAGTCTGATCCCACCTGAAAGTGAAGGCGAGAAGCGCTCCGCTCCACCCCGCCTTGCCCCTCACCCCTTGGCCTGCTCCCCCCTCTTTCTCTCTGTCCCTCTCTCTACCCCGGACGACCGCATCCTTCCCTTATTACCGCCCGCGCGCACTCCCCGCCGGGGAAAGCCTCGCGGTGCGTTGCGCGGGGCGGGCTCTGCATCCTGTTTTCATCTCTTTGGATAATTTCTCTCACTCTCTCATTCGTTGCAGAGCCGTACATAGGGAGAGAAGCGAAAGGCTGACTCGCGCTTCTCATACCCGGCGGATGCGCGGGTCGACCCATAGTAAACATGGCGGCCGCCTGTTCTGCTTGACGCGTCTGAGGTTGTTGTTTTTCGTTGACTTTTAGAAAAGTACGTGCAGAAAATATCAGAGACCATTGTAATTCATATCCCTTTCCCCATGTATTAATAAATTTTTGTTTAGGAGATATAACAGTTCCAAATTTGGTGTCTGAAAATAAGTAAATGATTTTTTACAGCCTATAAGAAAGACTTAACATGCCTTGGATGCCTTGGTCTGGGTGTTTCAAACTCAGTTTTTTATGGTGAATCTAATGAGCTATGTGAAGATTGTATTGTGGGAAAATTTTGAGAAACTTATTAAGTAAACTTCCGTAAAACTTATATAAATGTAACTTCAGCAAAAATACATCGTCCTCAAAAAATTCCAGGTCATTTTTTTTTTTAAAGCTTACGATGGGTAGAATAGCATAGACAATTTTTTATGTCGGGCCTGAAGGTTTTAGTCTCTTCGCTTTAATATTTTAGGTATTAAGCCCATATAATTTGGCTCTAATGGGACACGATGAACACCACTTGGTAAGTATGTCATTAAAATCACTTAAATAATGTATCCCCATAAGAATAGATGTTATTCTGAAGGCAACTAACAACAGAGAACAATCTTGTTGTAATTTTTTATTTTTGCGACAAATAGAAATGAAAATGTAACGTGTTCTGTATTGAATTTCACTTATTATATTATCCAATGCCATTTGCCTTTAGAATGGAATCTATTCTTATGGGGATACATTATTTAAGTGATTTTAATGACATTCTTACCAAGTGGAGTTCACCGTGTCCCAGAAGAGCCAAATTCTAGGGGCTTAATACCTAAAATATTAAAGCGAAGAGACTAAAACCTTCAGGCCCGACATAAAAAATTGTCTATGCTATTCTACCCATCGTAAGCTTTAAAAAAAAAAATGACCTGGAATTTTTTGAGGACGATGTATTTTTGCTAAAGTTACATTTATATAAGTTTTACGGAAGTTTACTTAATAAGTTTCTCAAAAATTTTCCACAATACAATCTTCACATAGCTCATTAGATTCACCATAAAAAACTGAGTTTGAAACACCCAGACCAAGGCATGTTAAGTATTTCTTATAGGCTGTAAAAAATCATTTACTTATTTTCAGACACCAAATTTGGAACTGTTATTTCTCCAAAACAAAATTTTTTTCAAAAAAAAATCCTTTGACATTTGAGGTTGTAGGGTGTTCCTGAATGGAACTAGACTATCCCTAACTCAAACTAAAAACCATCATGTCGGGCCTGTCGGTGATCTGGCATGGAATGACCCGACGGTAATATCACTCACCCAATCTTTCGTCGGTCACCGAGCAGCGCAACGTAAAATTAAAATATCCGACTGACAACACTGAAATATCCGATTACACGATGCACGATTCTCCTGACTAACGACCTCCTGACTGATGACGACGTCTATCTACCGACTGCGACAGCATGCGACCCCAGCGCCGCTCAGCGACATTCATACATCGCGATTTTGGCGCCCTTCCGGCCATAGTAAACATGGCCGACGCGCCGCAGCCAATGGGAGGCGCGCACAGGCCTTTCGCTTCTCTCCCTATGTACGGCTCTGATTCGTTGCAGTCGGCGGCACAGCGTGACGCCAGTTGGTCGCTCTCTTTCGCTCGCACTCACTCCTTTTTTCTTTTTTTAAAATTTCTCCCCCTTCCCGCTTTTTTGAAATGATCGCGGTGGGCCGCGCCCGCACTGACTGCCGCTCGGTATGAAAAGTTTGGGCGGGTGGCTTGCACTCAGGCGTGAGCCCATCGCTGCTTCTCCCAACCGAAAGTATTGCGTCCTTTCGCGAGCATCGGTGGGGCCGGGGCGGGGCGTTAAGATAGGACGGTGACAAACTGCCAGTCATATTTCCTGGACGGGGAAAGAAAAGGGGAGAGAGACTGAGCGCGCGCGGCGGCGGCGCCTAATGCAAATGGACGGCTTGCGGACAGACGCGAAATTACACCCGCAAAAATTAACTCACTTACTCGCGCACAATACCCCCACCCCTCCCGAAAGAAATTGTCAAATACTAGAAGAAAAAGAATGGATGGTGTTTGGGTTATAGCCTCATTGACGATACCCGACATACAAAATGTGTACGGTGATTTTTCAACAGAAGATTTTCTTAAAATATTTTTGCTTTTAGTTTCTCTATGATTTTTTAAGGAAAATCTGTTATCTTTTGATAATTTTCATTCTTTACCCCATATAACTGCCTTTTTTTAATTTTATCTGTTTTTTGTTTATTTATTCTTGATTTTTCGGATTTTTCTGTATTTTCTTCCTGATTTTATTTGTTGTTTTTTGGTCTTTTTTTTCTTTTTTAAATAATTTTTTAGAGGCTGTACTATGATTTGTCGAAGTGACTCTCCCCTCGTTGATACCCTCTACGTACGATGTGGTCGCCAGCTAGGAGCGTCTTGGAGGGTGGCCCATAGGAAGGAAGGACCGGTGCTGTTCTGTCGACCACCGTATCAAACGCTAATACCCATCGCCATCCTCTGGTGGGGCGGGGCGGGTCGCGGCGCGGCGGGCAGGGTGCATCGCCTCCGGCTTACTTTCGTTGATATTTTTTTTTTCCTGCTCGTCCCCGCCCCATCGCCGCCTGCGGCCCGTGCGGCCCTGCGCGCGCTTTTTGAAAACGGGTATAGCAAGACACCCTCCTTGTCGCGCTGCGTGCGCGGCCGCCGCCAGAGCGTCTCGGGATTCATTTCCCGTTAGAAAGAATAAACTCCGGGTGTAATTACTGAAAGTAGACAATGGCGCGGCGGCGGCGCCTTGTGGCGGTGCGGGGAAGTGTCGTCTCTCTCCCTCTCTCTCTTCCACTCCCTCTCTCGCTGCCTTGCTCTATCTGTCTCTCTCGCTGCCGAGTCGTTTTTCCTTGTCTGCTGCTGTCGCAGCGGCACCCTGCAGTAGATGTGTGGTCGGCCCTGTTTCTTTCGGGCGCTGACGGCGTTGCAGTATGATTCCTCGCCCCCCTTTTCCACCTCGGCTCCTGCACGCTGCTGTTCCCCGGTTTTTCCTCGGCGAGTCGTCGCATAGTCGTCTTCGTCGCCGTCCTCGTCGTCGTCGTTTCTTGACCTTTTCCGTGTTTTTAGGAGGCCGGGGCGGCGGCTCCCAGCTCCGGGTGCACTCCGCGTGCCTTTATTGCGCCTTTTATCAAGTCCCGCCGCCGCCGCCCGCCGCCGCCCGCCGCGCCGTGTCGCATACGTGTGACGCACTGCCCGCCCGCCCGACAGTCTGCGAGACAATATGAAAAGAAATAGTACGACTCGAGATTTTAGGACGCTTTGCTGCCGTTATATCTCTCTCCTAGCTCGCCGCGCCCGGGCGCTGCTGGCCGCCGCGGCGCCTGCCTGCCTGCCTGCCTGCACCCCTGTCTCTCTCTCTCTCTCTCTCTCTCTCTCTCTCTCTCTCTCTCTCTCTCTCTCTCTCTCTCTCCGCTCCGCCCTCGCATGCTCTCGCTCGCACAGCGAGGACGGCGGCAGTGCCGGGGGAGGAGAGACAGAGAGAGAGAGAGAGAGAAAGCAGGAGCGAGAGTGCACGCCGACGCGACGCATTCAAATTGATGGGCGACGGGGCTTTAAAAAAAAAAAATTAACATTTTGGTACTTCCCGGTTAATGTTGACAGTACTTTCGCTTTTACAACTTTACTCCCTCCCCTCCTCTCCGCGGCGCCTATTCACAATATCGCCAGCCCTCCCGCTCTCCACGCGCACCTCCCCCACCGCGACCACCACCCCCGCCATGCCTTTTCTTTGCCGAGGACACAACCCCTGTTTATTACCATTATCGCGGGCGCCCCCCCCCCCCCCCTTGCAGCGGCCTGCTCTTGCCTGCCTTCTTGCTCCTCTGGCACTCCTTAAAGGCGGATTGAATTTCACCCCTAAATACCGTGCTTGACTACATCATGAATATGCCGCAGGAGCCTACAGGGGTGTTGTGCCGGCCCGGCACCCCCTCCCCCTCCCCCTCCGCGCTCCGCCGCTCCGCTGCCGCGCGACCCAAAGGGCCCTGTCAACCTCCATCAGCCGCTCGGTTGACCCCACAAACGCCTGCCTGCCTGTGCCCCGCCAAGCCCTGCCGCGAGCCGCGAAAACTGTCAAGCGGTGACGTATTGTGCAGCTCAGACTTCTGCGAGGAGTCTGCAACTGTGGTTGACACGGTGTATACACACAGCAGGTGGTGTAGGCCTACGGGAGGGGTTATCTCACGTTTCTCTTAGGGCCTCTGCCTCCGTATGGCTGCAAATTATTTTCTTGTTGTTATTTGTGGGATGGTTGTCCCCGTTCGGAAGTCCACAACAGTGTATTCTGCTGTGGGGTGTACTCGCTTACACCGAAACCGAATACATACCTTCCTATCTGCGCTGGTTTATCGGCTGCGGTAGAAAACTCTTTGAGGCTTCCCCGCCTCAAATTGATGATTGTCGTTAAACTTGGGCGTGCGGGACGGGGCGTGGTGGAGGCCTGCGCGCTGCCGCGCCCTGCGCCCTGTCGAGCGAAAAACCTTTCACCTCCGCGGGTTTCGCGCCTTTCACCCTGATGGCTGCCGACGGGGAGGAAAGGCAAAGTTGGGTGTCGGTGGCCACACGGGCGGCACTGGTGCGTGGCCAGCAGGGCCGGCCCGCGGGGGCGGCGGGGGCGGCGGGGGCGGCGGGGGCGGCGGGGGGGCGGCGGGGGCGGCGGGGGCGGTGGGGCGTGCGTGAGTGGGGCGGCGGGGGCGCCGGACGTGGGGCGGCGCGCGGCCGTGCACGGGGCCGAGGCAGCCGGGGAGCAGCGCCACGTTTAGACGCTCCCCTCGTGCTAATCCACCTGGAATGTTGTTGAAAAGGGGAAGTAGTGTGTGTGTGTGGGTGCGTGTGTGGGTGCGTGTGAGTGTGTGTGAGAGGGAGAGAGCGAGAGAGAGGCGGAAGGGGCTCCTGGCGCAGAGTTGTGTCGCTTAAAATGCCTTTCTGGGTCAGCTTTAAGAGAGGGTGAACGCAACGTACCCTCTCTGGTACTTTAGGATCAGTTTAAACCGGCATCGTTTGAAAATCGGGCCTTGTTCTCCGCAAAAATTTGGGTAATCTTTTTAAAAGTTTTATTATAAAGTACACCTCGTAATTCAGAATAATTCAGGACAGTTCACGAAACTTTGAGAAACGTCCAGCAAAAATTCACAAACATTCAATAAAGAAAACTCACAATAAAAATTCACGAATTCACGAAATTTGTACACCAAAATTGTGTATTTGTCCCTGCACCAAGGCGATTTGAACCGCACGATGCCATGCGCGTGGGCGATTTGTATCCACGAATACAGAGGGAATATCACGATGCCAAGGCCATTTGAACCGCCGGCACTTTCCCGCCCCAAGTGCCCCGGCCCGCCTCCGAGTGCTGCCCCGCTCAGCTCACGTCGCGCCATAGTCACAGTCACCCCCCGTGTAGTGCGGCGGAGAGCGTGTGGCCCAGGAGGAGCACCCCCCTCCTCTGCCCTGTCCGGGTCGAGGCCGCCGCCGGGGCCATCCCGGGCACGTCCACGAGGTGCGGCGGCTCCCTGCTGACCCGCCCCGCCCCGCCCCGCCACGCCCCGCCCCGCCACGCGTGCGGTCCGGCTCCGGCTCGAGTATTAATTGATGGCCATTGCGGGCATCTGCGCTTCTCTCCGCACACCCCCACCCCACACCCGATCCCCAAGGTTATGCCCCCGCACTCAATCCCACCCCTCGGCACAACCGCCCCTCGAGCTGGAAATCTAATCGTCGCAGTACAGCTACCCAGCTCTCCTGAAAGGTGAGCGCATTGATTTTACATAATTGCATCGGTGCGTGATGAATCAAGGTAGGTGGTAGGTGCGACCAAAACCCCACTGCGTAGGCTACACCTTTTGTGCAAATGTATAATTAAGGAAAACCTTGCGCAGTATTACTGTATATGAGCGGGCATTCGTCGTCGCCAACAATTTCCTCTCGCCGCTCCTCCCATCGCCCTCCTCTCAGGGCCGGCGCCCTGGCCCTGCAGCACGCCCGTGCGCCTCCCGCAGCGCTCGCCGATGTGGGGGTCGAGCACGCCGCGCGGGACACGGCGGCGCGTCGGCTCGGGCCCCCCAACAAACCCCCTGCTCACCGAATAGTACAGGGATCTGGCCGACGCGAGGAGGGAACAGGAGACGTGGAAACAACGCTAAAAAGGATCGGTGGAACGGGGATGTGCGCCACCGGAAGTGCGCGGGTCCAGCCGCTGGTCCGAGCAGCAGCAGCAGCAGCAGCAGCACGAGGCGCGAAACAAAAGCACTGAATAAAGCGCCGGCCGCTCCCCGGCCCGGTTCAGCTTGAGCCAACAAGAGCGCGAAATTTTTCATAGCCGACCGCTACGCGCGCGTGTATAATCCCTCATCAGCCCCCCCCAGCCTCGCCCCAGCCCCCGCCCTGCCCCACCAGCTTTGCGCCCGCCGGCGCTTCATATCGCGAGCTGTTCTGCTGAGCTCTCCGGTGGCCGCGAGGCCGTATTCACCGCAAAGCTAACCCCAACCTGCACCGCACACCTGTCGCGCAACTAACTCCACCCCCGCGCGGGATGAGGAATGCAGTAACCACCAAGGGGAGGGGTCCTTCCCCAATCAGTGTGCGCGTGCGGCGTGCGCCCTGAAACGAAATCAGAAAAAAAACAATAAGGAAAAAATCAAGAAAAATCCGAAACACATAGAGAAAAATTCATTTAAAAAATCAGTAAAAAGTCGGTAAAAATCAAGGAAAGATTTCAAAAAGCCAGAAAAATCGGTGGACGCTTATATTTGTAGTGAAGGAACCCCACGGTGACCACCCGTCGCGAGACACTTTTTAAACGCACCCGATCTCTCGCATTTCTATCGTCCCTTTCCCATGTTTGTTTGCCCGCACCACTTCGCTCTCGCCCTCTCTTTTCTCGCTCTCCCTCTCTCGCACTCCAATTCATTTCCATTTACAGTTGGCGGGTGATATAAATCAGCTCGCCAGATTGGGTTGTGAACGGTGTGGATTGAAATGCACTCATTTATGGGCCCGCCCCTACCCCCTTTCCCTCCAAGCGTTCTCTCACTCACCCTCTCTCTTGCTTTCCCTCTCTCTTCTCTGTTTCTCCATGGCGCAGACTGCCTCTTCCTCTCTCTCTCTCCCTCCCCCCTCCCTCATCCGAACAGACCCGCGTGTTTTGATAGCCCTTGTTTGGACGTAATGTTAGAGGGGTGGCGATCATTATTACAAGTCAACATCGCACCCCTTTCCCTTGCACCCCTTGCTAGCAGCCCAGCCCACACCCTTATGCGACGCTGCTGGCGCGCTCATCACCCCCCCCACCTCTCTCTCTCTCTCTCTCTCTCTCTCTCTCTCTCTCTCTCTCTCTCTCTCTCTCTCTCTCTCTCTCTCTCTCTCTGTCTCAGTCGCGACCTCTCTCGTCTCTCTTGCTCGCGCACCCTCAATCCACTCGCTCGCTGTCTCGCTCTCTCACTACTGACTGCCGCGTCGTCTGTCTCGCTCGCGCTCGCTCGGCGCCAAAGAAAACGATGCCCCGCCCCGCCCGACTCGCTTTCGTGTGCTCGCTGCGATACTGCCTCGGTATGACAAAAAGTGTGAAGCAATACACTAATGCACCCCGAGAGTGTCGCGGGGCGGGGGCGTGGAGTGGGGCGACCCTCAGCCTGGTGCCGGGGCTGGGCTGGCTGCGCCGGAGGTCAAGTGTAATTGCGTCGCTCTACTTACACTTGCGAGCAGATTACGTTTTGAAAACTAGCGAGGGGCGTAGGGGTGGTAGCGGGAAGGGGCGGGACGGGGAGGGTAGTGGGTAGGCGATCGGGAAGACTGATGGAGGTAAAAAAAGTGTGCGCGGGGTGCGTGGTCGGCAGCTCAGCTGATTATTACCGTGTACTTTGAGTCGGTCGGGAATGGCGCGGAATGGAAATGTGTTGTAGTTGTATTAGTATTCCACCGCCACCGCCGCTCCCGCGCGAGCTCTGTGCAAAGCTTATTCCGTTTCGCGAATTCCGACTGACTGCAGCAGCGCGGAGCGGAGCGGCGGTTGTGCGCGTGCTGAGGTCCGCGCGAGATCAATAATTACCGTTCATTTCAGATAAGCTCCGTTCGCAACGACCTCTCTCTCTGCTGGCTGGTCGGGGTGCGGAATTACCTGAGAGTTATGGGCGCTGGATTTTATTTTCGGTTATACCGCAGGTCCTTACCGTTTCTTAAGAATGACACACTCTAATCTTCTATATTTTTATTGTGTTATACAAAGAATTCTGTCCAACCGTATACAGGAAATTTCCTTGTGTTCAAAATCCTTGTATTTACAAAAGATTTTTTTTTATTGCAAAGAAAAATTGGCTTTGTATTCCGGTTGCACAGAATTCTTTGTAATGCAAGGATTTTCGTTGTCAGAATTTAAGTGTGTATAATACAAATTAGTGTAGTTAAGCTATGTAAGGTGTGCTTTTCTCCCCCTGCCCCGACAAAAAAAAAAGTTTTTAAGAGTGCATGAAAAACAGTTCCTTTTTTTCTGAAATGTTTCAGGCCCCGCCACCCTCACACCACCGCGCTACGTACGTTACTTCGGCGGAACTCGTGGTCAGCAGCAACGGGATGAAGTGAGTACGTAAATTAAGTCGACAATAATTTCGTCATCAGCTGTGTGTGTGTGTGCGTGTGCGCGCGCCATGTGTGTGTCGCAGCCCATATTATGTCGCCGCCGACCCCGCCTGATATCGTCTTTTGCAGTTAATACGCCAGGACGCCAGCAATCGTTTTCCCTGCCGCTCATTCTGGCCGGCTGCTGCTGCTGGGCGAATTAATCGAGCGAGTCGGCGCGGCGGGGGCGACAAGTAGTGTGGCAGTATGGGACTGGACTGGACTAGGCGGGGCGGGGCGGGGCGGGGCGGGGCGGGGCGGGGCGGGGCGGGGCGGGGCGGGGCGGGGCGGGGCGGGGCGGGGCGCCGCCGCGGGCGGACAGGTCAGCTATTGATCAAACGTTTAATTAAATCTGGGCTCCCCGCCTGCCCTGCCTGTCTGCCTGGCGGGCCATGGGCCATGTAGCGGTAGCAGAAAATCGTGTGTGTGTGTGTGTGTGTGTGTGTGCGTGCCTACAGCCCCATCCGGGCCCTCTCCATATGGCACTGGACGGTAATGGCTGCGGATGGCCAGGCCAGCCCTGATGGCTGCTGTCTTAACCAGATCCCCTCCCCCCCTCTCCCTTCCCCACCATCCACCTTCCCCCCTCCCCCCCACCCCTTCCTCGTCCAATCTCCTCCCAGCGCTAAACACTTCCGTGCGCGTTACACACACATACACGCACGCACAAACGCAGACTCACGTACACACACACAATTTGCTGGATTCCACCCCCTATACGAACAATACGCCCGACGCTGCCGCCCCTTGCAGCTGCCGTCCGTACCACCATCGCCACCTTGACTATCACCCGACGCCCCCCTCTCTTCAAAAAACATCCCCCTTTCTCTGCTCGCCTCTTTCACTTTCCCTCTCCCCCCCCCCACCCTCCCCCTCTCTCTCCCTCTCTCGCTCTCGGGGTACGCCAGCTCCGTCGGCCGCGATAAGGGAAAAGCTTAGCGCCGGTGCCGCTGCGTAATTGGCTTCGCTCGGGTACACGTTTTTCCTTGACGACAGCAGCGGCACGTCGGGTCGAGTCGGGTTGGGGGCGGCGGAGCGCAGCCATGTTGAGAAATTCGAATAATTTGAAGACATCAAAAGGCTTTTCTTGAGCTCGTGCATGCTCGCTCGCGCGCGCACGAGAGAGAGAGAGAGAGAGAGAGAGAGAGAGAGAGAGAGAGAGAGAGAGCAGCCAGCTGGGGCGAGGGGGATATCACTCTTACAAAATGTTTATAATGGTTATTTTGTTCTAGGGAGGGCGCGTGATGATTTTTTTTTCATTTTTCTTTTGATTTGTCAAGGACAAAAACTTTTGTCATTTTTGGTAAATTTTGACCTTTCTCCTTATTTTGACTTTTAAAATTTACTTTTCTATTTTCTAAATGATTTTTGGGGGGGCCGTTTGAACTCTTGACTCTTGACCCTCGAGCAGGGCTGCCCTGCTGCGTGCGCGGGCGCGGGGCCCTGCTATGAGCGGCGTGGCAGAAACTATAGTGCGAATAATGCATTTCGCACGGGTGAATAATGTAGTGCGCTGAGCTGCGAGCGCGTCAACGCACCGCACACCGGCCGCCGCGCCCCGCCCTCCTCACTCGATTCACTTTAAGAAGTAATCGTGGCGGGCCAGGCCAGGCCGGTGTCGGGTCGGGGCCGCCGGTGTAGACCGTGCAGGCCGGGGGAGCAGGTTAGGCTGAAGCGAGTAAAAGTTTGATCAGCAGCAGGTCTGCCACGTTAGCAGCAAAAGCAGCACGGCAGAAACTGTGCTGCGCCGTCGTTCTAGTGGCGGCGGCGGTGCTGCCATGTGTGTTCATGCCTGTTGAAGGCAAGGTTGAAGGTTCATGTCGATGGGGGAGGGGTGATCACTTCGAATAAATCATTTCAAAAATTAAAAAAAAAAAAAAAAAAAATCAACTCAAGTAGAAATAGAAAAATCTGAAAAATCGAGAATATATGAACGAAAATCCGAAATAAAATTGGTAAAAAATCAGAAATAGGAGTGAAAGATCAAAATTTATATCTAAAAATGATATAAAGTTTCCTTGAAAAATCAGGAGAGACATCACACACACAAAAAAAAACACATGTTGGCTCACCCCGCTCTTTGCGTAAGTATACCACCTATTTTACTTCGTCTGAGTGAGGGCAAGAGGTGAGGTGGGCAGCGTCAGCGTCCGCACTGGAAATGTACTAGTCACATTTCTCAACCGTAATGAGCGGAACATTTTTTTTATCGCTCAGTAAAAGTGACTTTCGCTAAAACGACTCAAATCGAGTCTTTTCGGGAATTTTTAAATCGCTCCAGAAGAGTGACGTCTAATGATTTGACTCAAAAAGAATCATCAAAGTGACTCCAATAGAGCGATGCTCATCCATTTCGCTCTCCCAGGAGCATGAAAATTTGGTACAGAAAAGTCGCTCTCCCAAGAACGACAAAGGCGACTCCTCCATTTTCAGTGCCCTCACGCAAAGAGCGGGGTAAGTGAGCCACCCTGCATGAGTGATCCCCTCCCCCCTCCCCGCGGTTCATGTATGCCATGTCTCAGCTCCTCTCCGGCCGCAGGGGGTAGTACCCCCCCCCCCCCCTTTCCACTATGGTTGCTCCTTACATAACCTCCTCTACCCCTTCGGCTGACGGGGCGGCTCTCTATTCACACCCCCTACCCCTCTGGCTGCAGCCGCTGCTCCGTGCGTGTTCGATGCAGCAGATGATGCCCAGTACATGGACGCGCTAATTGCAGTCTGCGTGTATGGATGGAGGGGCTATAGGGGCGTGCATAAATTAACAGTCGATATATTATTATATTTATGGAACGCACCGCGTAGGGTGCTGAACAGCTGCCGGACAATCACAAATACGTATTTGGATGTTATTGTTAGATCTGACAGTTGTTTTCCTGCTGGGGGGCTACTCTTCTACAGTTAAATGTGGCAGCCCTTCTAATAGCCAGATGCACCATACCCTTCATTTATTTTGCTTTCTCTCTTTCTCTCGTTTTCCTGCGCGTGCGTGCGTGGGAGTAGGAGTACGAGTGAGTGAGAGATTGAATGTGCATGTGTGTGCCACTATGCTGACGCGTGCTACGCCAGCCGTCACTCATGTCAGCAGCGACCTATTTCTTTTATTATTATTATTATTATTATTATTATTATTATTATTATTATTATTATTATTATTATTATTATTATTATTATTGCAATAATTTTTTTTTATTTTGTTTTACTCCTGTCTCTAAATTTAGCGCAGTCCGCCCCCCCCCCCCTCCCATTCTCCTCTTGGGCAGGCCTCCTCCTCTCCTACTTTCCGGCGACAATCTGGTGGTGTGCGCTCGAGCCCGAGCCGAGCCGAGCCGTAATCTGTTCTACGCCTCGCACAATGAGACCTCTTTTTTCCCCCCGCACGCCCCGCCCCCTCGGAATTTTATTTTGCGCGCCCTTGCGGCCTGTGGCGGCGGGGTATAGTGTGTGTGTGTGTGTGTGTGTGTGTGTGTGTGTGTGTGTGTGTGTGTATGTGTGTGTGTGTGTGCGTGTGTGTGTGCCGAGCGCCCCTCTTGCTCCGTGGCGTGGCGGAACACCCCCTCACCGCGCTGCTCACGCCCGCTAAGTGCGTATGTGCGTGCCGTGCCCGCCCCGCCCAGCTCGGCACACCTTGAATGGAATGGAGGAATCATGTTTTGCATCACTCCCTTTCCCCTCTCTCTCTACTCTATTCGCGCGCCTGCTTGTTCCTGCCGCGGCGGCGGCCGTGCTACTGCTTGCCTTTCACCGTTACCAACAACCCCCGCCCTCACCTGCTCATATCTTTCTGCTCCCCTCCCTCCGTGCTCGATCCGTCTCGCGCTCTCTTTCTCTCTCTGTCTCACTGCCTCACGACGCGGTTTGCTAAACTGTCACACCCCTATCTCCCTCTCACTCGCGCACACACACACACACACACGCGCGCGCGCGGGGATCGCTTCAGCCGCCCACACGCAGCGAATTAAATAAGAGCGGCGGTGCGCTGTTTGTTTTCTCAAAGGGCCCCTCGCGCGCGCGCTGAGCCCGCAGGAGGGGAATTCGTTCCGCGCGTGCCGCCGCCCCGCGAGGTCCTAACGCACGCTCAGGTTAGCGGGAGAGGGAGAGAGAGAGAGAGAGAGAGAGAGAGAGAGAGAGAGAGAGAGAGAGAGAGGGAGGCGAGCGCACGTTACCTATCTGCCGGCTGCATCGCACCCCATCGGGCGCCCGCGCAGACACTCATGTCGATACAAATTGCATCCCCTCTGTACCCCGCCCCACTGCACTACCCCCACCCCACCCCCCTCCCTCCCTCCGTCCTCTCTCTTTCACCCTCCCTGTTCGTTTGCTCAATCTCTTCCTTCCCTCTCCCACATTCATCATTTCATCCAATATCGGCGCTCCTGCTCGCTCCTGCTGCGGCTGCTGCTGCTGACTGATTCAGAAGAGCTGCTCTGTACTCTCTTGCACTCGTGTGGTGCGCCGCATAGGTGCGAGAGAGAGAGAGATTCAGGAGAGCGCGTTCCTCTGAATCAGTCTGCTGCTGCAGGCCTGCAGCAGGTCTCTCTCTCGCGCGCGCTTCCCTCCCCCCGTTCGCTTTTCTTTGTCCGCCTCTGTGTGTGTGTGTGTGTGTGTGTGTGTGTGTGTGTGTGTGTGTGTGTGTGTGTGCATTGTGGGCGTTCCCCCTAAATTGTCTTACACACGCGCACACATGGGTCCGGCGCGCAAGGAGTATAGAAGAAGAAGAAGAAAGACAGACCCGCGTAACCCTCCGCGTGCCATCGCCAAGATACACATGCGGCCCCGCCCTCGTCGCACCCCTCCACATCAGCTGATTCGCGTTTGACACTTCTTTAACGAGTTTCTTTTCTCTCTGTCGTGTGCGCGCGGTGATGGGTGGGTGCACTCACTTGGGTTGGGTCGCGGACCCAGCTGCTGTGATCAACGCATTCACCGCAGCGAGAGAGAGAGAGAGAGAGAGAGAGAGAGAGAGAGAGAGAGAGAGAGACGGAGAGCGATGATGGATTCGGCTCCGCGCGGCGCGACACGCTCGTCTCCATTAGAGACAGCACAGCCCTCAGCACTACCCTGTCTGGTGATTCCGTCAAGGTATGTCCATCCTTGTCGCACTCGCAGGGCTCCGCCGCTCCGCCACCAGGAGCGACAGCGAGCAAGCCAGAGAGAGAGAAAAGAGAGAGGGCATCACTCTTTCGGACGGAGGCTGTGTGAATGTGGTCCAGCCTGTGCGGCCCAATCCTTTATCCCGCGATGACAGACTGCCGGGCCGGGTGACCTTCCGGCTCCGGTCCGGCCGGCCGGGGTCAGTGTGTGTATAGCGGCCAGCTGAGCGCGCCGGCCCGCCCGGCCGGGGGAGAAACACTCTGCTGCTGCTGCGCAGAGGAGCGAGGGGCGAAAAAAAAATGAGTAGGGCTTGACGGTGACGACGTAATCCTTTTTTCTCCCGACGGCGAGAAATTTCGCCCCCGCCCGCCCTGCTGCCATGCGACTTTTCTCCTTCTTTGTGCCGTGCATGTGCGGGCGCGCGCAGGGGCGCAGGGGTCATGCATTACCGTGATGAGGCAAGCGAGTAATGAGCTTCTTCCCCGTCTCGACGCCGGGCCACGGTGCGATCTGCCTGTTCTGGAACAGCATCAGGCACGGCGGTCTCCTTGGTTTTTCCCGAGGAGTGCGTCACTATAAATTCAAGCGTACACCGATTTTGCCGATTTTTCTGTTTTTTCGAGAAATTTCTTAATTTACTAACATTTTCACCTGATTTTTTCTAGATTTTTTCTGATTTTGATTTTTTTTCTGATTTTGTTTTTGGACGAAAGGACTCCTTGTTTTTTCCGTTTGGTTAGCCCCTCTCGTGGGACTAAATAAATATTTTATTTGTACCTATTTCTCAAATAAAACGATATAATAAAAAATCTCTCTCTCTCTCTCTCTCTCTCTCTCTCTCTCTCTCTCTCTCTCTCTCTCTCTCTCTCTCTCTCTCTCCCCCTCTCACTCTCACTCTTTATGTCGCGTGTCGCCTCCAGGGGGCGCGACGTTCGCCCTTTAGTTACAGAGTCAGTGTAAACGCAAGCCGCCGCGACCCCCAAAGTGAATAAGTGAGCGACTATGAGGAGACTTGCGGGAGCGGGCTGCGGGGCGCGAGAAGCGAAAAGAGAGAGGGGCTCTGCTCTGGTGTGTCCAGAGCTGTGTGTCTCCGCGAGGGGAGGGGGGGGGTATAGGGGCGGCCGACCTCTTTCGCCCCGCCAAACCCCGCCGCGCCGCAGCCGCCCGGACCGGCCCGAGTTTGTGTTGTGTTTCGGCGTCACGCAAGGCCTGGCCCCAGGGTCCCCTCTACCCCCCCCCCCTCTCTCTCTCTCTCTCTCTCTCTCTCTCTCTCTCTCTCTCTCTCTCTCTCTCTCTCTCTCTCTCTCTCTCTCTCTGCTGCTGCTGCTGCTGCTGCTGCTGCTAGCTCCTTGGGTCCTCTTCCTCCTCCTCTTTGGAGGATAGTGTGTATGAGAGAGAAAGAGACAGAGAGGAAGGGGAGGGAAGCGGAGTGAGAGGCGCGGGGCAAAGTAGGGATAAGGGGTTTTTAGTGGGGCGCCGAGGCGCCATGCAGCCGCCACGTTCCGTGTGGTCAGCAGCAAGACCTCTGCCGGCCCGCCCGGCGTGGTGCTTTCAGTCAGCGATTAGAAACATTTCCGCTCCTTTCGTGTCTCTCTGCGTCTCTCTTCCTTCTTCATCTCTGTCTATCCCTCTCTCCCTGCTCAGCTCTTAGTCTCTCTCTGTCTCGCTGCAGCTACTGTCCGCGCTGGACCAACGGGGCGCGTCATCCATCTGTCTCCCTCTCTCTCTTGCGCGCGCGCGGGGCGCGTCGCGTCGTTAGCCTCATTACAACTTGGGACCAAACTCTTGCGTCCGTTTCCAGACTGAGGCGCCCGGCGGTCCGGAGTCGCCCTGACGGAGACTCGCAGCAGACTATGCTCTTGTCGTTCTCAGAAGTCTCTCCTGCCCGGGCCTGGGCCGGCGCCGGCCCGCTGCAGTCTGTGCCTCTGATACCGAGCGCGACTTCGCGTCGTCTGCTTTGCCCCGCCGGAGAGGCGGATCACTCATACAAAATGTGTTCAGTGATTTGTTTTTGACTTTTCATTTTTAATTTATTTTTATTGTTTTGATTTTTCATGACACTTTTCAAGAGAACATTGAAAATTTCTGTCACTTTTTAATAAAATTTGTTTCTTTTTTTTAAAGTATTTCTGACTGTTTTCATTTGTTTTCACTTTTTGTTCATTTGCTCTCCATTTTTTTGAATTTTATGTTCGTATCTTTCTTCTTGATTTGATTTTGATTTTTTTGATAATAGCTTTTGACTTTTAAAATGTTTTCGGGCAGTACAATGAATTTTTTCCGAAGTGATCGGGCCCTTGGCCCCGCCCGGCCCGGGGTCTGAACGCCGTCGCGACGCGACTGTGCGCGGCGCGTAGGAGGAGCGCATGTGTATTTTTGGGATGTCGACGCTCAGGTGACGAGCTCGGGTGCGTCCCCGCCCTTTGTGTCGCGCTGTGGGGGATTAGAGCAGTCCTGCAGCCCTGCGAGTCCTGCGGAGAGCCCTGCAGGCCCGGCGCTGGGAGAACGAGCAGCCCTGCCGGCCGGGCCAATGAGAAATTCAAAAGCGGTGTCGCAGAGTGACTGTACCTCCGAGCTACTAGGACCACCTCCCCCCTCCCCTCTACACCAGTTGAAGGGGAAACAACTCTAAATTTTGTAGTGTGCAAATGTTGTAAATTCCCGCGAAATCATTTTAGATAAAACCTTTATCTATTTTCTATACAAATTTTATAAATGGGTCTCATTATATCCAGTTATATATATTAAATAAATATTAATAAGGCTTTTCCATATATAATATATATGGCTTAAATATAATATATATAACTGGATATAATGAGACCATATTCAACGTCAATTTAAACATATTGATCTAAATATAGGTATATATAGCTATATATAGCTATATAAGCCTTAATTTGATTCCATTTAGCGGGTTTATATGAATTTTTACGAAATTTTTGCTATTTTTTTTTTTTTTTGTAATTTTTCCTGATTTTTGCTGATTTGTTTCTGAATTTATCTGAATTGCGAGGCGTACAAAAATTTAAGAATGGTTTCCGCCTTAACACCAGTCCAATGCAAAAGTGAGACATCTCATAAAAAAGAAGCGAGATTTTTTTCTCTTGCCCTATTTAGGTGAGAGTTTAGGAACATCCTTATTTAGAAAGAATTTACAACATCACTCAAATTAAGTGAGAGAAAGGAAAATAATCCTCTCCCAAAAAGACCGAGGTTTCCCAATCCTCGCTCAAATAGGGCCAAATTTTTGAGATTGTTGCTGTAATTGGGCGAGAAAACCAAACCTCGCTCTCATAGAGTGAGAGAAAATTTCTCGCTCTCCTGAGGGCGAGAATCCTCGCTCTGGTATTTACAGTGCCTAAGTCAAGTCAAGTCAAGTCAAGGTACAGTGTCACGAGAATATACCCCCAACGATTTTTAACCTCCCGGGGGGGATGAGTTGACACATTGGGTTTTCCGATGCAAAAGTATAGAAATTAGGAGTATTGCTGTTCGCACCTCTGTGCACAGACGCACTAAACGCGTTTGAAGGGACTTCCCTGTGCGAATCGTTTATCGTGGACCCTACGTACATGCGCGCGGTACTCGTTTTCTGCGCTCATTAACACTCCCTGTGCTTCGCTTTTTCTGCCCCCCCCCCTCTCTCTCTCTCTCTCTCTCTCTCTCTCTCTCTCTCTCTCTCTCTCTCTCTCACGCACAGAAAGCGTGTAGCTGCTGCAGCAGCAGGACCCAACACAAAACATGTGTCGTTCGTAAAACTTTCAGTGAATGTCCGCCAATTAAATTAATTAGAATGCCTGGCCTGGCCGGCACTAAACAAATGCGCGCGCGCGGGGGGGGAGGGTCCCAGCACTCTTGCTTTTACTCTTTCCTTTTTATTTCGCCTCACTCACTTTGCATTTCATTTGTAGGCGGGTCCGCGGCACGGCCAGCCACTCTATCGTGTCCTTGCAGTCGCGCGGCGGCGCGCAGCCTGGCGCGCCCGGGTCGGGCCAGACCGGGTCCTGGGCGCGGCCTGGGCTCGGGGTCTCGGGCCTCGGGCCGCCCGCCCTTTGCCATTGCTCAGCCCTGCGAAGCCTCTAGTCGACCCCGCCCCGAGCGCGGCGGGAGGAGGTGGTTGCGTCGAAAAATCATAGAACGCCTCCGCGCCCCCCCGCCCTCCACCCAATTTTGTTTTTTAATGATCAATATAAAATCAAGAGGAAAGATACAGGAAAATCCGAAAAATCGAGGAAATGAACAAAAGAGCGAAATAAAATTGAAAAAAAAATCAGAAACGCGGGGGTAAAGGATCGACATTTATCAAAAAGTGACAGACATTTTCCTCGAAATATCAAAAGAAAATCATAAACAAAAACAAACAAACAAAAAGTTAGAAAACAAAAGCACTGTACACATTTTGTATGAGTGATCTCTCCCTCGCCCCGCCCCGTCGCAGCCCACCCTGGTCGGCTATGCCCTGCTCCGCCCTTTGCCCTGGCGCCTGCTTATCGCACCTTTTCTGATGCAGGCGTCGCGCCGGTCGCCGGTCCGCGTCTGAGATCATAAGGACAGCCACTGCGAGACCCCCAGCAGCTTTGGATAATTTCTCTCACCCCCTCCCCCCCCCCACCCCTTTTCATCTGCTTTTTATTCTTTTCTTTTTTTCATCCCGTCATCCATACAAGACTGAAATAATGAATGGACGGGCGACTTATCTGCCCTTGAGGCGGCCCCGCTCTCTGTATCTGCCACTGCTGCCCTTGGCCTCGCCTCCTCTCGCCTTTTGTCTCCGTAATGAGCATCGGGTCGCGCCGCGCGGTGCGCAGGGGCGGGAGGCATCGACGGGCGCAGATTGACGCGCATAGGCCCTCTCTCTCTCTCGCTCGCTCACTAACGCAATCTCTCAATCTCTCTCTCTCTCTCTCTCTCTCTCTCTCTCTCTCTCTCTCTCTCTCTCTCTCTCTCTCTCTCTCTCTCTCTCTCTCTCTCTCTCTCTCTCTCTCGTGCGCGGTGTCTCGCGGGCTGACGTTTGACGGAAATTAAAATTATCGCGCGTTTTTGCTCCTTCCAGCAAGATTGCGCTGGTGGATCGTGGGTGCGTTTGTGTGTGAAGAAACGAAAGAATAACAAGTCAAAGGTGAGCAGCGGGGTTGCCCTTTGCTGTTGCTGTTGCGCTCGCTGTAACAACCAGCGTACCCTTCCTGGTATTACTGTTTTATCGTTTTCTGGAAAGGGCGTAAACTGTGTCTCTGAGTAGTAACTGGCGGGGCGGACGCGCGCACTTGGCAAATTAGTCATATCTGTTTGTGTCTAACCGGAGGAGCGGTAGCTGCACGCGACGCACTCCCAGTTTATGACGAGAGAAAGAGAGAGAGATGGGGGGAGATGGGTACGTCAGGTATATGAGCAGGACCGCAAGGCGCGCGCACACTGCACGGGTTTGTGACGAGGTAATGATACCCTCCGCAGGACGTATGAAAAGCCTATAGTTGTTGTAGGCGAGCCAAGTTGACGAATAAAGGAAACGGGTCCACTTTTTTTTTTCTCTCCCTCTTTTTGAGGGTAAAATATAATTATGACGACATGCGATTCCGTTTTCGGCGCCGGCGCGGCGCGGCCGCGGTGTTCCCACGGCGAAGCGATGCGCGCCCAGCTCGTCCTCAATGCCTCTGGGGCGGCCGGAGGAACACTGTGAAAAATAGTCGAAGGTTTACGGGAAAATGTTCTACGAAGCAGAATCGTTATAAAATAGAAAACTTTTGTGACTGCAGCCATTTTCTCATCCTCAAATTCGCCGTAACAGAAATCTGCTAACCTACAAGCGTGCGAAAAAAAATTACTCAGCAGCAACTAAGCACCCTCATGCACTATTTTTTTCCTTTTTTTTTCAGAATTACTTTAGGGCAACACTGTCAGAAATTCTTGTACCGGCACGGGAAAATTTTCCATTAGAAGTCTCGTACAATTACGATTCATATTGTAAACTTTTTATAACTATGCGTATCAACTCAGAATCGATTGGTGAGCCAACAAAGTCGAAACGTGTAAAGTCGTACATGTACGAGATATGTTGTACATAGTGAATTACAAAATATATTGTACATCTACGGATATGTTTTTCACAGTGAAATTTTGTTTAGTTTATTTTTGCATGTGTGGTCAAGGCAACAAGGCCCGGCCTGGCCCAGCCCAGGCGCTGGCTCTGGAGACCCTCGCCTCGGCGGCTCGGCCACTGGCCACTTAAGTAGTAAAGTCTGTGTCGCGAGGGAGGGTCGTAAGTCAGGCTGGGGGGCGGAGGGAGGGGGGGGGGCGTGCGCACTCGTGCGGGGCAGGCGACGGCGGCAAGGGGTGGAAAGGGAGAGGGAAGAGGGAAACTTTGGACCAGTTAACACGACGCGCGGACGATTTGTAGCTGCAAGCAGCGAGAGCAGGGGTGGCGGTGGGTTACGAGGGGGGGGGGGGGGGGCGACAACAGTAGACGCAACGAACAGAAAGGAGGATGTAGATCACAACAGGTGCAGCAGTAGTTTGGGGGGCGCGTGCGTGCGTGCGGGTGCGAGTGAGACAGAACACCTGCGCCACGCTGTCTGCCTCCGCCCCGCCCCGCCCCACGGCCGCCGACAGCCAAAAGACGTTACGCCGCCGCACGAATAAGACTGCCTGACCGGAAGCTCTTGTTGTCTGCGGTGGTGCGGCCGCGGGGCGGGCAGTGCGACCGGAAGTGGCAGTCTTGCCCTGCCCTGCCCTGCCCGGCCCTGCCCGCCCCGGCCGGTGCTACCGGCGCTCCCTGCGCGCGCCGTCTGATTCCGCGAGGATCGCTCTCGCGACGACCGTCCTCGTCGCTCCGCCATTGGTGTGACAAGGACGGGAGGCACGGGATGAGCGGATCGGACGGGTGAGCTGGGGATAGGAATAGGTGACGGGGTGACGGGCCGGCTCCTCTCCGAGGCGCTCTGCACGCTCTGCTGCCGGCGCCGCAGCCGCTGTCAGCTGGATGAAGGCGGGGCGGGGCGGAGCGGGGCGGGCGAGGCTGGCCGTTAGCGTCCGCTGCTCCCGTCCCCGCCCTCATATGATATTCATCGGCTGACGTGCCGCGCTTCCTTCCTTCCTACCACCCCGCCTGTCTCTCTTTCTCTCTCTGTCGCGCTCTCTCTATCTCCTTCCCTCTCTCGCTCCGTGTAGCGGTGAGTGAGTGAGCGCGCGTGGAGGAGGGGCGCTCCGCATATCACGCTCCTCTTGCCGTCATTTATTACTCGCGCGTTTTCGCTGCAATTCTATTTACCCATGCTCCGTCCCTCCCCCCCTCCCCGCCAGCAGCCTCCATCCCTCTCCGTCTGCCGGCGCGGCGCCCCCTCGTCCGTCCCCCTAGGGGCCTTTAGCGCCGCCGCGAACGCGTGTGAATATCAGGCTGTCGTGTCGTGTCATTGGCTCGAGGTAAGGCGCGCGCCGCGCGAGGGAGCGAGCGAGAGAGAGAGAAAGGGATAGGGAAAAAAAATAAAGAGCTGGATATGAAGGTGGCGCCTTACCTCAGCCGCGCGCACTCTTTCTCCCTCCCTCTCTCGCCGTTCGCCTCGCCCCTCTCGCTCCGTGCGCGGGTGAGCCCCACTTCCCTGAGGAGTGGCGTGGCGTGGCGTGGCCTCTCGTGTGTCAGGGGAGGAAGCAGACGGAAATGAATGTGCCCGCCGTGGAAATCCGCCATAGGCGTTGGGCGGCCGAGCTCGGCTCGCGGTGGCGTCGGTCTCATTCAGGCCTGGGGGCGCCTCCGGGACGGGACGCTCACCTCCCCCCACTCCTAGGGGTCCTTCACTAGAAATTCAAGCGTATACCAACTTTTCTGATTTTTCTAGTTTTTGGTGATTTTACTAGATTTTTACTGATTTTTTTCCCCTGATATTTTCCGATATTTTATTGATTTTGTTCTAGGTTGTACACTTTTTGTTTTTGGAGTGAGGTACCTCTCCTCCTCCCCCTCCTCCTCCTCCTTCCTCCTCCTCCTCCTCCTCCTCCTCCTCCTCCTCCTCCCCCTCCTCCTCCTCCTCCTCCTCCGCCGCCGCCGCCGCCGCCGCCTCCTCCGCCTCCTCCGAACAGCAGTAACGATGTGACAATGGACCCCGTATGACAAACCCCTGGATCGCTCTCGCGCGCCCGCCCCGCGGCACCACCACAGCTGGGCGTGGTGTGGTGGGGTGCCGGGATCGACTTCGCTTCTTTCCAGAAAAGCGATCACGGGGCGTGGCGGGGGCGGGACGGGGTGTGGCTTGGTGGGGCGGGGCGGGGCGGGGCGGGGCTGGGCGCGGCGCGTGAGGCGCGATCCGAGTTGATCCTCCTGGTCGGTCCAGCCCAGCGGCAGCAGAGGCAGCAGCGTCTCGCCGGGCAATCGAAATCGCATTAGTGGACGCGGGCCGCCGCTATTGTCTCGTCGTGGCTGTGCGTTGGCTTTGGGGCGGGGCGGGGCGGGGCGGGGCCGGGCGCCTGATGGACGGGCCCTGCGGGACCTAGTGCGGCTGCTGCCGCCACGGGGTAGGGTGGGGTTGGGGAGACACCTGGGGCTGCTGGCCGCCCCGCCCTGCCATACCCCACGCGCTGGGCGGTGCGGGGCGGAGGCTGTAGGACGGGTTGAGACGACGTTCAGCACACACCAGGGGGCTGTGCCCCGCCCGGCCCGGCCCGACCCCCTCGCACACTCACACACACGCACGGCTACTGTTTTTTTTTTCGCCTCCGCTGTACGCCTCAGGGGGAGGTTAATGAAACCTGGGGTCTTATAAGAAGGGGGTTCGCGTCGTCGCCCTCAGGCGGGCTGCTGGTCCGGGCCTCGGCTGGTACTTTAGGACGCGGAGGAGGAGGTGGAGGTTTCTGCACGCCGCGCGCATCGTCGTTTGGGAAGACTATCGTGTCCAAGGGCCGGAGGAGGAGGAGGGGGGCGTCCCGTCCGCAGGAATACATGATCGTTTGTACGGCCACTACAGTATACGCGGCACTGCCCATGAAACGAGAATGGAATTGCCGATGGAGGGCGGGGCGGGGCAGGGCAGGGCAGGGCAGGGCAGGGCAGGGCAGGGCAGGGCAGGGCAGGGCAGGGCAGGGCAGGGCAGGGCAGGGCAGGGCAGGGCAGGGCAGGGCAGGGCAGGGCAGGGCAGGGCAGGGCAGGGCAGGGCGGCAGGGCAGGGCAGGGCAGGGCAGGGCAGGGCAGGGCAGGGCAGGGCAGGGCAGGGCAGGGCAGGGCAGGGCAGGGCAGGGCAGGGCAGGGCAGGGCCGTGTGCGGAGAGTGGAGCTGGTGGAGCGTGGAGGGGCGAAGCGCTCGGCGTGCGAGTCGGATGGGTTGCCTACCTCGGCGGCGGCGCGCCGTGTGGACGCCCCTCCCGGCGCCCGGCCCGGCCCGGCGGGGGTCCAGCTGTGGTGTGTCGGGCGGGGCGGGGCGGGGCGGGGCGGGGCGGGGCGGGGCGGGGCGGGGCGGGGCGGGGCGGGGCGGGGCGGGGTGGAGGCCTTGTACGTGCCTGGGGCCGGCGATGGCGCGCCCGTCCCGGTCCCGTCCACCCGCCGGCAGCAGCAGCCCTTCTAATGGCCGAGGCCATCCCCTCGCGGTGCAAAGTGGGGCTCAGGGGGGCTCAGCAGCGGTGCATCCGCTGTGGGAGAGAGAGAGAGAGAGAGAGAGAGAGAGAGAGAGAGAGAGAGAGAGAGAGAGAGAGAGAGAGAGAGAGAGAGAGAGAGAGAGGAGGGTAAGGGGAAAACAACACTGACATTTTTGTGCACCTCGTAATTCAGGAAAATCCAGAAAAAAATAAAGAAGTCTGGAAATTTTCCAAAAATTCCGGAAAGTTTAGTGGAAATTCAGTAAAATTACCGAGGGGTCCACCACTCTGGTAATCCTGTGTACACTTTGTCCGATAACTGGTAATCTTGTTCCCGAAACTCGACTTTTCTTCGTTTTTGTGCTGTTTTGGGTTTTCCCTCGTGGGAATTTGCCAAATTTGGCATAAATGTCAACGTTTCTTAAAAGAAAATCACCGAGATCTGTAAGTAATCACTGGTAATCGGTAATCGTGTGTACGCTCCTAAACTAAGTGATGGACCCCTCGAAAATTACCCCAAAATTTAGGTTAAGTTTCCAGTTTAATTTTACATACATTCTAGTAAAATTCACGAAAATTCACAAAAAAAAATCACAATATGCGCTCACCAAAATTTAGAGTTCTGTCCCTCTCGGGGGAGGGTCGTCGGAGGGTGACGCTGTGCGCGCGCCGGCGCGGCGCCCCTCGTATCTGCACCGGTGAAAGTAATCGCATCGAGAAGAACTCAATTTCGGGAGGCAATGATCGGTAATGATGTGAATGGGCCGAGGGCCGGGGGTCGCGCTGACTTCGCAAGGCTTTGGGGGCGTGTTTCATATTCCCCGCGTGGAGCGTGTCGCTGCTTTTTTCTGCAGTGTAGTCCCGCCCGCTGCGGTGCTCCGGCTGGCTCGGGTGGTGCAGCTCAGGCACTGCACCGCACTCGTGCTGTGCTCGTCGCTCTGTGCTGTGCACCACCACACAGCGCATGGCGCTTTTAACGTCGCGGCAGTCAGGCTTTTTCATGCATGTTTTACTCCGCGGCGGTCGTACGTACAGGCGCCGCCGCCTCCTCCGCGCCGCGCCGCGGGGCGGGGCGGGGCGGGGCGGGGGCTCTTTCATGGCGCCGGCCCCGCCCCGCCCCGCCCCCGACCATGAGGAAAGCTCGCATGCCCCGACTCACCCACCGCGGCACTGATATTTACCGTCGCAGCACCGCGGGACTCGTAAAGACAACACCGCCGTCCGTCGCGGCGGCGCTCGGCCCGGCACGGCAGGGCGCGGCACGGCCACGACGCCGTCCTCCGGAAGGGAAGTCCGACCCGCCGCGGCGTCGCGACGCGGCCGAGGGGTGCTTCACTAAAGAAATAAGTGTACGCCTTAAAACAGAATCAGAAGAGAAAAAAAATCAGAAAAACAATCCAGAAAAAAAGAAATCAGGAAAAAATCACAAAAATAAAGTCAGTAAAAGCAAGAAAAATCACGCCCCCCCCGCCCCCCCCCCAAAAAAAAACTAGAAATCGTACGCTAAATTTATAGTGCAGGACCCCTCGGTGTGTAGCCTACTCTACGCGCGCGTTTGTCCGTGCGTGAGTCCAACCTAATCCGGTGTAAGCGTGCGCGCGACAACACGCGAGGATCATCCCCCTGACCAACATCATCATCATCATCTCTGCCATATCATAGCACATCGTCGCCTCGCTGTCCGTTTCTCTTTTTTGTGTTAGTTTCTCTTTTTTTATACATATATTTTTTTTCGGCCGTGTTGTCCTGCTTGTCGCTAAACTGCGTTGATAAGTCGTGAGAGCGAGCGCACACAGCTCCGCGTATATATAAATCCGGGCGTGGCGGGGCGTGGCGTGGCGGGGCTGCGGTGGGGAATGAGGAGAGCGGCATAAAGTTGACATGAGAGAGGGATGGGCTCCAAGGGAGAGAGGGGGAGGGAGAGAGAGAGAGAGCGAGAGAGATATGGTATAAAAAGTGACTCGCTGAACGGAAGCATGGGCGTGAGGACATGACGTATGCGCTCCAGAGGAAGCCAAGCCCAGGTCAGGGGTGAAGTTGAGGGGGTAGAAGAGAGTAAGAGAGAGAGAGAGAGAGAGAGAGAGAGAGAGAGAGAGAGAGAGAGAGAGAGAGAGAGAGAGAGAGAGAGAGAGAGAGAGAGAGTCTATGTGTGTGTAAGGGAGTGGTTGGTAGCGGGGGCTGCTGGCTGGCTACACGAGGCGGCGGCGGGGTGATGGTTGGGTCAGTGGCCAGCCAGCATATTATGTTTAAAATGCATGTTGTGTGCAAGGGGGGCGGCTACTGGGAGTCTGTGTGGCCATTTTACCCTCTCCTTGTACTGCCTAAAGCCACTCTCCGGTTCTACCCTTACGGCGCGCGTTGTGTGTGTGTGTGTGTCGCTGCCTTGCCTCCTTATAGTGTGTTGCCTCATTTGCACCCTCACCTCCTCGCCTCTATGTCCGTCTTTCCTCTTCAGTCTACTCTATCCCTCCGTTGAACGCCCGGACTACGTTCCGTCCAATGTGGTCAAGCTGAGGAATGAATCCTATCATACGAACTGTGTGCTCAACTGTGATCAGGGATTTTTTTGATTTTGTTGATTTTGTTGATTTTGTTTTGATTTTTGTTTTAGATTTTTCAAAGAAAAATTCCTTTATTTCATAATAATTTTGATCTTTTACCCCCATTACTCCCTTTTTCTTTGAATTTTATTTCGGTGTTTTCATTTTTTTCTCGATTTTTCGGATTTTTCGGTATATTTCTTCTTGCTTTTATTTTTACTTTTTTTAAATTTGTTTTTTGCTTGTTAAATGAGTTTTGGGGTCCGTACAATGATTTTTCGAACTGACCAACTCCCCCCCTCTCCCTCGGGTGAAGCCAAACCGGGGCCCGGGGCG
Organism: Frankliniella fusca; assembly: GCA_029379305.1. NCBI lineage: Eukaryota > Metazoa > Arthropoda > Insecta > Thysanoptera > Thripidae > Frankliniella > Frankliniella fusca. The sequence goes on from JAHWGI010001411.1 coordinate 2,895,113, forward strand.
ATATCTAGCCGCGCTGCCGCCAGGATAGAGGCGGCCGGCTTCTCGGGGCGGCGCCGGATAGAATTACACTCTTTGGAATTCAGCGGCTGACCATCTTGCATGATGGACGATGTGTGTGTCCCTCGACACATGCGGGGCTGCGGGGCTGTTGCTCTGTGTGTTTGTGCGCGCACGCCCGCCCGCACGCCTGTCTAGGTGTGCGTGAGAGAGACAGCGAGAGATAGATCGGGCGAGAGAGAGAGAGAAAGAGAGAGTGCGGGGGCGAGTTGGGGAGGAAGAGGGCTGTGAGTGGAATGTGTCGCGCGTCCCTTTTTCGTCGTCGTGTCCAGAATGTCCAAACCAGTGGCGGTGGACGCAGGCGCGCGGCACCAGCATGCAAACCTGATTGAACCCCCGCCAGGCTGCCCCGCCCCGCCGCGCCCCGCCGCGCCCCGCCGCGCCCCGCCGTGCACGTGATGGGCACAGCGACACCCTGTCCACGTTGTCCACTGTGTATGTGGTGCGGTACCCGCCCGCCTGCCGCTCGCGCCGACCCTTCCTGTTTTATTTCGCCCCCGCCGTGACGCAGAAAGGAAAACACAAAAAAGTTCAATTAGAGTTTGTTATTTCATCCCTTATTTAACCCGCCGTTGTTTCTATAAAATCCAAACACACACACACACACACACACACACACACACACACACACACACACACACACATCACCGCCACCACCACCAACAACAACAACAACTTTGCCTATTCATTTTCCTGCGTATGGTTTTGGGGTGGCGCATCATGCGGGCTGAAAGCCAAACATTATTGAGCTGCTTTTACTCTATTACCCCCGTCACATGACCTCATCGATGGCCGTATCACCTTAATGTTCGTTTAATCTCGTGCACTGAAAATGGAGGAGTCGCGACTTTGCTGCTCTTAGGAGAGCGACTTTTCTGTGTGCCGAATTTCATGCTCCTGGGAGAGCGAGACGGATTAATATCGCTCTATTAGAGTCACTTTGATGACTCTTTTCGAGTCATGTCATCAAACGTCGCTCTCTGTGAGCGATTTCAAAATACCAGGAGGGACTACATTTGAGTCGTTTTAGCGAACGTTACTTTTACTGAGCTATGAAAAAATGCTTCACTTATTTCGGGCAAGAAATGTGACTGTCATATTTCCAGTGTGAACAAGTACCTTACCTATCGCGACTACGAAAACCTCCTCCCTTTTTGTCCTGCTGCTCAGAGCGCACCAGCACCAGACAGCAGCAGAGGGAAGTCGTCGCTTGTTCGATTTTTATTATTTCCCTCTCAACGGCCCCACAATTGCTAAGTCGGCCGTCCCGGCCTGGTTCGGGCCGGTCACGCCGCGCCGCCCGGTACAGCCTCGGCAACCTCCTGCGCCCCTAAAAGCTCGTCGAGCAGCAAAGTCTTGTACAGGTCCTGCAGGAGGGGGGGGGGGGGTAAGGCGAGGTGGTTTGGCCGCGGTGGAGCCCAAGCGGCCCAGGAAGACTCCCCACCTACACCCCTCTCCCTCCCCCCTGGCTCCTCTCTGTGGCGACTCACTCTGTATGCGGGGGACGTAAGCCCCCTCCCTCCCCCGGCCCCCTCTCCCTCCCCCACCGTCCATGCGCCTCTCTCTCTCTCTCTCTCTCTCTCTCTCTCTCTCTCTCTCTCTCTCTCTCTCTCTCTCTCCTCTCTCTCTCTCTCTCTCTCTCTCTCTCTCTCTCTCTCTCTCTCTCTCCCTCTCTCTCCCTCTCTCTCCCTCTCTCTCTCTCCATTGGCCCCGACGGGTTTGCGGCAAACACCGAATGCTCCTGTGGAATCATAATGTGGCAGCCTTGTGTTCCGAGCGCTCGCGGGGCGGGGCGGGGCGGGGCGGGGCGGGGCGGGGGCGGGGCGGGGCGGGGCGGGGCGGGGCGGGGCGGGGCCGGGCGGGGCCGGGCGGGGCGGGGTGGGGCGGAATGGGGCGTATGGATGTAGCACGAGGGCCTATACCGGGGGCCTCTCTGTGATAAGTCCCAGAGGGGTCGCTCCGACGCGGGCCTCCGCGCCGCGCGCGCTCCCGGCAATGCACTGCCCCGCCCCACCCCACCCCGCCCCACCCCGCCACGCCCCGCCAGCTGCTCTTACTGGCCGAGCCGGCCGTATTAATTGGCTGAGCAATCTCGGAACGACAATACAACAGTAATAATGCGGATCTGTTGTCGAGGCCGGACCGGCCGCGCCCCTGTTGCCTCTGCAGAGAGCTGCACGTCCGCCTCACCATCAACCCCATCACCCCCCGTCACCCTCGTCACCCCCGTCACTGGGGTCGCTTCCGGTGGCGCCAACAATGACTCGGGCCGGAGAGAGGAGACGGTCGGGTCGCCCCTCCAACAGCTGCGGTGCGGAAGCTGACAAGCTGACCAACAACCCCCTTCAGCCCGGTGATTTGCGGGCGATTGTGTAGTTGTGCAGTGCTCATTGCAGCTTACGGTGAAATCCCCCCCCCCCCAATATTTTCTTAGTATGCGCTCTAATGAGCAACTAGGTGTACTTTAATAAATCAATTGCAGTTCAAGACGTACGTACTCAATCCGAGAGCATGTTTTTCACGGATGTTGTTGTGTATATTTTTGTATCACCGGTGTGTCATCACGGGGCCATATTCCTAGTTTTACCGCGATGGCTTACGCGAAGGGGGAGTCACTTCGAAAAATCATTGAAGCGGCCCCCATAAAATATTTAAAAAATCAAAAACAAAAATTAAAATAAAATGAAGCAGATACACACAGAAAAATCCGAAAAGTCAAGACCAAGTGAACAAAAAACTGGAAAAACAATGTAAAAAGCCAGAAACATGGGAATATAAAAATTCATGAAAAAGTGACAGAAATTCTTCTAGAAAAATCTATAGAAAAATCGAAACAAAAAATTCAAAACAAACGGGAAGTAAAAAATAATAATCATTGTATACACATTCTGTACAAGTGATCCATCCTCTGTTTACGCATTTATCTCGGGTTGACGGATCCGGAGACGAGTACTGTATGTTGTGTTCCCTGAAGCTCGAGCCACTCGGCCTCCGGGAGCGGAAATAGACGGAGAGCGGGGGCAGCGCGGCTCAGTCTATTGTGGCTGGGCGGCGTATCCATGTCCAGCCGCGAGCGCGTCTCAATTCACTGCAATTTCCGGCGGCGGTATGCGCGCGGTAAATTCTATGATCGGCGCCGTGCGAAATTTAGTGCTCTTGCGTGAATTTATTAGCCATTGCGCTTTGCGGACCGCAGCTGCTGCTGCTACTGCTGCTACCGGCTGACCTGATTTACTGAACGGGTCGGTGCGGGGCGATGGCCGCGGCGGGGCAGTGGACGCGCGGAACGCGTTTACTAGAGGTGTGTGTGTGTGAGGGGTGGCGGTGGTTGGTTAATATGAATGAATATCTCCCGGTTTACGCAACGCTACTGGGCTAGAGGGAGCAGCCGAGTGCCCGGAATACGCGGTTTGCACGTAATTTTCTATGTAAGTTCATTTTGAAAATTTCTCTGTACATTTACGATTTATTTTGTAAATTGACGATTGACGAAATACTGTATGCTGTTAATTTACATCAACCCTTTCTTACTTGCAATTGAATTTCAATTCGATACGTAGTGCTTGTAATTTTCCCAAAGAGAAGCGTGACGTGGATTCAACGTGGATTCCACGTGGATGCGTTGATCTATCGTGGACGTGGATGAATCCACCAAAATTCAACTACTTTCCCTTTTACAAAATATCATCATAAATTTATGTTTGCAAGAAACTGGGGTGCTCAAACATTGTAAGTAGTGAAAAAACTGCTTGGCAGCTGAACTTGCGACTTCCCGTTGAAAAAACGTGGAATGGACGTTATTTTGTCCACCGTGGACTGATCCACCATGTTTCAACTATTTCATCTGGTTTTCCTGTGTTGTCGACTGTTCTCCATACGTTTCCATGATTCACGAGATAAAAGACGATTTGAAATTGTGATTTTTAAACTCCACTCCATGAAAAATTTTCCCTTTAACGCACAACTATTCGCAGTGTTAGTTATTCTGCATGAATGTAGTGGTGCGTGAGTGGTAGTGGTGGAGATTTCTCAATGAGCATAGCGCCTCGCGTGTGGCCGGGGCGGAACGGGCATCGTTTGGGTATTTCAAAACGAAATTTTGGGTAGCGCTCTCTTTCTCTCTCTCTCTCTCTCCCTCTCTCTCTCTCTCTCTCTCTCTCTCTCTCTCTCTCTCTCTCTCTCTCTCCTCTTCTGTCTCTCGTGCGCGCGTGCACATACGCCCGTCCCGTGGTGCTGAGATGCTCCGTTTAGCAGAGAATTAAAAGGCTGCTGTCGCGTCGTCTGCTTCCCACGATTAGGCGGGTAATTTTGAGGCGCGGTGCGCCCTGTTCCTCACGCTCACGTGTGTGTTTATGTGTGTGTGTGTGTGTTGCCACAAGTCTGATACGTGCCAATTATAGCCGGAGAGGGTCTTTTAATTAATCGGCGACGAAAAGTAACCCTTTTCTCTCGCCCCCGGAAATTGGAAGACGATGGTTGTGATTATACGATTATGCGATAATATTTGGGCAGATAATTATTGATTTTCTTTGCAGCTTTGTGGTTTTTGCTTCGCGTATCTTCTTTTCCTGCTGTTCACGCTGTATCAGTCCTCGTACACTTGACAAATATATTAATGCAGCGAGATAACAATATATCTCCCTCTTGTGGACAAAATATTAGACTTGCTCGCTTGACTATAGCAGTAGTTCCTGAAATCTCACTATTGGAATTGTGTTTAAGGAAACCTGGCGCTATTTTACTTAGGATTCCTTTTTCTTAATCTCACTTAACTTGCGTTATGTTTTTAAATCTTGCTCAGTAAGATAGAGATTTCCTTATTACTCGCGAATTTATATGTATATATATAGAGAGAGAGAAATAATCGCTGTCTTTGAGATGAGAACTTTGACCATTATTGTTACATCACGGAAAAAGAAAGTACTAGCTGAAAAGGCGCCAGGTAAAATGTAAGCTGCCTTAGTGTTTTTTTCCATTTTTTTTTTCTGTAATGGAAAACGTCTGATCTGGTATAACAAACGGTAGTAGCTTTATCGGGTTGCTGACTGCTGCTGCTGAGAGAGGTAATATTTTCAGCTAGTGCCACATTAGCTACATAATAGCTCTCATATAGCGAATCTCTTTTTTCTTTTTCGCGATTGGCAGGGCTGGTTGCAATGTTGACTGTCGGGTGGTCGACTCGCTGCGTAATTTTTGCGTAAAGGCATTGCCGTGCTCTGGCGGGGTCGGGAGGTGGAGGCGGTGGCGGGCGGAGCCGCCGGGGGCCGCAGGGCCTCAGACGGCCGAATTACTGCGTGTTTCTCACAGTCGCAGTCGGTCGTACGTACCTTGTTCGCCGTAATTAATAAGCCATTCACAGCCAGGCCGCGGTTGGGGCCGGCGGGGCCGGCTGGGGCGGCGGGGAGTGGCCCCGCAGAGGCTCACACACGCGGGGCGGGGCGGGGCGGGGCGGGGTAGGGCGGGGCGGGGCGGGGCGGGGCGGGGCGGGGCGGGGCGGGGTAGGCGGCCCCCCTGTCAGCGTGGCCGTCACCGGCGCGCAACGGCTCTAATCCGCGCTGAGTTACGTCTTTTGTTGATGCCGCGGGCCGGGGGGTTCATACACGAGATGAAAGACGCGAGGAGAGCAGTCGGCTCTCTCCTACTCCCTCCCTATATGCTCCTCTCTCTCTCTCTCCCTCTCTCCCCGTGTGTTACACGACTCTACTTAATTTGTGCTCGGGCACCAGAAGCACTACGAGGTGCAGTGCAGGACTCTGCGCCGCTGTGCTGGCTTTGCGTACAACGCTCCCTCTCCTCTCCTCCCCCCCAACATCCAGCCCCTGCCCCTTTTCGCACCTCTGTGCGTGCGAGCGCTGCTGTGTCGCGCCCCGTCCGCCCTCCCCGAGGGCGTCGTTCTGTCTCCACACACGTCGTGTCCAGGTCCACACGCCTCTCTCTCTCTCTCTCTCTCTCTCTCTCTCTCTCTCTCTCTCTCTCTCTCTCTCTCTCTCTCTCTCTCTCTCTCTCTCTCCACGCGGTCACACTAGCCTCGCCCTCCTGCTGCTGCCGCTCTCTCTCTCTCTCTCTCTCTCTCTCTCCCTCTCCCACCTGATTGCTCCGGCAGGATTAGTGCTGAGTGTTGCGACACAATTACCTCTTCAAGTGAGATTTACCCCCCGGCGGTGGCTGCCGGTCCTATATGGCCAGCCTTACTCGCTCGGACGTGTTTGTTGGGATGGAACTAGCAGTATCAGGCCAACCGGGCAGCGACTCGCCTAGCCTGGCCTCGGCCAGCGTGGTGCGGTGGCGCCCGGCCTCGGCCCCGGCCCCTCCTCGCCCTGCTGTCTCTCTCGCGCTCGTGGTGGCTTCACCGTGTAGGTGCGAGAGAGACTGAGCGAGGGGGAGAGCAGCGCGCGCTCTTCGGAAATAAGTCGGCAGTGTAGCGCGGGGCGTGGGGGCGGCCGAGGCCTCGGACATCATAAATATCACTTAGTCCCGAACACTGACTTCCTCCCCATGCCCCCTCCTCTGCTTCCTACTTTTGCCCCGCCCCTCTCCACCAGCCGCGCTGCTCCCGCACGCACTCCCCTGCGCCGCGCACGCCGTGAACCCCACCTCACTACTATCTTACGTCTCTCTCACCAAACTAGATACCTTTTCCAAGAAGTTTTTATTTCCTTTCTGCGGCGCATTGAGGATTCCAATAACTCAACAAGAATTTTCGATAGGATTTCGACGGCTAATGATTGCCATTCAGAATTTTTTTGCTTTTTTTGCTGGAAGGTGGTGTTCGAAGCCGGTGGCGGAGGGGCGTCTGGCGGTGCCTAGCAGTGCCTCGGGCTAGGAAGAGTGTGACTAAACCCCGTGTGCGTGCGTGCGTGCGTGCGAAAACACATTTTGGTGCGTCCGGCAAACGAAGATTAGGTTGGCAAAGACGTGCAGTGCGTGACAAGTGCATCCAGCTCATTGTGGAACGTATGTGTACGCACAGATGAGGGGGGGAGGGGGAATCACTCATACAAAAGTGTTCAATGGTTTTTTTTTTTTTTTTTACTTTTGATTTTTTTGTCTTGACTTTTCTTACGATTTTCCAACGAAAATTTCTGTCACTTTTCGATAAATTTTAATCTCTCCCCCCCCCCATTACTGCCTTTTTCAATTTTTGATTTCTTTTTTGTGTTTTTTTTCTTTCGAATTTTTTGTCTTTTTTTCTTGATTTTTCACTAATTTTAGTGTTTGATTTTTTAAGTGATTTTTTTGAGGGTCGTACACTGATTTTTCGAAGTGACTTCCCCTCGCCTGTCGCAGGCTTCTGGCGCGGAGTGTACGCGTCGAGCGAGCACCTGCGGGGTGGGCCTCCCGCTCAGCAGCTCAGCCCGGCGGGAGTGCCTACCTCTCGGGGGCGCCCCGTGCGCTGGGCCGTCCGCCTCGGGCTAGAGAGAGAGAGAGAGAGAGAGAGAGGGAGAGCGTGATGTAGAGTGAGGCGAGGCCTGCACTTGAGGCGGCTGGCTGCTGGCTGTTGGGAGAGGGGAGGGGGGCGGAGAGGACTGACGGAGACGCAGAGAGAAAGAGAGAGAGGGCGAGTGGTCAGCAAGTCGGACAGAGAGAGAGAGAGGATGGGAGAGGGGGAGCGATGCAGCCGGAGGGGACCTGCACCGGCAGTGGCGGTCGCTGCGGCCGGCGGAACACGCAAGCCCAACGCCTCTGGCATAGCGCTGCCCTGCCCTGCCGTGCTGCTGCCCCTCGCCCTCTCCTGCCTCCATTTCCATTCTCTCTCTCTATCTCTCTCTCTCTCTCTCTCTCTCTCTCTGTTATTCTCTCACTGCTGTCCCTCTCTCCCTCTCTTTTCGTCGCTCCCAATCCCCTCTTGCCGTTGCTCTACTACGTCCCATCACGCCCCGACAGCCAAGCTCTTAGTTTTTTCCTGGAGATAGTATCGCATCCCCCTTATACTCTGCGCGCGGGAAGGGTGCCCTCCCCTCCCCCCCTCTCCCTCCCTGCGTGCACCGAATGTCTGTGCACCGCACAGGTCTTGTGCACTTGTTCGTGGCTGATAAGACATAATTATTATCACTAAGTGACCTGTCAGCCGCAGCCCCCCTCCACCTTCCCTAGCCCATCCCTTTTTCGCCCCTTTCGTTGTAATTTATTTCCTTTTTCTCCTCCTCCTCCTCCCGTATATTGTCGTCCTCTGCTGTGTGCTTACTGTGGCGTTGACCCGATATTCCGCCGCATGTCGTCGCGGGCGAGATTCGCTGCTGCTCTGGACAAAACGAGAGAAAATAGAAAGAAGGTGGAAAGTCGTGATTGTAAAACATATTTCGTCTTTGTTTTCGAGTCGACCGGTGCAGCGCTCGCTCGTGCCCGACCCTAAGCCCCGCCAACAATAACGGAGACATTGTTTCCCACTCCCGTGCACACACAATGCACAACCCAGTTGTAACCGACAAGGATCAGCATTAACGAAAGTGACGTCTAATTTATTCATGCATTCGTTTTGATCCAAACCCTCAACAAGTAATTAAAACCGAGGGGGTATGCACTTGCGTAATAGTCGGGTCACACGCCCGGTAATAGAGGTGTAATAATCGCGTAATACACGTAATACTTTGTAATACATGTATTACACGTGATGCCTACGTAATAGACGTAATGGCCGCGTGATAGTGTGTAATATCCACGTAATATCGGCGTAATAGTGCGTAATATCCGCGTAATAGTGCGTAATATCCGAGTAATAGCCGCGTAATACCGTCTCCGACACGTCTCGATGACGGAGTATTTACCGATTTGTCTCTACCCCTCGCTCGACTGTTGTCCTTCCCGGTGAGGCAGTCGCAGAGGGGATGAGGGTAGGGGTAGGGGTAGTCTAGCCTAGCCCAAGCCAGAGAGCCAGAGTCGGTGGTACAACCAACCACAGTGGTTTTTTGTTTAGAATTTTCTTTGGACTTTTTCAAGGAAAATTTCTTTCATTTAAAGGTCTAATGTTTTGCAAGTAACATTTTAGTCCATGCCGTATTAGCCATTTTGATAATAGATATAGAATAGTTTGAGTAGGTATCAGTTTCACGTACGCCTACCGAGTACTTTCCTCAAAATGTAAATGATCCAGTTTGGGTGATTAACTACGTAAACAAAAAGTGTGAGATTTAAATAAAACTGGTGCATGAATGTTTCGAAAATGGTCACAGAAAAACATAAACAAGAACAGATAGAAACTGCTCCTCCAAACTTTTCTGCTATGCTAATGGTATTGGCAGTCACCCTAGGGAATGTTTGGCGAGCTCTTCTCAAGCGTAATACGCCTGTAATAGTCACGTAATATGCCTGTAATAGTAGCGTAATAGGAGTAATGGGCGTAATAGGCGCGTAATAAACCCGTAATACACGTAATGGAATGTAGTAGGCGTAATAGACGTAATAGAATTCTATTACAGCGTATTACCTCATTTCGTAATAGTCGGGTCACGATATTTGGAAGTGCATACCCCCTCGATTAAAACAATGACGAGGCGAAAATGCGTTTGGCCCGGGGGGCAGGTCGACGAGGAGGAGGCGAGGCGGGGGGGGGGAGGGGGGGGGGATGTGGCGAGTCACCTCCTCCCAGGGCTTTCTTTCGCCCGCTCTAATTAGTGATGTTATAATAATAATAACTTTTTGTTTTTGTTGCAGGTCTCCGCTCGGCTCGGCTCCAGCACCACCCGGTGTGGTGCGTGCGCGCAGACATGGTCCCATCTCGCCTATTGACAGCGGCTCAGGGGGAATCAACTCATTGGGCACTCGGAGAAAAGGATTTTGTTAATATAGCCTTAACAATATTTTTTGTTCCAGCAACTAAAATTCTGTTGGCAGAGCAAAGAATCTGTTACTACAACAGAAATTTTGTGGGTGTACTGTTGTCGTAACAGATTTTTAGTTGCTGGAACAAAAAAAAATATTGTTAAGGCCATATTAACAAATTGTTGTGAGAACTAAATGCTTTTCTCCGCGCAGGTCGGGTCAATCTCATCAGCGGAAACAGCTGAGTCAAGCTTCTTGGGCGCGCGTGGGCTCGACGAAAACACACACAGGAGAGGCGCAGCAGGCTGCTCAAGGTAGGAAACACAACTCGCTTCCCTTTTTCCGACGAAAAAGTCATCAGGTCCGCGCGACCCTCCTCCCCGTCCGCCACCGCGCGTCCTTTTTTCTCCCCGACCCGCCCGGCTCGATACATATATAGTAGAACGCGGACGTCGGATTCATATTCAAGCAGTGCGTGGCGCTCGCCGGCCCGGCCCGGCCGGGTCGTGCTCGGTATACTGTTATTCCCTGTGTGAGATGTCGACGGTATAACAGTTCTGCCCGCGCGGCGGCCGTGGCTCACCCGAGTCGTGCATGCGCGGCAGGAGTGTGACAATGTCATGTTCCCTCGCTGAAACTCACCCTGGAAACACAAGTGTGCGAATGTTGTACTCGCAATTCACACACTTATGTCTCCAAGTGCACGAGTGGGGCATTCGCACACTTAAATGTGCGTGACATTCTCACACTTGGGTGCGTTCAGTGCACTTAAATGCGTGATAAATTATTTGTCAGACGCGAATAAGACGATAAGCTGAACATCCAATGTAAATACCAGAGCGAGGATTCTCGCTCTCAGGAGAGCGAGAAATTTTCTCTCACTCAATGAGAGCGAGGTTTGGTTTTCTCACCCAATTAGAGCAATAATCTCAAAAATCTCGCCCTAATTTGAGCGAGGATTGGGAAACCTCGCTCTTTTTGAGTGAGGATTATTTTCCTTTTTTCTCTCTTAAATTGAGTGATGCTTTAAATTCTTTCTCAATAAGAGCGAGGTTCCTAAACTCTCACCTAAATGGGGCAAGAGAAAAAATCTCGCTTTTTTTGATGAGACATCTCACTCTTGCATTTGCAGTGTTAGAGCGTTTTTCGTCTTTGTTTTCATGAGGAGTGTGTTAAGGTTGTCGCTTTTCGATGCGAGCAGACGGGAAGTTTTCGGACGGTAACCCGCAATGTCTTCTTCATGGGATTTTGTTGCTTAGGGGCGACACCGTTTGTGCTGTGTTCTGTAGAGCCCCGGAGGCCGCGCCCAGCGAGGCCGGAAAAAAAGTTGGTCGGCTCACAGTCTTCACCAAGTATTAGGTCGCGCTGAATTTCTTAGGTTTGGTCTCCATGGCGCTCAAATACTCTGCTCTACATGGTCTCCGAAAAAGGCCGTGTTGCCCAGGAGCAACTGAGGGGGAAACAACTCTGAATTTTGGTGTACAAATTTTGTAAATTTTTGGGAATTTTCGGGAATGTTTGAGAATTTTCGAGAATACTTGTGAGTTTCCGGGAATTTCTGAATTTGTTATTGTACTTTTCTGAATTTTGCTTGAATTTTACAAAAAAGTGAAGTTTTCTGAATTTTCCTGAGTTTTCTTAAATTCCTATTATGAGGTGCACAAAAATGTCAGAGTTGTTTCCCCCTCGGGAGTTGTTGCTCCCAACGGGTTTTATGCTTGCGCGCGAAAAATAAGCAAGGCCTTGCGCGTTTTCTTGCATTTCCCAATGAGCCCTTTCGATTCTTTTAGAAGGCATTTTACCTTGGTGTATCGGCGGGGGAAGAAAAGAGGCGGGAACAGATTATTTCCTTTGGAAAAATGAAAAGAGAATAAGATCCTCAAGCGATCTGGCTCATGCCCCCGCGCTGCCGTGAATACCTCCTCACTCCTCGGCTCGGCACAGACAAACCCCTCCTCCTTGTTGGAGTGCACCCCCTGCCCGCCGCGCCGGCCGAGCCGAGCCCCGGGGCGGCTGTGGGCAAGCGCGCGCCGCGCGCGCGGCAACTGATTTCAGATAAATTAGAGCGCAAACCATCCTTTTCAACGAGCCGAGGCTCTTCAGATTAGCCGTCAGAAGCAGAGCGCGCGCCGAGTTTCTTGCATGGGGATGCAGCACGCTGGGGTGTCTCGAGGGGTTCTTCACTGAAAAATTAAATCAGTGTACACCTTAAAACAAAACAACTTAAAAAATAAGCCACAATCAGAAAATAAAATCAAGAAAAATCAGGAAAAAAATCCGCAAAAATCAAGGAAAATCACGGAAAACTAGAAAAACCAGAAAAGTTGGTGTATACACTTGAAATCATAGTCATGTCTGGCCACCGCCCCGCCTCGCCCCACCTGGCCTCCTCGGCCCTTCTTCACCACCAGCCCGGGTCGCCGTCCCTCCTCTCTCCTTGAGGACTGTACAGCGGCAGCAGCACTGCCCGCCTCGCCCGCGGGCGCACTTTACAATTAAGCCCCTCTTGACTGTGCGTGTCCCCCGCGGGTCCCCTGGTGCAGCTACCTTACGACCCGTGTACTGGGCACTTGGCCCCTTATTGGCCTTTGGCCCCTCTTGGTCCAGGAGCCCGGCCCTTTCCGCCGTCCGCTTCCTTCATATTGGTTCAAAGTCGCTTAATTTGCCTCGTGGTCTTCCCCTCATCGCTTTACCTCAGCCCCCCCTTTCCCCCTCTTCTTCATCCGTGATTGTGAATTTTTCAGGCGCCCTGCGATGTCGGGGAGGGGTGGGGGGTTAACTTCAAAAAAATCATTGTACAAATAAAATCTAAATAAAATCAAGAAGAAAAACACTGAAAAATCCGAAAAGTCGAGGAAAAAAAAACACAGAAAACAGAAATAAAATTGGGAAAAAATCCGAAATGGGGGAAAAGATCGAAATTTATCAAAAAGCGACACAAATTATCCTTGAAAAATCAAAACTAAAATTTTATAAAAATCAAAAGTCAAATTCATAGTGCACATTTTGTATTAGTGACTCCCCCCTCGGGGATATATGTCGTTGCTGTTAAGGAGTGTTACTCCAGCCGTATCTTCTTGCCCCCCTCCCCCCATAGGTTCGCCTATACTGCTCCTTTTTCCCGCCTGGCAACAGCAGCAGGGCAGCAGGCTGGCTGGAAATGTGGAGCGTGCGTTTTTATTAAAGAGGTGTGCGTGTTGGTGCGGGGCGCGGGGCGCGCGGGGCGCGACGTGGGAGCGGAGCAGCAGCGGCGGCGGCCCTGCGGCCCTCCGCGCCGGCCGAGATGCATCAGCTCACCAAATTTAGATTTGGTGCTTCCTGCTGTTCCTGTTCGGGGCGGGAGCGTGATGGGTAAAATAGTGCGAACTGCGCGGCGCGTAAAATTAACACCACTGGCATCATTTCCTCGACCACCTGCTCGTCATACCTCGCGGCGGGTACAGGTCTGCCCCGCAGGGCCCCAGGAGCACCCCTGCGCAGCGGGTGGACCCGAGGGGTGCTTCACTAAAAAAAATCAGTGTACATCCGTAAAAAAAATCAGAAAAAAATCAGAAAAAAAAATCAGAAAAAAATCAAGGAAAATCAGAAAAAAAAGGTGAACTGTTGAATTTATAGAGAGGGACCCCTCGGGGAGGACCCGTGTCGATGCCACCGGGGGGCTCTGCTCTACACGGAACAGTCCTGTTCGTTTGGGCAGTGCGGCAGCTATGCCCCGCCCTCAATTCCCCTCCCCCTCCCCTCCCACTCCCGGGGCTGAACGGTAGCACAACTACTCCTCGTACCTGTACTCGTCCTAATGACCCTATGGCCGTGGCCATGCATACGAAATGTGCTATTATCCTATATCATATGGTGGACCATTAGAGCAGCAGCAGCCGGGCAGGCAGGCAGGCTCATGACAAAGATGATGTTGGGGCAGATACAACTAATGAACCGTTCGGTACCGGGCGCGCCCCGCCCCGCCCCACCCCGCCCCGCCCCACCCAACCCCACCTCGCCCCGCGGGGACGTACGCCACGCCAGCGACATGTGCGGCAGCGCTAGCTCATGAATGGGGCGCAGTACACCGCGTGCTGTGTGCCGCTCGGCCCGTCCGGCAGGTTACAAGCAGGGGATTAATATACCATCCGAATAACCTTTTACTAAATTTCGAGATGTATTTTTTTCCCCTAGTCTTCAACGTTCCCTAAATATTTGCGGCTGAAAAGGCTACAGCGAAATATACTCTCAAATTAGATAATTTTTCGAGCGGTCTCTTCTGTACTGAAAATCGAGGTCTGCAAGTTTTGGTCATGTGAGTGAATTTTTTTTTTTCAAAAATAGTTGAGCTTTGCAAGCCATACATCTCATTTCCAGAAGAATGCACATTTCGCTCACTACCTACACTCTTAAATTCTTTCAACGAAAATTCTTGTACGAAGAATTCTGGGCAGCCGTAAATCAAAGCTAAATTTTCTTTGTAATTTAAAGAAAAATCTTGTTAACACAGAAATATTTTTTTTTAAATACAAAGGAAAGTTTTTAGAAAAATTTCCTGTATTACGATTTGCACAGAATTCTTTGCTTTATATACGAAAGAATTCTTTGTAGAAGATTTAGACTGTAGCGAGTGTTAAAATACTTTTTTCTCGCGCAGTTAGAAGGTTAGAAGTGCGACTCGCCCGCGAGGAAGGTAGCAATAATATCAGCACGGTAGGCTTTCCTCCAGAGTGTGGGATGCGGGATCGGCTGCACACGCGCGATGACATAACGGAGGCGTTCGCCTGATCCCGTGGGCCCGTGGGCCGGCCGGCCGGCCGGCCTGTGTCGGCGGCGCTCCTCTCGCCCTCCCGAGATAATGAAGAATGGGACCGAGACGGTGCGGCGTGCGACATGTTCCTAATTTATTTCCACCGCGGAAGTGGTGGGCGAGGCCGCGGGCCGCGGGCCCCGCGCCGCCGCGGAAGGGACGGAAAAAGTTTGATGGTGTCAGAGGGAGAGGGATAAAAAAAAAATGTTTGTGTGTTTTATTCCCTCAGATACCATGATTAACTTGTAACACGCGGCGCGGTAGTTTCTATGTGTATAATTCGTTTCTTTTTTCTGTTGTTGTTTTTGTTTCGACGTGGAACATCTTTCGAGCTTTGCCCCTGACAAACGTTCCTCCCCAAGAAGTTTTCTTTTCTTTTTTTCTGCCAATACGGTGAGATACTCGTCGAGGCCTGCGGCGGGCGGGCGCCAATGCCTCGCGCCTAGACTTGTTTCGCGCGGAAACACCTCTTGCAGATAATCCCGGCATTTTGTTGCATAAAACATAAGCCCAACATAATCTCGCTTCCTCTCGACTCAATTAGAGTTTGTGTGAGTTTGTGTCTTGGCCGACAACAACAACAACTTCCTGCGGTCCACGGGGGCGGGAGGCCCCGCAGCAGCCCGGCCCCGGCCAGGTGGCGGCCCGATAAGGGAAGCCGAGAGAGAGAGAGAGAGAGAGAGAGAGAGAGAGAGAGAGAGAGAGAGAGAGAGAGAGAGAGAGAGAGAGAGAGAGAGAGAGAGAGAGAGAGAGAGAGAGAGAGAGAGAGAGAGGAGAGAGAGGTGAAAGAGACGAATAGAGAGAGGGAGAGAGAGAGCGCGCTCTGGATGTATCGCGCTTGTCTTGCTGCTCATCGTGCACCTCTGGAGGCGCTTTTATTTATACCGCCAATGATAAACTGACGTTATTTCCAAAGTACATATGGGCTCTCTTTTGCGTCGACACATCGGCGCCCGAGAGGATTTACTACCCAAGCACCAAATGTATGTTTTGTCTGGTTTCGTTTCATAATACCCTGTAAAAATCTGTGTGTGAGTTTGCAATTACACCTAATGTGGAGCACAGCGGTGTGTGTGTGTGTGTGTGTGTGTGTGTGTGTGTGTGTAAACATAACCAGCAGTGCTCTCTGCCTTATATATAATGCATAGCAGTCTCACACTTCAGTTTACCGAGTACCGCTGGCGTGCGAGTGCGTGCAACTGGCAATGTCACCGTGATGATGTTTCGCACCGACACCGACCCCGCGCTGCTCCCTGCCTGCTGCTGGTTTGCCTCGCTCAGGACTTTGCCGTAATCGCGTCTTAATTTCTCAATTCCGGCGCCAACCCTTCCCTCTCCATAACGAGCGCCATTACGTCGGCGCTGGGTCAGGTGGTGTTAGTACCCGCTAGCGCCGCCCCGCCCCAACCCGCCCCGCCCCACCCCGCCACGCCCCGCCACGTTCCACCCCACCACGCAGGGTACAAGTCCAAGTTGGTCCTCCACTCAAAAAAATCAGTGTACCCGCCAAAACAAAATCAGAAAAAAAGGAAAATATCAGTAAAAATCAAGGAAAATCTCTCTCGAAAAAAAAAAAACAGAAATATCAGTAAAATCGGTGTGCGCTTGAATTTCTAATAAAGGACCTCTCGAGTGCAACCTCCTAGCAGGAGCTCGGGGCGCGGGGTTGGGCTGGGCGGGGACAGCGGGGCGAGCACCCAGCCAACCCACTCGGTATAGTTTATTCCCTTTGCACGTCTGAAATTCATCTTGGAGCATGGCAAGATAATTATGTAGGCGCTTTATCAGTAAATAAGGGATCCAGGGGCCGTCACAGGGGACGTGCTCTGCGTGCCGGCCCAGGGTGGTGGGGGCTCTAGCGAGTAGTAGGGGGTGGCGGCGCGGCGGCCTCTATTCCCCCTTCCTTTCCCTAATTTCCCCCATTTTTATCAGGTCTCGCTACTTTACCCTGAATCCCCATTACCCCCTTACCCTTCTCTCTCTCTCTCTTTCTCTCTCTCTCTTTCTCTCTCTCTCTCTCTTGCGCGCGCGTGTGGTGTTCTAATCTGCTACAAGGAGATAAGCAAACTCAGCACCCCGAAGCAGCCCCTCCCTGCCGGACTAAATTGAGGCTTCAATATTTGATGCCGAGATTTGTAGAAGTAAAGGCGTAAGGGTGGTCGAGTAGCCACCGGCCGCTGTACTACGCCGCGGAGATCTGCAGGGTCTGGCGACGGTCGTTCATCTCTGAACGCCTTTCGTACATTGAAAATAAAGTGCATCAGTCTGGAAATGGACTGTGGTGATAAAAATTAAAAGATGGTGAATCAAGGGGGAAAGAACTCAGAAATTATTGTACTCCCGCCCGTGATTCAGAAAAAAATCAGAAAAACTCATAAAAAAGTAGAAAAATTCTCAAAAATTCACAAAAATTTTGGAGAATTCCCCCATAATTCAGGTAACATTCAAGTTAATATTTACTAAAATTCTTCAAAAATTCACAAAAATTCGATGAAAATTAACAAAATTCACAAACTGTGAACGCCAAAACTCAGAGTTATTTCCCTCTCGTGTTGAATGCAGGGGTACGTTAAGGGTCACGGTCGTGATGCCCATTGATTTGTTGGCGGTGTGTGTGATAGCGTGGCCGTGGCCAACAGGTCCGGCCTTGGCTTGGGCCGGGCTGCTGCTGGGGCCACAACTAACCCATCGATCGGACAAGTCTGTCAGACCTGCGCGGGGCTGGGCGGGGCGGGGCGGGGCGCAGTCGACCCGGTCCCGCACCAGAGGAGTGAGTGCCTCTAATGGATTTCAGGAGGATTGCGTTAGTCCTGGCTCTTCCTGCTACTCCAGATGTTTCTTTCTCTCTCACGCGCGCAGACACACACACACACACACACACGCCGGTAGACCGCCAACCAGCAAATAATATAACGCTCGCTCTCGTGAGTTTGGATTTATTGAGTACTATTTTGGTCTTGGTGTATCGATGTTTTATCTTTCGTTTTTTTTCTTCTTCTTCGCGTGCGTGGTTTTTTTTTACCATCCCTATTCCTCCGCCCCGACCGCCCCGCCCCTCCGGCTGGCAATATTCCTACGGGTTCGCGTCTGATTCGGATCGGTGCGCGCGGGATAAGTAGGTTGGGTCGGTCTGTACGACTCTCGTAAGTTATAGAACGGGCGCACAATCCTTGTGCGTGCGTGCGTGCGTGTGTGCATGTGTGTTGTTTTTTTCGTACGTTTGTTCTCCCCGGAACTCTCTATTATTACTGTTCGTTCTCTTGCCATTGTGGCCGCCGCTTCTACCCTCGCGATCGTCACACACAATTCAAGGTGAGACGTGTGCATAAGTTGACGCTGTGGGTTTTCTCTGCTCCGCGCCGCCCCGTGCGGACCTCTGCTGGCAAGATAATAATTTTCTCCTCCGCCCTCATGTGCGTGTCTCTATAATTCTGACCGCAAATTCCTGCTCACTCGTATTTTTTTTTCCTTTCTGACTTTTGCTTTGCATTCGGTCCGAGTCGGCGACAAAACACACGCGAGCGGGCGTCTCTAATCATCACCTGGCCCGAATTGAAGCAGCCCGGGCGTATGGACCAATCGGAGGCGCGTAAAAGCCCGAGTGTGTTCGAGCGGGCGGGACAGGGGGAGAGAGAGAGAGAGAGAGAGAGAGAGAGAGAGAGAGAGAGAGAGAGAGAGAGAGAGAGAGAGAGAGAGAGAGAGAGAGAGAGAGAGAAGGCGGGAAGGGGGACATGGACAAGGAGAAAGAGAGGGAGTGGGGGAAGTTTGATGACAAACCCGGACACTCTTATTCAAACAATGGACCACGCAGCCATTGTTGCAGACTGTGTGCTAAAAGAAGTCGTGGCGTAGCGAGTGCTCCCCCCCCCCTCTCTCTCTCTCTCTCTCTTGTGACCCGATGAGCCGGCGCGCGCTGGGCGCGTACGTATACGCCTTCATTGCTTCGGACGGACAGTAAGTGCGGCGGGCCGGACCGACTCATCTCCCCGTGATGTGAAGGAATTCACTTTCTCCCACCCACCGCGCGCTCTCTGTCCCCTTCTTTTCAAACTCCCCGATGGGGGAATGGATTTATCAAAGCCGTTGATACGCAAGGAGGCGCGAGGTCACGGCTGCGCCAGGGCGTCGTAACGTGACGAAAATCGTTTAGGCCTCTATCACACTATTTCGTCGATATCTCATAAACGCCACGAGGTATCCCGACAAGCTATGGTTAATTAGAGAAGTAACATTTCACTTTCATTTTGTTACCTTATGATAAAGGGCGCCAGAATAACTTTCGTTTATCTGACATGCGAGAAAACGTTTTTCCTTTCCCACTAAAAATGTTTTTTTTTGTTTTTTTTTTTAATGGTACAACGATGCATTAGATCACTTTGGCAGAATTTTACTGTAATCTGAGCTAAGCTAGTAGCTTGTCAAGGTATCATGAGATATTGACAAAAAAGCGTTGAGAAGGCCTAAAACAATTTTCGTTACGTTACGACGCCCTGGGCTGCCCGCGAGACACGCAGCAGTGGCAATGCTGTGATCGGCAGAGAAGCCATTACGCGTAACGCTCTGGAAGGGTTCATTCTTCCGCTTTGCGCGCCCTCTCTGGACAACTGTTCCGAGAGAAATTCAGCGAGGGGGAGAGGGTCCTTGCACAGCGGGATGACCACCACCACCATGCAGTTGATCCCGTGAGAGGCCGCTGGGCTGGCCGGAGAGGGCCCCATACTATACCAGACGGGACGGCGGCGCCGGGTCCTTGAGGAGCTTTGTGTGAGGGTCTCCGAGCAGCGCCGCGGGCCAGACGGCGCGCGGGGGTCACGTGGGGGCGGCGGCGCGCCTCCGTCCTTGTCGCACTCATGGGGCCCAGCCGTCCCCAGCATAGGCCACCGCCATAGGTGCGACAAGGTACGAGGAGCGCTCTCTTCTGAATCAGTCTGCAGGCCGGCCGGACCCCTGCTGCTCCTCGCACTTTCTCCCCTCCTCGCGAGCGCCCCGGGCGCACCCTCCTCATCGCCGACCCCGCGCTGTGTCTGTCTGCTTGCGCCGCCGCCGCCGCCGCACTCGCAGTGGACACTTTTCTATTCTTTACATTTTACAAGCAGAGGGCCGGCCACACCACGGCGGAAACTCTAGTGTGCCTTTATGCCATATGGTTGGTAGGTGTGTGACTGTGTAGTAGCACGCTAAAACCCAAGGGTGGAAACGGCTTTGAATTTTGGTTAATTGAATTTTTGTTGAATTCTTTTAAATTTAAGCTTGAATTTTCCACCCGATCTTTTGTGGATTTTCCTATAATTTTCTGATTTTTGTCTGAATTTCTCTGAACTTTTGTTAATTTTTCTGAATTTGAGTTAATTTTTCTGAATTTTTCCGAATTTTAAGGTGTGAGGTGTTGAAAAATTTTATAGTTGTTTCCCCCTCGCGCTATAACCAGTCAAGTGCGAATTCCCAAGGATATATTTTTTTTTTTGTTTTTTTGTTTTTAAACTGGAAAGGGCACCGCGAGGTGGTTTTGTTGCTCTGTGTGAGTGGTGGAAGCAGAGATAAATGAACTTTCTATCCGGCGGCGGCCTCGCGACTTGCATGGCGCACGGCTAGTCGCGTGGCGCCTGACTGTGACCAGCTGTCCGTGTTGTATAGCGGGCTAGCGAAAGACAGCCGGGTTGAGAGGGGGCGGGGGGAGGGGAGGAGGAAGCTGACTTGTGCCCCGCGGTGGTTGTGTGTGTGTGTGTGTGTGTGTGTGTGTGCGCGCGCGCGCGGAAGTGACACCATGCGGACCAGGACAGACTGCTGCGGGCTGCATGCAAGGCTCTGCCTGTGAGAGCCCGCCCCGCCACGCCCCGCCACGCCCCGCCACGCCCCGCCCCGCCCAGCTCGCGAGCTTTCTCCTCTGGAGTACGTACGAGCAGGCGAGCGGTCCGGAAAAGGTTTTTGGAGAGCAGTAGACGTATAGGACGATGGATGGATAGCGCGTTATCCGTCAAGGGCGTTCGAGGCGCGTCTCCGTGATGGCGCTCCTTATCGCTGATGATGGTGACCAACAGAGAGAGAGAGAGAAGGGCAGAGATGGAGAGGACGAGAGAGAGAGAGAGAGGTGAGTGGTCTGGATGGGGCCGTAAAACGTGCGTAAGGAGGACCACCGCACTGTAAAGGTATTGTGAGCGCCGCGGCGGTGGTGCTCTTGTCTCTCTCGCCCGATGCATTAGGCGCCAGACGGATGGATTACACGCGCGGGGAACGCGCGGAAAGAAAAAAGAACGGGGCAAAATCGGTGCGTGGGCAACTCCCTCTACTCCTATGGACCGGCCGGCGGGATGATAGCAGACGACAAGCGAACAGTGGTTAAATCGAAGGGAAAACAACTGTGAATTTTTGTGTACAAATTTTGTGAATTTAGTGAATTTTTGTTGAATTTTTAAGTAATTTTGCTTGAATTTGTCTCAAGTATAGTGATTTGTTTGGTGAATTTCCCTGAATTTTCGAGATAAGCTCAGTACCATGTTGCACGGTCGGTCAAAACGTTTTTCCTTATTTTTAATTTTTTTTTTTTTTTTTTTTTTTTTTTTTGTTTCGACCGATCGTAATTGTTTTGCTCGTTGTGTCGAACAATTCTAATAAAATTAATAAGCAAAATAATTAAAATAATTTCTCTTTTAAAACAAATTTTAATAATGCTCTGTTAGATACTGTCGTTGCTCAAATTAGTCGAAATTGGCGGGTCGCCAGGTGGAATGAGTGCTACGAGGTAGATTCATATTCAGCTACGTGACTTTATATTGCCTTTATAGAGGCTTCTCCGTGGCAGAACGAGTAAGTTTTGAGTGCGCACTGCCGCTGGATGCTTCTTCGCTGCCATGGTTCCATCCTGCAAGTGTTGGCTACATGGGTGATCTAAGAGCCGCCACCCCACAGCTACCGTGCTGTGTTTGTGTGTGTTCAGTTGTGGGGGCGCGTTCTCGCGGCCGCGAGCCAGGCGCCTGCGGCGTGGTGGGTAGGCAGCCGAGCACTACACGCGCGCGCAACAGATCGGCCTACCCAGCCAGGCAGTCCCACGCCTGAAAAGACACCTAAGACACCTCACCTTCCTAACCCAACAGAATCTAATCGGTGTCGGAGGGGATTTATACCGACTACCCCCATCCCCCGTGTGCTATTCCCCTGGGACATCTGTACCCCCCGGTACAAATATCCTCGGACATCTGTAAACACTCAACCCCGGAACTATAAATATCTCATTGGATTCATACCCCCGGTATTAATCGACCTGGGGATTAATACCCCCTATACTGCCGGTGGTGGTTACCAAATCCCTAGGGGAAGATGAGGTTCACAGGGGGTATAAATCCACTGGTCGATTAGTACCCCCCGTACTAATCCCCTTGTGATGTTGTACTCCCACTCAGCACGAGGGGGAAAGCAGTCCCGAAAATGGTGTACGAGTGATTACGCGATTACGCCCGTTATTACGCATGTTTACTCCTTAATTTCTGTTATTTTGGTTATTTTACTCTGTAACATACGTAATAAGGTTATTACAATTGATATTTTATCGATAATAACCCGTAATAATAGGTTATTACGCCTAGATTACAAGTAATTACGCATTGATTACGGGCCAGGGTGCACGAGTGATTACGCGAGTGCTTTCCCCCTCGACTCAGCACTTGGCTTGACTTGAGAGAACCAGGGGGTAGTAGTTGATTAATACCGTGGAGGTCCGGTAGGGGGGGATAGATGTCCCAGGGGATTTGTACAGGGGGTAATGTGGTTATAAATTTCTCCTACACCGGCACGTTGCAAATTTGGCGAAAATTTACATGAGTTTGTCCAGGAGGAGGAGCAGGATTGTTTTGGCTGGTGCCGCTCGGCAGGACGGGGCGCGGCGCGGCGGGCAGATTAGGGAAATGGCCGCAAAGATATATTCGTTTAGAGATGATTAATGCTAGACAAGCAGTCGCAGCAGTGGCCACCGAGTCTCGCAGAGTGTTCACGGTACTCGCCACTGCGCCCAAGTGTGACCGGAGGGGGCGCCTGCCTGCCTGCCTGCCTGCCTGCCTGCCTGCCTGCCTGCCTGCCTGCCTGCCTCTGCCTGCCTGCCTGCCTGCCAGCCCGTCCGCCTGCCAGCCCGTCCGCCTGCCCGTCCGCCTGGGCTGGGGTCCGCCGCGCGGGTATCGGGTTCTGTCTCCACGAGTTATAGTGTGGCATTGTGACTCGTGTGTTATTTTGTGTCCTCTGCTTCATTTTGGCGCCTTCGCCGTTAGTCAAGCTCAGGACGAGGTGTATTGGGGAGATGGTTGCCCAAATCCTTCCCGAATAACGGACCCCTAAAAACACGCACCACACACAAACACGCATAGCGTCGGCTGTTTTTATATTTATACCGTTTTCGTACCCATTGTCCCGGCTTTGCCGCGTGATAAGTGTCTCTTCTCATCAGAGTATAGTATGGCGCCACTGTTGTGTGTGTGTGCGTGTGTGTGAGTGTCGCCCGCGTGGGGAAATTCGACATGGCCGGGCTTGTCACGTCGAGTGTCGATTTGCATGGAAATGACCGGAGCCAGCCCGGCGGAGTCGGGGCGGGTCGGGGCCGGGGTCGGGCGCACGCCGCTCGGCGCGCCCGCTCGGGGGGCGCGACCCGGGGCACGCCACGCCGCGCCACGCCACGCCACGCCACGCCACGCCAACGCCCCGCGCACCGTAGGGTCCTCAAAGTTACGACTTCCGCGGGGCCATTGTGTCCCCCGCGCCCGGCTCTGCTGTCTGTCGCGGCCGGGACGGGGGAGGCCGCGGGACCAGCAGTGGCGTCTGCGTCCAGCGCGAGCACCTCCGCGCCGAGGAGGGGTGTCACAGCGAGCGCCCCACCCCGAGTGGGCAACAACTCCGAATGTAGGTGAACGAATTTTCTGAATTTTCTGAATTTTCTTGAATGTTCTTGAATTTTCATAAAAATACAGGACTTTTGCTAGAATTTTTAATGTATTTCTTTTCTAAATTTTCCCTGTATTTTTCTGAATTTGAGGTATACAAAAATTTCAGACTTGTTGCTCTCTCTCGGTCTCTCTCTCAGAGGCTCGCTCGATCGGACCCGCACCTGAGAGTGTGTTGCTTCATATCGCGATGTATCGCGGTAAATGGAGTGGGGCGGCCCACGACGACGATAGGTTTAACCACGTCCACGATACTTCTGCGGTAGTGAGGTGATATTCTACTTCCTCACCGCAGCAGTGGTGCGCAGCAGCCCCCACCGCTGTGTTGCTAGCCGTGCCTTGAGCGAGGGGGAGGGGGAATCACTTCGAAATATATGTATTGTACGCCCACCGTCCCCCATACAAAACATTAAAAACAACCATAAAAACAAAAACAAAAATTGAAGAAAAACGTACTGATAAATCCGAAAAATCCAGAAAAAATGAAGAAAATGAGTTTACGAAATGAAAAGCTCAGCCGTGAATGTCATATATCTCAGCCCCAACCTCGAGCTGCCAGCCAGGGCCATCTCCGCTCCTTCCAGTCCACCGGGTCGGACTCGTCGCGGTGGGCGCGAGTGTCGCGGTGGTGCGCGGAGGGGGGGGGGGAGGGGGGCCTCCGCCTGCCGTGCTGCTTGCTGCTGCTGTTTCGGGACTTCTCCGAAGGCTCTCCCCTGTCTGTCTCTCTTTTTACATACTAAGAGGAAATTGAATTCGTATTGTGTCTCTTGTGAAAACGACTTGGTGGTGGTGGTGGTGGTGGTGGCCGGGCCTGCTGGCATTATGTGACACCTCGCTCTTTCTCTCTCTCTCCCTCTCTCTCGTTCTCTTCCTTTCCCCTCCCCTTTCCCGTCCCTCTCTCCGAACAATACGGAGGAATCCTTCAATCTCAAGTTTACGGTCCTCTGCTCGCACGCGCGCGGCCCGGACCTCACTTCTGCACGCCACACCCGAAAGGCCATTATTCGTCGCATTTGATTTGTAATGCCTTACATGGCAACGTTAAAACGGAACCCCCCGGGCCCGGGCGCGCTATTTGTGGCGGCCGACCTCGACCTCGCGACGGGGCCGCCTTCAAGTAGTCCAGCAGCCAGCTCCTGTCCCTGCGCCTTTCCGTAAAGTCTGATTTGCGGGGCAGTAAGGTACTGGACGTAGAGGTATGCGACCGGGAGGTCAGTCAGTCCCATTTGGGCCTGTCCAAACCACCACCGCAAACTGCAAGGAAAATACGAGCGTCCGGATTTCGGCCTTCTTGCGGCCGAGTGAAATTTTCCGCACAGCTGTAGAGAAGCGAATGGCCGTTTGTCCGCTTTTGAATATGGAAATAGAAGAGTTCCCACCACAAGTCAGGAAAATTTGGATTTGTTTGGGAAGTCATGGAAAAAGAATAAGAATGTAAGAACCGTAGACAGTGAGGGAAAGGAGGGGATATTGAAGGAGCTGTCATAGAAAAATTCACGAGGGGGAAACAACTTTCAGAAAAATTAAGAGAAATTTAGGAGAAAATTCTGAAAAATTTACAAAAATCTAGAATCTATGTGAATTTCAGGCAAAAATTAAGAAAAATTAAATAAAAATTCCTGAAAATTCACAGACATTCTGAAAATTTATACACCATAAGTTTCCTCCTTGAAAAATTCAAGGGACATAGGGATTATTTATTTTTAATTACATAAAAATTAGATTGTGTGCGCCTGTGGAACACTTCATTTTCCTATGCGTGGACTTCCAGCGTCAATTATGTCGTCCGACTCGATGGCGGCGTCTCCCGGGGAGCGGTGCGGCGCTGCGACAGACTCTTTGGACGCGCGCGCCGCATGTGCGTCGGGTCCCGGTCGGGTCAGCAGGCAGCGTCTGTGTATCAGCGCCGGTCGAGAAAGTCCCCCCGCGAGGTTCCCATCACACAGCGGCTGCCCCCCGGGCCCCGGGTCCGGCCGCGCTCCGCACCGTGGCGATTGTTTGACGTGGGAAATAAGGCAGAGAGGACGACCGAGCTATCGAATTACGGGCCGCCGGAGAAAAAGAACTGCGCGACGTCGCCGGGCGGCTACCTTTATTGAAACTGACCTCAGGAGAGTTCACCGAGGTGCTGTACTCTCGCGGGATTTGATTTTTGTTTTTTACGTTGACTATCTTTTCCATTCAAAGTTCTTTAACTTGCGGAACGGCGAAAGACGCGTTTTGTGTTGTTGCGTCTCGGCGGTGATTTTTTTTTTTTTTTTTTTTTTTTTTTCGGCTAATCTCTTCAATGATGTTTATTCATGGTCCAGGGAGCAGAGTAGCGTTGCGCGGAGAAGCTGCTGACCGACCAAGCGTATCACTCCCCGCAGGAGAGAGAGAGATATCAAGTTTGGGGTTACCACTACTGTGCTGGATGCTGGATTACTGTGATAGTGTTCTCCCCGCCCCGCCGCACCGTCTGCCGCTGCTCTGTGATTTCTCTCAATTTTAAAGCAAGTGGAGTATAGAGTACAGAGCACCGGGCGCGCTTTTAGATGGTGTAAACGCCATCGCGCGACTTCCGCATGCGGGCGGCACAGGACAATCACAGCAGCCCCTCCCCTTACCCTGCAGCATGCGTCATGAGCGAGGAGGGGGAGGGGTCAGTCACACAAAATGTGTACCCCCTTTAAAAAAAAAAAAACTTGATTTCCTTGATTTTTTTCTTTGATTTTTGTAAAGGAAAATTTGTCACTTTTTGAAAACTTTTGATCTTTTCCCTTCTGACGGTTTTAATTTTTTTTTTCGATTTTTTTATTTTACTTTTTCTCAATTTTTCCGTATCTTCTAGATTTTATCTTAATTTTTGTATTTTTTCATCTTCTGATTTTATAAATGTTTTTTTGGGGAGGCGCATTGATTTTTCAAAGAGACCCCCTGCCCCTCCCCGCTCGGTCATGAGGAACATGAAGGCGCGTAACTCGCATTCGAAGCTGGCGGCGTATTGTTATTAAGTCGTAACTCGATCCCCGGGCGATGCGGCGCGGCCGTGATGCTGCTGATGCATTTAAAAAGCGCTCGGCCGACTTCTTTCTCCCTTCCTCCCCACGCTGCCCTGCGCCTGTGTCACCGTCCATCACCTGCGAAAATGTTTTGCACGACGCTAACTTGTTTGCAGAGCTCGGCAGGTAATCGCAGAGAGAGAGAGAGAGAGAGAGAGAGAGAGAGAGAGAGAGAGAGAGAGAGAGAGAGAGAGAGAGAGAGAGAGAGAGACAGAGAGAGAGAGAAGGCGATGGCGCTGCGACCACCATTATCACTGAACATACGGGTGAGGCCGTGGCGGGGCGGGGCGGGGCGGGGTCGTGATGAAGCCCCGGAGATTAAGAAGGAGGGACACAAAAAGGGGGGAGATTGCTCGCTGCGCCCCCTTGCATAGCATATTTATTCGAGTCATAAGTCAGATCTTGTCATTGCCGCGCGTCCGTCTAATGACCAGTCTTATCTGTCGGTGGTCATCTGGCGGTATTAAAGGTCTAATTGGATCATACTTTTGCGGTCGGCCGCCCCGCGTGGCTCTCTATATCGCGCGCCGATTGGTTTGATAGCGCTTCAATTTCTCATAGTGGCTGCGGTTCGAGAATGACAGGCTAACTAATACTTTGGCGCGCGCGCGCTCGCACGCTCGCAGTGAGTCACTCGCGTCTGGCGGCGGGCTGTGCCTTACATAGGCCTGTGCCTGATGCTGCGATAATTATTATATTTTTAGAAGAGAAACTTTTAAATAAATTGTTGTTGCGGGGGTGCACGGGCCCCTCGCGTCTCCTGCTGGGTGGCCCGACGTAGGCCTCACCGGAGACTGGGCGATGAGGCATTGCCTTGATTTTAGTCGGCCACCTGTAACAGACATGAGGTGCGATCCCTGCTGTGTAAGAACCGGCCCCGACCAGGGTCAAGTTACGATCAGCGTGCGAGAGAGAGAGAGAGAGAGAGAGAGAGAGAGGGGGTTGTCCTGCTGCTGGTTCTGTGTCAAATGGAGCGTGCGAAGGGCTTCATACCGCCCTACATACATTGTCTGGCATCATTTCCCCCGTGGAATTTACCGAACATTAGCTGGCTGCTTTCGACGACGGCATATTCATTTATGGATACTATCGCTTTGCCCCTCGTTCCGAAAATTGATATCCCGCACTTATTTATTTTGTCTTTGTTGCTCCACATGAGCGTCATATGGTTCGGGGGTTGTAGATGCAGTCCATGTAGCCTTGCCTCCCGTTCCTCTCCTTGCACTGTAGAAAAAAAAAAAACTTCAGCAAATCGCAAATTTTAATGCCAGCCTCCACTGCAGTTTATGTTACAGGATTTACTGTACTTCCTGACAAGATTTGCTGTACTTTCCGAGGCACTGTACAGCGTTCACCGTACACTGTCTCTAGAAGTTACAGCGAATCCTGTTAGAATGTACTGTAAATCCAGTAAAATAAAGTACGGTAAAGGCTTTTATCAGAATTAACTGGATTTGCTGTAGTTTTTTCTTACAAAGTGTTTTCGTGGGGCTCTTCCCTCCTCTGGATGCGCTCGCCCCAACGGGAAAACAATTCTGAATTTTGGTGTGTAAAGTTTTTGGACTTTTTAAATTATGAATTTTTCTGAATTTCTTCCTGGCATTTACCTAAATTTTTGTGAATCTTGTGAATGTTCCTGAACTTTTCTAAATTTTCTCGAAAGTTTTCTGAATTTTCCTGAATTTTCCTGTATTCCGAGGTGTACAAAAATTTCAGAGCTGTTTCCCCCTCGGCTCGCCCGGCGCTCCCCTGCTGCGTCGCCTAGGTCAAGTCATCGGGTGACCTCCCTTCCAGCGGACGGACGTAATATGATGTGGAAGAAATGGAGAGGATGACCTCAGCAGCAGCAAGCATCCCTCTAGGACGCCCCCACCCCACCCCACCCCACCCCACCCCACCCCACCCCCTGTCCCAGTCCCTTACGCTCTCGCCTCTGCCCATCGAATCGGACAACGGGCCCTGCTCGCGCCCCGCGCCGAGGTTAGTTTACTCCGGTGACGTGTGCAGGCCAGGCCGGGCGCGCGCCCGGACAACAACAAAAACAAGGCCGTCATCGCGCTGGAGATCACCAAGTGCCTGAAGGGGGAGACAACTCTGAGAATTTTGTACACGTCGTAATTCAGAAAAATGAAGAAGAAGAAAATCTTGAAAATTCACTAAATCTTATATCAAAATATTTAAGCTGAAATTGCATAACAATTCAAGAATATTTCACGAGGGGGCCGCCACTTCGATTTAGGATGTCCTCAGGATTACGTAATAACGGGGATTGCTCATGAATTTTGTGGGATTGCGCATGAATTTCCGGAGCCAAAAGCATCAAATGTGAACATTTAGCTGGAGTTAAGTGATAATTCTTCGAAATTTTGGGAAATTTCTCACGGATTACCCTGGGATTGCACTTACATCTACTCAGGATTACGGTGGCGGTAGCCCCCCGATATTTCACTAATGTTCATGAAAATCCACAAAAAAGCACAAATTCTTCACAACAAAATTCAGAGTTGTTTCCCCCTCGCCTGAATGCCACACACCTACAGATCAGTGCATTCCATTCGTCATTTATTTATCATTTTTCTTCACATGTGTAAGATTCCTGAAAAGATTCACATCTTGACCGGGAATGACACTGCGGAGCACAAGTGCGTCGTCGTCTTCACCGTGATGGTGGACGCGGAGGATGCGTCGCCGAGTTTACTCCGTTATTGCGCTTGCATGCGGGCGGATAGAGAAGTTACGCAGAGAGAAAGAGATGGAGGATAGAGAAAGAGACACCGCGGCGCGGGATTGAGTGGCCTGCACCTCCGCCGCCTCATTGCAGGACGGATCGGTCTTGCGAAACGAGTCTATCCGTCTGTCGCGCAGGGCAGGCCGGGTCGGATAGAAGTGATAGAAACGCTCCACCCGCCCTCGTGGCGGTTTTTTGAAGGCTCAAGTTATAGCCGCCGCACCGCGAGACAAGCTAATTTTGTGTCCGCGACCGCGCGGTGGGCGCCGGGGAGAGAACATATAGGCGTCGCCGGCGAGGTGAGAAATGTCAGGGGTGAAAGGTGCGCGATCAGGTTCCCGCGCGCATAGCTCCTCGCGACATTCTAGAGAGGCTCCAAAAAGAGCGGCGAATTAATCTCAAAAGCCCCACAGTCGCGACGACGGGCAAAGAAGTGGGAAAAAAAAATCACGGCTAAAACGCTTCGAATTTGTTTATTCAGCGCTTTGTAGAGTAATTTAACCGATAGCGTTCGCCGCTGCTGGGCGTGCCTAGTTGTAGCCGCATAGTTGGGCCGAAAAGGTGGTGAGGAGGTAGGGGGGGGGGAGGGATTGTGGGTAGCAGTGACTTGCGCCCCGGGGACCCCCAAGGAGAGTTGCTTTTGTCCGAGACAATGGCCCCGACCGACTGCACCCGCACCACCGGGCCACGCCACGGCGCACAGAAATGTAACAAATTGATGCGACGAAGTGAAGCTGAAGGATCATTATTCATGGAGATAAGTATACTTCCCCCACCATCCCCTTCTCTTTTCTTAAGACGCGCGAGATTGGGCAGGAGAGGGGGGGGGGGGTGGCGGCGGCTGCGCAGGGGTGGTGTTGGTAATGATAAGATAATACAGGTGCGAAAAGTTAAAAAAATAAAGAAAAAAGATGAAGAAGCCAGAAATGAGGAGCAACGATGAACTTAGTTCTTGCTGGCTTTCTTCCACCCCCCTGGTATTTAGGTGTTGCCATGCATCCTAGTCTGGCCGGTGCAGCGGTAATACGCTGTCTGCGAGAGTCAGGTGGCGTGGCGTAGTGTCTCGCCGCCTCGCCCGAGTTATTGGTTTTGTATTTTCCCGCTCAAAGTCGCGGCGCCCCTGAGGTTTCATTACGGTCTAATTAACAAGGCGGCAGGCATTGCCCCCGCGAGACGCGATGGGAAAACTGCATGATGCGGCGGACTGGGCGGAGGGAATTCCATCTCTTCTCATCAGATCTGTGAACCAGCCTGCTTACCTGGGCGCCGCTCTTCGGTTTGTTTGACAGCGAGTAGCGCTATATCCCATCCCGCCACGCCCCGCCACGCCCCGCCACGCCCCACGTTTGTTGTGTACAGAGACAAAGGGGGGCAGGCTGCTTAGCACCCGCGCCATTGTCTGTCCAATCTCGCCGAATCTCGAGCCAGACAGGAGCTCATCTGTGATCACTGCTACTGGCCGACCGCGGGGGCGGGGCGTGGTGGGGCGGGGTAGGCCCCCCTCCTGTGATCCGAATGACAATTAGGCCGGACTAGAAACGGAGGTTACGGGGGCGGTCAGAGAAGAGATCAAATTTCCCGTAGCCCGTTAAGGATTTTTATAAGTTTCTCGTTACTTTAATTATTAGGCACAAAGTAGCCCCTTTTCCTTCTTTTTTCCTTCCTGGTTTTCTGTGGTTTGAAACTTGCACTTGAAATCCAGGTGTCCGCATTGTTTCACACCAGGAAGGCTGAGCAGCATTACCAAACTGGTCGCGCTCTGTCGCTCAACTATCTCACCTACTTCTGAATTATGCGTTTGGTAACACAGCTGAAGCGCGGGGCAGCGGGGACAGTCGCTGTATGCTGACCGCGCTACGCGCTGACCCGCTGTGGTCGCCAGCCAGCCGACTTATTCCGAAGAGCACTTTCCTCGCTCTGTTTTGCTCGCACTCATGCCGGCTTCGGGCTTCGTCGTAGGAGCGAGAGAGACAGAGCGAGGAGAGCAGCGCTCTTCGGAATAAGTCTGCTGCCCCCGGTGTCCCCAGCGCGTTGCTGCAGCGGGTCCCAAGTGCCCCCCCTCCCCCCCCCCGTCCTGTCCCCCTTGGCCCCGCTGGCCCGGCGCTGCTGCTGCTTGGCCCACGGGCCAAAGGGAGCTGGACAATGGCCTAGAGGTCCGAGCCCAACCGACCGGTTCCTCGATATGGCATCGGTCCAGGGCACGACCGACCAGGAGGGCAGCGCCACGCCACGTTCAACAAATCTCGCGGCCAAAGCGGATTGAACAGGACGGGCGTGACTGAACGCCTTGCGTCACTACCCTGTCATAATGGGGGAAGTTTTTTTGCTTTATGTAATGTGTGCATGCAAAAGTCTTCGACACGTCATGGTAGTTGAAATTCCTATTTCACACGGTTAACTAAGTCTGGGGCTAGACGTATCACGTGTGCTGTACACGTTTGAAACTGCGTCCGTCAAGGTCTCTTGCGGAGAAAGTTCATGATGGCGTATTTGTTTTTCCAAATCTGCTCGGACTCATGGACATCATTCTCACCATGTGCACTTCTTCAGAGTAGAAAGGCACTGTGCAAAAACCTCTCAGGTTTTTTTCTGTTCTTTCTTTTTCTGCTGAGGTAAATTTGGCTGGGTTGGGAAATAGAAAAGCCGGTAGAAATAATGTTAGGCCTGGCCGGAAAAACGACAGACGCCGTTTTTTTCTTCTTTTTTTTCTCTCTCTCTTTTTTAAATTATTTCAACTGTCCCTGATTGTCCAGCGTCACCGCGGCTCATGCTGCTGTTCAAACAGTGTCTATCCTGCGGCGGCGCGTAGTCTCCTCTCTCTCTCTCTCTCTCTCTCTCTGGGACTTTTTAGTCCTTTTTATGTGGACCCAATAAACCAAATTCAATTCAATTCAATTCTCTCTCTCTCTCTCTCTCTCTCTCTCTCTCTCTCTCTCTCTCTCTCTCTCTCTCTCTCTCTCTCTCTCTCCTTCCCTCCCCCCTCCTCCTCGCTCCCTTAGGCCCTCCAGCAGTGTGGTATCCCTTCGGCTGCCTCCTATGTCGATGCGCTCGCCGCCTCATCGAATGCGACTACAAAGTGGAGGCGCCGCCGCCCCGCTGTGCGTGTGTCGCAAGCAGCCCCTGCTGGGTGATTCCGAACGGCCTGCAGTAGTGTCCTCTCTCTCTCTCTCTCTCTCTCTCTCTCTTGCTCATGACGGCGGTGCCCCATGCGTGCGACAAGGACTGAGGGACGATAAACCACTGGCCCCGGTCCGGCTCGCATGGAGTCTGCGGTGGTGGTTGGGACGCACGCGTCAGATCCACCTTAGGTGACCTGTAATAGGGGCGCCTCAGCCGACTTTCTTCTGAACAGCGCTCTCCTCGCTCTGTCTCTCTCGCACCTATTCGTGGAAGCCCATGATTGCGAGAGAGACAGAGCGAGGAAAGCTCTGTTCGGAATAAGTCGGCATAGGGCTGTGGTGGGTCCCCAAGGGAGCACAGGCCTGCCGGCCTGCCAGCCTGCGGTCAGCGCCAAGCCGCGCCGCGCTCCGCCAGGAATGTGCGAATATTTTATCCGCGTCGCCTCGACGCCATCATGCGTCCCGGTACTAAATATGATATTTGATGCGGGCGGCAGGCGGGGGCCTGAGGGGAGGTTCCCGCCCCGCCCCGCCCCACCCCGCCACACCCCGCCCCGCCACACCCCGCCCCGCCACACCCCGCCCCGCTGCACCGCACTGCGCTCGGGCTGCCGCCGCCACCGCGCCGCTCGCCAAAGGCCTCCGATTTTCGCGATGATAATAATAATATGATGGGAGCGCCGTGCGTGCGGTCATGTGAGGTGCGTGGAGTAACCGGAGAGCTTGGCTGCCCAGGCTACGGTCCGAGGGGGAAACAACTCTGAATTTTAGTGCACAACATATGCGATATTATTTTTTTTGAATTTTTGACAATTTTTGTGAATTTTCGGGAATGTTTGTGACTTTTTATGGAATTTTTGTGAATTTTCGTTTGAATTTCACCCCTTTGTAGTGAATCTTTGTGATTTTTTTTCTGAATTTTCCCGAATTTGTCTGAATTTTTCTGAATTACGAGATGTACAAACATTTCAGAGATTTTTTTTTTAATTTTCTCGCTCCGGTCAGCTGGCTGGACGACATGACTGCCAGCAGAAAAGGCAACAACATCTTGCCGCGTGTGTGTGCCAAATACGGCCTTTATTAGGTACGGTGAGATTTTTCTAAGGGAGTATAAAAAAATTGATCTAGATTCCCTATCAGCGCTATGCGGCTTAAGCTGCTGCTGCTTGCTTGAGCCTTATTTTTTCTCTGTCGCCGCAAGACGTGTATGTTTCGTAATAATGATATTTTTCTTTCTCTCTTTTTTTTAATATATATTTTTTTAGTATGGAAGCTGCTGCTGTGCTGGGCAGCGGGCAGCCCGGGCGCGGTATGTGTGGGTTGTGTGTAGTTAAATCCACGCTGAACAATTAACTAGGCTCAGCCGCCAGCAGCATGGGTAGAATAATCAATTTTTCTCGCCCGAGAGCGCGCGATAGCGCTTCACACACTATCCCATTTTCTATTATTTCTATCGTATCACGATGATAGAGCACACGTTGCATCGAATCTGGGTCCAGTGGGCCCCGGCATGTTAAGTAGCTCCTGAAATTGCTGTCGGCCTCTCATTTCCTATCGTCGGGAAAATTTCGGTTTCAATCATAGTTCCGCGTGATGACAGCGGCGTCGGCGCGCGGAGGCGGTAGCACGCATACCAAGTGGAGGGAAAAATGTAAAATATCAATCTATTCGACTCAAAACCACGGTGGAGGAACATGGAACATTCATAACACTTAAACTACAAAAAAATATAGCTGAGCAGTAACGACGAAGTCGACCTACTCGGTGACAGCTGCAATTATTGCACCTCGCGACAACTTACATAGCTCATCGTGGTGAAAACAAAGTCTGATTTTTTGAGGGAAAAGGGAAAACGGGGAAAACTTTGAGGCACTCCATAACTTTGAGGAAAACCCCTTTAAATTTTTCGAAAGTCCCCACAAAAAGTAAGTAAATTTCTCTCATTTTTCGAAGGAATTTCCTTAGAATCTTAAGAGATTTCCTCAAAATCAGGAGTGCCTATTTTTTTTTATGGTGTCTGTTCTTTCTGTTTGTTTTTTGCATCACATGCACACGAGGCTGGCTCGTTGCTTTCAGTCCCCTGCTTGTGGCGCGTCATGCGGGTGTGAAAAGGAAGGATGCAGGCGCCGCCAGGAGGAGCTGGGAAGTGAGTGTGAAAAAGGTCGCACCGATAAAAGCAGCGTGGCAAGGCGCTTTAGATTTTGGCCCCTAGGGTGTGTGGTGCGTGGTGAGGATGCGGACAATTAATCCGACCGTCAGGCTGTCCCCCCTCGCCCCGCCCCGCCCCGCTGTAACGAGAAGGTAATAGCCCGGGTGGGGCGGGGCGGGGCTGGGCGGGGCGGGGCGGGGCGGGGCGGGGCGGGGCGGGGCGGGGCGTACGCGGCCGCAGCGTGGCGCTGCCTCGCGGCTCCCGGACCACGCGCCGAACCCTGTGTTTACCTCAGATTACTTTGGTTAATTTGCGCCATTTTCAGGCCGGCTGGGTGTTCCGTCCCGACAGCTAGTGGAGGAGGAGGAGGAGGAGGAGTGGGCCGACGTGCAACCGGAGCCACACACGCGCCTAACTTGGTCGAGGCCCTCGCCAAGTTGCGCGGGTGTTTCTGCCGCTCGTCTCCCTCTCTCTCTCACTCACACACACACACGCACGCCCCACTGCGCTGGTGGTGGTGGTGCTGCTCCAGCCAGCCACCGGGCTTTAGAGGAACGGACCCTCAAACTCAATAATAGCCACGTAGCGCCGCCGGAGAGTGCTTTCTAATAGCCCCTAAACGGAAGGGCATTTATTCTGTACGCCTTATTATACCACCGCACTACCCCACGCCGCGCCCCGCGTGACCGCGTGACTTTTAGTTTTCGAAAAACAACAAAACAAAAAAAAAAAAACATTAATAACAAATAAATGTGTGCGACACTTATCGTCGCGCGCGCGCGCGCGCGCGCGTGTCCTTTGTTTTAAGAGCCCGTTAAAATTATAGATATCTATACGAAGCTGAACATAAAAACCGGTAAAAAACGAGGGTTCGGGGTCCTTGGAAAAATCATTGTACGGCCCTCAAAAAAATATGCTAAAAAATACCCACAAGATCAAAATCAAATCAAGTAAAAGGATGCAGAAAAATCCGAATAATCGAGACAAGAACGAATTACAAACAAATAAAATAGGAAAAAATTTAGAAATGGGAGTAAAAGATCAAAATTTATCTTAAAGTGACACAAATTTTCCTCGAATAATCTTTTTCTTCCCTTTCCATTTCTTTTTTACACATTTTGCATGAGTGATCCCCGCCTTGTTAATTACTTTGGGCTTGCTTTTTCCACTGCCGCTGCGACCTCCCCGCCCGCCCCCTGCTCGCTCGTGCGCCAGTAGCGTCCCATGAGCAGCTCGGCCCGGCAGCAGGGTCGCGACACGCAAGTGTATGTCGGGTACACGTCGCAGAAGCAATCAGCGGCGGTATCTGAGTCCACAATGTGATGGATGGGTCTCTAATCAGCAGGCGCCACGCCCCGTAGAGTGGAGCCCCACCCCGACCCGCCACGCGCAAGGCCCTGCCGAACGATTCCGAAGATCGCTCTCATCTCTCCGTCCTTGTTGCACCTACAGCAGTGCCCTATGCTGGCCATGGTAGTTCTCCGTGAGTGCGAAGAGGACAGAGGTATGAAAGCGATCTTCGGAATCGCTCGGCTGGTGTTCTGCTGCTGATGAGGTCCCCTTCCTTCTCCTCCCTGCTGCTCTCCTCTCTCTCGAAATGTTTCGGCTGAAGTCGACGTCAGTCCGTCCGTCCGTCGGTGGTGATGCCATTCGATATTGGATTGTCGGTCGCCTCATTTCACACGAGAGATCGATTACCTTTTGTTAAATGCGCGCGCCCGCGTTGTTTTCTCTCTTTCCCCGCGGCCCGGCGGCCCGGTCACGCGCGTGGGTTCGTAATGAGACCGGGCTGCCGTTCGATTCAGAAAGAGCGCCTGTCCTTGTCACACGCGTGGGTCTCGGCTACCGGGAGTGAGTGAGAGGGCACCACTGCACGGTCTTCTGAATCTGGGGTCTGCTCTGCTGGGGCGGGCGGTGGCGTCGAGTCGCGACCTCCTGCTCAGCCGGACTACATGCCTACCTCCTCCTCCGCTAATGCGCCATAGAAAATCATTAGCTCCGAACGGCTGTGCGAGCGCGAGTCTTAAATAAATTTCGCAAATCCGACGCGGTATGGCCGAGTGACTAATGGCGCTAACCCGCCCGCTCCGCGCCCCGTATTGACCTCCCTGCTGCGACCCTGCTCGCCCCGCCCTTTCTTTAAATCCTTCTCAAACAGCGCAGCAGTAGAACCTAGTCTCTCGCGTCAGGCGTGGTGCGTGCGGACCAAGGAAGGCAGGCAAGGGCCTCGGCCTCGACAGCAGCAGCATAGCATTGTAGCTCTTGTGCGTCGTATTTCACTCACTATAAATTAGTACGCACAGTAGTGACGGGCCGAGCTGTCCGCCCTCTCTCTCTCTCTCTCTCTCTCTCTCTCTCTCTCTCTCTCTC
The DNA here is from genome assembly GCA_029379305.1 of Frankliniella fusca. NCBI lineage: Eukaryota > Metazoa > Arthropoda > Insecta > Thysanoptera > Thripidae > Frankliniella > Frankliniella fusca. The sequence goes on from JAHWGI010001411.1 coordinate 2,932,046, forward strand.
TCTCTCTCTCTCTCTCTCTCTCTCTCTCTCTCTCTCTCCAGCCTCCTTCAGCAGGCTGCTGCTGCCCTGGAGATGGGCCTGCTGGCAGCGTGCTTCAGCGGCCCGGGCCGAGAAAGGGCCGCCGGGTCAGGGCCAAGGTTTTCTGTGTATGGCGACGGCAAGCATCGAGGGGTGGGGGCGGGCGGGGGGGAGAGATCACTTACAGCTAACGTACAATGTTTTTGACTTCTGATTTATTTACTTATTTATTTTTGATAAAATTCGATCTCTTTTCCTCCTACTTCTGCCTTCCTTCAATTTTATTTTCAGTTTATTGTCCATTTTTTCTCGATTTTCTTTTGTGACTATGTATCTTTTTTCTTGATTTTACTTTTATAATTTTTTTTGATTTTGAAGACGGGAGGGGCGAGGGGCGGGCCCGGGCCTGGGCGTACGACATATGTTTGTTGAAGTAATAGTAATCCCCCCTCTCGCCCCCCCTCCCCCCTCCGCAAGCATGCATGCATGTGTCTGGCTACAGTCTGGGCATGGGCGTTAAATAGTCTCTCTGCCGCAGAGTGCATGCGACGGAGCTTCAATTTCCTGAGAGCTCTTTTCCTCACCAGTGAGCGGAAAAGTTTTGCACTCCGGTGCACTTGGTAATGGGAGTGAACGGCAATGTCGCTAACTTGTAGATGAGTGGAAAGTTTATTCACACACTTCGGAATGTGATAGCGCATGCCCTTTTACCCAGCGCACTCGTAGGTTTGGATTGGTTGGAATTGTACAGTTGGGCATTCCCTCACCTCTAAAAGTATATTTTTGGTGAAAATAAATTTAAAGGAAACCTGCAATGCGCTGCTCTCATATGCGTTAACTTCCAGTGGTGCATAATTTCCTGTGCTGAAAATATACTTTTCTCTCGCCTCGCACGCCGTGTGTTTCGTTTCGAGGCTCTCCTGCCTGGCGGTGGCGCGTACGGCGGCAGGAGGTAGAGGAGGTAGGGGAGCGAGCAGCGCGCCGCTGCCCCGGGCCCCGGGCCCCGCCGGGTCCCAAGTTTAATGCGCGCGGCGAGGCAGCGGTGGCGGCAGAGTTAGGAAACTATTCTTCTTCTTCCGAACACCAACAGCAGCGGCGGCGGCAGCGCCACCACCACACGAGTGACAAATGCTTCCGCGCGCGCGACACGTCTCCTGCGCAACGCAACACACAACACAACACGGGAGGAGCGTCGTCACGGAGGTGTTTGGGACACACTGCCGCACCGCGCCGCCGAGCCGTTCCGCCATCAATTTACGGTTCAACAGCACTTCGCTTTTAACCGCGCCTGGCTGGTGCTGCTGCTGGTGCTGGAGTGCCGCCGGCGTTCAACCGCAGCGCGCGCTCCTGAACCTTACCAGCAGCGGGCTGAAACGGCGGCGGCGGCCAAATCTCATAAATTTCTCGCGGTAATAAACTCGTGCGCTGTGAAAGTGCGCGTTTTTTTCCGAGACTTGTGTGAATGTTGTCGTATCGCTTAGGGCCGGCTGCTGGCGTGCGCGACAAAATCCCGTCCGAGAAACAAAAAAATAGCAGGTGTACTAATTTTTTAGATGAATAGGCGCAGCTAATTTTTAAGCTACGGTGCTAATTTTTAAGCTACGGTGCTAATTTTCTAGCTACCCTGCTGTTCATTTTTCCGTAGTGCCAATATATTACATCTAATTTCAGACGAGCAATTTTCATTTTTTTTTGTTGAGTTGAGCGTCGAGCCTTCCTCCTTATAATGGTTCAACGGATGAGGAGACAGATGCACTAGTAGTCCCTGTTACCTTGAAGGTGCTCCCGGTCTGCTGCTAGCACTTTCGTAATACGTCCTCTGATCGCGTAGCATGCCGCCGTGGACCTCCCTCGTGCAGACTAAGCGGGGCAAGGAAGACAAGAAAGATGCCCGTAATTGGCAATATTTCTCATCGCAATAACGAACCGCAGTCTCAAAATGAAACGGGAGCCTTTCGGAGGCAGCAGCAGCGTAATGCGATGAAGTTGGGCATTTTGCTGGAAAAACAAACGTTTTTGGCCCCGCGGTGATGTATAGGCCATTCCCTAACGAGTTATGACGGCAGCTAGTTATTGTAATCTGCCTATGCGGCCCTGTCGGCCGGGGCCGGGGGGCCCCATCGCTGGCCTGGCTTGGCTGGCACGCTGCTGGGCGCCTCCCGCCCGCATTTTATCTCTCTCTCGGCCGAGGAAGAATATTTTTTGGCGAACGTCAGATTTCACGGCCAAGATAGGGCCGCCGGGAGAAAGAGGCATTCGAGCCGAGACAGTGCAATTTTTCACGTTACTGACCTAACGCTGTCTCGCGCGGAGTTCGCTGTTTTACCACACGCGCGCGGCGGGGCGGGGCGGGGCGGGGCGGGGCGGGGTGGGGTGGGGCGGGGTGGGTTGCGGTGGTAGTGTGGGTGGCTGGCTGGCTGTGGGTGCGCCACTTGGCCCAGCCCGGACACGGAGGCAGCTCGAGCGAGCTGGGCGGGAACTTCAAAGCGGGAAAGGTCGTAGGATCAAGTTGACGTCTGCTAGACTTTGGTGGTGGTGCGAACTCGCGCTGCTGCGCCTTACACCAGGCCAGGGCGGCGGGAACACGGCGCTGCTGGCGTCAGTCGCACAGGAGAGAAGTACGTTAAACTTTGTGCGCAAGGTGTATGACTCTTGTGCAGCATATGCCTCTGGTCCTGGTGGCCGCGGGGCGGGGCGGGGCGGGACGGCCTAGAGCCGTATGCGGCCAGAGCTCTGCTCGAGGGGGAGACAATTCTGAAACGTTTGTACACCTCGTAATTCAGGAAAATTCAGGAAATTAAGAGAAATTCGCAAAAAATTCCAAAAAAAAAACTCCTGTTTTTTTTGCGTGAAGGCGTGGTGGTGGGTGCCATCTCCAGCTGCCAGGGGGCACTGACCTGCATGATCAGTCTGTGCTGTTAAGTGCCTGCGACGACGGTGGCGGTTCGAACTGTCGGCAGCTCACACACACACACACACACACACACACACACACACACACGCGCGCGCGCGCGCGCGCGCCCATAAGTGGAGTACGGAGCTCAGTGATTAGCAGCCGGGTAGTAGTGGAATGTGTTCTGATCAGAGAGAATGGCCGTAACGACAGACTTGTATCTGTTTTACGAGCCCCCGGGAGAGTGTGACCTCGGCCCTGCCCAGCCCCTGCCCAGCCCAGCGCAGCGCAGCCGGGGACTACACCAGGATGGATAGTGGCGGCGGGAGCAGCAGCAGCAACGCAGCCAGCAGCGGGACCAGCCCAGCCCAGCCCGACCGACCAACTCGTCTCCACGGGCGCCTCACAAATCACCCGGGATGACGAGGAGGCATTACTCTTATTATGATTCGCGGTCCAGTCGGGTCGCCCCGCCCCGCCCCGCCACCTCCTCTAGTGCCACCAGTACGGCCACTCCGACCTCTCCGCTACCGCTACCCGCCCCGCCCCGCCCCGCCCCGCCGATCGCGCGGGGCAAATCGTCCCGGGCGGTGATGAAGTAGATTCCGTACCGCACGGTTTGATATTATTAGTGGGTGACGTGGCCCTTCCCGAATCAATTTACGGCTCGGCGGAGGCGCCGCCGCCGCGAGTCAATAGTGTGCGAGTGGCGGGGCGGGGCGGGCGGGGCGCTCGCAGTGTGATGCCTCGTGCATGGCAGGCAGGACGACGCCCTCGGACGCCTTGTGTTAATTCAAGAAATATCAAGATGTATACCCTTATTTTTATGGATATTTTTAGGCTGAAAAGTGATTTTTTGTGTATTTTAAAGTGTCTCGTACTTGTCGCTTTTTTTTTTTTTATTTATTTTTTTTTTTGGAAAAATTTCGCGGCGCGCTTTTTTTTTTTTTTTTTTTTTTTTTAGTACTCTGGTAGGCTGGTTGACCGCCCGTGCGTGATTTAAAATCAGCTCAATCGCCGACGAAAAACGGAAACAAGTGGAACCCAAGCAATACTGGCCCTTTTCTAGCTCTTCCGCCTACCAACCAGATGAGCCCCTCCACTCACTGTGAAAAATATCCTCTTAAATTTATGACATTTTTTTGTAATTTTGATTTACAAAATATGTCGTAAATTTACGAGAGCCCATTCTTGCTCGTCGGTCAATTCCAAGTCGATAGGGAGTGCTCGTTAATTTACAATGTCAAATTGTAATTTTACGACTTTTATCATGGAAAATTTTCCCGTAACCCTTACGAGTATTTTTCACAGTGCTCCAGCCGCTCCAACCTTGGCTCCAACCGACCCTCCGTTCCGCAACTGACTTCTTCTTCTTCAAAGTTAAGAAACTCTTTACACAATTGATGGCGGTACACAGCATACCTAGAGGAGTCGATGTCTGGCACTGGCACGCCGTGTATGCTACTACCGCACCGCCGCGCTGGACCGCGCGAGTGGTGGGCGTGGCGCAGGCGGACCGGCACACAGTGAGTTATGACGGCACCGATAGTATCTGAACCTGCACTACCCGGCCCGGCCAGGCCCGGCCTGCAGGTACCAGAAGTGCACCAGAAGGGGCACATGACGGCGCGGTCCTCCGAGAAGTGTAGCAGCCGATAACATCCCCGGCCCGGCCCGGCGCGGACCGCAGTGGTAGTGGTGGGGGGACTCGTGACGTGCGCCGACTCCTGAGCCCCTGCAGCGTAGGCCGGCCCGTCACGCTCGTCTGCCGCCGGGCTGCCTACCTCCGCAGGGGCCATGCCCCGCACACACACACACACACACACACGCACACACACACACACACACACACGCGCGCGCGCGGTCTCTCTCTCTCTCTCTCTCTCTCTCTCTCTCTATCTCTCTCTCTCTCTCTCTCTCTCTCTCTCTCTCTCTCTTTCTCTTTCTCTCTCTCTCTCTCTCTCTCTCTCTCTCTCTCTCTCTCTCTTTCTCTTTCTCTCTTTCACACACACGCACACGTACACACATGTGGGGCGCGGTGCCCATGGTATTGAGTGAATTTGAATATAAGGTGAGTCGAGGCCGGGAGAGCAGCGCGCGCGGCGGGTGGAGTCTTTGTGCTGCTTCCCTCTTCCTGCTGGCAGCCCCCGTCGTGAAATCAATATTTTCTCTCCATTTTTCTCCTCCCCCGCATCCCCCTTCTCCCCCTCTGCTTATTCGTAGTCGTCCTCGTCGGTGGCGGTGGAGGAGGACTCGTCGTCGTGTTGTACGTGGTGGAATCTGTGCTTGATATACCCTTCGGCGAAGGGGCGAAGTATATAGAGAAAAAGGAAAACACGGCGCGACACTAGGGGAGCGAGATGGGGTGCCCAGTACATGTGCACGGGTGGACACTACTCACAGAGTTGAAATAATAATAATAATAATAATAATAATAATAATAATAATAATAATAATAATAATAATAATAATAATAATAATAATAATACTTTCCCATGCGTCTAAAAAATTTAGCTATATACGGACAGCTCACATTTTGAGCTTTACAAGTAACAAGTTAGCTGTGCCACAAAGTATTTTGCTAAAGAAAGAGCAAGGCGTTAAGCAGTACTGCTAAATTTTAGCCACAATAACTTCAAATGTGAGTTATCTATATACAGCTATTTATTTTCTCAGTATAGTCTCACACCATCAAATGCGAGAGGAAAACAACTCTCAAATAACTGCCAAGCTCGTAATTAAAAAAAAATCAGGAAAATTCAGGAAATAAACAGGGAAATTTACCAAAAAAATCACTTAAGTTTATGAAAAATTTGAGCAAAAGTTCACTTCAATTTGATAAAAATTCACAAAAAAAAATCACGAAAATTCACAAAAATTCACTCAATGTTTACACCAAAATTCACAGTTGTATCCCCCTCGTTTCAATGTGCAGCACGGCAACTAAGCCGACACGTACGACCGGAGCGTCACGACACACCTCCCCGCCGCAGTCGATGACGCTGGGGGCGCACCGTACCGCAGCAGTTTGCATCGGCGACGAGCCCCCAAAGAGCCGTAAATATGCCGCCGCAGGACTCAGGAGCCGCGCGGGCGACGCGCGAAATACAGATATATAATGGATTCGTCCAAAGTAAACATTTCCCAGATAACGAGGCGGGCGGGCGCCAATAGCAGCGGCAGCGCGCGCGCGGCGCTCGAGTGTGTCCGATAAATCACCCGCTGCTGCACCTAAAGCCACCCGCGCGCGCGCGCCCGCGCACTCCGCAGAAACTTCCGCGGGAGCCAGGGGGTCGCAATCCGTCTAATTTAGCCAAGAGGGCGGGGTTATTGGGGCTCTCAGGGTGATGACTTTCTGCGCGCGTGCGCGAGGCATGGCGCGGCCAGGTGAAGCAGCACTCGCGTGATTCCGAAAGATCGCTCTCGCGTGTTCATCCTTGTTGCACTCATGGGTACCTGCCATCCCCCACATACAGCATTGCCAGAGGTGCGACGAGGATGGAGGTACGCGTGCGCGATCCTCGGCATCAGCCGCGGCAGGGCAAAGGGTTGGTTGGCCCGGCCCGCAGGGCGAATGCGTATGCGAGCAGCAGTAGACATTTCGCGTCGTGTAGAGTAGAGGATCCGGGGGAATGTGTGTGTGGAGGAATAATACCCTCGAACCCGCGCGCCCCCCGGCAAGCGCAGCGTCCGACCCGGGCCCCGGCCCCGAGGGGAGGGGGGGATCGCTCTTACAAAATGTGCACTCTCAAAATCTTACAATGAACTTTGGCGGCGGGCGGCGAGGCGGGCAAGAGCTGTGGTAGTGTCAAAGGGGCGCGCCGAGGGGCCCACAACTCCGAAAAATTTTGTACACCTGATTTCCGGATTTCAAAGATTTCACATGATTTCAGGTGATTTCAACGAATTTCAAAGATTTCAAGTGAATTCACTGATTTCGCGAGATTTCACATGATTTCAAGTGATTTCCATTGATTTCACATAATTTCCATTGATTTCAGTTAAATGTCTACCGAATTCATATGATTTCCACTGATTTCGTGAGCAGATTTCCAACGAATTCAAGTATTTTTGGGACGACCTCAGAAAATACACGCACAGCTGATCCAAATTATTCTCTCAACTACATGATTGAATAGGATTTTTCCTAAATTATTGTGAATGATTTCGATTTATTCCAAATTATTGGAAATTAACTTGCAACTGCCCAAAATAATCACAATTATTTTAATTTTTTTTTTTTAAATTCAGAAGCAAATTTTGCTCTGCAATTGAAAGGGTGGCGTGAAAACATGGAAAATTTTTGCGGCAGTAAACCTCCCGAAGGAGGTTGCGGTTCCCGCCAGGCACAGGGCTTTTACCCCCTGTGGCAGCCAACTGCTTCGGTGTTCCATGGGAACCGGCGCTTTGCTGACTGCGATCCTATCGCGCAATTCGACAGATTTGATCCCCGTACCACCATTGGCCTACCCCTAGAGGTACGAGCGGTGTCAAGGGCGTTAGACTTCCTGATCCCAGTTTCAGAGGCCTTACCTCAGAGGGGTACGCGGGATTCGAACCCACAACCCCGAGTGCCGACACGTAGCCAGAACAGGAAGCGACCCAACGCCCAGAGCCACCGAGCCAACGGCGGTGAGACGTGTTTAACTTCTATTTGACCTGCCATCCAGCTGCGGCCAAAGGGAATGTCAAGCGCGAAAAACACTTTCCCGAGTGGGAGTCGAACTTCGGACCACTCAGTTCGGTGTTGCGCGCTCTACCAACTGAGCCACGACGCCACGATGACTGTACAGTGCGACGGGTTCGAGCCGTATTTGCCGCGTATCCTGCAGCCTCCAGCCAGGAGGACAGGGCAAATACAACTCGAACCCGTCGCACTGTACAGTCATCGTGGCGTCGTGGCTCAGTTGGTAGAGCGCGCAACACCGAACTGAGTGGTCCGAAGTTCGACTCCCACTATCGGGAAAGTGTTTTTCGCGCTTGACATTCCCTTTGGCCGCAGCTGGATGGCAGGTCAAATAGAAGTTAAACACATCTCACCAACGTTGGCTCGGTGGCTCTGGGCGTTGGGTCGCTTCCTGTTCTGGCTACGTGTCGGCACTCGGGGTTGTGGGTTCGAATCCCGCGTACCCCTCTGAGGTAAGGCCTCTGAAACTGGGATCAGGAAGTCTAACGCCCTTGACACCGCTCGTACCTCTAGGGGTAGGCCAATGGTGGTACGGGGATCAAATCTGTCGAATTGCGCGATAGGATCGCAGTCAGCAAAGCGCCGGTTCCCATGGAACACCGAAGCAGTTGGCTGCCACAGGGGGTAAAAGCCCTGTGCCTGGCGGGAACCGCAACCTCCTTCGGGAGGTTTACTGCCGCAAAAATTTTCCATGTTTTCACGCCACCCTTTCAATTGCAGAGCAAAATTTGCTTCTGAATTTAAAAAAAAAAAATTAAAATAATTGTGATTATTTTGGGCAGTTGCAAGTTAATTTCCAATAATTTGGAATAAATCGAAATCATTCACAATAATTTAGGAAAAATCCTATTTAATCATGTAATTGAGAGAATAATTTGGATCAGCTGTGCGTGTATTTTCTGGGGAATCCCCGTATTTTTTGCACGATTTTGAGAATTTCACTTCAACTGTGCCGTAACAAGAAGGTATTTTAAAGAATCTTAGTCGTCTAGCACTTTCACTATGTTTATTGCTCCAGTTAATAAATTAATATTCCCTCACAAACCAGATTTGTGGAAGTGGATTTGCGTAGGACTATTATTTATACCTCCAATGGCAAAAATTTAAACAAAAAGAAATTGTTTATACATTGAGTACTTTTATTGAAATGGCACTAAGCTTTAAGAATAAATAGGAATCTCAATCTGTTATGAAAGTATCTAAAAATCTTAAAATATCTCGAATTCGCCGAACAGCTGTTAGTGCACATCGCCCCCCTCCTCTCCCCACCGATTTGAGTGAGTTTCCCGAGACGCTTTTTAAATGTGATTTCATGTGAATTCAATGGGATTTCACGTGAATTCAAAGTGATTTCAACAGATTTCAAGTGATTTCAACGGAATTCGTGTGAATTCAAGAGATTTCAACTGATTTCACAGATTTCACTGATTTCAATGAAATTTCAATATGATTTCCAAAGATTTCGGTGGCCTTGTACACCTGAATTCCAGAGTTGTGGGCCCCTGGGGGCGCGCTCTTGCGGGGCGATCTGGAACTTCGGCAGATTTGTTCATTCCCTCCTACGTCATAGGAGTGTCGAGCTCGCCCACGACGCCATGGAGTTCATGTGACTGGTGCCGTCCATCGCGCCGTCCTGGTGCACGGGCGACGCTCCCCCGCACCATCGCGACACCGCCGCCGTCTGGTCTGCATAGAGATTCTGGTGCACGCCCTCCTAGCTCTGTCTCTTTCGCACCTATACGGCGTACCCCATGAGTGCGAGAGAGACAGCGAGGAGGCCCGGCCGAGTGCGCCCGAGTCCACATCGGCCTCCTTATCCGACGGGCCGTCGTCGACCTCGTTCGCACCAAGACCACCAAGACCCCTACGACCGTGTCCACGTCCACGACCCAGGAGTTCGATGTGGACTCGGACGCACTCGGCCGGGCCTCCGGGAGGCTCCGAGTGCCGTAGAGCGCGACAAGCGACGACGGCGTGCCCGCAGCAAAGCAAAGCAGGTTGTGATTCAGATGACCGCTCTTGCACCTCCGTCCTTGTCGCACCTATGGCAGTGCCCTATGTTGGGGATGGCAGGGCCCCATGAGTGCGACAAGGAAAGGCGCGAGGGAGCGATCATCAGAATCAGCAGAGCTATTCCGGTGTACACCGTTACACTTTTCTCGCTGTCTCTCTCGCACTGTTGAGGTAGGCCGTATAGGTGCGAGAGAGACCGAGCGAGGCGGGCGTGCATCAGAATCGCTATGCAGGCCAGACGGCGGTGTCGCGATGGTGCGGGGGAGCGTCGTTCGTGCACCGGGACGGCGCGATGGACGGCACCAGTCACATGAACTCCATGGCGTCGTGGGCGAGCTCGACACTCCTATGACGTAGGAGGGAATGACCAAATCTGCCGAAGTTCCAGATCAGTCCGCTAGAGCTCGCCCCTTTGACACTACCACAGCTCTTGCCCGCCTCGCCGCCCGCCGCCTCGTCCCTCGCCCTCGCTGGAATCAAAGCAGTCAGTGCAAAACAACGCTTGCAGTTATTGTAAATCTCGCAATGAGTTTTATGTGAATCAGTCCAGTGTCAGTTTGAAATATTCTCATTTACCATCTCTTTAACGTTGCTACTATCTCTGTCGAATATTGCACCGTGGAGCAATAAGTCCATCGATTTGAACTGCATCTAGTTGAGGTTAAGAGGTTATGTATGCAGAACTGCCTGTCCTGATGGAACTCTGCGTCCTTCTCATCACCTGGGTGCCTGGGTTGTTGTTGTCTAAGTGAGTGAAAGTTATAGCTGGCGCCTTGAATTGGAATCATTTTGCAAACACTTCATACGTTATCTATAATCTTTTGCCGTTTTCCAATCTAAGTTCTGTGCTGTCTTTCCCACAAATGTGTGAATGGTACTGGTTGGAGGGCTAGGCAGCTATCTGATTTATTTTCTTTTACTTTATAATTTCCATTCATACTAGATTTTTTAAAATGTATATCATTTGTTTCTTAATATATTCTGTGAGTTGAATACTGTTGTCCGCTATTGAACGTCTTTAATGTTTAATTATGTATGAAGTCTTCGCACTCTACATTCACAATCTATTGTATGCCCCTTTTAATCGTATGATATAGACAAGTCTCTCTACGAAGAAACTTCACCGTAATATAATAACATCACTGTTTGTTTTATGACAGCGCAAAATTCTTTGTACCCTACTGATCAAATCTTTCATAATACAATCAAAGTTCATCGTAGGATTTTATGAGTATAATGGTCTTTTCTGTTCCTTTTTTTATGTACAAATTTTTTCATTTGTTATTGCAGTTGATCGAGTGCGCGGTGGATGCGAGCTTGAGGAAGGAGGGCTCCGCGCTGCTGCTGCTGCGCTGGAGGCGAAATCATCACAGCAGTGAGTACCAATCAATGGGAGGGTATGCAAATACTAGAGTGAGTGTGTGTGTGCGTGTGCGTGTGTGAGTGAGTGAGTGAGGACCACCCATACGGAGCTGCTGGGCGGAACGCACTACTAGGTGTGTGTGCGTGTATGTGTGTGTGAGTGTGTGTGTGTGTGTGTGTGTGCATGTGTATGTGTGTCAAATTGTGATGAGGTAATCCCGGAATGTGCGCGCGGCGCGACCCTCCCTGGGTAATCACACCGTGAGGCGGGTCCGTAATGACGCGGTGGTAGGGCATACCGTGTGTACCGTACCGCACACACACACACACGCATGTTCACCTACACACACACACACACAGTGTCCAGCTCAGTGGGGCGCGGCCGAGGTTGAGGAATCCCTTTGGAAGCCGCGTCGGTCCGTAGCAAGGGGGGCGGTGAGTGTACGTGCGTGTCCGAGTGGGTGCGCTGCATATGGATGCCGTGCGCTGCTACCACCCTTTCTCTCTCTCCCTCTCTGTCCTCGTTTTTTCCCCCTTTGGGTGGGGATATAATTTTTGACAAATTCCCTTTGAACCAGGTTCACCGCGTTCCCCTGCTCTGACATAGACAAACACGTTTAGTGCGTTGCGTGTGTGTGTGTGTTGGAATGACCCCCCCTCCCCCTCCTCCCATGTCCACACTATACTCCTTGCTCAGCAAACGCTATCACCATAGCGGTAACAGTAAGCCAAGTTTGTGTGCGCATTTCAAGGTCGTACAATTGTAAAGGTGTTTCGCTCACTTAAACATTCAGGGTGTGAATATTTTCTTTCGATCTTTACACATTTGAGCAAGGGACGAGTGTGCGATGTTTTTCGCATTTCGTCGTCAGCCCGGTATCTTTTTGCCAGTCAAAATAATTATTTTTGTAAAACAAATTTTGATAATAACATGAAATATAAAATATGAATTTGCCGCAGTTTAACTTTTCTCTCCTGTGTTGGGCGTGTAAAGCATAGGACCCAGTCAGACCGCGGGGTGCGGCTAGCCGCGAGCCGCAGGGTCCTTGATGCAGCTTCCTGGACGGTGCGCGCGGTGCCGCAGGCGCGCGGCGCTGAGCGCCTGCATCCTCCCCCTCCTCGTCCTCCTCCTCCTCGTCCTCCTCCTCGTCCTCCTCTTCATCCTCCTCATCGTCCTCCTCCTCGTCCTCTTTGTCTTCCTCCTCGTCCTTCTCGTCCTCCTCCTTGTCCTCCTCCTCCTCCTCCTTGTCCTCCTCCTCCTCCTTGTCCTCCTCCTCCTCCTTGTCCTCCTCCTTGTCCTCCTCCTTGTCCTCCTCCTCGCCCTCCTCGTCCTCCTCCTTGTCCTCTTCCTCGTCCTTCTCCTCGTCCTCCTCCTTGTCCTCCTCCTCCTCCTTGTCCTCCTCCTCGCCCTGCTCGTCCTCCTCCTTGTCCTCTTCCTCGTCCTCCTCCTCCTCCTGGTCCTCCTCCTCGTCCTCCTCCTCGTCCCCCCCCCCCCCCCGTGGCCCCCTCACAGTCACCTTCCCCGCGGCGTGCCCGGCTTTATATGACGCGCCGTAATGGTAACAAATGACAGACGCCTCGGGCCGCCCGGGCGCGACGCGGTGCGCCTGCGTGACCAGGCCGGGCGCCCCCCGCGTGTAACTAACTCATTGAGGAATTAAAACGACATTTGGGCGCCGCGCACAGATTAAACCACACTTTGTTCTGAATTTACCTTCATATCCGAAACGCGCGTGTGCTGTTTGCTTCATCAGTCTCTCTCGGGAAAAGGACATTAGTTGCTTGTGTGTGTGGGTTAGTTACCCTCCCCTACCCCTCACCTCACCGCCCCGCGCTGTCCACATTGCGTGCGACCGAAATAACATTCTTCTCTCGTCCTCCCGCTGGACTGAAGTATCTTTTTTACACTCTCCACCGCGAGACTTTAGCCGGTAGTCTCTCTCCCTCTCTCTCTCTCTCTCACGCCCGGGCCGCGCTGCCGCTGCGCAGAGAGTGTATGGGCCGTTGCGCCGCTGACCAGCGCAGCGCCGAGCCGAGCCGGCGGGGGGGGGGAGGCCCGTTTCATCTAAACAAAGTTCGTCTAAAACGTCAACTTCCTCTAAAGTCAACTTCATCTAAAAACGTTGATGTCAGCTTCCTCTAAAAATATTTCATCTAAAAAATTTTCATCTAAAAGAGTTCTTATCCATTAAATACAGAAATGTCAAAGGGAGGTGACGTTTCGGAGCAAGAAGAGCACATTGCCGCTAAGTAGAGGCGGAGGCTTAGTCTTTTTCCGACACACGCGTTGCAGCCCTCGGTCTTGGTCACAGGTTTAGCACGGTTGACGGCCAGATAAGACGGCTTGGTTTTACAGGACGAGGAAAGGAGGCAGGCTGACTCGCGGAACATTCCAACCATAGGAAACCATGTCCCGCAACCACGCCAGGTGGGCCTGCCTACCCAGCAGGGCGCCCTATGGCCGGAGGCAGCCGCGAGCGTTCCTCTGTCTGTTAATCCGACTACCTCACCACCTTAACTCCAACTGACCTCAACACGCACCATGATGCCATCCTCCTCGCGGGAGGGCCAACGAGGCGGAAAGGCAGTCACTTGTCACACATTCCACCTCCCATTTCCAACTGTGCGAAGTAATCCGCGTGTTTGTAAGTGAGCATAAAGCGATATGAATAGGGTTTTTTTATAGGAAAGTTCATCTAAAGTCCTTTTGTTTCTCTGCACTCTGAGCGCTTTGAACCAGTATACCACTGCGTACCTATGTCTTCTGTGGCAATGAGAGTGAATGTGACAAATGTCACAGAGGCAACTGTGTAACATGTTTGTCACACATTTCACCTTCCCTATCTAACAGTGCGATGTTTTCTGCGTGTTTGTAAGTATGTATGAAACGATATGAATACAGTTTTAGAGGAAAGTTCCTCTAAATTCCCTTTCTTTCTCTGCTCTCTAATCGCACGGAGCCAGTACACTACTGCGTACCTATGTCTCCTGTGCCAATGAGAGTGTATGTGACAAATGTCACACAGGCAACTGTGTAACATGTTTGTCACACATTTCACCTCCTCTATCCGACAGTGCGATGTTTTCTGCGTGTTTGTAAGTGTGTGGAAAACTATATGAATAGGGGTTTTAGAGGAAAGTTCCTCTAAATTCCTGTTGTTTCTCTGCTCTCTAATCGCACGGAGCCAGTACACTACTGCGTACCTATGTCTCCTGCGGCAATGAGAGTGAATGTGACAAATGTGACACAGGCAACTGTGTAACATGTTTGTCACACATTTCACCTCCCCTATCCAACAGTGAGATGTTTTCTGCGTGTTTGTAATTGTGTTTAAAACGAGATGCATAGGGTTTTTAGAGGAAAGTTCCTCTAAATTTATTTTGTTTCTCTGCTCTCTTACCTTTTCACTCCTGTGTGTACCAATGGCTCCTTTGCCAATGAGTGTGCGTGACTAAAAGTCCGTCTGCACTGTTAAAAATTCCGTACCCCCATGCCCCAGACACTACGGTAAAACCGTTTTGTTTGGTGACCGGACGACCGTATCTGAAAAATTACGGTGTTTTCCGTGACCAATTCCGTGGTTTCAGTTTCTTGAAACTTCGAAAAAAGTTGAAATACATGCCCATGTGAAATACACGGTCATAGGTAGTACGGACGGACCGTACCCAATAAAAACGGTCCGGACCTGGTAAAAAATTAACGGAGGAAACCGTACTAATTACCGTGGAAATTTCTGACAGTGTGGGACTGGCAAACGTGTGGACATTTTTGTTTTTATGACGGAAATTCCGTTAAAAAATCACGGTGTATTATGTCTCAATGTGCATAAATCGTTTTGCGTACATATTTTTTCTTTATTATTTAGATTGGCTGCTATTGCATGGATATGTATGTATTTTCGTCATTTATTTGGAAATGAACATATTTTTTTATTGCTTTAACGTGAAACATGTTTATGCCATTAAAATTGTAAAAATAAAACAATTGGGACGTGCACAACATTACATACATTTTCTGCACATTACAACCCAAATTCATCTTTTTCACACCTCTTGCAATGACGTTCCCAACATGCACATGATCCATCTTCAGTGTTGATCCTCTTCACGTCTCTTGCAGTGACGTGCCCAACATGCACCATTTTCAGTGTTGATCCTCTTCACGTCTCTTGCAATGACGTACCCAACATGCACATGCAGCATCTTCAGTGTTGATCCTTTTCACGTCTCTTGCAGTGACGTGCCCAACATGCACCATTTTCAGTGTTGATCCTCTTCACGTCTCTTGCAATGACGTACCCAACATGCACATGCAGCATCTTCAGTGTTGATCCTCTTCACGTCTCTTGCAGTGACGTGCCCAACATGCACCTTCTTCAGTGTTGATTCTCTTCACAGCGCTTGCAATGACGTACCCAACATGCACCATCTTCAGTGTTGATCCTCTTCACGTCTCTTGCAGTGACGTAACGACCATCACTACTCTACACATGCATGACCAAACACAGCACATGCAGTTATATACTAGTGCGGAATCTACTAAAAAGAAGCAAATATACAATTATTCATTAAGTATGATAGGAAAATTATATTTATAAAAAAAAGAAAAAAAATGAGCAGCAAATGCAATCAGCATGTGATTGAATAAAAATTTACCTTATTGCCCCTTGCATATGTTAATAAAGTTTACAGTCAACCTGGCCCCAGGACATTTGTCATGGTCATAGTCACAGTTAATGAGAGTGATAAACAAATCTCGCTCTCCTGCTGCGCGCACGCCCAGCACATATAAATATAAACGGATAAGTACATAATCAAAACGATTCATGCTTCGAGACATAATACTCCGTGTGTGAATAACGGAATTTCCGTCATCAAAACAAAAATGTCCACACGTTTGCCAGTCCCAGACGGACTTTTAGTCACGCACACTCATTGGCAAAGGAGCCATTGGTACACACAGGAGTGAAAAGGTAAGAGAGCAGAGAAACAAAATAAATTTAGAGGAACTTTCCTCTAAAAACCCTATGCATCTCGTTTTAAACACAATTACAAACACGCAGAAAACATCTCACTGTTGGATAGGGGAGGTGAAATGTGTGACAAACATGTTACACAGTTGCCTGTGTCACATTTGTCACATTCACTCTCATTGCCGCAGGAGACATAGGTACGCAGTAGTGTACTGGCTCCGTGCGATTAGAGAGCAGAGAAACAACAGGAATTTAGAGGAACTTTCCTCTAAAACCCCTATTCATATAGTTTTCCACACAATTACAAACACGCAGAAAACATCGCACTGTTGGATAGGGAAGGTGAAATGTGTGACAAACAGGTTACACAGTTACAGTTGCTGGAGTGACATTTGTCACACTCACTCTCATTGCCACAGAAGACATAGGTGCGCAGAGGTGTACTGGCTCAAAGCGCTCAGAGAGCAGAGAAACAACAGGAATTTAGAGGAACTTTCCTCTAAAACTGTATTCATATCGTTTTATACATACTTACAAACAGGCAGAAAACATCGCACTGTTAGATAGAGAAGGTGAAATGTGTGACAAACATGTTACACAGTTGCCTGTGTGACATTTGTCACATTTACTCTCATTGCCACAGGAGACATAGGTACGCAGTAATGTACTGGCTCCGTGCGATTAGAGAGCAGAGAAAGAAAGGGAATTTAGAGGAACTTTCCTCTAAAAACCCTATGCATATCGGTGCATACACACCTACCAGCTCGCGGAAAACATAGCACAGTTGGACAGGGATGGTGAAATGTGTGACAAATATGTCACACAGTTGGCGAAGTGACATTTGTCACACACACACACACACACACACACACACATTCCCACAGGTGACATAGGTACGCAGTAGAGTACCGACTCGGAGTGCTCAGAGAGCAGAGAAACAAATGGAATTTAGAGGAATTTTGGTCTGAGGTAGTCGGAATAGCAGACAGAAGAAGACGCTCGCGGGTGCCCCCGGCCATATGTGACGCCCTGCCGGGTAGGCAGGCCCGTTTGGCGCGGTTGCACGACACGGTTGTCTATGGCCAGAATATTACTCGTGTCGGCCGCCGCATTACTGTCCACCCGGCTCCTTCCCTCGTCCCGTAAAACCAAGCTGACTGGTTTGGCCGTCAACCGTGCTAAATTCGTAGCCGAGACTGAACACTTAGCGGCTATGTGCTCCTCGTGCTCCGAAAACATCGCCTCCCTCTGACATTTCTGTGTTTAATGGATAAGAACCCTTTTCGATGAAAATTCTTTAGATGAAGTATTTTTAGAGGAAGCTGACATCAATGTTTTTAGATGAACTTGACTTTAGAGGAAGTTGACGTTTTAGATGAACTTTGTTTAGATGAAACAGTCCCACCTCGGCGGGGGATGGATGGCTGGAGCGTTTATAGTGGCGTTCGCACTTTCGTTATCGCTTGCGGGACTCGCGCACCACCCCGCCACGCCCCGCCACGCCCCGCCACGCCCCGACGCGGGAGATTGTGCGGCCGTTCGTAAGCGGCCGCGCCACGCAGGCCGCGCTCCACCCGCACAACTTCGCTTACTTTGTTGTGTATCGAGGAGTTGTGGCTACATGAATCACGGGAATTGTTCTATCTCTGTCTCTCTCCCTCTCTCCAGCACCGTCACAAGTCTGACTGTCTCTTTTCTCCTGCGTCCTCCCCGTCTCTGTCCCTCTCTATATTCTCTATTTCTGCCGCCTGTCTCTATCTCTCTTTGCATCCGTCCTTTTGGCCAGTCTTTACGCCGCCTTAATACTGCGGCGCTACCATATCGACCTGTCCTCCTCCTCCTTTCTTCGACGCACGGGCCTACCCGAAGCCTATTAATTTGAAAAGAGGTACGAAGGGGGGTGGAGGAATGAAATAATAATAATAATGAGAATCCAGAAGGCCGTGCGCTGCTGCAGTGTGTTCTCGATGAAGCCTAGGGCAACGAAACGCAGGCTGCCCCCCCTCCCCCCCCCCTTCCCCCGTACACCTGGCCACAGCAGCAGCAGCACAGGCCTTCATTTCCCCCCGCTCGCTACCTCGGTATCATCCTTTTTATATTTTGTTTTGTGTCTGTGGTCCTGTTGTTCCTATCACGCCTTTCTGAAAATTACCAAGACGCTAATGGTACAGCGCGCGCCGGGCGGGGGCCTGTGGCCGGTGCCGGGGCGACCACCACGGCCGGTACAGATCGACCGCCGGCAGCAGCGAGTTGCGGGGACCTTCCGGCAACCACGTCGATTCCGACCAACACGAGGGGGAAACAACTCTGAAAATTTTGTACTCCTCGTAATTCAGAATTCAGAAGAGTTAAGAAAAAATTCAGGAAAAAAAAATCAGAAAATTTCAGAGTATTTTTTTTAAGAATTGCGAAATTTTACAGAAATATCCTCCAATTTAGGTACAATTCAAACACAAATTCAATAACAATTAAAACAATTCAACGAAAGTTCTGAAGTGTTTTCCCCTCGATCTCAAAAACCGACCCCCCCCCCTCCCCCTCCAGCGCGAGTTGGCTCGCATCAGCAGCGCTTTTGGAAATGAAGCCGTTGACTTTTCTTATAAATCTCGGTTCAGACGGGCCCGCCCCGCGCGGCTCCTCTGCGCGCCGTACCACTATGAGGACAGAGTATAAAATCCGTCGCGTCGCTAAGCCTCCGGGTCCCGGGGGCGCGGGGCCTCGCGGGGCCGCGCGGGCCGGCCCGCTGCTGGCCGCCCGTTACGTCAGGGGCTCAGCAGCGATACGGTCTAGACGACGACGCCCGCCGCGCCACGTTCGGATTGCGCTATTGTCGACGAGGGTATCTGTTGCTCTCTCAGTCTCTCTATCTGCCTGTCCCTATCTCTCTCTCCCTCTCTCTCTCTAGTGTAAGTGCAGCGCGCGCATGCCTCGAGGCGGTTGCGCACATACTTCTGTCTCTAATTGTCGGCGAGGCGCGGCGGCGACCACCGCGGTGCGCTCCGCGACGCGCCGCGAGGTGTGGCGCCAGCGGCGCTGCGAGTGCCACTCGGACGCCGCGCCGCGCCGAGCATTTCGCTTCGGTTTGCGAAAGAGTTAATCACGTCTCTGGTTTTGTCTGTCATCGCCAGGGACTTACATGTGCCCCATTTATTATTATTATTATTATTATTATTATTATTATTATTATTATTATTATTATTATTATTATTATTATTATTATTGTTTTTTTTATAGTTGATAAAACCTTTGCCCAAACACGAAGTAAGCGGTTTACTTACTTGTTTGTGTTTTTAATTTTTTTTAAATCTCGGGGTGGGATTTTTTTTCCCTTTCCTCTCTCCAGAATTATGCGGGTGCAGTCTAGGGCTTCCACCTCGTCAGGGCGTACGCCGATCACGTCAGGAGGTCTGAGCGAGGCCTACGCAGGGGCCAAGAGAGACTACACACACACACACACACGCACACGTACACGCTCCAACTCACACACGCGCACCGAAGCGACATTCAAACATGTAATCTTAAATGCACCGCGTCACACAGGGATCGACTCCACCACCACCAGCACCAGCACCGACACCACACCGCATACATACCACACTGTGCCCGTATGTGTGTGTGTGTGTGTAAGTGGCCGTCTTGTAAATGTGTGTGAGTGTGTGTATGCGCCTCTCAAAACTTTCTCGCGTCACGTCATATATAACCCCGGCGGCGCACCCTCCGTTGTGTGTGTGTGTGTGCGCGCGCGGGCACACACATGACGTGCACTGCACGTAAGCGCGCGCGGCGATATTCACACCACAGCTCCGCCTGTACACACTGCTGCACCCCGACGCCGCCACCCATACCGGCGGGACGTCGTCGTGACGTCTACCTCCTCCTCTCCCTCCTCCTCTCCCTCCTTCTCTCCCTCCTCCTCTCCCCTCTGACTCCTCGCGCGCGCCACTCTCTGCCTTTCAACCCCCTAATCGCCCGGAGGGGCGCAGGGCGCATTGTTACGTCGTGCGGGATGCCTCCTCACGTCGTGTATAATGCAAAGTTTGCCAATCGGCCCATGAGAGAGAGAGAGAGAGAGAGAGAGAGAGAGAGAGAGAGAGAGAGAGAGAGAGAGAGAGAGAGAGAGAGAGAGAGAAGGGGAGAGAGGGAGGGATAGGTTACAGTGACGGGGTGGGTGCGGCGAGAGGGGTTACAGGGCACAACCCGAATATGTGATTGTGGGGCCCTCGCCCGACGCCCTCCTCGCCCCGCCTCGCCCCGCCCCTCGTACGATTAATCTATATGCACATGAGCCTGCGCCCCGCCCGCCCGGGGTGCAAAGGTCCCCGTCTGCGCGGGGCGCGGCGGAGCAGGCGATACAGTCATTGTTGTCTAAATACACACAGCCAACAGCAGAGCGGCGCCGCATGCAGGCCGCCTATGACGCGCCCGATTAAAATTCTGTGTTGGTGTGTCATTGTCCGGGTCACCATGGGATGCGCCCTCTCTCCCGGCCGCCGGGCCTGCCGTCGCGCCTCTCGCGCCTCCGTCCTTGTCGCACGCGTGGGGCCCGACGTCCCCAACCTGGGGCACCGCCATAGGTGCGACGAGGACGGAGGCACGTGGGGCGGCTGCCCGGGCCGAGCCCAGGTGAGGTGTGATTGACGGGACAGGGGGGGGGACCCGCGCGCTCGCTTTATGCGTCTACATTCGTCATGAGGATCACGTTGGATTCAGATTATTGATTGTATGTTTTTCTTTTTCCTGAGCTGGTAACCCCATAAGTGTCTGTATGTCCGCACGTGGGCGAATTTCCATTCGTACATGTCGAATTCCCGGAGAAGTTGTCAGATTTTCTTTTCCAGATGTGTGAGTTTCACGTATAGACCCTGAGGTCTGAGGTATGGTACATCAGGTTTCCTGCTAGTCTTAGCCCGAGTTAAGTCATGACTCGCGGATCAGGCCTTAGTACAAAATTCGGATCCATAATCTCCATTTTTTCACTTAGTGAAAAGGGCTACTGTATTCGAATAAATTATTCGAAAATAAAGTGGAGTGCAATCGCCGCGCAGCATCACGCTGCGAGAAATGGGGAATGGCCTGCTCGACCGCGTGTGGGCCTCTCCGTGAGTGCGAGAGAGTCAAGGAGTGAGGAGTGAGTGCGAGTGGGAGAGGAGCGGGCAAGTGAGCAGGGTGGAGAATGACGGCGGTACGGCGGCCCGCACACCTTTTCCCAATGAATCGAAGGTGCGGCCCGGTGTGTGTGAGTATGTGAGTGCGCGAGAGAGAGGGGGCAGGGAGGGGATACCGGGATCGGAATTGATGCCTCCCGATCCAGATTGTAGCCATTATCTCTGCCTTCTTCCCCCCGGTAGCTTGGCCACCTCCCAATTACAAAAGGGGGCGGGGCCCGCGCGGCAGCTCTGGACTAGGCGGGCGGGAAGGGGAGAGGCGGGTCCCAAGTCTTCTCCTCTCTAACGCTGCTGCTACCACCGCCCCGGTCTGTCTTCTGGTCACACACACACACTCACACATGTACCCACGTACACTCACACTCCGCTGGTCCAACCCCTTCGTTTCGGCTCATCACCTCACCTTTTCCGAACGTCCGTGACCACACATTCGGAAGGAGCCAGTGACCGCAGCAACGTATAGGTCTGGGGCGACCGAGGGCGAAATAACTACTCGAAAATTTTTGGACACCTTGGAATTGATAAAATTTTAGAAAAATTGTCTAAAGTTAACAGGTAAAAACAAAATTATTTAGGAAAATTCACCGATACTCACCAACAATGAGGAAAAATTGAAGCAAAAATGGCAAAAAAAAAATCAACAAAATCTTAAAGAAGTTAAATAAGGCTCCCAAACTTTCAACATCAAAATTCAAAGTTGTTTCCTCCTCGGGGGCGACGCTCGATTGTTATCGGCGTGGCGGGCGGGTATCGTGATGCAGAATATCCCCACCATTTGCCGAGGAGAAGGGTTTAGTTATTCATTTCAATTCTTTCCTTTGTAATATTTGCTGTCTGTTTATCAATAACGGTGTTGTTTGCCGAAGAGCCGAAAGTTTTTCCTTGGATAATCTCGCTTTAAACGGTTCGTGAATTTTATCAAGGGTAAAGCCGAGCGTTTTTAGAGGCTTTGTGCTGCGGAGTGATGATCCACTGGAGCCCCCCGGGGAGCGTGGAGCGCCCCGCCACGCCCCGCCCCGCCACACGAGTGCACAGCAGTTTCTCATTTCTCTTCTTGCCGTAGAAGTAGTATCCTTCCCCGTTTTTTGCCCCCGGTGTGGTCCGATAAGAAACGCGGGGAGAGAGCGTGGTGGAAGTGAGAGAGACCAGTGGGAGAGAGGACACAAGAAACGTGGAGGAACAACAGCGGTTTTACCATTTTCTCTCTCCTTCTCTCTCTGTTTCATTCAATCTCCTCTCGGATCGCAGCAGAGGGATGCACTCGCTTCGCTTAATCGATTACTCTCAGAGCGCGCGTCCTGATCCTCTGGGGGATTTACCAACAAGTCGCTTGTTTCGGCTTTATAGAGTACAGATACATTTATAGGGAAAGAAGAGAGGAAAACGAGGGAACGGGCGTGAAAAAGTTTTTGGGGGTTCTGAGCAGGCGGCCTTTGTTAGGAACTACTTGATTCGATCATATCTCCCATCGGCAGTGCCGTCCTGGGCGGGTGGGAGGTGTGTGTGTGTGTGTGTGTTGTGATGCGCCTCGTTAATCCGGCACTCTAAATTATGGAAAACGAAATAATAATTTGGTGGCAGGTAGAAGGCGATTGTTACGCCTTAGCCTATAACACAACTAGCCTATCGTCCAGGCCGCTCTCGCTTTTCCCCTCAAAGTACCCATGTTCGCGTATTTTACCGTTCCACCATTGCAACCCAATGGTGCGAATTTCACAAACTTGCACGCACGCGTGCAAAATCCCATCCGCACTCTTGATCAAGGAAAGGCGTGACTCTATTCTTGACCTTAGGCTACATACACTGTGAAAAATATCCTTGTAAATTTACGACATTTTTGATAATTTTGATTTACAAAATATGTCGTAAATTTACGACAGCCCATTCCTGCTCGTCGGTCTATTCCAAGTCGATAGAGATTGCTTGTAAATTTACAATTTCAAATTGTAATTTTACGACTTTTATAATGGAAAATTTTCCCGTAATCCTTACGAGTATTTTTCACAGTGATAGAGTCAAGTGCGTTTACATAACAGTGTAAGCTCATACACCTTCGTCCCAATGCTGGTGTATTGACCCCGTGTGGACTTTATTTTTCTTTCTAAATTGAGGAGTGCGTAAGAAACTCATCCGCGTTGCACTTTTCAGACGCGCTTGTTCAGTGCGCGGTCCCGCTGCTCGCGCTGCTGCAGCGGCATATTGGCGCAGCCCCGGGGGCGCAGCGCTCCACTATTTGATTCCATATACGCAGATGTCTGATTGCCTGCGCGATCGACTTGCGCTCGCAGAGGGGTATATATGGCTCCGTCGCTGCTGTGCGTGCGTGTGTGTGCCCCGGCATTATGATTCAAAAGCACGCGCAGTCTCCTGAAGGGTCCCGCTGCTGGGCGCCCCGCCACGCCTCGCCCCGCCCCCCGCCCCGCCACGCCCCACCCCGCCACGCCACGCCCCGCTCGGCGCCGCGCGCGCGCCCCGCGGCGGAAATTGTGTGTAGGCGACGGCGGGGCGAGCGCCCACGGCACCACAATGCGATGCGCCCCTTCGACACGGCCGCAACGTGAGACGGTATATGTCGCTCGAGATCTCTCTCTCTCTCTCGCTCGCTCGCTCTCGGGAGGAGAAAGAAAGCATGTCGCGCTCACTCGCTCTTCCGCGAGCAAGCTGCTGCCGCGTCTCTCTCACTCTGTGGGAAGCAGGCGTTTACGTCAAACACGTCGTTGTCAGTTCCGGGGGGGAGTGCGTAGTGCGTGCGGCGCGCCCGGGCCGGGAGCAGTGTGCGGGGCAGCCCCGCGCCACCCGCGGTGTAAGAGGGAGAGAGAGGGAATGCGCGGGAAAAAAAAAAACTGAAATGCCGATTCGCTATATCACTCCATTCGAGCAACGCAGCACCAACCGAGGGGTCCCTCACTCAAAAAAAAATCTGTGTACACCGTTAAAACAAAATCAGTAAAATATTGGAAAAAAACAACAAAAAACAACAGAACAAAATCGTCAAAAATTAAAGAAAATTCAGAAACAAAACAACAGAAATAGTCACTTAGAAAAATCAGTAAAAATCAAGGAAAATTACGAATACACAGAAAAATGAGAAAAATCGGTGTACGCTTGCAGTGCAGGACCCCTCGGTGCCAACGGGTGGGGTAAGACAGGGTGTCGTTGCCTGGAGTCAGATCTCACTTGTTCTCTTCGGAGCCGTTGAAGGCGCGGGGACCACCACCCCGCCCGCGCGCGCGCGCTAAGATTTTACGTCGGGCTTTCTGTTACCCCTTTCTCCCTCCGGCGGACCCCGCACCGCCGCCCCTCCCCGCACCGCCGCCCCTCCCCGCACCGCGCGCTCGCTCCCCGAGCAGCCTTTTAACAACGGCGTTATATGTGTGTCCTGGGCCCGCTGGCCCGCTGGGCTGGTCGCTGAGTGCCCGTTGTTTGGGGGGCTTACCAGGAAATGACGTATAAAAAGACGTTCCGTCGGGCTGAGCCCCCGGCCTGCTTACTCGCCGCGCCGCGCTCTGGACCGGCTGCACCGCCAGCAAAGGAAAATAATTTGTCGGATATTGCGGCCGGCCAAGTCTCAAAATCTACGTTTCCTCCAGTTTGGTCGGTCGGCGCGCGCGAGAGCGGGCGTTTTTAGTGTTTCCTTACGACGCCTCGTTCCAGGAGAGTGCGGCATTAAAACCGCTTGCTCAAACATCAACCCGACAACAAGTAGTGCTGCATTAATTCACGCCCAACTGCTCTATGGCCCCGCGTGGGATCGCGCCCGGCCGGACCCGCGCCGCGCCGCGCCTTCGAGGTAATGAAACGCCCTCAGCCGAAGCAGACGACTCGATTTGTTTATCTTTATCTTTCGATTAATCGGGTTATCATCGCCACCTGGGTGTGATGTAGCGTGGTGGTGTGTGTGTGTGTGTGTGTGTGTGTGTGTGTGTGTGTGTGAGCGCGCGCGCGCGCATGTGTGCGTGTGTGCCAAAGTGTGATTGTTGTACACTTGTAGGTGTGCGAGGATTCATTCGTACACTTGGCCACTAAAACGTGGTGAAAAATCCGAGTAAAATTTACGCACGTCTGAGTGGCCAAGTGTACGAATTAATCCAAGCACACCTACTAGTTACGACATTCACACACGTGGGCTTCCAGTGAAGGGTTACGGGAAAATTTTCCATGATAAATGTCGTAAAGTTACAACTTCCAGTAGTATTTTTACAATAATTTTTTTACACCATGTGTGGACTTAGGTTTCCTTGACGAGTAAGAATTTGTTTTTGTAAATTTACGACTGCGGTCGTCAATTTACAACTCCGTGTCGTTATCACAAATTACGGAAAAAAGTAGTAAATTGACGAATATTTTTTCACAGTGTGTGTGTGTGTGTGTGTGCGTGTGCGCGCGCGCGCGTCGTGCGCACAAAAAGTTGGGCTGGTTTAAATTAATCGCGGCTCAGATTTAAGAAGAGACCCTCTCTAAATATCCCATGGTACCTTATTGGGATCAATTTTAACCGGCATCGCTTAGTTGGGAGTGCGTCAGCAGGCGACAGGGTTGTGCGGTCGACGGCTTTTGCGATAGCGATGCTGAAGCGGGCCAGATGGCAGCTTTCCTGCGGGGGACTCCTCCTAGAGCCTCCTCGCCAAATGCATTTTCAGAACCACTTTGGCAATCGCGTTTGATCTCGACATACTACGGCGTTCGCGGCCGAGGAGGCAGGGAGGCTTGAGTCTTTTCCAAGTAAGGCCATCATCATGCCCGCAATAGTGCAGGTAGCTTATCTTATGGAGCTTTATTATTTCCCCGCGGAGCTGCCGTGTTTTAAGCCAGGGGAAACAATTCTAAAAGTTTTGCACACCTAGTAACTTTAAAAAAAAAGAAAAAAATCCGGAAAAAATTAGGAAAAATTCAGAAAAGTTTGAAAAAAAATTGGTCTAATTCAATTTTAACTCACAAAAATTCTATAAAAATTCCCCAAAATTCCCCAAAATTCACATAGTAGGTACACCAAAATTCAGAGTTGTTTCCCCTCTCGTTTTCCGTTGACATGGGAAGCAACCACTTGCTTTCGTAACTCGTCAGAAGCAGGCAGGCAGCCCGATACGCGGTGGGACGAGCTGGAAAAGTCTGCTGCTCTGGAATAAAGTGATGCTGACCGGGAGCCTGATCCAGCTAGCCGACTGATCCAGAACATCGCTCCCGTATCTCCGTCCTTGTCGCACCGATGGCGGTGCCCCATGTTGGGGGCGGCAGGGCCCCTCGAGAGCGACAAGGACGGCGGCACGAGAGCGCCACGTTCGGAATGAGACGGCAGACGGGCCGGGCTGCGGTGCCCCGCGGCACCCGCGCGTCAGCGGCGGTTAGAAACATTAGACTGATGGATCAGCCATGCAGGACGCCGCCCGGCCGCCGTGCCGAGGGACGGGACCCGACGGGACGGGCACTGACCCGCCCTGACTGACTGACCAGCCGCGCGCGGCCGCGCGCCGCCCCAAAGACCCCCCTCCTCCTGTCATGTGTGATGTACAGCGGCCGGGCAGGGCCGGGCCGGCCTCAGGCTCGGCGGGCATCTCAGGCTCGCGGACCATTTGTCTCTATTTCTCTTGCGGACACCTAGGCTGGCTGGCCTGTGCTGCCCCCCCCCTCCCCCCCCCCCTCACCCAAGGACCGCGCGCCCTGCACGGTTGATGGAATTTCATCTGCTGTTCGACATATGCCAAACCATGACTGGAACTATTTTTTGACGAGGGGCCCTATTAGCGCTGCACCAGCAGCGACGGCGCTTTATGACAGCTGCGCAGCGGGCGTCTTCCATTTTTTATCATACACTGCGGAAATGCAAGCACTTCACAAATATCGCTCATTTTAGGGTGAGTGATTTTTTGCAATAGTTGTACGAATGGCCATTGCGGTGCACTTCCAAGCCGCAGTATAGGCTATTGCCGGGGATTGATCATTCACTCAGTTTGTGAATAATTTGTCGGACACCTGCATGTGTGTAGAAATTCGCTTTCTTGCGGCTTATCGTTCCTTGTATTTTGAGTGTGCAAGGGAACGGATCTTTTAAAAAGAGTGACGGCCTTTTCTTGTTTTCTCCTCTCTATGAAACAACGGCGAAAAATATTCGTAGGTTTACGGAAAATTCCACAAAAAGCAGTCGTGAAAGTACAATTATAAATCGTAAAATTACGAGCACTTCCTATCGACTCGAAATTCAATTTCCGATCAAGAACGGATTGTCGTAAATTTACAACGTTTACCGTAAGTCGTAATGTACAATATACGCAAATCTACAAAGATTTTTCACAGTGGTGACAGAGAATGGAGAAATCGTGCGATCAGCTTTTCCTTTCCCTTTGCGCGCCATATCGGTCAATAGCAGTGTATTCCGGGTCGAGTCGCGGGGCCGACCGCAGCGCCACGCGACCACAGGGCGGAGCGGGGCGGGGCGGGGCGGGGCGGGGCGGGGCGGGGCGGGGCGGGGGAGAGTGCAGGTTAGGTGGCCCCTGCCCGGCCCCCGACCACACGCAGAGGACACGTGTGCGATCGCGCGCGCGATTCAAAAGGGCCAAAACCAATATAACGGTCCAGTGCGCACGACACGGTAGGTATAGGCTGCACCGCAAGTAAAGTGATGCGAAATTCCCCCAAGGCGGCGGGGGCGGTTGAATAATGAATTATGCGTGTTTTATTTTTGCCCAAGTGGAAAATTTTGTCTTAACAAATTTGTAAACAGTATACTTTTTCCTTTAAATGTGGCATGTATAGTGTACTTTTTTTATTATTAATTTTTACATATTTTGCACGTATCTTACATTATACTTGTTTTTAAATACATACATTCAAAACGCATGTTATTCTTTATACAATTGTACATGGCATTTATGCACTCAAAGATTTATGCCGACGGTGTACAGACTTTCTTGGTGAAAACGATGAAAAAGAACAAGGGTAATGCGCGCTGAAAAAAAAAATATGTCACGTCTCCGCGTTAGTGTTGCCGGCCGTTGTTTTCTTGTCGACTGCGATTGAGCGCGCGCTGCTATCTCCCGTTTCCCGTTAGGCCCACTAGGGCGCGGGGCGCACGGCGGTGACCCACAATGCGTCCACCAAACTCGTTGTTCAGAGAGAAGGCGGAATAAAAAAAGAAGGGTGCTTCCTAAAGAAGCAGCATCATGCCACGTTCGTTCTGCCTGCCTCACCTCCGAAAAGAGTATCGAGGGACGGGCATCAAACAGCCTACGTGTTTATAATGCGCAATGCAGTGGCGTTATTTTCTTTTTTTTTCGGGAGAGGGGGGGGGGCAACATTTCTTGAACGAATCTGTACCGTTTTACTTGAGCCTCTAGCTCTCATCAGGTTAAGTAAAGTATTAAGATTCGTCGTCTTTTCAAAAAAATTAAATTTTGCGATCTCGCTGTGTCCAGCTCGATTAGTTCTTCTCTCGCTGTGAATTTCAGCCAATCGTTTCAGTTGTTTTGTTTTACGATAGATTTCCGGAAGTCCCCCTGCCGGTGATCGACGTTACGCGCTGCGCATCGTCATGGCTTTTGGTCGCCCGAGTAACGCTGAGCAATGGCCGCCGCATCCCGGCCCAGCGCGTGCGCCTCTGACCACCGGACACTGTTTTGGAGACGAATCCATCTCTTTTTTATCACAAACGATGATTCCCTTCCAAAAGAGAGATCTCACTTGCTGCTTTAATTTGAAGAAGCTCATATTTGTGCAAGGGGGATCACATAAAATGTGTGTACAATGATTATTTTGTACTTTTTAATTCTATTTTTTTTTCAAAGAAAATTTCTGTTGCTTTTTGAAAAAATCTGATCGTTTACCCCAATTTTCGATTATTAATTTTTGGTCTGGTTTTAATTTTATCTCGATTTTTTGGATTTTTCTGTATTCTATACTTCTTGATTTTATTTTGCTATTTTTTATTTAGTTTTGATTTTTTGTTTGTTTGAAATGCTGTTTTTTTGACGCCGTACAATGCAAATTCGAAGTAACTCCCCCTCGTATTTGTGTGAAATATGTATAAACAAAGATCGTCGCATGTGTCAAAATCTATTGACAGTTGGAATTTTTTAACAAGAGCTCATTTCTTTTCAGGGTTCCCCACCGGTCCCACCTCTGCAATATCGCGACCCGCCGTCACGCCTCACGCAAGGTAACGGGAACGTTTATAGCGCCAGCTTATGGCCCAGGGGGTATAGACAGCTACCGACTTGGCACGAGCGAGCGGGGACGGATGGTGGGGTGCGGGGTGTCCAAGCAGACGCCAAACGACGCGGCCCACCTTGGCAGACGAATATCTTTTTTATCAGTATTGCGAAAAAGAATGGTCCTGAATGCGTGTGGTCGGTGATCGGCAGTGGACTCGGTGATTACCCCGGCCGCGCTGACCTCCCGGCCGGCCGGGCCCGTCGGCAGTGACTCACTTGGCTCGCTCGCGCGTTCAACTCTCCAGAGCTCCTCTCTTCTAATTGCTTTGAATTCATGCGGTTGCGGAGCGGTTATATTTTACTCTCCAAAAAACGTTCATGTACAGGGTGGCTCACGCACCCTAGTCCAAATTTTTCGGATAGGCAGAACCGCAACAACAAGCTTTCTTTTTATTATAAATTTGCTAATATTGGTTTCATTGCAACGTAATGATGCTATTTTCATTACAATTTGGAAATTTGGAAATGATGTAAAATTTTACTTGCATGTTATTACATTGTCATTAAATTTATTAACACCTCGATTAACACTGTTATTAAATTAAAACTGTTATTGAATTTTATGACACAGTTAGGAAAATTAATCTTGAATAGGTAATAAAATTTTAACAGTCGTGAGATAAAGTAAAATATTCTCCATGTCCCTCAAACTTTTAGCAACTCCTAGCAATCGTTTTACTTTTTCTCTACTACCAATAATAGCAAATTTATGATAAAAAGAAAGCTTGATGAGGGCCTGCCTGTCCAGTAAAATGGGCAGGGGTGACTGGGCCACCCTGTATATATACGCTCGATTTATGCCTGAATGGTTTAAATCTATTTTTCTGTTCTATCCCTTGCTGGGATCAGGAAACGCTTTTTACTTTTTCGTGCCAGTCGCGGTGGCTGGAAATCCTGCCTGCCACGCGTCCGTCAGCCCCGCGCTCCTTCAGGAGTAAAATATGCTGCCCTCTAATCGAGATTCTCGTTTAGGGCACATGACTGCAGCAATCGGATACCTGCCGCCCTAATGATCCGCTGTTCCGACCAAAACGAAAGAAAAAGAACGGCGATTGCACGTGAGCTGCTGCTGCAGCCCGGAAAGGAAATGGCAGCCGCCCCAATGAAAAATAATAAAAGGCAGGAAAACGGGGCTGAGGGATGAAAAGTCCGATAGCAGAATTACGACTTTCTTTCCTGCTTGAGTAGCTGCGGCGTTTTATGTGTGTACAAGAGTGACGCCTGACGGAGCCCTCCGCTCGCCTGTCAACATTTGCATACAGTGTCCGCTCTCCCATGAGGCTTTCGCACGTGGGCGTCGACCCCCAGGCAGCAGCAGTAAAGATGAAGCCACCCACCCTGCCGCGCCGTGCCCGGCGTAGCGGAGAAGCGCCGCCGCGAAGAAATAACCGCGAGGCGACAGGGGAGAAAGGGTTACAAGAATTATATTATTCGCGACGCCTTTGTAGCAGCACCTTCTGCTCGTCGCGCTGGCGGTTGGGAGGGGTGGGGGTGGGGGGAGAGATTTAATTTCTCAAGAACCTCGTTGACAAACAACTACCTCTGAACTGGATTGTAATTAACGTCATAATGATAATACTTTGTCCCGCGATTAACACTGCGGCCGTGTTGCGCCGCGCCGCCGGCGTGTTCGCAGGACACATTTCCCGCACGACAGGAGCGGCGCGGGCGGGATGTCCTGCTGCACGCCCGCAAAAACACGTGCATCCGCCACTTCTTTTCGCACCGCAGAGGGAAATGAGCGAAGATGAAATGGTCCCAAGCGCCGGGGAAGGATTTCCTTGGAAATTTCTTTTTTCTTTTGTCTCTTTCGCTCGTATCATCTCGCGTCCTGCTGCAGTAAGGCGCAGTGGAAGAAACCGCGGGATCGGGAGGTCTCGTGCGGAAGATGGATGTGCCGCGGGTGTTTCAAGGGAAAAAGGAAAGGGAAAAAAAAAAACGGAACCTTGTGCGGGTTTGCCTACCCGCAACACTGTTGAATCCTCTCTGAAACGCTGTCGTGGGGGACATCGCTTGTCACATTCATTGCTGAGGGTAATGCAATAAGGTGATGTGTCGTGGGTCGTGGGTGGCTTGGAGGGGTGTGGCTGGGCCGCGGGTGGGGCCGGGCGGGGCAGCCCTGCTACTCGCCCCCCTCGCCCAAATCAATCACTTGGATACGTATTAAAGGGGGATATGAGGCGAAAGCATTCAGTCCCGTGATGGAGTAGTCTTTTTGAGGCGCGCCGGGTCACCATCAAGGGGTCCTTCACTCATAAAAAAACAGTTACATCCTAAAACAAAATCAGTTAAAAATTAGAAAAAAAAATCAGGAATAAATATGAAAAATCAGGGGGGTGGGGAAATCGGGAAAAAAATCCAGAAAAATCACGGGAAAAAAAGAAGAAAAATCAGAAAAATCTGTGTACGTTTGAATTTACAGTGAAAGACTGTGTCACCATCGCCCATTAGTCTCCCGCGTATCACGTGTCAATGGTCGTGGGGCAACGCTCGGGCTGTGTACGCATTGTGCTCAAACTTACCTATCGAGTTAATGCCATCTATCCATATATCCACATACCCATCCATCCATCCATCTATCGATCCGGCACAAGATAGCAATGCTCTTACTGCGCTTGCGGAGTGCATTGTTTGCCGAGTGCTTCTTCTATTTGAGCAGCGCGGGCGCGTCGAAAGCTCCTCTGGTTGCAGCGACCGGCCGGCGAGTGGGACGACGGGGCCCCATAAATTCAGACTTATACTCGTAGTGTTTATTGCTCTCCTAACTCTATACCCGCTGCGCGGGCGCGGCCGCCCAGCCCCGCCCCACCCCGCCCCACCCCGCCCCGCCCCTGGCGCCGCCGAGAGGCGCACATCGCATGCTTATAATTGCGCTGCCGCGCGGTGCAGCCGAAACTCTCAGCGGGGGACGGATTGCAAATCAAAAGGGGCTCCAATATATCTCACGACTCGGCTCAAGCGGACGCGCGCGGTGGCGCTGCGGCGGCGAGGCGGGTTCGATCCCCGCCAGGGATGCGCTGCTCTGCGCGGACGTAGGCGCGCGTGTTCGAGAGAGAGAGAGAGAGAGAGAGAGAGAGAGAGAGAGAGAGAGAGACGGAGACAGAGACGCTTTTGCAACGATTTCAGCCGCTTCTGGTGGGTTAATTTTATACCCCAACCCCTTAATTAGGGCCACCACCACCACTATACCCTGCTTGACGCGGCCAAGAAAAATGTACCTCATCATGGATCCGTAGGCAGCAGCAGCAGCAGCAGCAGCAAGAGGAGCGGCAGTCGTATGGTGGCGGCACGCAACCCAGGGAAACCAGCTCACTAAATTAGAGTTGTATTCCCGAACGGCTTGCCGCGCCCTGCCCCTCCCCGCCCCGCCCTGCTCTGCCCCTCCAATTCATGTCAATCGGATGATTCATTCCCCACGGTCGCCCCTGTCGAGCCGCTGCTCCTCGCGCGCACCGCGTTAAGCCAAACAAAGTCGTAATGACGGCCCACTCGGACCGACGAAAACGCCATCAAAAAATATGTGGCGCGCGGCTGCGGATATATAAAGGCAACAAATCAGCCGACAATAATGCATCGTGTCGTCGTCATGTGGTGCTCCTTATTTCTTTACTTTTCTAATGTATTTATTTTATTGTAATCAATTTCTTGTCCGGCCGCGGGGTCGCGCGGGTCCCCACTCCCCCTCTCCCCCTGCTCGCCGCGTCTGAATGGAGCGAGAGAGGTTACGACGGGCTTAGCCTCCCTCCCTCTCTCGTATTTCTCTCTTTCTCTCTCCACTTCCTCCCTCCCTCCCTCCCTCTCCCGGTATCAAAAAGTTTCAGGGATCAGGGGAGGAATGTGAGCGACACACACTAACGCCTCTAAACCTGTGGATGTTACGAGCGGAAGGCCACATGAATTTCCCCCGCGGTGCGCCCCTCCGCCCCGCGGCCTGGTCTCTCTCTCTCTCTCTCTCTCTCTCTCTCTCTCTCTCTCTCTCTCTCTCTCTCTCTCTCTCTCTCTCTCTCTCTCTCTCTCTCTCTCTCTCTCTCAAGCGGGAAGCCACACGACGCCAAACTTTTTCACACCTGCGACAAAACGGGGTCCGTCCAGCGCAGCACCGCCTGCTCTTCCCCATACACACACAAACAGGAAGCGGGCGGTGATTTTATGTCATACTTTGTGGCCCTTTCGTCGCCCCATATCGCCCTACTGCCGCCGCGCTATACAGTATGCCCATTGAGCCGCGCGGGTCATTTGAATGACTTAATGTGTGTGAGGGGGGCGGGGGGAGAGTTCTGTGTGCCACGACGGACACGTTATTTTGTCCAGTAGTAGTATTTTCCCCTTGGAATTCCGTCCGTCTCTGATTATCGTTATAATGTTGCAGCGGTGTGGAGTGTGTATTTGTGTGTGTGTGTGTGTGTGTGTGTATTTTTAATGCCATCTCATCCATTTCCAGCAGGTCCGCGCGTCCGCGTCCTCTCAGGCGAGAAAGAGAGATAGAGAGATGGGGTCCTGCTGCCAGGAGCAGTTATATTTCGGCTGGAGTGGCCGCGGTGTTGCAGCTCGCGCACTCCGCGCCGCCACCGCCTAGACGTCGTGGATGCCCATATACAGGTGAGCTGTTAATTTGGGGGGGCCTCCTGGTCGGGGCAAGAGGCTCTGCCGGCCCGCGCCGGGCTTCTGCTGCCGATGGAAACGACGGTGAGTAAGTGGTTCGACGCCCATCGTCTGAACGGCCGATATGTATCGAGCGCGCGGTGATCGATTTTCTGGAGCGCGCTCTGGACACGCATTTGGCTCTGGATGCGCCCGCTCCGGGTGCTTAACGAAGAACAAGGCTTATACGAGCGGCTCGGCTCGGCTCTGCAGGGCTCGGCTGGGCTCGGCTCGGCTCGGCTCGCGGTCGCTCTCTTGTCCGTCCGCGTTGCCAATCTGATGCGCGCGCGGCGCGGACCTGCTATAGCAAAGCGCCGGACGCATTTCCCACCCGATAAAGCAATGGCGACGCATTCGTATCTGTCACTGCGCGCGGACGCGCGCTTTTCAATTATAATGGCCTCGTTGTGGCATGGAGTACGCCAAACAAAACAAAACAAAATAAAAAAGAAGTTTCGCGGCGTGTCCTTTGCGCGGTACTTGTCAAGATTGCGTTTTAGTGCATGAAGCGCGCTAAAGAAAGCACACTTTATCAACAGTTTTGAACTGGTATACGTTTACAAGTTATTGAAACGGCGGGAACTGTTTAGCATAAAAGCCCACCGAAGGGCAACATACTGTGTGCAATTAAATCATGTGGCACAATTGTTTCCTTTGTTTGAATTTTATACCAAGTGTTTCAGTGTTCTGCCCTTCGCTCAGCTAGCTCTCGTAAAGTGTAAATCCGCAGATAGACACTTTTGGTTTGAGTGTGAGATAAATTTTCGCCAGCGCTTGTTCTGATGCGCACGAAAAAAAAAATCGCTCACCTGAAATTAGATGTGAAAAATTCAGCTTTACGGATTGTAAACAGAAGAAAACAAAAAAACGGGGTAGCTAGAAAATATAAGCACGGTATCTTAAAAATTAGCTGCGTGTATACAGTAAAAAAAATATTACACGTGCTAATTTATTTTTTGCTCTCACGCGAATAATCGTTTTGCGTGCCAATGCGATAGTGTTCGATTCTCGGCTGCTCCCCGGCTCGAAGTTGGTGCTCTTCACTAAAGTGTTTGCGCCGGCCGGCTCGGCTCGCGGGGCGCCCCTGATAAATCCCCGTGTAAAACTAGACGGCCTTGATCTTAATGAACTAGTTAATACCCGTCCGCGCTGCGCCGCCCGGGATGAGATGAGATGCACCACTTCTCCTCCTCCTCCTTGTTCTTCTCGGATGAATGGAACAACAGCGAGGCGCGCTCATCCGCAAGGCCGGCCGGTATATTCAGCGTCGCGATAGACCTGCACTGGGAACAAAGTTGTCTGCTAGCGAATGCCCATTTGTTCACTTCGCAAGCCGCATATTCATTTACTCATCGACAAGTGCACGAATGGGCAAATAATGTGTGATTTTTTTGTTCCGTACCCATAAGTGCATTCGCCTACTCTTGGATTTCCAGTTTGAGCTATTTCAATCGCACTCAGACACACTGTTCCATTCCAAAACGAGGATTTTCGCCAGTGTTGCCAGAAAAGTAGGCAAAACACGCCCAACGCACAGATGTGTTGAGCGGACGGTATTCACGCCCGCCGATTAGGCCATTTCTCTGCACACGTGTGTAGCAGTTGCCTAGTAGGCAGGCGTAAATACCGACCGCTCCACACAGCTGTGTATGTGTGTGTGTTGGGCGGGTTTTGCCTACTTTCCCGGCAACACTGATTTTCGCCCTGAGTAGAGGGAGGATTATTTTCTCGCTCTCCTTGGGCGGAGTTTGGTTTCTTCGCTAAATTAGAGCAACAGTTTATAAAAACTCACTCTATTTGAATGACGAATGGTGAACTTCGCCCTTTTTGAGTGATGATCCATATTCTCAATCTCTATTATTTGAGTGGGGTCTTAGATTCTCTCTCAATAAAAGCGATGTCCCCAAGCTCTCAATTAAATTTGGCAAGGGAAAAATCTCACTTTATCTTTACAGGACATAATATGACTGATAAATTTGCAGTGATGTAGTTATATCTTTTTATTTTCGTTAAATGTGGCAAAACTGTGAGACCCAAAACTTGGTATGTTATTGGTCACGGTGTCCTGGTTGTCTGGGCAGTTAGCCGTTTACTCGGGCTGCTGGAGAGAGGGGGGGGGGGGCAGACCGCCGCGGGACGGGACGGTCGTTGAGCCCCTTGTGAGCTTTGGGCGTGAGGACGCGTAAATCCCCTGGTCATGAAACCATACTACTGTAATTGCCGTCGCATGCAAGTTGTCGGCCATCTGCTTTGAGGCCAACGACGTCGTGGCGTGGCGGGGGGGGGGTTAGGTTCCATTGCTGGGCTCCGTCAGTTTTACGGACCATGTCTCCGATACGCCCGGCCCGGCCCGGCCCCTCAGATTGCCATCGGTCGCGCACAGTAGCTCCTCTCTCTCTTGCTGGTTTCGGCTCATGTTTCAACCCTTGTGGGTGGGATTGGGGACAAAGTGATGCCGTGCTGTCAGGGGCGCCACGCCCGCCCCGGCCTGGG
This sequence comes from Frankliniella fusca, assembly GCA_029379305.1. Classification (NCBI taxonomy): domain Eukaryota; kingdom Metazoa; phylum Arthropoda; class Insecta; order Thysanoptera; family Thripidae; genus Frankliniella; species Frankliniella fusca. Next base: position 2,968,495 of record JAHWGI010001411.1, read on the forward strand.
GCCCGGGGTCCGTCACCCGCCGGCAGCAGCACAGTAGACGTTTGTTTTGTCTCTCTTTCCGTCACATCAAACGGTATAACATCTTTCCGCTTTATTCATGAGACGCGCACAGCTGATCCGCGCGCCTCACCCGCTCGCGGGGGTTTTACTTATTTAGAGTTATCTTTCGCAAAACTTTTGTTTGAGTGGGCGCGGCGGGAAGCAGCGGATGGCCGTCTCCGTCTTCCTCCCCCAAACATCCGTGTCTCATTTCCGAAAACGCGTCACTGTCTGCGGCATTGCAAATAAAGCTTAAAATAATATTTCTAAAAGTAAAAGATGCGGTGTCGAAATCGGGGAAAAAAATAAAATAAAACGGACCAGCTGTGTATTTAACGACTTGCGCGTCCCCTTTCCCTTCCCCACATTTTATTTCCTGCTTATTTCTCCACTTTGGACGATTGCCCGCCGCGGCCGGGCGGGCTCAACCCGTCGCGTGCGGCACTCATTTTATTGAATTAATTTAATAATTGCACCTCGTCATATCTGCGCGCCGGGATTTTAGCTTCCCCTCTCTCCCTATGCCCAAACCCGCGTGAGTTATCGCCCTCCGGCCGGCCCAACTTTGTTCCCAATCTGTGCGCCGTCCGTGCCAATCGCTTACATGCAGACAAACGAGCGGCAGCCTCGCCCCGCCGTGACCGATGAGCGCCATGTCAATTGATTCAAACTTTGGCGGGTTCGGACAAACGGCGCGCGGCTAGCGTTGCGGGGCGAGGTGGGGTGATTGCCAGAGAGAGAGAGAGAGAGAGAGAGAGAGAGAGAGAGAGAGAGAGAGAGAGAGAGAGAAACAGCGCAGCAGGGAAGGGCCAACGGCGCCAACAGGCAGGGGGAAGAGAGGGAGTAGGTAGGCTGGCCGAGAGAGAGGGAGAGAGGGAGAGAGAGAGGCAGAGTGCGAGGTCAGTTCCTATCCATCGGCTTGGCTCCCTTATTCATATTTCATCTGCCCCCTCACCTATCACTTTAACTAACAAGGGCGAAGAGAGGGGGCACGGTCATTAAAACTGAGACGAAAAAGTCGTTATTCTGCAACTTTTTTTCCTTTTTTTTCCCTTTTAGTTTGCAGGCAGTCCGACTTCGTCAGGACGGCGCGTAGTTTCTAGAGGACGGTCTTTTTGCAAATTGTAAAAATGCCTGGGGCGTTGGCGAGGCGGGGGCGGGGCGGGGACAGCGTTGGGGCTGCACCGCAGCGGGAGCGTCATTTACTTTTCCCTGCAGTTTTTAGTCGGACTTCCCCCCCCCCCCCTCTCTCTCCATCTTCTGTTCTGATTAACGTCAAATACGTACAGAACCATGGCGCTCTCCCGCGCTGTTCCACACCCGCGCAACTGCAGCGAGCCATCATTCTCTCTCTCTCTCTCTCTCCTCTCTCTCTCTCTCTCTCTCTCTCTCTCTCTCTCTCTCTCTCTCTCTCTCTCTCTCTCTCTCTCTCTCTCTCTCTCTCTCTGTGCTCTGCGTTCTGCCTCCATCCTCTCGCTCCCTTTTGCATTCCCTCTTTGTTTTTGATTTTTTTGCCTCTCTCCGTGCAGCAGCAGAGGCCGGAGAGTGCTGAACGCTACGCAGCCCTTCCCTGCCGTCCGTTTAGAATACGTCGACATAGCCTCCCATCTACCACTCTCCGGCCCGGCCGGCCCCCGTCAGGCCCCCCGGACGCCACTCTCCCTATCCCGTATCGACTTGGCAATATGTTTGGTCGCGCTACCGCCTGGTCTAGTAGGTACAAATTAACGACTTCTAGCATGTGTGTGTGTGTGAGAGAGAGTGTAATTGTGTGCGGGTCAGGGGGGTCGCTACCGGGGCGGCCGGGGCCTCAAGTCCCCACCGACAGGCGCTACTTTTCGCGGAGATAGCGGAGCACACACACACACACTCTCACACTCACACACTCACAAACGACAAGCAAGCGGGTTGCCGGCACACTACTTAACCCTTTAGTTTTGTGGCCTGCATCGACGCAGTAGCGGTCCCGCGGCAGCGCCCATTATGCCGTGTGAAAGGCCAGCAAGAAGTCAAATCGGTAGCGGATGTCTTAATTGATATCCAGCGTCGACCCGTCGGGATATCCTTTAATTGGCGCCCCGACGACGCGACATGGCACCCGTTTTTGGTAACATGACCTGCATGACCCGGCCCGCCTAGCGGTAAATGGAGCAGTGAAAGCAGTCATGTTTTGTGTAGCGGACGTCTTGCTGGAACTGACTAATTCGAGGTAGCCCACTTCCGGCCGTGATGATAAGATTAGAGTGGATCAAACATTAAAAATTAAGCAAAAATTTTGAAATTTTAATTTATTATTTTTTAGACTAATGGTGTACACAGTACTAAAATATAGTCAAGGGTTTCAGAGGGGTGACAAGTGGACTGCAAGCAAACCACGTGAATTAAAGAAATAAAAAGAAAGATGGAAAAAGAACATGTGAAATTCTGATAGTGTCTGTTTCGAGGGTTACATCTCCTGAAACACTGTTACGGAGACGACAGTAACGAGACAAGGCCATGACGCTCTTCTAGTTGCGGCGCGGCGCTTCCGGAAATTAGGTGGAAGTGAATGAGTGCAATGCGGCGTGGACGATAGCGAAAGGGAAAGGAAAACGCTCCGCGGTGCCATTGTGCAACGGGACGGCCTGCGCTTTATTAATTACGGCTGGCTGGACGGGCGTGACGCGGCGGGGCGGGGCGGGGCGGGGCGTGGTGTGGGGGGCGTGGGGGCGTCCTCCTCGCTGCCCTGCCTGCAGTGCCCGGCCCGTGTACCACCTGTATCGCGATGCTCCTCTCCTGTCAGTTCGTCGTGATTTCACTTTCTCTATTTCCTCTTTCGCCGTTATTTTGTCTTCTTTTTGTACGTGTACCTCTGCGGCGATGCAGCGGGCGTTTTGGATCGGTCAGTAGTTGTACGTTTGTTTGTCTGTCGTGTCGAACACACGCGTCCATCGTAGCAGTCGTCTATTCTTTTTTTTTTTAATCTTCCACAGATTCCTCCTCTCTCCGAGGGGGAATCAACTCCGAATTTTGGTGTACAAATTTTGTAATATTTTGTGAAATTTTGTGAATTTTTCCTCAATTTTTCTGAATCTTTCTTGATTTGTTGTGAATTTTTTCCTGAATATTTGTGAATTTTTCTTGAATTTTTGTGAATTTTTCCCTCAGTTTTACCTAAATTTTAGTGAATTTTTGTGAACTATTCTTAATTTTCCTAAACTCGGTTTTTCTTTTTTTTCTACTGAATTCATCGGAATTTTTGTAATTTTTTCTGAATTACGAGGTTTACAAAAATTTCAGAGTTGTTTCCTCGTCCGCCCCCCCCCCTTCTCTCTCTCTCTCTCTCTCTCTCTCTCTCTCTCTCTCTCTCTCTCTCTCTCTCTCTGCTGTTGGATTTAGTAGCGCCTAATGCCTTCAGGCATGCTCATCAAAATGGCGTTTTCAAACTGTGGCAGGCGGTGGTCTGGCGGGCGGGCGGAGGCACAAGCCCGGCGCGGACGGCGGTGGGGGGCGGGGAACTTGGAAGGCACACACGGGCCCAAGGTACGGCCGCTTGACTAAGGTTTGCAAACTAATCCCCTTTCCCCTCCTTTCTCTCTCTCTCTCACCCCCTCCGACCCCTCCCCCTCTCCTCTCTTCAATGAAAGTTTTATCATCAGAGACAACCCTGTGGTGGTTGACTTGAGCGCTCGCTCGGGCAGAGGCGTGCGGCCGCCCCGCTCAGCCTTGCGTTATATACGCACGGTGCTTGGAAAAAAAATAACTTCACTATGCTCACACCAGAAATGGACACTTTTCCCGAGGCATTTCCTGTCTGCAGCCGGACGCCAAAGACGTAGACAACCTTCACTCTAAAAGTACAAGTGCGTATGCCGCACATTCGTTGGCGTACCGCGCAGCTGAAAAATTAGCTGCGCCTAACGGCCAAAACATTAGTAGATATGCTAATCTTTTTGGCTTAGAGGCGATTTTTTTCTCCGTGCAAGCTCATTATTTGCACCTCTGGCCCAGGTGACAGTTGATCGGGACAATAAGTTGATCTTTTCCCCCGGAAATTTTTACACACTTCCATGTAAGTGAACGGAAATCAAACTCCTGCAAAGTGTGTGACTTTCACACTCTTCCGAAGCATGCGGGCGGAGCCGTTCGTGTGTGTGTGTGTGTGTGTGTGTGTGTGTGTGTGTGTGTTCGTTCCTTTGCTTGATCGGGCCTCCGGGTGGTGTTGCGGCGCTTGTTGCTGCGCAGCAGAGGGGGCGCGCGCACGCGCGCGACGTGACAAAAAAAAAATGCTTGACAGTGTTGTAATCTCGAGAGTGTCCTGCCCCGCCGGGGGATGTGATGTCAATCTGTCCGGGGCCGGGCGGGGCGGGGCGGGGCGGGGCGGGGCGTCTGGTGTGTCCCAGCAGTGGCGCGGCGGCGGGCTTCTGTATCGGCTGGAGCATCGGCCCCGATTCCTCTCCCATCTATTTTAAAGGCATTGTCTCCAGCATCCGCTGCTGCTGCTGCTGGAGCTGGAGTCTATATCCTTTGCTGGAAACGAGATGTTGCCGTCTCTTGATGCTGCGCCGGCTGCATCGCTTGCCTTTGCCGGGCGCTGCTGCTGCAATTTGCCGGAGCTGCACGCTCGCCGCCGCGCGCGCCGGAGGGAATACTCTCTGGTGGGCGACACACGAGCGGATGGAGGAAGCGTCCGCCGCACCGACAGTCTGGAAAGAAAGAAATAAAATGTGCGTTTTTACGGAACTTGTGCGCCACACCACCGCACCAGAGCATTAGGAAACTTCAACTTGGGCTGAAATTCAGTATATGTTAATGTCGCACGTTTGTATGTATGTATGAATGTCCGTCGGTATACACGCCCCCCTCACGCGTGTGCGGAATTCCTTGGAAAAAATTTAGAGTTTCGTTGTCGTGTTTCTCATATGTTTGCGAATTTGAATTCTCAAACGATACAAGTGTGTGACATTCTCGCGATTTTTTTTTTTTTGGATTTTCCAGCGAGAGTCTTACTCGTGTGTGTGTGCGACACAGCTCGGCGTGGCGGCGTTTTTGTTTGACTTTACGACCGCAGCCCGGTGCGGTGTGCTGCGCGCTGGAGCACGGCGAGGAGGGTGTTGTTGTGCTGCTGGGTCGGGCCGCCGCACCGGGTTCCGCTTGCAGGTGGTGTGTTGCCAAATAACGACGATACCCCAAAAGAAGAAGAAGGCGAGCGGGAGGCGACGGTTCCAGGAGGGCGAACATGAACACGGCGTGCAAATAACGATCATTAAGTGCGCCCGGCGCGGCCAGCCAGCCGGCCGGTGCGCCCGCGCCGCGCCACGCCACGCCACGCCGCGCCACGCCGCAGCCAAAAGTTAACGAATTTCTCAAACTTTGCCGTCGGAGGCAAGCGCGCGGCGGGGCGGGCAGTTTAAGTTTAGCACCGCACACTATATATATTGGAGAGAGGGGGTGAGGAGGGCGTGATGTTCAGGAGAGAGGGGGAGGGGGTGTGCGGGGGACAAAGAGCCCGTCGTAGTAGAAGGTGAGGGGTCTGGTGGAGAAGCAAGGGGACGGTAGAGGGCAGGCGGGCAGCCATGTCTTACCAGGACTGTTTTCCAACACCACTTCACTTACAACCTTTTTACGTCCTTCATTACGGGCCCCCCGGGCCCCGGGCCCTCGCCGCGCCGGCCCGCCCCGCGCAGGCCCGTGCATCATCAGTCCCTTCTTTGGGCCGGACTGTACGCCTGGCTGGCCATAATTACGCCTCTGAAGGCGTGGCGCGGGACGATGGTGCGCGCGGCAGCAGGGTGAGAGGTTTGGGCCCGAGGGGGGGGGGATGGAAGTGCTGCGGCCGGCCGTCCGGCCCGCCGGCAGCCCGGGCGTAAGAATTATCGGGAATAACAGAGTGAGCGTCCAGCAGTGGCCGCGGCCGGCAGCAGCCAGGGCTCCACACCCAAAGTCCCGGTCGTTAATAAATGGAGCAAGTATGTGTTTACGACGCGGCAGGGACTTCGCGCAGGAGCCTGGCCGTCCAGCCTGGCCAACCGCGCGCGGACTGCAGTTTGCCTCTGCTGCTCTTCTCTCGTGCTCCGTCATTTTCTTCGCACTCTGCCTTCACCTCACCTTCTTCCTCCTTTTCCTCCTTCTCTTTCTCCTGCTCCCGAGTGCCGGGATCACTTCGAAAAGTGATTGTACGGCACCCTCATAATCATTTAAAAAATCGAAAAATAATAATAACTAAAATCAACAAGAATTATACAAATATAAATCCGAAAAATCGAGAACAAATGAACAAAAAACTGGAAAAAATTTGAAAAAAAAGGCAGAAATAGGAGGATAAAGATAAAAATTTATCAAAGAGTTACAGAAATTTTCCTCTAAAAATCAAAACAAAAAATCATTTTTTTAAATGAAATTTTTAAAAAAAATAATGCACAAATTTTGTATTAGTGATCCCCCCTCGTCTCGCCCCCCCCCCCCCCCCCCGGCGGCCGTGTACTCCTGCCCGCGCGGTGCACCGCTTCATGGTGGACACATACACATGTGCACACCTGGGCCGTTTATATGCGCGGGGTCATTGACTCGCCACGACGACGGCCCCCGTGCTGCGGCTTTGCTCTCTCGATATAAATCGATCTGCGCGCTTCGATATGCTTCCCGCCGGCGATTAAAGGCCTTAATGACCTTGATGCTCTGTGTTCCAGATACATGTTTTTCAGGCCGGACCGTCCGGTGGTGCTGGCCCCGGGGCAGATGTATGGCTGTGTGTGTGTGTGTGTGTGTGTGTGTGTGTGTGTGTGTGTGTGCGCGCGCGCGCGCGTGAGTGTGTGCGTGTGTGTGTATGCGCGCGCGCGTGTGTGATGTAACATGACTGGATTTACGAAGAGAATCTCAGCCCTCCGCGTTGCTTGCCGAAACGAAAAAAGAATTTTTTAACGTTTATAAGGTTTTTTTCCCCTCCCTCCTGAAGTAAAGGGTAAAGGCAGTGTCAGGAGTGTGACCGCGGGTCAGAGGGTTCCTGATCAATAGGCGAGCGTGGTGTGTGCCGCCCCCGCGCACAGCGGGACGAGTATGACGGACACGAATAACGGGGCCTCGGGACTTGACATGCATCATTAACACGCGCCACACTTCGCGCCGCTTTACATTCCTTGAATGAAAAATGGAAATATGCAGTTTTTAAAACCCCCTAAAATCGTTTCTGCATTTCCGATTAGAAAGGGAATAAAAGCATCAAGGGCGCAATTATGTTTTTTCACTTTTGATTTTGTTATATTTTCCTTCTTTGTTTTTATTTCTCTTTTTCTTTTCCAAGAGAATAATGGAAATTTCTGTCACGTTGATTCTTTTTCTCATTATCTATGACTTTTCAGTCTTTCGTCCATTTTGCCTCGATTTTCCGGATTTTTCTGTTGCTTTCTTCTTGATTTCATTTTGATACTTTTTTCAGGGCCGCACCCTTACGAAGGGAGTGACACCCCATCGGGTGGGGGAAGCGATTAAACCTTTCCAAAAGAGGGTACTTAAGTCTATGAAAGTTGAGTGTAGCTTGTTACCTCTCTCTCTCTCTCTCTCTCTCTCTCTCTCTCTCTCTCTCTCTCTCTCTCTCTCTCTCTCTCTCTCTCTCTCTCTCTCTCGCTCTCTCTCGCTCTCTCTCGCTCTCTCTCGCTCTCTCTCGCTCTCTCTCTCTCTCTCTCGCTCTCTCCCCCTCTATCTCTATATCTCTCTGTCTCTTTGTCTCCTGCCTCGCCGGGCTGCGAATCGATGGATGGCGTCGCCTTGAATAAGACAGCGGGGTCCCGATCGGGTCGCGGCGCCGCGGCGCGCGGCACGCATACGTCGCCGCATACGGCGCGGCCGGCGGCGTGGCGCCTCGGACCTGAGCGTGCGAGTCGCCTTATTGCCCGGGCGCGCCACGCCACGCCGCGCCACCGTCACCGTGTGGTGGATTGATGGCGACGGCCACGGTGTTCGCGGAGGTGGTGGAGGTTGAAGGTTCACCCCCGCGACGACGGCGACCCGTCACGCGGAATGTCACGTGGTGTGTCACGGCGTGTCACGATGTGTCACGAGTGAGGGTGGGAGCGTGGGGGGGGAGGTGGGGGGGTTCAGCAGCAGGCTGAACGGGTCGCTGACTGACGTCGCGTCGTTGGCGTTTTCCACCCCTTCACGGCCCCGCACACGAGGCCCCGCCACCCCCTGCCTCACACGGCTCCTCCAGCCGCTCGAGCTTTTACCAGCGCCACACAAAAGTAGGTCATGAATAATAGGTAGGCTGGCGCTGAGGTGCTGCGGCGCGGGGCGGGGCGGGGCGGGGCGCGGCGGGCGGGGCGGGGCGGGGCGGGGCGGGGCGGGGCGGGGCGGGGCGGGGCGTGGCGGCTGAGCTGCTATCGACGCGCTGCTGCCGCACGGGGCTGCCTCCCCCCCCCCACCTCCCCCTCACCGCGCGTGTTCGAACACCTCCTCCGGCCTGCGGCTGGGGGTTGAAGGGGCTGAACTGGAATACGCCGCCGCCACCGCCGCCTCCGCCTCAGCCCCGTCTCCTCAGGGATGGTGCGAGCAGGCGCGTAACTTTATTCAATAATTAAACTGAATTAGGCGAGTGCCCCGCCGCCGCCCCCGGCCCGGCCTGCCCCTCGCCTGTCAGAGAGCGTCCTATAGGCCGGCGGGGCCCCCCGATATCACTCCCCCACCCCCCAACCCCCTCTCGCATCCCTCCTGAGGAGCCGTCAAACTTGCTGCGCCGGCAGACTATAGGCCACCGCCTGCCATCCAACCCCCTCCCCCTCCCCCCCTTCCGTTCGCGCGCCGTCTCTCAGGCGGCTGCAAAAGTCTGTCTGATACAACACTGGACGCGGATGGTCGTCCCTGAAGTTGGTGTGTGTTGCTCGGGTCAATGCGATATCCAGGGCGATATCCACCCCACCCCTCCCCGCCACCGTCGATCGCGCGGCGTTTTAAAAAGCATGGCTGTCGTTGCTCGCAGCTCCTTGTGTTTGGTTCGCCGCCCGAAATGGCAAAAATATGTGCCATTTGCTCCGTTCTCCTCCTTTTTGCGAGGCTCTCTGCTGCGCCCCGCCCCGCCACCTGCCACGGTGCGTCTGATCACAATCGCTGCGCTGCTTCTTTATCGACGCCTTTAGCGTGTTTTTCCCGATATAAAAGAATCGAGGACCGGGCCGGTCTGGGTGCTGCTGCCGCTCGAGTGGGAAGAGGGAAGAGAAGAAAGATACTCCTTCTCTCTCTCTCTCTCTCTCTCTCTCTCTCTCTCTCTCTCTCTCTCTCTCTCTCTCTCTCTCTTTCTCTCTCTCTCTCTGTGTCCCTCTCCCTCGTTTCGCACTGCGTCTCTCCTTTCTTATCCTGCGACTTGCGCGCTTTGGCAGTTGTTGGCGTGCCGCCGGCGCGCTGGGTAAATATGTATGGCTATGGCCCGGCCCGGCCCGCGCAGCACACATCACTTTCGTCACAATCCCTCTGCTGCTCGTGTTCTTGTTCCCGGAGACAGCTCCGTGATGCTTTCGTGATGGCGTCGCGATGGTCGCCCTGCCGTGTTGCCTCGGGGGGCTCATCCTGCTGCACGCCCTTCCCGGGGCCCCCGGGGGCCGCTCGGCCAGGTGCGCTGCGCCCCGCCCCGCCCCGCCCCACCCCACCCCACCCCGCCCGGCACACGCACCCCGCCGGGGGCTCCGCTCTGCCTGCCTGTGCTGTGCCCGGCTGTGCCCCGCCGGGGCTGCGCGGGGCTATAACTAAGTGGGGCCCTGCTGCTGCTGCTGCAGGCGCGACGCGCGCCACTGCGTGTGTCCTTCAAGTGTCTTTATTATTATTTTTATTTGCGAAAAATTACCGACGCCAACACGCGCGGCGAAAAAGACTGCGCGGGTATGCGTTTTACTGTTGGCGGGAATGTTATACGTATGGTATCGCTAGGCAAAATAAAGACCAGCAGTTGAACTCTTCGCGCTCTGCAATGAGTGCTTCATGTGGTATGTGCGGCGGTGCCCTGCCTGCCTAGCACTCAACTCGAACGTTTCTGTAAATCGCTAGATCATTTTTTAAGAAAAACGTTTTCGTTTGTTATGTCGAATAGTGAGCTCTATATCAATTATTACATAAGTACTGTCAGTCACCCCCCGCCCGGAGCATCGCACTCTATAACTTCCAGACGGAAGTGATCCCTATTATTTTTTCTTTTCCCCTCTCTGCCGCACCGGTGTGTGTGTGTGTGGGAGGGGGGGTGTCCGTGTGTGTCCGTCACCGATCTGACCTGCCCGCGAGGGAGAACAACTCTGAAATTTTTGTGCATCTCGTAATTCAGAAAAATTCTAAAAACTTCTAGAAAATTCAGGAAACATTCAGAAAATTTCGAAAAACTTAGCGAACAATCAGAAAATTCACCAAACTTCACTAACATTCACAGAATTCTAGGATAAACGCAACCAAAAATTCACTACAATTCGCAAAATTTGTACTCCAAAATTCAGAGTTGTTTTCTCCTTCGAACCTGGCCGCTGGCCGCCGTGCCCGTGCTCATCCGGCTGCTGTGACGCCCGAGGCGCTGCGTGCGTGATGCGCGTCCAATAATAGTAGAGTGTATGCCTCCTCGCGTGGCCGTCGTGACAACCAACTGGAGCTGCAGGCTGCAGGGCGGCAGGATGCAGCAGGGCTGCCGCCGGCCCGGAGCATCGCATGTCTGTAATGTGGACGAGGTGCGCCGCGTCGCGCGCCGTCCGTCCGTCCCTCCGTCCATCCCGACGGACACCTCGTAATTCAGGGGAAAAAAAATCAGCAGCATTTAAAATTAGGAAAACAGGCAAATTAAGGGAAGAAACTCTTTAAAATTCTAAAAAATTAAAGAATATTCGGAAAAAAAATCCCCAAAATTAAATAAAAAATCTGGTGAAAATTGCCAAAACTTCAACAAATTCACTAAATTTATGCTTCAAAATTCAGGATTGTTTCCGCCTCGGTCTTTCCACGTCTGCCCCCGTGTCTGTCCGTGTCCGCCCTCTAAAATTTTTGTGCAACTCGATAATTAGAAAAATTCTGTAAAATTCAGAAACATTCAGAAAAAAAAACGGGAAAAATTGAAAAAATTCTGACAAATTCACATAATTTATACACCAAAATTCATAGCTGTTTCTCCCTCGGTGCGTCGGCGTCTGCCCCTTGTCAGTCCGTGTCCGTCCTCTTCCCTCACGACACGGAGCCTTCCTCCTGCCCCTGGCGTACGACGCCTCAGGCAGGTCGTCATTCAAGAGGTGAGCTATTACGCACGCGGCTGGCCCGTTATAGTTCCGTTGACGCTGGCGGACGGGGGGGCTGAACCGATCCGATAGCGCGGCTCTCTCGTATAGAGGTGAGGTTGGTCTCACTAAAACATTTACAAGGTTTGATCTCGATTTATTATTTAAGCAGATGATGCGGTAGTTATATCCGCAGCTTTTTCACTGCTGGCAGGTTAAAACTTCAAGTTTGATAGCCGTTGATTTAAGTTGGCGAGCGGGAAAAAATGCTCATTTCCCCACCCGCTTTTTTTTGCCGATGTTTGGGATTGTCTGCATTGTGCCATCCTGCTGCGCGCGCACACACACACACACACACACACACACACACACACACACACACACACACACATACATACACACACACATACACACACACACACACACACACACACACACAAGCATGAGAGGCGCAGTGCTAGTTTTGCACTCAGCGCGCTCATCGGTTTGGTCCCCTCCGAGAAAAGCGATGTTGGCGTTGGTCCTGTAAAGAAGCGCCCCGCTGCTGCGGATAATGCAGCGGCAGCAGCGCTGGCCTGCGCGTCCAGCAGTGCGTGGCGGGGCGTGGCGGGGCGGAGTGCGGGGAGGTGCTGCCTTGAGCCGTCCCTCTATTAATTAAAATGATGGTCTACCTGGCCGGCAGGTAGGGCCACTCCCTCCTCCTCCTCCTCCTTCCCCTACACTCCCCCGCCCAATAATGGAAGTTGGGAAGTCGACTTTTGAACCGAACAACGAACGCCACTCGGCTGGGGCCGGCCTCCTCCGGCCTGGGCCATCCGGGGGCACAAAAGGAGCAGGTGCGGCGCTGTGACATGGCAGAAGCAGCACAGCGAAATAACACTGTTTTTTATTAGCATTATTTATTTTTAAAGCTTGTGTGTGTGTGTGTTTGTGTGTTTGTGTGAGTGCGAGTGAGTCCGAGAGTGTGTGCGGCGGTGGAAATGAGTTTGGTTTTCCTGGCTATATACGGGTGACGGGTTATTGGCTGAGCAAACAACGCGCGCAGAGCAGAGGCGTTGTACAAGAGAGGTGGGGTTCACTGTAAAAAATTTCTATGGTAGATTTCCTATAAATGTATCTGACGCTTTTCACATATACATGTATAGGAATTTTCCTATACACGCGTGTCGTAATTTTACCATACACGATAGTATTCTTACCATACATGTATAGGAAATTTCCTATACACGTGTGTAGGGTATATACGATATATGTGTGGTGGTCCCACCACAAATGTATAGGAATTTTCCTATACATTTGCATCCATTTCAAAACAGAAAATAGTGATTTCTTTCTTCCCTGTACTGCTCTCAACTTCCTTTCATTTCACATTACTTGTCAAAGTTAATTGTTACATGTAATTATGCATTCAACTTACGAAGAATTACCTTACCTGAAGAAGAGTTGAACCCGGACTTCTTTGCTGCGAACCCGTCACGCTGACCACTGGACCACTGGGACGAGCTGGGAGACGCGCCCCAGCGTGTCCAGGTCATCCCGAGGTCGCGCGCCCCTCCCGCCGGGCCAGCCCCGGATCAGGGGATGGCCCGGTGAGGAGGAGTGAGCGGCCCGGGAGGCGTGGCCGACTGTTTACAGTTCGTGGAATTTTTGGACCAGATGTTTTGATGCTGGATGCATTTACCTTCCTGCCTTTCGTGAACTTTTTACCACTGGCATGCGATATTGCTTCACTCTGAATATCTAAGAATAATATTTGGAACTGGCTTCGGACTGCTCATAACTACATCAGATACAATGTATAACCAAATGAAACACAATTTGGTACTGATTATACCAAATGTGTTCATTAGATATGAACACAGAAGTCCGGTGATCTTTAATACCATAGTCCTCGGACATTGAGAGTGTCCTCCCTGAATGTACGACTCAGCAGTGAATTGTAAGCGCAATCAAATTTAATGCGGCGACCCATTTTTTTTAAAGAACTAACAGTGTATAGCAAAATTTCCATATCGTCAAGTGATTTTCCTATACATGCATAGCAGCGTGTGCCCTCCACACATCTATGGCAAATTTCCTTGACATTTGTAGTGGTTTTCCTATGTAGTTTGGGGTTTTCCCATACACGCTTTGAGGTATGGTAGATTTCCTATACATTTATGAGATTTTTCAGGTACCATACCATGTATAGGAAATATCCCATACAAGCGTATAGTAAAAATCCCAACATTTTTTACAGTGTTGGCAATCAAACTTTTGGCCACCGGCGACCGTGCCTTCCCTCCCAAGGCCCTCGGGTGCTGCGGGGCGCGGCACGCTGCCCGGCGCTAATGATGGGACGAGCTACACTCCTGTCGTGGGTGTTATTGCCCCCCGGCCCCTGTAGACGCGCCTGCTGCTACCACCTATCCCTGTGCTGCCGAGGGGGCGATCACCCATTCAAAATGTGGACAGTGATTGTTTTGACTTTTATTTTTATTTTTTTAAATTTTTATTTTTATCTTTCATGAAAAATTTCACTTTTTGATAAATTTTGGTCTTTTCCCTCTATTTTAGTTTTTGTTTATTTGTTCTCGATTTTGAAGATTTTTCTGTATCTTCTTGATTTTATTTTAATTCATTAGTTTTTTTTAAATGATTTTTTTTTGCTATCAATATTTTTGGAAGTAAGGCCCCGGGACTGCTGCTGGGTGTCGGACGTGGCAAGACGTCTGCGCGAGTTTTTTACCAGTTTTTACATAGGAATACCAAGTGTGTGTGTGTGTGTGTGTGTGTGTGTGTGTGTGTGTGTGTGTGAATGTCAATCACTTGTGAGTGAGTTGTTTGTAAGTTATTTGTAAGTTTGTGAAATTCGAAGAAGAATCATTTTTACTTCTGCTTGTCGGAATCCATACGCCTGCAAGTGTGTGACATTTTGCTCACCAGCTGCTGCTTGCAATGCAATAAGTGCCGCAGGTCGTGTCGTGGCAGACACCTTGCTTCGACGTGAAGGTGACCACCTTTTTGGTGCTCTATACGTACTCTTGTTGGCGCGGTTTGGCCGGGTCGGACGCCGTATGGTGCCAGGCTGGCTACCTTGCTCACATGATCCGATGGGCTGTGCATTCCTGGAACAGGGGAGGGCTACGGGGAGGGCTATTGATGCAGCCCTCGGGACCCTTGCGCGCACACACACACACACACACACACACACACACACTCACACTCTCACACACAGAGCCACGCCCCCCGCGCTGCCTGCTCCCCCATTCACCGGTATCATTCCCTGTGCGGACCGGACCGGACCGGCCCAGCCCCCAGATTCAGAAGATCATTTTGTAATGCCCTCTCACTCACTCCTAGTGGCTGAGACCCCTGCGTGCGACAAGGACGGAGAAGCGAAAGCGCGCTCTTCTGAATCTTACGGCTGCCCGGCGCGCTCTGCTGACTCTGTTCTCACACATAAGGACAGCGCTGACCCGCCCGCCGGCCCCGCGGCGGTGTGAGAAGCAGCGGGTGGGAGGGAGATAGAGAGATAAGACGATAGCAGAGTGACAGATTTGCAGGACGCAGAGGCGGATTGCAAAAAATAAGACGAGTTAACTGGAGGGCCAGACCGGGGGCAGGAGGGGGGGGGGAGGGGGTATATGCATGGGCGGCTCCGGTGAATAGGGTGGGTGGTGGGGGGACGGGCGGACTGCAAGGAGAGCCGAGGAGGAGCTGGTGGTTGTTAGAGGCGGCGGAGAACGGAGCAGAAGGACCTCACCGCAGCAGGTCCCCGACGAACCACTACTGCCTGCCGCGCGAACACCAACTATCAACCCCGCGCGCGCACTGCTTCCTAACTTCAGAACGACGCCCCGCGCTGGCTCGGCGCGCGCTTTGCAGGTGTTGACGTCGTAATGACACGCCTCAAGGGTGGGCTCGTCGCTTTGAAGCCAAGCGGGCCGTCGTAATGAACCAGCGCCAGGCGCTTACGTTATCCCAACTTTTTTTTTTTTTGCCTTTTGGAGGTAAAAGTTTAACCCCTCTCCGACTTGATCGCACGGTGACCGCGGTGCCTTTTCGTTTGTGAATTGCTGTTTGAATTTGCGGAAAGGAGTGGCGGCACGCGGCGCTTTCCGCTCGCTCAGCAGCCAGGGGCGTAAGCAAATACGATGCGCGGGGCGTCGCACCCCCTCCCTCTCCCTCCGTTTGCTGTCGCCAACTTCCGCGCAAAGGAATTTTAATCTGAACCAGCCAGTGTAGACAATGAAAGGGTTACTCTCGTGCCGTCCGATCTGCATACTTGATGGTCTGGCCGGGGCCAGGGGGGTCAGGGGGGCCAGGAGGCGCCGCCTTCACCCCCGGAGCTGCTCTCGTGTCGCCACCGCAGCTCACGCACGCACGACCCGCACGCACCGTCCTGCACGAGCGACGACTGGACTACCTAAATGGGCCAAAATTCACGCTAGAATCAGTGTGAATTCATCTGTTGTCAGTAGTCGCACGTGTGCACAATGTACGGGCGAAAGTCGTTCGCCCTAAGCTTTCGCTTGAGGCGCGACAAGTGTACAACTGTGCACACCTAGGGGCGTGTGAGATCCACACACTAGGCTTCCCAGTGCAGCAGGGCAGGCAAAAGAGCCTGCGGGTGACGCGGGTGACCGCGCGCGGGTCTGACAGCAGGGGGATCAGGATCATATCTCGGGCGGGGCGGATCCTCCATGCAGCTGCTGCTCCTGATTTCCATAGTCATCGCGGGACGAGGCCTCGGCCTGGCCAGGCCCGGCGTGACACGTCAGGGCTCCGGCATGCTTCACGTCACGGGCGACGCGGCCAAGAAATAACACCATGGGCCTCCCGCCATGGGCGCCCGCAGCGGCTCATATGCGGGGATCATAGGCCTCCAGCCGCAGGGGTACGGGACGGGAAGGACCGGGGGAGGGATCAGGGCCTCTGCAGAAACCTTCCGAAAATAGGCCGTGTATACATCATAAAATTAAGTCACTAAAGATTTTATACGCATATTAGATCGGAAAAGGCCTAGGCGTCAAATCGCCCAGGTTCCGAATCCCCTGGGGATTACGCAGGTGATTCGCCATTCACCCTCAAGGGTGTGAAATAGCTTAGGAAATTCACACACTTGCTCACGCGTGCGATTCAGAATCCACACTTGACGAGAGGTGTGTGACAAATTCGCCTCACACTTGAAATTTTCAGTGTCTGGCCTGCATATGCCACGGCTTTGATGTGACACCCCCGTGGCACTCTTGTTGCCTACTTCCTTGCCCGGCGGGACTTTACCCGAGGGGTCCTTCACTCACAGAAAATCAGGTAAAAAAAAATCAGAAGTAAACATGATAAACATGATAAAAAGTAAAGAATAAATCCTAAAAAATTTAGAAAAAGTCAGTAAAAAAAAGTCAGTAAAAAATCAATAAAAATTACAAAAAAACTACAAAAATTTAAAAGATCGTGGTGTTTGCTTGGAATCGTAGTGAATGGCCAGAAGGGGTAAACTTTTGCTTGAATTTTACCAAAATTATTATGAGTTTCGTGAATTTTTCTGATTTTTCTTAACTTTTCTGAATTTTACTGAATTTCTCTAAATTCCTGTATTTTCCTGAATTTTTCTGTATTACGAGGTGTACAAAATCTCCGAGTTGTTTCCCCCTCCTCAGGACCCCTCGCCTCGGCCTCACCTCCCCACGAGGCGTGTTTGTCGCAGGGTGCCGCTCCTCCCCTGCGCGCGTGAGCTCGGTGGTGCGCGGCGCGCGTGTCCCGCCGCGCGCGGGTCGGAGGAGGCAAGTCGAATAGCAGCTCGCACGCCGCGCCGTCGTGGTGCTTCTGCCTGGCGAGGTTCTGCTTGGCCGTGTGAGCGCGTGACCTGCGTGTGTGTGGATGTGTGGAAGTTGCCTGCGCGGGTATAGTTGTTGTCGGGGCGTGTTTAGCGAGCTGTTCCGCTGCTGCTCCAAATATCGCTCTCCGGCGCGGCGCGGCCCGTGTGCACGTGGGCGTGGCAGCTCGCTAAGTGTATGGGTAATTAAAGGTGGCAGCAGCAGCAGCGCGACCCGCGTCTATGACGTCTAGCATGTCGTCATGGGGGGAGCAGGGGGAAGGGTTATTGAGAAACTGAACCGCAATGTGACGTCGCGCGCGCGACTGCTGAGGTCACCTAACGAGCTGTGTTATTTAATCATGGGTGCAATCAGAGTGTATCACTAGAGGGGGAAACAACTCTGAATTTTAGTGTACGGATTTTGTGAATTTTTTAGAATTTTGCTGAATTTTGGTTAATTGTTTTTCAATTTTTTTCCCTTTTTGCAATTTTTGCTAGAATTTTTCCTAATATTTTGTGCGAATTTCCGTGAGTTTTTTCTGTTGTCCCCCCCCCCCCCCCCTGAACGGCGGAATGAGTCTGCAGATGGTAGTGATCCCACTGCGTCCCGCCCGCCCCCCTCTCCTCATTCAACCCATGGCGCGTGGCCACCCCCTACCCCCCCTCCCTCCCTCCCTCATCCGACCCGACCTCTTACGCCTGCATTGACCCAGAAAAATCGTAGCCAAGTCGGCCATTAGCTGGTTGAGGTAGTCCGTTGCTTTGCGCGCGGGCGGACGGCCCAACGCGGCGCCCCCTCCTGTAGTGCCTGTGCCTGCTGGCTGACACGGCCGGCGGGGTGAGCAGCGCGCCGCCATCAAAATTTCTCCAGTCGTGATCTTGACGACGATGGGATGGCTGCTCCCGCCCGGAGCGACCGTTCTTTCGTCCGTCTCGCGTTCTTACTCACTTTTTTTTTTTTTGCGTCCGTTTGGGCTCCGCGCAGGAAAGGAAGCAGCGAGATACGGGAGCTATAGCAGCAGCGTTTCGTGCGGCGTTTTAGTGCCGAAGGAACTGGACTGGACCACTGATGTCGCAGTAGCTGCGTCATTGAATGTGTTTTGTGTAGCTGGCCAGCAAGTATGAGTCTGACAGAGGAACGTGTTTCATTTTTATCTTTTCAAAAACCTCCACCTCCCACTTCTTTATATATATATATATATATATATATATATATATATATATATATATATATATATATATATATATATATATATATATATATATATATATATATATATATATATATAATTTTCACTCCAAAAGACTCCGTTCTAAGATATTGTTAACCATGTCTGTCCTGACCCATAGTGACTCACACTATGCCGTTTCCCATGACGGCGCCCTGCCCGGCGCGGGCCGCATTACGCCCATAGGGATGGGCTATGAACGCTGCTCCCCGAGGTAATTCGTTAGGCGCTTGTGATGCTATGCGCCCCGGCCGGGCCGGGCCGGGCCCCGGTGTGTCCACCACCGCGCGCTGCATAATAGCAACGCGATGGTCAGCCTCCCCAATTTACTCGACAAACACTGGCCGACCACATAATAATCCCTCCGGCTGGCGGCCGTGCCGGGCCGCAGTGCACAGAGCGGCGCGTACTGCCATACCGCACGGGGCGGGGCGGGGCGAGGTCTCCTCTCCACGATGTGGAGGAGCTTGGAGCGGAGAGAGGGTCGCTGGCCTCGGCTCACGCGCACCCGGGCGGGGCCGGGCCGGGCCGGGCCCCACGGTAGGTGTGGGAAGCAGGCGGACAACGTGTGAATGTGGTTGATTGCGGGCAGGAGCGGCGGCGGCGGGGAGCGCTTGCGGCGCGGAGGTGCGCAGGCTCGCAGCAGGCAGGGCAGCGGCTGCAGCGAGGGGGAGGGGAGGGGGATCACTCATACAAAATCTGTACAATGATTTTGTTTTTTGACTTCTGATTTTTGAAGGGAAATTTCAATTTTTTGATTACTTTTGATCTTTTATTTTCCCCCGTTTTCTGACTTTTTCTTGTGTTCATTTAAATGAGGTGTTCTCAATTTTCCAGATTTTTTTTCTGTATGTTTGTTCTATTTTTTAAATGATTATTTTTGGACGCCATACAATGATTTTTCGAAGCGCCCCAATGTCTGTCGCTCTCCATTCACTGGGCTTCAGCATCTATCCAGTTTTATGCGTTTACATCAGTCGAGAGCGTAGTTCATCTCCAACGTTTGACTTAATTTGTATATTATCGTGGGATCGGGGCAAACTGACTCGGCTCTGGTCAGTTCACTCGTGCTCCCATATGGCTGGGCCCAGCCAAGGCACGTTACTTCTCCATTAAGCACTACTCCATGGTTGCCCGGTACGTTGTGGGCATACTCTGCGGGGGTAGCCGCGGCGACTTCATCGGGAGGTGTGAAGTACATCGACGGAGCGGAGGGATGGGGCGAGGGAAGGTGATGGCGGCGTTGTAAAAGCGCTGTCCGATGTCCGAGGGGAGAGGAGTCGTGGTATTGTGTGGCCAATGCGACAGCGAGAGGGGGGAAGGTATGCTAATGGCGAGTTTTAAACTGTTTTCATTTAAAATAAATTGCAAACAAGCTGCGGGTGTAGCATGCGTCGTGCGTCGTGATGTGTCGCGCTGGCCGGTGCTGGCCGTGGTGGTGCACAGCATGCTGCTGGTGGTGGAGTAAGGAATTCCCCGTGCGTGTCTTACTCGGCCACACTCATTGCGTTGATGCAAACCGCAGCACTCAGCAGAGAAGTACCCTCTGAGGAGTCTGGGCGGGGCCCCGGGCCCCCGTCCCGACAGTTGTGTGGTGGGCCCCCACCGCCCCCAGTCTGAGCACGAGTGTAATAAAAGCTAATAAATTACATTAGAGCCCCTGCGAGGTGCTTTACGGTCTGCGCACCAATTATTCTATAATTTACTCGCAATGAAAACGGTGGGGAGGAGCGACGTATTCGCTCCGTGGAGATCATTCTACGTTTTGTGAGCGAACTAGGGCCAATGAGTGTCTCTCTCTCTCTCTCTCTCTCTCTCTCTCTCTCTCTCTCTCTCTCTCTCTCTCTCTCTCTCTCTCTCTCTCTCTCTCTCTCTCTCTCTTCCTTGGGGCGTAAAGTAAATAGTGAGTAAAAATGACGTCTGGACGGCGAGATGATAGACGTTTATCAATAATAATAAAAATATTCAACTGAACCGGCTCACTTTGGTGGAGAGTGGTCCCTTTAAGCCGGCCAATCCTTGACCAAGCGGGTCCGAGCAACAGCCACTCTCGGCAGCGTCGCCTTATCGACCACCGTCCCGCATCGCCCCGCCACGCCCCGCCATGCCCCGCCACGCCACCTCTAATGGAAGCAAGCCGTAAAAAGGAGCCATCAAAACCGTCAGATTTATCAAAGTATTTGACGGCGACCGGTCGGTTGGCGCAACATGGTCATTCGGGTGTGGCTATGACTGGGAGAGAGAGAGAGAGAGAGTAGAGTAGGAGGGGTAGTACTACTATATAGTAGCGCTTGGCTCGTGCCAAAGGTTTGCTAAATCGACGTCCCCCCCTCACTTGCCCCCCCCCCCCCCTCTTCCCCCGGCCGCTCACACTCGACGGCAATCCGTCTGCCTGCTGTCCTATCTACTCTCCTGCTCGGCGCCTCCCGGTGCCAGCCGCGGGGGCACAAAGCGTCGTTAAGTTGCTTTTGTTGAGGTGGGAGAGGATATGAAACGTCTGGCGCCGCCCCGCCCCGCCCCGCCCCGCCCCGCCCCGCCCCGCCCGCGCCCTCTGCCCAGCACAGTGCGTGCAAACTGCCTCCTCTGCCACCTGCACCCCACCAGCACGCCTCGTCCGCGTGCCGAATACGTTTTGAGACCGCAGCAGCAGCGCGGGAGTAAAACTCCGCGAAATAACGAACTCACACACACACACACAAGCGTGCGTTCGCACGCACAAGCATGCAGGCTCACATAATGCTTTTGCGGAGTGTGATATGCATATTTCCTAGACTTGTTGAAAAGGGTTTCCACTTGGGGCCGACTGACGGGGCGCAGGGCTTGCCGAGGTAAAAGCGTTAAAATTTTATCACCCCCGGCTAAGGGAGCGCTTAATTCGCACGCTCAGCAGGAGCTGCTGCTGTCAGCTGCGGATGGATAGAGCCAAGCAAGTGAAGCAGCTGTTTTCCGTCTCTCTTGATCCACACATGTCGCTCGCCCCCGAGGGGTCTTTCACAGCAAATTCAAGCATCCACCGATTTTTCTGGTTTCTCGTTATTTTTCCTTGATTTTTTAACTATTTTTTTCTGATTGTTTTTGATTTTTTTTCTACGTTTTCTGAGTATTAACTGATTAACTCTTTTTTTTTACGCGTGCGTGAGCGTTTCCTCCAGGATCACTCTCTCTCGGCAGTCTTTGTTGCACTCATCTCATATGTATCATGATTGTTCAGACCCGTCGCCGCCGCCCTTGCCTTTGCCTTTACGCCCTTTCTGCAGCAAAGTATTTTGGTCGCAGAGCCTCGGCCAGGCCGTCATCAAGCCTCCCGCAGCAGCATAGCGGCGTGGTGGCTCATCCCGAGCCTCAGAGCCTCTGCTGCAGCCGCGCCGCCGTCCTTGTCGCACCTATGCTGGGGACGGCAGAGCCCCGAGGGTGCGACAAGGACGGAGGCGTGAGAGAGATCTTTCGGAATCAGAGGGCTGGCGGGGAGGCGCGCGGCCTGGGCCTCCTCCTTTCCTCCTGCTGCCGAACAAGTTCCTCCCGCTGCTGCTCCTCGTTGCCCATAAACGCCTCGCCTCGCCACGGCGAGTGAGCCTCGGCCGAGAGAGAGAGAGAGAGAAAGAGAGGGAAAATTTGAAGCTTTGATAGAAATGAGGTTGAGCCGCAGCAAGCGGGCGGGTCGCGCGCTATACGACGCGCTTCTGCTGCAACACTTTATGCACCGCCTTGCCCTGCGCTGCCCTGCTCTTCTCCTCCCCGCGCCGCGCCGCTGGGGGTTTACATCCGCAGTGTTTGGCCGCGCGCTGCCATGACCCGTATTACGGCCCTGTATTGCCGCGAATAAAACTCTTGCAGCTGCGCGGGGCGTTATTGGTGCTGAAGCCTCGTGCTCTTCACGCCGCGAGCGAGCGTGCGCCGCTCCCCGCGCGCGCTCCAAGGCTCGCCCTAACGCCGATCTTGATTTTATCGCGATACGCAGCGCAGTGTAAGACCCGAGAGGGGGGGCTCACCTCAAAAAATCATTGTACGCAAAAAAAAATCAAGAAAGATACGGAAAAATCCGAAATTTTGAGAACAAATGAACGAAACAACTGGAATAAAAAATTTAAAAAAAATCTAAATTTTTCGAAATTTGAAATTTTCTTTGAAAAATCATAAAGAAAAATCAGATCAAAAAATAGAAAAAATCAAACAAATCAACTGTCAAAAAAATCACTGTAATCATTTTGTATGAATGATCCCCCCCCCCCCCTCAGACTAATGTGACAGTTATTACCTGGAAACAAATGTGACTCCACACTGTAATAGAATAATAACAATGTTACTAGCTGTTAGCCCCTGCGCGCGGGGCGATCTCTCTCTCTCTCTCTCTCTCTCTCTCTCTCTCTCTCTCTCTGCGCGCGCGCGCGAGATTAGGCAGGCAGGCCCGTTGCGCGCGGCTGTACGGCGGCGCTGCCTACCTCGCAGGCGCTCCCACCCGTTGCTGCTGCTGCTGTGACAGTGCTTGCCAGTGCTGCCATCCGCGCGCGCTTGTAAAAGTGGTTACTGCCACATTTGGTCGCGCATGCAGAATGTGATATGACGTCCGTCCGTGTTTGTTTGTTTGTTTGTTTGTTTGTTTGTTTGTTTGTTTGTTTGTTTGTGTGTGTGTGTGTGTGTGTGTGTCTGTCTGTCTGTCTGTCTGTCTGTCTGTCTGTCTGTCTGTCATGCCGTGTGCGCACTGAGCGTCCATGTTTTCATGATGACTTGTATCAACGATTTCGAAGCCTGCTCGCGCTGTTGCGGGCTGCGCTTGGCATGCAGCAGTTTCATTATATAAAAGTCTTTTCGCCCGTCCGCCCGCCGCCGCCCCGCGCTCTGCCATCCCGTTCGTGCGGCTGCGATAGCTTTTAGCAGCGGCAAACAGCGCTCGCGCGGTCGCGGACGGGATTTGTGGGGGGGGGAGGGGGGGAGCGTTTTTCGATATGGGTGATGTACCGTGGCGTTTGGGCCAGGCGCGTATCCAGGGGGGGTTTACGGGGTCCGGACCCCCCCCTACGGACCCCGAAGGGGTCCGTATTTTGGGGATTTTTGTAGGATTGAAAGTCCGGCGAGGTGCGAAAGATGGACCGAGGGCGGGGAGTGAGTATGACTCACACTTTTACACGTACACCAGGACATTGAAGTGTCAGTGGAGGCCATCCTTCAGTCATTTTCTAAGCGCAAAGATCGCCGCCTTGATTTAGGCTTTTCTTTGTAAACAAATTTATTGTTTGTGTCATTTGAATCAAAATAAAGTAATTAAAAGTAAATGAAATAATTCCACCCCCCCCCCCCCCCGCTTTCAATCGGCCCGGACCCCCCCCACGGCGAAATCCTGGCTACGCGCCTGGTTTGGGCCCGTTCGGTCCCGCGGCCGCTCGGGGGTGAGGGTAGGAGGGGGCCGGAGGGCCCCCCGCTCTGTTGCCGTGGGATTATAGTGGCTTGTTTACATGTTGCATTCCCTGCTTGTTCTGACCGGGCGGGGCACGCCGCGCCCCTGTGCGACACGCGACCCCACGCGGAGAGTGGCCGCCGCGCTATTGGGAATCGTCATGGCCCATCGTACGTCCATGGCCTTACACGCGCCGGATAAGATAAAAGACAACAAGAGGATGGTGAGCAGGGGGAAACTACACTGAAATTTTGGTACACCTCGTTTTTCGGTAAAATTTAGAGAAATTAAAAAATAAATCCTGACATATTCAGAAATTTTTAGAAAATAAATAAAAACAGTAAATTTCACTTTCATTCACAAAAATTTACTGAGTTCTAGGGAAAACTCAGCCAAAACTTCACAATAACGCACTACAAATTTACTGAAAATTAAAATAAAAACCACAAAAGTACACAAAATTTGGACAGCAAAATTCAGAGTTGTTTCCCCTCGGGAAGGGGTGTAGTGTACACTAGGAAAAAAAAGATGTGTGAAAGGTGCATGTAATATTTCCTTTCTGACATACGTAAACCAGAGTAAAAGTGTGTGAATGTTCCTATGAATTTCTTCACACCCTTGAAGTGAACGAGTGGAGATCCACAAACCTTCATCTAGTTTGCTTCATTCACACGCACATGCACTCCGGTTTCCAGAGGAAAGTTTAAATTTAAAAGTTATTAATATGCGTTTTTGTTCCTGATTATTCCGGTGTGTGTGTGTGTGTGCTTTGGTGTGGTCAGAGACCTACAGTCGGCACACGGCATGGCGCCGCTCGTAGCACGTGTCCGGGTGAGATACGGATCTCACGTACAGCACAGGTGAGTAGGAGGCTTGGCGAGAGAGAGAGAAAGAGAGAGAGACGACACAGCACGGTGCAAGCGGCAAATTTGCAAATTACCGCATCGACATAAGAGAAGCACAGCTACAGTACGACATGTGGAGTGCGAGGGAGCACACTGCCAAGCAGTCAGGACAGAGAGAGAGAGGGGGGGGGGGGGGGGAATTGAGAGAGAGAGAGAGAGAGAGAGAGAGAGAGAGAGAGAGAGAGAGAGAGAGAGAGAGAGAGAGAGAGAGAGAGAGAGAGAGGCCGCTTCGCTAATGCGCAATCACATCGCTAAACACGCTCTGCAATGTATCTTCCCTCCCCGCCCTCAACTACTATGCATCAGTCGTGGCGCGGCCAGCACGCCGCGCTACGCTCCGCCACGCCCCGCAGGCGCGCTTACGTTCAACGGGGCACGGGCACACTCACACACATGCACTCACACTGACACACACAAACTCGGCCCTGCTCGCAATACTCAAAATTTAGTATGATTCAGAAACGTTCAGCAAAATTCAGATAAGTTCAGAAAAATTTTAGAAAAATCAGGAAAATTAACCAAAGTTCTCAAAATTTTGGGTATAATTCAAGCAAAAATTCATGAAAATTCAATGAAAATCCCCCAAAATTCACACAAATAAAATTCACAATTCAAAAAGAATTGCACACCTAAGTTCAGAGTTGTTTCCCCCTCGCTGCTCTCCTGGCTGCCCCCCGGCTGGCCCCCGTGTGGCCCCCGGTGGCACTCGCCACAGGGACATGCAGCTTATCTTGTCGCGGAGGCGCTCACCCCCGTGCGTCCGACACCCGCTCTCATTTTTCTTCGGACGTCGCTCTGCGATATCATCGCCGGGGGGAGAGCGAGAGAGCAAGCGAGCGAGCAGGTGAGACGGATCGAGAGAGAGTGAGAGAGATGGTGTGTGAGTGGGGCACAGCCAGGTGCACGCTGCGATGTCCGCCGCGCGCTGCCCCACTGTTGTCCCCTCAGGGCCCTGGGGGGAAGCGGATCAGAGCACCGCGATAGACGAGGACATGAAGCAGGGGTTTAGGTCACTCCAGGGGAGTACCCTCACCCTCTCCTACCCGCGCGAGCCGGGCCGGACCTGCAGTAGGCCACCGAGCACCACATCGCCCTTCAGGTGCCCGCCCGCCCCGGCCCCGGCACACGTCACGTACCCACAGGCGACGCGCGCTAACACGCCAGACGAAACCCGCCGCCGTCCCTAAACACACAGCACGGTGACAACCAGGGCAGGATGTGCCCCAGAACCCCTCTCTTCTCGCTGCTCTTCCCCCCCCCTCTCTCTCTCTCTCTCTCTCTCTCTCTCTCTCTCTCTCTCTCTCTCTCTCTCTCTGTCTCTCTCTGTCTCTCTCTCTCTCTCTCTCTCTCTCTCTCTGTGGCCTAAACCCGTCATGCAACGAGAAGAGCAAATATATGCCAGGGGTACCTTATCTACCTCTGTGTGTGTGTGTGTGTGTGTGTGTGTGAAGAGAGAGATGGGGGGAGACAGAGGGAGCGCGTGCGGAGATCTAGCGAGCGGCTTGCTTGGTTCTCTCTTCAGGGAGGGACAGAGAGGGAGGGAGAGAGACAGAGGGCCACGAGGCGGGTTTGCATTCCCTTAGTGTTCGCCAAACTCTCGGCGGAGCGCACGGTGCTGCGTCGCATCGCCACCTCGGTGACACATCCTTCATCCCCGCCGCAGCGCCCTGCGCTCCTGCTGTCCCACTTGCCCGCCCACACCTCGCCCGGGCCCCGCGGCGGGGGTGCACTGGCGTGCCACGACCATGTTTGTTGCTGTAATGAGCAGAGGTCGTCATTACAGACCCTGCCTCACCTCGTCTCGTGCGAGCATCGCCTGTACGCTGCTCTTTCTTTATTCTGGGAATAATAATAATAATGATTCCGGGGTTGCCGCCGCCGGCCTCGGCGCACGCTGCCGCCACCGCCGCTGCTGCTGCTTTCCACCCAAAACCTCATTTTTATCAATTAGGATTACGTTCCGGGTTATTATTGTTCAAATACTCGTTGCCGCGGGGTGCTTCCCGTTTCGTCTCGCGCAGCGCGCCCGCCGCGGGCCGAGTAGGAGGGGAAATGTCCACCGTGTCCGACTTTTGTATTTACACAAGAGCAGCGCCGCGGGTAAAGAAAGAAAGAAACGGTCTCCCGGTCAAACAGTCGGGTAGTATTTTCCGTCCGAAACAAGAAGAGGATTTTTCCAAACTGCTTTGCTCTCTCTTGCTGGATTGGGGGGGAGGGGGGGGGTCCTCACTTGGGCGCCGCGCCAAGCCCCGCGCCGGGGCCGCGACCGGGGGCCGGGGGCCGGGGCCAGGCAGGGCCCTTCGATGAGGCTGCCCAGATAGCGCGGACCCGCAGGGGGGCCCTGGTCGGGCGAGCAGTCACCCCTGCGGAGAGACACTGGTCTGGGGTTTACGTTATGATGCCGCGAGTTTAAAAGTAGCGTTAACGAAGACTAAAGGCCCCAGCAGCGCCTCCCGGGCCGGCCTGGGCCCGGAGGAGGCTTCCGGCTGTCTCTCCTGGGTATTGCTGCTCCTGTGCCCCAGGCCACGGCTATCAGGTGACGGCCAAGAAGAAGCAGGAGGGGACCTATTCGCAGTGTTCTTTCGCTTTGGATTCCCTGCTGCTGGTCGCCCCCGCGCGATACTACACAGCTTTCTCCATGATTGCGAGCGCATTTTTTTTGTTTTCGATCGTCGCGCGCCGCCGTGGCGGGCCGCGCCGCCCGCCAAAGACCACGGGGAAACAGCAGTGCGACGACGAGGAGGGGAAGTCCTGGTCGTGGGTCCGGCCGCGCAGCCGCCATGCAGCCGCCGCTCCCCGGGAGACCTCTTCACCGCAAATCTCAAACGCATCTTCATTGTGCCGCATGTTTGCAATGGCATGAAAATTTGTACTGGACTTACACGACTGACTTATTGTGAGTGAATGCGCATAGTGTTCTCTTTCCGCGTTTTTATCTGGATGGTCTCTTTGCGGCGAACAGAACTTTAGCATTCTTTTGCAGGGACGTCAAATTGTTTTAATGCGTGAATGCCAAAATTTACCCACCTCTCTGCATTCTTCAAGATCGCATTTTTTTCTCTCTTTTTTTCACCGACATTCATGAATGCTAAAAGTTTTGCCTCTACTTTAAGAATTCCGAATTTTGACATATACAGAAAGGCCAAAAACTGGCGTTCGGAAAGAATGATAGCATTTTTGGTAAGCATATGCACCGCCGCGAGTGTGCAGTCACACAACACCTCGGCCCGAGGGGTACCTCACCTTCTCCAATCAGTGTACACCCTGAGCTCGAATCAATTTCCAATTACTATCCAGTATCATAACTTTTCGACAAAAATCCATTTTAAGCACCTTAAAATTGCAAAATATCGAATTGATGCCCAATTTTTTTTGATTTCTGTAAAGTTTGTTCGAATTTTCCTTCCACTCACAATACAACCCTTCAATCAGTGTACACCCATTTGAAGAGTGAGGTACCCCTCGCCTCGGCCTCTTCTCACGCGGCTGCGAGGCTGCAGTCGTAGTCATGCTGTGCGCGAGGCTGCGCGCCGATGCGGAGCACAACTCTGCACTCCGGCAAACCCGTTCGATTCCTGCGAATAGTGCGACGCGTTGCACTGCGCCGGGCGGGGCGGGGGTTGGGCTGAATAGAGCTGCACTTTTCAAAGTCGTCACTTGTACTTGCACTATGTACTCACCTGTTCACCTGCTGTCAACGAC
Organism: Frankliniella fusca; assembly: GCA_029379305.1. Classification (NCBI taxonomy): domain Eukaryota; kingdom Metazoa; phylum Arthropoda; class Insecta; order Thysanoptera; family Thripidae; genus Frankliniella; species Frankliniella fusca. The sequence goes on from JAHWGI010001411.1 coordinate 2,996,769, forward strand.
GGAAAAAAAAAACTGCGTCCTGGTCGAGGAATGCTGAAAAATTCAGAGAAATTAGGAAAATTTTTAATTTAGAATAAAATAAAAAAAATCAGTATTCTAAAACTCTGAGTTGAATCCGAGGGGGCATTCACTCTTAAAATCTGTGACCCGAATACTACGTCTATTACGCAGTATTACGCTCCGAAATCTTACAGATTTGGCCAAAGTCAGGCAAAAACAGACTTAAACGACCCAAAACTGAGTAAAGTATGGAGAATTTTGGCCATCACACTTTTCTCACTATTACGCCTTTATTACGGATACCCGACTACGCAAGTGCATGCCCCCTCGGTTGTATCCCCCTCTGTCCTGGTTGTCAAGAAGCCACGGTTTTCTTAGGGAGAAAATTCATTGCGACGTCTCGGTTTTTTCCAAAGAAACTTCTTGGAAAGCAAGACGTATGTTTTTTTTTTAACCCTTGACACAAGTGTTGATCGACGCTTTAGGAACTTTAAAAGCTCAAAAATTTCGTATATTGTTAAGGCTGTCACGTGTTTGGGCAGCATAAAGTGTCGCACTTACGTCCTGTGCCTTCTCATTTTTGCAAATACACGAGTGTGTTTCAGTTATACTGAGCTCAGTGTGCAGTGGGGTTTTGTTGGTCGCGGCCGAAGCATAGAACCAAAAACGCCGCTCGCGCTGTGAAGCTCTCTTGTGCTGCCTGCCTGCAGCTCCCTGTCCGGCCGTCCGGCCCGGATCAAGAGCGCCCGGCCCCGGCCGAGACGCGAATCCCAATGAGCAATACACAGCAGCGCCTGGCTGGCTGAAGCGACTCGGAGAAGGGCTCTGGCAAACCACAGGGCCCTCTGGTCGAGAGAGAGAGAGAGAGAGAGAGAGAGAGAGAGAGAGAGAGAGAGAGAGAGAGAGAGAGACAGACAGACAGACAGACAGACAGACAGACAGACAGACAGACAGATGGAGAGGGGGAGGGGGGGTTCTGGACACCGGACTGGCGGGGCTTTTCGGCCCTGCTGGCAGTGACGTGCCGGGCCCGTGCCACCCAAACTCATCTACGCAGTGCGGCTAGGCGGTCGGCGCGGTCACCCACCCGCCGCGTCACCCGCCCGCCCGCGTCACCCGCCCAGCACAGCAGTGATGATGCTGTCCCCAACTTGGGATCCCGACCGCCTTCATTCCTCATTCCTGCCGGCGCATAGCCGCCCCGCCCCGCCCCACGGCAGCCCCACGGCGTGATCTGGATCGTCTACGACAACAAACGTCCGCCGTAACGGTTTTGGCCGTGATGATCACGCTGCTCGGACCCGCCACGCCCCGCCACGCCCCGCCACGGTAGTCAGGCCCTAAGATGGCGTATTGTCGCGATGGGCCGGGCTGGCGGGTTTGGCTGGCTATGGCGGTGGCGGCAGCAGCCGCCGCCGAACGAGTGAAGAAATCAGACCGAAGAGACAGAAATAAATAAAAAAAGTGAACAAGTCCTGTGTGTTGGGCTCGCGGTGAGCGGCGAGCACGTCATCTTGCGATATTTATGGGGAGCGCAGGATGCGTCGCGCTCCGCTCGATACGGTCAACTGCGGCCGCCGCGCCGCCTTCACACGCCGCGCAGCCGCGCCCGTCACGCCGTGATCGAAATTGAAATCGTCTACCTCGGACTTGCCTCGTTGTCGCACCTTTTTCACCTTGTTAATTTAAGATTTATATATTTTATTTTATTTTTTATTTTATTTTTATTTTTTAGAAACTGTTTTTGAATTTTGATGCGCTTGCATTATTGACAAACTTGTAAGGCGTACGATAAATAATTGTACGATTTGGGTGAATGTGCACACCCACAAGTGTTTTTAAAGATATATTTGCATAAAAAATAAAATAAAGCTCTCCTCCTTCAAGTGAGCGCGACTAGATATGCTTACTATCGCTTCTTGTTTTAGTGCGCGATGAAATCAAAATGCCAATCGTGGCAGCCAAATAACACCGTCAATATGACATTCGTCCCCTTAGATTTCTCTTGAAGGCTTAGGCTTAAGCCCTGCTTGGGCCATGTCATCCTTACCTTAGGCAACACTCGTGCGAACCTGGTTGCCTAACGGGCATGCGGCTGCACTGCAGGCCTGCTCCTCGCGCCGCAGTTTGTGTATTTTTTTTTTACCCCTTTCTTTCTTTTGATGTGCGTGTTTTTGTTGCCTACTTTGCAAGGCGCTGCGCTGGCGGTGGCGCTCCTCGAAAAGAAAGGTGGGGACCGTCTCGTTAGAGAGGCGTGGGGACCTCGCGCCGGGCCGGGCCGGGCCGCGGGGCCCTTCTTCGCCGCGCTTTTTTATTCCACCCCTTTAGCCTTCCTTCTTGTTCCCTTCTTCCGCTACGCTTTGTGTGCCGTCGTGACCTTGTGACACAACTTCGATCGTCTGGAAAACATTTATTTCTCCGGCATCATGGATTTTTTAAAAACAGTAAAAAAAAAAAATACGATTTCAGGAAATCCTGGTAGGCACGAAGAAAATTAATGTTTTTGTTTCACTAAATTCTTCGGAATAAGATGGTTTATATAGAAATTTACTTTAAAAATTCTAGCCTTATGGGTCATGTTACTGAATTTCTTTTATCTCAGGGTCACTAGTTCAGCGGGTCACATGCCAAATTTTAGCTTTCTAGCTGAAACGATTTAGAAGTTAGTCTCTCTATAAAAATCGTCCGATCAGCTTGATTTTTGAACTGTAGGCTCGTTGTGCAATGGGCATTTGAACACTGCTTTTACATTTTTATTCTAACATGTCGTTCGAAATTTTATTTTTTTAACTACTGTGCATGAGTAGAATCAACAAGTCCCCGGCCCCACCGGACCTCCTCCCCTGCGCGCCGCGCCGAGGGGTCGAGCAGCCCAAGCAGCCTCAACAATGGTGACTCGGCTCGGCTCCCCTTTCCACGCTGTTTTCCCGAGACAAGTCGAGTATTACCATAGAAACAACGATTTTAGATCGAAATTTCTCAAAATTGGCCACCAACTTTGGGCTGGCAATTCAGCAGTGAACTAAGGAGATTGAGTTCTACCTCTCTGCCAAGTCTTATCAAAATCCTATAGAAAAATCAGGATTTAGGTAAGGGGCCGTGCTAATAAAAATCGGATCCTGAGACAAAACCATAAGGCTACTTCGTGCCTAAAAACAAGGCTACTTCGTGCTTTAAAAAATGTGATTCAGTGACTTGAAAATATTTTTATTAAAAAAACCAGGATCAATACCGTTTTTCTTTCTTTCTTTCTTTCTTTCTTTATCCCCAAGAGAAAAATATTGCGATTCTGGGATCCGTGTCAGTTTATTATTGTCACTGGGAGCACTTTATTTTCAGAGGAAAAAATTTCTAGCGTCTAGGGACAGCCAGAGCGGACTATCTAAATACGCAACTGACACTGGGTGACAGATTCTGATATGTCGTCATTAAAATTTCCTCTTACAGCATTTAAAATACGGTGCACTCTGCAGGTAATTAGTTTGCTTTAGCCCGGAGTGTCAAATATTGCCCCGTGGGGGTTGTCGTACTTTTTCCGAGATTGAATGTACAGCGTACACGGCTCCCAACCGCGCCGAGCTGGTCGGGCGTGGCTGGGCGTGGTGGGGCGGGGCGGGGTGGGGTGGGGCGCCGCGCCGCGGGCCCCTCCGGGGCGTTCCAGGGGCAGCAGGGCGGGGTGATCAGCTACTCGTCTGCCTCCGATATTAATAACGACTTTTTTCTTTTGTATTGTTTTTAGGCGGGGAGCCGCAGGAGCGGCCATTGCAGCTGGGAGAAGCCAGGAAGAAAAAGGAAGAGAGAGAAGGAGAGGCACCGGGAGAGGCAGCAGGCTGAGAGCTGGAGGTAAGTGAAAGAGAGACGGAGATATAGCGGCGGAGGAGGGGGCGTCTGCCTTGTGGTCGCAGCCGGATTAGAATTACAGCAAAATGATTTATCCAGCGTGTGCGATGCGTTTCCACCGCTGAGGAAACCGGAGAGTGGAGTGCACGGGAGTGCTCGCCGCCTGCCCCGCCACGCCCCTACCCCCGCCCTCTTCCTAAACCACCTCATTTTGCCCTCCTCCTCATTTTCCTTTTCCCGCACCCCGGAGGGGTAAAAAAAGGAAATCCTCCTTTCTCCGCTCCCCCCTCACCCGTCTCTCTCTCTCTCTCCATCCTTCTGTCTGTTCCTAGCAGCGCATATCAGTTTTGTTTTTGTCTTGTCAGATTTCCTGTTACTTCGTTGTCGGTTGTGGTGCACGGCCCGGCCCCGGGGCATGCTGCACGACGACCAAATAAAATAATTTACCTCGTTGTAAAGCAGTAAAGGAGTAAAGGTCGGGACGGACAGTACGGAGCTACCAATATACGTGCGGGTCCCGTCATGAACCGACGATCAACTCATGAGAGAGAGTTTTTATACCCCTTATGGTTGTTTGCTCAACTCGGGGGAAGCTGCTCGGAGAGTCGAGTGCCCGCCCCGGCCCGCGCTCACCTCGATTGCCCTACGGGAAAAGTTCGCACCTGGTGAACCGCAAAATATCGATAGAGGAACATAATTTGTTCCGATATTTCCTCGTTATTTAAAACAATCATCTTTTTCCCTCAGCGGACAGGGTCAGGGTGCGCGCGGTGATTCGGGGAGGAGGGGTCAAAATTAAAAAGTCTGTGTGAGACTATCGTGTCTGAAAATGCACCCGCCCTGCCCGCCGGCCTGCATGGGCCGCTCGGACTGAGGTGCGGCGGCGGCCGGCGGCGGCACGGGGGAGATTAGGCCATAGCTAGCCGCTTTTTAGGCCGCAATTAAAGTCTCGTTTCATTTTGGCCGGTGCTCTCACGATACAGACGTCAATAGTCAACAGACCCCTTCCTAAAGGGCGGAGAGGGCTGTGCACTGCGAGAGAGAGAGAGAGAGAGAGAGAGAGAGAGAGAGAGAGAGAGAGAGAGAGAGACAGAGACAGACAGACCTTGGCCTCGGCCTCGGCCTCGGCGGCCGAGTGGCGCGGCTGTGGACATCATAAGGCTGTGAGGAGTCAAATAAAAAGCTGGCCCCAAAACGAGTATTATAACCTGGCCTGGAAGTGCCCTGGCCTGCCCTCTTTCTCGCTCCATCTCTCTCTCTCTCTCTCTCTCTCTCTCTCTCTCTCTCTCTCTCTCTCTCTCTCTCTCTCTCTCTCTCTCTCTCTCTCTCTCTCTCTCTCTCTCTCTCCTATGCCTCATCTGCCCCGCCCCGCCCGCACGTTACCAACAGGATGGGGCCATGAAGCGAAAGAAGAATGGCGGCCCTAAGCCCATAACGCACTTAACGTCCGCTGCAGACACCCAGGTCAGCGCAAAGCCTGCCCCCGCCCCGCCCCGCAACGCTTAGGCCCCTGCCCGACGCAAAAAGATTTGTGCGCTTTTAGTACGCTTTCAGTTCTCTATCGATTCGCGGAGGTTCGCGCCGGGTACGCCAATGGGTCGTTGAGGTTCGCCAGGCTTCAGGACGAGCGCCACGAAGGTTTGTCGGAGGTTCGTCAGTGGTCCCCCTCTGGGCGAACTGAGTACGCCATCGAGTCGCACTGGTAGCGAACACAGCGACCTGAGTTCACCATCGAGTCGCTCCGGGAGCGAACACAGCGAATTGAGTTCGCCATCGAGTCGCTCTGGAAGCGAACACAGCGACTTGAGTTCGCCATCGGTTCACGAGGGGAGGGGGAGGGGTGCGCTGCACAAACCACGGGGATTAACCCAGCGGCGGTGTCATCGGCTACCTGCTCCGGCCCGGGGCCCCCGGGCCATCCCGCCATCCCATCTCCCGTCCCCGTCCCCAGTGTGGCCAGACTTGGCGATTTTTCGCCAACATGGCGATTTTTTGAAGATTTGGCGACAGCAAAAATGGCATTTGGCGACTGGCGATTTTCATGGCGATTTTTGAAAAATGTGGCGAATTTTCCTTGTATTGGCGATTTTTAATAAAATTCGATAAAATTGTGGTAGATTTGGTGACTTTTGAAGTGAGATGCCGAGCTTGTTTGTTTGCCCGGGGATTCCTGGGGGTTCCTGAGGGTTCCTGGACCTCTGGGGCTGGCCCACACCGAGGGAGAGCCCTAGCGACGCCGCTCTTGTTCCGGGAAATCCACCCAGATGTTGGCGATTTTTTTGGCGATTCCAGCATCCCTGTGGCGACTTTTGGCGATTCGAGCACTTGGCGACTTTTGGCGACAAAAGCGCCGCCTGGTGGCGACTCGGCGCGCTCGGCATCTGGCCACACTGCCCGTCCCGTCCCCGTCTCCTCCTCAGTCCGACGCCAGCTGTCGTTGTGTGAGGATGTGTCGCTTACGCTGAGCGCGTGATGGATTTGAAGCTCACATGCACAGGTTGTACCGGGTGTTTCTTTGAGTACGTACTCTGCCATGGTGCCTTAGAGTCCTTAGAGTCCTCTAGGACTCTACGGTGTCTTACGGGTGAATTGGGTAGGCAAACCCACAACACTCTTACGCATTCAAAGAAACACCCGGTACTTGTTGTGTTTCTGATTTTTTCAGTAAGTGACTCGTGCGGACCGTATGGAGAGATGTATAGTTGTGTATTGCAGGACAAGTTAGCGCAGTTTGGGTTGCAGCAGTCACTACGGAGCACGCGGAAAGTGCAGGCTTCTCTCGCACGGCATCAGGCGGGCGGAGGGACTTCTGGTGCACGGCAGCGGTTTCGAGCTGGCGCAGAGCACTCCACGGCGTGCTCCAGGAAGGACAGGCCTCATTTCGGGCAAACCCGCTCGTGGAAAGCCCTGCACTGGCCCGAATAGTGCTTTCGGCCACATCCAGACCAGAGGTTGGCGTTTTTTGTAACATTACGGATGCATCTCAGGGCTGGCCGTTGGGCGAGAGCCCGTGAAGAGCTCGGCTCACCGGACTGAATTCGGGGCAGCACATTTTTAAACGGGCCCCTCCCCCCTCCCCTTTCCACCCCCCCCCCCCCTTCTACCCGCAACCCCTCCCGTACCCAAATGCGCACTAAAAGCGAACATTTAGCGAACCAAAAGCGAACTGAATGCATACAGCAGGCGAACTGAAAGCGTACCGAAACTGAAAGCGGACCGCAGGCGATCTCAAAGCGTACCGCAAGCGAACTAATGGCGAACTGGGGCCGTACCGCAGGCGAACAGATTATGGGCCGCTCTGATTTCGAAGAAGTAGCGACCCCGGTACGTCGCCGCAAAAACGAACTATGTTCGCTCTGAGTTCGGAACAGGGTGCAAAGTGAAACATCTGCGCACTTTTGACGCACCTTGACGAACATGCTGCGACCTACGAAGCGAACCTCAGCGAGCCACTTGCAGAGGGTCGCAACCTGTACGTCTCTGTTCGTCAGAACAAAGTTAAAACCACCTGATAGCGTACAGATCTTTTCGCGTCGGGTGTCGGCGGCCCGGTCCCTGCCCTGCCCTGCTCTGCCCTGCTACCTCGCGAACCGACGTCCGACCGAAAAGCTTGCAATTCGATGGGGGATCGGCCGCCACGTTAGTTCCACTCCCCCCTCCACTCCCATCCTCCCGCACGCACACACTGCTTCTGCTCGTTCTCTCCTCTTGACCAGCATCATCTCAAATTACGAGGCCGTTGCTATCAGAGGTGTATGCCCTCATACTCCTTACTGCGGGTTGCCGTCATCCTCTCTCTCTCTCTCTCTCTCTCTCTCTCTCTCTCTCTCTCTCTCTCTCTCTCTCTCTCTCTCTCTCTCTCTCTCTCTGTCTCTCTCTCTCTGTCTCTCTCTCTGTCTCCCCCCCCCTCCCTTCTCTTTTCTACTGGTGGTTTCGTATGCCCCTATCGCCTAATTTCAGGGACTGGCCCCCTCTCCCCCCCCCCTCCTCCCGAATGGAAATTCATTTCCTCGCCGCAAATGCCGATAGCAATCTGTGCAATTCTCTCGCGCACTCGCCCTCTCCATCTGTACGCCTCTTTTCCTTCTCGCTCTCATTCTCTCTACTTCTCGCTCTCATTCTCTCTACTTCTCGCTGCTCCCCCCTTGGTGACAGCGCCTGGAGAGCCGTGCCCGAGACTGAGAGGGAAAATAATTGATGGCAGGATCTCACCCCCCGCCCCCTCCTTATGCCCCCCCACGAGTCATCATCACCCCCCATCCGCCCTCTCCTTTTTCCCTGAGAGGATCGGAGTGCAGTAAGAACCCTACTCTACTCCCTGTCATCCGCCCCCGTGTACCGCAAGCTCAGTATCGAACCCTCTAGTAATTACTAATTAACGAAGGCGGTGCGCGACTTTTAAATACACCATCACTGCGAAGCACATCTTTTTAGGTTTACGATTTATTTTCTAGATCACGTTTTTACGAAATATGCTGTAAATTTACGTGCACGTTGCTGGTGAGGCCGGCATTGTTCTCGTATCCCGAAAGTCTCGCATTGCGTCGCCCAATTTTTGCCGTCAGGATGAGAGTTCCATTCCCCTCTCTTGTCGTTTACGTTCACACGCAACGTTGGAGTATACACACATGAAACTTGCCTGCTTATCCATTCGAACTTAGTTTCATCAAGCTACAAATCACGACTACGGCAAACATTAACTCTAAAAAGCATATTCTACAAATAACAAAACTATCGGTTTTTCTTTCAGTTTTACAACACCCTCACAATAATTTCATCATAATTATAAAAACTCCGTTGTTTACCAGGATTTCGTGAAATCGTATTTTTTTAAAATTATTTTTATGTACTTTAAACAGCAGTGTTTCAATTTTTCTGCGCCCCTGCATTTGATTGTGCGCGGGCCGGGGGGTGCTCGCGGGCGTGCTAATGCCGCTGTAATGCGGTGGGGCCGTAAGTCAACTCGTAAGTCGGATGTACGAATCGTGTCTGGCGGGGGGGTCACGCTTTGCCTATCCCCCTCTCTCTCAGGCGCGGGGGTCACGCTTTGCCTATCCCTCTCTCTCTCTCTCAGGCGCGGGGAGCATTCCAGCCGCACCGCGGGCTGGGCTCCCCTTCCTGCTTGATCTGCTTTTTCTTTTCTTTTTTTCGACCCCTCTCTCTGGTTCTTTTTCCGCTGCATATACATCTCTCTCTCTCTCTCTCTCTCTCTCTCTCTCTCTCTCTCTCTCTCTCTCTCTCTCTCTCTCTCTCTCTCTCTCACCCCAACAGCATTGCCTACCCACCCACCCCACCCTTCTCTCTCTCTCTCCTCCCACCCCCACTCCCACACGCGGTAATGGAGAGTTGCTAAGCAGAGGCGTTCTTCCGGCGCCGCGGCGCCGTGTTTGCTCTAATGCAGTTGTTGCGGCGCGCACAAAGCCCCCCGCCACGCCGCTCCACGCCGCTGGGAGTCACTCTTATTAGGACGTCACGAGGCCCCCGCACCTGTCACGCCGCCGCACCGCGACTGCACTAAACAGGGGACGAACACAATCGCAACAGCACTGTAAGGCTCAATGTAATAGAATTTTTTGTTTTTGTTTGCGTGGACGTCAAGGCGTCACGCTCTTATGATAGGCGCGAGAGAAAAAAATGTTCATTTTCTCCTTCAAAAATTCAGTACTATTGGAATATTGCACGTGATTAGTGCAGCCAGGCAAAGGGTCAGATGTTGTCTAAAATCCCCCTCCCCCTCGCCCGTGACGATACGATGTACTTGTGTGTAGCGGGTGGTATCTTAACGCCTTGCCTATAAGGCAAATCGAATCTCCCGCCGTGGGTGGTGTCTGGCAGTCTACCTCAGCCCAGGCGCCCCCTGCCCTCCTCTCGCCGTAAAGGTGAGGTGAGACTTCCACCCCAAGGGTCCTTCACTATAAAGTAAGACGTACACCAATTTTTCGAATGTTTCTTGTTTTTTTCCCCGGTTATTCTTAATTTTACCTGATTTGGTCTGATTTTTATGGATTTTTTCTTTATTTTTTTTCTGATGTTTTCTTGATTTTTCTTCAATTTTTTATGATTCTTCTGAATTTTTGTCTGATTTTGCTTTGGGTACACTGATGATTATTATTATTTTTTCAGTGAAGGACCCCTTAGGCTCACCCCCTGTGCACACTCTGCGCGTGTGCGTTATCGATTGCCCCCGACCCTAACCCCTGGCTTTTCTACCCCTAAATTCCCATCCTCCACCAGTTAGGACGAAAGCGCGCTCTGACAGCTGCAACACGGGGTCCTTAATAAGGACGTGGAGTGGCGTGACGGGGTGTTAGGGCGGGTTGGACAAGACCAAAGTGGTCCCGGGCAGGGCAGGGCGGGGCAGGGCCCGGCGCATTATACAGTCGTCAGCACAGAGAGCTCGCGGGCCGGGGCCGGGGCGGGGGCCGACCCGCGTGCTCCGCCGTTCGTACGAGTTCGATCGATCGATCGATCGTTTGGGCGGGTAGATATATGAGGCTGCCGGCGAGCGTGGCGGAGCGCACAGCGTAGCCTGGCACATTTAGGGAGTCGCCTCGCCTGCTGATGCCTTCGGCTTCGCAGGCTTCGGCTGTGCTGCAGCGGCGCTTCGAAAACGCGCGCGCCTCGCCGGCCCGGCCCGGAGGATCGAGAGCTCGAATAATTTTGTCCCTGCTCAGCTCCTCTCTCTCTCTCTCTCTCTCTCTCTCTCTCTCTCTCTCTCTCTCTCTCTCTCTCTCTCTCTCTCTCTCTCTCTCTGTCCCTCTCCCGCCGCGGGGCGCCACCATCCTGCTCGCTCCCGCGCGCATAAGATGCCGATTATTCCGATTCGGTAGTAAAGTGCATGTCGAACTTCTGCCGCCGCCGCTGCGCCGCGTTTGCTGCTGGCTCTGCAGGAAGTTCCACGGAGCGATAGGAGTGGCGCGGGGTGGGGCCGAGCCGGGACTGCGATATTAAATTGCGGCCCTCTTCTCCTCCTTCTCCTTATCGGCGCGGTAATGATAGAAAATGTTGGCCTAGGCAAAGAAAACACACGGCGATACCTTTGCTCTTCTTCTTGTTTCTTTCTCTTTCTTTCTTTCTTTCAGTCTTTGTTCTCCTCCACCCTCGATTTAAACGTCTTGATCTGGTTTCTCTACATCTGAGGATTGAGTAAGATCCAGTGTCCTCCGTTTTTGTTCTTTTGGCAGAAGAATAAATCTGAGACAGTAGTGTGTGGATGGGTCAGGTCTCTCTCTCTCTCTCTCTCTCTCTCTCTCTCTCTCTCTCTCTCTCTCTCTCTCTCTCTCTCTCTCTCTCGCTCTCTCTCGCTCTCTCTCTCTCTCTCTCGCTCTCTCGCTCTCTCTCTCTCTCTCTCTCTCTCGCTCTCGGAGTAGCAGGCCGTTCATCGCGTGACGTCTGCGGAATGTACCCCAGTAGTCGCGGTGGTAGTTTGAATTGAGTAGGAATACCAGCCGGCGGACCGACCGCCTGAGGGTGGCGGGGGGCGGGGGCCGGGCGAGGCGCTGCAGCCAGATTTGAGCGAGCGTGCGGTCTGGGGCGCACTGGGCTTGATAAAAGGGTTGGTCCGGGACGGGGGTGGGGTTTAGCGCAGGGGCTGGCTGGGGCTGGGGTTGGGGGTGCCAGACGAGCTTTGTTCGCCCTCCCCCGCCCCCCGCGCCACCTCGCCCGCGCACATTGTTTCAGCCCGTCTGCTCCCACCCCGCCGGGAGCTCAACGCCCCCTAAATCAACGGCTTGTTATCGAGACTATTAGTTGTGTGTATGTTGGGGGGACGCTCCCGGCCGGACGCGCCGCGCGGGACGCGTCGTGATTTTATTTTCTGTGTAACAAATTTTGCGGCGGGGAGCGAGGAAAAGGGTTATTGGTGTTGGGGTAGAGGGGAGAGAGACAGTTTGATGTTAATCTGAGGGGAAAATATTATATGAGGTTGATGTCGCGTCTCGCCGTCCGGTTTTTCGCTGTTTTTCTCTAACGACGAGCAGAGCAGGCGGGGTGTGGTACACTGTTGCACTTGAAATAATGTTCGCGGTGCTCTACGTATGTATGAGCAGTGTATGTACCTCACACACACTTGATTAAGCAGTGTGTGTGTGAGGGGGTGAGATTGCGCCGCCGTGCGTCGCTGTTCGCCGCGCCGCTGCCGACTCATCCCGAAGTGCGCTCTCCTCGCTCTGTCTCTCTCGCACCTATTCGGCGAAGCCCACGAGTGCGAGAGGGACAAGGTAAAGCGCTATGCGCAGCTGTATGCGCTGGCGGGCGGACGGATAGCGCGGCGAGACGTTGTTTGTTGCTCGAATCCAAACTTCTCCGCGCTGCGGCGGCCAAGGAGATGCCGAGATGTCCGCGCGTCGAAGCGCTTTAGTCAGGTGAAGGAAAGGTGCGGTGGCTCTGGAGGAATCCCAAAGCGGTTCTCCTCCCCGGTGCTGCTCGCCCACCGCGCGCGGAAACTTTTTAATTGTTTCCACCGCACTTGAGCAAGGGGGTGCTGCGGTAGGGTTCGGGTCGGGTCGGGGGTAGGGGTGCTGGCTGCCGCGCCCGCCGGCCCGCCGGGGTCGGCAAGTTGGTCTGGCTGGCTAGGCCGCCCCCGCCGTACCGCTCCGCTGCTACCGTTAGGCAGGGAGGTTCCCCGGGCCTGCACTCTGCACTCGACGCTCCCGCCCCTGTGGTTACCACCACCGCACCGCCCGGTAGTCCCTGCCTGCAGGCTGATTCCGAAGACGTACCCCCGTCCTTGTCGCACCAAGGGCAGTGCCCCGCATGTCGGGGGTGGCTGGGCCTTATGAGCGCGACAAGGATGGAGGCGCGATCTTCGGAATCAGATGTCTGGACGGGGTGGGCGCGGCGTGGGGGTAGGAGGGGTGGGTAAGGGGACCACTACCCCTCGGGGGGCACCGCACACCGCGCACTCGGCCCACGCCCAGGCCCGGGGCGGCCCGGGGCCCCACGCGCACCTTGCCACCCACTAGGATGCACACACGTATATTTCATTACGATTGTTCGTTTAAGCCGAACGGGATTGTGAAGGTCCTGGACCGGCCGGCCGGCCGGTCCCGGGGGGATGGGGGGCGCTGACGGGGTTCATACAGACTGGGTAGTTGGCTAAGGCCAGGGCAGCCGTAGGGGACACACGTGTGCGTATGGAACACGAGGTTATTACACCTCGCGGTCTCCCGGTCTCCTTGGCGTGAAAGTTTTGGACCGCATGGCAGAGTGAGAATCGAGGGGGAAACAACTCTGGAATTTTTGTACACCTCACAATTCAGAAATAAGAAAAAACAAGGAAAATTTAATTATTTTTTTTTAAATCGAAATTTTAATTATTTCTTTTTTTTTAAGGAATTATTGTAGGAAAAACTCATAAAAATTCAGTATAAAGTCACCAAAATTCACAAATTTTGTACACTAAAATTCAGAGTTGTTCCCTCCTCGGTGAAAATGTTTCCGAAGTTTCGATAAAATCCTGCTGTCTAAAAGAATTTCCGAGGAGGGGTGTGCCGTGCGTCGGGAGCATCACATCAGTCCGCCGGTAGAAGCCGCAGGGCGCAAGGAGTATGTGAAGCGAGGGGGGAGGGGGGGGAGGCTGTAAGAGCTCCTGGTCGCCCACCGCGCCCCACCGCGCCCCGCCCTGCCGCGCCCTGACTGGACCATAATTAAACGTGTGGCCGGGCCGGCCGCTCCTCTGCCCCGGGGCCCGGGGCTGCGGGGGCTGGTGGGGCCACCTGCCGGCGCGAGCTGTGTGATGGGGCGGGGCGGGGCGGGGCGGGGGCAGCCGGGAGCACATCTTGTTCGGGATGGGGGGTATACGTATATACGAGCTGCTGCTGCGACGCGGTGTATTGTGGTCCAGACGTTGTTCTCCTTCACCGCGGCGAGTTTCTGGAGGAGCTCTCAATGCAGCGCAGGAGGGAGCTGCTTACTTACTACTACTTTCTTTTCCAAACTACTACAGCTCCCTGTCTCGCGGCCCGGTCCCGGTAGCCCGCCCGCTACCGGGTGCAGCCCGGCCCGGTAGCCCCATCCCCATGGCGCCCCCCCCCCCCTCCCCTTTCCTTTTTCCCGGAGGCGCGCGACGCTCCCAACTACAGTTTTGTGACGAATTCGTCGGAAGGAAGAAGAACAAGAGAGGAAGATTGGCAATGTTTTGCCCCGCGCGGGTGCCTTTTGCGTCCGCGGATGGGTTCGCAGGCAACACCGAGTCGTCGTGTCGTGTATGCCTGCAGGTGCGGGCGAGCCGGGGCGAGCTGTCCCCGGGAGCAGCAGAGACTTGTTCAGCTGCGTGATGCGGTGCCACCGGGCCTGTCGCGTCCCATCCGCCCGCTGCAACTGGGTCGCACACCGTAAACGCTATGGTCTCAGTAGCCGGTCGGAAGTTGGCTGGTCGGGATAGCAGAGTAGCTGGCAGGGGTTGGGCCCAGCTGGATGCTGGACCGTCAGGGAAGTCAACCTTAGGCCCCGGAGAGGAACGAAGAGGTGCTCGCCATGGCACAGCCGAGGGGGAGTCACTTCGAAAAATCATTGTACGGCCTCAAAAAAGCCATTAAAATTATTATTTTGTTTTAAAAAAAAGATGATAATATCAAGAAGGAAGACCCAGAAAAAATCCGAGAATGTAGGAAAAATGAACATAAAAACTGAAGAGAAAAATTTGAAGAGCCAGGAATAGCGGGAAAAGTGACAGAATAGTGACAGAAAGTTTCCTTGAATAATCAGAAGAAAAATCAAAACAAATTCAAATAAATAAGAAAAAATCAAAAGCACAAAAAAAAAAAAATTAAGTCAAAAAAAATCATTGTACACATTTTGGGGTGGGCACAGCAGCCACCCGACTGGTCCTCCTGCTCGCCACTGATTCCGCACGGGACTTTCGTCCCTCCGTCCTTGTCGCACTCGAGAGGCACTGCCATTGGGTGGGAGAGAGATAGGGCCGCGTCTACTTCCCCTTGACCGATGTGCGGGATCAGCCTACAGCCCAGCAGCCCCAGAGAGCCACGCGTCGCTCGCGCGCGGGGTAATTTGCTACCGATTCCCCGCTTCCCACCGCAGCACCGCGCTGCGCAGGCCGCACTGCCCGCTGCTGGCGGTCGCACCGCGGGTGGCGCGGGAATCTTAGGAAAATAATAAATCACTCATTTTTCGCCCCCCTCTGAAGTTTTTCTTCCCTCTGGTTTTTCTTTTCTCTTGCTTTCCTCTACGTTATTTGTTCCCTCGTGGTGGCGGTGGTGGTGTCTATTTTCCCGCTATAACTTTCCTCGCCAGTTCGGCCTGACGTTTCGGCACCGGTCGGCACAGCGCGGTGCGGCGGCCTTGGCTGATATTTGGGCAGAGGAATGATGTCGCGAGTGTTCCGCGTGGATGGAAGGAATGCCAGGGCTGTGCCCTTTCCCTCCTCCCCCAGACCCCCGCGCCTCTTCCTATGCCCGTTTTACCCCTCGACCGCTCTCTCTCTCTCTCTCTCTCTCTCTCTCTCTCTCTCTCTCTCTCTCTCTCTCTCGCCTCCCCCCCCCCTTCTCGACTTCCCCATGGCCCCCCATCTCCCCGCTGCTCTTCTGCTCAATTTTATCGAAATTTTATGGTGCGGAAAGCTCGGCTGATAGGAGCGGAGCCAGTGGGGGCGCTGCAGCACTGCGGACCCCTGTCCCCCCCCCCCCCGGCCCCCCGGGGGAAGGGAAAGGGGGGCGGCTGATGGTCAGCATCACGCATCGTTGGCGCGCGATCACGCGGGCTGTCATGCCTTTGTGTTCATCACCAAGAAAAATCGAAAGTTTTCCAGCGGGGCGGCGCGGCGGAGGCGGAGGCGGTCAGTTAGGATAGGATAGGAGTCCGACGCGGCGGGCGCTGCATGCGGGCGCCATGCACTGGGCGGCGCGCTAATGGGCCGAGTGAATCAAAGCGAGCGTGATTGAATAACGCGCTGCTGGGGCGGGGTGGTGGGGAGGGAACGCGATGAAAGCCTCGTCTATAGGTTTCTAAAACACAGAGCAAACATTTTTTTATATTTTTCCACGCGGCAAGTTCCCCGCGCTAGAAAGCAAGATTTGACCCGGCCAGTAATCATTTTAACTCTATTTTTCTGTATGAGAAATTATTTGTCGAGAGATTTCTAGTACAAGCAGGCAGTGCCTCTCTACGACGTCGTAGGTGTGTGCCAATAGCACCGCAACTGCACCCGACAGCAGCAGAGCAGCTTCACTCGCGCGCTCACTCACTCACACACACACACACACACACACATTTTCGCACTGCGCGCGGCCCGTTTTATTCGGTGGCAATCATGCACGTTAGCTTAGTATATACACTGGAGCAGCACCCACAACGTATGTGCGGAGAGGCGGGGCGGGGCGCCGCCGCCCGGGGAAAATCACATTTCCGCGTCGTGACCGCGCGCGAGCATTACGCCTGCTTATGCAAGGAGGCGAGGTGGACGCGGCGGCGGCAGCGGCGGCTACAGCGCGGCGCCACCAGCCCCGCTCCGCCCCGCCCCGCCCCGCCCCGCCCCGCCCCGCCCCGCCCCGCCCCGCCCCGCCCCGCCCCGCCCCGCCCCGCCCCGCCCCGTGGGTCGCGTGCCGGGCCGGGCGGTGCCTTGCATGCGGCTGTTCCGTTGTGACCGCCTCGCCTGGCCTGGCCTGGCCTGGCCTGGCACTGCTCTACAGCTCCGCAGGGCCCGCAGGGCTGGGCTCATGGGTGTGGGGTGTGACCTCATTCCCCAGCGGCAGTCCGATCTCCAGGTGTGTGAGTGTGTGTGTGTGTGAATGGGGTGCCGCCTGGAGGATAGGCAGCCCATTTGGCACGGCGGGCGCAACTCCCTGCCACCTTGCCACACCGCCTGCTTCCGATCGGCCGACGGCGGCGGCGGTGACCCTTCTCCCTCTCTCCTCCCTCTCTCTCTTTCTCTTCCTCTCTCACACTCTCTCTCTCTCTCTCTCTCTCTTTCTCTCTCTCTCTCTCTCTCTCTCTCTCTCTCTCTCTCTCTCTCTCTCTCTCTCTCTCTCTCTCTCTCTCTCCACAGCCTTTGAAACGTTAAATTTACTAGACAGCCTCAAAAGGCTATACGCGGCGCGGTTTCTTAACCATTAGTTCTTAATGAGTTTCCCAACATGTTCGACGTGTTGAATATGTGTTAATTCGCGTCGCTCGCTCACTCGCCAATTATCAGTTTGGTAATGTAAATTATTCAATTATTTCTCTGTTTCTAGTTTGTTTTATTTTTGTAAATGAAAAATTGGTAATATTGTGTCGGTAAGATTGTGTATGTAAGATTGTGTCGGTAAGAACGTGTCGGTAAGATCGTGTCGGTAATATTGTGTCGGTAACATCGTATTGGTAAGATCATGTCGGTAAGGGTTGCCCCGCAATCAAGTCTTCCAGAGCTGACGACACGAAAATGTTCGTACGAACTCTTTTATTTCCTCGTCCCCTACACTCCTGCCATGTGGCTAGGCCGCCACCCTCACACTCTTGTTTGCCGGGTCAGCCTACACAGTGTCTTGCAGGCGTTGACAGTAGAATCATCTCGGTAATACGCCCATTGCGGAAATGTCTGAAGATCGTCTCGGTAAGCCTAAGTTTTGGTTAATTGGTGGCCTGACTCGACTCGTTTCGATACGAACGGGACGCTGGCTACCATACCTCACCCAACTTTGCGGAAACTAAACATTGTCGTTTCCCTGATCCGATACCTGTTTAGCGAAACGATGAAGTGAATCAGTTTGGTAATGTAAATTATTCAATAATTTTTCTTTTTCGACTTTATTTTATTTTTTGAATGGATACGGTATCTGAAAAAAATTGTGAAAATCATCATAACATTTCATACAATTCGAGATTGTGCATTTAAAAAAAAATTGTTCCTGTTTACGTATCTTCAGTCACAAACTGTACAGGTCAGTAACACTGCTACTTGTCTGTGAGTGCTTTGTGCAAGTAGTTATTGTTGCTTGCTACCCTGTTCCAGTATCCCCAACAACCATTAGCTGAAAGTCTCTAGAACATCAGAGCTGCTCGACCACATCACGCCAACTTCTCTTTCTACAAATTCAAACTAAATTTTTCATCATGGATTCTGGTCTTGAGGTATTTATCTAGTTATAAGTAATTAGGCTCATCCGGGGGGGGGAGGGGGGGGTAAGTCGGGCCTCTGCCAAAACATCCTCGTGAGCCCGCTATCTCACCGGGGTACGCCGCGGCTCCCCCGAGGAGCACCCTCGGTGCCTCGCGGGTATGCCTTCCCCGCGTCCCCCTCAAGACGAGTACACCCTTCCCCTTGTGTCGTGGCCGGCGAAATGTCACCCGGTACTGGCGGTGGCGGCGCCCTCGCTGCGGTTCGCGGCGGCAAAGCGATACTGACATAGGCGAGGGAGAGTCCCGAGGTAGAGGCGGGACTACCTTCCCCGGGCCTACCCCGGCCTCAACCGTGGCTCTTACCGACTCAAGAGCAAAATATCGCCCTGATGCCCCATTGGGCTGTCGCCCAGCTCAGGGCCAGCTCAATTGGACGAGGTTCGTAGCTTGCAGGCGGTTTAGCTTCCCGGGGCTTTCCCTCACCTATGTCGTCATCGCTTTGCTGTCGCGAACCCCAGCGACGGCGCCGTCACCGTCTCAGGCATTTGCCGATGGCTGAGCCTTGCGACCCGTGCCGGCGGCCGGCGGAGGCACGCAGACGGCACAATGTCGGCACCTACCCGGACCAGTACCCGACTTTACCGGGTCTCTCGGGGGCCTACCCCGTGGTTTCACGGGAGGTACCCGGGTCCCTTCCGGGTCTTGCACGGGACACTTTGATGATTAATCGGGTCCATCCCGGGTCCCCCCCGGGTCCCCCCCGGGTGTAGTCCGCAACCCGGTTTGTCTATGGCTGTGATTTTTTAAGGCAATAAAGAAAATTTTGAGGAAATCTTTTATTTTGAGGAAGGTTCTTGATTTTTTGAGAAACGTTCGTTATATGTAATTTTTTTGAAAAATTCAGTGTGGGCAACTTCACGTCAAGATAGAGACAACTTGGCTTATCCGAAGCTTAGTTTGGGTGTTAAACTGATTTCTGGTTTACGCTTTCTGGAACGTTTTCCTTATATTAAAAAGACCTGTCACAAATATTTGATGTGTTTTTGTGTGCTCTTATTACTTGATTTTGAGCCCAAAATATAAAGATTTAGTGATGTGGAAGTTGCCTAAACTGAATTTTTAAGATATTTGTTTTAAAAAATGTTTTTTTTTTTCCTCAGGACGATTCCTGTGAATTTTCTTGTTCATTCATGTTCATGCCTGATGAAGATGATGATAGTAGTGATTTTTTGATGGCACAAAATAGTCAAGTATGTACTGTTCCTTTCTGTTTTAGTTAGTGAAATATTTCCTTTATGTATTAATTATCATAAAACCTCTTTCAGTCATCAGTTGTTGACCACATTAAAATCAGTGATGATTTGGCAATAGATGTTACGCAAGAAAAACTCCAAGAAATCCTTCTTAATTCAGAGCGAGTTACCAGCCAGTTCAGTATTGATGCCCCATCATGTTCAAAAGCAGTAAATATTTCCATTACACACCTATTTTGCAATGTAAAATAGCATATGCTAATTTTATATATCAATGTTTACATTATAGCTGTCAGTTGGTGATCAGGCAAGACTACAAATTAGTGATGGTTTTAGCCTGACTATATCATCTGATCAATATCAGAAATTAGTAAAAACCATGAAGAAAACTTATGATGATGAGAATGATGGTGAAGGCAAAAAAGTAAGTCTTGTTAATATATAAATGTTCTTTAAATTAAAACCTTTTTATTATAATCCTAATAATAATTGCAGCTAATTGCTGACACTGACTCAGAAGATGATGATGGTAGTGATGAGGAGGACAAAAAGAAAGCCAATAAGAAAAAGGTTTTTTTTTTCATTCTGTTACCCTTTCTGTGATATTGTTTCTTTTTTTAGAGTGAATCTAATGCCATTTATTATTTTTCTTTAGGGAGAAAGTGAAAACGAAAAGACAAAGAGTTCTAAAGGTAACAAGAGAAAGTCAAAGAAAGGCTCTGATGTATCCAATAAGACATCATCCGAAACTATTGAAGAGAAGAAACCAAAGAAAAAACGGCAAAGAACAAAAACCCCAAAGAGGGGAGATAAATCAGAGGAAGGTGCACAAGTCAGCGAGGCGGAGCGGCCGGGCGGGGGCAGGGGTGGTGGCTGAGGGTGCTAAACCCACCCCCTCTGCCCACCCCTCTGCTCCACCCCCGCCCCGCACCTGCCCGCGACACACTCTTTTTACTCCCCTGTCGCCGAGCTGCTGCTGCGGCTGCTGCTGCACCTCTTGGTGATGGTGTGGCGCATCCACCCCCTTACTGGTCCCCCTGCCCGCCACCGCCGGTGATGTTGCGGTGTGCAGGATATGCCCCCTTTTATCGCGGGAACTTTGAGAATTATTGCGGGCCGCCGCACACCGGCCCCGCCCCGCCCCGCCCCGCCACGCCCCGCCACGCCCCGCCACGCCCCGCCCCGCCACGCCCCGCCACGCCCCGCCACGCCCCGCCCCGCCACGCCACGGCGGCGGCGCGCATCAGCAGCAGCAGAGCACGGCTCATTTCCGCTCAAGGAGATTGAAATAATTCGTGTAACAACTCCCACCGTAGGGAGCTCAGCGCGGGGCGTTCTGCTTGCACCGGCCGACCGGTGCGGCGCTCGCTGCACATGTACTCACTAACACTCTCTCTCTCTCTCTCTCTCTCTCTCTCTCTCTCTCTCTCTCTCTCTCTCTCTCTCTCTCTCTCTCTCTCTCTCTCTCTCTCTCTCTCTCTCTCTCTCTCTCACTCTCTCTCACTCTCTCTCACTCTCGCTCTCTCTCTCTCCGACACACGCGGTGCGTTGACCGCTCGCCCACTGCCGTCTTTTGCTCCAAATAACGCCTCCTCTCGGGCAGCAGCAGCACAGCAGGTCCGCTGACTGACCGGACGGTCGGACGGGACGGTCGGGGCGGACAGACAAACGGACGTGTCTGAATGGATGGGATTACTTGTCAGGTCCATGAGGAGGCCGCCCCGGCCCCTGCCTGCTCCGCGGCTCCGCGCGCCGTCGCTTCTCGTGGCTCCTGCTCCGTCCTGGTCGCACCTATGGCGGTGCCCTACGTCGGCGATGGCAGGGCCTCATGGGTGTGCGACAAGGACAGACGGCTGGCCGAGCCCAGCTCCCCGGCCCGGTGTAAGACAGGGACGCCCTGCTGCCACGCCCCATCCCGTTGCGCCCCTGTCTATCTATCTCGCCACCACGCTCCTCCCTGCTCCCCGCCCCGTGTGCCACGCCCCGCCACTGCGCCTCCTCTCTTCTATACTCGAGCAAAACCAGGAGGAGCCTTGGCTTATGGGAGCTCTCTTAACTATTGCCTCCTCCGATACCGCCGCAACATTCTGACCTGCTCGGGTCCCGACCGTCTCGTCTTTCCGCAGACCCTCCCCGGACCCTCCTCTCGAGGCGTCGTCGCTGAATGCGGAAACACTATGCCGGAACCCAAACGGACTGGTCCTTTCGAATTCAATAGTAAAATTTTGACGAAATTTAGAAATCCCGCATTATTTTTACATAGCGTTAATGGTATAAGAAAAAGAAGACCTTGTGTGCAAACGGCACCTCGATCCGACAATTTTAAGATTTTACAAAATATTGCGACTTACAAGGGTCGATGACAGTGGGCTGTCTGCTTCATCTGCTAATCTGTCTATTTCTCTCGCTTTGTTACTTTCGCTCTATCACAATTCATTTTTCTCCGTCTGCCCTTCCCTTATTAAATTGTTAATTCACTGACAACAATTTGTGTACGTTATCCAAAAAAAACTCAAACTGCTAAAAATGTTGGATTTTTTTTTGCGGGGTGGGGGAGGGGATCGGGGGTTGGGGGTAATTATGTCAGTTAAAACTGCTCGATACAAGGTGAAACTATTGAATGTTTAGATCACACAAAAATTTGCTAACCAGTTAACTCTCGGAGTGTATTTAAAAGGACGCGTGCAGGCGACTCCTCCTCCTGCGCGACACCCCCACTGAGGGTCGCCTCGACCCACACCAGCAGGTAGTACGGCTACCACCGCCGCAACACGAAAGCTCCTCCTAGTTTTGTCGGAGTATAGCTTGTCAAGCTTCATTTGAATCCCACGGCGCGAACTGCAATCCGTTTTGTGAGGCGGAAACAGCTGAGAAACAGCTCTGAATTTTTGTGTGCAAAGTTTTTGAATTTTTGCGATTTTGTTTAAATTTGTGGTTGAGTTTTTCCTTGAATTTTCGTGAATTTCTGTGAATTTTCTTATTTATTTATTTTTATTCAATTTTTCACATTTAAAAAAATAATGAAGTTTTCCTGACATTTTTTCATTTCTCTGAATTTTTTTGAATTACGAGGTGTACAAAAATTTCAGAGCTTGTCTCCCCCTCGGCTTTTTCATGTTGACCCTGGACCCGCCGCGCCGCCGCCGCGCCGTCCACGCGCTGCACAGCAACAAGTAGAGCTTGGAGTAGGCCTAGGCCTGCCGTGCATACATACACACACACACACACACGCACGCACGCACGCACACACACGCACACACGCGCGCGCGCTCTGCTGGCACAGCCGACATGCGTGTGATATGCTGCTTCCATCATGTGCTCGTCTCAACTTCTCACCTCACCCGCTGCTGCGTCTCGTTTCGCGGCCACTTTGACGCCATGCAGCTGCTGCTCCGGATAGGAGCACTGCTGCTGAGGCTCGGCCTCCTCCGCCCTGCTGCACCTCACGACACACGTGTGTTTGGTCGGAACTGAAACTGGAGGTGACGCGAGGAATGCGTCATCAGATACAGCCTGGGCTTGGGCTGGGGTGCGGGCGGAGGTTGCAGGAGGCTGGAGGCTGGAGGGTTCTCAAGGCGCGTGGCCCCTCGGGCCCTGCGTGCAAGACCCCCCTCCCCTCCCCTCCAACCACCAGGTGTGCGCAGAGGGTAGGGCCAGCAGCCGCTGCGGCAGGTGTTTGGCGACCTGCGTGCCGGCCCGGTGCGTCCAGCCAGCTCTGCTCGTGTTGCTGAATAGCAAAAAGAAAGGGATGGCCCTGCCGGGGCCGGGCCGGGCCCTGGCGGACTGGTCGGCGCCCCTGTGGTGCCCTCTCCACCCGCGCCCCACCGCGCCACCTGCCGTGTATACAGGGGGCGCCGAAACTTTATGATTTCACTGTGATTTTATCTTTTCGTACAATGACTTTTTCGTAATTTGTAATTAAGAACCAAAGTTGTAAAACTAAGTCGACACATTTGTTTTTAAAAATTACCGCAACATACAACTAGAAAATGTCACTTTACGACATCGTTCATTGCAAATTTTTCCCCCTTTTTTTTTAACCCTTACTGCCTTACTAATACTTTTTCACAGTGATCCACTACCTCTGTGGATGTCACATGACAAAAGCCGGGTGGGTCCAGTAAATTGCCATTGCATATTATTGTAAATTTACGACAACCCTTTCTTGCTTTAATTGAGTGTTAGGTCGATACGTCGTGGTTTTAATTTTGCGATTTGAGATTGCAATTATAGCGCACTCCACTTCGTGGAAAATTTTCCGTTGAACCTAGAACTATTTCTCACAGTGTCGGACTGGGATGGTCGGTGGTCGTGCCCCGGGGCGCCGCGCCGCGATGCCAGCGGAGAGAAAATAATACACGACGGCCGCGGCGTCCCCTTATAGAAATAATCCATACCGAAAAGAGCCCGAGAATCGGACTGTCCGGTAAGATGTCCGCGGGCAGCCCGAAATGTATTCCCGGACTGTTCCGAAATATTGCTGAAATGTAGCATATCAGAAAGTTTTCGGGCTGTCCGAAGAGGCGCGATCGGACGTAAGTCGGACTGTTCTTCTGGTGTCCGAAAAAAATGCACGACAGCATCGAGATTCGTTCCTTTGCCTTCGGTTCTTCTGCCCCCTTGTCCGACCCTCTTTCCAACTGAGCCACACTGACAACTGAGAGACTGTGCCTCAGGAAGGCCTCTTCATCGACGCGCAACGCCTTGCCAAACAAAGTGCTGTATGCGATGAACAAATCATCGCATCAAGATGCGGTTTTCGACAAATACATTAACATGCCCAGGCGCATTGCATCGTCTGAAATGGTTTTCAATTTCCAAATTCGACTTTGCAATTAGGGCCCTGTTGAATAAATTCATAAAACCCCTGCACGCTTTTTCATGACTACATCATGGGGTGGTTTTTTTCCCCCCCTTTTTTTTTCGTTACTTTGCTATGCCACACAATATACGTAACAAAACCAAATCACCCCGCCCCCCCCCAAACAAAACAAAAAGAAATATCCAAAGTTGCTTTTAGTAGATTCCAAACTTCCATAGATGTTTGCGTCATGTGGGGGTCGAACAGTTCATGTACAGCACCGGACTTTCTTCGGGCTGCCCTTGTGTTGCCGGGCTACTTTGGAACTGTCCTTTGCTTTCGGACCAATATTGGGTTGCTCCGGCTCGGACATTCTCCGGGCTGCCCTTGACTTGTCGGGCTCGTTTGGAACTGTCCGACGCTTTCGGGCCTAAGTCGGGTGAGTCCGGTTCGGACTCGGGCTTCTCGCGGATTGTCCCTGGACAAGTTTCGGTCTGTCCGGGGCTAAATGGACGGTTTTGGAACTGTCCAGGACAAATTTCGGTATGGATTCGTTTCATACGGGTCGCGCGGTGCGTGTGTCTTTTAGAAAAAAGAAAAAGAACAATTATTAATGAAATGAGAGAACTGTCGATCGCGACTCACGATTACATATATATAAATACGTCTCGCCGCTAGATTGAGTCGCCAACCGCGGCGGCGGCGGCGGCAACCGGGGAGGCGTGTGTGTGAGAGGAGAGCGAGGGGAATACAATTCTGAAATTTGATTTACAATTTTTGCGAATTTTTGGGAAGTTGTGTAAATTACTTTTGTGAATTTTGCTAAATTTTTATTGATTTTTTGCTGATTTTTTTTCTTGAATTTTACCTAAATTTGTGTACATTTTTCTAAATTTTCCTAATTTATTGTTATGAAATTTCCTGAATTTTTGGAATTTTTCCGTTCTTTTCTTTTCGGAATTACGAGGTGTCCAAAAATTTCAGAGTTGTTTCCCCTTCGGAGGAGCGAGTCTCTGAAGAGAAACGAGCCGCCGCGCCGCAGCCGCCGATATGAAAACAAAGTAGTCGCGCCGCTCTGATAAAATGAATGTCCTGCGAGATTCCCTCTCTTTCCTATATTCCCTCCCCGCCGTTATGTGAGAGTTTTCCTGGCATTCTATTACGGGGGACGCGGCTTGCAGAGTCAGAAAGAAGGCTCCTCCTTGGCACGGCCGCCGCATCCAGGGACGAGAAGAGAACCTGTTTCCCCCCATTGTGCGTAGCCTCCGCCAAGTCAAGTCCCCCTCCCCTATCGACAGGTGCGGCGGGGCGGGGCGGGGCGGGGCGGGCCCTCACTGCACGGCTGCGCCACGACGCCGCGTTGCGCCCGCGACTCGTCTGCTTCCAATAGACACGCAATGTCACCGCGTCCGAGACCGCGGGCTGCAATTTATTTATTTTTCTACTAAATATTATTGTCATTTTAGTCTGCAACTTAAATAGGAGGGAAGACGAGCGTTTTCGCTGTTCTCTCTCTCTCTCTCTCTCTCTCTCTCTCTCTCTCTCTCTCTCTCTCTCTCTCTCTCTCTCTCTCTCTCTCTCTCTCTCTCTCTATGAATCACCTATTTTTGTTAATCTTTTGTACAGTGTTACCAGCGCCAGTTTTTCAGTGAGTTGTACCTGGACTTAACCAGTGTAATGTACTGATGGTACTCTCGTAGGACTCAATAGTCCTTTTGTACCTATTTAAATCAAATAAATCAAATCAATCAATCTCTCTCTCTCTCTCTCTCTCTCTCTCTCTCTCTCTCTCTCTCTCTCTCTCTCTTATTGTGTGTGTGTGGTTGAGGCGATTTTCGCTCTGGTCGGAGAGGAACGGTTTCCGTTTTGCGGAGCGCACCGCCCGTTAACAGAGGGAAAGAGGCGATAGGGGTTGGGGGAATGGGAGAAAAGACTAGGAGCGAGAGTAAGAGTGAGCGAGGGTTGCTGGAGCAAGGGAGCGAGAGATAGAGAGAGAGAAAGGGAGTGTGTGCGCACGCGAACGGCGAATCTGAAAACGATTAAACGCTCGAAAACAAACGACCCTGACTGGGTCCTTCTCTCCATCTCTCTTTCTCTCTATCACACACACACACTTGGCCAACCCGAGCGCGCGGCCATCCAAATCGAATCCCCTTCTCCCCCTTTCCATGGCCATGCGTCTTCCTCGTCCGAGGCCCTATCTGGCTGCCGTGATCTAGATCAGCGTCCAGTCGATAATAATTCCAGACGTGCGTGTGTGGAGATCAGATGCTGGAGTGGCGGCGCAACGGTCGGGCGAGGCGGGCCGGAGGTGAGATTCCTGGTTTGGAAGTTTCGGGGAGATCTCGACCTCCTCGACTCGACGCCGCGGCCCGCGGCGGCGGTGGCCACAGGCCCGATGTAACGTTACAATATCAGCGTTACGCTCTAGCATTTACTGCGGTGGACACACGTAACGAACACCCCCCCCCCCTCATCCTGACATATCGTAATTCGTTATTTCCTACTCGATCGTGCACGAGGATAGCGCGACGGGGCGGGAGTCGTAGGAAAACGTCCAAACTCGCCGCGCCGACCCATTTTTCTCCCCGCGTCTTCGGTATTCTAGGTATGTCGGCGTTGCGAGGAGGGGGCGACCCTTCGGCCGGTCCACGGCACGGGGTTACTCACACAATCGACCTTTGTACTGTCCACTCGCTCGCTGTTTCCCACACACACTAGCCTAGCGCCGGTCCGCGTTTTGGATTCCTTCTTTCCTATGTGGTTTTTTTTTCCTCTTTTTTTTTCGCGATGAGGAAAACCGGTAGTCGAGGGAGATATCCTTTCCGTCTTTTGATTTTGTGTCGTTTCTTGTCCGCTCGCATTAAGGCTGTCGCCCACGTCGGCTCGTCCTCGTCTCAAACGGCCCGTCGTGTGTGCAGCGCGTGTAAAATTTTACGATAAGGAGGCTGAGTGGGTCTTCTTCTGCCATGCCGCGCGGCGATATCGCGGTCGCTATCGGCCGCTACCGTGTGGAGGATGTCGCCGCCCGGGCCGGCCGGCGCACAGTGGTCATTTAAAAAATAAATAAATAAATAAAACAGTGAACACCCACAAATTAATTCAGGGAAAGAAAACTAAAAAATCGAAAAAAAAATCAAGGAAAAATACAAACAAAATCAAGAAAAAAAATCAGGAAAAATTTGAATAAAATGAAAGTAAAACCAGAAAAAAATATGTAAAAACCAAGGAAAATCACCAAACATTAAACAAACAAAAAATCAGTACACGCTTGAATTTCTAGTAAAGGACCTTGAAAGGACCCCTCGGCTGGCGCTGGCCACGGGGTGCGCCCGCGCCAGCCTCGGCCAGCCCAGCCGGGTCTGGTGTTGTTCCCTAAATTAAAATTCCGGTGTCGTTCGACCAGCGTTTCATTAATGCAAACGGGTGACCAGAAAATAAAACACGCATCGGAAGGCCCGGGCGCGGCGCGGCGCGGCGGAGGAGGCGCAGGCCGGACGGTCCACGGCGTCGTCGTCGTGGGAAATTAAAGAACCAAATTAAGATTCTCTTTCCATTATTCTTATATATTTCTTTTTCGTACGTGTGTGTGTGTGTGTGCGCGCGTGTGTGTGTGTGTGCGTGTGTCTTCGATCGAGAGAAGTGGCGTAACTGGAACTGATGCTACAGAGGCGAGGTGTACACCGGCCGGGCCACTGATGAGTTCCGCGGAGCTCTGCGTGACATTTGAAACAACATCAAACACAACAACAACAACAACCAGCGCTGCTGCGGATTGTGTTTTCTTGTATATTACGTATTGAAAAAAAAAAATTAATTGACTCCCCCCTTTGCTTTTCTCAAAACCATTACAGTTCTGCTGCCACGACTCGCGGCCAAATGAAATGATCTGAACGCAATTCGTTTTTGGCAAACGATTGAGAGCTCGAGGGGACGGGGACGGGCGCGGATCGATGTGGTTGGGTTGATATTGGGTGCGCGGTAGGAATAAGGGCGGGAAGTAAGAGAGAGAGAGAGAGAGAGAGAGAGAGAGAGAGAGAGAGAGAGAAAGAGAGCGCGAGCGCGAGAGGGAGTGAGTGCGAGAGAGTATAAGGTTTGTTTCATCCAAAGCGATGCCCTTTGTAGCGATACCCTGGCGACAAGCCAAGGGGCGAGGGGGTGTATGGGTCGGGTCGGGTCTCTACAAGATGGACAGCAGCACAGCACTGGAATAAGGGAATCGGGTCACTTCAGAAGCGCATGGGGGGGGGGAGGGGGGCAGTCGGTCGAGGGGGAAAACTCTAAAAATTTTGTACACCTCGCAATGCAGAAAAATTCATGAAAAATTCAAATAATTTCAGAAATTCTCAGGGAAAAATTAGAAAAATTCATAAAAAATTTACTAAAACTCACAGATTTTTAGAATAAACTCAAGCAGGAATTCACTAAATCTCGCATCCAAGAATTCACTAAAAATTCATAGAAATTCACAAAATTTGTTTACTAAAATTCAAAGTTGCTGCCCCCTCGGGGGGCGGTTCTTGGACGGAAAATCGAGCTTAGCTGGATAAGAAAAAAAATGACTCTCCTAACTCTGATGTAGCGGTGGAGGCGGACGTCCTGCTGTTGGTGAAGGAGGCGAGAGCTGCGACGGCGTGACCCTTCCCTTCCTCTCTTTTTGTCCCCTCGTTCTTTTTTCGATATCCCATTTTCATTTTATTTTCTCACAAAACTTGTCCGAAAAAAAAGAAGAAATAAGCTTATTTCGGGCGGCTATGGGGGGGCGCAGAAGACACCTGGCCGTTGGCCGTCTCGGCCCGGCTCGGGGCGATATCTTTTTGTGGGCCTTGGGCTGCTGCCCGCCGTGTGCCGCCCGACCCGCTCACCTCAGCGCTTCTCCTGCCGCCACCTGCTGACTTATATGACCCGCTTGTGTCTCCGGGCGGGGCGGGGCGGGGCAGGGTGGGGTGGGGTGGGGCGGGGCGGGGCGGGTCCGTGGGCAGCGCGGACGCTGGACCGCCTCGCCTCGCCTCGTCACCTCCTCGGGGAGAAACAGCGATAAACAGTACAATTTATCGGCCCAGTCTCGGTTTTCATCATTTCCACCGTGATCATTTCGTTATATTCGTTCCTGTTGCGGCGGCTCGCCTGCTGGTCCTGCTGCTCACTCCTCTTGGACCAGCCGTCCTGCTGTCGCCCTCCAGTTGATCCTCCGGGCCAGATCCAGCCTCCAGAGGCCTCGCGAGGACCGGGCGGGGCGGGGCGGGGCGGGGCGGGGCGGGGCAGCCGGCGGGCCGTGTGACGGGGCTTGATCGGCCCTACGCTGCCTGTCGATTGACGCACAATCAACTGCATTTCAATTCTCGGCCATTTGAATTTCTGTGAAGCGCGCGCGCGCGCGCTCAGCTCTCAGAGGCGAGGGGTGGGGGGGAGGGGGAGAGGGGCTGTCCGGCTGGAAATGGAAACAATGGAGCCGCATGCCAGCGTGTAGAGAGAGGGAGGGAGAGGGAGGGAGAGAGAGGGAGGGAGAGAGAGAGAGAGGGGGGGGGGAGAGCTTCGTTTTCACTTGCCGCGTGTCCTTTTTCCCAATAATCATCTCTCTCTCTCTCTCTCTCTCTCTCTCTCTCTCTCTCTCTCTCTCTCTCTCTCTCTCTCTCTCTCTCTCTCTCTCTCTCTCTCTCTCTCTCTCATCGGGGCTTGCGCGATCGCTCCGCGCAACTCTTTGCGTCGCGCCGCGTTCCTGACCGCTCCGCGGTGCCGCGCCGCCAGCCTTGCGCTGCTTGCGCGGACTCAAACTTGAAAATTTCTTAAATTCCGAAACGTTTGTCTCATTTCGCTCTTCGACGTTGATACTGCAGCTTGCATTGCTCGTCTTGTGTTTTTATCTTCGTTTTTCTTGTTGCTGCACTGACACTGCCAAACGAACAAGGGTTTTCAATTTGGAAGGTGTGTGTATACTTCTGCGCCTTCGGTGTACCAACTTGTAGCACCGTTTGTAATCATTGTCTTTTGAGTTACGCCAAGATAATTTGGGTTTGCAATTTCGGTTGTAGTAGAGAATGTTTTAATACAATGCAACGCGCGTGAAATATTTTTCCCTAGCTCTTGCATCCTGCCTGTACGGAGTATTTTATTTCATTTTTTTTTTTAGCATCCATACTTTTTTTCTCGACGCTGCGTCTATAAGTGACATTGCCCCTTCATTCTATTGAGTTTCTTGCCATCGCCTTCGTCTCGGCCACGATACACGCATATTTACACGTCCAGCTGCGTGTACGCGGCGCGGCCAACACGGTACAACACACACAACGCGCGCGAACACACACACACACACACAATCTGACGCATTCTACATACGCACATACAGGCGTGCACGGTTCATGGCTTTCTTGTTTTGCGACGACACACACATCTCTCAGTTTAACGTAGTTATTTTGCGCTAATTTTCTACTCTCGTTCTTTCTGTCTCTTTCATTCCCCACCAACAACATCCACGCTACATTTTTTTTAGGCACGAAGTAGCCTTATGGTTTTGTCTCAGGATCCGATTTTTATTAGCACGGCCCCTTACCTAAATCCTGATTTTTCTATAGGATTTTGATAAGACTTGGCAGAGAGGTAGAACTCAATCTCCTTAGTTCACTGCTGAATTGCCAGCCCAAAGTTGGTGGCCAATTTTGAGAAATTTCGATCTAAAATCGTTGTTTCTATGGTAATACTCGACTTGTCTCGGGAAAACAGCGTGGAAAGGGGAGCCGAGCCGAGTCACCATTGTTGAGGCTGCTTGGGCTGCTCGACCCCTCGGCGCGGCGCGCAGGGGAGGAGGTCCGGCGGGGCCGGGGACTTGTTGATTCTACTCATGCACAGTAGTTAAAAAAATAAAATTTCGAACGACATGTTAGAATAAAAATGTAAAAGCAGTGTTCAAATGCCCATTGCACAACGAGCCTACAGTTCAAAAATCAAGCTGATCGGACGATTTTTATAGAGAGACTAACTTCTAAATCGTTTCAGCTAGAAAGCTAAAATTTGGCATGTGACCCGCTGAACTAGTGACCCTGAGATAAAAGAAATTCAGTAACATGACCCATAAGGCTAGAATTTTTAAAGTAAATTTCTATATAAACCATCTTATACCGAAGAATTTAGTGAAACAAAAACATTAATTTTCTTCGTGCCTACCAGGATTTCCTGAAATCGTATTTTTTCTTTTGCGAACTTTTCTTCCTCGCTTTCATTAAATTTGACCAGAAGCACAGTGAAAAGCAGGTAGGCGGCTGAGGGATGGGGCAAGGCGGGATAAGAGGTAATAAGACCGATTCGAAATGAGTGGGATGTCTGCTAAGTCTGCAAAGCGTTACGTCCTCAAAGAGTTTTTGCACGTCTCTATACTTCACGGCACCAACCTTTTTCGTCGTTGGGTGGAAAATCAAAATAAGTTTTGTCGCTGCTCACGCATTGTCGCATATTTCCCACTGCGAAGGCTCTTTAACTAGTAATTTTTTTACAGTGAACTACACAGAGAGAGAGAGAGAGAGAGAGAGAGAGAGAGAGAGAGAGAGAGAGAGAGAGAGAGAGAGGGTGTCTTATCTCGTTATGATGGAACGTACCAAAAACTACTCCCTAAGAAAAACCAACGCACCGAGTATGTGTGTGTGTGTTTGTGTGGGACACGTGCTCCCCGTGGAAAAAGAATAACACACAGCCGGGCTGCGGTGTGGTGCGAATCAGTTGGACACACTCTGACGCACACACACACACACACTCCACTGCTGTGCCTTTTTTTATTGTTTTCTTTGGGCGTTAACGTTCTCACGTACTTCTAGCGTGTACACCGGAGGGTGACGCGGAGTGACCGAAGGAGGGGCCCAACCCAAGCCCCGCCCCGCACCCAGCACCCTTACCTCTTTCAATGCGCCACCCCCTCACTACTCCGTCGTGTCCCTCACTATACCCCGGCCCGGCCACAACTTCCCACCAGCCCAGCCCAGCCCCGACCAGCCAGTGTTCCGTTTCCTATTTCACCAAGTCGCTGCTCCGATTGCACCGAAATCCTCTGGCTCCTACACCCGCGCTCCCCGTTTCTGTTTCGCCCCGTCTGCTTCTCGTCATTGCATATGCAGTGGCTCCAGCGCAGCGGCGGGGGCGGTGAGGTTTTTCTGTCGGGATTGACGGCAAGAGTGCGCGACGTACAGCGTGTACACTGCCACTGAACGCCAGCAAGCAGAGAGCAGGGTTTCAAGGACGCCTTGCAACGTGCCCTTTCCAACGCTCCGCGCGCGCAAGTTTTGCGCGCGAAAACTGTGTTACACACTTGCGAGAGTTTGTTTTGCGGGCGCATAGGGAGACTTCGAGGAGGAGGAGGAGGAGGAGGAGGAGGAGGAGGAGGGCGCGCTGGGGACGGGGACGGAGATGGGGTCGGCGGCGGCGCGGGACAGCTGCGCGCGGGGGCGGCGCGGGGGTGCAGCTGCCCGCGCGCCGCCAGCCCGAAAACCTAATTAGGAGGTTTTAGCTAAAAAGTGGAACTGCTGCTTTCACGCTCAGTATCTCGTGGTGTAATGCGACGCCCAGCCCCCCGGGCCCCGGGCCCCAAGTCCGTCCGGCTGGCTGCACCCGGCGGCGGCGGCGGTGGGTGGAGCATGGGGATCAACTCCTTCCCCCAGCTGCCGCGCGCTGCCGTTCAACTTTTTCTGCTCCCCAATATTTCCTTTTTTGTGTCATTCTTCTTTTCGATGGTTTTTATCATTTTTTGTTGCTGCTGACGAAAAGAGACATTTCTTTTATTTTTGTGCCGGAGGTACGGCTGCTCTCTTGCGGCGGCGGTGGCTTGTTGGTCGCATTGAGCGACCTGATTATGTTGTATACGCGCGCGCTCTTTTATTTGTCGTCTCTCCTAAAGATTCTTGTTATGTATTTCTCCCTCCCACCACACTCCGCTGCGTCAGCGCGAATAGGAGATGTTTCCCTAAACTTGCTAATCCTGTTCGGAAACGTGATCATCGTCGCAAAAGCTTCGCTCTTTTTTTCCACCTTTTTTTTTTATCCCTTGTTGAGCAGTGCATGCCGCGCGCGGAGCAGGCGCGGAACAGCGAAAGCAAAAATAAAAATACATGGGTTACATCTTGAGAAAACGCGAAACAGCAGCAGCAGGCACCGTAGCGCTCAGCAGCGCGGCAGCTCAGCGATGTTCAGGGGGCACGCGATTTGGGGCGCAAGTAGCCAGAGCCGCAGGGGTTGGGTTGGGGGGTTGTACCGCCCCCTCCCGCCCCTGCCCCCGACGTGCGGCGGGGCTGTTGGGCACACGGAGGCTACGGGCCGGGCTACCTCGGCTCGCTCTGCGTGCTAGAAAAATGTCAACAGCGCCCAAAGAGGGGCCTATGCATAATACAGTGGTGGGGGTGAGGGGGGGCGGGGGGTCAGCCCGTGCGCCCCTTGAGGTGGGCACTGCCGGCCACGGGCCGCGCGGGGGAGGGGGCGGGGGCCGAGCTGAGCCGGGGGGACGAATCGCTGTGGAGTCGACGACGGGGAGCCTCATCGCTCATGTTGACCCCTGGAGATCATAGGCTGCCAGCATCGCCGAAAGGATTAAAAGCGCACTGCTGCGCGCAAGGGGGTGGACTGGATAATGGGGAGTTTTTAGTGAGCAAATGACGTCCTTTTTGCGCTAGGCAATTTTCTGATTTTTGTTGTTGTTGTTTTGAATTTTTCTTATATTTTCTTAGCTTTTTTTAGGCTATATTTTTTTTTTTTTTTTTTTTTTTTTTTTTACTGTTTCATGGACTTGCCTTGAAATTTTCGTGACGGTGCTGGAGCCTGTCGACGTCTCACTCAGGATTGTTGAATTTCTCTTGTTGCGGGGCTGGGGGTGCGGGTCGCCTTGGCCCGCAGCGTGTCCCGATGGCCACCTTGAGGGAGGCAGCCCACTTCCCTTCGCTTCCCTGCGCTGCCCTTCACTTCCCCTCTCTTCTCGCTTCCCCCCCCCTCCCCCAGCTGGGCGGGGTGGGCGGGGTGCGGACGCGGTTGTTGCTGCTGCCGCTGCTGCTTTTGCCATTGAGGAGCGGATAGAAGACGCTCTAGCAGGCAATTTTCCGTTTTTCCTCTCCGGCGAAAGCGAGCCCTTTGTGTATCATCCGCTTACGAATTCAGCGCCCCGTGCTGCAGGGTGGCGCCCGCCCCGGCGCCCGTCCCCCCGCGCCCATGCCCGCCCCCGTGCCCACCCCCACCCCTGCCCCCTTCAGCACGTCATATTGGGGTACTTGCAGGTAGGTTCACACAAGCGGACGCCCCCTCGGCGCCCCCTCCCCCCCCCCCCTTTCCTCTGTCTCCACCCTCTGATAAAACTGTAATTCCAGGGCCTGCAATTTTAAAGAGCTCCGCTTGCTGTCGGCTGGTCGCCGCGGCCCTGCTGCTGGGCCCGACCCAGCCGGCCTGCAAAGCGGCCGTGTTGTTACAACCCGCGAAGGGAAAAGGCGCCTGCTGCAGGGCTGGGAAATGTTTGGAAAGGGCTAATATTTTGGTTGGCGTCGGCGCGGCACGGCGCGGCCCCGAGACGTTCTATCCTTCCTCCCCTCCTCTCCTCGTCCTCTTTGCTCTTGACGTCGACTCGCGGGTCGACTCGAGTCGAGTCGAGTCTCGACCTTCTTCGCGTCCATCCGCGCGCGCATCGATCCATTGTCGTCGTCGTCGTCAGCAGGTGTTGCTGGTCAAACCCCTTTTTTTTTGGCGCGCCCGAGTGGCCGCGCGTCAGAGTAGTGGGGACGCGGCTGGCGGGGAAGGGAAGGGGAGATGGGAGGGCAGATAGGGAAACAAGCCACTCATCATAGTAAAACGCGTCATAGACACGACAGGGGCTCCGGACGCGTCCCTCTTCGTAGTGCTCACTTTGGGTATCTGCTCTGCTATGCGGCTCCGGGCTCCAGGATACCCGCGGGATACCCGCGCGCCCGTCATCGCTTCCTCTTTTTGCAGCTATGCATACTTCCCTCGCCCCGCCCCGCTCCGCACCCGCTCCGCCCCGTTGCGCCTCGCTCGCAGCTCCTCCTCCGCTCCGTCTCGCTCTGCTGGACGGACGAATTCATATTTTGTTGCAGCACGTAATCCGCTGCATCCTCCCACCTTCCTTTCCCCGCCACCTGCCTCCCACGCTCTCAGTGATAACAATGCCCACGCCCCACCTCTCTCTCTCTCTCTCTCTCCGAGCTCGCAAAAGGAAAAACTCGCGGACTCGACGCCATCCTTGCGTTATACTTATTTTTTCATTCTTTCTTTTTTTCCGATTTATTAATGGATGTGTGTGTGCCAACCTAATTTTTGTGTAGTTGTCGATCTATATAGACGGCATTGTCGTCCGCAAAATGGTGATGTGGTTTGGAGAGTGGGGGAGGGAAATAAAAGAAGGGGCGGGGGAGAAAATAAAAAGACGGCATTGACGTTGGCGGATACTCGTATTCCTTTTCCCCGCTTGTTCCGAGCTTGCAGTAGGCGTACCGCTCTGGTAGGGGTGGGGGTTGCCTACCACCACGGCGCTCTCACGGTCGGGTAGCAGCGGGGAGAGGGAGGTAGGAATAAGTTAGCCAAGGTGTCACGCCGAGTGAGCGCGCGCTGCGCTCAAGGGAAACTTTGGCATGAGTCTCACCTGATAAGGTATTCTGTTTGGCTGTCGCTGCAGAATGGCTGCTCAAACGATCGACGCGACAGCGCGCCCTGCCCCGCCCCGCCCACCTCACCCGCCCCGCCCGCTCCCTGTGTGCTGTTGCCCATCGCGTTCCGCCGCGTCGGTGGATCAAACCCAATTCGAGTTGTCCCAGTCGGGCGTGTTTGCGTTAACGTGAAGTTAAACACCGTCTGATTTACAGCTGTTAAAAAATCTGAAATCTTCAATATTTTTCATAATTTGTAAATGCACGACTGGTATCCTACACTGAAGAAAAGTCATTTCCTTTTGATTAGAATTTCGACTAGTTACAACCGACTGGCATTAAAATCTTGTGATTTTACAGTTTTGTATCGTAACTTACCGACATTGACATTTGTCGTGGAAAATTTTCCCGTAACGCCCATTAACATTTCTTGCAGTTGACACAGGGCTGGGCCTCGCATGACGCGGTATTAGCAGCCCGCGAGAGCATCCGTGCATTTCAGACAATTTCGAGTGAATATAATTATTTTCCCTTTCCTTTCATACCCTGAAGATTTATTATTTGCGTGTGCAGAAAAAAAAGCAGTTGGTATTCGATCCCGCTACGTAGCGCTTGCCTGCTACTTTTGCGGTCTGCCCGTGCGTAGTGTGGTCCAGGCTATCATCTCGCGTCGGGCGCTGGAATGCAGCAGCCCGGCGGCCCCGCCCCGCCACGCCCTGCCTCACCCCGCCCCGCCACGCCCCCTGATGCAATGAGGTGCACGCGATAGGCGCATTACTTTGGGGCCCTGCTTGTTGTTAAGGGCGTAAGTGTGGAGCGGCGCTGTGCGTCATCGCGCTACCCGCGAATAAGAAGGGCGTGAGCGTGGCCCGAAGTAGAGTTGGGCCGAGGTGGAGATCCAAGGGGAGATCACTCATACAAAATGTGTACAATGATTTCATTTTTGGTACTGTTGATTTTTTTTAAATTTATTTTTTATTTTTTTTTGAGAGTAATTGAAATGTGTGTCACGCTTTGATAATTTTTTTCTTTACCTTTCTGACATTTTTTTCATTTAATTCCTTTTTTTTCATTTCTGTTTTTTTCGGATTTTTTTTCTAACTTTCTTCTTGATTCTATTTTGATTCTTTATGTTTTAAAATGATTTCTTGGGGACCTTACAGTGATTTTTCGAAGTGATTCACTCCCCCTCCCTTACATGTAGGCACAGGACATCGTGTAGGAGTATACTGTAAAGGACTCATCCGGTGGGGATTACATTGCGCTCCTGCTCCTCCGGATTTAACCCCGCGATGGGGCGGTGCAGTGTCACTCGGGCACGCGCGCCGCGTCACCCGGGTGACGGCCGGGCCGGCGTCACCACCGCCCCGACCGGGGCCGGGCGGGGCGGGGCGGGTCCAGTGTCAGTCCGCTAATTGCTCTGCTCCGGGCCGCCGCCGCTCAACACACACACACGCACACACACACACACGTGATGGTGTGATTACAACTCGCGGCGTGCATCGGATGCAACAAGAACGCAATGTGAGAGTATGTGTGTGTGTGTGTGCCTAATCACTACATGCGCTGCACTACGCCACGCCCGGGCGGGGTGGCAGGCCGAGCAGTCGAGCGCCGAGATCTCATGAGGATTATATTATTACTATCACAAAAAGAGCGCCATCATCGTTGCGCTGCTAGTAATGTGACGTGGATGGGAGAGCGGTGCCCAAAGAAACGCGTACGTACGTACCCCGTGTGTGCTGTTGATAACATCGGCCTGCAGGGAGGGCGCTGCAGCTCCGGGCGGCCTCCGGGCGGCCTCCGGGCCCGTCTCCGGCCCGCGCGCAAGTTTATAACCCCCCAGCTACATGCAGTTGTGCAGCAAACTGAGAGGGCAGCCGAAAAAAAAAACGCAAGTAAAAGGAGCGTAAAATGAAATGCCTGTTGCAAGGCGCGCGCGGTGCGGGTTACGCAGTCGCGCCGCCACGTGATGTGTGTCCCGCGCCCCTTATGGGGAGCCCTGGGCCGCCTGGGCCCCGCCCCGCCCCGCCCCGCCCCGCCCCGCCCTCGAGCAGGACCCCAACATGGACCGGGGAGCAGGGGATCTCCATTTCAAATCCGCGCCGCCCCGCGCGCGCTCCAAGCAGCGCATCAACTAGGCCTCTCGCCTGCAGACTGTCACCCCCGCCCCGCCCGGCTGACAGACAGGGACAGCGCGACCCAGAGGCAAAGGGACCTTACTGGGGGCTCAAGTGTGTGTGTGTGTGTGTGTGTGTGTGTGTGTGTGTGAATGTCGCGCATTTATGCACCACATACCTGAGTGAATTTCCCATTCGTATGTGGTTGCTACTACAAAAGTGCGCAAGATAGTTTCCTTATGGGAAATTCATGCCCTCATGGTTCGTGTCGGATTATGCACACCTACATACAAATTTGCGACGTTTACTCGCACTTCAGTTTCCGCAAGTGTGCTATGTGCCGGCGCGCTGCGCTGCAGGCTTCGCGCGGCGAATCGCGCTAATGGTGGCTGGGATTGAAGCGCGCTGGGGCGGCAGCGCGGTGCCGGGGCGCGAGGTTATAAGGGGGGGGGGGGGGCAAGTAGAGGAGAGGATTCGCCCCCCCCCCTCCTGCCTCAGCCCCGCCCATCCCTCAGCCCACCAGCTTCCGCGCGCCCGGGAGAAATAATTAAGCAGCAGGGGGATGCACAAAGCGGGGCCGGCGCGGTGGCCAGAGGGGGTGCCCCCCCCCCCTCCGCCCCGCCAAGCGGTGCTACCACCTGGCCATCCTGGGGCCACCTTGGGGCCAGCCCAGCCCACCGTGGGGCCACCAGGGGGCACACCTCGGGGCGAACCTGCACTCGCCGCTGCTGCAGCTGCCGCCTCGCAGCCTGCAACTCAGCTGAAGGAAAGGTGAGGTGGGCGTGTGGAGGGGGTTTATTGGCAATCGCCAGACGATGGGTTTCGACGCGGTTCGATTCGGATCTCCTCGCGCGTTTGCTGAGTCCGGGCAGCCGGCCGGCCCCGCGCGAGGGGGGTGGGAGGTGGGTGCGCAGCGCTGCTGCGGAGGAAAATGTTGATTAGAAGAGTCACTGAGACCGTCGTGGTGTACCGTGGTGTGGGGAGGGATCGACCAGCAGCCGGGGGGGCTGCTGCAGCGGAGAGAGGGAGAGACGGTGCGGGAAGAGAGAGCGAGAGAGAGAAGCGGGAGAGCCGGATTGAGGGGGTGGGGTGGGGGGAGGAAATAAGCAGAGAGGAAAGGAGTGGTGGGCGGAGAGCGGCGGGCGGCGGGCGGCGCCGAGAGGAAGTTGGGTTGACAAGCGCGCCTTCAGTGCAAAGTTTGGCCAACAAAAGGCGCGCATGATTCTCGGACTTGTGTGCGGAGCGGGGTGGGCTTGGGGCTGGCCGGCGCGGTTCGGCCCACCCTATTTCCTGTTAATGTCGCGATACATATGGCTTTTCTCTCTCTCTCTCTCTCTCTCTCTCTCTCTCTCTCTCTCTCTCTATCTCTCTCTCTCTCTCAGTCTGTCCCTCTCTCTCTCTGTGTCTCTGTCTCACACACACAGACTTCACCACTACTCACACTCGAACCAGTATAAGGCCCCTCGTCCCGCGCCCGGGCTGCTCTTTGCCTTTCGAAATATTTGCTGTGCACACAAACTTTTTTCATACCGCGAGCGCGCGAGCTTGCGCACACGGGCATTTTCCTCATCCTTTCGCCGAGCGGGCTTCCGCCACCCCCACTCCCACCCTCTCTCTCGCTCTCTCTCTCTCTCTCTCTCTCTCTCTCTCTCTCCCTCTCTCTCCCTCTCTCTCCCTCTCTCTCCCTCTCTATGTCTCCCTTCCCTCTCGCAACGCCACCCTTCACTTTCCACGTACGTCCTCCAGTTTTTATTTTATTTCCCCTCACCCTCTTTCCGAGCCCTCTTCAAACACCCTGTAACCGCCCTCTTCTTGAGGAGCTCTCGTTCCCTCTCTCTTTCTCTCTCTCCTCCTCTCCATCTTTTTCTGCTCTACCTCTACCACTCTGCAACACCACAACCTACAAGTAAAGCGCTCCAAGTGAAAACACTTCGGGTCCTGCAGTCAGCAGTGTAGTCATGTTTGCGGCTCGGCTCGGCTGGACTCTGCTCCGAGGGGGGGAGGGGGGGGGGCACTAATACAAAATGTGTACTACGATTTTTTTTTTAAGATTTCATTTGGGGGGATGTGTATTTAATTTTTTTTTTTACTTTTTATTTTCGATTTTTTTTCTATGAAAATTTCTGTTTCTTTTTGATAAATTTTGATTTCTTTCCTTCTGTATTTGACTTTCCTTTTTTTACTGTTTTTGTTCATTTGTTCTTAATTTATCGGATTTTTTTGTGTCTTTCTTCATGATTTTATCTTTTTTTTAATCGATTTATTTATTTATTTTTTTCCGGGGCGGACAATCTGTTTTGGAAGTGATCACCCCCCCTTTTGCCCCTCTCTCTGCCTTCCTGTAGATCCCGCTGGTCCCCGATCTGCTGCTGCAGCAGGCCTGCTGGCTGATCCTGCTGGTCCTGCTGCACGCCTCGGACCCAAACGGGACACACGCCATTAGAAAGCCTTTGCGGGGCTTGGCCAGTCCAGCCCCCGGCCCCTATAGTGCAATCCGATAGAGAGAGAAACCGTGTGCAAATTTGTGTCAGCGCGCGCCGCCACGCTACGACGCCACGCCACGCCGCGCTGCCCAGCCCAGCCCTTTTGTCTGATTGCCGCGCCCGGCCGGCCGGCCGGCCCTATCCGGCGCCGTGCGGAGCTAGCTACTGCAGAAGAAGATTAGAAAGTGGACTGCGAATAATCACGTGTGCGGCTAAATACAGTCAGTCGCGGTGCCCCGTAAGGAAGAGTAGCCTGAGAGTAAGCGTAGTGTTATTAGCGGCGCGGGAGCGCGCGCGTTTGCACTGAGTGCGGGGAGGGGATTTTTCTTCATCCTGCATTTGTGTCTGTGTGTGTGTGTGTGAGTGTTCGTGTGTGTATGTGTGTAATTTTGTCAAGCGGGCGGGCAGTTTCACTGAGTACAGCTCGCCCCGCCCTGCCCCGGCGCCCCGGCGCCCCGGCCGGCCCAGATGAGGCTGCTCAGGTCATTTTGCCGACGTGCCGTCCGGATTGCGCGCGCGCTGCAGCGGCTGCACGAGCGCGCCCGCCCAGATCTGCTGACTTATTCCGAAGACTGCTCTCTCTCTCTCTCTCTCTCTCTCGCACCCATACGACGAAGCCCGTGAGTGCGAGAGAGACAGGGCGATGAAAAAGCGCTCTTCGGAATAAGTCGGCTCCCGTCTAGATCTATGTCCTCGTAATGCGCGGCGCGAGGGTGAAGCAGTGCCTCCCAGTGAGCGGTGCAGCAGACCCGGCCGACCCTGGCAGCCGCCTCAAATCCGAAGATCGTTCTCGTCCCTCCGTCCTTGTCCGACTCATGGGGCCCTTCCATCTCCAACGTAGGGCACCGACATTGGTGCGACGAGGACAGCAGGCGCACGAGAGCGATCATCTGAATCAGACGCGGCAGGAGCTGCTCCAGAAGGCGTCAGCCCCAGCCAGCCCACATTTCGCCGCCCAATCTGCTCTGCTCTCCCCGAATCAGGCTCGCGCTACGATACGTACGGGTAGAGCGCGCGAGAGCGCGGCCACAGGCCAGGGCTTCCGCCGGCATCACGGCGAATGAGAAACTCGACCAGGAGGGCCCTGTCCTCCTGGATGGGGGCTGCAGGATACGGCAAATACGACTCGAACCCGTCGCACTGTACAGTCATCGTGGCGTCGTGGCTCAGTTGGTAGAGCGCGCAACACCGAACCGAGTGGTCCCAAGTTCGACTCCCACTCGGGAAAGTGTTTTTCGCGCTTGACATTTCCTTTGGCCGCAGCTGGATGGCAGGTCAAATAGAAGTTAAACACGTCTCACCGCCGTTGGCTCGGTGGCTCTGGGCGTTGGGTCGCTTCCTGTTCTGGCTACGTGTCGGCACTCGGGGTTGTGGGTTCGAATCCCGCGTACCCCTCTGAGGTAAGGCCTCTGAAACTGGGATCAGGAAGTCTAACGCTCTTGACACCGCTCGTACCTCTAGGGGTAGGCCAATGGTGGTACGGGGATCAAATCTGTCGAATTGCGCGATAGGATCGCAGTCAGCAAAGCGCCGGTTCCCATGGAACACCGAAGCAGTTGGCTGCCACAGGGGGTAAAAGCCCTGTGCCTGGCGGGAACCGCAACCTCCTTCGGGAGGTTTACTGCCGCAAAAATTTTCCATGTTTTCACGCCACCCTTTCAATTGCAGAGCAAAATTTGTTTCTGAACAGTTTTAAAAAATAATTGAAATAATTGTGATTATTTTCCGCAGTTGCAAGTTAATTTCCAATAATTTGGAATAAATAGAAATCATTCACAATAATTTACTAAAAATCCTATTTCGTCATGTAATTGAGAGAATAATTTGGATCAGATGTGCGTGTATTTTCTGGGGCATCCCCGAATTTAAAACGAATTCAAGTAAATTCACAAAAAGATCACAATAATTTCACTTCGCAATAAATTCAAAAAATTCAAAGCTAATTCAAAACGAATTAAATTCAATTTAGACAAATTCAATTCAAATTCACGAAATTTGTACACCGAATTCAGAGTTGTTTACCCCTCGAAAAATATACTCAAAAACTAAGGAAAATTTTCAAGCAAAAATTGCGCAAAACATATCTTTTAAAAATTTGATTGCAAAAAAAAAAAATAATTCACCAACAAATCATGAAAATTTACCAAAGTTCTCAAAATATGTACCTCAAACTTCAGAGCCGTTTCCTCCTCGCTGCTGCTGCTGCAGCAGCATGCTGACTGGTCGCGGTGCGGTGCTGCCCGCGCTATGGACTGACGGGACCCCCCCACGTTGTTGTTGGCCCGCGTGTGTCATAACGGCTAAGAGGCGAAAGCACCGCGAGCGCGCGCAATTAAGAGCGAAAGCATGCAGTGGCCGCCCGTCCGGCCTGGTCGGGCCGGGAGGACTAGAGAGACCCCCCTATCTCTCTAGCCGAGGCAGGACAGACGGGGCGCGGGCTGCATGCGCCGCCTGATTCCGAAGATCGCCCTAGTACCTCCGTCCTTGTCGCACCTATGGCGGTGCCCTACCCCCTGGAAGGCAGGGTCCCATGAGTGCGACAAGGATGGAGGTACGAGAGCAATCTTCGGGATCAGGCGGCTGCTTGATCTCGCTGAGGAGAGTGAGT
Organism: Frankliniella fusca; assembly: GCA_029379305.1. NCBI lineage: Eukaryota > Metazoa > Arthropoda > Insecta > Thysanoptera > Thripidae > Frankliniella > Frankliniella fusca. The sequence continues at coordinate 3,039,547 of JAHWGI010001411.1, forward strand.
TTCGCGGAACGAAGTGGAGAGGAGGGGCCTGTGTGTGCCGCGGGCCGGGGGTCCCCGTAACGTGGCCGTACATGTTCCGTCCTCAGGTCTCCGTACGTACGTCTATGTTCCGTATGTCTCCGCACCGCACGTATCCGTATCCGTAAGTCTCTGCGCGCCGCCCGGTGCCTTGCTAAAGCATCGCGTGATGAGACACCCACAACGAGGTGCTAAGGAGAAGAGGTTGGATGATGGAGAGGGGAACAAGGCGCGCGGGTGGAGCGTAGCAGCAGCTAGGATACTACTAGGAATCGGGAGAGAAGAATAAATCCGCTTTGGCAATTAATTTGGCGATCAAGTTTGGGCGCACTAATTGGTTGCGCGGGGTCGGGGGGTCGGGGTGGACCTGGCTCAGGGCGGGGGGAGGCGGCTTCGAGCAGCTTTGCCCAGCGCCGCAGCCCTGCTCCACCCCGGCCGGAGCGCATCCACCTCCCCCGTGCACGACGCCGTCTGATACAAAACTTCCCTCTCCCGACCTTTATGGTGTTCTGCTCTCATCGCCTTCGGCGCCACTCGTGGTATCACCTGAGGACGGGGGGCGGGGGGGAATCCCTTAGAAAAATCATTGTACGGCACTCAAAGATAATTCAAAAAAAAATAATTAAAATATTACCAAGAAGACCGATTTAAAAATACACAAAAAAAAATCGACAAAAAATTAAATTTTAAAAAGGTCAGAAATCGGGGTAAAAGACCCAAAACAAAAACAAAATCAAAACAAAAAATAGAAAAAATCACAGAAGAATATAAAGTCAAAAAAATCAGTGTACACATTTTGTATGAGTGATCCCCCCTCGGTTTCGCCGACATGGTGGTGGCCCTCCGCCTCTCCTTTTCAGCGGATAAAGGAAGGCGTGTGCGTCGGATCGGGGGAAAAGATTGAAATTTGCCGAGTGGGGTGGTGTACGAGTACCCCCGGGAGGGTTCGTATGGACGTACCCCTTCCTGGGGGATGAGGGAGGAGGGGGTTGCCTCCTCGTGGGGGGCCCCGTGCGAGCAGGCCTCCCGGCCAGGAGGAGGCGACTCACCCCGACCGCGCCCAACGCGCGCGCGCTTACCGCAGGACCCTTTTCGTTTCCGCTGCGTGCGCCTGGCGGTCCTGACCTCCCCCGCACGGTCGCGTATCTGCCGCGGGTGCGGCGCGCACTTGCGTGGTTGTTGCTGTCGGGCGCCGGCTGGCTGCGCTGCGTTCCCGATCCCCCCGCGGCGTTATTCGTTTTGATTAATATGATTGTGGGTCTGAGCCGGCCGCTCCGCGCCGCGCCGGCCTTGCGGTCTGCGCCGCTAAGGAGGTGCGGTGAGGTGACAGCGCGGGGGCAGGGCATGATCATGACCACATTGTAGTAGTAGTTGTTGTTGTCGCTGCCGCCGCTGCTGCCGGCCTCTTGTTCTTGTTGTTGGAAAGCGATTGTGTATAAATTCCTCTCACTAGCAGTGGCGCGGGCCGGCCTCGCAAGTATGCAGGGTGGACTGCGGACTGCCGCGCCATGACTGCACCCGATCAGGGCCCGAGGGATCCTTCACTATAAATTCCAGCGTACACCGATCTTTCTGATTTTCAAGGTTTTTCGTGATTTTCCTGGAGTTTTACTGATTTCTTTCTTATATTTTCTCTGGTTTGTTCTGATTTCATCTCGATTTTATCTTTGATTTAGTTTTTTTAGTCGCCTTCCTCAAAACCTGTGGGCTCCTGAAAATTTTCCCAATTATGTTTTTATTTTATTTTTATTTATTTTTTTTTATTTTTTTAAACTCTGCCGGTGTGTTCTCACACCCGCTGGACGACGGCCGCACCACACCGCGCCTGCAGGTGGGGCGGCGGCGCCATAAAGGTCGCTAGTGCCGGCCGGCAGGTCCGCGCCCTGGAGAAACTTCCCCGCAGCCGGGCGGCCGGGGCCGGGCGGCGCGTACCGTACCGGTACCGGTACCAGTCCCGCGCCGCTCGTACTCGCGGGTAACGATTAGTCGCGCCGCTGCCGGTACACACGCTGCACCTGCCTGCAGCTGCGAGAGACACGCCCATTATCCTCGTCATTTTTGTGGTCATGACGCGACCGTCGGTGTTGCGATGCTGCTGCTGCCATGTGTGCGGCGCGCGGTGAGAGTGCAGGCGCGACTATGCGCCGAGGAGAGGGGTCCTTCACACAAACCAAATAAAAAGCCAGTGTACAAAAACAAAATAAGCAAAAAATCTATAAAAAAATAAGAAAAATAATTTAAAAAAAAAAATCATTAACAAACACGAGAAATAACCGACAGAAAAATTCTAGGAAAAAAGTAAAGAAAAATTACAAAAACTCAGATTAAATAAGAAAAAAAAATCGGAAAAATCGGCGTTTGCTTGAATTTGTAGTTAAGTATCGCTCTGTACCCGCCCCATCCAGCCGCGACACACGGTGACACACAAGGCCGCTCGCGCCGCCGCTAACGCTAAAGCCCCCCAGCCCCCCCTCACACAGGGGGGGATAAGGGGAAAGGGGGGGGGGGGGTGTACCACAGTATATCCATTCGTCACGTAAACCCTCCCCCCCCCCCCTCTTTTCCTCTCTCTCTCTCTCTCTCTCTCTCTCTCTCTCTCTCTCTCTCTCTCTCTCTCTCTCTCTCTCTCTCTCTCTCTCGCTCTTTGGCGTTGTCTCACTTCTCTTCCACCCAGCTCTACAGAGGGTGCCGCGCGACCGTATAGTTGAGAGAGAGAGAGGGAGAGAGACAGGCGACACGGGGAACGATATGAAAAGGTGTTAAACTGGCCTGCCTCGTCCCCCGCGGCGCCCCGCTGGCCCCGCTGGCCCCGCCGGCCCCGCTGGCCGTGTGGCGCAGCGTGGGCGCGGGCGGCAGGGCAGGCCCGGCGGCCTGGCCGCGCAGGGAACGAAAATCGTATTTCAGGTAAAGCGCGCGTCTGCGGCGACGTTTAGTGTTACGCCCGTCCCCGCCCCGCCCGGTTTAGTACTACTATTCGGAGCACACCAAGGGATAGACGGGAGGAGGAGGAGGAGGAAGTGAACAACACAACAGCGACGCGCCGAACTGAAAATAAGGGCGAGGCGTGCGGGGCGGGGTGGGGTGGGGCGGGGGAGGGAAGCAGGGGGGGAGGCAGGGCACGGGGTTACGGTTATCGGCCTTATGCAGTGAGGGGAGCAGGAGGAGGAGGAAGAGGAGCAGCGAGTACAGCGGGGTGAATGCTCCATAACGCAGCGCGGGGCGGCGCGGGGCGGGCCGAGAGGAGGCACAACGCTCTCACCTCCATGTTTATGTATGTTGGCCGTCGTCGCGCGCGTCGGACCGCGAGTCAACCCGCACCGCCAGGCCGGGGCACGTCCTTTCGCCCACTCCGTCCTCCCTCTCCTCCTCCCCGTATTCGTGCTCCACCTCGTCGTCGACTTCGTCGTCGTCGTCCTCCTCCTCGTCGTCGTCGTCGTCGTCGTCCTCCTCCTCGTCGTCGTCGTCGTCGTCGTCGTCGTCCTCCTCCTACTCGTCGTCGTCGTCGTCCTCCTCCTCCTCCTCCTCGTCCTCGTCGTCGCTGTCGTCCTTGTCGTCGGCGCGTCCTCGTCCTCGGCTCCTTGTCGTCGTCCATCGCGTCGTCTTCGTCCTCCTCGTCGTCGTCTTCCTTCTCATGCATCCTCGTTCTCCTCTTCCTGCTGCTGCTCGTCCTCGCCCCGCGCCCCTTCGCCGCCCTGCCGGACCCGCGACCTCGGCGCGACCTGACCCCACGCAATAGACACGCGTCACGCCGCGCCGTCCTGGTCCAGCCGGAGACAAAGGAGTCCGTGGCGCTCTGCTGCTCTGCTTGGCACCCCGTCAATGCGACCCGCGGGGCCGGGTGTGGCGGGGCGCGGGGCGGGCCGGGGCGGGGCGGGCTGGGCAGGGCCATCCTGCGCCCACGTTAAGCGCCGCCTGGCGCCCGCCGCGTTGTGCCGTCACCGCGCGAGGCTTCATCCTATTTCCGCGACGGGCGCACTGAAGTACCTTCGTAGTTGGCAATTATAACCCGCATGCGGCCCTGTCCGCAAAAACGTAACTAGCTCTTTTAGCGCTGAGGCAGGTTTCCCTTGGCTCCACGTCCGGCCCCGGCCTTGACGCGGCACGTATAAGGGCCCTTTGGTCAGTAATGGAGACCCCTTGCTGTGGCGGGCCCGCGGGCCCGGGCGGGGCCGCCGGGGTGGCAGAATGCTATCAGATACGCCGCGCCCGCCACGCGCCCCGTGCCGCTACTCCACACGCCGGCCGCGTAAACAATGGGGAACAAATGCCGGGCAATCCATTCCAGCAGCCGATCTGATTACCAAAGCCTTTTGATGGATGGGTGAGGTGGGGCGTGGCGGGGCGCGGCGGGGCGCGGCGGTGCGCGGCGGGGCGGGTGCAGCCCAGGGACGCGCGCGAGCTCGCTGCCGCTGCCCCCTGCGCCTCACCGAGCCCCACCCCGCCACGCAACGCCACGCCACGCCCCGCAAGTCCAGTCACGAGTCCTTTGAGTAAGTGCAATTAGGCTCTCTGGCCGCGACGCCTTTTGTCAAAACACCTGCTACGGGAGGGGCGGGTCCACGGACCCTTCACTTGCGCGCTATTCAGTCGTGGTCTCTAACTCCCCCCCCCCCCTCCCCGTCCGCTCCTTTCCTCAGTTTTCCAGCGGGCGTTTATTGTAATGACATCTCTCTCTTTTCTCCAGCACCTCTAGCAGTAGCCCGCGCGTTAATTGTAAGCAGCGTCAAAGGCCTAGCCTGTTTGCTCGTGCCGCTGACTCTCTTGCTCCTATCTCATTCTCTCTCGCTCTCTCTCTCTCTCTCTGTCTATTTATGTCCCCTCCGCTTTCCGGTACGCCACGCCACCACCATGGCGCCGTCGTCGTCGTGCGTCAAACGATCAATCAAACCAGTAAAAGGAAAGGAAGTGTGCGCCGCTGCTGCTGCTGTGTTTCTTAGCGCTCAGGTCGTGGCGGGGCGTGGCGGGGCGTGGCGGGGCGGGGACGGGTCTTATCGGAACCAGTATTCGGACACACGTAATATCGCTCCCGACGCTTCCTGTGCGACAGCGCGCAGGACGCTGCACCGCAGCCGCGTTTCTTATTTCCCAACACGGTCCTCTCGACTCCACGGCTCGCGGAGCCTTTTAGACTTCTCACCTTTTCCGTTTCCCAAAGTCCCCGCCCTTTCCTTTCGCTTCCCTTCCCTTTCTTTCCCTCCCGGCCTCGGCCGGGCCGCACCGCGCCGCCACACCGCGTTCTACTCCACGACGGGCTTCATTTCAGTTAAGCGACAGACCCGCGGGGCTCCTTGATGTCGCCTGGATTGGCTCGGTGGTGGCGGGGCGCTTGGTGTGGTGCGGTGGTAGGACAGGGCGGGGCGGGGCGGGTGGCGTACCGATCGTCTGGGACGGACGCGCCTTGTCGCAATGAAGTCTCTCTCTCTCTCTCTCTCTCTGTTCGAGGTCGAAGACTGAGCACTGCGGATGACAAAAAGCTCTCCTCGTAGTTTACCCTTCTCTCTGAAATTAGCATGGCATCCGTCTCCCTCCGCCCCGGGCCCGGACCCGGGCCCCGCCCCGCGCTCAGGCTTTGGGACGCCCCGCCCCGCCCCGGGAATAGAGATGGCTGACTAGGGCGGACGATTGCTGCCCCGCCACGCCCCGCCACGACTCAAGGCCTGCCTCTCCCGGGGAAGTCGTGTGGGTCCTCGGTGCTGGGCTGAGCGGAGCGGGGCGGGGTGCGTGATGCGTCGTCCCCTCCCGCGTGTTAGTAGCGACGTGTCCGGGGCTGAGCGGGGGATTAGCAGGACTCCCTCGCAGGCAGCCCGGGGCAGGGTCACGCTATGGCACGGCTGTGTCGCGGGACTTTGCGGTAGCAGGTGGTGGACGCTGAGCTCCGCCCGGCCCGGCCAGATGAGCCTTAGTGGGGGGCGCTGCTGCTGTACGCTTGTGATTGACAAGAAGTGTAGCGGGGCGGGGCGGGGCGCGCTCCCGCTCGACTAGAAGGCCGTGCGTCTGACCCGCCACGCTCCACCACGGCCCGCCCTGTCCGCGGCGGGCGGCGGACGGCGGCGCGGTGGAGCTAGAACGGGGGCAAAGCAGCGAGCAGCCCGTAATTACTCCGCGGCGGTGGCAGCCCACAATTTTAGGCTGCTAGCCTCTTCGTGTGTTAGTGTGAGTGCGTACGAAGGTGTGTTGTGTGTGTGTGTGTACATGCGGCAGCAATCGCACGGACAGGCGAACGGGGAATCAGGAGCAACAATACGTTCGTACTAAGTACGGGGATTTCGGAGGCAGAAAAAAAAGGGAGGGAACGCATGGTTGTCTGTGTACTGAGAGATGTTCGTGGCACCGCGACTGTTTGATGCGCCAACACAAGGAAAAGTATTCCACCCGTTCACTCACACAGGGTGTTTTTTTCCCGTGATGATTCGCCCTCGAGAACCGTCACGTCGAAGGGGATAAAAATTTCACGCGCCCGGAGGATGCCAGAAAGCAACCCCCTGTGGTGCTTGCACTCAGGACGGGGTGGGGTCAGCCGCGTCCCGTACAGCGCGGCCCCCGCCGCCCTCGCCGCCCTGCCGCCCCCGCCGCCCCGCCGCCCCCGCCGCCCCTCCGCCCCCGCCGCCCCTGCCGCCCCCGCCGCCCCCGCCGCCGGCGCCGCGCCGTCGGCTTCACCGGCGATGACAGTCATTGTGACGAATGAGTCTGGCAAGTTGAACGTGAACGTGAATCTGAATCCAATTACGGACCAACGAACTATTAAAAGGACGACACGACGACGACGACTCTGCCAGTAATTGTTTCGGGGCGCAGGGCAGGGCGCAGCAAGCGGGGTCTCGGGCAGGGCACCCCCACTCTTTATGCCTTCCTCCCTACCCCGCGACGACTAAACTTTAAAATTTAAGACCCTCCGCATATCTTGCTCTCTCTCTCTCACGCACTCCTATGCTTCCTCTTTCACCAACACACACACACACACACACACAGAGAGAGAGAGAGACACACACACAGGGGGGGGGAGGGGTAGGGAGAGAGGGTCCCTCCGTTTACCGTAGAATTTTTCCCTCTGCTAGAGAACCGCAGTACAGTCCTCCTGGAAGTGGAATGGCGCGCGCCCTCCCTGCCACTGCAATTGAGCGCCCCTGCCCTGCGCTGCGCCGGCTGCTGCTGCTGCTGCCGCTCAGGCTCCCGCTTCAGGACTTCATTCAGGACATTACCGTCATCTTCAAGGACCTCCCCGGCGCGGCGGTCCGGGACCACGTGCGCGCTGCAGCAGACTGGTTCAGAAGCGCTCTCCTCCTCCCCCTGTCTCTCTCGCACTCATGGGGTGCGCCGTATAGGTGCGAGAGCGATAGAGCGAGGAGAGCGCAGCCTGTCCCGCGGCGCGCGCGCTGGGGCGGGGAGGCCGTATCAGATGATCGCGCAGGCCTGTCCTGTCGACCTATTGCCCTCATCAGTGCCCCCTTGTCGTGGCCGGAAGTAAAAGAGAATAAAGTGACGTGGTATTGCGCGCGGAGCAGCAGGCAATAAGGTCCCCGCCCGACACCGGCTCTGTTCTATCGGCGTGGACTGCCCTGCTGCTCTGAAAGAGCTGGTGCTGCTGGTTTCACAATCAGCCGAGCCGAATAACCACAAGTACCCTTGCGCCCTCCTTCTCCCCCCCCCTCCCCTCCCCACCCGGGAGACAAAAGGGTTTGTCGCGACGACAATGACTCGTCGTCGTCGGCATAAAGGACTAGACGGAGCAGCGCCGCCCGGGCCCCCGCCCCGGGGCCCCCGGGGGGAGGTGGTCTGTGAGGGCGATTCCGCACAGCGTCTCCCTGTCCTTGTCGCACCGATGGGACGTGGCCATAAGGAGCAAGAGAGAGGGAACACTTCTAAACGGTGTTCGGAATCAGTCTGCTGGGCTCCAGGGTGGGGCAGGGCGGCGGGGCGGCCCGGGGGGGCTGTGCGGAATTATTTGTTTCTGCTCAAGCCAGGCCCCGGGCAGGCAGGCAGGCAGGCATACCAGGGCGGGGCGGGGTGGGGCGGGCGCCAGGCGGGCGGACGGAGCGAGCAGTCCAAAATTAATGGTGATGCGGTTTCCTACCCTCATGTTCTTTGCAGCAAATCGCCCTGACCTGGGCTGGCTGGTCCGGCAGTGTGCGTGCGCCGGGCTGGGCCAGGGCTGCAGCCGGGCGGAGGCTGCTGGACCACTCGGAACCATTAATACACTACGCCACGCCACGCCCCGCCCTGCTCACTTCCAGATACATGGTAAACCCCCCCTGCGCCAGAGATTGATTGTGTCTTTCGAGGGCTCAACGCCGGGCAGAAACCATTACCGCACGTGGCTGGGTGCTTGCGCGCGCGCGCGAGCTAGCGAGTGAACTGGGCAGGACGGTTTGTCACGTCGCGAAAACAAAATTGCATAAGATTATCGTATTGCTTTAAGGGTGAAAGTTAAACACAATGTCTAATCGTAACTTTTTAACCGTTTTGTTCCGGTCCCGCGCGGTAGTGGAGAGTTCGCACATTTTTCGTCGCTGAGCGCGAATGAAAGTGAAATAGGCTCGCCATCATCGTCGCTTTCTTCAGGCGACGAGTTTTAATAACGAGCGTGCGCATTTTAATTACGTCTCAGTTTATTCGCCGCTGCTGTGCACACACTAACTTGATTTTTATTTTTTATTTGTGCAAAGTTAAACAATCAAATCTTTTGCGTATATTTGTGCGTGCATTCGAACACTGGAGTGCATAATTTTGTGCAAAATAATGCAATTCTGTGCACAAATGTAGTGAAAAATGAAACGCAGGCTTGACTGCGCTTAAACGTCTGCACAAAAATGTACAAATTTATTTAGCGTGCACCGCGGCGAAGCGGTTTCGTGTGTTTGTCTGGCGCGGTGGGTCGTCACAAGCGGAGAGGGCTATAAGCGCTGAAGGGCGGGTCGTCGCGTCGACGAGGTGTCCGTTAAAAGTTTAAGGGATTGGAAGGGAACCTCTTTGACGGGATGGCCGCGTCGCCTGCTGCGGAGAGCAGCGTGTTCGTTCGTCACTTTAGCAGTCGAGGCGGATTTGAATGATAACCGTCCTTCAATGGCTCTCCTCGAATCGACGTTCTCCTAATGGACGACACACTCACAATCACTCACACAGTCCCACTCACACACTTACACGGTCTCACTCTCACACCTGAGCTGAGCGGGCGAATGGATTGGTCTGTCGAGGGTCTCTTTTCTTATGCCTGTTGGACGCTCCACAGGACAACCTGCCCCCCCCCCCCCCGGTCTTCTCCTGCTCTTGCGAAGAAAAGTATAAAAAAGAAAAAAAAATCATCGATCCGCTATACACAAAAGTCGATTGAAAATCTCGAATGACGATTCATACTACGGTATTATGCAAGTATCATTTTCCGCATGTAATTTCGGTTTACGAGTCTCCCTTCCCACGGCTCGGATGCCGCTGACTGCGGCGGCGATCGCTTTGTCGCTATAGTCGAACAGACAGACAGACGGACGGACGAGCGGTTGTAAGTCCACCCGAAGCCCCACTTTGGTGTGAGGGTGCGACTTACGGTAACGGCGGCCCTTGAACGCGGCATTGTTCGCCGAGGTGTGCGGATCTGCCCGGCCGGGCCCTGCCGCCGCCTGATTCCGAAGAGATCGCTCTCGCGCCCTCCGTCCTTGTCGCACTCATGGGAGCCCTGCCCTGCCATCCCCAGGTGCGACAAGGAGGGGGGCGCGAGAGCGCCATCTTCTTCGGAATCGGACGGCTGGCTGGAGGCCGTCATAATCATTGCTCGGAGCGGCATTGTTCGTATCGCAACATTGTAGCCCGAAAATTGTCATACTGACCGGGCCTTGCCTTTGACTGGAGCCTGGCGCTGCTCACACGCACACACACACACACACACACACACGCATACACACACACATACATACACGCGCGCACGGTCATTACTGGAGAAAATAAAACGGCTATCGATAGAAGAAAGAAAGAATTGGACAATGGCATCCCTAGAGAGACGTTCGAAGAAAGCGCCGCCGCCGCTGCCATGGACCGTACAGCGCGCGCATGATGCTTATGTTTCGAACAGGAGATGTTCTCAAAAAGGAGAGGAAAAAAATGAAAGCCTAGCATTTAACGTGTTCGCTTTTCTTGCAGTGGTGGTCGATTATTTTTATTTTTTTTACAGGGGGTGAAACATGCTGAAATTTTCTGATATAAATGTTCCTTGAAAAGTCAAAAGAAAAAAGAAAAAAAAATCAAAAGTCAAAATAATCACTGTACACGTTTTGTATGAGTGATCCCGCCCTCGCCACTACCACTACACAGTCCGCAGCCGTTTGGCGGCCAGCTAGATAGACAAGTCCTGCCGCATTGGACGGACACCCCTCCCTCCTCCCTCTTTTCCGCGCGGAGAAAGCGGCAAAAGCAGCGGAAACAGTCGCAGCTCAGCGTCGGGCCTCGCGACTCGGCTCACACGTGTTTCGGACACTCATTACCCCGCGCGGGACGGGGCGGGTGAGGTTAGGGTGGCAGGTACCACTTCCGCAGGCTAGCTCCACTCTGACCGGAGCTCTCCCTTCCTGGCCGTGTGACCACGTGTGACCACGTGTGACCACGTGTGACCACGTTGCCAAGCCCAACCACGCCGGCGCGTGTGCATTTCTGCACACGTAATATGCAAAATCCCCTGCCATGCTGTATTTCTGCCTGAATTAATTTCCCTTCCGTGCATTCCGTCTATTCAGAACTTGGCGTGTGCAGCAGTAAGTTTTTCTCCTCCCCCCTTTTTTTTCAAACAGGGAAACGAGGAAAATAGCTGTCCAAATAAAAGGAGAGTGATGACGTGACAATAACGAGGTCCGATGCTCATCGTGTACCGTGGCAACACATGTCTCACGCGAAAAACTCACTATTGATTTCCATATCGTGCCTACGTTCTCTTCCCTCTCCCCCCCCCCCCCTCCTCTCTCGCTCTCTCTCCGTCACAAAATGAATATCACTCGCGAGTGCTTCCGACACACGACCGCTATGGGCGCGGGCGGAGCGGCGAATATCGTTGTTCGAACGACAGGACGAACAAGCCGTACAACGAATCAGCCGCAGCGAAACTCCCGCTATCCGATCGACAACGCCGCCGCTGCTGCAGGCGGAAGGCTGCGTATGCCAGCTGTCACACAAAGCCTATCCGCCAATCTCTCACCGGATATTTCTTTTTTATAGTGTTATTTTTTTCTGAACAAGAAAACATATTATCGATTGATGCTCTCTATTTTATTTTTTTAACATGCGGCGTGGCATCGTGTGTGTGTGTGGGGGGGGGGGGGCGCACGCACTCGATATGCGGGTATGATATTACACTGACCTACGCCACACGCACGCACACTTCTGCAAGCCCCTCTACGTCTTCTGATATATTTTTTTTTATCTTTTTTATTTTTTTACTGCCGCGCGCCAACCACAAATTCCAACGTCGAAACCACGTAATTTAATCGGCACACAGGCCGACGGGCGGCGGGCCGCGGGTGGCGCGGGCCACGCGGCGCGCGGGTACCCGGACTGGATCAATAAACGGCTGGAGAAAATAGTCGTCATGATAATAATAATGTTTGGTCCGTTTTTCAGCTGGGCCGTGGCCGACAGCCCGCAGAAGCAGCACCGGCGCAGCCAGCAGCGCCCTGAGCAAATATTATCGCAGCGCGGTGGAGTTACACGCCAACTGACCAGCGCCGACGCGGAATACCATAGCCGGGCGGGACGGTCGCAGAAAAAAAGGAAAAGAAACACTCTGGCGCTCCGCGAGCAGGGAAATAAGAAAACTGCTGGTGAGTAAAAACGAAATCAGTGCGATGTGTGCGCGTATGTGGTGAATATTTCCGTGGTTTTATGGTGTCCTCATTTTGGGTTCTTCTCGGTTGGGAAAATATTAAACCCGAGAGGGGATCAGTCATATAAAAGGTGTACACATTTTTTTTTTGCCGAGAGGGTTAGGAAAACTTGTCATTTTTTGATAGATTTTAATATTTTTCTCTCTCATTATTTCTGCCGTTTTTAATTGTTTTAACTTTTTGTGTTTATTTCTTTTCGATTTTTCGGATTTTTCTGTAACTTTCATCTTCATTTTATTTCCATTGTTATTTTTTTTTTTAATGAATTTTTTTTTGGGTTGGTGGGGTGGGGTGGGGCGCGTGGAATGATTTTTCGAAGCGATTCCTCCCCCCCCTCCCCCTCAGTAAACCGCCCTAGCGTTGAGTGGCGGTCGCCGTAAGGGGCTGCAGCCTGGTGACGGTAGGCCAGCCCGCCGCACACGGCAGCGCCGCGGTACAGTCTGGGCCGCAGGGGGCCTCACTGCGCGCGAGGCGTGCTTTTCTTCCTTTACATAGAGTGTCCATCATGGCCCTGCTGGGCTGGTCCAGCAGTGCTTCACGCGCGCCTGATGTCCTGCGCGTCGTTCTATCGAAGAGCAGCATTGAGGAGGGAGGGAGGGGGGGGGGTAGGCCGGGGCGAGGCCCCCCGCCAGCGGCCCCCTGGCTGTATGTTATTAGTCACATTCCAGCTCCGGCCGCCAGGAGGAGGATGAGGATTACACCAGCGGCGCGTCATTCTGGTTACTCGCGTCTCTCTCTCTCTCGCTCGCGGCCGCCCCCCAATCCTCCCCACTTGCTCTCTCTCTCTCTCTCTCTCGCTCGCACTCACGCGACGACTCTGACGACGCGCCCGTGAGTCACAAACGTATCTTGGCTGCGCTGCTCGCCCTCCTCCCCTTTACTTACTCTCGGAGGCAGAAGTTGCTCTCATTAGGTTCCGTTGCAGGTGGTATAATGCCCCTGCCCTGGGCCGCGGTTGACAAGCTCTCTCTGTCTGTCTGCCTCTCTCTCTCTCTCTCTCTCTCTCTCTCTCTCTCTCTCTCTCTCTCTCTCTCTCTCTCTCGCTCGCCCTGGCTCTGTGCGCGCTCAGCCACGCCCCACCCGGGGGCTCAGCTGCGGCCCCCTTTCCGTCCCTCGCCGTGCACAATCACGTTTTAAGTAAGTGAATTTTACGCGGAGATAGGGGCGCGCGGGCGGGCAAGGGCGGGCCCTGTAAGGGCCCTAGGGACCCTCGCGGGTCTGTGAGGTGGGGAAGGAGAAGGGGGGAGGGGGGAGAAAGTTGTACCTGGAGCGAGGGGGCAAGAACTCTGAAATTTTTGTACACCTCGTATTTCAGAAATATTCAGAAAAAAAGGCAGAATATATTTCCTTTAAAAAAAGAATTTAAAAAAATCACAAAATTCACAAAATTGTAGTTAAAACTCGATGCAGAAATTCACACAAATTAACTTAAAATTCCCAAAATTCGTACACCAAAATTCAGAGTTAGCTACCCCCTCTACCTGGAGGATACAGGGCTGCCTCTCCGTACTCCCCGGGGAGAACAGGTGAGAGTGAGCAAGGGGCGGTGGTGTCGGGGCAGCCATATTTAAGGAACGTCGTCCTGTCATGTCTTCGGAGGACGTTATAAATCAGTCAATCATTTTAATCAATCACTTCTCCTAATAATTCTCTAATTCCTTGTTTTCTTACGCGCGCGCGCGCGCGGGGCTATTTATATTGCCGTCAGTGGTGCATGATGTGCAGGTACACAATCCCTCTCTCTCTTTCACGTGCACCATTGCGCAAGCGTAGTAACACCAATACATACACCCGCTTAACAAGTTGCCGTAAATCAGCCAATCTCATACACGCGTCGCATTGCTGATGCTGCAAAAGAAGTGAAATTCGATAAAACTCGCGCTCGCGTCCGACCGACCGGTTCCTGCCTGCCCGGCGGCTTTGTGCTTCGGGCGTTTATTGTACGAAACCCTCTCCTGGGTGATCACTCCTACAAAATGTGTACATTTATTCTATTTTTTAATTCTTTTGATTATTTAAGGAAAACTGCTGTCACTTTTTGATAAATTTTGATATTTATCCCTTATTTTCGCCTTTTTATTTGTTCTTAATTTTTCGGGTTTTTCTGTATCTTTTGTCGTAGTTTTCTTTTGATTTATTTTTTAAAATTTTCTTTTTTCAATGATTTTTTTTTTTTTTTTTTTTTTTTTGTGATCCGTACAATGATTATTCGAAGTGACTTCCCCCCTCGCGCTGTGGGCAGAGTCCTCCTTCCTCTATAGACACCTCTGCCCGACCGGTGCAATAAGGCGAATGAAGAGACAAGACAGCCGCTCGGCCGCAGTGTCACCAAATACGGGGAGTGGCGGCGCCACGCTGCGCCACGCCGCGCCACGCCGCGTCACCGTGGGAGAAGGGGCGTGCGCGCGACGTTGCGCGTCTCTTCTGTTCTGTTATTTCGATCGCGACAGGAGACGGGCGGGGGGACGATCGGTTTGCTCATCGCTCTGGGTCTTAATCCCTCCCCTCTCCCCTCCCCCACCTACCCCCCCCCCTCCCCTCCGTACCCCCACGGCGCTCCTTGTAGAGGGCCGTCACATCGCGTCGCGGATGCGGAGGCCGGCGGGCGGAGCCCCATCGAGCACATCAAAAGCTTAAGGCGCTTTAAGACTTGCAGCAGCGCGGAGCGGCCGCAGAGAGCCCGGCCCCGGCCCCGGCCCGACTGTGAACCAATCAAAAAGAAAATCCCCACGCATGTGTCTCGCGGTGGCCGGCGAGTTACGTGGGTATCTACCGCCTCCTAGCGTGTCCGCATAATCCTATTATTGACTGGACGCTCTCGCACTCTCTCGCACACGGGTTGCAGCTGCTGCGGGGGGTGGAGGACGGCAGCCTCGGCCTCCAAGGGGGAAACAACTCGGAATATTGGTGTACAAATTTTGTGAATTTTAGCTTGAGTTGATTTTCCTAAACTTTTGCAAATTCTAGTAAATTCTGCAAATTTCAGTGAATTTTTCTTAACTTTTCAGAATTTTTCCTGAATTTTTATGATTTTTTTAACTGAATTTCTCCGATTATTTTTTGAATCACGACATGTACAAAAACTTTAGAGTTGTTTCTCCCTCGCAAAGCGTACTGCCAGGCTGGCCGAAACTCACGCTGCTGGACTCTTTCCACATCACAGCGCGGTAAAACGGATTGTTATTGGCAGTGCGCGCGCCGTACCTCTGCATGACGGACCGCGTATAGGGGAAAGGCAGTGAGGGACCGTCTGCATTACGCAAAAGACCTCCGCGCTCTGAGGAGCCTGAGCAGCCGAGCTAAGGCTCGCCGCCGCCGCCTTATACACCAAATCCCGCCGAAAAGGGAGCGAACGGCCGGGTCTCTCTCTCTCTCTCTCTCTCTCTCTCTCTCTCTCTCTCTCTCTCTCTCTCTCTCTCTCTCTCTCTCTCTCTCTCTCTCTGTGCGCGCGCACTCACTGGAGGGCCTCATGAATAACTGCCGTGCAGTACATGTGCGTCTCTCAAATGCACCCGTCCGCCCTTACAAGACCAATATGCAGAGCGGCTCGCCGCCGGCTCCTGCTGCACCGAAATACCCTGTATGTGGAAACGAACAACGAGACGGGAAGTGTCCCAGCAGGAAAGCTAAATTAAATTTAAACCTTATGGACGCAAAATGTAAAACAATAAGTTTTGATGTTGTCAAAATTCGACTGAGCGCAGAAAGTTTTCTTCTGACTTCTACTGCAGTCGTTTCGTCCCACATATTTTGTCGCTTTTACCGACCAACGCGCGCGGTCTTAACTTTTCCCAGGGCTACTACGCACACTCACACAGACACACATACACACATTTGCACACATACACACATACACATATACACACATACACACGTGGAAAGAACGCGCGCGAAACCGCGCGAGGGGAGAAAAAAAGATGTTAATACAAAAGATTAGCATGGAAGTCGCTGCTGCTGCTGCATGGCCGGAGGGCGGGGCACCACCCTGGGCCGCCGCGGGCGGTTCGGCTCGTCGCGCCGTCCGAAAGAGGAGCGCGTCGTCCGGGGGGCGGCGGTGCATCTGCAATAATAATCTTTGCGCATGGCCGCGCAATTACCGTGTGTGAGTGTGTGGGAGCTGGGGGCCTCTGCCCGGCCCGGCCCGGTGCAACGTTTTTAAAACGGGTTTGTCTGACTCACCTCTCACCTCCACTCGCGGCCCGTTCGTCCTGCCCTGCCCGCCCTGCCCTGCCCTGCCTCAGAGCTCTCGCGAGTACGCGCAAAGCCGCCGGCCCGGCCCCCGGCCCGCGAACTGACGGCTAATTTGACAGCGCGACAGCCGCCCAGCCCCGCGCCGCCCCGCCCCGGCCGGTGTGTCGGTCGGTCAGTCAGGCGCTTTGGCGTGAATTGGCGTGAATCGCTCGCTAACGACCATCCGCTGCGCCGCCGCGTCGTGAGCGGAGCGGGGCAGATCAGTAACCCGTTAAGCGGCGGCGGCGGGGGGCGCAAACGTGCGGAACACGGGCGCAGCGGTGCGGGGCCCGGGCCGGGCACCCTGTGTCGGTGCCGCCGCCCTCGGTGGCCGGCATCAGGAGCTAGACAGGCGAGGAGGGGTCGCCGCCGGGGGTCGCCGCATATAGGCCTTCCGCACCACTAGGATACCCACATTAACTAAAAGGTTGCTGGCGAGGGGTCATTCTCTCAAAAAAAAAAAAATCAGTGCACACCCTTAAACAAAATCAGTAAAAAAAATCTGGGGAAAAATATAAAAATAATAATTAGAAGGAAAAAATCAATAAAAAACAGGGAAAATCACGGAAAACCATAAAAATCAGAAAAATCTGTGTACGCTTAAATTGAGAGTGAACGACCCCTCGGTTGGTGCCCGAAACAAGAAGTCAGCACTTGCTACTCAAGTTACATTTTAGAGCAGGTCGAATCAATATGTTGTTGTTTTTTTTTCCATCGATGTTCGCCAACACTTGATACTTTGATTAGAACTCCATGTTCTCTCCTGAAGCGCAAAATTTCTCATTTTAAGCGCCTAGTGTTACTATTTTAACCAAGTACAATTCTCAAGAGCACGGTTTTGTGACGCTAGGTTAGGTGAGGTGCGCACCAGTTAGTGCAACCTATAACCGAGGCTGCTATACGAAACAAACCTTTTCAGCCCGGCCTAGCGGACTAGTCGCGCCACTCGAGCGTCCCTCGACGCGAGTCTTGCGAACTCGCCCTGAGCGCAGACGAGTGCGCGCCGCACGGGTGGTAGTAAAAATCAGTCGGGCCGAAGCACATTCGCGATCGATTAGCGCGCACGCCACTGCCCGCAGCACCGCGCCAGCGGTATGGGTTTCTAGGTCGTACAAACAGCAAAGCCGTCGAAAAAAAAAACACGCCAAAAGCAGATAATGTCTGCAGTCAGTAATCACAATTTCGCGTGCCACCGGAGTTGTGCGCCCCGCGGGGCGCGCGCGCGTCACCGCTGGGGACCGCTGCAAGTCCCGCAGCTCATCCACACAGCCGTCTGATTCCGGAGATCGCTCTGGTACCACCATCCTCGTCGCACCCATGGCTGTGCCCAATGTTGGGGGTGGCAGGGCCCCATGAGTGCGAGAGAGACAGGGCGAGGAGAGCGCTCTACGGATTCAGCCTGCAGCTGCGCGCGGGGAGCGGCGTGCAGCGGCTGCAGCCCGCGCCGATATGCAGCGTGTATCGCGCACCAGCGCTCGTGCGCGCGCGCGCGCGCTCCAAAACATTTCGCACCGAGCCCACGGATCTGGAAAATTAACGCGCACGGATAATGGAGCGCTGGGAGTGTGGGAATACTGTACACTGAGTAGCCCGGCCAGGCAGGCAGGGTGCGGCACTGTGTGTGTGTGTGTGTGTGTGTGTGTGTGTGTGTGTGTGTGTGTGTGTGTGTCGGAAGCGGATTTCTGCAGCCGAGTAAGTAGCGTGATCGGGCTGTTATAGCTGTGATGATAATTTTATATTTTCGACGTGGGACGTGGCTGGTCTATGATGCTGTTATAATTTTTGTTGTCTCGTTCTCTCTATGTTGTCTAGTCTTTCAAAAACCAGTGATCACATTATGATTTTTTTTTTTATTTTGTGCCGTATCCCCTGCTTCCCTCTCTGCGATGATACAGCATGCATTTCGCTAATTGTTTGGGTTTCCTGTCACTCGTTGCGACCAGCCCGCTACTTCACGGCGCGCGCGTGCACGCGTATATGCGTCCTCTGAGACTTGTGAGGAGCGCGCAGCACACGTGAAACCCCTTGCTGCACTCAGCCGGTATACACCTGGGACCTGCGGCGGGGCGGGGCGGGGCGGGGCGGGGCGGGGCGGGGCGGGGCGGGCCCCGGTGGGCATGGCCTGCCCCAACAACGCGAGGGAAAGTGTTGCACCCCGGTGTGAACAGGGTCGCTAACACATCCTGCCGGGAGCTTCCCGTCCCCCTGCGCAGGACAGGGCACTCCCGCTCCTGAACACACACACACACACACACACACACACAGAGCAGTCAATAGTACAGTAGTGCAGTCTAGAGCGCCTCCCACCCCACCCACCCCCTGCGGTATGACCTCCTTTAGTCCAATGAGCACGTCACGCCCCTTACCCCCACCCCCTCCTCCCTTCCCCTTAACCCTTTGGCGCGCGTCGGCGACAACCGTCTCTCTAACTCCCCTTTCCCGCTTTTGTCGTGGCAATAAGACGAGGACGAAGACCGAAGGCGCGGAATAAGTTACCAGCTGCAAACGAAAAGAGGGCCCCGCCCCGCCCCACCCGGCCAGCCCGCCTCGCCCTCTCTGACGGCTGGAGGCCCCGGGCCCGGGCCGGCTGAAGGGGGGGTAGGGGGCCGAGGTTCCGGGGAGGAATGAATAATCCACTAAATAGCTGGGCCTTCGTTCTGGTATTTGCGGAAACAGTTTGCCCAATAGTATTTCGTCTGGCGTATCGGCCATGCCGGCCTGGGGAGGCCGGGCTGCACGGTGAAAATAAAATTGTGAATTTACAAAACAATATCTGTAATGTAATAATGTACAGAAATTGTATTGTAATTTTCAGAGTATGTCTATGTGTACAGTAATCTGTTGTAAAATTACAGAAATTTTCTCATTTGACAAGAAAAACACAGATTTATTTTTAAGTAAAAGTCGGTTAATACTTTTCAGGGTAAAGTGTAGAATTTTTTTAAAAATACATTTGTAGGATTATTTTTTACATGTTTCTATAACTTTAGGGACTTTGGTAATTTTACCAAAAAAATGTCTTGGCACCAACTGTCTTGTCCGTACTAAGGGCGTGCGCTCTCCGATCCCTTTTAATCGACTATATATATATATTTCTCTCTCCTTCTCCCTCCCTCACACCACTCCGCTCACTCCAACACGCTCCGCCGCCACGCTCGCCGCCTACGTCGCCAGTCGCGTCATTCCTGTGACGTCTCTCTGACTTTATATTTTCACGCTCATTAAAAAGTTGTTGAACATTGCAAACAAGGAGTCGTTAGGATCAATCTGCCTGTCGAGTGACGCCGCCCCCCTCTGCTACGCACAGCCCTCTCCAAAGTCTCTCCAAAGTCCAACCCCCGGGCCCCGGGCCGCGCCCCGGGCCTTATAGGTCCCGCGGCCGCGTGGAGGTCAAGTAGTGCTCTCCCCGGACGACCTTGCGCGGGTGGAGAGCGGGAAAGTCGCGGCTGTGTGTCTGCCGCCAGCGATTAGAATACACGCGTAATTGTCACGAACGTCGAGCATCGACTCGCTGCGCGGAAATAATAAGAAGTTGTCGAATTTACTTTGTCTCCACTGCCTTAGGCAGTTAGCGGACAGGGGCGGTGGGGTGAGACAATAAATAAAAAGTGTTCGAGAAAATTATCTCGGCAGAGTGTCGTCGAATCGTATGCAGTCGAGGTATCTAACATCGTCCCAGAACGAATCCCCTTGAATTAATTTTTCTTTTCACTCTATTTATTTCGAATTCACGACAGGTGGGTTGTGGGCGAGGGTTAGCTGCCGCGGGATGAAATGAACACTTCGCAACCGCACATACAGACCAGCTCTCCTTGTGCGCAGTTTAATTTGAGAGAGAGAGAGAGAGAGAGAGAGAGAGAGAGAGAGAGAGAGAGAGAGAGAGAGAGAGAGAGAGAGAGAGAGACCTCTGCGACTATCCTGCGGGGCAGAAGGAAAGCCACGACGCCACGACAGCTCGCGCTCCGTCTGACAGGGCGGGGCACCCCAGTCCCAACACACACACACTCACACACACACACACACACACACACACACAGCCCCTGTGCTCCCGATACGACAAAGTTGCTTCCGCTCTCCTTCCATTCATTACGACATTTCACGCAGTTTCCATCGCACAGTGCAGCAGGTCTTATTATACGAGCCAACGTGGCAGCACTTTTGCTGCAGTACTAGCGTAGTACTAACGTTATCTTTTTCTTTTATTTATTTTTCCCATAGCGCCAGGGCCCCGAGGCCTTTTTCTTTATTGTTATTATTATTTATCTCCTGTTTAAATAGAATACATTTTTTTTTCGCCGTCGCGTCAGTGCGCGTCGGTGAAACATGGGTCGCCTTCGGCCGGGCACCCCGTTTGTTCCTGCTGCTGTGTTAGTTGTTGCTTTGCTGACTTTTACTCTCGCTCCCTCTCTCTCCCCCCCACACACAGTAAAGGGTTCAGGAATTGGGAAAGGCTCCCACCAGTGTCGGCGTGCCCCGCCCTGTTCCGCCCCGCCCCGCCCCGCCGCGCCCCGCCCCGCCCCGCCCCGCCCCGCCGCGCCCTAGCATGACCTGATGAAACAGGTGCGGGTCTGTGCGGGTCGGGTCGGGTCGGTCCCTCGCGGTCCCTCACTCACAATGCGCCTCGCCCTGGGAACAGGGCGGCCATGCCATACTGCACCTGAGGAGCCCCTTTCACTGCGCTGCTGCTGCGTGTCCCGGCCGGCTGCTCTCCTCCCCTTCCTCCTCCTCCTCTCCCTCCTCCTCCTCTCCCTCCTCCTCTCCCTCCTCCTCTCCCTCCTCCTCTCCCTCCTCCTCCTCCTCCGCCTCCTCCTCCGCCTCCTCCTCCGCCTCCTCCCCCCTCTCGCACAAAACTCTTGCCCTCTTGTCATTACTTTTTATTCCGTGTGCTGCTGCTGCAGTATGATATGCCGGCGCGCGCAAAAGTCAACATTCCTTCAGGTCCCGCGCGATGACGGACCAGCAGCTGAGCAAAAACGCGGCGACCCGTGGCGGGCCGGGCCGGGCCGGAAGGTCGCGGGAACAAGGAGAGAGAGAGAAAGAAATAAGAAAAGGAAGAGGAGTGAAAATTGTGTACTCTACCCACCACCACCACCACCACCACCGGTCAGAGCGAAGGAAAAAAAAATAATAATAAATAAGGAGCGAGCAACTTGGAACATACTACATCAAAGTAGGTGGGGGGAAGGGGAAACACTCTTGTATCGTCTTGCAGCCCCCCCGCGACCTTCCGGCTGCAGGGGCGCGCGGGGGTGGGGGTGGGGAGGGGAGGACATCGGGCGCCACGGCCCGCCCTATCATCTCCCCTACTTGCTGAACTTTTGGGGAGTTTATTACACGGCCAGAACCGGCGTAGGGGGTTGAGGTAGGGGCGTTGTGTAGCCTCGCGTGGCCTCGGCCGGCCTGGCCTGGCCCACACCCTGCCAACGCCGCCCGATAGAAAAGGTCTACCGACCAATCCCGCGGCCCTTGCTATGGGCCCTCTCCTATCCACCACTCCTGTCCTCATATCTTAACCCCCGCTTCACCCCCTCCCCTCCTTTCCACCAGAGAAGAAGAAAACATAAAATATCAACATAATTCATTTCGCCTTTATTTGGAAGGTTTCGCGGTATCGTTGTCGTTTTTTCGGATAAGTAGCTCGCGCTGCCGTAGAGGGAAGTTCTGCTGAACGCGCGCAGCGGAAACGGACGCGGGTAGAACTGGCAAAGTACTGTAGCGGCGTTGAGAGCTGAGCGGGGCGGGGCGGGGCGTGGAGGAGGAGCGCTGCTCGTGGGATTAAACGCCTGAGCAAATTCAGGTGGTTTGGTTTGGACGGCGTTCGCGAGAGAGAAAGAGAGAGAGAGGGGGGCACAGTGAAGTAAGTAAATGAGTGAGTGTGGGGAGGCGCGCGCGATGGTGCGCGCGGCACGCGTTGCGCAAATAAGAATTAATATTCAAGAAAACATTCCCGCGAGCTTATACATACCTGCGGGAATATTACGAATATTGTGCGCGCGCGCGTGTGTATTCAGAAGGGATGTGGATGTGCGCTCGTTGTCGGAAGGAGAGCACGGCCCGCCGGGGCCCACACGTCTTTGCACCCCCTATGCGGCTAAAGCACGTATCTCCCGCACTCGTGTTGTTTTTTTTCTTCCGTTCCATTATTTTCAAGAAAAATAAGCGGAAGAAAATGGAGTGTCTTCTCCACGGAGAGGGCAAACGCGCTCCACGACCCGTTCTGAAACATAAATTGCGAGAGCTGTAACGTCTTACACGATTTTGTCGTTGAGTCATAAAATTATGTAGCAACATTATACTTGAGCACATATTTTTATTATTATTATTATTATTATTATTATTATTATTATTCTGCTTGAAAACTTTTGCCGTGGCGCATTAACATGTCTTTTTCTTCTTTCTTGTAATTATTAATTTTATTACATCAGCGCATACTCACAATCATCGTCCTCATCTACCACTCCCCTCCCCCTCTCCACCCCTCAGGATCAGATTGTCACGTTAGTAATCATATGATGCATGGGGCATGGCGGGGCGGGGCGGGGCGGGGTGGGGCGGGGTGGGGCAGGCTTACGACCGCCGAGGCGATGTGCATGTGCAGACCGTGCTGATGCCCACGGGCTGGGCTGGGCTGGGCTGCGCTGGCTAATTGTATCTGGACGGGGCTTTGCCAACTGGTTTCGTACGCGAGCGCTTCAAGGCAAAACTCGACGGGGGGACAAGAGGGGGGGGGGTGCAGTAAGGGAAAAAAGTCGTAGTAGGGAGCTTAATCGTACGGTGGCGTGGCGGCGCGCGCTGCCTGCACGCGGCGGGGAGGGGCTCACCTCTCTAACTCCCTCTCCCCCCCCCCCCTCAACTGAGCTGGGCCAGCAGCGGGAACAACCGCAGTGATTTATCTCGCGAAATTATTCCCCGCTAAACGCGAATTTGAATCGGCCGCGGTGACGGTGGTGCGTGCGGGGCGGGTTATACGGCCGGTGACCCCTCCTCCTCCTCCTGAAGACACTCTGCACGCCACAAATCCTCCGCCGGGTTCTCTCGCCCACGCGCGCGCGCGCGCGGCTCTCGCGCACTGACTCGTACTAAATGAACGGCGCCTGCTGGAGAGAAAGAAATCACTTATCTGACCGCGAGTCGCTGCTGCTGCTGCCGCCGCAATATACAATTATATTTTATGTGACCGCGCACGTTCCTCCTGCTACCCCACCCCACACCCCACCCCTCCAGCCCAAGCGCGCGCGAAATTTGGCTCTCGCGTCAAGTGCTACGTGATTTATTTTTCCCACCTCTCTCTGTCTCTCTCCCTCTCTCCCTGCGCGGGGCCCGTCGCGGTCCGTCCTCCTCTCTCTCTCGCTCGCTCCTTAGCGGACGGGACGGGACGCTAATGGCACGGGTCCAGGGGAGTGCCATTTCAGGCCAAATTGAAACGGTATCAGGCGTCTCCAGGTGGCCGTGAGTGTGAGGACGAGTACGGGGGAGGGAGGGGGAGGGGCCGCAACTGCAGGCGAATGGCTCTCCGCATACTCTGTAAGAGGGGAGTTTCTTCTATAGTTCTACAGCTACAGCGCACTCTGTTGCGATTTCCGTGAGATGTACACTCTTCGCTCTTGTTTTTAGAGCCACGTCAAAACACCATGTTCCGTAAAAGTAAAAATTATCATGTTTTCAATTATTATTATTATTATTATTATTATTATTATTATTATTATTATTATTATTATTATGCTTTCCGTTATTTAATTTTTTTGCTTGTGGCAGTGTAGACGGCGGCTCCTTATTCCATCACCAAAGGCATCGTCAATTAGGCCCTCAGCGGCTCGGTCTTTCTGCCTGACGCCCTCGCCGCCGCCCCGCCCCGCCGATATGGCAAAGTGTCGGAAGCCATTTGGTTTTTGATTAGGCTGCATGCGAAATGGATGGATGGACGGGCGGACTTGAGGCCTGAGCTCATCGGCCACAGAACGGGCGGCGGCGCAGCGCAGAGGGGAGGAAGCAAGTGATCACGCGGCCTCGGAGCCAAAGGTAAAGACCATCCGCTGCGCCCCTCAGCATAAGGCCACTCTGCGCCCCGCCCCTCCCCGCCCCGCACCCCGCTCCGCACCCCGCTCCGCACCCCGCCTCGCACCCCGCCCCGCACCCCTCTCGGTCAAATCGACTGCCAAAACCATGGAGATGGAGCTGTGACTGCGGTGCGCCGGGAGCAGGAGGAGGAGGCCGAGCCTGTCCCTACATGGGAAAAACAATGCCTGATTTTTGGGGGTAAAAAGCGAAAACTTTGAGACACTACTCCGTAACTTTCAAAGCAAACCCTTCGCAGGGTTTTTTTTTTTTTAATCCTCATTTCTTTTAAGGAAACTTCCTCACAATCTGAATAGATTTTTTCAAAATCAGTGAGTGATTCAAATTTTTCCCTTTTCCATAAAAAGAAAATGAGACCTTGTTCTTACCATGTGCGGGGAAATGTGTGTGATGAAGTTCACCCGCCTTCAAGAGTGAGCGACGACATTCTTGCATTTGCTGGCCTCCGCCTCCGCCCGTAGCTGGCCACCGCACTGTCACCGCGACTGCAGACTGATTATTCAGAAGAGCGCTCTCTTCGCTCCGTCTCTCTCGCGCCTATATGCGGCGCGAACCATGGGAGTGCGAAAGGAGAAAGTGCGAAGGAGAACGCACTTCTGAATCAGTCTACTATGGGTGACAACGTGCCGCTTGCGGGGATGGGCGGGCCTCTAAGGACTCCTCCACGACTAGAGTGACACTCGCGGCGACGCGTATATGGCGGCTGCAGGCGCTACAGGTGCTCGTGCGGGGCGGGGCGGGGCGGGGCGGGGCGGGGCGGGGCGGGGCGGGGCGGGGCGCGGACCTCGAGGGTGTTTGTCTGCGCGCGAGCAGCGGCCTCCTTCACCAGGTGTCTCGCGGGGGCTGCTGCTGCTGCTTGGCAGGCGGGGCGTGGCGGGGCGGGGCGGGAGCGGCAGGCTGCCACGCAGCGACGCGCTGTCGCGACGCCACTCCGCCGCCCCCGTTGTGACCGTCTCCCCCTAATAGAGTTCACACAGCTGGAAAATAAGGGGGCGCGCGCGCGCGCTGATTTTGACAAGGGCGGTAGATCACTCTGTCACACTGCCGTCGCCAGGGCGCGCCGCGGGCGGGGTGGGGTGCGGTGGGGTGAGGCGGGGCGGGGGGCACTGATCGGACCCGACCCGAGCGCCGCTCCGCGAGCCGACCCGACCTCCCGCTCTGCGACGACGCGATCCCCCCCCCCCCCCTCTCCCTTTCTTCATCGGTAACGCTCTTTTACCCCTTGATTAATTGGCGCTCGCAGGCGCTCCGTCACGGCGTGGGGCGGGGTGGGGCGGGGCGCGGGGCGGGGAGGAGGGTGTAAATATTGCGTCCATCGTGCGCGGCGACAATCGACCATCAGTCAGCCTCTAGCCGCCGCCGCCGCCACGCTGTGAGCGCGCACAATTTCGATTCTTCCCCCTCTTCCCCCGCCCTGGCTTAAGGCGCGTCGGCCTCGGCGACGACCGACGCCGCGACGCCGCGCGTTATGTCTCGTGCTGGCCGATGGCCGACCGTCGACCGCGTCCGTCCTGTGGCGCGGCCGACCCGTCCCCGTCTGCCCTGTCCGTTGTGGCGCCTGCTGGCTTGGCACTCGTCAAATATTCATCAGTCGATACTCCTTTCGACTGCCGTGCCCCCCCCCCCCCCTTTCCCCGTACCTCTTAGCCTCCAGTCACGCGTGGTCTGCACAAATACATTCCAGACGCCCGCCGCACGCTCACGACCGACCGAGGGGGGGCATCACTTGTACAAAATGTGTACTGTAACTTTCTTGACTTATGATTTTTCTGGAGTTAATATTTTGATTTTTCAAGAGAATAATGACAATTTGTCGGTTTTAACAAAAAAAATAACATATTTCTCCTTATTTCTCATTTTTTCCTTCTTTTGTTCATTTTCTTCAAATTTGCATTTTGGTTTTTTTTCTGGTTACTTTCTTCTTGATTTTATTTTAATTTTTTCCCATTTTTTTTACATGACTTTTTTTTTGAGGGGGGGGGCGTACAATAATTTCTTAAAGTACCCCCCGCGCGCGCGACCGACCGCCCAACGCCGTCGAATGCGGATTATCCTTTTCTTAGCCTTTGCGCCTCGCTTTGCGCAGAACTGTCGCGTTACTGTGACTCGCGTGGTGCTCTCGTCGCCACTGCACTATTCTTTATTGTTACAGCTGAGATAATAAAATCAAAGTAAAATTTAAATTCTAACTCGCGCGCGGCCTTGTCGGAAAGTGAAGGGAGAGAGACGGAGACAGCAGACGAGGGAAGCTGGCGCGCGCGAGGCGTGACGAGAGGTGTGGGTTGTTGTTGTTGTTGCGGCCGCCAACTTAACGTTACTGCATGAAATATTCTTTCGCGAGGCATTTTGTTTGCGTTGTGGTGGCGCCCTGTGTTGCTCGCGGCGCGGGTCGCCCTCCTGGCCGTAGTGTAGGCCCTCCTCGCCCCTCACCCCGCACTGTGATGGTGCCATAAGCCCCGCGGCACGTGACGCCTCATGGGGCGGAACACGTCGTCATGGCGGGGCGTTCTGGCTCCGGCCTGCAGGCTGGCACTTCCCCCGGTACACCGCTGCTGCTAGAGCAGAGCCGGCTTGCTTGTGGAGGCCCTTCCGATACATGGCGACGCCCGCATACGGCTGTTCGGATGGCTTTTTGGCGTCGGAACAACGCGTCGTGGCACAACGGGCAGGATGGCGGCAACACTAACGCACATTTTCACATGCGTGACAAACGACAGGTTGCTGTCGACAGCGGCGCATTATTTTGACGATCAGCCCCCCAAAAATATATTTATAAAATAAAAGTAAAACAAAAATAAAATTCAGAATAGCACTCCCCCCCACCACCACCACCACCAATGAAAAAAATTATCAAGGGAATTCTGGTTTAGACTTAAAATTTCGTGGGAGGGGGCTGGCTGGACTCGGAGCTAGACTCAGTGCAAAAGAAATTCGAAGAAATTCGATACGCAATACATCAACCCACTCACAAATATATCGAAATAACTGCCCCTTTCCGTTGAATACGGCGCGCAAGACGGTGTAAAAAAAATTCTCCTTTTTTTTTCGACTTGGCTTTACCCGGCGCCCTGTTGATCTAAGGATGGTCCGGGCCGAGCAGCCTGAGGAAGGTTTGGCGAAAGAGAGGCGGGCGGTAAATGGTACGGCTATCAGCAGACAGAGAGAGAGAGAGAGAGAGAGAGAGAGAGAGAGAGAGGCGCGGGGGAGTGGTGGAGGGAACGCTCATTTGCAGGTTGTGTCCAAACACGACCAACCAGCATGAGAAAGGGCAAAAAGCTAGCACGAATTTTCCCCTTTTCTCGCCCTATTTTTTCAGGGCTTCACAGTAAAGCAGCATATCTCTCCCTTCTCCTTCTGTTTTTTTTCCTCCCTCTCTCTGTCTCTCTAGCCCTGTCCGCCGAGCACAACTAGGCAAAGGATGGAGTACAGCCATCACTGTCAAAAATCCTGTACCAAAGTACAGGACTGGATGCGGAAAACTGCTGTGGGCAAGGTACAGGATGACCGTGCCTCATTTACTGTGGCGCCCGTAAGACTCGATGTTAAAAATAACCGTGGTCCGTACTTAAAAGACCGTACTCGATCAGGTACAGGCTGACCAGGCAAATTGTCTACCAGACTTTACCGTACCAAACGACGTGGGTTTTTCTGACAGTGATAGATGAACAACTGTCTATAAGTACAGCGAAGTGTGGAGTCTCCGGTTTCAGATCGGCCACCACCACACCCCCGACTCCTTTCAATAACACGATAGGTTTCCGCATTCACATGTTTCCAACGCACTTTCCTGTAATCTCAACCGTTTGTATTTCTTCTTTTCGCGAAATGAGCAAAGCAAAGGAGTGGTGCGATCAAAGCTGGACTTTCTTCTTTTTCCTTTTTCTTCTTTTTTATTTTAACTTTTTCGTATTGTTCAGTGCGCACCCGCCCACTAAAAAGTGCACCTCAATCCGGCCGCAGACCGTCTGGAGCAGCAGCAGCAGGTGGAGGAGGAGGAGGAAAAGGAGGTCGCTGGCAAATCCGCGAGTCTAGTCGGAGTGGAGATAGGCGCTCCGGGTTTATCCTCGTTATCAACACGTTTACCGTTCCGGGGAGCTCTGTGCTGCAGCAGCGGTATCAGCATCAGCAAGCTTTGACTGTACCACCAGAGTCTGCGAGGCGTGCGCTAGCGCTGGGGTCAGGGCTGCTGCTTCGGCAAAGGGGAGGAAGTGAATAAAGCGCCGCAAGATGTACAAAAGCTTTTTAGCGCAAAGCGGCTCTCCTCCTGCCCCTTCTTCTTCGATCTGTTGTTGTTGTTGTTGAAATAATAATTTCGCTTTGGGGGTGCGCCTTATCAGCCACCTGCAGAGAGACAATACCCCGTGCTGAGGGAATGGGGTGAGCGACACCCGAGGGGCGCCGGGCCGGAGCAGGGAGTCTGCTGCCTGAAAAGGAAGACCAAAGCCCGGGGCGGGGCCCTATACCTCCATCAGGACTCGGATCATTAGTCGTTGTCCAAAGGGCTCTAAAAGGGAGGAATCAGAAACACAAGTACGTAATATTAGCACGGCTCTTCAACAATATCAACAACAACAAGGAGGAGGCCCGATTTGTTGTGATGCGTCTTGTTAGCGACCCTCCGCGGGAAACCGGCTGCTTCGATATACCGTGTCGAGAGGCGAAGCCGGGGCGGGGCGGGGCGGGGCGGGGCGGCGGGAGCCGAGGGAGCCGAGGGAAGGATCACGAAACCGAGCGGCGCCGGTTCGGGTAACGGCAGATCACAGGACATGTTTTTGTGAAAAATTACGACCCCCCCCCCTTCTAATTTATTTTTTATTTAAGTAAAATGAGATAGTTTTTCGCGTGAACGCGCGGGGACTCGAGGGTGCGGTCGCTTATGCTTAGGATCCTCCTCGCCTGCTCGTGCGCAGGGATGGGGATCGGGATCGCTCCCCGATGGTTCTTTAGCTCCAATGTTAAAAACTCGGTTTTGGTGTACATATTTGAATTTTCGTCAATTTCGTCAATTTTTGCTTGAATTTTACTTAAATTTTTGTAAATTTTCCTGATTTTTCCAGATTTTTTCCAGAACTTTCCTGATGTTTTTTTGTGATTTTTTTGTGAATTTTTCAGTATTACGAGGTGTGCAAAAATGTCAGAGTTGTTTCCCGCTCGATAAAAGCTGAACGCCGAGGTTGGCGGCGCTGCTGAGGCTGCGAGGCGCGCAACCTATTAGGCTGCGGGCGATGCGGGCGCGGCGGGCGCGGCGGGCGCGGGCAGGACCGCTGCTGCCGCGCCAACTTGAAATAGATTTGGTTTCAAACTCACCTTTACACGGCGGGCCGCGCCGGGCGAGCGCTCTCCCTACCCCTCGATATGCTCGCGCGAGGCGAATTTATCATCCAATCCAACTATATATATACGCTTTGTTTTCGATTGTACCGTAACGGTGGTCTGCTTGCGCTGCTGCTGCAGCTGTTCGCCTCGGGGTAAGTCGGAGAGAGAGAGAGAGAGAGAGAGAGAGAGAGAGAGAGAGAGAGAGAGAGAGAGAGAGAGAGAGAGAGAGAGAGAGGTGGTGGTAGTAGTAGAGGTAGTCGTGGAGCCCGGGCGGGCGGGCGGGAGAGTAGAGGAAGCGAGGAAGCCGACGAGGGGGATAATCGGATCGAAAAAGGTCCTCGATTCCGTCGGCCGCGCCTGGGCCGGGCACGCGTCGATTGCGACTTTTTTTCCCCCAAATATAACGAGATCGTTAAGGTGGGGTAGCGGCAGCAGACGTTTCATTCCATCTCCCTCTCCGACTTGGCCTCTCGGCGGCGGCGGGGACGAGTAGCCGTAGTGCTCTCTTTCGCTCGCGCGCGCCGCGCGGGTCGTGCGGGCTGCTGCCGTTTTTCTCCCTGAAAGGAAGGGAAAATTGATAACGTCGATTATGGAGAAAGGAGCCAATATTGGGGGGGGGGGGGGGGGGGGGGGCTGTCGCGGAGGAGAGTAAGGCTGTAGTGGAGTGCGTACGTAAAGGACGTGACATTGGGGAGAGGGTATATGTGAGTATCGCGCATATGTGATGAACCTGCCCCGTATGGGTGAGCGGGGAGGGGCGGGGTCGGGGGACCGCGTACGTGCTGCGCGTAAGTCTCACTCGATGCGCGCGGACAACACTCGCATATATATATATTGCTTCCCTCATATGCGGAGGTGTCCGTGGTGGCCCGTGGCCCCCAGGGAGCGATGGATTTCAAGGCGCGACGTGCGTGGCGCATGCGGCCGGGGCAGCACAAAGAGACAGCAGTGTCGCCAGCAAGGTATAGGCAAAACCGGTAGGGGTCCTTCACTCAAAAGGAAAATCAGTGTACCCCTAGAAAGAAATCAGTAAAAGAAACCGGAAAAAAATAAAGAAAGAGTCAAGAATAAAAATCAGGAAAAATTAAGGAAAATAAAACAGAAATATCATCAGAAAAATTGGTGTACGCTTGAATCCATAGTCGCGGACCCTCGCCCACCGCTGCGTGGAACGGTCGGTGCTCCCTCACGCCATGCGCGCACCTGTGATGAGGGATGGCCTAGTTGGCAGGTGTGTGTTGGAGGCGGGTTTTGCCTATACTCTTACTCTTCTGACGACGCTGTGCGAGGGAGGTGCGAGGGGAGGTGCACCTGCTTCGCGACGCCATTTTATGCACGGCGAAAACAATGTCGGATTTTTTGAGGAAAAAGGGAAAACTTTGAGGAACTTCCGTAATTTGAGGGAAACCCCTCAGATTTTAAGGGAGGCTCCTCAAAGAATAAGAAAAATCTCCACAAATTTTGAGGAGACTTCCTCAAAATCTGAGGAGTTTTCCTAAAAGTATACAAGGTCCTCAAAGTTTTCCCTTTTTCCTCAAATAATCAGACATTGTTTTTATCGTGTGAGCCCGCGGCCACCCCGTGGCTTGTGTGTCAGATTTGTGTATGCGAAAGAGTTAGCTAGCAGCTGCGTCTTATTTGACTGCTCTCTCTCTCTCTCTCTCTCTCTCTCTCTCTCTCTCTCTCTCTCTCTCTCTCTCTCTCTCTCTCTCTCTCTCTCTCTCTCTCTCTCTCTCTCTCACTCGTGTTCGCTCCCCATCCAGTGACCTGCGACCTCGGCCTCTCCCTCCTGTCTGTCCAGTGACCTAATTAAGAACGACTCATGGTGAGCGTACGCCACTGCTTGATCCCTGCTTATTGCCGCTACCCCCGCCGCGAGCTCGGTGCACTCTGGGGGTCTGTGCGTCGGAGAGATAGAGAGAGAAAAAGAGAGATTATAGTGTCTGAAAGAGAAGAGGAGAGAGAGAGAGAGAGTGAGAGAGAGGGCGGGGGGAAGGGAGGGAGGGAATGGTGGGGGGGGGGAGGTATGGTTGAGTAGAGCGGAGCGAGAACTTTTGTTCGCAACGCCTGAGGTGTGGCGGCAAAGCCGAACACAGTGCGACGCGGCACGGATAATGAGAGCGCCGCCGCCCCGCCCCGCCCCGCCCCGCCCTGTAGCCTTTCTCGATAGTTTCCTGTATCGGCGCCCGCGGCCATGCTCGCCTGCTGGTACGCCCCGCGGAGACAGCAAGGGCCGACGCACTATCGCCCCGCCGCGCCCCGCCCCGCCCCGCGGCCGTGTACCGCGCGCTTGACACTACTTCCACTGCTATGCGCCGGAAGTAGCAAGCAGCAGCAGCAGCAGCCTCGGGAGCCGCAGAATCACGGGCTGCGGCGGCGGCCGGGGCAGCCCAGCTACCCGCTCAGCTCAGCTCCCCGTCGTTAAGAACAACAAGAAAGGCAACACTATGGGGGAATGCAGCAGCAGGGCCTTTAACAAGGGTTATGCCATGCCAGCAGCGCCCGCGCGCGCGCCTGTCCACGTCAATTAGGGGCGGAGACGCGAGGCGAGGGCGTTACTCGCAGTCTGGCTGCTGCTGCTGCGGTTTGGACGCGCCGACTGCGAATAATCAAATAAGTCTGCGGGGAAACAAAACGACGGCGACGACGACGCTCCAAACCAAACTCCTCCCGGCTGCTCGCCGTCGCTGTACATGGCGGCGGCGGCTTCGGTTTGCTGCTGCTGCTGCATGTTGTAACCCCCGCCGCCGTCTTGGCTCCTCACAGTCGTAACTACCAAACCAGAGAGAGAGAGAGAGAGAGAGAGAGAGAGAGAGAGAGAGAGAGAGAGAGAGAGAGAGAGAGAGAGAGAGAGAGAGAAGAATGGAGAAGAAAGAGTGCGCTCGCCAATCAGGAGCCGCGCTCATATTTCTATAGTGTGTCTCCCGCGCGCTGCGCTCACGTATCTGTATAGTGTGTATCCCGCGCCAAAAGCGCATGCGATGTGTGTGTGTGTGTGACCGCATGACCAAGTTGAACGACCCGCCATTCTCTGGCCGCGCGGTCCATTGTCTCCCCGTGGGTCGCCTGTCCCGGCACGCACAGCGCGCGCCACTCTTTGTGTAATTATTGTATCGATGTCTATTCATGACGTGACGGGCTGGAGCAGGGTGGGGCGGGGCGCGGGGCGCATCGCGTATAGCTGATTGTTTCCATAATACGAGCTGCGGGCAGGTGAGGCTGAGCTGGGCTCTGCTGGGGGTCCTCTCTAGGTGGAGAAGAGGGGGGGTGGGAGGTGGTTGTGAGCGAATAATTTGCTCTCCAGCTGTTAGTTTTCACCATTCGATGCTCCTCGGCCATGCACCGAGGGGTGGGGCGGCCAACTTATATACTGTGGTGTTTGTACTGTTTACTCTTAATTTGTATTTCTCATGTATTTTTGATGAGTATTTTGATGAAATACTTAGTATTTTCATGTATTTCCTGGATTTTTTTAGGCAGTCGATTAGACTGACTTTTACGATAGGTATGAAGCCCAGTTAAAATATAAGCCAGTATCCAGTAAAAGCCAGCCAGTTAAAATATAAGCCCCGCATTGATCCAGTATCCAGTAAAAGCCAGCCAGTTAGAATAGTCCGCCATGCAAGACAGCGAGCAGCCAGCAGGCAGCGCTCACTCCCCCAGCCCCCCACCCCTTCCAGACTGTATATAGGAGAGGAGCGTGTGTGCGGCTCGTGCGGGCGGGCGGGCTGGCGGGCTGGCGTCAAGAGCGTCAACGCTGTACCAGGCGAGCATAGCTGAAGCAGGAGGTGGCCCGGCGCTCCCCGCGCGGCGCCAGCATGCAGCTGTGCCTCACCAGCCCGCGCCCGACCGCCCTCCCAGCCGCCCCCGCCCCTCTTGCCCCGCCCCGCCCCCGCGTGCCAGCCATCCATGGACCCTTTGTATACAAGCGCGCTGTTGAACCCTCATCACGTTACACCTCTTGACAGCGTTCGCTTGTATCGCAGTAAAGAAGTGACAAAGCTATGATTGACCCCGAAGTTCCAATATTTAAGTTTGAAATGAATTGAGTACGGTACAGTTAATTTTAAAAGCCAGTTAAAATATAATCCAGTATGACCAAGTTAAAATTCAAGTCCCTAAGAAAAATATCAGAAATCAGCCACGGTAAAACTGTAATCTTGTTAGGCAGCCGATTTGTCTGACTTTTAAGTTTCGTATAAAGCCCAGTTAAAATAAAAAGAGCGTGTTGTGTGCGGGCTGGGACCGGCCGGGAACCACGTTCGCTCGTATCAGAGAGTAAAGAAGTGACAAAGTTACGATTGGTCCCGAAGTTCCAATATTTAAGTTTGAAATAAATAATGAATATGGTTCAAATAATTTAAAAGCCAGTTAAAACATAATACAATATGATCCAGTAAAAAAAAATTCTAATTCTGTCCGAAATTTCACTTTGTAGTTTACATTGTCTCGTATTGTTTTGATATTGTTTCGTACTGTTTATACCGGCGCACATAATTGTTTCCAGTTCGTCACCCCCTGGTTCCAAAATGACGGCAGTTGCTGTTGAAATTAGCGACTTATCTGTCATTAATTTACGAAAGAATTTCCAACAGTTTGTCGTAGTAAAGATGTGACAAAGTTACAATTGGTCCCCTAGTTCCAGGATTTAAATTTCAAATGAAATGAATGAGGTTCAGATAATTTAAAAGGCAGTTAAAATATAATCCAGTATAACGCAGTTAAAATTCAAGCCTGTAAGAAGATACATCAGAAAATCAGCCACGTTAAAACATGAATCAAAGTGTCCATGGTTTCTAAGGATACGCATCTCGTTCCCGTGACAATTACCGTTCATAGTCATATTCAAAATCAGCCGACTGCCTTCCTACCAGCCGGTAGGCCGGTTTTTTTCATTTTCTTAGAAATAACACGTGTATTTCTGGCCGTACACGTTTTTTTTTTTTCGAGTTGGCTGCCCCTTCACACACACACACACACACACACACACACACACACACACACACACACACACACACACACACACACACCAAATACCTGTATACATAGGAGTTTTCGTTTCTCTCCTTTATTTAGCGCTGCTGGTACGCTGGACAGTGTGGTGGTCGAGTACCCACGCGGTACATAATACCCGCGCGCGCGCTTGCTACGCCTCCGTGAGGCCAGCTAGGCGCCCCCGCCGGCCCGCCGGCCCGGCCGGGACAAAGAGCTGTGTGGTATTCATAAACCAGCAGCCGCCCCGCCGCGCCCCGCCCGCCCCGCCCCGCCCCGCCCCGCCCCGCCCCGCCCACGCGACCTCCGCGGCGGCGCCTGCCTCGCCTTTGCCGACGGGCACCGCACCCCGACCTTCCTCTACGCTGCCATACCGCTGCCGCGGCGCCACGCCCTGTTTAGCCCGCGGGAGCGCGACCTGACCGCCAACAACAACAACAACAACAACAACAACAACAACACTGGGCTGCACGCACCGCAGGCAGGCGCGAGGTAGGCAACATCCCCTGCGTGAGCGCCGTGCTGCGTGGCAGGTTGCCTACCTCGTCCCGCACCGACCTAGGACGCCGAGGGGTCCTTCACTCCGAAAAACAAAATCAGTAAACAAAAATCTAAGAAAAATAAAGAAATATCGGGGGAAAAATCAGGAAAATTCAAGGGGAATTACGATAAACGAGAAGAAGCGGTGTTCGCTTGAATTTAAAGTGAAGGACCCCTCGGAAATCACTCATGCGAAATGTGTTCCAGGATTTTTTAAAACTTTTGATTTGTTAGTTTTTGTTTTTTATATAATTTTTTGTTTTGACTTTTCTTTCATTTTTTCTAGGAAAATTTCTGTCGCCTTTTCATAAAGTTGTCTTTTTCCATTTGATGTCGATTTTTCGGATTTTTCTCTATATTTCTTCTTGATTTTTTTGTATGATGATTTTTTGAGGGGCGTTCGATGATTTTTCGAAGTGGTCTCCCCGTTCCCTCGGTTTTGTCTATGGCTTCCTGTCCCTCTCTCTTGCGTGCGCGCTCTCTCGCTTTCTATATCTCTTTCTCTCTCTGTTTCGCGATCTCCCAGGACGCCCGGTCGCGATGCAGCACATATATACATAGTCACGAGACGAGACGCGGGCAGAAAATTACACCGATTTTGCAGCAAAAAGGCGCTGCTGCTGCCGCTGCAGAGGCGCGCCTGCGCTGTTTCCTCCCGGGGCGGCCGGGGAAAGTGTTGTCGGCGGTATGTGCACATGAGAACACTGTGTGTGTGTGTGTGTGTGTGTGTGTGTGTGTGTGTGAGCGCACATGACTGGCGCGACATCCAGCGGAGGAAATAGTAGTTGGGCAGCCGCGACTTTTTCCGGAGAGCGCGCTTTCCTCGCCTTATCTCTCTCACACTCATGGGCTTTGCGCCGTACAGGTGCGAGAGAGACAGAGCGAGGAGAGCGTCGTGCTCTCTTCGAAATTTACGTACGTGCAGAAGCGAGCGCCTCGAGGCTGGCCGTGCAGTGCACGGCACTGTCCGGCCAGCCGCAGGCGTCGCCTACCACTATGAGGCCAGTACAGCACTGAGCCATATGCCACAATGACAGTGGTTCGCCGTGTGTTCAGGCCTCTCTGCGTGTCAGCAACAGTGCGGACGAGAGAGAGACACACACACAGAGAGAAGGGAAAGAGAGAGAGAGAGAGAGGGGAGGGAGAGCAAGGGGAGAGTAGCTCTCCTTATTCTTATGCGACGCCTCTTGAGGTGCCCGGTCCGGCCCGGTGGCACCTGCAATGGCAGTCGCATAAGTAAAAATGCTCGGCTGGGCTCGCCTGGCCGCGGCGCGCTCTCCGGTGCCGCCGGCCGCAGCATGAACAAAAGACACACGACGGTGGGGACGTGCGGCGGAGGGAAAGAGAGAGACCTTTCACTCGGACTAATGGGACTTCCCCATGGGAGTTGGAGGCCCCGGGCGGCAGCTGCGTGGTGCTGATGGGCGGCGGCGGTCTGATTCCGAAGAAGATCGCTCTCGTGCCTCCGTCCTTGTCGCACCCGTGTGGCGGTGCCCCGTAGGTGTGACAAGGGCGGAGGCGCTAGAACGATCTTCGGAATCAGACGGCAGCAGTGTATAGGGCCGGAGCAGAGAGAGCACGAGGGAGGGGGCAGCCAAGTGGGTGGGTTTGAACATATCACGTGTCGCGTTTAAAGATTTAAGTGCGCGCGAGCGCGCTGAAAACTCTCTCTTTTTTCCTTTTTTTGAAGGGGCGAAAAATGCTTTTGGGTGCTCGCCTTTGCGCGCGCTGGCGTACGCTGGCGCGGCCCTGCTCGCGGCTGCCACTGGCACAAATTGCTCCCCCTTTTGTGCAAATCAGATTAAGATTCCTTGTCGACATGAAAGCAAGTGGCGCCAATTAAATGCAGTCTGTCTCACTTTCAGGTCGGCAGCAGCGCCGCGCCGGGCCTGGCGACACGCTATACCTGCAATGAAGTCGGCAAAAATTGGCGACGCAAAACAGCCTAGGAGGTATGTAAGGGGAATTGGCGAGGGGGTGGGGGGGTCATAACGAGAGAGAGAATGAGAAAGATGGCGAGCGAGTGAAGAAGTGGGAGAGAGAGAGAGAGAGAGAGAGAGAGAGAGAGAGCAGGGCGAATGAGAGGGCCACATGCAGCGGAAGTTCAGTAGTTGTTCCTAATTGCTCGTCTACGGCCAGCGACAAATCGCGTTTAATAGATCGCATGCAATTTCGCTGCCCCGACCCTCCCTCTCTCCCCCCTCTCTCTCTCTCCCTCTTCTAGCGCCGCCCCACATAAGATTATGCGCATAGCTAAGACCTTAATCACCGCGGTCGTAACGGCGCATGGGATAGGTGAAAGAGACTCGCGCGAGTAAAAACAAAGTTTCGTCGTCATTATGGTGATTGAAATGGCCCGATCATGCTGTGACACGAGAGAGAAAGAGAGAGAGAGAGCGTGCACAACGAATTGGCCGCAGCGCGAATAAGCGAGAGAGATGATACGTCCAAGAAATCGACACATATTTTTTATCTCACCTTTGTTTTGCTCAGGGAGAAATAACTCTGAATTTTCTTGTACACATTTTGTGAAATTTCGTTAACTTTTGTGGATTTTTATTTTATTATTTATTTATTTATATTAATATATTTTTTTGTAAATTTTCCTGATTTTTTTCTGAATTTTCCTGAATTACGGGGTGTACAAAGATGTCCGAGTTGTTTCCCCCTCGGCTTTGCAGCAGGAGCAGGAGCGTTGACGCTGCGCCGGCGGCGAGCGCGCGACGCCCGACCCGTTTAGCGGGGGTAAAGGACCTGATAACAGCTCCTCACCTCGAGCAGCGCCCTCTGGGCTGGATGCTGGATGCTGGGCTGCGCTGCTGCGCTGCCGGGGGAAGGCAAACCTGGGCCCGAAACAGGTTTGGCCAGCGCTGCGCGCGTGCTCAGAGCTGCTGCGGGGCTGCCGGGGCCGGGGGAGGGGAGGCTCCGGCCGAGGAGGTGGAAATGCGTACGTACTGCAAGTACACCAAGTAAAGATTGAGGTGAGTTTACTCTGTAAGCTACAAGCTACAAAGACAACTGCCGTACTGTACTGTCATTCTGTGTGAATTTTCATTATAAGATATATACGGACGTGAGTATTAAGTTGCAGTGCTGTAGGCTGTACAGTGAGTCACGGCGAAATTCGCCGTGCCGTAAGCGTAATTAATGAGTGTAAGAATAAATAGGCGAGCTGCGAGGGGTCCCCCACTCCCAAAATAGGTGTACAACGAGTTTGCGAGTTGATGCATTTTCGCGAGCTGGGGTGTGATTTATCTCGAGTTAAACGCAATTTTTCGCGAGTTGAATGCTATTTTTTCGCGAGTTGACGCGAGTTTTTGCGAGTTTTCGCGAGTTGAACGCGAGTTGGGTTCGGGCAAGTGTACAAAGTTGGCGAGTGAGGGACCCCTTGGCGAGCTGTCTCGAAACATTTCGTCTTTTGCCAACGTGCCTCGTATAACATCGTTTTGAACAGTTGCTTGGGGTGGGGGGTGGGGGGCTTGACTCTGTGGGGGCTGGCTGGTTAGGTGAAGGGGTTAAAAAGAGACGAGGGAGAAGGAGAAGGGGTGGGGGGAGGCGCGAGTCGTACATGAAAGGGGCGGCGTCAGACGCGATTAAGGCCAAACTCACCTACGCGCCGCTGCTAAACGCGCTGTCATTTCCTCTGCTTAGGGGTAGGGGCGTGGGCCGGGCGGGGGCGTATGTCCCACACACCTTCACGAGGGCAATCTAAATGAACCCATATTTCAACTTTTGTTTCGTAATGCGTGAATGCTTTACGTGCCCCCTTTTAAAATTTTTGTTTCGTGGTCGCACAACTAGACGATCCTACGAGGTATCCCGCAGGACGACTGGGACGACGAGGTAAGGTTAGGAGGGTAGTTGAGAGTGTGGTGTTGGGGGTGGGGGGAGAGTCTTGGGGCCTTACGGCAATCAAACGACGAGGGTCAAGGGAAATCATCCCTGTGGTAGGCGCCACCACGGTGTAGGGCGGTGGGGGGAGGGGGGGGCGCATTGCGCGCGCGCGCCCGAGGTAAAAGGCTAATGGGGGGTAGGGGGCGGCAGGTCGGGGTGGTCCTAAACCAACAAACCTTTCTAAAACGACTCGATAAACAGCGCGTGGTGGGCCGACATGGCGGGGCGGGGTGGGGCGTGGTGGGGCGAGGCGGGGGGGCAGCGGCGGCGGCTGGGCGGCTCCAAGCTCCAGACGGCGCGCAAACACGCGCTCAGGACATGTCGTCCCGGTCCTCATCGGCGACGTCCTCTTGCCTCCGAGTGGAGAGGGTTTAGGGGGAGGGGGGTCGCCTTGCCTACCCGGTAAAGGAATAAAAAGGAGGCGAGATCGCACTCGCCCACGAGTGAAAATAACAAATCTCACCATCAATCGCCAGGCTCACGGTTGGTTTCGAATTGGGGTGGCTTGTCGGTGGAGGGACAATGGACGGCATCTGCTTGTGGTGGGTGTGGGGATTGCGATTCGGGTACCCGAGGCTTTGGAGGCAATGGCCGCCTTAGGGTAGCAGTTTAGGGTCCTTGCATCTGGGGGGGTAGGTGATCAAATATATCTGGGTAGTGCGAGTTATACGAGGCGAAGGATGGGCTGGGGGCAGGTCGGACGGGCGTAGAAATCGCATCAAAAGAGGGTTGGGTGTTGTAGGGGGGCGGGGCGTGGGATGTGGAGAGGTGGAAGTTTTAAGTAGGTAGAGGGGTCTGGGTATGGTGTTATGGTAAGGAAAAAGAGAATTATAATATTGGGGAAGAAATTAATTAAAAATGAATAAATAAAAGAAAAGAAAAGGAAGGAGAATGAACGGGTGATAGATCGGGTATATTTTGGGATTGGAATTTGTTATATTGAAGTTGATGGGGGTGAGTAGGTGAAAGAAGTAGAAGAAAAAAAAAAAAAAAAAAAGATGTGTATAGAGAGGGGATAGAGTAAGAAATGTTAAAGAGTAGTAAATAAAAGAAATAAGAAGAGGAAGAAAAAAAGTTTAGGGGAGTAGGAGAAAAAAGAAAAGATAAAAATCAGAGAAAAGAAAAAAAAATGATATAGGAGTATTTGAGATAAAAAAGAAAAAAACATAATACCCCTTCCCCCGCCCCCCCCCCCTCCCGCCTTTCCTCAAGAAAACCAGCTCTGCTCGATTATTGCTGTCGCGACCAGTGTTCAGATCGAGCCGACACTCCGTCACTCCTTTTACACTTTATCAACAACAACAACAACAAGATATTCACAAAAGGGCTCGAGAGACAAGCACCTGCGGCGTGGCGTGGCGCGGCGTGGCGGCGGGGTGCCTCCCTCAGGAGACGTAACGCCCGCCGCCGGACCGGCATACGAAATGAGGGGGGTCGTCGCGGCGCCCACGTATCTGCACGCCAACGGCCTCGGAGTTACGGGCGTGTGATCTTCCCTCGGGGGTCCCGCCGGGTCCCGCCGGGTCCCGCTCCCGCGCGACGCGCTCTTCTTTTCCAGGAGGTAAACCTGCTAAAGTAGGTAGGCCCAAGTCGGTAGCGGCGCGCCATCATGGGCGGACAACAGTTTTCCATAACTCTATGCTTTGAAAAAGAATAAGGAAAAAAAAAGAGAGAAAAAAGGCGTGTCATCTTGCATCTTTTCGAGACAAAATTAATAGCGAGCCACCGAGGAATGGTGTCGCGTTCCGGACGCGTTGGGTCCGCAGCCAACTCTCTCGCCAGCCCGCTATTTTTCCATATCCCCCGACATCGGGAGAGGAGGCGGGTAAAAAAAAAATAAAGCCATTACCTGCTGGGACTGTTTGCGGACGTTTACCTGGAAGATGAATGGAGCGCGGTGGATGGCCGTCGCTTATATAGAAGTACTGCGACAATGCAAACCACATCGGAAGTCAGCTACGCAGGAAAAAAAAAGGTGAAAGATCATATTTTACCGACAAAAAAAAGGGGGGGGGAGGGAGCGACATAACACTCGGCTTGTTTGGCGTGGAAGGCAGGCAGGCAGGGCGGAAGTGGCAGTCTATGGATCGGCGACAGGGCGCCGCGGCGTGGGTGAATGGGGTACCGTGATGAGATTAGGAAGACACTGTGCAGGGGGCAAAAAAAATTACGAGAAGGAAATTTGTCAACGTTTTTCTTTTTCATACCGCTGTCGTCGCGCGCGTCTTTTCATGCCGGAGGGACTCGTGGG
Source organism: Frankliniella fusca (assembly GCA_029379305.1). Taxonomy (NCBI): domain Eukaryota; kingdom Metazoa; phylum Arthropoda; class Insecta; order Thysanoptera; family Thripidae; genus Frankliniella; species Frankliniella fusca. Next base: position 3,080,722 of record JAHWGI010001411.1, read on the forward strand.
GCTCGGCGCCTCGCGGTGCAAGGAGGATGGAGGTCATGACGTAGGCGGATGCACCACGACCACGCCCGGGTGTGGCGCCTGCAGCAGCAACTCCGAGGGGGAAACAACTCTGAATTTTGGTGTCATTTTGCATTGTTAATGATTTTTCTTAAATTTTTCAGAGTTTTCTTAGTTTTTCTGAATTTTTTAAAATTTTTGTGAGTTTATTTAAATTTTCGTGAATTTACTTAAATTTTCCTGAATTTCTCTGATTTTTTTGAAGTTTTATTAATTTTACGAGGTGGACAAAAATTTCAGAGTTGTTTTCCCCTCTAGCAACTCTCATCTCGTGTTCCGCTGCGCTTTCGTGTGAGCGCACCCCCCACCCCAACCCCCCTGCACTGCGCCGCCGTCGCATGAACCGCAATTGCAATGTACGAAAGTGTGGGCGCCAGGCACAAGGCATTATAAAAAGGGGTGGTAGACGCCATGTATAATGCAGTCTGAATTTTTTTCCGTTTAAGTTTTTTTGTTCTTTATAATTTTTTTAAACGTCGGCGGGGTGCGCGGCCGTAATTAAAACGAGTGAGCGACATAGGGGGAGATGAAAAGAGGGGGAGGTCATCGACTTTGCCGCCGGCGCGGCGGTGGTTCCTGTGCGCCTGCATGCCGCCGATGCAACCACTTTCATTTCGCCATCATCAGGGGGCGGGCCACTATAGGGGGTTGGGGGTGGGTCCAGGGAGGTAGAAACGGGAGGTATTTTTCAGCAGAATTGTCTGGGTCTGGTATACTCCAGGGTCCGTCTGCAGCGCTGCCTGGGGTCCCGCGACGACCCCGCCTGCTGGGGTCAGCTGCTGCTGCTGCAGCCCGCCGGCTCCTTCTGCCGTGTGTGTGTTTGTGTGTGTGTGTATGTGTGTTTCGAAAGGGGGAAGGGGGAGGGGGTTGGTGGGTACTGTGACCCGGGCGGGCGCCAGACGTATTTAGCGCCTCGGCCTCAGTTTGCACTGGGATGGGAAAGGGGGGGGGGGGGTAAACGTACGACCAACCGCCTGGCGTCGGCCCCACATTGTGGACTCGCCTCTCTACTACTCAAAACCCAACCGGAATATTCAAAGAGAAAAGGAAAAGCGTTACATTTCCAGGTACATGTAGTATAGTCTGTGCGCTCCAGTTTGCTCATCCTTGGAAACTCTGCCGCAGGTTGTGGCGCCTATGTCACTCCCGTGTGTGTTATTACCTCTGCCAAACCGACCGCCCCTACACTTGTTTTTGATTGTGAAACTCAGAGGAAAAACTCTCTGATCCGAGAGCTTCAGAGGAAAAAGAAAATTTATGCAAGGGGGAAACAACTCATAAAATTTTGAACACCTCGTAATTCGGGAAAATTCCGAAAAACTCAGGGAAATTCTTATAAGTTTATCTAAAATTAAAGGGAAAATTCACAGAACTTCTATAAAAATTCACAAAAATTCATGAAAAATTAAAAAAAATGTCTACACCAAAATTCAAAGTTGTTTCCACCTCGAAAAAAATGTAATTACAAATATCTATAATGTGTCACTGTTTCAGGTGATCCTGATTTTGAAGAGTGCACCTGTACAGTTTGGGGCTGGCCAGCCGGGGGACACGTACACGCACCGCGACGGCGGCGCGGCCCGCACAGGTGTCGCGACTGGAGACGTGGAGAACGAAGAGAGGAAAAAAAGGAAGGGAAAAAAAAACAATCCTGCAGAAGAACAAGAGGAGCGGCCCAATCGAGAGGTTCGTTCGTATCGACGGCAGCCATGCTGCTGCTGCTGCGGCGGCGGCGGCGGGGCAGCCTGGCCGGCCCAGCAGGGCGCAACGACCTCGCGCCACGCCGCGCCACGCCGCGCCACGCCGCGCCACGCCGCGCCACGCCGCGCCACGCCGCGCCTCGCTGACCGGCCGAGCAGCAGTAGCCGCTGGACAGCCTTAGCCGCCCGGCTCCAGGCTCCAGGCCAGCGAGCCAATGCTGTGACATATAGGACTGGACCGGATAAAAGTCACGTCAGGCGTTTAACTTGTCCACTGTAACAGACAAAGTCTCTATCCTGACGCACTGCGGTCTCTGTGAAGGCACGAATAACCTCTGCTAAAAAGAAGAGGGATAGGGTCATTAGTTGTTTCGCATTCTCTAAATGCACCAAAATAAATGACAAGTTGTAGAAGCCATCTTCTGATCAGCTAAGGACGGTGTGGTGACTTGACTTGAGAGAACCAGATCACAAAAGCCCCAACCACCAAATATTGTAGTGCCCGGAAAAATTGGTGGGGAATCGATATGTTCCGGTTGTCATAACCATAGTACTGCTGTCTCGACCATGATTTCATTAGAGTTGACCCTGTACTAACTCTGCTGAGGCTTCTTCAACTTTTCACATTTCTTTGGTGTGGACAAGGTCTCTCCACCGAAGCTTAAGGGAACTTGAATTTTTGTATTTTTTCTTTGGATGAGTTGGTCGGGTCGTGCGATTTTGTGATGACCTCTTTTAAAATAGCTGGAGGGTTGTTCGGGCGCGGTGGGGGCGGAGGCAGACGCCGGCTGCACGTCCATTTCGTTATCTCTGGTGGGGCGCGCCGTCGCCCTGAGTGGAGCGGGGAGGAGGGATGGGTGCTCGTCGACTGATATACCTGGGAGAACTTTGAAAATCCACTGACTTTAGCTGAGCCACAGCAGAAAACATGGAGCCTCAGCCTCACCTCCGCCATAGCGCGATGCAGTTTTGCTAGGGGGAAAAAAAAAGTCGAAAAGTAGGCGAAACACGACTGTAAAGAGTACTACTGCATGTGTGCCTACCAACAAGGCAAAGCCTTATCACAGGAGCGCGCATGCTGCCCACACTGTTAAAGTTCTGCGTATTATTCTCACTCTTCGTAAACTGCAAAGTATTTGCTTCGTAACTTACAAAGAAAAAAGGATACTACTTAGACGACAAAAGCTCATGCTTCGCAGACTGCAAAGAAATTCTTTGCAGCCTACAAAGTTTCTGTTTTCTTTGTAAGTTACGAAGCAAATGCTTTGCAGTTTACGAAGAGTGAAAATTCTTTGTAGCCCTACAAAGCAAATACTTTGCAGAACCTTAACTGTGCAGCAGGTAGGCGCAGATGCAGCCCGCTCTTCTCCACTTATTGCTGCCTACCGGCGCGAGGGGGAAACAACTCTGAAATTTTGGTACGCCTCGTTATTTAGGAAAATACTGAAAAATTTAAAAAGAGGCAAATTCACAAAAAAATAGGTAAAGTTAAAGTGAGCATTTACAAAAATTCTATAAACATCTTCATAAATTTACAAAAATTCACGAAAATTTACAAAATATGAACATCGAAATTCAGGGATGTTTCCTCTGCCCTCACTGGCACAACCACACCCTCCGCGACCCCCGGCCCGGCAGCTCGCCTGCCGTAGCGTGTCGCCCCGCGCACCGCGCACGGCCATATCATGTGCTGCATCCGCACGACATGGGGTATTTTTGGCGAGATAAAAGCAGGAGGCCAATAAGCCGCGCGCGCGCCCGATAGCCGGCTGCGGGCGCGACCAGGCGAGGTGGGTCCGACCGGACCCGAGACGAGACCCGCCCCACCCCGCGGAGCGTGCTCGCTTTTTTTTCGCACGGCTTGGTACGTACTACCATCCCCGCCCGTCCGCCGTCCCCGCCCCCGCGTGTCCGGCTGGGGCCGCACCGGTGCCCCCGGGGGGCTGGCTGGCGAGGGCACGATGCGCACTCTCCCCCTTCCCCGTTCTCACCCCCCCCCCAAATATCTGCGCGCGCGGGGTTCGACACCCTCCGTCCGCCCCGCCCGTCTCCCCCCCTGCACCCGCTCTGCGGGGTTATTCTCCTACTTGACCATTATCCCGTCTGAGAGCGTACACTGACTGGCCGCTCGCCCCGCCCTCCCGGGCGCCCCGTCTCTATCTTGTGTAATAGAAATTCATGCGACGGTGAAAATGATCCACCATGAATGAAGTGGAAAGACTATGCCGTGGTAAAAAAAAGTTTGCGAGTCTTGGCCCTACGTGGCGGGTGTGCTGGTACATACTGTCTCGCCATTGCCTACTTTTCTGGCAGCACTAGTCGAAGGGGTATCACTCATACAAGATGTATTCAATGACTTCCTTTTATTTTTTTTAAAACTGTCTTGATTTTTGGTTCCGATTTTTCTTTTCATTTTTTAAGAGAGTAATGGAAATACTTGTCACTTTTTGATAAATTTTGAAATTTTTTCCTTGCTACTTGTGTTGTTTTTCTCAGTGTTTTGTTCATTTGTTCTTAATTTTCGGATTTTTCTGTAACCTTCTTCTTGACTTTATTCTATTTTTTTTTTTTTTTTTGAATTGTGTGCTATTTTTTGTCATTATGTTTTTTCTTTTATTTTTTTATTTTGAGGGGCCATGTACAATGTTTTTTCGAAGTGATACCTCCTTCGGCACTTAGTACCTCTCCCAGCAGGACTGGCACTTACCACGAGCTCGCGCACCCAGTGTCCAGAACAACGATTACTCCGGTGGGATCGTCCCGCTGGGCCCGGGCCGCACCTACCTAGCAGCAGCAGCAGCAGCTCCGCAGTCTCCTTCCTGCAGTCCTCGTACCTGTACCCCCCGGCCCGGCCCGGCCCGACCCTAGACGCAATTAGACCATACCTCGCCTGTTTACCTGCAGCAGCACAATGATAACTGCCTCCCCGCCCCGCGCACTACTTTCGTCCGGCGCCACATTTAATAATGGCGCCACGCGGAACGGAACGGAACCGTGGCGCCGCCCCACCCCGCCCCGGTGGGCAGGGCGCGGTCCAGCAGGAAAACGCACCAGACTGCCTCTCCTCCGCTTCTACGAGGAGCAATCAGCTGATTGCCGCCGAGGGACGCACGGCGTAGGGGAATTATACGCGCGTGTTTTGCCTAATGCGGCTATCTGTACGCCGCGCACAGTATGAATGAATGAATGAATGAGTGAACGAGTGAATGGTGATGTGTAGTTTTTCGGTTCAAGCGGTCGTTCGGCAGTAATGGCGCGGTATGTGTTCCGGTGTGTGTGTGGTGTATAAGAAGGTTTGTTGTTGTTCTTGTAGCCAGCCATGATGGGCGAGATTACGTTTTGCATGTAATTCCCGTCAAGATGCGTCGAGTATTGAATGAGATGAGAAGAAGGTAGAATGTTGCGGGTTTTTTTTTTTCAAGCTCGTTGTTCCATAGTCGCCGCGGCGGCAGCAGCTGCGAATGAGTAGAGTGTAGTCCAAATGCATCGGAAGGGGTGAGGTGGGGTGACCCTGAATGAGCTGAGCTGGCGCGTGTCCGGACGGCGGCCGTACGGAACACAACGAACACAGTGCCGGGCAGCCGTCTGATTCCGAACATCGCTCTCGTACCACCGTCCTTTGTCGCACTCATGGGGCCCAGCCATCCCCAACACAGGCCACCGCCATAGGTGCGACAAGGATGGAGGTACGAGAGCGATCCTCGGAATCAGTCGGCCGGGCCGAGCCGAGCGGCGCCCAGTCCAGCGTGGTGTTGCCTTTCACTGCAGGCCGCAGGGGCCGCGACCGTGTCACGGGGCGGGGCGGGGCGGGGCAGGGCGTGGCCGTGTTCAAGGCCTCCTGCCCGCGCGCGAGAGGTCAGCTAAATGACATGAGCAGCTGGCAATGCATTAGCAGTGCTCTGCTGCCTGCGTCTGCCATGAACCACCGAACAGCACCACAGCACGTCTCTCCCGCGCCGCGCGGTCAGACCGAGGGAGGGGTCTGTCACTATAAATTCAGGCGTATACGCCAGTTTTTCTGATTATTTTTTTTTCTAGTTCTCCGCGATTTTCTTTGTTTGTTTTGCTGATTTTTTGTCTGGATTGTTTTCTGGAATTTTTTCCCCCTGATTTTTGCCATTTTTTCTGATTTTTTTCTGATTTTGTACTGATTTTTTTTAGGATTGATTTTCTTTGAGTGAAGGACGCCCCGGGCTAGACTGCTGCACGCGGCGCGGCTCTGCTAACCACACGCGCGCGTGGAAATAGATAAGCGATATGGTAAAAGTCTTTTTTTATAAAATAAGAGAAATAATCGTTACCAGGTAAACAACAAGCCAAAAAAAAGGGGGGGGGGAGACAGAAAACAACATTGTTGGCGCACTTTCATTCTAAAGTTTGTACCCTACAACAGCGCACTGTATTTTGTTTTCTATACACCCGCTTTCCGCAACAGAGTTTCCCGAGGGTCCCCCACAAAAGTACTCACGCGAAAACTCGCGAATACACTCCGAGGGGCCCACCACTTCGGCTTAGGATGTACACAGGATTACGTGATTACAGGGATTACACATTAATTTTAAAGGATTACACATGAATTTCCGGGGCTACAGCCATTAAATTACAACAATTAGGTGAAATTTGCTGATAACTCTTCAAAATTTGAGCAAGGATTACACGGATTACACTTACAACTGTACGCAGGATTACGGGAGTGGTGGCCCCCTCGGAATACTCGCCAATGTTTGCGAATACTCTAGAAACTCTTTGAACGAACACCCTCTTGTGCCTCTTGGAGAGTCCCCCACCCCTCGGAGCTCCCCGCCCCGCCTGGTCAACAATATTTCAGCCCGAGTGCATCACCTTCTCCTCCTCCTGATGCGACAGCCCGGGGTCCGGTCCGGTCCGGTCCGGTCCGGTCCGGCCCGGCCCTTCCCGTCTCCAGAGCCTGCCGATCGTCTCTCGATGCGTCCCCCGTCCCGTCCTGATCGAACCTGCAGGCCAGGCCCCGCCGCCAGCAGACTGCTCGCTCTGTCTCTCTCGCACGCGTGCGGCGCTCACCACGAGTGCGAGGGAGACGGAGCGAGGAGGTAAGAGCGCGCTCCTCTGAATCAGTCTGAAGCAGGCCGGCCGTGGGAACGCAGTTTGACCACATTACTACTCTGGAAGGCGACGCGACGCGACTCTGCAGCTATGTGCATGTGCTCACGTCCTCGCGGGGTTTTTCGTCCGTTTTTAACTTTAACAAGCTCTTGTCAATGCTGCTGCTGCTCGACTCCGCGGTGACGCGGCAGGCAGGCGGGCGCGGGCAGGGCGCTTTCTCCGCCTTCACATGCACAGGTTTTATTTTTCTTTCTCTCTATTGGCATTCTGGTAATCCCGCGAGGTGAAATCACTCTTACAAAATGTGTGCAATGATTTTTGTGGACTTATGATTTTTTGTTTCTTTTTTGGGGGGGGGGGTTGGAGGGGGGGGGTTGATTTATCTATTTAGATTTCAGTAAAATTTCACTTTTTGATAAATTTTGACGCATTACCCCTATTCCTATTTTTTTTTCTATTTTAATTCGTTTTTTCTCTATTTTTCTCTATTTTTTCTGTATCTTTGTAATTCATTTGATTTTGATTTTTTAAAATGAATTGTTGCCGATTTTTGCGGGCTGTACCGTACATTGATTTTTTTTTTTTACCACATACCTACATGCACGTGTGCGGCAAAATATTCGCAAACTCCTCTGCGAGCGAATGCCAAATTCCTCGAGAGGGTATGCCGGCACTTGCGTGATTGGGCTTGGCACGACGATGAAAAGCTGATGTGGCTTGTCTCATCAAGAAGTAAGCCTCTATGAAGTGTTGGTGGGCGGATCGGCGCTCTGGCCTCGGCTGGCTGGCTGTCTCTCCTCCGTCTTCGTTCACAGAAGGCGGGGCGGGGCGGGGCGGGGCGGGGCGGGGCGGGGCGGGGCGGGGCGGGGGTGAAGCTGAGGTGGACAGGACAGGTCGCGCCTATGCGTCTTAGTGTCCCGCCCCACCCCGCCCCACCCCGCCACACCCCTGCGGACGGCGCCGTCCCCAAAGAGAAATTTTGGTTGACGTAACGTTGATTCAACGTTGAACTGTCACGTGGAATCCACGTGGATGATCCACGTGGAAGCGACGTTAATTTGACACTTCGTTCCACCACTTTTCAACGTTGATGTAACGTGGAATCAACGTGTTTGCCTATGCTCAAATTTCACTTTCTTTTGGGTATTGTTGTCAGAAATCATAAAAATATTCCTTGACTGATATTACTTTCCCTTGTGTGACACGGTTTTTCTTACTTACACTCGTACTCATTTATTTTATTTACCTTACTTGGAGTTGAACCCGGGATCTTAGAGTTGGAAGTCTCGTACCATACCCGTTAGCCTACGGCGCCACTGATGAGGAAGAAGCGTCAGCAACCGATCCCACTGTAAGGGTCAACCCACACAGCTCCTTCGCTTGACCTCAGCGATTTGTGCGTTAAGTACGTCGAAATTCGATTCCTTTTATTTGCGACAAATTGTAAATAATATTTTATAAGGACAAGACAGTTTTCAGGCATCTATAAAAAATAAAGATGTGACTAAATTCTGAATGTAGAACTATGAACTTTGTACCGTGGATTCCACGTGGATTCTACGTTATTTCCACAAAGTCCCACTCAACATGGAAAAAATTCATAGATCGCCCTTCTTTCCATGAATCAGGAACAGGAAAGTCGCTAACACAGAAACAACGAGGGGATTAGTAAGTAGTTGAAATATGGTGGATGTATCCACGGTGGAGGAAAACACGTTGATTCCACGTTATTTCAACGTATTCTCATTAACTTCATAAAGAAATCATAAAGCGTCTTTTATCTCATGAATCATGGAAACGTATGGAGAACATTCGACAACACAGGAAAACCAGATGAAATAGTTGAAACATGGTGGATCAGTCCACGGTGGACAAAATAACGTCCATTCCACGTTTTTTCAACGGGAAGTCGCAAGTTCAGCTGCCAAGCAGTTTTTTCACTACTTACAATGTTTAAGCACCCCAGTTTCTTGCAAACATAAATTTATGATGATATTTTGTAAAAGGAAAAGTAGTTGAATTTTGGTGGATTCATCCACGTCCACGATAGATCAACGCATCCACGTGGAATCCACGTTGAATCCACGTCACGCTTCTCTTTGGGGTCCCATGAGTTGCCATGAGTGGTCTGCGGCATAGGCTCCAGAGAGTCCTGGAAAAGAGAAGTGCACACGTTGTGCCTGTGTGAATATGTGTGTGTGTGTGAGTGCGAGAGAATAGGAGAGAGAAGCAGCGCGGGTAGAAAAAAAATTGAAATGCGCGCGCGGGAGCATTTCACACAGACAATGCGAAAGGGAAAACTGTGAAGGAACACACACACACACACATTCACGTACGCGCATCTGAACGCGGTGTGTAGTCACCTCGCTGCTGCCTCTGAAAGCTGAGCCTAGTATTCCCACAGGTGCGCGGGGGTGGTGGCTGCGGGGGCGGGGCGGGGCGGGGCGGGGCGGGGCGGGGCGGGGCGCGAGCACCCGCGGCTCCCATGGAGAGATATTCCGCTGATATATCACCAGTGCTCCGTGGTGGCGAAGAGCCGCCGCTCGCTCAGCCGACTGATTCCGAAGATCGCTCCTCGCACCTCCGTCCTTGTCACACTCATGGGGCCCCTGTGCCACCCCCAACATAGGGCACCGCCATAGGTGCGACAAGGACGGGAATACGAGAGCGATGTTCTGAATCAGACGGTAGGTGAGGGCGCCGCCGGGCGTGGCCGGGCCCTGCAAAGAGCTGCACCCCCGCCGCGAGGGAAGAAGGGGTGCAGGCAGGCGCACCTACCTCAAACGATGCCTATACGGGTTTTTTCAAGGCACGAAGTAGCCACATGAATTTCCGATTGTTTTATTAGCACGCGGCCTGTTGTGTAAAACCGAAATTCTTTGTAGCATTTTAATCATTTTTTTGCGCGTTTTTAAGAGTCCCGGAAGATTTTTGCATTTGACTCATGGTTCCCTCGAGGATCATTACGTTTTTCAGAGATGAACATCCCGAGTGCGAAAGGAGGCGACGAGGAGGCGGGCGACATATTGTCGCACACGCAAGGCCGTGCAACTATTTCCCTCCTACTGCATCCGGGTGAACCGCATGCACAGGATGATTCCGTCCGGCCTTTTCCTCCACCAGTGCGGTACTCTCATGCTGCTCGCACATCGCGGCATACGACCGCTTCTCTTTCGGAGCGGAGACAGAAGCGCGGCGCTACCGCGGTGCCCCGCCCCGCCCCGCCCTTCCGCCACGGCAGTTGCGCCCTGGCGTTGCAATTTACAACGCTGTAAAGGAGGGGGGGTGGGGCGCTGCGGCGCAGGCCCGCCAGCGGCGCGTACCAGATAGGTGAGAGAAATACACACGTCTTTTCACCTAGGCGCCGCGCCACACACCTTGGCTATCAGATACGACTGGAAGGTAAAGGAAACGCCTTTCTGCTTTATTTTTATTTATTTTTTACATTCTCCTTCCCAGGCTGCTGCGCAGTGCCATATCATACCCACACCACTCTTATTTTTTTTGATATCATGGTCACGCAAACCTCTAACGTTATAATCCACCACAGCCACGAGAAAAAGTAAAAGGTATCCCCCGTGCGCGCGGTGGTGTACTATCTCATCAGTGGCGCTGCGGGCTGCGCCGGGCTGCGCGCGCGTGGGACTTTGCAGCAGTCCCAATTGTTATTATTGTTGGATTCATTTGTCTTTTTTCATAGATTGCAGCAACACGGACGTTATTTGTCCCGGTGATACTGCGCGCGTATCCATCACACTCTCACAGCCCCATACAAAACCCCTACGACACGACTAGCTGTTTTGCGTCACCGTGTGTGTGTGTGTGTGTGGCAGATCGAGAGCAGCAGGGCCTTCTTGTCGAGTTGTGGGCAGCGGACGGGACGGACAGGTGCGTATGGCGGAGAGTGAGAGTCGACAGTCGACAGGGCGCGCGCGGGCGTATCGATATCATCTTGTGTGATTATTGATTCGGGGTGGCCCATCTGGCTCTCGGCCTGGCAGGTGTCCTGGGGCTCGCGCGGGTGCGTTCACGGTGTGGTGGCGACGAGGGGGAAGCAACTCTGAATTTTGGTGTACCGAAATTCGTAATTTTTGGGGGAATTTTTTTTTTTTAAATTTCGGTGAATGTTTATAGATTATTTTTTTGTGAACTTTCACTTGAATTTTGCCGAGATTTTTGTAAATTTTCCTGAATTTCACCAAATTTTTGTAGTTTTGTAATTTTTTCTATTTTTTTTTCTGAATTTTCCTGAAATTCGAAGTGTACAGAAATTTTAGTGTTGTTTCCCCTTCAGGTTGGCGATATATGACTCTTTACTTGCAGCCACCACTATCATTACCGACAGATAACTCGGGGAGCGAGGGTGGTTGAGGCGTTTTCTGAAATAATGTCTCAACTGGCGCGCCTGCCGCCCCCGTGGTAGTGCTATGTTGTAGTGGCGGCCCCGCCCGGCCCCGCCGCGCCTGGTGTTCTTTATTCTCCACCCGCTGCCGCTAGCTAGGTAATTTGGGCCCCCAGGTAGGTAGCGAACCAACGAGCGAACGGGCTGTACTTTCCCCGCCGGGCCCGGCCCGGCCCGGCCCGGCCACCTCGGCCGCGCCAAAATTATCATTTTTACCGACTGCCGTACCAACTCACCCTCCTGCTGCCTGGGGGCCGGGCCGGGCCGGGGTGCACCTGCTGGCGAAGAGGCACCCTGTCGAGTCGAGTCGGACCGCTCGCCTGTTACTGTGAATTTCGATGCAAGCTGCTGAGTCTAGGGGGAAACAACTCTGAATTTTGGTGTACGAATTTTGTGAATTTTCGTGATCTTTTGCTTGCAGGGCTGACTTAAAATTTACCGCGTCGAGATGTCCCTGCCAGTATGTGCCGCGGTTAGCAGCAGTCAATTTAGCAGCGGTCATCGTGTGCTTTTTCGAAAATTTCCAAGCGGAGCCATCGAATCAATAATATTAATAATAATAGTAATAATAATAATAATAATAATAATAATAATAATAATAATAATAAAAGCTCTAGCGAGATGATTCCCATTTCAGGATCAAAAGTCACTCGTCTGTCTTGCAGGGCGGACCGCCACCTGCCAGAACCGCGGGCCTCTCTCTCCCCCTCTCCTAATCTCATCAATATATTGAGACATTTTCAGGTGACAGCAGGTCCTCCTCGGGCCGGGCCCTCGGGTCCGGTCGAGTATGAGCGTCGAGCTAACTGCGCGGGCGGCCGGGCGGAGTTGCGTCGATTCTAGACGAGCCCGGGGGTGACTGTGCAGTGAAGGCTGGAGCCGCTGGAGGCCGGTCTGGAGCCACTCCCGGGGTGAGCAGCGCGGTGCTCGGCTGCCCTCTCATTCCGAAGATCGCTCTCGCGCCTCGGTCCTTGTCCCACTCATGGGGATCAGCCGCAACGTCATATAGGTGCGACGAGGATGGAGGTACGAGAGTGATCGGCTGAGGGGGCTCGCGCCCCCCGTGTGCGCGCCGGGCCGGGCCGGGCCGGGCCGGGGGTGCTTTCTGCAAGTCACATGGAAGGGGGCGCGGCTTGGGGGAGTTATGAATGGTTGCACGGTGACCAGACGCACACTCTGGCTACACCCCCCACGCGCTCCGCTATGTCTATCCCTTTCTTTTCTCTCTCGTACTATCCCTCTGGGCCGCACATCTCAAACGGGAGAGAGACAGAGAGGGAAAGACAAAGCGAAACACACACTCACTCACTTTCTCACACACATATCCGACAGACGGCTCTGCCGAATTTGTGATCGCCAGATGGGGCCGCCGCCGCCGCCGCCGTTCGCTTCCCATCTCTCCGAGGAAATGTAACATTGTGATTCAGGAAATTTTTAGAAAAATTCACAAAGTTTCACAAAACATCGCAAAAATATACAATGCACAAAAATTCAAAAATATTCAGGAAAAATCACTAAAATCCTATAAAAATTAATAAAAACTCACGAAAATTCGCAAAAATTCGTGACTTTAGAGTTGTTTTCTCCTCGGTTGTGATGCGGAGTGATATCCAATAGCGTCCTCTCTCTCTCTCGATCCTTACGGCCATGGTTTATGAGTGTGATACGGACAGAGAGACGAGAGCGGAATCACCCTGCCGCTGGAGCACCGCGCTCGAAGTGAAGGGGAGAGAAGGGTCCTGGTCGGGCTGCAGGGAGCGGGAGCAGAGCTCTCCCCCGTGCCGCACCGCACCGCACCACGCGGCTGTCTTTGCGCATGACAGGCAGCGGGGAGATTTATAACGCCGCGCTCACGACGTGCGTCCGTCTGTTCGTGTCCGTCCGTCCGTCCGCTGTCACGTCACACAAAGCACACGCCGGTCTGCAAATAAGGCGCTGGCTGGGTGCTGCTGGCGCGCTGTGCTGCGCTGGCCGCCGCCATGCTGGCCGTGTGCTTGCACCCGCAGCAGCGTCTCCTGCGCGTCCGTAGTCCTTACCGATCACAAAGGCTCCGGCCGGCCAGCCCGTGTGTCCTGCTGTCCACCTGTTTGAAAGGGATTCCAGCCCGCTGCGCGCGCTCTGCCGCCGCCGCTACTGGTGCCAAGAGTCCTCTGCGTGCATGTGAGTGCGAGAGAGAGAGGGAGAGCGCACCTGTGTGCGTGCGTGTGAGTGCGAGAGAGAGAGAGAGCTCGCGTACCTGCGTGCGTGCGTGTGAGTGCGAGAGAGAGGGAGAGCGCACCTGTGTGCGTGCGTGCGTGAGCTGCTGCAGCGGCCGGGCCCGCGCACATTTGGCCCGTAGGACAGGTTTCCTTGCCCGGCTGGTGCCCCCGGCCCGGCCCGGCCCGGCCTGCTCGTCCCGCTCGCTTGGTCATTGCCTCCGACGGGCAGGGCTGGGCTGGGCCGCTTGGGGGGACGCCGGGCCCCGTAGGCCCCGCCGGGCCCTCAGAGTTCGTCACATTTGGACCCCGCTCACGCGCCAAATCGCCAAGTGGCGGTGGCAGTCTGCTGCTGCTGTGCCCCCCCCCCCCCACCGGGCCCTGTGTCCGTCCGCCTGCTGATCCGCGACGACATCTTCACTAACTCGCCACCTCTCTCCTGCGGCCCTCGTCCTCGTCTGCCGTCTGATTCGGAAGACAGCTCTCGCACCTCTGTCCTTGTCGCACCTATGGCGGCACTCCATCCTGGGAATGGCGGGGGCCCCATGAGTGCGACGAGGACCGAGGCGCGAGAGCGATCTTCGGAATCAGACGGCGCGGCGCTGCTCCTACGGACAACCCTTTCTAACGCCCTGCGGGGCCCTGCAGGGCTTTGCTGCCTTGACTTGACTTTGCCTTGAGAGTGCTGAAAGAAATTGTAACTCAGATTACAGAAAAGGCCCTCTCAGCACACCCCCTGCAAAAACGTATAAGAAATGTTGGATTGGCCGACAAATGTTTGGTTGACCAATATGCACGTGTGTACCGGGGCCGGGGGATGCAGCGGAACGGTTACATACTCCTGTCCGCCCAGTTGCCTGCCTGGCGTTCCTGGGCCCCCACACGTCCTCTCGGACGCTAAGACCCCTTCTCCATCACGGCAGGAAGGAGAGCGCGCGCGAGCGGCGCCGCGAACACCCCTGGGCAGCGCCGCCGTGCCCCGCCCCGCCCGCCCCGCCCCGCCCCGCCCCGCCACCCGCGTCGGGAGAGAGAGGTACGAGAAAGACAAATGGACGAAATGCGTCATAGTTAGCCGGGGACAGGCGCGGCGCGGGTTCGGGCGGGGCGGGGCGGGGCGGGCGGGGGGAAGCGCCGCCGCCGCCGCCGCCTCCGGGCCCGCAGCCGCCATCACCCGCGCCGCGCTCAGCCAATTAGAAACTCTGATTTTCAAAAAATTTGGAACCCCTGAATGATCGAGCAGTTTCCTTCTCCCCTACCCCTGCCCCTATAGTCTCACTGCCTGAAGCAGGTGCGCCGCGTTGCGTCTTTACTCGATTTACAATTCGTGTGTCGTTTGCCTGCTTCTTTTTGTTTGTTTTTGTTTTATTTCTTTTTCTCCAGAAATCGACTTGGAGCGCCTTTGGACGCGGCGACACGTCCGCGGCGGCCCGGCTCCGGCCCGGCCTGCCGAGGCACAGCACAGCGATTGATTGGCTTGTTGTTTGGTTCGCAGGAGCCGTGCGGGGTGGAAGGGGACCGGGCGGGACGCGCAGACATGCGCCCAATGGCCACCGCACGACATCAGCAGGACGCCGCCAACGCGACGCTCTCTGCCGTCTGGATCCGAAGATCGCGCCCTCCGTCTTCTTTGTCGCACTCACACGGGGCCCTGCCATCCCCGACCTAGGTGCGACAAGGACGGAGGAGGTACGACGAGAGCGATATTCTGAATCATGCGCGGCTACTTGGCGGGCGGGCTTCTTCTGCGAGTTTTTGGCTGAGTTTAAGAGGTACGTACTTACCGGGGTGGGGGGTTTAGTTGAGTCAGCGAGCAGGGTGGGGCCGGGGCGCTGCACCTGCCGCTGTTGCTGGTGCTGTGAAATACATGGCCTGTAGTATGTATACTGTCTGCTGCTGCAGCGAGCTGCTCCAGTTTCACACACACACACTCACACACACAGTTGCAGTCTAAGCCTGCTCAGGGGGTCAGGCCTGGCCTGGTCCGCTCCGCAGCTGCAGCACCACCAGCCCCTCGCTTCTCAGTAGGTGGTATATTTTTCATTTCCTTAGGCCCCCGCTCCGCTCCGCTCCCCGGGTCGGTTTGGCCGGCCAGCGTGCCGTGCCCCAGCAGCAGAAGCGGCAGCGCGCGGGATGTTTAAAAATGCAACGGGCCCTTTTTGACGCCGCTGCTGCTGCCGATGTTCCCGACGATATATAGTGGGCCGGTAGTAGATCCTGGCGCCGGTCCGGCCCGGGGCGGGGGCCCGCGAGCCTCTCAGGGCTCGCAGCTGGGGGCCGCGGGGGCCTGTGGCCTGGCCGGCCGGCCTGACGTGTCCGGCAGGCCTGAGTGGGAAGAGAAGAACCTCTGAATTTTGGCGAACACATTTTCTGAACTTTGTTTTGAATTTACAAGAATTTTTGGGGATGACCTCAGAAAATACACGCACATCTGATCCAAATTATTCTCTCAATTACATGATTAAATAGGATTTTTAGTAAATTATTGTGAATGATTTCTATTTATTTCAAATTATTGGAAATTAACTTGCAATAATGCAAAATATTCACAATTATTTCAATTATTTTTTTCAACTTTTTAGAAACAAATTTTGCTCTGCAATTGAAAGGGTGGCGTGAAAACATGGAAAATTTTTGCGGCAGTAAACCTCCCGAAGGAGGTTGCGGTTCCCGCCAGGCACAGGGCTTTTACCCCCTGTGGCAGCCAACTGCTTCGGTGTTCCATGGGAACCGGCGCTTTGCTGACTGCGATCCTATCGCGCAATTCGACAGATTTGATCCCCGTACCACCATTGGCCTACCCCTAGAGGTACGAGCGGTGTCAAGGGCGTTAGACTTCCTGATCCCAGTTTCAGAGGCCTTACCTCAGAGGGGTACGCGGGATTCGAACCCACAACCCCGAGTGCCGACACATAGCCAGAACGGGAAGCGACCCAACGCCCAGAGCCACCGAGCCAACGGCGGTGAGACGTGTTTAATTTCTACTTGACCTGCCCTGGAGCAGCTGCCAAAGGAAATGCCAAGCGCGAAAAACACTTTCCCGAGTGGGAGTCGAACTTCGGACCCCTCGGTTCAGTATTGCGCGCTCTACCAACTGAGCCACGACGTTTCGATGACTGTCCAGTGCGACGGGTTCGCGTCGTATTTGCCCTATCCCCCAGCCTCCAGCCAGGAGAAGAGGGCAAATACGGCTCGAACCCGTCGCACGGTACAGTCATCGTGGTGTCGTGGCTCAGTTGGTAGAGCGCGCCACACTGAAATGAGTGGTCTGAAGTTCGACTCCCATTCCGGAAAGTGTTTTTCCCGCTTGGCATTTCCTTTGGCCGCTGCTGGATGGCAGGTCAAATAGAAATTAAACACGTCTCACCGCCGTTGGCTCGGTGGCTCTGGGCGTTGGGTCGCTTCCTGTTCTGGCTACGTGTCGGCACTCGGGGTTGTGGGTTCGAATCCCGCGTACCCCTCTGAGGTAAGGCCTCTGAAACTGGGATCAGGAAGTCTAACGCCCTTGACACCGCTCGTACCTCTAGGGGTAGGCCAATGGTGGTACGGGGATCAAATCTGTCGAATTGCGCGATAGGATCGCAGTCAGCAAAGCGCCGGTTCCCATGGAACACCGAAGCAGTTGGCTGCCACAGGGGGTAAAAGCCCTGTGCCTGGCGGGAACCGCAACCTCCTTCGGGAGGTTTACTGCCGCAAAAATTTTCCATGTTTTCACGCCACCCTTTCAATTGCAGAGCAAAATTTGTTTCTGAAAAGTTGAAAAAATAATTGAAATAATTGTGAATATTTTGCATTATTGCAAGTTAATTTCCAATAATTTGGAACAAATAGAAATCATTCACAATAATTTACTAAAAATCCTATTTAATCATGTAATTGAGAGAATAATTTGGATCAGATGTGCGTGTATTTTCTAAGTTTTTTATGAATATTTGCTTGCTTGAATTTTATCTATTTTTTTGTGAATTTTCCTGAAATTTATCTGATTTTTCCTTTTTTTTATTTCGAGTATTTTTTTTTAATTTAAATTTAATTTTTCTGAATTTTCCAAAATTACGATGTGTTCAAAAAGTTCAGAGCTGTTTCCCCATCGGGGCCCGGGGGCTGTCGCCGGCCTGACGTCCGGCAGGCCTAGCCTGCTGCTGGGCAGCGCCTGGCAGAGCCCAGGCGTGCAGACCTCCGTGCCGCTTCAAACATTGATCGGCCTGTGCCTCGCCTCACAGGGGCGGGGACCGTAAAAGCTGAGCGAGGTGTTGGCACGCGGTATGGAGAAGGCGTATAGCGGAGGCCGCGGCCGCGTCCGACGTCCACGTACGTACGTCCACATGACAGAGGGAGGAGGGGGAGAAGTAGGGGTAGGCCTGCCCTGCCGCCTGTCCGACCAGTCCGACCCAGCCCAGCCGACGCGCGACGCGACCGACGTGGAGGTGAGATGTTGAAAACTTAGCCGTCGTCCGTCGTCAGGGTTTATAAGCAGAACGCCCCGCCCCGCCCCGCCAGAGAGCCCAGTCCCCCGCGGCAGCACGGGGGCCGCGGAATGGCCGCGTCAAGCGGATGTCAGCGAGCCGTCGTCACAGAGGACGCTCGTCGCAGGAACGCCTCTGGAAGCGCCCGCCGCGCCCCGCCCCGCCCCGCCGCGCCGCGCCACGTCCCCTCTGACCCTGTTTCCTTTGCCCTGGCGGGGTGGGGTGGGGCCGGCCTCCCGATCATGGAGTCAGGCTTGTCATTATAGACGCCTAAACTTTGGCCACCAAATCCACTGGCGAGGGGGGTGGAGTTGGGGGGTGAGGGAGAGCTCTCGCTCGCCCGCCCGCCCTCGCTCTGCGGTATGCAGTCCGCGGCTTTGGGTACTTCCGCGCGCTGTTTTTCGTTTGCCTGCCAAGTTAGTTGGCCCGGGGAGGATCGTTTTCTTGGTGCGCTTTGCGTAATTCTGGCCGAGTTGCGGCGGCCAACTTGGACACAGAGCGGTGGCGAGTAGGGCGCGGGGCGGGGCGGGGCGGGCGGGGCAGCCTCGCCTGAAGCACCGCGCCGCCTCTGCTGCGCCGCCATCACGGACGAAAAATTAATCACGATAAGCAAACAGAACTCTATGAAATAATCTAAGTTGGCCGCTGCTGGTCTGGGCGCTCCGCTTTTATTTTTGCCGGCTGGTGGCTGAGGCTGGTCGGGTGCGGGACGTGCAGCGTAGCGTAGCACGGCCCGGCCTCTGGTGTTAATTTATGATGACCATATCGCGTCGCGCAACTCTGTTATACATTGGACTGGAGTTGATGAAGAGCGACGCGTTGTCGGCGCGGGCGACATGACACGGGCGTCTGTGTGCCGTCCTCATCCTCCTCATCTCGACGCGTCCGAGACGCCGCGCCAGAGGAGCTTTTGTGATTCCCGCCCGGCCCGGCCCGGTCCGGCGCGGCGCGGTCCGCTTCAACGCGCTGCCGAACTGTTCGGGGGCGCCGGGCCGGGCCGGGGCGCTATAGCGGCGTGGTGGGGCTCAGCGTCGCCCGCTGTCGTCTTCGTCGTGGCTCTGCTCATCGAGATGCAAACTTTGGCGAACGCTGGTTGCGCAACGCCTTAGACGCCCCGCCACGCCCCGCCCCGCCCCGCCCCGCGCCGGTCCCCAGCACAGTTGACCTGTGAAAGGCTCCCCCCGAGCCAGACTCGGGACCCGCCTGGACCCTCCCGGCGCGGCCCGGGCGCATGGCGTGGCCCGGCATGGACTCGAACTAGTTCCATTATTTTGAGGGGCGGGGCGGGGACGGCGCCTCCGCCTTGCATCGGATTGCATATAATGCTCTGCTTGGGATGCAAACTGATCCCCGCCCCTTTCTCCCGCGCGGACCCCCCATCCCCCTGCCATCTCCCCCTCTCTCTCTCTCTCTCCGGCGGCGAAGCCTTTTCAATGACGTGCTGCATCCCCTACTGCGGAAGAGCAGAGTCTCTCTCCCTCTCTCTCCCCCTCTCTCTCTCACTCTCTCTTTCTTCTCTCTCTCTCTCACCCTCTCTCTCCCTCTCTCTCACCCTCTCTCTCTCTCTCTCTCTCTCTCTCCTCCGCTCGGCCGCAAGTTCCCCGCGCTAGCGCTGAGAGACATCTTGGTGCGCCGCTGCTTGCCGCGCCACCGCACCCCTTCCCGTAGCGCCCTCTCCTCTCCTCTCCTCTTGGTAGCTCCGCCGCGCCTCTGTTTCATCGCTTCACGACTTGTTAATTATCTTTGGAGCGGAGTGCGCTCCGGTGCGCCCCGCCCCGTGAACTGTGTGTGGAGAGGAAAGGGCATAAGGGGGGGTGGGGTGGAATCCATTTGGCAGTGAGAGTCCTCCTGTAACCCATACTCTCACAGTGCGCGGGGGCGCGGGGCGCTGCATGGTCCTTAGGGTGGGCAGGGGTGCTGCCGACTGATTCAGAAGATCGCTCTCGTATCCCCGTCCTTCTCGCACTCATGAGTCCATGCCACCCCCAACATGGGGGACCGCCATGAGTGCGACAAGGACTGGGGGAAGAGAGCGATCTTCTGAATCAGTCGGCTGGGCGGGGCGCAGGTTGGCGAGGGGGTGGGGGTGGGAGAGTGGGGGTGCTGCCTGCCACTGCTCTGCTCCGCAAGAGTTTTGAAGCCACAGGCTGGTAAGGCACTAAGGCACTACACCATGAGGCAGGCCGGTGTCGTGTTTGAGTTGCTTCCGCCTTAGCTATATGCCTCTCCCTCTCTCTCTCTCATCTCTCCTCTCGCTCCTCGTCTTTCTCGCACAGCCCGACAAAAGTCTTTGGCTGTCGGGTTAGACAGAGAGAGAGAGAGAGAGAGAGAGAGAGAGAGAGAGAGAGAGAGAGAGAGAGAGAGAGAGAGAGAGAGAGAGAACAGCAGGAGCAGCAGCAGGGACTTTGCGGTGGAGCGGGCCAGGCGCCAGGAGGGGGCACCTCTGCCCTGCCCTCTCGCAGCCCACCGCCCTCGCCTCTCGCCTCGCTCGCTCACTCACTCACTCACTCACTCACTCACTCACTCACTCACTCACTCACTCACTCACTCACTCACTCACTCACCTGTCCTCGTAGCGCTCCTCCTCGTTCGGAGAATCACTCTCGTACCGGCTGTTCCAGAGAGCTCGTAACAGTATGCGGGTCTGCCTACCCTACTCGCTCCAGCGCCGTAAAACGCCGTGTGGCTGGCCCCCTGGGTACCCAGGCCAACCCGCGCCATACTGTTACGTGAGTTTCTCTGAAACGCTGCTCGCGGTACGCCTAACCCCTGTCTCTGTCCTCGTCGCACACACTCATGGCCAAGGGGGTTACAACTCTGAAATGTTGGTAAACCTCGCGACACCTCGTCATTCCGAAAAACTCGGAAAAATTCAGAAAAAAAACACGAAAATTAAGGCAAAATTCAGGAAAATTTACCGTAAATTAGGTACGATTCCAGTAAAAATTTACAAACATTAATAAATATTCACAAAAATTCTTGAAAATTCACTGAAATTTACAAAATATGTTCACTGAAATTCAAAGTTGTTTCCCCATCGCTCACGGTTTACCGCGGTGCGGCCCTGTGCGGCGGTTCTCCATGAGTGCTGAGTGCGACTATAACAGAGGCACTAGAAGAGCGATCGTCTAAAACAGGAAAATCGGCTCCGCGTCACTGGCGGGGCCGTTGCCTTGATGTGTATTACTGCTGGACCCGAGATCCCAGAACACTCGATCGCTGCCTGCGACAACGGTGATCGGAGAATGTCGCAGTATCCACGCCGATGTGCGAGGCTGAAGAGTTGTGGGGTGGGGGGTCGATCTCGGGCCCGACTCTCGATCTGGACCCCTTTTAGCTTAAATTGTCGATCAGAGGGGCAAACAGCTTTAGTCGGAACGTCGATGAGACACTCGGTATCTACATAACGCCGCGTTTAATGCCACCCTATAGCTAGCCGGGTGGGCCTGATCGGGGCGGCACGATGGGAGGGGTCCTTCACTCAAAAGAATCAGCGCACACACTGAAACAAAATCAGTTAAAAAAAAAAAACAGTAAAAATCAAGAAAAATAAAAAAAAATCTTTTAACTAGAAATATAAAAAAAATCGGTACTTGAATTAAGCGTGAAGGGCTCGCGCCCTGGAGGGAGGTGGACGCCGACGAGATGGCTTCAACTCACCCAAAATCTGTACACATGATTTCAAGATTTCACATGATTTCACATGATTGCACCACTTATAACTGAAAGAAATAATTGGTAAAGTAAATACAAGCGTATTTTGAGCTTTATGAGCCCAAAATACGCACTCAAATCAATTTTTTTCGGCAAAAGATCCACATTTTTTAACAATGATTTTGAAGATATCAGCGATAGTGTACACATGATTTCAGGGGTTGAGGCCCCCTCGGACGCCGATGACTGTCGGTCGGAGCCGAGCCGAGCCGCTGCCCGGGCCGCTGCCCGGGCCGAGGTCGACAAAACACTCTGAGAGAAGTGCGGGGAGGAGGGCTGGACTCTCTTGCACCCGGCACCCGCCGACTTACACCCGGAGCGCCCCCTGTGGAGTTTCGATGCGCGAAACTGGAACCCGTTTTCTACTTAATTCTCTCCCAAGCAGTCCGCGCGCGACTATTGAAGTCAATTGAAGTTCGACCCGCGCGCGCCGCTTGCGGGTGGGTGTGGGGGCGGACTGCGAATAGTGCCAGCAGCAGGACGCTCTTATTTGCAGTCTGGAGGTCCTGCTGGAGGCGCGACGACGCGGCGGTGTCCTTGGTGGTGCGGTAGCGCGACTTATCAGTTTCAACAATGGTGCTCCGCGGCGCTCGCGGCGCTCGCGGCGCGCGCTCTAGCGGCCATCGCATCGCCGCCGCTGCTGGGCCGTCAGCTGCTGCTGTTGTTAAATCGCAGCGCTCCGATGAATAAGTGATGAATGGAGGGAGCGATTAGGTGTCATCAGAGCAGCACGGAGCGGAAACCATTGATTGCTTTGGAAAGTTGTTGTAGTATGCGCGGTGTGGTATGGAAAAAGTGGGCAGTCCGCGTCGCGTCCCGTCCCGACCCGCGCGCCACCGGGGCGACCGACCGCGGCCGCGCGGACGGAACGAATGCAAACATAAGCAGCGGCTCGGCTCGGCATGCGAACGGCTGATACTGCTGCCATCGACGCGCGCCCTTCGCCCGCCCTCCAGAGAGTAGAGAGCCCCCCCCCACCTCCTCACCCGACACGGTCGTCTCCTCTTTGTCCAGGATGGGATGAAAAAGAAAATATATAGACTATATAGTGTGGACAAAATGCTGCTCGCGGCCGACGCTGCAGGTAACGCTTCGAGCATACTGTTTTCTATCCGGTTCGTACGTTTACAGTTTGTGTGTGTGTGTGTGTGTGTGTGTGTGTGTGCGCAAAATTAAAATAAAATCCAGAATAAAAATAGAGCAAAATAAAAAAAAATAATAAAAAAAAACAGAAGAAGAATAAAGAAACAAACAACCGAAATAAAATTGATTCTAAAATTAAAACTGGGATGTAAAAATATTAAAATATATGAAAAAGTGACTAAAATTTTCCTTGAAAAATCAAAAGAAAAATCAAACTGAAAAATCCAGAGACATATTTTCAAGGAGTGATCCGCCCCTCGGTTATATAACTTACAATGGGGCATGCAAGAGGTAGGGGTATAGGGTCACTTTGCGAACGTCGCGTTTCTTTTGCGGCTTTCCTATGCGGACCGCCGCGCGTTCTGCTAGGGGCGGCGGCATGGTGTTCTCTGTGCGCGGATTTTCGATTCACCTGGTCGTTGCCAAGGGTGCGCTGGGCTGGATGCGGGCGGGGCGGGGCGGGGCGGGGTGGGTCAGACCCAGCAGCGGCCAGTATTGGCTCGTCTCCACATTTCTCTTATCACTTGCTCCCGCCCCGCCCCGCCCCACCCCCGGAGCGCTTAGAGAGCGCAGAGCCCCCCTCTCTGGATAATGTGTTGAGCGACCTTGGTGGTGCGCGCTCCGCCGGCTCTCCTAGTATGCAAATGCGCCTCTGTGCCTTACTCACTCGCTCCCCATCCACCTCCTCCTCCTCCTCTCGCTCGCTCCGCAGCGCGCTCCTCTCATTCAAACGTGTGTGTGTGTGTGTGTGTGCGTGCCCGACTTCTAGCCTATGCGCTACTAATGAAGTCGCAAATGATGTGTGTAAGGCCTTGGTGCCGCAAATACACTCGCGCACGCACGCACGCACCGCACCCAATACAGACAGACATCCACGCCGCCTGCCCTGAGTAGGAAGTAAAACGTTAAAAATATCATTGCGGTTTGGAGCTTCAGGAAAGGCGTTGAAAGTTTTTATTTGGCCTCTGATGTTTCCATACGTTTGTGACTGAGGTGATGGTGCGCACTGGTATAGGTGAGAGGGGATTCACTTCGAAAAATCATTGTACGAGCCCCAAAAATCATTTAACAAAAAAAATAAAAATTAAAAAAATCAAAAAGAAAGCTACAGAAATATCCGAAAAGTCGAATAAAACGAAATGACATTGATCTAATTCTAAACTAGGGGTAAAATTACCAAAATTTATCAAAAAAAAATCAAAACAAAAAATCAAAAAAATCTAAAGCCAAAAAAATCACTGTACACTACACATTTTGTCTGCGCAGCAAAGAGTTCCCCCACCCTGCTCTCCCCGAGCATTGGGGGTAACGGCTCCCCCGCACACCCCTTCACTTCACCCCGAACCCCATGACCCCCCAGCGCGCTGCGGAGGAGGAGGCCCCATCCCCGCGTGATGGGGTCCATGGGATGGGGTCCGTTCCAAGGGGCCCGGGGCCCGGGACCCGGGCCTACGCTCGCAGAGCTGGACCGCCGAGCCCGGCGGGGCCCTTTGAGGCGGGGCTCCCCACGGCGCGCGCGGGGGACCCTGGCCAGCCGACCCACTCCGAAGAGCGCTTTCCTCATCGCCTCGTCCCTCTCGCATTCGTGGGCTTCGCCGTGGAGGTGCGAGAGGGACAGAGCGAGGAGAGCAGCGCGCTTCGGTATTAGTCGGCAGGCCATCCGGGACAATAATCTGAATACCCCGCTAATGCCGTCAGTTTTCCAAACGAATGGGTCGCCCTGCCCGGCCCGGTCCGGTCGAGAGGGAAAGGCGCGAGGGCGGCGCGGCGGCGCACGCACACAGCCGAGGAATTTATAGAAAAATATTGTTTTATGGCTCGCGCGGCGCACGGCGCGGCTCGGGCAGCACAATGTGAGGCCGACGTAACTGGCCGCGACCGCGCGCCGAGTTACGTGTGTGTACGATAGATGACACGCAGGACGGACGACACGCGTGACGCAACGCGCCGTCAATGGTATTTCCATTCATTCACAAATACACACACACACACACACACAGAGAGTCATACAGTCCGGCGGCGCGGAACTCTTCGTCGGTCTCGTGCACAGTATCGTGTCGCTGCTCATTAGTAGACACATACAGTCTTCTATTGATCTCTCACGGGAGGGCTCGCCCCGCCCCGCCCCGCCCCACCCCGCCGCGGCCGGAGGCGAGCGCGGATGTAGATGAGCCCGATGAACGCCCCCCTTTGCAGTCCTTTGTGGTCGTGAGGGGTGAGGCGGGGCGCGGTGGCGGGGTCTCCGCGCCGATCGTGGAGGCCTTGCCCTGCACCGCGCCAGCGCGCGCGCGCGCGCCCCTTCGCGTCCAACTGACTACTCTCAGCGTTTCCTCATTGCAGGTTTCTAAACTCTTGGTCTGCAGTGGTAGTAGTAGTAGTATTTCCAGCGGCTCGTGTATCTTTTTACGTAACTGTCCGATAATTGCGGGCGCACGTGCGAGAGGTAGCAGTCACGAGGGGAGCTGAGGTGGTGCGTGGTGCTGCGCCGCTGCCGCCGGCTTTCTAAAACCCGCGCCGCTCAAAACCTCCGCCCGGTAGTCCTCCTCGAGGAGAGGAAAGGTCTCCGGCGCGGCGCGGCTCGGCGCGGCAATTCCGCCGGTGTTATTGCTCCTGCCCGCCTGCTCCCCCGGCTATACGCGCGCGAATCCCGACCAGCGGCGAGCCAATATGAGTGAGCTCATTACGGCTAAAGTCCCGGTCCCCGGCCCGGCCCGGCCCGCCCCGGCCTGGCTCGGGCGGCGGCGGCGCTCTGCGACTGCCGATAAGAACCCCCGGCGGCCGATTAAACGCACGATTGGGCGCCGCCGTGTGTATAACGACTGGTGCGGGCCGCAAGGAGAGCAGCAGCAGTGTGGGCACGCGCTACGGTGGCGCGGCGTAGCGGTCTCTCTCTCTCATACTCGTTGTCGTGGTCTGAAAACAAGACCTACGCCACTGCCACGCCCCGCCACGCCCCGGTGGAGGCGCAGGCCGATGCCCACTGCGAAGTCCGGTCCGGATCTGGCGCCGGCGATCTGGACGAGTCGGACATGATCGGCCCCATATATAGGGGCCAGTGCTGGGGCGGGGAGGGGCGTGGCGGGGCGTGGCGGGGGCCTAGGCGGCCATTGCACTCGCTGCTGCTGCCTGGTCCAGAACCACCCTCGACTTAACGACGGCTTTGTGGTCGGCGGGGCTGGCTGACCGCTAGTCGCTGCGCGCTCGCGCTGCCCTCCTGCATGCCATAGGCCTCTACTATGCGTGGAGCGGAAAAATTCTCATGGTATGAAAAATCGTGTGCGTTATGCTTTTATGGGTGCAAACCACATGGCTGTACGCGAGAGTTATTGTTTTGTTGTTGTTTTTCTTATGGCCTCTCGGTATAGCGCGAGGGTAAGTGTTATTCTAGTCATTTCGATGATCGGAAACTGGACCAAACCGCTTCTGCTGCGGTGTGTGTATTTTTTTCCACCTGCTCGGACTGTGCGAGAATTCCAAACTACCCCTCGCCCCCGCCCCCTCCCTTCCCCCCTCTCTCACTCACTCACCCTGCGCGGACAGTAAAAGCGCCCCCCCCCCCCCCCTTACTTAGCGCAAGCATAGCAGTCTCAGAGTCTCGCGGCGTGCGCGGGGGAAGCGAAGCAGCCCAGCCCAGCCCAGCACGGTCCACGAAGTCATAAAGATGGCTGCAGCGGCGAAACGAGTTGCAGCGGACGGCGATTATCGGCGGGCACACAAACACACGCACAAAAACACACGCACACACATACACACACACACACAGACAGATATTCGTATGTGGTGTGCACTGTACTGAAGCGCGGGGCCGGACAGCCCCCATTGAGTCGCGGGTCGGAGCGGACAGCAGCGCGCGGGGGTTAGGGGGGGGGGGAGGGGGTTGTGCACCAGCAGGGCGGGGCTGTTGCAGCAGAAGAAGAAGACGACGACGAGGCCTTTCACGGACAGGAAGTTAATGGAGTTTTAGCAGGCTGTGACTGGACCAAGTTCCGCCGCGCGCGCGCTTTCCATGGAGTCTGCGCCCGGCTCTCGGTTTGTTTGTCGTTTTCGCCCAAGGCCCCCCCACCCCCACCCCCCGCCTAGCACACTGTACCGCCCCTGTCTCGCTAAAAGACAGTTTTTCCTCCCCAACCCCTTTCCCTCTCTCTCTCTCGCTGTCTCTTTCCATCTTCCTTCACCCGTCGTCGGTCTCTCTCCCTCGCACTCTGATGTTTTGCCGTGCACATACACTGTATTTTTCATACATTTGTACTCGCGCGCGCCTCGTGAAGCAAGTCCAGCTCGTAACATAGTCCACTCGATCACGCTATTACCTCCTGCTGCGACAGAGAGCGCGAGGGGGAAAGGATCACGCCAAGAAGAAAGTTAGCGAAAAATCGAGAACAAATGAACAAACAACTGAAAACAAACTATTAAATTCAGAAATAATGAGAAAAAAGTCTCAATTTATCAAAAAGTGTCAGAAATGTTTAAAATCCCTTAAAATCCCCCCCCCCCCAAAAAAAAATTGAGCCTGTGTCTTGTCGCGGGTCATTCCCCCCCCCCCCATCTCTCTCTCTGTCTCTCTCCCTCTCCCTCTCCCTCTCCCTCTCCCCCTCCCTCCCTCCCTCCCTCCCTCTCCCCCTCTCGCTCGCACTTTGGCACAAGGGATCTTCCAGATGGTCAAGCAAACCTGGGCCAGCCACCGCCGTGTGCGTGTATAAGTGTCCCGAAAATACAAGGGGCGCCCCGCACCCCCACCCCTCCCCTCCGTATAATCGCGCGCACACACACACGCACGCACGCACACACACTTACTTCTTTTATCCGCATACGACATACTGGACATACCACCCCGTGCGCGCCCCCGTGTACTAGTCTGTGGACTTCTTACGGTCAGCAGGGGCCGGCGCGGCCTCGCTCCTAGCCGCCGCAGTCGAAAATACCCCCCCCCCCTACGAGCTTCAGAGGGGGAGAGAAAATGGGGGCGTGCGATGAAAAACGGAGAGAGGGTATAAGGGAACAATGGAGCCAGCGGCAGGGCAGGCCATAGGCAGGCCGAGCTGGGCTAGGTGCTGGGCTCGCCCCAGAGGTTCGAATACCAGCGCCGCAGCAGCCGCGTGATAAACACAAATTTTCTTTTGATTTTGCAAGGAAAATTTTTGTGACTCTTTGATAATTTTTATATTTTTTTCACACCATCATTTCTGAATTATTTCAATTTTGTTTAGGTTTCTTGTTTATTTCATCTCGATTTTTCCGATATTTCTGTGTCTTTTTTTTAATTCAAACAGGATTTTATTTTGTCCGTGCTATGATTTTTGGGAGTGACTCCCCCGCCCCTTGGCGGCGGCTAGGCCTTCAGCAGGACAGGGCGGGACAGCAGCAGGAGCGCCGGGGCCACCTCGCGCCGTGAAATGTTTGGTCGGCGCCTTCCTGTTGCGTTGCTGCGTGTTTATCCGCGGCCGCGCTGCTCCGCTACCGCGGCCGAGGCGTCGATTATGAGTTCATTCTTCGGGCACGCATACGCCCTGCTGGGCCGGCCGGCCGCTGCGCCGCGCCTCGGCGTGCCGATGAACTGCCTCTTTACGGCCGGTATGCGTGGCGCACGCGCAGGAAGTGCATGCATGCGGCTCTGCGCCGGCCGCTCATTTATAGTAGTGCAGCAGGCCTCCTCTATGATGTTAAGTTTAAGGAGGAGATGTGGCGTGGTACGGCCAGGCCAGGCCAGTGGCCAGTGCTGCAGTGCTGCTGTGTGTTTTTAGCAGTGTGTTTGGTCAGAGGCCGGGCTGGGCTGCCGCCCTCCCCTCCCGCAACCCTCGCGGGGACCTTTATGCCCGCCCGCGCACACCTGCTTGCGGTGCGCGAACCCTCCCCGCCCGGCGCCCGCCCGCCCCCCGCCCGCCCCCCGCCCGCCCCGAGCCCGGCGCTCAGCCCAGCCCGGCCCGGCCCGGCCCAGGCGCCGCCTCTTCTGGACGACTGAGTCCATTTGGCAGGGCGGCGCGGGGGCGCTTCGCCACCCTGGTCGCCGCCGCCGCCGCCGCTAACCCTTTAAGATTTTACTCGACTTGTTCGCGTCTTGGCCGCGCCCCCCGGGGCCGCGCGCGTTACCCGCTTCCACTCCATGAACCCCCACACACCCTCGACGCGCCAAAAGCCACCTCCACCGCCGCGCCGCCACTCACTCTTATTTCCCCATCTCCATCCACCGCCCCCTCCCCCCCCCTCTCGCTACACCCTCTCGCCTAGACCCCATTCTGGCTTCTATCTCGGTGTTTGTTTACGGATGTGGCATTACCACCCCCTCCGACCCCGGCAGCGAGAGAACTGCGCGCGCGGAGCCTGCCAATAAGCAGCAGCAGCAGCGCACTATCGGCAGTCTGACTCCTCCGCCAATAAAGCAAGCTTTTTTCCTCGCGCAGGTATAGATGGACGTTGGCGTACGTACGTAATGCGCTCATGTGTGACGTACCGCGGAGAGACGTTGTTTTCTCAAAGATGCTTATCTGCCAGCATGTATGAATGTAAGTGTGTGTTCAGTCGTGTGCACTTGTGTCTGTGTGTGTGTGAGCGCGAGCGCGCTCGCGGTACAATTGGTGAGGAGGCCCAAGACCTGCGGCCCATCAGACTGGACCCGCCGCGCCGCTGATGACGATGCCGGCCGGAGAAAGTAGCCGCGCCACGTCACGCCACGCCACGCCACGCCACGCCACCGCCGAGGTTATGTGTCGCGCCCCGTACCGCGCGCACCTGCTCTGCTCGCCCGCCTCGCTCTCCGCTGCCGCGCAACATTTTTCCTCCACTCTTTTCCCCTCTCTCGTTGGTGATTATGGCAGCACGGCACGATTTGTGACGCGAAACTCGCTCGTACACACACACACACACACACACACACACACACACACACACACACACACTCGTGCGCGCTTCTCCACGTAGGTACACACACACTTGCTTGCGCGGTAATGTGTAATGTCAGCAGAGATGCTGACCTGACCTATCCGGGGCGTGGCGTGGCGGGGTGGGGGAAGTACTACGACGTCGTTAATGAGCGACGCGACGCAACCGCGTGGCCTCTGCTTCAACGCCGTCCTCCCCCCCCCCCACCCCCTCCTTCCCTCTCTCGTTCTCGCGTATCTCGTAGGTTACAGCTAAAGTGGTGCAGCAGCGTATTCATTGGACGCGCGCGACCGAGTCGCCGATAAAGATTACGCGATTCCAATTTATTAGTCGATAACGTTTGCGGTATTGCTGCTCCTCCGGCCCAGAGGAAGGACGTTCGATTCGTTATTTTTCCATGACTTTTCCATTTTTATTTATTTTCGCTAAAGTAGGGAAGGGGTTGGAGGTCGACCGCAGCATTTAGGACGCGCGACCAGGGCGCGCGCCGCCCGAGCGTAAGTCGCGACAAGGCAGTGTAACGGGGTCGCCGCCGACGCTGAGCACAGCACGTCCCCAAGGCCTTGGAGCATGACGAGCAACGGTCGCGCCGATAAGACGACGATATGGGTCGGACGTATATTCCGAGAGCGAGGCGGAGGACGGCGTCGTGGAAGTCACCCGCTCCGCGGCCCCCTGCCCCCTCCATCCCACCCCCAGCCCAAGGCCACACGCTTTGCCGCGGTTCTGCTTCGGCTCGCCCCTCGTCAAAGGGCCGCTCGCTGCCCGGCTGAGCCCCGCCGCCCCGCCCCGCGGCCCGCCGTCGGCATGACAGTTCAATCTCTGTAAATGAGTATGGTCTGATCAGCGAGATGGAGCCCCCCTCCCTACCCTGTCCTGTCCGCTCGGGCGAACCGCCCTTCGGCCGCGGCCAACGGCCAGGGCTCTGCCGGCTCTGCCCAGCTCGCTCGCTCCTACCCTGTTGTGTGATGCCTTGGGCCCCATTCGAGCGGGACGGGGGACGGCACGGCCCCGCCGCCTCGCCTAGACCCTTCAGGGGGGAGGGGGCGCGCCCGGGCGGGGCGGGCATGTTTTTGTGTATTCCATCCGTCCAACCCTATGCCATCCCATCCGCTGGCTATATTTGCGGCCGCGGGCAGCTCTGGCGTGGCCGCCCCACCCCACCCCACCCCGCCCCCGCCCGCTCGGCTCACCTAGTGGTATACAGCCGGCTGCGCGGTGGGACGTGGCTTTGATCATATCCCCGTCCGCACCCTCCGGACAGACAGATGGAGCCTGTCGGCCTCCTGGCCGCGCGGGCCCGCGTGCGGTAAGGGGTAAGGGTGAAACACCCTTGTCTTGTCCGTCTCCCCCTCCCCCACCCGCGCCCCAAGGGGTAGGGTCCTTCACTAGAAATTCGAGCGTACACCGATTTTCTGATATTTTCCTAGTTTTTCGTTATTTATACTGATTTTTCCCCCGATTTTTTAATATTTTTATTATCTTGATTATTTTCTGATATTTTTCTTTATTTTTCGCTGTTTTTTTTTTTTAACTTCTGATTCTTTTTACCGATTTCGTTTTAGGCTAAACTGATTGTTCTTGAGTCCCATGCCTGCTCATCCTCAGCCCACCTTGCCCACGGTGGTGGTGTACTGCTCCCCGGGCCGGGGGGGCGGCCTGCTCGTGGTGCTCGCCAGGTGTCGTGTGTCCCATGCAGGACTGACTGCGCGCAGATCAGCGCCTCCCGCCCCCGCACCCCGCACCGCCCCTCCTCCTTCTCCCTTGCTTTCCCGATGGCTGTCGCCCACGAATGCGACAAGGATTTCGCTCTTCAGAATCACCCTGCGCCGTCCTGCCCTGCTGTATTACACTCGGCTGGGCAGGCAGGGGTCCCGGGCGGCCCGGCCGGCCGGGCCCGTCCGCACCGATCGAGCTCCTGTTCTGCCGGCCAGTGGCCCTCCTTGTCCCTGTGCCTGAGCGAGCACCCTGAGCAGGTGAGGCGGGCGGGGGCGGGGGCGGGGTCCCGGCTGCCCGGCTGGGCCAGCACAGGCACCGCGGGGCACTGTAACAATGGGTGCCAGACTCAGGTGCCTCGCTGCCCCCCCCCCACACCCCGCCACCCCCGCGCACCCCGTGGCCGGATTATTTCTGTCCTACCTGCGGTTCGTGCTGCTGGACCGGGCGGGGCCCCTGGGGCCCTGCCCCTCGCCCTGTCCCCCCTCCCCCCTCCTCTACACGAGTGCCCTCTGTTTTGGCGGGAACACGAGCGTCGCCCAACCCCTGTTGGCCTTGATCGGACATTTAAAAAAAAAAAAAAAAGATGCGACTGCTTGGGCGGCGTTTGGTCCGGCTGGCCACATGTACACTGCTAAAATAATCTGAGAACGAACGTTTGTACGAAATTACCGACGACTGATCATAGCAGTTTTGTACACCTCGTATTTCAAAAAACTTCAGGGAAATTCAGGACGGTCCGGAAAAATTCAGGACTGTTCAAAAAACTTAAGGAAAATTCAGAATTTTTTTAAAGAAAATTCAACAAACTTTTAGGAAATTCACAAAAACTCGGGAAAATTCAAAAAAAAAAATGTAGGTAAAATTCAGATGCAGTAACGATTCATAAAAATTCCTGTAAATTTACAAAAATTCAGAAAGTATGTACTCTAAAAGCCCGAGTTGTCTCCCCCTCGACGGTGCGGCGTCGGTTGTCCAGGTGTAGTTGCACTCGCTGACTTCGTGACGCCCGCGCGCGTCGCGGCCAGCCAGTTATCGGGCTTGTCTTTGGCGCGGTGAGCTCGGTCGGAGAGCACCAAAGTGGTGTGCGTATCGGAAATCTATAAGCGCAGCAGCGGCAGCGGCGTGGTCTTGACTGCCTTGCCTCGCAGCACGGCGCGCGCGCATCTCCTTGTCGCACTCATGGCGCCCTGCGCCATCCCAGCATGGGACACCGCCATATGTGCGACGAGGAAGGAGGCCGGAGAGCGATATTTTCGGAATCGGACGGCTGCGGGACGGACGCGCGACGCTTGCGTCAGACTATCGGAAAGTGATGAGGCCACGTCGGCCACCGCCCACCCGATAAAAGGGGTAGGTACACACACACACACACACTCACACACAGAGGCGCGCGGGCGTGCAGGTGTGAGAGAGACGCACGCACACCTGCCGACTTGTCTGTCTCGCTCCCTCCCCCGCAGTGTCGCGCGGCGGCGCGGCGTCATGCACGCGCCAACAACAACATCAGACGATCGCGCCGCGCCGCTGCTCAAGAATTACAAGTGTACGAGTGTCGCACACTTGTAGGTGCGTGAATGTGTATTCGCGCACCCCAACAAGTGAGCGAATATTTTTAGCAGATGATACGAATTATCTGCCTGTTTTCATGCATCTACAAGTGAGCGAATAAATTGACTTACCAACAAGTGAGCGAATAAATTCAGTCACCCTCAAGGGAGCGAATAAATTCACTCACCTACGACACCCACGACATTCATTCTTTTGGTGGGTTTCCAGTGTGCCCGCGTGGCATTACATTTTATTTATTTATTTATTTATTGATCATTTGGTTCAAGCGGCGTTTTGGTTGGACCGGCGAGCCTGCAGCAGGCCAAGCAGGCTGATCCCGCTCAGTGGTCCTGTCTCTCTGTCCTTGTCGCGCTCATATACGGAGCAAGAGAGATCGAGGGAGAGGACCGTAGGACCGTAGGTCTGTATATTCGGAGCAGGGTTGTTAACGATAATATATCGGTCATCGACGATACGACGATTTCGATAACGATATTTTATCGTTATCGTATCGCGATACTATTTTCTTTCGGGCAGTATCGTATCGCGATACGATAACGGGAGCCGGTATCGACGTATCGTCGATAACGATAACATGATTTTACGGCTGATTTTAGGGCCCCCGCCTTTCTAAACTTTTTGTAGAATTTAACACTGCCTTGCCCTCAAGCGGGGGCGTTGAAAGATTTTTTTCCTTGTGTGGCTATAACTTTTCCCCCCAGCGGACCCTGCTTAACGACAAAACTCTCAGACATGAAGTTTTGCTAAAAGCAAATTTCAATTACTGGAAGTAAGAAGTAAGTGACCGAATAACGTAATTCCTGTACCTGTATCCTGGTTTGATTATAATTGCATCATAAATATTTTTTATTTTCATGACAGTTGTCTTTCAATTGCTTTCTACCACAATTTTGGAGTTTTCAGATTTTTTAGTATAAGACGTTATCGTGTCGACGATAAGACGATTATCGTATCGTATCGCGATAAAATTTTTGCCAACGGCGTATCGTATCGCGATACGATAACGAGAATAAATATTATCGTATCGTATCGCGATAACTATTTTTCGTTATCGTTAACAACCCTGATTCGGAGTCAGCCTGCTTTCAGCGGTGCATGCATGTTAGGTAAGTGCAGCTCAGAGCTGCAGCAGAACAGCAGAAGCAGGCGTCCGGTCCGGTCCGCGGTCCGTCCGCACGGTCCGCACGGCGTACGTGGCGCTCTCTACCGAGCTCCCGGCTTCTCCGCCACGCCCCGCCACGCCCCGCCGGAGCCGAGCCGAGCTGCGGCTGCCAGCAGCGCGGCCCGAAGCCGAGCCGAGCCAAGCCGAGCGGAGCCGAGCGCGCGACGGTTGGGCCGACTCGAACCGGAGCGGGCCGCGCGCGCCATTCGACGTGCGGTGTGGTTGCACGACGGACCGCTGCCGCAGCTCGCCGTGTTGGGTTGCGTGAGGCTCGCCGCGCCACGAACTCGCGCTCGTCAGCTCGGACTTAGCGTGTGCGCGCGCGCGTGTGTGTGTGTGTGTGTGCCCAACAGCCGAGCTGCCAGTGGATTTCAGCAGCAGCAGTTGTGTGTGTCCGTCGACGTGGCATTCCCTTGCTCTCGGATTATTTTGTTTTGTGTGCGTTCGTGTTCGCGAGTGTGTGTTGGTGTGGTGGTGACATTACGTCGCCAGCAGACGACAAAGTGCCTAGAGTGATGTTGAGTGCTGGATGCTCTGACTAGACGGCGCGGGGCCCTTATCTGGATATCTCTCGTGGAGAGTTTGTGGTGGTTCTGAGTGCGTCTCGCGTGCGTGCGCGACCCCGCGGAGTGACAGCAAGGATGTGCCCCCGGCAGCGCTGGTGCTGATCAAGTGACCAAGTGTGGATAGTGCATCAGTGAATTTTTTTTACGGGAAGGAAAATATTTGTGATCAGACATCAAGGAAGGTGTCGAATTTAAAGTGATATTAAACCAGTGCAGTGAATGTGTGTCGCTGACGATGGGCGAGTGTGCTTGAAGTGGATGGAGTGATCGGCCTTGTGGATACATCACACCCCTTTTACCCCAGGATGAAGCTTCAAGGATCTAAGATGTCCCGGTTTCTACTGCTAACAGGTGAGTGACGCAAAGGACTGAAAAAGAAAATCCGCCTCTGACGTCGCGCCGCCCTCCCTGGTCGTTAGGTCTCAATAGCCGTCCGTCCGCCCGGGCCCAACTTAACGCGAATCACACGCAATCATCTCCCCGAGAAACACTCACTCCGGTATGGTGAGGTCACTCTCGTCCGACGCAGACCACTTCCTCCAGAGGTCGGAGCGCTTAAAAATCGGGCAACCCGCGAATGACGCGTGTGGTTTTCTCGGGCCGCGGTGCTAGCGTTCGGCTTTTCGCGGAACGCAGCTCGCGGAGAGAGAGAGAGAGGGTGGCGGGGCGGTACGTCGGACATCCGCATCCGGCGCGGCCCAGCCTGGCCCGGCCAGCGCACTTCAAGGACGCAAAGCCTCACGCAACTCTCTTTCTCTTTCTCTCTCTCTCCCCCGCGAACGATGGGCGTCACGGCTCAGCCCCCAGATTCTGAAGATCGTTCTGTAGTGCCCTCTCTCTTACTCCTTGAGGCCGAGACCCTTGCGTGTGACAGGGACGAAGATAGGAAAGCGCTCTTTTGAAACTGACGGCTGGAAGGAAACTCGGGAAAACTGCATGATGACCCGACGCGGCTCGACACGCGCGGGGAGGCGCAGCGAGTATGGGTAGGCGGTGCAAGTCTCCCGGCTGGACTCGACTCGACCGGACTCACTCGCTGCTTAAACTTTTGTCGGGATCGGATTTGCGACTCGTGCGGGGAAAGGAATATTTGCTCCCTTTTTACTCTGGCCTCTCGCCTCAAAAAAGAAAGCTATCTGCATTGAAAGCCAGGCTCAAAAAAAAAAAGGAGAAATGTAGAAGTTTTGACGTATCGCGAACACGGGGCCCTCGCTCGCGCCTCTCCCGCTCTCAATCTGAGGACGTTGATGGATCGGGTCCTCCTGCTGCCCTGCCAAGGACGAGGGGAGTGGTGACGTGACGCGAGGAGGTGAGGCCAAGGATGCGGAATCCGTCGTCGTCGTCCTGCAATCGCTACCGAAAGAGAAAACGAATGGGGAGCGCAAAGAGAGAGAAAGAGAGGACGAGTCGCATTGAAATTCGTTGGAGCGTCTTGTGTTCGTGTCGTCTAATTAGTGCGAGCGCAAACATAGTCCCCCTCTCGATTCGATTTGCTCGGATTCGTGTCCCCTCGGGCTCAAGTGCCTCAGAGTCCCCGCCCCGCGCCTCCGCGCTCCCGCGCCGGGCAAGGCCGGGCTTACCGGCAGCACCTTGTCGTGTTCAGGGCGTGGCGCGGCGTGGCTGCACGGTCCTGCCCTGCCCGGGCTCGGGCCGGGAGATAAGTTTCAGGTTTGGTCCATCTCGGCTCGGGTTTGGCCCTGCCCGGCCAGGGTGGGGCGGGGCGGGGCGGGCCAAGACGGCCATGCTGGTCGGTAGTCGGGCCTCGGGCCGGGCTGGGACGGGCCTGCCATGGCACCGCTCGCCTCCGCTCCTAACTGGTTTGACTGCTCACTGTATTTTCTTCTTTACGATCCTTCTTCGTCCTCTCCTCTCTCTCCTCCTCGTCGTCCGTCCCTGCCTCTCCTTCTCTTCCTCCTGTGTCCTGCACACTGCTCTTCGCACACGCAGCATTCTCTCTCCCCCTCTCTCTCTCCCTCTTATGCGTCTTTTTAGTATTGTTATTGGTCGATTGGCTGGCCTGGACACAAGAGTCACCTAATTCGTCCTCTTTCTCTCTCTCTCTCTCTCCCTCCATCACTTTCAAATTTTAAAACCTACGTGAACGCTGCAGGGTTACATCGCGCCGCTCCGCCGCCCGTCACAACGTGGCAGCAGAGGGGTGGTGGCGTGATTCTTGCCCTTGGCGCGGCGCGGCCGAACGGCCGCCTGCTGCTGGCATTCCTCTCCTCTCCTCCTCCCTCGAGCAGACCAGCAAGCTCCCCGCTG
Source organism: Frankliniella fusca (assembly GCA_029379305.1). Classification (NCBI taxonomy): domain Eukaryota; kingdom Metazoa; phylum Arthropoda; class Insecta; order Thysanoptera; family Thripidae; genus Frankliniella; species Frankliniella fusca. The sequence continues at coordinate 3,117,635 of JAHWGI010001411.1, forward strand.
CGTTGTTTAGGGGGAGGACAGGAGAGTTTCGGAAAATGCGGTCGGCAGCATGGCGAATAGCGCGCGCGACATACCTGGGCGCGGAGTGGCTCCGGGGGGCCCGGCCGGGCCCCTGCAGCAGGTGGGCCCCTGGGCCTGCAGGGCGCATTGTCCCTACGAGTGGGCGGCCCGTCCCTGCCCTGCCCAGGTCCTGCCCGGTGCCCGGCCCTGGCCAGGCCCGGCACGGTGTTGTTCTGCTCGCCGGCTGCCGCCGCGCCCTCACCTCGCCGCCGCTGCAGCCTACCTGGCCAGGTAGCAGCGAGCTGCCGACTAGACCAGAGTGTGTCGGCAGTGTTGCCAACTCCTCGCGCGCTCGCGGTCTGGTCTGCCCTGGCCTGGCCGCACACGGACGCGAGGAGAGTCGGGGGATAAAAATCCGTCAAGTCCACATTATCCAATGTGGCCGAAAAAGGCTTCGCGTGCTTGGTGTGGGCAATGGCAAGCTCAACCCCTTGACTTACACATTAACGGCATCTTTAATCAAGCAGTGGTCAAGAAACGTTCATAGAAATTACAAGCTGAGCGGATACCTACTGCGAGGCCTGCCGCTCCTCTCATTTCCACATTTCCACCACCCGCTGTTTCCTGCGACGGTCCGACGGTCCAAACAGAGTCAAAACAGCTGAGTTTGAATCCAAAATATTCACCCAGGAGAGGGTAAGAGAGGGAGAGGAGAGAGGGGAAGAGTTTGATTTCGATTTAGTGACGGATTCATAAAGGAGAACCAGAGGGGGGAGAGGGAGAGAGGGGTAGGAGTGATACGAGAGATAGAGAGGCCAGCAGCCCTTAAATTTAAACGAGTAGAATTTAAGACACATATTAGCACTTTTAATCGCGGAGGAGAGCGCACGGAATGCGTAGTTGGTCGTCAACACTGTCTCCTAAATCAACCACTTAAAAAAAAAAAATATGAGGTTTTTGAGGTCAGCCGATCCAAACGCGCACTAATATTTTACGTCAGACAAATCTGAACTGATTTTTCATCTTGGACTTAAGACTCATATTGTAAAGATAGCGAGCTTCAGTCAGAGGCCCCGATTCATCCCGCCACGTACCCTGCTTTGCGGGGGCGCGCCCCATGTGACACCCGGACTGGGTTGCGAAAATTTTGAACGTAGCGTCAAAATACCCTGATTACTATGCCAATTTTCATAATTTCACCCCTCTTTAAACAAAATATTCAGAGTTGTAGGACAATTTTGAGGAGAGGGGACTTTCCCTCAACCTCCACTTCCTCGACAGTCAAAATTGTCGTAGAAGCACCTGACTTTTTTTAAAAAGAGGGGTGAAAGGCTGATGCTTGATCCAAAACTCTGTTTTGTTTGTTGCTAGTTTCAAAATTTGAGAAAACTTGCGGCAAGACATTCTATTCATTCATTGCACCTTTCGTCCGCTGCCGATAATATATGCGCAAGCTGAGTCGGGCGGCCGGGCGGACCCCCGCAAGGAAGGACCCCCGGCCCCGGCCCCGCCCCCGACCCGAACCTTTTTCTTTTGTGTGTTGGTGCAGGAGGCTCTGCTCCAGAGGGGAGCAGGTAGCGCACACGAAAATCTTGGCGAGAAACAGAACCCGTGTCTATAGGCTTCGCGTTTTGCGCTTTAGCGCACGCGAAGCCTAATAACAGCACGAAAAATAGAGAGATAAAAAGTTGCCGGGACGGTGAGGCGAGAGGGGAACTAGTCTGGATTTTGGTGTACATATTTTCTGAATTTAGAGTTAAGTTTTACTGGAATTTGTGTAAATTTTCCTGAATTTTTCTGAGTTTTCCTGCGAGGTGCACAAAAATTTCAGAGTTCCCCCGCCCCCTTCCCTCCCCCGGAGAAGCGTCGGGGATAGTAACAGCACGAAAATAATAATTTAAAAAAAAGGGGGTTGCCCTGACGGTGAGGGAGCAGGAAAAATATCATAAACACAAAAAATAAAATGCACGCTGGACCGTGTGCATAAAAGTTGGCGGCCGCGGTCGTCGCTGCAGCGTGGCGCGGCGCGGCACCCATGCCCGTGTACGAGCTGGTGAAAGCTCTGCGGGGTGGCGCGGCGTGGCGGCCGGGTCTCTGGCGCATAGTGGTGTCGGGCTGATACGCGATTTCTGCATGCGATGTTGATGGGTACAGTCGCCTCTTTCTCTCCAACCCCTCCACTTTTATCGCTCTTTCTCTATCTCCCTCTATTTTTGCCCCGCCCCCATATACTGCAAGGGGGAGGGGGAGTGTGTTCGCCGCTGCGCTCTTCTGCCCCAAATCCACATGCAAGGGTTGTTCGCCTCCACCCCTGCTGCCTCGCTCCCCCCTCCCTCCTCCTCATTTCCCGGACCAATTGGCGTCATTTCCGCTTTTCCTTCCGTAATAAGATTCAGAACGATCTTGTTAGTCGACGACGTCGTCGTCTCGGCGGCGCAGCGGCCCCGACGGGGGTAGTTTGGTCTCTCCCGCATATGTGTGCGTGTGTGTGTGAGCCCCTCTGCTGTGTGAGTGGTTGTGTTTGTGAGGCCGCGGTTTGCTGTCTTACATACTGTGTGTGTGTGTGTGTGTGTGTGTGTGTGCGTGCGAGGCCAGGTTATACCGGTCGCGCCGGCCAGGGCCGGGCAGGGCCGGGACGACTTGGCCGGCCGGCTGGTCCGGGCTGCACCGTTATGTTGAGACAGCCCCGCTCCCGCTCCGCTCCGCCCCGCCCCGCCCCGGCCCGCACCGCCTCCGCGCGCAGCGCCGCCGCCGCCACCGCGCCGCGCGCGCAGGTTTTGCCCGGTGTGTCTCTCCGCCCCGCCACGCCCCGCCACGCCCTCTGACGGCCAATTTCACCCGTGGTCGTCGTGGCAGTGTAGGGCGGGGCGGGGTGGGGCAGGAGGCCTGGCCAGGCCAACCTGTTAGGTGTTTGCAGTGTTTGACGGTTTTTGGTTTGCTCGCTCGTGCGTGACGCTGCGCTGTGCGGGCTGTGCGGCCGCTCGGGCGCCGCCGTCGGGACGCCTGCATAGGCCGGAGAGTGAGAGAGAGAGAGAGAGAGAGAGAGAGAGAGAGAGAGAGAGAGGGCCGACCGCTAGGCGTGCAAACATTGGGGCGCGCCGTGGCGGCCGCGTGTTGATCCTTTTCATCAGCGAGGTGCCGTTGCTGGGCCGGGCTCCGGGCCGGGCCCCGCGCAGGTGTGATGTTCGCGTGTTCCTGTCGCTGCCGCCCTGCTGGAGCCAGCGCCCTGCCCTGCTGCCGACTTATTCCGAAGGGCGCTCTGCTCGCTCTGTCTCTCTCGCACTCGTGGAGTAAGTCGTACAGTGCGGGTGAGACAGAGAGAGAGAGAGAGAGAGAGAGAGAGAGAGAGAGAGAGAGAGAGAGAGAGAGAGAGGAGAGCGCCGGTCGGAATAAGTCAGCTGTGGGTTTCCCCTGCCCTTTCCTTCACGGCCACGACGAGGAGCACGGAGTGCATGGCGGGCTGCAGGCAGGTGCAGCAGCAGACTGGTTCTGAAGAGCGCTTTCCTCGCCCTGTCTCTGTCTCTCTCTCTCTCTCTCCTGCTCATTGGGTGCACCGCTGTGTAAGTGCGAGGGAGAGTGAGCAAGGAGAGGGCTCCTCTGAATCAGTCTCCGGGCGGGGCGGGGCGGGGCTGGCCGTCACACTACCGCCGCCGCCCGTCACGGCACGGCCTGCCGAACACCGTCACGCCCTCGCACTGCTCGGCGCGCGGCGGAGGAGGGCTCCGCGCCCGTGAACTTGACGGCCGGTCCGGTCCGGGTCCGGGGCCAGGCTGCCGTCGTCGGATTCCGAACATCGCTCTCATACCTCCGTCCTTGTTGCACCTTTGGCAGTGGCCTCATGCTGTGGTGCGCAGTGCCCCCTGAGTGCGACTAGGACACGGAGGCAGGGGAGAGCGGTCTTCGGAATCAGACGGCTGGGGAGTCACGCCGCGCTCACGACCCGGCTGGGCGCCTTGCTGGGCGCCGGGCGTTATGCGTATCACGAGCGCGGGCCCGCGCCGTCACGGCACACCGGCCTGACGCTTATATGCTGTATACGCCGTATTCGTAGTATGCGCGAGGGGGCAACCACTCTACAAATTTTGCGAGTTTTCTAGATTTTTTTTTGTCAATTTTTACTCGAATATTCGTGAATTTTGACTCTTATTTTTTTCTGAATTGCAAGTTGTACGATAATTTCAGAGTTGTCCTCTCCCTCGAGTATGCGCGATGCGCGTGTTAAAGGGGATGGCGCTGTGGGCTGCGTCTCGCGTCGCGACAGGATCAATGAAAGTTCACGCGCGGGGTACGTACAAGAAGGCTTTCAGCCTCTCGGCGCCGCGTCGCGTAAGTGGCCGTTTAGCCGGGTAGGGCCCGCCGTACGCGCCTCGCCCGGTGCGGCTCGTACGCAGACAGCGCATCAAGATAGCCGTGCAGGCGCAGAGAGTATGGTATGACCCGCGCGCCCGCCCCCGCCGCCGCCGCCTCCCGCTATTCCAATTCTAAAAGTCCCATCCGCGCCGCCGTCTTTTGTCGTGTGCTTCGCGGCGCGGCGGAGCACGGGAGGAAATTACTGTTTGGGTTCCGGGTCATACAATGCCCGCGACGGCCTGCGCTTGCGATGCCGCGGGTGGCTGGGTGCCCCGTCTGGCACCTGGGGCTTCCCTTCCGCCGTCCAGAGTTAAACGTAACGCTCCAAGCCGCGCGGCGCGTCACGCGAAATGAGAGCAGCAGCAGCGTTACGTGGAAATGTGACCCGTTTTGTTCTTGGGCCCGTCGCGTCATGTCGTGGCCGCGTGTGCCTCGCCCTGCTGCTGCCTCTGCCGCTCACACGAGCGGCTCGGGGCGGGGCGGCAGACAGCAGGTCCTTTTGACATGTCGTTCGTGACGTTATCGATGGCAGCCGTGGCGTGGGTTGGGTTCGTTGCGCCCCTTTGGAACAGCTATAGCGCGCGCTGGACGACCCGGCTGGGGGGGGGGGGGGGCGGAGGGGGGTAAAGGGCGTGACGGGGCGCTCCTTTTTGGCGCGTAAAAGGGGGTCGGATGGTGCGGTGGTGGGCGCAAGACCGTTGGGGGAGTAATAATAAATACTGGAGTAAGGGAGGAGTGCCAAACGCCCTTCGCTCGCTGCTACCCTCGCTGTGTAGTCGGTCGGTTAACCTATATCATGTTGCGCGCTTTAGCGAGAGAACACACACACACACATGCACACTCCCCTCTGGATCCGGCCTTGTGACGTAAGGCCTCGTGCGGGCTCTGGTGGTCCGTTCCGCACGCATGCTGCTGCTCGCCAAGACGGCCCCCGTCCCGGTCCGGCGGTGCGGCCGGAAGAGCGACCGCCGGCACTGCACGGCGCACGAGTGGTAAACAGCTCTGAATTTTAGGGTGTTAAATTTTAGAATTTTTGTGAATCTTCGTGAGGTTTTGTAAACAATTTGTGACTGAATTGTAACTTTTTCTGAAATTTTGAGAATTTTCCTGATTTTTTTTTTTTCGGAATTTCTCTGGATTACGAAGGTGTCCAACAAATTATTTAGTTGCTTCCCCGTGGACGGCACAGCACGGCCAGGGCGGGCTAGGCCAGCAGAATGATTCAGAAGAGCTCTCCTCTCGCTCTGTCTCTTCCTCTTACATGTACGGCGAAGCCCATGAGTGCGAGAGAGACAGGGCGAGGAGAGCGCTCTTCGGAATGCGTCAAGTCGGCAGGTCTAGGCTAAAGGCAGGCAGCCTCAGGGTGCTCCCCTCCCCTCCCCTCTCGGTCGCCGACTTCGTGATTTCGACTTGCTTTATCTCTCCGGACGCGGCCGTCCCGTCGTCCCGTCCAGGCTGGCCTGCTGGACAAGTCACACACTGCCGCTGCACACTCAGTCTCGGTGACAGCTGGGCCGGGGGTGTGGCGTGGTCTGCGATGGTGTCTCGATATAGGCAACCCGTCCTGCTGGTCACACACACACACACACAGCATTGTAAATGGAGCGCCGCTGGTCGTGCTGGTTACGGACAGCGTGACCTGCACAGCTGCCGCGTCGCCCGATATACCTATAGCTGTAGGCTGATGTCGTTTCGTGTCTCTGTCCTCGTCGCACTGATGTATAGCTCGGCCATTAGGAGCGAGCGAGAGGACACTGCTGAACGCTTGTTCGGAGTCACCCCGCTACCTAACCCCCGCCGAGTCGCGCGGTCGGTTTGTGACGTTCGTGCTGCAAATTGGTCGTGTCACAGCGGCAGCCGTGGCTGTGTGTGTGTGTGTGTATGTGTGTGTGTGTGTGTGTGTGTGTTTCTGTCGCAGTGCGCGAGTGTCTCGCATGTATAGGTAAAAGACGTGTAGAAGGAAAAGGGGTTGGGGAGAGGTCTGGCAGTCTAGCCGGGGGGGTAGGTAGGGGGAGTAAGGGGGTAAGTGACACCGCCGCGGGCGCGCGTGCAGCGGCGGGGGAGTTAATTACCCCTGTCTGCCTGCTGCTCTCGGTGACGCGGCGAGGGAGCGAGAGAGTGAGGGAGAGACAGAGTGTGTGTGTGTGAGAGAGAGAGAGAGAGAGAGAGAGAGAGAGAGAGAGAGAGAGAGAGAGAGAGAGAGAGAGAGAGAGAGAGAGAGACAGAGTGAGAGAGAGAGACGGGAGGACGGTAAGCACCTTGACCCCGGCTGGCCAGGCCGTCCTGACCCCATCACGCGCGCGGGTCCGTCCGTGTCGGCGCCGTCCATCCATCAGATGTCCTCCTCCCTCCCCGCGGCTCTGCGGCGGTCATGGTCGCGCACTCCATCCATCGCCGCTGTCTTATGTATCGGTAAGAGCCGCAGTGCCGGAGAGAGGCAGGCCCGGCCCGCCGGGGTCGAGCTCATCCCTTTTGCAACCCCCTCCCACCCCGCCCTCCACTCCCTCTTTCTTTCGCACCCTTCTCCTTTCCGCCTCCGCTGTCGGCCCGCACGACCCACTTCCGGTCGGCGCAGGCTGGACTGTGACCCGTGTGGTGGTGGGTCACTAGGGGGGTCTATCCTACTCCCGCGGCCCCGGGACCGCAGGCGCCCGCCGCTATTCGCTGCAGTTGGGGGTGGTGCGGAATTATTGAGGGGCTGCGCGCCGGGCCGGGTCCAGGCGCCTGCAGCAGGCCGTGGAGGAGGAGGAGGAGGACGGGGTGCAGTGATCAATCGCTAAAAGCGGCGCCGGCAACTCATTCCATCCGCCGGCGTTGGGGTTTCAATCAATCGGTCGCAGCGGACTGGCCCGGGCGGGGCGGGGCGGGCCGGGCCGGGGCGTACTAGGAGGCTCACCTTCCGGACCGGACCGGGGCCGAACCACCGCCGCCGCCGCCCCAGATTCGGGACAAATCGTAAATCAGTAGTCCGCCTTCCTCCGGCGGGGCGATCGGGGGTCCGACGGGGCTGCAGGCAGGGGCCACCGGCTGCCGCCGGCGCCCTCCTCTCTCCCGGAGCCCGAAGCCCCCAATAGTGAGGTGTCGGATGAGGTCCTACATGAGACAGATGAGGTGGAGGAGGTGCTGCCTGCACCCCTTTTACTGCGCACCAGAGTGGCGAGCGCTGTCGTGTGTGTGTGGGGAGAGTGGGGGGGGCGGGGGGGGGGCTCTCGGGGCCCCGTCGTCTCGCTCCTGCCCCGCCCCGCCCCCGCCCCGCCCCCGCCCCGCCCGCTGGCGGGAGCTTCCGGTGAGGGAGTGGAGTTCGCTGGGGGAGGTGGGGCGGGAGAGGAACGCCTTTGCTCCAGGACGTAATCCCTACAGTGGCGTGGCCTGCCACAGTGCTTGCTAATGCCCCCAGTTGTGCCCCCCCCCCCCCGCGCTAATGCAGTCCTCCCCGTCACGGGGCGTAACGGGGCGGAGCAGGGCCTGGGGGTAACCAAGGCCGCGTGTGAGTGAGCGACCTGGGGGTAGGGGGCGCGGCGGGGGCAATTATGTCAACAGTTGTGGTGCTTACGGTTATCTTGATTGCCGTGTTGGTTTCTCCATCTCTGTCGCTCCTTTTAGCTCGCTCTACCTTACTTCCTCGCCATCACAACCCCCTTCTCTCTCTCTCTCTTTCTCTGTACCTCTCTCTCGCACGCGCTCGCGCCCGCGGGGGTGCGTGACGAGGACTTGGCGTGGCGCGCTGATTTTTTCTTTCGCTCTCTCTCTCTCTCTCTCTCTCTCTCTCTCTCTCTCTCTCTCTCTCGTCCCTAACAGGGCTGGAGGGAAAAAGAACGAAGGGACACGGGCAGAAAGAGCGAGAGAGCGAATTTTTTTTTTTTTACTTTTTTTTTTTAGAGGCGCTTGGGAACGGCGCGCGCTGGACTGCTGCTTTGCCCCGTGGTTTGTTGTGTGTGTTTTTTTGACGAATGTCGTTTTTGCCTGGCGGGTATGGGCAGCAGTAAAGTAAGGGTTAGGTCGAGGGTTCGGTCGCGGCGGGGCGGGGCGAGCAGTTCCGCGTCGTTTCGGACCCGCCGCGCCCCCATGCCCCGTCGTGTATACCCTTTACCGCAGGTGCCTGTGGGTTTGGGGCCCCTAGGGACGCGAGGCGGGGCGAGGTGGGGTTGGGCGGGGAGGGGCGGGGTGGGGTAGCTCCGGTTGATTGGACAAGCGCCGCGATTAGCGCGCCCCGTGGGCCGCGTTGTCGGCCTGTGCCGCGAGGAGGCGGGGCGGGGCGGGGCGGGGCAGGGCAGGGCAGGTCGGTAGGTGTGACACGGGGCGGAATGCCGCACAGGCTTGGCGCTGGGCGGGGCGGGGCGGGGCACACGCGTTCGTTAGCCGTATTGTCGGGCGGCGCGCGTACCGAACGACCCACACTCGTTCTCTGCCGCGAGTGTGTTCTCCTGGATGTATGTTTGTCCGCGCACACCTGTGTGTGTGGTGGTGGATGTGGTGAGGTGCAGATTTTTTCTCGCGCGTGGTTTGCTGTCGCTTGTTCTCCTGTGGCTGCTGGCTGCTGCGGGCCCGGGCCGGGGCAGGGCGGCGTAGAGTGGTGTGGGCGGTCTTGTTGGGGGGCAGGGGGGTCCTCGCCCTCGTCGCCCTCTGTGGAGGCCTGGCGGGGCGGGGCGGGGCGGGGCGGGGCGGGGCGGGGCCGGGTCATCACGCCGCCAGCGCCGCGCTGTAGAGTCCCGGAGGGAGAGGTGACTCGCCCCACTCACTCCGCGCGGCCGCTTGATAAAGGCGCCAATCTAAGATACGCGCTGGGGCGGGGCCAGGCGGGGCGGTGGGGCCCTTCCTTGATGGCGCCCCCCTGCGTGGCGCTAGAGCGGGCCAGGCCTCCGCGGGAGTGACGTGGCCGTGATTGGGGTCCTCCTCATCTACGCGCCCATCGACCCGCCCCCCCGCCCCGCCTCTCCGCGTAACTTGTGTCCAGGCAGGCCCGCGGAGCCGGAGCCCTCCGGTCTGCCGCCACCGAGAAGGAAACAACTCTGAATTTAAGTGTTCAAATTTTGTGAATTTTAGTTATTTATTTTTTGCCGAAATTTAACCTACAGTTTTGAAAATGTTTGTGACTTTTCCTAAATTTTCTAAATTTTCTGATTTTTTTTCCCTAATTTTTTTCTGATTTTTTAAAAATTATTCTGAAATTACGAGGTGTTTAAAAATTTCTGACTCGTTCCCCCCTCGGTAGCGACACGGTGTTGTAGGGCTCGTGCAAGCGGCGTATCCCGCGGTGCGACGTGGGGAGGGACCCGGAGGGGAAAGTATCGTCGTCAGCGCGCGGCTCAGCACAGCTCCGCACGGCACCGGGCCTGGCCGGGAGGGAGAAAGCAGCTGCTGATAGATCTGCTGTCCACGGGGCAGGGCAGGCGCGGCACGGGGGCTGCCCGGGGGCATTGCCTATTCATTTGTGGAGTATCGGGGAGAGGGAGAAAGTCCAGCAGCTGCAGCAGCGGGCCCGGCCCGGCCCGGCCGGTGTAGCGTGCTGGAGACGGACATGGCGTCGCGCTTCATTGCCGCTGAGGCCGTGCCCGGCGGGCCCTGCGCAGCCCAGCTCAGCCCAGCTCAGCGCAGCTCAGCCCGGCGCAGCCCGACCCAACTGTGTCCACTGCTGCGGTTGTGTCCGAGCCGAGGGGGAGAGAACTTTGCAAGGCGGTACTGCTGCTGCTGCGGCGATGCTCCGCTATTGCTCTGAATGATTCGCGCGTCGACGCTCTCTCTCTCTCTCTCTCTCTCTCTCTCTCTCTCTCTCTCTCTCTCTCTCTCTCTCTCTCTCTCTCTCTCTCTCTCTCTCCTTCGCTGCTGCTGTCTCGGCTATCTGAACCCCCCTCCCCTCCCCTTGTCGCTATCTCTCTCCATTTCTTCGCCTACCACAATCACCCCGCCCCCGCTCCCAAAGCCCCCTGCGCGCCCTAAACTCCGGCACCAACAGCAGCATGCTGGCCCAACCGGGCGCGGCCCCCGGGCTTCTGGAGATTGGGGGGGCGCTCTCGGAGAAGGAGAAGGGAGAGGGGAGGCTGCCTGGAGAAGAGAGAGAGAGGAGGGAAGGGCTTCCGGTATCCTCTTCATCTCGCCTCGTGGCTCTCAATTTGTCTCAGCAGGCTTGGCGCGCCGTAAAAAGGGGGGCGGGGGGAGACCGCAGCCGCAGTGAACACCGCCGCCACCGCCACCATGACCCGCAGCAGGCTGGAGCGAGCTGGAGCCGGCTGGAGCAGCGGTACGGGCCGCATTGCCCCCTGGAGTTCCAGCAGCGCAGAGCGGAGGCGAGGCGAGGGGCCTGGCTCCGGCAGATGAGATTGTGCGGGTGCAGGTGGAGCGGAGCCGCTGGAGATGGTATTAGCAGCAGCCGAGGGAGCAGGGTGGTCACACGTGTGAGGACATGCATAGGAGCCTTGCTGGAACGTCGGGGAGGAGGTGCAAATTCATCGTTAGCAAGGGGGAAACAACTCTGAAATTTTTGTTCACCTTGTACTTCAGAAAAATTCACCAAAAATTGGTGAAATTCAGAAAAATTCAGGAAAATTTACAAGAACATTGGGTAAAATTCCAGTGAAAATTCTTTAAAAATTCACTGACATTTTTCTTGATTTGTCTTTTTTTTATTTTACTTTTTCTTATTATTAAATGATTGTGTTGTTATTAAATGATTTTGTTGTGGAGTGTACACTGACTTTTTTTCGAGTGAAGGAACCCTTGGGGGTGAACCATACGTGGCCCGGCGAGGCGAGCATGACAGACTGCAGTTAGATCGACGTCGTACTGAGCACGTGTCGCCACGTGGTGGTGGTGGTGGTGGTGGTGGAGGGCGTGACGAGGGCGGGCGGTATGGTGAAGTTTGTCGGGGTAGGGTATGGGATGGGGTAGGTGGAGAGGAGAGGAGGTCGACCCGGGGCGGGGCGGGGCGGGGCGGCGCTGTGCCATAGGCATGCCGACGGTGGCCCCGCGAGAGATTAACGGCGTTGACGCCGCCGAGCAGCCAAAACCCCCTGAGGGCGGCAAGCTTCTACTGATCCACGGCGCCCCGCCGCGCCCCGCCACGCCCCGCCACGCTCCGACACGCCCCCGATGCACGGCGCGCGTGCTCGGCCGCACGGCGCGCAGCACAGCCCGCCCTTAGGGGTATATCGGAGGCGCTCCCCGCCCTGGCGGGCGTTTGGCGCACTGCCTAGCTGCCTGCTGGACGGACGGGCCGGACAGGGTGATGGAGCGGGCCGCAGCTAGCTCTGCCCGGCTCTGCCCTTGCTGTCCTGCGGGGCCACTTTGTCCTGCTCGCTTGTACGATCGATGATGAGCAATTTATTATCCTTGTCTTACCGCGGCCGGGGGAAGTTTATATCCCACTTTTTGTTGATAGTGCTGCTGGATGTAGAAACTCGTGGATATCCACGCGGGTTTTCGCTTGGCGTCTGAATTTTCACGGGGATTGTGACTCAGCCAGTCGCTCATGCGCTACCTCGGAGGTAGGACGCGACGTGACATTCGAGAGAGAGAGGAGAGAAGAGAGAGGGGGGGGGGCACTTGTGCAAATGAAGTGCGATGGTGTACCTCGACGTTTCGCGGCGCGGATCCGAGCGCCGCTGGTTCCCAGGAGAGGCGGCAGGCGGCGCTCTCGAGCCGAATTGGAACGAGTCCTCTCTCTGTATACACCTGGTCTCTCGCTCTTCTCGCCTTCCATCTCTCTCTCTCACTTGTGCACGCTGATGGCGGTGGGACCTGTCTGATCTCCCCGATGGGGTGTGTCTGTGTGTGTGTGCTTGTGTGTGTGTACCGCAGCCGCTCTCTCACGTGTTGTGATTACATTTTTGTTTTTGTTTTTCTATCACTTTTGCCGCGGGTCTATCTGATGGTCGCTGGCCTCAGCCGAGCCCGCCTGGGGGGGCCTAACTGCAACACGGGAGTGTAAGCCCCGTGTTTGGATTCATTACGGATCTCCCGCGCTCCTCTCTCACTACTCCTAGCATTTCCTAGATCCTCCTCCCCTCCTTCTCCTTCCCCATTCCTCCGCGTGTGCCCCTCTCCGCCTCCCTTCTCCTCCTTGGGCTTTACCAACCAAGATGGATCGTCCGTGCCTTCCAAGCTGTTCGTCAAAACGGTCGTAGGGGATTTTCGCGGCATTGGGTACGCTTCAAGCGCGCAGACCCAAACCCGGGCGGCGCGCCTGCTCGCCGCGGGCCAGTCCGTCACTGAGGGGCGGGGCGGGGCGGGGCGGGGCGGGGCGGGGCGGGGCGGGGCGGGGCCGGAGCCATGAGCCCCGCGTCTCTCCTCCAAAGCCATAAATTCGTCACAGTGAAAGTGCACACACAACGCAGTTAATCCGCGGGGCTCGCGCGCGAGAGAGAAAGAGAGAGAGGGCGGCTGCGCCGCAGAGACACACTGAGTAAGAGAGAGGGATAGCCGTGTATATGTATAAGACCTGCGCTGCGCAGGGACGTCGTGTGTGTGTGTTTGTCAGGCTTTCTAATTACCATAACAGGAGGCGTTGCCTGTCTGGGCCTGAGCCTGCCTTGGCTGGAAGGAAAGGGGAATTCTGATTGATCCGCGTGGCGTCCCCGCGAGATGGATCGCGTCGCCCAGGCGTCGCCGCGGCGTCGGTCGGGGCGTCGGCCTCGCTGCTGCTGGCGTCGCGTCGGCCGTCGCCGACATGACGGATCGGCCCGCTGCTGCTGCAGTGCTTTTATCCACTGGCAGGCGAGGGAGGAAATAAAAAAAAAATACATCAGTAAGCTAGCGCGATGATAACCTTCGGAAGCATTTTTTTTCTGTCTCGTTATTTTCTGGGCGTTCAGCCCGCGTAGGGGATAAACCCGTGGGGCCCTTCACAGTAAATTCAAGCGTACACCGATTTTCCTTAAATTTTCGTGATTTTCCACGATTTTTCTAAATCTTGTTAAAGTTTTTTTTTATTATTTTATATTTTTTCTTCTTGATTTTACTTGAGGGTTTTCGATTTTCTTACTGATTTTGTTTTAGGGTGTACACTGACTTTTTTTGAGTGAAGTATTCCTTGTATCGGTGCGGGTGGACTCGGTGTGGTCCCGGGGGAGCGGCGCAGAGGAAGGCGTGTGTGTGCTTGGCCCTGGCGCTGGCCGCGCGCCCTGCTGCTGCTGCAGAGAGGAGAGAGAGAGGGGTTTCTCTTTCTCTAAAGCGTTTCCATATATCTCTCCCGCGGACGTTATGTCCCGAGCGCCGTACAATAACGCGCAACAAGTCGATACGGTACGGCTCGGCGCACCGCGTAGCCTCGGGGTCCGAGAGAGAGAAAGAGAGAGAGAGAGAGAGAGAGAGAGAGAGAGAGAGAGAGAGAGAGAGAGAGAGACGGCCCGCTGCGGTGGAAATGGAAAGTGCTGCAGAGTACATACACGGGTCTCCAATTGAACACATGATCTCAGCTTTCACCCGTCTCAATCAACGCATGCGCCGGTCGGCCGCCTCGCCTCGCTTCGCCTGTGTATAGCGCGCCCCGCCCCGCCCCGCCCCGCCCCGCCCCGCCCAACTCGCCGCGCCGCACAACCGCCGCCGCGGGCCGGCCCGGTCGGCTCGGCCGCTCGGCCCTTCTTTCCAGATTGTTTTTGAGGCGGCGTCGGCGAATGCGCCGAATCATGATGAGTACAGAGGGAGGGATCGGGAGAGTGTGCGACTGAGAGGGGGAGCAAGGGGAGGGGGAGGGTGAGGGGGGCGAGGCGGAGGCGGCAGCAGCAGCATTTCAGCCCCCTCTGGCCCCTGGCGGCCGCCATGGCGCGCCACCACCGGGACCGGCCCGGGCCGAGACCCCACCCGGCAATTTCCCCGTCAGCTCGGAACGTCTCGGGGCCCTCTGCTCCGCTCCTCCACATCGATACCGCCCTGCCCTGCCCTGCCCTGCTATATCCAATCCGAAGGCCTCTGGGCACTCGGCCCCGCCCGGCAGGCGCGCTCGTGGTGTGCAGAGGCCAGGCCAGGGCAGGGCCCTTTGCCGCCCTTCCCGGTCAGTTTTGATAGAGGGCCCTTATAACGCCTTCTGGCGGGGCGCGCGGTCGTGCGGCGTCAGCGCCACTCGGCAGGGTTATCTGCGCGCAATGAGTCGGGACCCCGCTGCCGCCCCCTGAGTCAGCATCAGGCACCCCACGGGGTGGGGGCGCCGCGGCAGCAGCAGCGGTCTGTCGGAGCGCGTCGGTTATATACGAAGTCTGCTTCTGCCGAACCCCAAATATACTGCGAACCGCGAAATCAGACGAGGCGGGGCGGAGCAGCGCGCCCCGCCGCCCCGGCGTGCTTGTTCAGGTGGTTTCTGCAGCTGCGCGCTCGCGCTGCTGCCACAGGCCGCTCTCGCGCCTCCGTCCTTGTCGCACTCACGGGGCCCCGCGCCATCCCCAACAGGGCACCGCCATAGGAGTGACGAGGACGGAGGCGCGAGAGCGATGTTCGGAATCAGGCGGCCAGGTGGTGGTGGTGGTGGCGGTGGCAGCGCAGGGCTGCTCGCGCTGGGAAAGCAGCACCCGGCTGCGCGGGCCGCGGCCGCGGCCGCGTGGGCCCGAACCTGCGAATTGCGAATATCGCCGTGGTGGGGTACTTGCCAGCCTGAGCTGAGAGTTCCTTCACTCAAAACAATTAGTGTATTCTCTTAAACGAAATAAGTAACAATATCAAAAAATTCAGAAAAAAAAAGAATCAGGAAAAATCTAGGAAAATCGCGGAAAAACCCGAAAAGTCTGAAAAATCGGTGTACGCTTGATTTTATTGTTAAGCTGGGTGCCGCGGCCAGAAACGGAGTGGAGTCGAGAGCGGAGCAGAGTTGCAGCAGCAGCAGCAGCAGCAGCAGCAGCAGCAGCAGCAGCAGCGTGGAGAAACCAAAGTGCTACTCGGAGGAGAGGAGGAGGGAGGGGAGGAGAGCTCTGTACCCGCCGCACCGCACCGCGCCCGCATATATCACCGCGCACTCTGGGAGACAATGACTTGCCGCTGCCGCCTCTTGCTTCTCCCGTGGTGCGTGTGTGTGTGTGTGTGTGTGTGTGTGTGTGTGTGTGTGTGTGTGTGTGTGTGTGTGTGTGTGTGTGCGCGCGCGCGCCCACGGGGGTTGACTGCGTCCGTATTGTGGAATGCTTGAACCAAACTGCCGCACATAACTCGTACGCTACACCACGCGGCGGCGGGTTGCACGGCAGCGCACTGCACCGTTCGGTGCCGCTATTCAGTGCACTATTATATATATGTATATATATACTCTTACTTCTTGTTGTGTTTTGGTGTATATTTTGTTGCCCTTTGCACGACGAATGTTTTTATAATTTTTCTTTCTTGTCTGGTGTGTTCCAGGTGCGTGTTTTGTAATGTGTGCTCCTGCTGCTGCCGTTGCTGCTGCTGGTGCTGCTGCCCTAAATCACGCGCTGCGCGTGGTTGGCGCGTCGCTTGGCCGCGCCGCGCGGGCGGGTTGGGTGAGCCCCGTGTTGAACATGATTGCGCCTTTTGTGAAGGGTCTGTGTGTCCGCCAGCAGCGTGCATTGCGCGACCTGCCCCGGCCCGGCCCGGCCCGTTCCGGCCAAGGTTTAAATGGATGACTAAAGGGTTGAGAGTTGCAGGGGGAAGGGGAGGGAGGCGGTGTATCCGATGCACTCATTGTCGTCAGGGGGAGGTGATTCATTCGCTCTTAGTTAGTTATGCCCCGCGTGTGGCTTGTGCGTATCTGGGGGGAGGAGGGGGGGAGGGAATGGCGACAATGACTCACTGCTCCTGTCAGGGGCGGAGGCAGGCTACAGGCGGGGAGGGAGGAGGGGGAGAGGTATGCATTCAGGTACGTGCGATGCGTATGTGTGTGTGTGGGGGGGGGGATGGCGAGCGTGTGTGGGGACGAACGCGCACTACATTCAACATTCATTAATTGAGTCGCTCTTGATTATATCCACACACCACTCGGCTCTATGTGGTGCGGGGGACGGGATGGGGCTAAGCCCTGCTTGCGCTCCATTTGCGTGCAGCCGCCACATATATTCAGAGAGAGAGAGAGAGAGAGAGAGAGAGAGAGAGAGAGAGAGAGAGAGAGAGAGAGAGAGAGAGAGAGAGGTGGTCAGCGCAGCGGGATGATTCCGAACGGCGTTTAGTTGTGTCCTCTCTCTCTCTCTCTCTCTCTTGCTCCTCGCGGCCGGGTGCCCCTCGAGTGCGACGAGGACAGACTACTGTGCGGAATCACCCTGCAGAGAGCCATGCATGCATGCGGCGGAAGCGTCGTTCGGGATTATTAGTCCGGCCGAAGGGCCGCGCGCATTACATATACATACGTATATACATTACACACTTTACACATGCACACACACACACGCGCGCGCGGTTCGAATAGCGGAATGCGCGGGCGGCGCGGACACCGAAAATGGGGTGCGGACAGTTTCAGCCCTGCTGAAAATGTAATAGATTGAAAATTTGACAAACTACTGCGTGTGGTACGCGTGAGAGTAATCTCTTTCTGCCGTGAGGAGGATTAGCTCATGTATGTTTTTTATGCATTTCGCGTCCGCTGCCGAGTTTATTTTCGTCGTCGGCTGGCTTATAATCAGTAGTGGGCAGCGGTGAGTGCTTTTTCGCAATACACGCTGGTGCGCTGGTGCTTCGGCTCGGCTCGGTCGCGTCGTTTTATCTGATGCCATCCACTACAGTGGCCTGGCCTGGCCTTTCAGTCTCGGGGCGGGGCGGGGCGGGGTGGTGCTTGTGCTTGGTCGCCGTGCCCACTGTGCACACGGCGGCTATCCCCCCTACCCTGGTCGGGGCCCCCTTCTCCAAATCCCCTACTTGGCAGTCATGGCCTTCTGGATCGCGCAGCGCCGAGCTCGCGGACAGACGAAAAACTATACTGGACGCCAAAGGAGACGAGGCCGCGCCCCACCCCCACCCGCTTCTCTTCCTCTCTCTCTCTCTCTCTCTCTCTCTCTCTCTCTCTCTCTCTCTCTCTCCCTCTCCCTCTCTCTCTCCCTCCCTCTCTCCCTCCCTCTCTCTCCCTTCCTCTGTCCGTACCTCCCCTTCCTCCGAGGCGCCACGCCGCGCCAATGCTCCTTGAGCAGCACTCGCAGAAGAGGCAGCATCGCTTTTTCTTCTTTTTCTCTCTCACTTACTGTGCCGTAGCGCCGTCGGTCGGTCCCATCCGTGTCCTTCTCTCTCGCACTCACTCGATATCGCCGTGGTATCGGACCTGATGGGTAGTGGAACTGGGCCAGAGGGGCTTGTTTGCGGGTGCACACTGTGACGGGCGGGGCCGGGGCCGGGCCGGGGGCCGAGCAGCAGACAGGACGGACGAAGCACGGGAAGAAAATTCGCCCGAAACGGGAAAAGGGAAGAGAGGCGAGGAAGAAAAAGAAGCTTCGTCCATCCGCCCCGGGGCTCCCTGCGCTGAGGGGGGAGGGGGGGTGGTAGCTCGAAAAATAATTGTGCGCCCCCTAAAAGATCATTAAAATCTTTTTTTTTTAAATCAGGACGAAAAATCGATACAAAAGGAACAAAAAAAAATCGACATGAAATTGAAAATAAAATCAGAAATGGGGGTGAAAAGTCAGAGGAAAATTCAAAATAAATAATTTTGTTTTAAATTATAAAGTAAGGTACACACACATTTTGTATGAGCGACCTTCCCCTCGCCTGAGCCTACCGCTTGCCTCCGACCTGATGCGGCCCAATCCGCTCTTGTTGACGGGGGCCAATGGGGACCGATGGGGACCGGACCGTATGACGCTTTCTCTTCGAGCGCACGGCGCAGAGTGCGGGTTGTCCGCCCAGCCGGGCCGACACGTTTAGGACGTAACTGAGCCCGTCGCACCATAGAGCTACGTTGTTATGCCCGTGTGAGAGCATGTGTGTCGTGGTGCTGAGGGAGCGGACAGACTATTAGACCGCTGTTTTGTTATGTGTACCCTCCTGGGCGCGTTGCTCGTGCGCGCACACACACACTCACAAATACCTTGCTGGCTTTTGGAGGGGAAGCTTTTATAGTGTAAACAAAAAGCGTTGGACAGAGCGCCGTCGGCCTTGCCCCCCCCCCCCCCCCTCCCCCCGTCGCATCATTAGGAGCTCCAGACTCCAGATCTGGAGCCTCCAGTCGTCCAGTCCCCCCTGGCGTTGCGTGCCTGCAGGATTACTGGAGACTTGTCTCTTCCCTTGATTTGGAAGCGCGCCCAGGTCTGCTGCTTCTACTGCTATGGTCTCAAACCTCCTCTATTTTCTGTTTATTTTTCCCCTTTCCTTATTTTCCCCTCGCGGTGCAGCTATAAACAATATTGCTGATCCTCTAAGGGACTTACACACACACACACACACACACACACACACACACACACCTTCCCATGAGTAAACAGTAGATCAGACGCTAGAAATTCGACACGCTGAGTTTTGATGGCGGCCCCGCCTATTGTTATTAAAGACTGCGTGGAACGCGACTGGATTCGAGTCCTCCAGCTTCGCCTACTGGAGCGGGGCGGACCGGGCGGGCGCCTCATTGTTGTGTTGCTTGTAGAGTTTGCTGCGCCGGCCCGGTCGGCCTGAGAGGGCAGGGCAGGACGAGACGTCGAGAACTCCGGCTCGGAGGAGGGGAGAGCGAGCCGAGCAGACGAGCAAAACGGTTGGCCGTCGTCGTCGTCGTCCTGGGCTGAGCGTGTTATTTGCAGAGCTCTCGCCCGGCTCGCAAATATAATCCACTTTTTTTTGCTGTGTAATTGGGAGCGCCGTGGGGTTTGCCAGGAGGATGGAGCCCGGGGTGCGCAGGGGGGGGTCTTTGCTCAGGACGGTGACCGGCGGACCGGACGGGAAAGGACCGGACCGGACCCGGGAGGAGGGAGGCTGAGGACGGTGAGGGTGAGGTTGAAGGAGAGCGGGTGGGCGAGCGGCCGGGGTCCCGGGTGGCGGCGGTGGTCTCCCCGGTGGTCCTGTATGAGCAAGTAGCGAGGTGGGTGAGCGGGGCCGGGAGGGGAGAGGCAGGCGGCGAGCTTCCGGGGCGCACATAGCTCGCTCCCCAGCCAAGAACGGCGGTGTGTCATTATCTCTGTGGATTAATAAAGCCCTGTGGAACCAGAGCGTCGTCGTCGTCTGCTGACTGCTGCCGGGCCGGGGCCGCGGCCGCGGGCTTCTATGGGGGCTGCAACGAGCGTGAAATGAGCTAAACTCTTTGGGGACGACCTCAGAGCGCGGCGGGGCGGGGCGGGGCGGGGCGGACCGCAGCAGAGAGAAGCAGGCCCCGTGCGCGGTGGGCTGCTCGTGGTGCCCCCGGCCCGGCGGGGCACCGGGGGCCCCCATGTTCATTAACCTGGGCTGATTTGTCCCGCACTCTGGAGAGAGCGAGCAGCCGTGGCGGTGGGATACTTCAACAACACTGAGGTGGCGCGGCGTAGCGTCTCGTCTCGCGTCTCGGACGCCGTACCGCCTTATTGCCGCCGTCTGCTGGTTCCGAAGATCGCCCTCCTCCTCGCGCCCGCGTCCTTGTCGCACTCATGGAGCCCTGCCATCGCCCAGCATAGGCCGCCGCCACAGGTGCGACAAAGACGGAGGCACCGCGCAGGACCGCAGGGCGCGATCTTCGGAATCGGAGACGACGGCCCCGGTCGAGTCGAGAGAGGGGACCTCTGGAATGTATTGGCATGCGTGGCGGCCGTACGGCGCGGCGCGGCTGCACGCACCTCACTCACACACGCATGCGTGCACGCGGCGGACACGCACGCACATCCTGGCGGCGTATATGTAGATAATGACGCGGAGCTTTAATATCGCCGCGCGCGGCCCAGCGCAGCGTGGCGACGTGTCGACAAACCGTATCGTGTTTATCGCCGTGCCACCCCCGCGCGCCCCGCCCCGCCCCGCCCCGCCCCGCCCCGCGAGGAGGGGTTTTCATTTCATATTCCGGTTCCGTCGCGACGGCGTGCGTTGTATGGCGGAGCAGCGACGCGTCGCGGCGCCGAATAGTCGAGGAGGTCGGTGTGGGAGCGGCGGGGCGGGGCGGGGCGCGGCGGGGCGGGGCGCGGCGGGGCGCGGCGGGGCGGGGCGGGGCGGGGCGCGGGTCCATCGTGTGCCACTTTCCTGCGGGCGGGCCTGGCATGCCGGAGCGGAGCGGGAGCCTGCCTGCCTGCCCGGCAGCACATAGCCGATGGCTGCCCTGCCGTGCCGTGCCGTCTGATTCAGAAGATCGCTCTCGGCCCGGGGGGAAGCAACTCTGGATTTTTGTGTACCAGTTTTGAGAATTTTTTTGAAATTTGGTGAATTTTCGGGAGTCATAGCTTGAATTTTACCTTAATTTTTGTGAATTTCTACGAATAATTTTTCTGAAGTAGACTGATTTTTTTTAAATTTTCCGAAACTCTTCTGAAGTTTCCTGAATACCAACATTTTTCTGTGTTGTCTACCCCTCGCGATCGCGGTTCCCTATGTCGGACCCGTCGGACCTATAGAGTGCGACAAGGACAGAAAAGGCGAGAGAGCGATCCTCGGAATCAGAAAGGCTGTCCTGCCAGTCGGGTCGATCGCCGCCGCCGCCGCCGTGCGGCCAAAAAGTGAAGTGGCAAGTCATTGAAACGTAAATTATCTCTCTCGCGCGCTGCCCGCGCCCGGTGCAGCAGCAATGGGTGCGCCGCGCCGTGCCGCGCCGCGCAGGCCGGGGGAGATGAGATTCAGATTTTTCGCCTCATTGTCGAAGAGAAGGAGAGAGAGAGAAGAGAGGAGAGAGGACCAGAGCAGAGCGTGCAGCCGGCCGCGGCCCCTGCCTCCCCGCCCGCGCTACCTCTGTGCTGGGGGGAATGGGCTGCTGCCGCGGACGGACAGCGTGTGCGGACGGTCGGACGGACGGACAGACAGAGACAGACAGACAGACAGACGGGTAGGCAGGCGGACAGCCAGGTCGCGGGGGGGACGGCTGGAGTCAGGACGTGTGCGTCTGAAAACCGTTAGTTCCCCCCCCCCCCTTACCCCGTCTCCTCTGACACACCTTTGCGTGGCGGGGCGGGGACGGAGAGAGAGAGGGTGTGGCACCGGGCCGGCTCTCTGAGCAGCGAAGCTGTTCGACTGGATCGGATCGCTTGACGAGAGAGAGAGAGAGAGAGCGAGAGAGAGAGAGAGAGAGAGAGAGAAGGGGGAAGGGAGCAGAGGGAAGGAGTATGGAGAGGTACAAATGCCTACCCACTTCGGCCCTGACCGTCCGAGTATGATGTTTGTCCCCGGCGGGTACCCCGGAGCGCCTGCATTCTTTGGGCGGCGCCGGGGGCCGACGCTCCTACTGCTGCTGCCGGGTACAGGACGGGGTCCCTCCACCCGCCTCCACCGCGACGGGCCGGTCACAGCACGAGGGTCTCCCTCCCGGGGGGGTCGAATTGGTCGAGTCTTCCTGTTCCCCTATGTCTCTCTCTCCCTCTCCCTGTGTCTCTTCTCCGTCTCTCTCTGTCTCTCCCTTGTCCTCCCTCCTCCCGGAGCACAGCGGATTGGAACGGAGCCGGGTCGGGGGGCGCCATTCAAATGCCCGGGCCGGGCCGGGGCGGGGTGGGGTGGGGTGGGGCAGGCTTGCGGCAGGACCCCGGGCCCGGGCGTACCCTGTCAAGGAAAAGCAGCAGCAGCAGCAGCAGCAGGGCGCGCTGTACACAGTGCATTGCCCACCGCGAGGTTGGCGATACTGTTACCGCGGAGGTGGTGGTGGTGGTGGAGGTGGTTTATTTGAGCAGGCAGGCGGCATTCCGCGCGCGGTGCGGGGTCCCAAAGGTCGCAGTGGTGCGCGGCGGTGCACCGCAGCAGAGTAGGGTCCTGTGCACTGCTCGCTGCTCGCCCCGCAAGGTCCGGAAACGTAGCGCTGTGGCGCGGTCCGTGGGGCGGGGCGGGGCGGGGCGGGGCGGGTCCGTCTGGCGCGGCGCGCTGCTCGGCTCCCGGAAGCAGGGCGCTGCACTGCGCGGCGTCCTCTCCTACCTGTCGCTGCTGTGTGTACACATTCCGCGCGGATACTGTAGAGCGAGGGAGGGCAAAAGTCAGAGAGGAGCAGGAAGAAAGAAATAATAAAAACTCGGAAAGGTGCTGTCCCCTCGGAACCTCGCGTGAGGAGGTGCATCATGCGACATGCTGTAGTTGATGTCCCCCTTGAGATTTAAGCGAAGGGGGTTGCGGCGGCCGAGGAGGACCCGCGGGCGGGGCGCGCGGTGTCCCCGTTACACTATGTCGTGATTTCGTCTCCAATTTTTTTCTTTTTGCCCCCCACTCTTTCATCTTCTTTCTTTGTATCACGCGCGGCGCGCGAGTTTCATACTTTTTCGCGCTGCCGCCGCGGCGTGGCGGGGCGCGGGGTGTGGCGGCGGCGGGCTCAATCTCGATTTGGCTCTCCAAAGCCCGGGCTAACTTTTTCTTCATCATCTTTCCGTCTCTCTCTCTTTTTCTTTCGTTTAATTTTTCGGTACCCCCGACGTGGGCCAGTCGTGCAGCTCCGCTACGGCGGCGGCTGATCCATGCCGGTCGCGAGGTGGAGCTGGAGCGGCTGCGGTCTGGGCGCGGCGTGGCGCGGCGTGGCGTGGCGCAGAGAACCCGTTGGCGAGAGGTTGGGCCCGGCCCGGCCCGGCCCGGCTATGGTCCCTCTCTCTACTCGAGAGAGTGCGAGTTTGGGCCGCGCTGGTCCTGCTGGCTCGGCTCAGCTCAGCTCGGCTCGGCTCAGGCTCAGCCCGGCTCCACTCACTCCACTCGTCCATATTCGGCGAACAATGTTCCTTCACCTCGTAAACCCGCCCCGCCGCCGCGTGCCTGCCGGCCCGACTGCCAGCTCGGGCTGCCTGCCTGCCTGCCTGGCCTGTGCAGCAGTCGTCGCAGTGCACCGCGAGCGAGCTCTTTGTCGTCGCTCCCTCTCTCTCTCTCTCTCTTTCCCTCGCGGGCTCCCGTCCTGCAGCCCGACGACCCTGCCTGTCTCACTCGCACTCCCTCCTGCCCCCGTCCCGTCGTCCGTACACCGTGCGCGCGTTAAATTGCTCGATTTTTACGACGTTTGGCGTCGTAAAATTGGGCAGCAGCCCCTGTCGGTTTTCGTTCCTGCTGCTGCTGCTGGGCTCGCTCGGAACGCACAGCGCCACGTCCACGCTCACGCTCCTCTCCTCGGCGGGGCGGGGCGGAGCGCTTAGCGTGCATTACGCTGATTGCGTTGAGGACCCCGACGGTGCGTGATGCAGGGCGGGGCGTGGCGGGGCGTGGCGGGGCGTGGCGCCTGCATGCCCCCGCGAGCAGCAGCGCCCTCCCTCGTCTCCCGCGCGATGCGATAAGAGCTGCACGACGTGAGCATTGTTTTGTCACGTTTGCGCGCGCGCTCGCTGGCGGGCGCGGCGCCACCCGGCGCCACCCCTGAGGGGCCCTCGACGAGCAGCCCCGCGCGCCGCGGCGCGCCCCTCCGGCGGGGCGGGGCGACGACCTCTCTGTCTCTCTCACTCTTTCTCCATGAGTCTGTCTGTCTGTCTCTCTCTGTGTCATTGCGACACTGCCGCCGCTGGCGCCCTGATGAGAAACTCTCCCCGCCGCCGCGCCGCCGTCTCTCTCTACGCGCGCGTGGCCCGTCGGCCGTGCTGCCGAGTGGTCACGTCGCCGACGACGACGCGACGTCGCCCTGCTCGTGCCGTCGGTGGCGGTGATGGCGGACTTGCAGCAGTCTGATGGCGAACAGCGTTCAGTAGTAGTGCTCTCTCTCTCTCCCGTGCTCCCTGTATGGCCGGGCCTCACGTGTGCGACAAAGACAGAGAGACGAAGCCACTGTGCGAAATCACCGAGGGAGCGAAACAACTCTGAAATTTGTGTACACCTCGTAATTTAGAAAACAAAATGGAAAATTCAGAAAAAAAATAGGAAAGCTCAGAATAATTCAAACATTCTCAAAAGTTTCAGAAAAATCCAGGAAAATTCCGAGAAAATTGCAATAATTTAGGTAGAATGCAAGCAAAAGTTTATAAAAACTCACGAAAATTCACAAAACTTGTAAACCAAAATTCAGAGTTGTTTCCCCCTCTGGAATCACGCTCTCGTCTCGGCGCGCCCTGGGGGACGTCGTTGCCGTCGTCTCGTCTCGTCTCGCGTTTCGTTATGACTGCAGCAGCGCGCTGGTGGTGTCACTCGTGTCCTGCGGCCGGCCGGCCGGCTGGCCTGCCGGCCCGAGCCCAAGACAGGGGAGAGATTTGTGTGCACGTCCGGCGCGGGGGGTATCCCTCTCGTAATAAACCGAGCTGGAATGAAACTGAGTGGTAACGGATCTCCTCTCTCTCCGCCCGCTGCGCCCGCCCGGCTCGTTCCATCCCACTCGCACACACTCGCGCGTGGTCGGTGGTGTTGTGTGTCATCGCCCGTGTAAAAAAGATTTCCGAAAATGGACGCAAAGTCGTTCGAAACTCGTCTGTCTTGACAGACGATTTTTGGACGAATTTTCTGCCGTTTTCTTACAGCTCTAAGACGACGTTCAGACCTACTGATACAGTTGCGGTCGTCTCAAAGTCGTCCGAACTGTGTCAGAAATTCGTCCGAAAAGTGACCACTTTTAAGACGAGATTCGGTCGAGTTTCGGACGAGCTTCTTCTAGGACTATACGAAAAAATGAAAATACGGCCGGCTGGCCAGCGGGCTCGAACCGTGAACCTCCCGCTCGAGAGTCGTTCGCTTAGTGCGCTTGGCCAGGGCGCACCTTTCTTGAGATTCTAGAGCATAGCCACCACGTTGCGGTCTGAAAGATTTCGAGCGGAATTTCGGGGATTTGCAACAGATTTCACTGGAATGGAGAGATTTCAGAAAGGATTTCGAAAGATTTCGCGGGATTTCTGAAGATTTCTGTTGATTTCTGAAGATTTCTCTTGATCTTCAGAAATCCCGCGAAATCTTTCGAAATCCTTTCTGAAATCTCTCCATTCCAGTGAAATCTGTTGCAAATCCCCAAAATTTCGCTCGAAATCTTTCAGACTGCAACGTGGTGGCTATGCTCCAGGATCTCAAGAAAGGTGCGCCCTGGCCAAGCGCGCTAAGCGACCGACTCACGAGCGGAAGGTTCACGGTTCGAGCCCACTGGCCAGCCGGCCGTATTTTCATTTTTTCTTATAGTCCTAGAAGAAGCTCGTCCGAAACTCGACCGAATCTCGTCTTAAAAGTGGTCACTTTTCGGACGAATTTCTGACACAGTTCGGACGACTTTGAGACGACCGCAACTGTATCAGTAGGTCTGAACGTCGTCCTAGAGCTGTAAGAAAACGGCAGTCTGTCAAGACAAACGAGTTTCGAACGACTTTGCGTCCATTTTCGGAAATCTTTTTTACACGGGCGTTTGCGCGCTCCGTGTCTGCGCCTGTAGTTAGCCTCGCGGCGGGCCTCCCACGCGCTCGGGCCTCTGGGCGACGCGATCAAGATGATGGGCGACGCCCCCGCGCGCGCGCGCGCCGCGGAAGGGCCGTCGTGGTCGTGGTGGTGATACGACGACGCCCTATAGAGCAAGGACATCAAGGTCGCGGGTTCGAGTCTCCGCCCCGGCGGCTCCGCCCCGTCCGCGCTTTTCTGTTTTATTATTCTGGTCGGGCGCGGGGCAGCGGGGCTGCTCCGTCCCCGTCGGGCGCAATGACAGTGGTTGGTGTGCAAGGCGCTTTTACTGATGCTGTTGGCGGTCGTTTTGCGCGACCATGCCATTTCCCTTCGGAACACCTCCCCCCCCCCCTCTCCCCCGCACCCCGGTCCTCCCTCCTCTCTCTCGCTGATCCGCCCCGCCGCGCAGCGGGCGTGGTGGGGTGGGGTGGGGTGGGGTGGGGTGGGGTGGGGTGGGGTGGGGTGGGGTGGGGTGGGCCGGCGGGGGTGGGGCGGGCGGCTCTTTTGTGCCCGCTACATCAAGTTTTAATGGCGTCGTCAACTTGTATCCGCACTCGCGTGTTTGTGATATGAGCGACCTCTTGTGCCGATTTGGTCTCGCGGGGGGGGTGTTGAAGGGGGAGGGGGTGGGTTGTCCGTGTGTATGTGCGTGTGCGTGCGTGCGTGCAGGTTGGGGTGGGGGGAGGGGAGCGCTCAGCTGCCGCTGCTGGATTTCCGCTCCGCATGGAGAGGGGTCGGGGGGAAGACCAAACCTTTCCCCTCCCTCCACGACGACGCGCACGGTCGCTTTTCACCTCATGTAGAGAAATTTGGCCGCCTCCGGCATTGTTCTTTGTTTCCTGCCGGGAACAATTTTTGTCCTTTTTTTTAGGGGAAAGAAAATAAGGAGAGGGGGTGGGGTGAGGGATGTAAGAAACGGAGGAGGGTATACGGGGGCTAGGACTTTTTATTGTTTTATAGGCCGTTGCGCGATATTGAATGTATTTCCCCCTGGCTGCCCGCGGCGGGGCCGTGCTCCCGGGGGCTCTGGGCTGGGGCTAGGGTTGGTTGTAGGAGGGCGGGTTTTCCACGTGCCGACGGCAGTGGGTGGCGGCGCGGAAGGCGCGGCGCGAGAGAGGCGGGCGGGGCGAAAGCGGGGACAGATTGGCGCAGTTCGGCCCTCCGCCTCGACGGAGAGCAGCGAGGGTGCGGGGCGGGCGGGCTGGGGCTACATCCACTCGAGCGCGTTTTATTATCCTGGCCGAATATTGGCCGTTTAACCGCGGCGCTCACACCACGTTGCGCGCCCCGACGCCTTGCAGACGCTCCTAGACGCCCGCGCGCAATACCTCCTCCGGACCCTCCTCTTCCTAACTGCGGCAGCAAGTTTCTTCTTTCTTTTTTTCGCTCCGCCCCTTCATACCTTTTGCTTCTTCCTCTTTTCACCTCATCCTCTTTCCGTCATATATTTGGATTGTGCGCGCGTCCATACAGTCACCATTTCTTGCTGTGGTGTTTTTATCATCGGGCACGTTTCTTTTGTCTGTCACTTGTCTTATCTCCTCGCTGCTCACACACACACACACACACACACACACACACACTCACTCACGCTCATCCTCAGGGTACGGAGGGGTGTGTAGGGGTGGTGGGTGGGTTGAAGGCGGAGGCACTCCTGCCTCCCTCCTGCAACGCAAAGGTGGAGGAGTCAACCACCACACCACCCCCTCCCCGCCTCGATTATTGCTCTCCGACAATCGAAGCGCGCGTTACAGCTGTTTCGGCGGGCGGGGTGGGTTGACGACCCCGGAGGATGATAATGCAGACGACGACTACGCGGCCCGGCGCAGCTGCTCGGCTCGCACGCGCCCCGTCCTTGTCGCACGTCACTAGCTTTTGTAATGAAAGCGAGCACGAGAGAGAGAGAGAGAGAGAGAGTGACCGGAAGGGTGCTCAGCTGGAGGGCGACCGGAGAGGTGGGAGAGAGAGGGAGGGAGGGGGGGGTTGGTTAGGCATGGACTCGCGGGGCGCGGGGCGAGGTCGTCCGTCGGGTTTGTTGGCACCGGACCGGACGACTTCCTCTGTCTTTGGCTGGGCGGGGCGGGGCGGGGCGGGGCGAGCCGTTTGTCCCTGCACAGCAGCCTGGGCGGGGCCGGGGCGCGGCGCCCTGCCCTACCGTCCTGGCCCGGATGGCGCCCCACCCCATCCTGACGGCCGCATAGCGGTGCTCTACAGCTGAGCACCTTCTACGTGGGAGATACGTGACTCTTATTGTCCGCCATGGTGACGCTCCCCGCCGGTGATGGACAGCGGTCGTTACTCATCTGAGGAGGGGGCCTGGGGGGGGGGAGGGGGTTACCTCTGTGGCGGGGCGCGCACGGAACAGTAGGGGCCTACGTACGTACGTACTCTCTCTACTAGGAGTACGTGCGGCAGGCACGTAGTTGCTGAGCGAATTGAGAGTTATAAAAGAAATATACCCGACACAACCGCCGTTTTGGTAGGCAACCCAAAAGTCAGTCAGTCAATTACGGAGGAGGGGGGGGGAGGGGGGTAGAGGGCAGAGAGAGAGGGACATCCTCGCCGCAATTCAAGCAACGGCATTTGCTGGCCGGCCCCCGCCCTGCAGGCAGGCGCTATAGCTAGGTAGCGCCGAAATTTGAGTGGAGACTCACAGCCCCCCCCCCTACCCCCTCCATTTTACTCCCACCCATATGAGATCAGGGGCAGGGGGTAAGTATCATTTACATGTTTAGAAAGAATGCACCTGCATCACATGCTGACAGTCCCCCCCCTCCCTCCCCCCCCCCACCTCTCATTCTCTATCCTTCTGAATTAATTTTGCCCTCAAACCAACTCACATGAATCCATGGTAAGCCAGAAATGGGTTTCTTAGAAGAGGCCAGTCTTTCTAAACATGTAAATGATACTTACCCCCTGCCCCTGATCTCATATGGGTGGGAGTAAAATGGAGGGGGTAGGGGGGGGGGCTGTGAGTCTCCACTCAAATTTCGGCGCTACCTAGCTATAGCGCCTGCCTGCAGGGCGGGGGCCGGCCAGCAAATGCCGTTGCTTGAATTGCGGCGAGGATGTCCCTCTCCCCCCCCCCTCTGCCCTCTACCCCCCTCCCCCCCCCCTCCTCCGTAATTGACTGACTGACTTTTGGGTTGCCTACCAAAACGGCGGTTGTGTCGGGTATATTTCTTTTATAACTCTCAATTCGCTCAGCAACTACGTGCCTGCCGCACGTACTCCTAGTTTAATTCGATAGTGTAAACAGCCGACAAGTACGCCGAGTTTGCCTTTTTCTGAGCTTCTGAGCATGGCTGACGCGAAGTAGTTCCGGCGCAGCCGCTAGGTGGCGCTATCTCTCAATGTGTTTAAAGTACTCTCCCTGCCAACCTTCCAAAAGTGAATTTCAAATTAAACTTTTAAATATTTCAAACTCCTTTAATTTGGACAACTTGGATGAATATTAAAGCGCTGAAATTAGCAGATTGCGGAACACTACCGCTTTTTACGATTACTTCTGTACTTTAAGAGGAGAACCGGCGACGACAGACTAACAGACAGACAGACAGACTCACGACCAAGTACACTTCTGATCCCCTGCAGGAGTAAGCTTCGCTTCGCTCAGCGACTAGTCGGCGGTGCTTGTGACTGCCGCCCTGCCCTGACCCGACCCCGCCCAGCCCGTCGAGAGAGAGAGAGAGAGAGAGAGAGAGAGAGAGAGAGAGAGAGAGAGAGAGAGAGAGAGAGAGAGAGAGAGAGAGGCGTTGTTACTCTCAAAAACACTCCGGAGTGGCGCGGTGGGGTGAGGTGGGGAACAATGGCGACGCCTTGTAAGCAAAGCGCAAAGAATTGCACTCTTCCGGCCGGCGGGGCAGGGCAGGGCAGGGCGGCGCCAAGGGTCGGCCCCGTCGGCCCGGTCGGGTCGGGTCGGCCCTGTTCGCGACGCCTGGCCACCGCTGGCGCCGGCGCGTCGGCCGCGGGGCGTCGCGCGGCCGTATAGAAAAGACAAGAGGAAGATGGCACGGTGGGGCGTCGGCCCGCGTCGCCTCGCGTCGCGACGCGTCGCCTCTACCCCCACCTCTTCCTATTACGGAGTCTCGTTTCGGTACGGAGTGGCGGCAAAGGGAGCGAGGGGGGAGAGGGGGTTATGGGATTTGACAGGGGCTCGGGGAGGCTTTCTCTTTTGACGGCAAACAGAGAGCGGGGGGGGGGAGCGGGGGGAAGGAACAAACAAACCGTTTCGGCGAGGTGCTTTGCTCCGCTGCGGGCGCGCGCGGGGCGCCGATTGGAATCTAGTGTGGCACGTCACCGAGATGTCAATCCCCCGCGGGGCGGGACGGGGGGGAGGGGGGGGGGCCTCCTCGAGCAGCTCCGCTCGCCTCCATTTCTTTCCGAGCGCCACGCCCCGCCACGCCCCGCCACGCCCCGTGCCGTAGGCGCGCGCGGCGCGCGGGCTACTTGCGCCCCTCTCAAAGGGCCCCATTCTGAAACGCGGACTTCTCGAGTCGCATTATAACACGGCGTGAGCCCCGCGCTCCGCACCGCACCGCCGCGTGCTGCTCTTTGCGCGTTTGCTCTCCCATAATATCGTGTGTACGTCGTGGCTGGCTGAGGAGGCAGTGGTGGTGGGGACGGATCTGAGAGACCGCAGAGAGCAAGGCATGTCCGCCGCCGCTCTGCCCTGCCTACCGAGAAATCGTTTGACGTTTCTGAAGGAGGCAGTTTTGCGAACACGGTGCGCACACGCCCCCCACCTACCTCCCGGACCGAGCCGGTGCGGGGCTGAGCGCGCGGGCTTCGCCCGTGTCCTGTTATTTGGAGCGATATAAACAGGGTCCCCTGCAGGTTTCTCAGGTGGCTGCCATTAAGTCGCGCTGCCCGGCCCGTCCGGCACTGGGCTGGGCTGGGCCTGCCTGAGGACGAGGAGGAGGAGGGGGGGTCTCTTCTTTTTGCGCAGTTCATTACGCCCCTCGGGACGGACGGACGGCAAAACAAGCGCACGGCCACGGCGCGGACGGCTGGTCGGGCCCGCCATTAGCCCGGGCCGAGAGGTGACTGATATCCCTGATATCCCGCGCGCCCGGGGCTGACTGCCTGGCTGGCCTAGCAGAGAATTAGGCGGCTATATCTGGGCCACCCGGCACCGCACCGCCGGCCCGATAGACTGGACGGACAGGTGCACCGGCGGGGAAACTGGTCAAGTTATAGCGGGCTGGGCTCGGGAGGCTGTTGTGTGCTGTGCTCGCGAGGAGGGACGTGCCGCGATGCGGTCCGCTGTTGCGAGTTGCGAGCCCTGCTGCCCGAGGGGGAAACAACTCTGAATTTTGGTGTACAAAATTTCTAAATTTCTTGAATTTTTGTGAAGTTTTTTTGTTGGATTTTTGTGAATTTTTGCGATAATTTTTCTAATTTTTCTTGATTTTTTTTTAAAGTTTTTCTGTCCTGATTTTTCCTGATTTTTTTTCCTATTTTTTTTCCTGAATTAAGAGTTACTCAAATTTTAGAGTCGTTTCCCCCTTGCCCCTTCCCCTACCCCCTCTCTCTCCCCCTTACCTTTCTCCTGCCTCCCTGATTCCTCAAACAACATTCTTCCTCGTCGCTCCGCCTGGCCCGGCCCAGTGCGGTCCGGTCGCGCTGGTCCTGGTCCATAGCAGCTGCCTCTGCTGCCGCTGCAAGTATGTGTGTGTACTACTTCTGCTTTTGCACCAGGTCCGCTGTGTGCGTCTGTATATATAGGTCCTGCTGACTATAAACCGGGCGTCGTTGAAGGCGTGCCGCCGGTATCGCAATCTGGATCTGAATCGGAAGCCCTTTGGGTGCATAAAGGAGGCCCGCCGCCGGGCCCCGCGAGCCCGTAATGAGGCCTTACACCACATTTGTGTTTGTGTGCGAAAGAGAGAGAGAGAGAGAGAGAGAGAGAGAGAGAGAGAGAGAGAGAGAGAGAGAGAGTGTGTGTGTGTGTGACACGGCACGGTTAAGTCGACCTGCACTATTATTGGGAGAGGTCCGGTCCGCCGCGTGCTTATTTATCTATCTCTCTTTCACTGCTGGTCGCTCCCAATGCGCGCTTTGCTTTTGCTGACCAGCAGCAGCAGGAGGAGTGCAGGAGGAGGAGGAGAACGAGAAGGAAGTGGAATGCCGCGCGTCCTGCGCGCACGCTCTGCGCTGTGGAATGTGGTGCGGGCGGAGCGAGCGGCCGGCCCAAAGAGGCGCAGATTAAGTGAGCTGACGGGCGGGGCGGGGCGGGGCGACGCGGGGCGGGGCGTGCCAAACATCCTCGCTGCTCCAAACAGGCGAGTCAATCGGGCCGCGTGGTGGCGTGTTGTGGCGCGCCTAGCCGGACCAGCCGCGGCAGCCACATCCTGTGCGGCGCATGCGCAGGCGCGGCCGGAGGGAGTATTTTTGGTCCGCTTGTGTGTATATTCTGTGTGTGGTGCTGGCCGTGCGCCTGCCCGCCGCCCGGTCACTCACGTGCTCACTCACACTAAACACTCGTGCTCGCTCCGCCGGCATCCTGGTGGTGGGCCGGCCAGGTCCGCGCCGCGCCCGCAGCACCCGAAGAGTGGTCTCCTCGCTCTGTCTCTCTCGCACCTGCTCGGCGAAGCGCATGAGTGTGAGAAAGACAGAGCGAGGAGAGCGCCATCTTCGGAAAAAGTGGGCAGGCCGGGCCGATGCAGCAGTTCATGGGTGGGCTGTTGATGTGCACTGGCCATACGGCGCCTCTACACGCTACCGCGAGCTCGCCGTCGTATGGGGCTTCCCTGACGTGTAAGAGAAAGAGAGAGCGAGAGAGAGAGAGAGAGAGAGAGAGGGGGGGGAGAGAGGGGCTATGGACGCGGCAGCTCGATGGCCAAAGCAGCCTCTTAGCCTCAATCCAGGACACGCACCCGTATATTGGTCAGTCCTTCCCAGAGAGGCTGGCTGGACCTGACCCGGCGCGGCCAATAACTTGCCCTTCAAAGCCAGTAGATTAGATTGGCTCGCTTTTTTATGTTTTTTGTTTAATGTAATTTTTCTGCCCTGTCGAGCGATAATTAACCCTTTTATTTTCTCTTTTTTGTTGCAGGTGAGATTGTTAAAACTCGGGTCCTTTTCGATACATTCGGCGGCCCCCGCCCGTGCTCCAAGCCGTACGTGTACGTGCGTGCCTAGTGTGAGGGATGTCACGGTAAGCCTCTGTGTGTGTGTGTGTGTGTGTGTGTGTGTGTCCTCGTTTGCCTTTCGCGGGGCGGTGGTCGCTCGACGCGCTGCCAATAGAGCGGTGAGTGCGCTGCGCATGGCGCTGTCATGCCATTTTGGGGAGAAGTAACCCAATTCCACTCGCAAGCCGCACAAAAGAGGAGGGGAAGTAGCAGGGCGGCAAAGACAAACGCCCTCCAGCTCGCTCCTCCCCGCGTGTGCGTGTGTGTGTGTGTGTGTTCGCGCGTGCGCGGGCTCATGTCCTGTTCCTATCCCCCGGCTCAGAGGCAGCGAGCAGAAGGAAACATTTGTTATTGTGGTATATTTGCTCTTATTTTTCTCGATGTTGTTGATGTTGTTGGTTTGGGTTTGCGCGACATGGATGGATGGCTGGAGCAGCAGGCCTGGCCTGCTCGGCCCCCCCTGTTGTTGATGTTGTTGTTGTTGTGTTTGCGCGCGCGCTGCGGCGATGGCGCGACTGGCGAAGGGCTTTTCGCCGTTATACGGTTCCCTCGGTCATATTCCCGTCTCTTTCTGTTGCACGCAGAGAGAGAGAGAAAGAGATGGAGAGGGAGTTTGGCTGCATGGAGCGACCGGACCAGTTTGGCCCGGCCCTGCCCTGCCCAGCTCGGCCACTGCGGGGGGTTTAGGTTAATGGCTGTGTAAGGGGCGGAGGGGTTTAGGAAGGAGGGGGGGGGGGTAGAGCATTGCGCCCCGTCACGACCGATTTTATTTAAAAAGTGATTTCGATGGCTGTGCGTGGTGGTGGTGGTGGTGGTGGTGGCTCGTGCAGCGGGGATGAAGCAACAGTACGCCGCACCGGACGGGAGTGTGATGATGGTGCCGTTATTTGTCGACGTTGCGCTCAGCGCGCGCTGCTCTGTGTGTGTGTGTGTGTGTGTGTGTGTGTGTGTGTGTGTGTGTGTTTGTGTTTCCTCCCCTTCCGGTGCGGACGTCCGCAGGTTGACATCGTCTGGGAAATGAAAATGAAGGGCGTGGCAGGGCGGGGCGGGGCACGGCCAGGGGCGGGCTGCAGCGCGCGGCGCGGGGTCGGACTATAGACGGCCAGGCCCGCCAGGCCAGGCCTTGGCTCTAATGGCGGTCGCGCACGCGATGCACTTTGCCCGTCGTCCTGCAGGGCAGGGCACCTCCGTCCTGCACTACCGCTGCAGGGCCAGCAGCAGCAGTAGGGCCCTCCTGTTGAGTGGCGTGTCCAGCCACCCAAGACGTGCGCCGCCGCTCTGTCTCACTCGCACCTGCACAGCATGAGCAGCGTGAGTGCAAGAGAGAGAGAGAGAGAGAGAGAGAGAGAGAGAGAGAGAGAGAGAGAGAGAGAGAGAGAGAGAGAGAGAGAGAAACCGAGTGAGGTAGGGCGCTGCAGTTGGGAAGGGCTGTGCTGCTGTCTGCTACGCTGCCCGCACAGGTGAGGGAGCGAGAGAGACAGGGCGAGAGTGCAGGCAGGGGGGGGCTGACCGGAGGTGACTGGTCGCGCGAGTGCGAGGGGGACAGAGCGACAGAGAAGGCGTCAGCGGCCGCATAAATCCATCGCAGTGGCTCCTGTTTACTGCAAACGTGTCTCGTCTAAAACACGGCCATAAACATGTCCCTCCCTCTCTCTACCTAGCTCTCTCTCTCTCTCCCTCTCTCTTTTGGGATCTGCAGCACGGGGAAAAGGAAGGGAGGTCAGCTATGGTCCTGGTCCCATAAAGGCACGCCAGCAGTACCGACTCTCTCTCTCCCTCCCCCCCCCCCTCTCTCTCTCTCTCTCTCTCTCTCTCTCTCGTACACATGACACACCTGGCAAATGGAAAAGAACGTCCCAAAATTGGGGACGACAGGTGGACACGGCGAGGGGGCCGCCGCGGCGTGCGAAATATGTCGGCAACGCGTTCATGCTTTCTGCGCGTGCGATGTTTTCTTTTTTTTTACACATTTCTTTTTTTTTCGTAGGTTTTCATTATTATGATTATTTTTTAACCCCGCCGTGTATGAGGGTAACATCACTCGGACGGTGGGGGTGACGCCCCCGCGCGCTCGGGTCGTGCCCTCCCGGGGCGGGGCGGGGCGGCTGGACACGGCGCCGCGCTGCGGGGGGCGTCGGGACGCTGACGCCGACGTCGGTCGGCCGGACACCACAGCGCGGCTCCAGCGGCGCGGCGGGGCGCTGCTCATGGGAAATTCATCCGCACATAACGTGCGCGCGAGGAGGGATTTTGCGTCGCGGGAGGATGACGAGGTGGAGGGGACGACCCCGCCCCGCCCCGCGCCCGGCGCGTGTGGCGTGCAGGGGCTCGGCGGTGTGCCCGTGCCCGCCGCTCCATTCGTCATTCGCGACTGTCTGGAGAGATAGTAAGCACACACACACACACACATTTGGGACGGCCCATAGCTCCGCCGCCGCCAACCCTCCTCCTGCAACGAACCAAAACAACCCCCTCTTTCTCTTGTGTGTGTCTCTCTCTCTGTCCTTCGCGGTGGAAAACCACCTGTTTAGGATTCAGCTCGTGTGGGTTGGCGTGGCCGGGGCGGGGCGGGGCAGGGCGGGTGAGCGTCGGCGGGTTGGCTGCCCTGCAAAAACAGCCAGCGTGGGCGTGGGTTGGGTTTGGGTCGCGGTGGCGATATACCTCCCCTGTGTTCGTTTTGACGACCGACGCCGGTGGTTCGCGTGGCGCGCGGGCTGCGCGTGCCCCCTCCCGCCCATTACCGATTATGTAAATGACGCCCCTGGACTGCGCTGCGGGTAATGAAGGGGCTCTAGTCGCTATGCCCCCGTGGGGGCGCCTCCGCGGGCGGGGCGGGGCGGGGCGGGGCACCTCCCCCGCGGGGGGCGTTCTGTGTCTCCGACAGGCAGGCAGGCGGCGGCATCCAGATAGGCAGGCGAGGCGGTGCCTACGTGCGCGGTGTGTGCGGTTCAAAGGGAATGTTGTGTATTCCAGGCGACACCTGTGGGCCGGGGTGATCGACTGCCTCCTACTCCCCGCACTCCAACATTATTGCGCACTTCGATATCCGAGTCAGTCACCGCTCCCCCCGCCGCCCTCTCTGTGTGCCTTTGACGTGCCCCACAGCCCACAGCCCCCGCCGCGACCCTCCTATACGTCCTCGCCACCACCGTCGCGGCTCGGGCTGGCTCGCCTGCCTGTCTGTGCGGAATATAGACTGGATTATTGGCCTGGCCTGGTTTCGCTGCACGCGGCGTGCCCGGCCCGGCCGTGCTGGACAGAATTGGGAGGGGGGTGGGGGCGGGGGGACCGCCGCCCCCCGGGGGCCCTCCGGGGCTGCATGGCGCACTCCGGGCGGGGCCGGGCCGGGCAGAGTCGAGCCTGCGGCGGCAGGAGCGATACTTTCCGTGATCGCTTGCGCACGCTACGGTACGCCACCGCGCGGCTCCCCTGCGGGGCGTACCGGGGCAGGGCGGGGCGGGGCGGGGCGGGGCGGGGCGGGGCGGGGCGGGGCGGAGCGGGGCCAGCTTCACTTTTAGCAGCAGCGTGCGCGCGCGCGCTCCGCGAGAGGCATAGCAGCGTGCCCCGGCATGACTTAAGTTTCAAGGAGCGCGCTTTCCTCGCCATGTCTCTCTCGCACTCATAGGCCTCTCCGTACAGGTGCGAGAGAGATAGAGCGAGGAGAGCGTGTTTCGGGATAACTCGGCTTGCCAGCCGGCTATGCCTCGGCGCTGCTAGCAGGTGCTGGTGCAGGAGGTGATGGTGCGGCTGGTGCTGATGCTCCTGGAGCTGGTGTTGGTGCTGGTGCTGGTGCTGGTGCTGGTGCTGGTGCTGGTGGTGATGGTGTTCCCGCACTCGCTCTATTCTGCTCCACCCCACCCCAAAACTGCTGCGCCGGGAAGACATCTTCCCCCGGGGCCACTCGTGGGCCAACTAGGGCGTCGCCTCCCCTCGCCTCTCTCCCTCCCTCCCTCTCTCTTTGTATCTCTCTCTCCCTCTCCCCTTTCACGAGTACCGCCCGGAGGGAAGCGGAACTGGTGTGTGCTGCGGCTGCTGTCGCAGTACCGCCCTGTGGTACGGTACGGTAGTAAGGGGTTTGTAGCCTCGCGCCGCATCCCTCCCTTTCCTCACTCCTCATCCCCGTCGCTTTAGATGGAAGGGTTTTGTTGTTTCCCCCCGAGGGGCCCTCAAAAAGATCAATGTACACCCCAAGATAAAATCAGTTAAATACCGGGGGAAATTTTGTTAAAAAAAATCTAGGAAAATTTAAAAAAAAAAATGAGAAAAAAAAGTCGGTGCGCTCGAATTCCTAGTTGCGGCGAGCCCTCGGCTCGGTCCACCACCCCGCCCCCGCTCCGCGCTACACCTGCTGTGGGGCGAGGCGCCACGTGCCGCTGAGCTGGCCTGGCCTGTCTCCCGCGTATTCTTTTAACCTTTTCACCGCGCGTTTGGCGGGGGAGGACGGCACTCGGGACGGGTTCAGGAGAGAAAGAGAAAGAGCACACGTGTGTGTCGTCGCGGCAGCTCCATCAGAGAGATGCAGAGGAGGACGTGCCCGGCCCGGCCGTGCCTAGGACAAGCGAGGGGAGAGAAAGAGAAAGAGAAAAACAGTTTTCTCCAGATTTGGTGAGGATGTATACTACTTGCTTTCTCTGATATGTATCGGTATTAAAAAGAAAATCTGGGCTTTAATCTGACGTCGCCCTCTGCGTCTGGTCGCGGGCTTATCTCGAGGACGAGACATGTCATATCATAACTAACCTTCATTCCTCTCTCTCTCTCTCTTTCCACCTCTCCCCTTCTCTCTCTCTCACTTGCGCGCGCGCTCTCCCGGCCGGCTCGTCTAGCCGCTCGCTCCTCCCGATAGCATCTATAGGACGCGACCGAGGAGGCAGCGCGCCCGTCCGTATTTCCTGACAAACTTTTCAAGGAAACTTGTGTATCTCTCGCACTGGCCGGCCGACCCGTCGCCCGCGTCCTAATGCGTGTCTCTCGGCCCGCCCCGACACGCTCCCTTGCATATTAAAATTTTGTCGGGCCTGTTTATTTTTACTCTCTCTCTCTCTCTCTCTCTCTCTCTCTCTCTCTCTCTCTCTCTCTCTCTCTCTCTCTCTCTCTCTCTCTCTCTCTCTCTCTCTCTCTCTCTCTCTCTCTCTGCCTATTGCCCTCTTCATTCCGTAGGACAGACCGTATAGTGATCGATGCGTGACGCCGTATGTTCGTTTTTACCGGCCTGCCCCTCCCCCCCCCCCCCTCTCTCTCTCTCTCCTTGTTTCGCGCCCGGTGCGGGAGGTGGATCCAGGAGGGCTGCTCCTGCTTTTTGTCGGTTTTAGTTTGAGGGGAGGAAGGAAAGAGTCGCGCTTGGTGTGTTGGCTCTCCCTCTCCGCGCGGCGTATCTCTCTCTATCTCTCTCTTACCACCCTCGCCTCGCGCCTCTACGTCAGTAATTCATGGCGACCGCGCCGTCAAATGTCTCCAAAACGGGGCGACGTTTTCGTCCCTCTCATCCGCCCTGTCTCTCTTCTGTCCGGGGAGGAGAGTCAGGTCTGATTGCTGTGGCGGTTGTGTGTGTGTGTGTGTGTGTGTGTGTGTGTGTGTGTGTGTGTGAGTGTGTGCGCGCGCGCGTGTTTGTTTGGGAGCTTGCGGGGGCGTTTTGCCAGTCGGCGTGCACTCTCTCCTTCTTCCTGGCTGCTCAGCCTCAGCGTTT
The DNA here is from genome assembly GCA_029379305.1 of Frankliniella fusca. Classification (NCBI taxonomy): domain Eukaryota; kingdom Metazoa; phylum Arthropoda; class Insecta; order Thysanoptera; family Thripidae; genus Frankliniella; species Frankliniella fusca. Next base: position 3,156,101 of record JAHWGI010001411.1, read on the forward strand.
CCGATCCTCTCTACCCCTGCCTATCGCTGTCGGTCTCTCTCTTACTCGTGGCCGAGCTAGGAGCGCCCTGCGCGCGCGCGCGCCTGTGTGTATGTGAGAGATGGAGAGAGAGAGAGAGAAAGCGAGCATGTGTATGTTTGCTTGTCTGACGGGAGGGCATTTCATTGCGTTTCAAGTGTGTTTGTTCTCTCGTGTGTTTGTTCTCTGATTGAATTGGCTGCCGCCCTGGCCGGGCGCGGGCGCGCCGCGCGCGCCCCCGCCGCTGACGTTTGGTCAGCTTCGGGATGATGTTGATGTTACTGATGATGATCTATGGCACCCCCGAGCCCAGCGCGCACCGCATGCTATGTGATTTCCTCGTTGACTTACATTTTCAAGCGTGTTCGCGCCGTTGAGCCTCCTAACGCAAGCACCAACCAAAGCCGCCTCTCTTTTCTCATCTTCAATTTTTCCCATTTTTTTCCTTCTTTTTCTTTTCTGCCCATCCTATATATGAGCTGTGCGCGTTCTGACAGCCGCTGCGGTAAATATAATGACTCGGGCAGCAGAAAATATAAAAACCGCGCGGAGTAGCGATAGGCGCGGGGTGGGGGCGGGCCGGGTGCGCGCCGGGTGCGCGCCGGGTGCGCGCCACCGCGGAGTCAGCTCCTGCAGACTGTCAGTCAGCTCGAAAATGACTTTCGGTGAGGTGAGGTCGTGTTCCCGTGAGAAGTCGCACCTCACCAGCTCAGAGCTGCTGGGGGCAGGAGGACTCCTCTCACCTGGACGGTGACGTGGCGTCTGGACGGATTTACGACCCCGTCGTATCCCTCCGCGCCCCGCCACGCCACGCCCCCGCTATTATAAGCCCGCCCCCGCCCGGGCGCGCACGTGCGCACCGCACCTTCCTCTCGGCCTCGTTCTTCTTCTTGTTCTTGTAGCCGATCATGATTCTCACCTGCGCGCTGCGTTTTTGTAGTGGTGGTTGTGGTGGTGCTGGGCAAGGGAAAAACAACTCTGAAATTTCTGTGAAATTTCACGAAAAGCAGGAAAAATTTACAAAAACTTCACAAAAATTCAGATAACGGGCTCACCAAAATTCAGAGTTGTTTCCCCCCTCATGCTTCCGTTTGATTCCGGAGAGTGGTCCGTAGTGTGCTCTCTCTTGCTCCTTATAGCTTCGCCACATGAGTGCGACAAGGATAGATAAGACGAAATGTGGGAAGAAGAAAAAAACTACTCTCGGAATCCGACGGCTCGGCCTGGTGGTGATGTCTGCTGCGCTGTCGGGTACACACAGTGTACACGGACGTGCCGGGACACAAGACGTGATCGCTCACTAATGCGGCGCCGATGAGGTGCGCGCGCCCGTCCAGCCGTCCTCATCGCACTCGTGGGGCCCTGCCGGCCCTGCCAGCCCGAGCACAGGGCGCCGCCACAGGTGCGACAAGGACGGAGGCGCGAGGAATCAGTCGCGGCAGTATAACGCTGGAAGAAGAAAATGCGAGGAGGCAGAGCACAGCCACTGTGAAAAATGTCTTTGTAGATTTACGATAAATTTTGTAAATCGTGATTTACGAAATGTGTTGTAAATTTACGACGGACCTTTTTTGCTCGTGAATGAATTTCAAGCCGATGTGTAGTTCTTGCAATTTTACGATTTGCAATTGTAATTTTACAACTGCACTTCGTGGAAAATTTTCCCGTAAACTTACGACTATTTTTCACAGTGGCGAGCAGGCTGCGTGCTGGCGCACTATGCTCGCCGCGCGCGCGCGCGCATGTGTGTGTGTGTGTGTGTCTAGCGTCCTCCTCTTCGCGGCTCTACGTATAGGGTATTTTACTCAAACCCGGGACCGGAAGTAAGAAGTAAAATGGAAGCATGAAATCGGAAACAGATGCTGGCTGCGGTCTGAGAAATTCACGATCGACTGAGTGTTTATATTTTAGTTTACGATCAACATAACCACTTTTCTCTGCACGTCTCAGTTTTCTGGCCTATTGATATGGCCCGTTTTTAAGATAGGCCGTGTGCCAGTCCTTAGATTTTGTTCAGTACCGGAAAATATCTGACATCTGGCTAGGTTATGTTCCTCTCCGACTACCTTTTTTCTGGTTTCAATTGAGTAATCAAGTATGATCCGCCCTACTAGTTCAACATAATTCACTACAATCCTACTTTTCATACTCGCGTAACACTCCGTACACATTTTACCTCTCAAAAGTGTACTTTTCAAAACAAAATACTCACAACATGTAGTGATCGCAAACGGACATATAAACATACAGTCGATCGTAAATTTCTCATACCGCGGTAGACCGCAGCCAGCATCTGTTTCCGATTTCATGCTTCCATTTTACTTCTTACTTCCGGTCCCGGGTTTGAGTAAAATACCCTATTGGCCTTTCCCGGCCTCACGCCTCCTTCCTTCCTCCTCCGCCTCCTCGGTGTCCTGTGTGAGCTGGCCGCGCCGCTGCGCCGCTACTCTACCCCACCGCGATCCGAAGCGACGGCCCTTGAACAGGCCAGGCGGTGTGGTGCGGTGGCCCCGCTGCTTTTCCCTTTCTCTCCCCCCCCCCCTTTCCCCCGTCTGCTCGGCGTGGAGTGGAGAGTTCTTCGCGCCACTGCTGCTGCTGCTGTAGCTTCTTTTTGCCGGCGCGGTCAGCGAAAACTAGCGAGCCAGCGGGCGAGCGGGGCGCAACCAGCGCAAAGCCTGCGCGCGCTCCGGTCGGTATATTGGATCTGGCGCCCCCCGCCCCGCCTCGCGCTACGTGAGTCGCCCGTGGTCACCTTTTTGCCGCCCCTCGCTGCCTGAGCTAGCTTTCCTGTGGTGGGCGCCGCCGCCGCTGCCGCCGCACTGCGACTCTGCTGGGCTTGCTGCTACCAGGCAGAGGCCGGCCCCCCGCGCCTCCGTCCTCGTCGCACGCGTGTGGCCCTGCCAGCCCCAGGATAGGTCACCGCAATAGGTGCGACAGGGACGGGGGTTCGAGAGCGATCTTCGGAATCAGACGGCAGGCCAGCCAGGCCACGGGGCGAGGGCGAGGCCAGGCCCAACCAACCACCAGGAGAGCTGATTCGACACAAAAGTACGCCGGAGCAAGCAAGCACCACACCAGCCTTTTGATTGGTGGACTCGGTCGCGTCGGCGGCGGCCGCCCGTATAGGTCTGCTGTCTCTATCTCCTGTTCTCTCTCTCTCTCTCTCTCTCTCTTGCTCGCGGAACTCTCTCGCTCTCTCAATTCGAACGACCGATTTCTCATTCCGACCCAGTCGTTGCTTATCTGTGATGGCTCCATCTGACTGGCTGGCTCTAGCATCAGCAGCAGAGCTTTTTGGAAAGGGACGGCGGCGGGGACCCGGGAAGGACAGGCGGGGTGAGGCGGGCCCCGGATTAGGTTTCCACCAAATGCACAGGTGGGCTCCGGCGCGCTCCGGGCTAGCTCCGGGCCCGCGGCCCCGCCCGGCCCCTTGGGGGCCCCCGGAGTCCCGGAGGGCCCGGACCCCGCCGTACCCCGAGCGACTTGTGTGTGTGTGTGTGCTAAGGGCGGCAAACAAGCAGCACTCCTTTTAGATCCCTCCCCGGCTGGGATTGAGAGAGAGCGCCCGACCAAAGGGAGAAATAAATTTGAATTTTGTTGTGCAAATTTTGTGAGGTTTTTTGAATTTTTCATCACTTTTTTTATTATTTTTTTTTTGAATTTCTTATGCCGTTTTACTTTCTTTTTAATTTTTTTTCATGATTTTTATTTTAAATTTTCCGGTAAGTTTTACATTCTGTGAATTTTCGAGAATCTTTTTGAGTTACTCGGATTTTTTTTTTTCTAAACTGTTTCGATTTTTTTTTTTTTTTTTTTTTTTTTTTAAATACGAGGTGTACTAACCGTGGATGTCCTTGCGTGGCTGGCGGGCTTGTCAGATTGCACTGGCGTGGACTGACTGGCCACGGCCGCTTGCTGGCCGCGCTGGAGAGTGTACGGTCAGCGGTGCGGATAGTGTACACACTGACCGTACTCTCGCAGTGAGTCTGGTGTAGTGTTCGGCGTTCCCTTTTCCAGCATGTGGGCAATAGGCGCGCCTGGCCTAGGCCACCACCACCTGTAATCTGAGCGCCGACCGCCACGCCACGCCTAACGCGCGCATGGGCACACCCTCAATAGCGGCGGCGGCGGCGCGGTACCACGCGGTACAGGATGATGGGGGAGGAGAGGTAGGGGAGGGGAGGGGGCACCGCGTCGGCGCCGACGTGGGGCAACCAAATAAACTCGCCGTCACGGGGGGGCGGGGGGTTTTACTGGCGCTGGGCTGACCACGGCCCGCGGCCCTAGCCTAACCACCCCGCCGATGACTTTACACAACACACACACACAGAGACAAGAGGGGAGAGAACGCGGTCACGGGGCAGGGTGTGGCAGGGCGGGGGGCCGAGGGGTCCTTCACTTTAAAAATCAGTGTACAGTCTAAGACAAAATGAGTAAAAAAAAAATAGAAAAAAATTAAGATAATCAATAACAAAAATGTTAAAAAATGACTGAAATAAAATAAAAATTGGTGTACGCTTGAATTTCCAGTGAAGGACCCCTCGGGCTGCCTCGCGTGGTGGACACTGTGCGCTGTTCAGTGCTCAGCACCGCGTCGACTTCCTCCTCCGGCTTCCCCTTTCCTCCCCGCCCCGCGCGCGTCAGCTCGCGTCCGTTTCTGATAGTTTCCGCCGCCGGTGCACAATACATGTGCGATGCGGACGTCAGCTCTTCTCTCTTTTTCCTCCGCGGTAATCCCCCCCCCCCTCCTCCTTCCCTCTCCCCTGTATATAATACCGTTTTGACCGAACGTTTCCGGCGGCTTGGCGGCGGCCGGGCGGGCCGGGGTTCCGTCGGGCTGGCCGTCAACCGCGCTGACGACGGACTGCTATATGCAGTGGAGCTCCTCCGCGTCAGGCAGGCAGCCGCGCGATCCAATGCGTCCATCCGAGATGACAGATATCCAATCCTCCTTCTCCTTCTCCTCCGCCTCCTCGAGCAGCTCTTCCTCCTCGTCAAGGCGGGCGCGGGGCGGGGCGGGGCGGGGCGGGGTGGGGCGGGGCGGGGCGGGGCGGGGCGTGTCGCGGTGTGTCGGTGCGAGTTCGAGTTTGCCTGGAATGATGAGGGGCCCAGGCGAGCAGCAGGCCAGGCTCAGGCCAGCCCAGCAGGCTGATTCTGAAGATCGCTGCTCGCGCTCCCCTCCTTGTCGCACTCATGGGGCCCTGCCATACCCTACATGGGGCACCGTCATAGGTGCGACAAGGACGGAGGTGCAAGAGCGATCTTCGGAATCAGACGGCTGGCACCGGCAGCAAGCAGCAAGGGCAGGGCAGGCAGATGTCTCTCTGCGCCCAACGCTCCGCCAACAACCGACAGCTGCAATCCCGGCCCCCGGCGGCCGAGTACCGGGCAGCTGACGCATAAAGTAAGAAAGACAGAGGTAAAACTCTTACGGGACTTCCGGTTCACGATTTGCACCGGAAGCCGGGCGCGCGCTCCCGCAGACATACCAACCTGACATGCGAAATAGGTTTATTCTGTGTGCTCTTTTAACTTCTACATATTATGAATATCACAAATATAATTAAATGAACATGATTGGAAATGATTTTACAACATCACAAAATAAAGTATACTTCCTAAAAAGCCTTTTAAAATATTCGCAATTTTCGTTCGGTGATGTTGGCGAAAAATCGAGGAGACGCGCTGAGCAACAGCCGCCATTGCAGCGTCTGAGGAGGCAGATGTGTTGTACTTGGGAGAGTCTCTCCGTGCTCCGTGTTTTAATATTTCAAGAAGAAGTTGCCCGAGATTTCCTGCCAACTGTACATTTTCTTCATCAGTGTGGTATGTACAATGGTTTAATCTAAGAAGTCAGTTTTCTTTCCCCACGCACTTCTTTGAAAATATGCTTTCCTTCGTGTGTTGGAAGCATTGTGATTTATCGTTTATTTTCCCTTAAGTACTCAAAATCTACGTCTAAAGAACGATGAGGAAAATTTCATGTTTAAGTTTTCAATGAAACATTATAGAATGTTTAAGGCATGAGTATGAGTACTTGTGCCGGTTGCCTTTTTAAATAACCTCACTTTAGTAGTCAGCTGTAGTTCGGTGTTGCAGAGGAAAGATGTCGTATCACTTAGAGTAGCCAGTTTCCCCTTTTTTTCTTTTCCTTTTTTTGTAAATACTTGAAGAAGTATTTTTTTTTTTCAAATATTTTATCTACAAAGATTTTATGATTGTTATTTTTTTCCAGGTGGGATTCCTAACAACGATGTTGATGATTCCCTTGTCTAAATTGGAACCAGTGATCTTGTATTGGCAACTATAGAGTCTATACAGGTAAGGAAAAACACCACTAATATTCTTTCATCAAAGTAGCAAAGTAAATTTAAAGACAACAAACTAGTTAGATTTGTTGAGAAAACATATCTGAAATGCAGCTTCACTTTTACATTGCCTCAAGTAGGGCGACACCTGAGGTGTTGCTTTGAAAACCAAGACAACGTACAAGTCACCAATAAAAATTTAGTATTGTTTAACATAAATTCACATGAATCCTTTTAAAAATGCCCTACTATGACGTAACAGTTTATTTCTTACAAGAAATAAAAAGGGCTACATTATGAAAACATATAGAATATTTCCGTTGACTTGTGGCTTGATATTTGTTCTTAACTAAATCAACAAACTCATCGCCAACAACATAAAGGCTAAGCCAGATTAAAATAACTCTAGACTAATAATAAATGTTTTATAGTTTCTAAATGAAATCAATTATAGAAAGTATTTGTTGTTTTGCTATTGATAAAATATACCTGCACTTTAATTATTAATTACTTCCGTTGACTTAGTAAAAGTTAAAGCGCTTTATTGTGTAGGGCAACGGATGGGAGAAAGCGACATGTGTTACCATTTGTAGAAACAAGTTAATGTGTCACGATTACTGGCAACAGATTTGTGTGTCTCCAAATAAGTGTGACAAGTGAAAGGAATACTCAACTCATTTTGTCTTTTTTGTCTTTTACAGCAAGCAGCACATAGGAACAGGAGGCAGACACCATCCAACCTGAGTGCTGTTCTCTCCAAGAAGTGCTAGGAGTATTCCAGTGCTGTCATCAAATTCTGAAAGTATTTGTTACATTCTTAGTGTATTGTTTGTTAAAGTTACCTTATTAAACTAGGTAAAAAGTTGTTGAATCTTAAAATTCCTTCTCATTATTTAAACCTGATTTCATGTTTAGTCTAATTTTCTAAGTAAGATAACTTGTTTGAAAACATTTTTTTCTACAGTTGTTTCAAAGTGTATGATTTTATGTTATTGTTGATTTAAATTATATCTTGACGCATTTCAATAATTTCTTGTAATTTTGTGCACCTTTTAGCCCCATAACCGTTTTCTTCACATTCATAAAAGAAAGCAGCATTTTCATTTTGTAAAAAGGGGGTGGGGTTGGGGGGGGGGAGATGCGCCTCTCCCAAATCAGGATTTCCTCATTTTGATCCTGCATTTTCCGCCTTCCCGTGGCAGGAATTTGACTCACAATGCCTTATACACAACACTATGTCCATGTTAAATGTGTCCTGAGAGCACAACTCAAATATCTTGAACGGTTTGGTCACTAAGGCGAGTTAAAATAGTCAAAAAGCACAAAAATCAGGGCCCTGGCGCGCTGGGCTGGGCAGCGCCGAGCGGCCAGCCGGCCTAGCCCGAGCCGCCCGAGCCGGAGCCGATCGCGCCGCGAGCCCGGAGCGGCCCGGAGGGGAGGGGGGAGCGCTCGCTCCGGCAGTGGTGCGCGCTCCCGCCACGGGGAGCGCTGCGCCAAATTGGTGACGCCGCTTAGCATGGGAGTTTTACCTCTGTCTTCCTTACTTTATGAGCTGACGTCCCCGCGGCCGTGTGTGTGTGTGTGTGTGTGTGTGTGAGTGTGTGTGTGTCTGGAGAGCAGCATGGACAGATGTGCAATATAAGCGCCGTCGGTGCATTGTTGATTCCCTTTTGCCTTTATTATTTCTCTCATTTTCTTTGTTGCTGTCGTGTAGTCTCTCCACATACGCGCGCGCGCGCCTGCTCTTATTTTTGCCCGAAATAAAAGAAAAGGGATTTACTTTTGCAACACCTGACACCGACACCGTGCAGCCAGACAGCCGGGCCACGCCGAGCGAGCGCGGGCGTGCGGGAGGTGAGGTGGGGAGGGAGGGAGTTAAGGTGTACTATATATATATATATATATATATATATATATATATATATATATATATATATATATATATATATATATATATGGTGCATCCTCGCGGCCCGAATATAATAATAACACTAAAACATTCACGGCGCGCGTAGCTGCGTGGGCGCCGCGGCCGCGGTGTCCGGCGCGGCCCAGGTGTAATGTGGCGCCGGCTGTGGTCCTGTTGCCCTCTTGGGGCACGTGTGTGTGTGTGTGTGTGTGCGTGTGTGTGTGCGCGTGTGTGTGCGTGCGCGCGTGCTTGTACCGCGAGGGGAATAAAGGGGGACAGGACTGGAAATAACAACATTTCGCATTATGCTGCGCGGCGGATAACGCTGCTGATGAGGCCGTGTGCGCGCGGTGCGGCTGCTGCCGGGACATACGGGGCGCGTCGCGTTTTTGTCAGGGGGGACCGTGTGTGAGAGTGTGTTGGGAGGGGGGGGGGCAGCTTGTACCCCCGCCTACCCTACCTGTGTGTGTGTGTGATAAAACCCTCCTGCAGCAGGGCTCTGGGGACCTCAGCGGAGTGTTGGTGGAGTGGAGTGAGTGCTGCGCGCCCCGGAATCACATTTGTTTTAGGGACGGCCGCGGTGGTGGATATGTCGCGCAAATAAAATTGGAGCTGTTGCGGGGGCTGGGCTGGGCTGGCCGACAGCGTCTGGCCCGAGCCCATGTGTGACTGTGTGTGTGTGTGTGTGTGTGTGTCTGTGTGTATACTGTTGGCAAGCGCGTTATCAGCCCCTCGTGAGCGCATTTCCGTCCGTCCGGTTTACCTTTCACGCACACTCACTCACTCACTCACTCACTCACTCACTCACACGCACACACTTGACGGCGGTTTCTCACTACCTTTTTATTCTTATAGTAAGAAAAAGGTCGTAGAGGGCTGTTGCCGAGAGAAGCGGCGCGGAGCAGTGTTGTTGGCAGTGAAGTAGGCAGTAGCGTCAAAAAAGTGGAGTACGTAAATTGTGTTGAATCGGCGCCTGTCCTTAAAGGCACCCTGCAAACACAGGTCGTTGCCCACTTTACGCCACTGCTTTGTTTTGGCTCCTTATTTCCGCTACCTCTCTGGCGGAGTGGAGTGTGGCGGAGCGCACCTTGCTGCTGAGATATTTGTATTTTATTTTAATATTAAGATATGGCTTTATAGACAGCAAGCGGTGACGGGGGCGGGGCCAGCGGCCAGCGTGCTTTGGCAGCGTCATAAATATCAGACCAGCAGCAGCAGTACTATGTACGCGGGTCGCTTGCGCGCGCGTGTACCGTGCTGCCCCGCCCCGCCACGCCCCGCCACGCCCCGTGGGCCTGAACCTACAAGCCGTTGGCAGCCCTGACCCAGGCCTGACCCGCTCTACGGCTGTGTATGTGTGCGCGCTCACTCGCTCGCGCAGAGTACACCGTACACCCCTTCCCCCCCCCCTCTCTCTCTCTCTCCCTCCCTCCCCCGCTTCGAGTGCAAGTGAGACGACGCTATGACCCCGTCGCGTCGATACTCACCGCACCACCCTCTCCTCTCTTGCTGGCGCCTCCTCGCCCCCCACCCCCGCGCCGCCGCCCACAGTTTGTGTTCTTACTTACCTTACCTATATACTCTCGGGGTCATTTGTACCGAGAAACGAGGCGCCGTATTTTTCTGACAGTCGGGTTGGGTCGGGTCGGCGGCGGAGGCAGCAGCGGCAGCAGCCCGCCAGGAAAATGAAGAGCCGAAACACACGCTGGTGGCGCGCTGGTTCGCTGCTCCATTTGTCTCTCCTCTCTCTCTGTCTCTCTCACTCGCTCTAGCGCGTATTGCACGCGGTGCTCGGGCCTCCACGCTCGGCGGCGCCCCGCCCCGCCCTGCTTGCTTAGGCCTTGCCACATTACTTTTTACGGCCGGCCGGTCGGTCTATGTATCCACGTGACGTAATTGTGTGAATGTGGTACATATACATACGCGCGCGGTGGGCCGGCCTTGGCGCCGGGCTCGAACTTGAGCGAGAAAGAGAGAAAACTGACATTGGGGCGAGGGGGAATCAACTCTGAATTTTGGTGTTCAAATTTTATAATTTTGAGTGAATTTTTGTGAATTCTTGTAAATTTTTATGAACTTTTTAAAATATTTGCTTGAATTTTCCAACGTTTTTGTAAACTTTTCTAAATTTTCATATTTTTCTGAAATTTCCTGAATTTTTCTGATATTTTATGAGTTACTAGGTGTTCTAAAATTTCAGAGTTGTTACCCCATCGCACTGGAGGCAGCAGATAGACACTTTGCTACGCATTCCCATTTCAGCCCAGTATATATATATATTTTTTTCCCCTCCGGGCCGCAATGAACTCTCGCCCCCGTTTCTTACTTTTTCCTCTTCTTCGAGGTTGCCCTCCTCAGCCTGCGTGCCTGCCTGCCTGCGTGTAGTACTATAGCTTTTTTTCGCCTCCTTTCTTTTTGCCAGCCATAGGCAGTCGTCGACGGCCAGGCCAACCCGAGTGGTGGTAGTGGTGCGGTCTGATCGGGGAAGAGGGGGGGTGGGGGGGGGAATGGTAAGGGGGTCGTACGTGTGGCTGCTCTCTCTCTCTCTCTCTCTCTCTCTCTCTCTCTCTCTCTCTCTCTCTCTCTCTCTCTCTCTCTCTCTCCGGCAAAGGGTGGAAAAAGCTTGCGCGCGGCGGGGCCGGGAGAGGCGAGCCTGTTGGTCACGTTATGGCGCCGGGCGATGAAATTGCGCACGCCGCGGAGGAGAAGAAGGGAGGGTCAGCTGGACCTGGAGGCTGAGGCGGGCTCCAGGAGGAGGAGCGTGCCTCGCTGTGCCTGGAGAACGCCTGGAGGAGGGTGAGCAGTGCGTGCGTGCGGCCGGGGAGGCACGGCGCAGCTGCGGTCTGCCGATCCCGAACATTCAACATTTACGCGTTACATCGGACACGGCGCCGCCGTGGCCCGGGGCCCGGGGCCGGCGAGGCGCCTCTACCCCGACGAGTGCATCGGTGGCCCCTGCTGCTGCCGTATCTCTCGTTTTTGTATCTCCCTCTCTCTCTCTCTCTCTCTCTCTCTCTCTCTCTCTCTCTCTCTCTCTCTCTCTCTCTCTCTCTCTCTCTCTGGATGCATGTATACGGTATTCTCTCTCTTTTATACCTCTTGTGCTAAAGTGGCTCCTCGTCTTGTGTTACAGGTAAGCGCCGGTGTCTGGCCCGGACGGGACGGGGCACAGGGTCGTCGCCAGCGGTACGGTGGTGAGCCCCCCCCCCCCCCCTCTCTCTCTCCCCTGTGTGTGTGTATTATGTTATTACGCGCGCGGCCCGTGTGCCTTTCTTCGGTAATTGCACGACGAGAAGGAGAAGAGGTCTCGTTTGTCGTCCACGCGAATTAAACCACTGCTGCGTCCGTCTGGATGATAATGATGATGGTTTTGGTCTCTGAAGAAAACGCGAACGGGGAAAAAAGTATTTTAAAAATTCGGATTCTTGAGAAAAGAAAGCAATCTGTTTCCTCTGGCTTGATTCCTGATGCCATCCATTGTAAAGTTGAACGCGTTTAGTAAGTCGAGGGCAAGCTGCCGTGGCGTAGCGTCTGGTTTCAAAGGGCCGATCGCGCTGCCAGCCCCCGCCACGCCACGCCACGCCGCGTCCCGCTTTTAACTTGATGTCATTTTATTTTTCTCTGATCCCTCCCCGCCCCGCCCCGCCCCGGGCGCGCGCCCCCTGTCTGCCTGTCACGGACCTCGCGCTGAAGAGGCGTGTTGTGTAGCGAGTTTGACAGAAGTCCTTATAGCATCATCGGGGAAGTGCCAACGGAGTGGGAAGGGGGGTTTAGTGTAACGTCCGCTAACGATGAGTTTGTTTAAAACTGCCCCCCCCCCACCCCCCTTCCCCATTTCTATTCCCAGCAGCGGCCGGTAACTGTGCCTGGCGCGGCGCGAGTTGCGGTACTCTTGAGATCGGGTATTAGGGGCTCAGTCTGGAGGTGAAGGAGGAAGGGGTGCGGGGGTGGGGGGCGAGGGGGGGGAGGGGGTATGGCCCGGGGGGGCCACCGGCCCCGGTGAGCAGCTGTTGTAAATTGTAAGAGAGGGCTTTGGTGGTGCTTGGCTACGCTGCCAACAGGTAGAGAACGGCTGCGGCCAGGTAGAAGAAGGCGGTGCAAGCGCGCGCGCGCGTGTGTGTGTGTGTGTGTGTGTGTGTGTGTGAAGCCCAGGTATGACAGCCTTCCCTGGAAGGGCAGAGCGCCGTCCTGCCCGCCTGGGCTTTGGCCTGCGCCTGCAGTCAGGCAGGCAGGCAGGCGTGGTTGCCAAACCACAGCGCTGCCAGGTCTCGCCTGCGCCGCACCCCGCCCCGCCCCGCCCGGCACCCGGCTCGGTCGGGTATGAGTATCACGGCACTGCTGCGGGTCTCTCTCCTGGAAGGGGTTTTTGTTTCCATGTTCCGGCGCCCGTGTAGTACCGGGGCGGGGCGGGGCGGGGCGCGGGGGTCACACTCAACACAGAGGCAAGCATGAGCGCGCGGGCCGCGGGGCGCGCTTGCATGCTCCGAGGAGAGTATTGTGTTTTTGAGCCATCACGACCGTGTTCCTAATTCCTCATACACAGCGCGGGCCGGGCCGGGCCCTGCTGCCTCGCTGCACCGCAGCGCACCGTGCAGTGCACGATTGTAGTCACAAATTGGACGCCGCGCGCCACGGCTAGGAGGTACGATGGGACTGCCTGCAGCAGCGGTAGTCCGTATGGGAGCGTTCGTCTTTTTACTTTTTTCTTAACTTGGTGCCCCCCTCTCTCTCTCTCCGCCTCTCTCCCGCGGGCGCGCAGGGTCCTCCCGTTCGTTCTCTTTTTATTCGTTTTACTTCCCCTATAACAATCCATTGTGGTCTGTCCATATATGAAGACGTAGGGAAGAGGTAGGAGGGGGGGGGGGGGGTTAGGGCTGCGGCCGCCGAGCTGAGCTACCGATTATTTTCTATATACGGCAGCTCCATTGTCCGCACCAGCCGGTCCGGAGGGAGGAGAGATACAAAGTACCGAGTACAGAGGCCGGGCCGGGCGGCGGTTGCAGCCGGGGGAGGGTGCAGCGCTTAGTGCACCGGCGAGAGAGGCTCCTAATGTATGCACCGTGTTGCACCCGACAAACACGGGGCCAGGATAAGCCGAGCCAGCCCGCACTACTTACGTTTTTACTGTAGTTTTGTTTTGTATGTTTCGTATTTTTTGGGGGGTGTTGGTTGGTGCGGGGAAGGGGTTGGGGAGGGAGATAAACCATTTCTTTAAAAAGCATATTTAGAAGTATTTTTGTGTGTGTGTACGTCGTAAAAATTTTTTCTACAATGCCGCGTCGTTTTAAACATGTGAAAGTGAGAGAGATGTCGGTGATGCGCCTGCCTGTTGCGTCGCCTTTGACTTTTCTCGCCAGATGAATGCATTATTTGTTTTCCGCCGCGCGCGCCATATGGCCGGACCAGGTGAGGCCTGTCTCTCACTCTCTCCCTCTCTCTCTCTCTCTCGCTCTCCCGGGCGCTCTCGCGTGTTCGTTCTCTCCGAGACGTACGGCACTGCTCAGATTTTTTGACAGTGGCCGGGATGGATGCATGCATGCATGCGTGTGAGGCGTGGCGGGGCGTGGCGGCCGGGGCCTTGTACGAGCCACCTGCCGTCTCACACATCCACCATGCCTCGCCTGGCTGGGGCGGGGCGGCGGGGCCCTTAGCCCTTCCACCGGGCCCCAGCTGGTGCGCGCCGTCTTCGTCTTTTTAACTAGAGGCGAACGCTCCCCCTCTCTCTCACTCTCTTTCTCGCTCTCCCTCTCCCCCTTCCCCGCCCCATACGTCTCTCCCAATAAGCTCTCTGACTCTCTTGTTTTTTGGCTTTTTCGGCCCCGGTCACCGCTTGTAGTGGCGTGGCGTGGCGTGGGGTTCAGAGGAGAAAAAGAGATGAGAGAACGCCCCCTCTCCCTCTCCCCCTCCTCTTCCCCCCCTCCTCCTCCTCCTCCTCTTCCTCCCCCTCCTCCCACCATCAGCAAGGTCCCGTGGCTCGTTCGCTCGTACGAGCGACGACGACGACGACGCAAACCATAACTAGAGTCCTAACCATAACCAGCCCAGAGCCCAGCCCCGGTATGGCCGCGAACGGCCGCGCTCAGCGCTCGGCCCCAGCAGCGGGGGGTATTGTGTTACTCTGTCTCGCGCCCTTGCCCCCCCTCCCCCCTCTCTCTCTCTCCTTGCCCCCCTTTCCTCTGTAGCGCTCCTCGGACGTGACCGTAACGTAACGCTACGCCTGTGCCGCCTCAATGCACCCGCATATCCGCTGCCACCGCCGCCACTCGACCTGTTGATCCGCCCCGCCCCGCCCCGCCCCGCCCCGCCCTTATCGCCCTTATCGCTCATCGCGCTGCACCGGAAGGTGGGGCGGGGCGGGGTGCGTAATGACTTACGCGCCTCGCCACCACCACCCCGCACCCCGCGGCGTTGACGCGTCGGTCACCTGCAATAAGGACGAGTACCCGCTGCCACCCCCCCCCCCCCTCCTTTCCCTCCTCCCCTTGAACCTGACCCCGCGCTCGCTGGGCCGGACCGAGGCTGGCTGGCGGGGCGTGAGGTGCGCCTGCTGCCGACTTATTCCGAAGAGCGCTCTCCTCGCTTTGTCTCGCACTCGCACCTGTACGGCGAAGTCCATGAGTGCGACAGAGTCGGGGTGAGCAGGGCGCTCTGCAGGCGCGGCCAGCCACACGCCTCGTTGGGCCGAGTCACGAGTCACGCCATGCTGGTCACCTTCCACCTCCGTCTCCTTCTTCTCCCCCCCCCCCTCCTCTTTTCTCTCCTCCACCTCCTCCTCTTCCGAGTCTTCTGCTGCCCTGCGGCGGTGGCGGGAAAAACTGTTGCGGCAGAGGTGTAATAACCCTTGGCGTAATCTTAGCGGAGCGCGGCACGGCGCGGCGCTGGGCCTCGTTCTGAGTTCCTCCTGCGAAGTAGACGTCGTCGCGACGACGTCCTGCTTGAGACGCAGAGGAGGCTGTCCTGCGGGCGTCCTGCTGACCTTGTCGTCCTGCTGCGTCGTCGTCGGCGTCCTGCTTTAGACGCAGGGGAGGCTGTCCTGCGGGCGTCCTGCTGACCTTGTCGTCCTGCTGCGTCGTCGTCGGCGTCCTGCTTTAGACGCAGGGTAGGCTGTCCTGCGGGCGTCCTGCTGACCTTGTCGTCCTGCTGCGTCGTCGTCGGCGTCCTGCTTGAGACGCAGAGGAGGCTGTCCTGCGGGCGTCCTGCTGACCTTGTCGTCCTGCTGCGTCGTCGTCGGCGTCCTGCTTGAGACGCAGGGGAGGCTGTCGTGCGGGCGTCCTGCTGTCCCTGTCGTCCTGCTGCGTCGTCGGCGTCCTGCGCTAGCGAGGCGACACAATGGGCCATCGCTCATTGGCCGGTTCGTATCATAAATCGGGGCGGGGTGTGTAGGGCAGGCCGGCCATGCGGGATGCCTACAGTCTAACATTCCTTGAATCGTAAATTCTGATGAGGTCTCTAAATCAGACACACACACACACGCTCACACTCATTCACAATCACACCCTTCCTCTCGCACTGAAGGGCCCCCTATGCTATTCGAATGCGTGCGTGTAACAGGCGGCGCGTCTTCACTTCACCCACTGAACGCAACGGGTGCTGCTCTGCATGTGTGATCCCGAGGGGGAAACGACTCTGTACTTTGGTGTACAACTTTTCACGAATGTTTTGGGAATTTTCTCGATTTTTTGCTTCAATTTTACAAAATAATTGTCAATTTTTCCCTAAACTTTTCTTAATTTTACTGAATATGTCTTCTGATTTTTTTTCTGAGTTACGAGTTGTACAAAAAATTCAGAGTCGTTTCTCGAGCGTCGTCGTGCAGGTGTCATCGCCGGCCTCTGTGGTGTCCTGCTGACCACCCCCACCCCACCCCCCGCACGGTGTTTTGCTGGACTGCTCCCCCCTCTCCCCGGGGGGACTGTCCACCATCACCTCGGCCAGCGTCCTCCTCGAGGACCTCTCTGGCGGGCGAGTTCTTTTGTCCGCGTCGGTTTGGTCACAGTCACCGGCCAGGTGCTCTCGACGACTCGCCATTGTGTCCGATAATGCGATTCAAATTTAGTGGCAAAAGAAATTGGTGGAGGGGCATTTCTGTTGTTTTGCGTGGCGAGCTGTGGAAGGCGCGGGGGGGTTTGGAGGGGGGGGGGGTCGCCTGTTGTTGCTGGCGGGGCGCGCAGGTGGGGGCCCCGGGGCGGTGCCCGGGCCGGGCGGGACACTGTTCCCCGCTGCTGTTCCTCACGACGCCGGGCCGGTACGGGGCTGTTCGCCGAACAAGCTCCGCCGCTGGTCCTGCTGTCTGGGAGGCTCATGCGGCTGCGATCTGTATGGTATGGGACGCGCGCCGAGGATATCGGCGGGCAGACGGTCTCGCGGCGTGGGCAGCAGCACCGCGCCGTGCGCGCCGCTCACCCCGCCCTTCCGCGAACAGATCAAATCGTACCCCGGCACCGAAAGGCGAGGGGGGAACAACTCCGAATTTTGGTGTGCAAATTTGGTGAATTTTTGTGAATTGTTACTATGATTTTTTGCTAGAATTTTCATGACTTTTTAGCAGATGATACATCTTAGCAAAAATAAAATAAAAAGAAACTAAAGAGAATTGATGTTTCATCGGCTTGTACTCTCGCAATAGTATAGAGCGGGCCGGGTTTTTTTGTGAACTTTCCTGAATGACAACGAAATTTTTTTTTAAAAAAAAATAATCTTAATTTTCCCGAATAACAAGGTGTACCCAAATTTCAGAGTTGTTGCCCCCCCCCCCCCCCCTCGAGATACGGGGTGTTTCAGCCGTCAGGCGCCGGTCGGTCGGGTAGGCAGACCCGCAGTGCTCCCGTGACGTGTCCTCTGAGAAACATGCCATGCCCGGTACCGTCCACCTTGTCTCCCGGCCCGGCGGCCCAGCCCAGGGGGCTTTTGTGGAGCCAGCGTCGGCATTTAAACGGCCATCAAGCGACAATACAGGACACAGCAGCGGAGCGCCGCGCGCCGAGCTGCCGGACCGGAAGCGGAAGGCACGTTATAGTAGTTGATGTGAGGTGAGGTGAGGTGCGAGGTGCGTCTCGTTAGGGGAGCTGCCTGCCTGCCTGCCTGCCTGCCTGCCTGGCCGCCTGGCCGCCCGCCCGGGCTGGCTGTCGCGTCTGTTCTCCTGCTCGGGGGGCTCGATATGCAGACTCATGTAGCGTGAGCGCCCCGCCGCCCCGCCGCCCCGCCGCGCGCCGTGTTGTGTAGTTACCGCCGCGTCGTGTATTTTCCCGAAGCCGGTTCGGGCTTTTCCTCCCACAATGCAGCCGAGCAGCCCGGGCAGCGAGCCCGCGTTACATGTAACGCTGCGGGGCCGTGCAGCGTTAATGAGGAGCGGCCCACAATGGCCCCGCCCCGCCCCGCCCCGCCCCGCCCTCATCACTGCCGGACAGTGGCTAGTTATCATCCCCGCCGCTCCTTATTCTGCCGACCCCACCCACCCCAGCTATGTTCCTTTTTTGGGGGCCCCGACTGTCGGGTCGGGTCGGGGGGCCTTTAGGCCTTCGAACGAATATCGGAAAATGAGTCTCTGTTTTTTTTTGGACAGCTTGCCCCGCCGCCGCCGCCCCGCCCCTTGTCCAACCAACGTGTACGCGCGGCCTACATATACCCCGTCTCCTTTTTCTCCCCCCTTTGTGCACCGCTGTGTTTGTGTGTGTGTGTGTGATTCAGCCAGGCGCCCAATGGCCTCTCTGTGTGTTCCGCACGGTACGCTGTGCTTGTTCAGTTCAGCCTCGGCTCCCGCCGGCCACGCTGCGCCACGCCGTGCGATTTTCCGCGTGAATCATGCGTCGAGTTTAGTGCAGCGTTGCACTGTGCAAGCACAAAAGGGGTATAGGGGGAGTGGGGGGGGGGCGGAGAGTTATTGCTCATGTCCGTGCTTAATTTTTGTGTATGTGTGCTTTTGGAAGTGTGCAGGGCGGGGCCGAGGGGGAAACAACTATTTACTTCTTGTACACCTCATAACAGAGAAATTTTTTAAAAAAAAATCTTTAAAAAAATAAATAATAAAATTTTAAAATATCTGGAAAATCCCGAGGGAAAAATTTTAGCAAAAATTGGCTAAAATTCAGCAAAAATTAACAAAATTTGTACACGAAAATTCTGAGGTGTTTCCTCCTCGGTGGGGCGGGGCGGGCAGTAGGAGGATGAATATCTGTTCTCGAGCCACTCTGCTAGGCCCTGCCCTGCCCGCCCCCCAGCAGGGCAAAGGCGAGGGGGGGTGGGGGGTGGGGGGGGGGCGTGCAGCCCTGCCCGGCCCTCCTGTCGCGTGCAAAGCACCCCTTCCTGATAAACCGATGATAATTTCCTCGAGGTCCTATAAGCTCTACCTCCTCCCCTCTCTCTCTCCCTCACCGGAACAGCCCCACCTCGGCCTCTCTCCCTCTCGCAGTTGGGTTGAGCCCGTATCGGCTTCGTCCGGAAGTCGTCCGGAGAGCACAGCGCCGCTCATATTTTCTTTTCGTAAATGATATAATAATCGGTCCCCGGGCCCGGGCCGGCCGTTACACGCTATGCGCCAGGAAGGGTGCGGCGCGGGGCTGGTTAGTTAGGGTAAGGGTAGGGGGTGGTTGGGGGGAGGGGGACAGAAAAAAAGAATAGCCGCCCCCCCCCCCCTAGTTGTTGTGTTGGTTACGCTAAACGTCAATAGCTCGAGGGGGTAGGGTGGTTGAGGCGGTCTTTTGCGTCTCTGCCGTTGATGAGCTCTATGCCGTTCGTTTTGCCTTATCAAAAGTGCCGTTTTGTGTACCGAGCTGCGGCGCACTGCTTTTGCGCCTCGCGGTCCGTTTTTATTGGCATGGCTTTGTGTTCTGAGGAGGAGGTGTGCGGAGGGGGGGGGGGGAAGGGGGCTCATGGCAGGGTGTGTACAGGTCTCAGGGTGCACCCTGCCCCTGCCCTCGCCCTTTAAAAAATAATAATTAAAAAAAAAAAACTTTCCCCCTTCCTCCACCCCCCGCTCGCGGCCACATGTATGCAAATTTTTGATGGCGTCGACGAAAAGTATTAGTCTTTAGGTCCGTTTGGCCATTAGCCGCGTTGGAAAAAAAAGTAGAGGGGAGGGGAGGGTTGGTCGTCGTAAAAACGTTTAAGCATCATCATCAGCATGGCATCCGGGGCGGGGGGGGGCGTGGCAGGCGCACTTGATTGTTTCATTTAAATTTTTAGAAGGGGTTGGAGGGGGGAGGGAGCGGGGGTTGCGGCGTGGTGGATAAAACCGTGCGTGCCCATTTGCCTCGCGCGGCTCGCGCGCGCCGAATTTACGGTGCCGCGTCTCCGACGACGTTACGACCCTAAGTGAATAGGGTTCGCTCATTTTCATTCATTTTTCATTTCCCTCGTGCCGTGGAGAGCGACAACCTGCTCCGCCCGCCGTCGCTAAAGGCATGATGTTGTCGTTGCCGCCCGTGTTGGCAGGAAAGTAGGCAGTAAGTGGGCCAAACACATTGCAGTAAAACATGCTGCGGTTGCATCTGCTGCTGCAAATCTGAATTTTGGTGTACAAATTTTGGATTTTCTTTTTTGGTATTTTTCGTTGTTTTTTTTTTTTGCGAATTTTTATGAATTTTTATTGAACTTATGCTTGAATTTTACCTAAATTTTTGTTAATTTATGTTATTTTTCCCTTATTTTTTCTAATTTTTTTGAGTCGCAGAAAAATTTCAGATTTTTCCCCCCTCTTTGGGCGATGGCAGTGCACGACCATGGTCACGGTGGTCGTCGCGGCGGCCGGGCGTGGTGCGTCCATGACTTTCATTATATCCACGCCGCGGTGCAACTGCTGCGCGCTAGTGTGTGTGTGTGTGTGTGTGTGTGTGTGATAATAACTCGACTGAGAGGCAGGAGCAGCAGGTGGCTATTGGGAGGTGGAGAAGGGAAGGGGCTCGGTGTGGTTTCTATGCGCGCGATGGCTAACATAATAGGATACGCGCTCGCATCTCTTGTTCTTCTTCTCCTCGTCCTCCTCCTCCTGCCCCTCCTCCTTCTCTACATCGCTGGCCGCCACATCATCTTGGCCCGTCTGCTGCAGTGCAGCTTCGCGCTGATGCACTGCGGGACCCGCACAAGTGCATCAATATCTCGCAGTCTTGTTGGTGTGTGTGTGTGTGTGGATTTTTGTTCCCACCCCTTTCCCCGCAGACGAGTGTATGTGATGTGAAATCAATGCCCCCCAAAAAAATCATTACTTGTTGTATAGTTGTTCACGTGCGCGCGGAGAGGGAATGCGCTATATACGCACCTGGGCGGGGTTCGAGTGTGGCGTCATCTGAAGGTGGAGAGGGATCGACTTGTAGTTGTGCCGCGCTGCGCGGGGACAGAGGCGGGATGGGGATGGGATGGGGATGTGATTGGGATGGGACGGAACGGGACGCCAATCACTTCTGTGCCGGTGGGTGACGTCTCCTCCTCGGCCCGCGGACTGGCCCGCGAGTATATATCGACTGTGCCGTGTCGTATAGTATCTCCTCTCTCTCTCTCTCTCTCTCTCTCTCTCTCTCTCTCTCTCTCTCTCTCTCTCTCTCTCTCTCTCTCTCTCTCTCTCTCTCTCTCCCTCTCTCTCTCCCGCTGCTCTTCGCGCCGCCGCGTCTCCCGTCTCTCTCTGTCTCGCTGTCGCCGGCAGGTCTATATGTCCGCGAGGCGGAAGAAACGGTGCGTGCGGCCCGGCCCCGGCCCGGCCCCGGCGCGCGGAGCGGCCTCCTCGGGATGATCGCCAAGAAGAGTTGGACGGGACGAGCCAAGACAGAGGAAAAGGGGTTGGGAAAAAAACATTGGAAATTGTGTTGTTTCGCCTCGGCCACGCCCCGCCACGCCCCGCCACGCCGCCGAGACCGTCTCGAAGGAGTAATGGACGGATCGGTCGCGACGGTAATCCTAACGGGAGCCAAAGTCGAGTAGTCGTGGAGGCGGCCCGGCCCGGTCGCGAGCGGTGGGCGGTGGCAGTTTATCTCGCTCTCCGACTGACGACAGTGTCGCTCCATCTCTCTTCCTCTCACTGTCTCTCTCTCTCTGTCTCTCTCTTTACCCCTGGTTTTTCTGCATCTAGTAGCTTTGCTTCTGCTCCAGTTTTTGACGGCCGCGCAGACAGTTTGGCGACCCCCATGATAAAAGGTTTTTTGTCTTTTTCCCTGTTGCCTGTTGGCATGTTTATTTTTTTGTGGGAGGCTTGTCATAATTTTTTTGTTCTTCTTCTTTTTGGTGTAAGGGGTTAGGCAGGCGGGCGGGGGATGGAGAGGAGGGCTGCTGAGTGCTTTGATACAAGTATAAGGGCTTCTCTCTCTCTCTCTCTCTCTCTCTCTCTCTCTCTCTCTCTCTCTCTCTCTCTCTCTCTCTCTCTCTCTCTCTCTCTGCGCACAGTCTCTCCGCCCCAGGGTAGGGCCGCGCTGCAGGAAGGTTCTTGCTGTCCTTCTCCTTCCCCCTCCCTCTCCCTCCTCCTCCTCCTCCTCACCTTAATTAACTTGAACGCATCCAGCAGCGGCGGTGGCGGCGGCGCACTGGTATGGAGAACCCCATGATGCCCCTCAGCCCCCTCCATCTCTCTCTCTCTCTCGCTCTCTCTCTCGCTCTCTCACTCGCCACTGAGGTGTGAACTGCTGCTCAGCCTCCCCGCCGCGTGGACGTGATGGCGGAGGAGGGTCTAACTCAGCGCGGGCCCCGCCCCGCCCCGCCCCGCCCAGGCCGAGTTAAGCCTTTCAGTCGCGCTCAGCAGCCGGTCCAAGTTGGGGACGCAAGTATGCGTGTGTGTGCGTGTGTGTGTGAGTCTGTGAGAGGCAGATGCGGCGGGCGTCTATCCCTCTCTCTTTGGCACTCGCGACCGTTTTGCCTGCTGCTGTGGGTTCGACGACGCGCCGCACTGCTGAAGAAGTGCGATAGGAGGAGGAGGAGGAGGAGGAAGAAGTCAAAGTCGGACCGAAACAAAGTGCGAGCAGGAAGGAAAAAGCAAGGGGCGCGGCGGGGCGCGGCGGGGCGCGGCGGGGCGCGGCGGGGCGGGGCGGGTTAGGGTTGAGTTGTTGTTGTTTGCAGCCGGAGTTCCGCGACGCGTTTGCCGCTGCAAATTATTACATGGCAGGAAGACTGCCGCGACCTCCTAGACGCTTTGCGGCTGACGGCAGCGCGCGGCGGTTTTTCAGTTGTCGCTCTGAGTGTGTGTGTGTGTGTGTGTGTGTGTGTGTGTGTGTGTGTGTGTGTGTGTGTGTGTGTGTCGCGGCGCCTCAAACAATAACACATTCCGCACGACGACGAGAAGGAGGAGGAGGATGGTACTCGCTACGAGGGGTCCCTCACTCCAAAATCAGTGAACAATCTAAAACAAAATCAGTAAATAAAATCAGAAAAAAAATAGCAAAAAAAAAGAAAAAAAATACATAAAAATTTTAGAAAAAAATCAGAATTAACAACAGAAAAATCAGAAGAAAAAACAACACAAAAATCAGGGAAAATCTCGAAAAACTCGACAAATCAGCAAAATCGGTGTACACTTGAATTTCTACTGAAGGCCCCCGAGGAAGGCCCCCACGACTTGCTTTGCCCTCCGCACTGCCCGCACGACGGTGGCGAGCCATCAGTGCTGATGGTATTCATCGCGTTGCTTTTGGCGTCGGCGACGTGCCATAGCAGGAAGGATGGGGTACGGTCACCATGCCTTCATTAACTTACATAATGTGGCGCAAAACCGCACTCGCCCCTCCCGTACCTCGCTCTCTCTCTCTCACTCTCTCTCTCTCTCTCTCTCTCTGGTGCTTCTGTGCCCTGCTCCATCCATCCCTACCGACCCCGCAAGTCTAGCGAGCCGAGAGTCAAGTGCACGTCGCAGAGAGGAGGCGGAAACGAGAGGGACAGAGAGAGACAGAGAGTGCGAGAGAGGCGGTTGGGTGGAGAGGGTTGAACCGGGGGTGAAACTGCGCCAGTTGGAGACGTGTCCCACAGAGGCCGCGCTGTTCGGCGTACCCCGCTTTTTCGTTCGTGCTTTTGCACCCCCCCCCCCCCCTTTTCCCCTCCCCGTGCTGCGACGACTGTAGGGGAAGTGCTATCTCCCTCTTCTCTCCCCTCCCTCCCCCCATCCCGTTTCTCCTCAGACATGTTCTCCTCGCACGCGCGCGTGTGTGTGTGAGAGAGAGAAAGAGAGGGGTGGAGCAGTGCGAGAGAGAGAGAGAGAGAGAGAGGTGTGGAAGTTCTCTGGCTCCTTCGCCAGGTGCCCTGCAGTACTAATGAGATGCCGTGCGGGATGTGTCATGAGCACGCCTTCTCCACTGCGTGGCGGGGCGTGGCGGAGCAGCGTCGTCGGGTACAGCAGCCTGGCGCCAGCAAGTAGTCGCCGCAGTCCTCTCTTGCTGTCTCTGTCTCTGTCTGGGGGGAGGGAATTGCACAATTTCGCAATTTGGGTCTTTGTCGTCGTTTCGTGTCGTGCTGCTGCCGCTGCTGCAGGCGCTGGTGGCTGGGCTGGGCTGGGGCCCCGAGCCTCCCGCCCCGCCAGCAGCCCGACATGTCTGTGGTCGCTGCGGCCGCCACGCCCCGCCCCGCCCCGCCCCGCCGCGCCGCGCCCCAGGCGAGTGCGGCGTGGGGCTCTGGAGGCAAAGCGGTTAAGTTCTCTCCCGCCCCGCTGCAGTGTGCAAGTGACCACCGCAACTCTTCTGCCAAATGCGCTCTGTCGAAGGGGAAACAACTCTGCATTTTGGTGTTCACATTTTGTAAATGTTTGTAAATTTGCATAATTTTTTTTGAATTTTTGTGAAATTTCATACAATTTTTGTAAATTTTATCTCAAATTTTACCTATTTTTTTTTTTTTTTAAAATTTCTGTACAAAAATTTCTGAGTTGTTTCCCCCTATCGACTCTTGACTTGACTTGAGAGAACCAGGTCACAAATGACCCTGCGCACCAAGAAGTAGTGCATGCTGGCGATGAGTGTCCCGCCGGCCGGAAACAGATTGGGTGCGCGGCAGGGATTCGAACCCGCACGCGCGCGCTCGGCCCTGAATGCGGCACACGCGCCTGCGTCACGCGCTCGCGAACAAAAACCGCGACACCACCACCCGGGGCGGGGCCGGGGCGAGCGCGGCGAGGCTGCAGGCCATGATGGTCCCTCCCTCTGATGAGCCGCGACGATAAACGCCCCGCCCCGCCCCGCCCCGCCTGCCTACTTCTACCGCCGCTGCTGCTGTATTTTTCCAGAATCGACACTTCTCATTTCCGGGTGCTGAAGCGGCAAAAGTTTCGGTCTCTCTATATAGCAGAATTCTGGTCCGGGCGGGCGGGGGACTCTCTCGGCAGCAGCACAGCGCAGCATAGGGCCCCCCGCGCTGTCTGCAGCCGCGCTCTCCACAGCCTTGTCTCACTCGCACCTGCACGGCACACACCTTGAGTGCGAGAGAGATGGAGCGAGGAGAGCGCTATGCTCTTCGGAACGAGTCGGCCGGTGGCGTGGCGTGGCGGCCCTGGAAATAAGCTCGCCTGTATGTTAGCGGCAGCAGGGGGAGAGAGAGAGGACAATGCAGCCAATGTACCCCCTCCCCTCCTACCCCAACCGTCGATAATATTCGATAACGCAAGTCGCTTTACGACGCTGCCGCGCTGCACCTAACCGTGTTCGTGCGCGCTACAGCGGCCGGCCCTACTCGTATCTCTCTCCCTCCCTCTCCTGCTCTTGCTGCGCGTGTGTGTTCGATCTCCCTCCCTCTCTCTCTCTCCCTCTCTCTCTCCGGTTATGTTTCGCGCTCCCTGCTGATTTTTCGCCGTCGTGTATCATTTTTAACGGTGCATGTATGGAACACGCCGCTTCAAACTGCATAGGCGGCCGGGCGCGCGAGTCGAAAGGAGTTATCGCCGTGCTGCCCCGTGCTGCTGCCCCGGCCGGGAGGGACCCTGTTTCGCTTTCGTATTCTCATTTTGCCGCGCACTGCGATCGGATGGATCTAATTGTTGGATCCTTTCCTTATGAGCGTTTGTCTTTTATTGCCCGGTGTACACGACGGTGTGGGCGCGGGGCGGGGGGGGGGGGGGTAGTAGACACAGTTCAGGGGACCGAAAAGAGATTTCTCCCGACTCGCTGCGTCCCGCGCGAGTGGTGTATATTATAAAGTGCGCGATGCGGGAGAGGGGGGGGGGGTCTTTTGTATGAGGGGGAGAGAAAGAGAGAGGGAGGGGGGTTGGGGTGGAGAAGAGGGATGGAAATCACAGGCCATATTTCCCCCGGCGCCAGGCGGCGCGGCTGTGCCGTGGGGTCCGCGCTCCGCACGTTTGCCAAGCGCTACGTGCGGATGGCTACACACGATGAGTCGAGATGGACGCATTTGAATTAGCAAAGCACAACGTCGTTGTTTTGCCGCCATGATCATAACAGAGGGAGAGAGAGAGAGAGGGAACTGTTTGCCTTGCTCGGCATCAGATATGGACGTGCGGGTCCAGCTCAAATCCTCGCTCGTGCGGCTGCAGCAATCGGCGCCAATCGAACGGAAAGAAAATATTTGAATACCGTTTGGGCGATGGTGGTGATGGTTTTCTTTAATGACACCGCCGCCATATAAAGCGGTTCTTGTCATTTCCTTCATTCTCCTTTCCTCAGTTTGTACTGTATTTACATCTCTGCAATAGTTTGCTGTTGTTGCAGCTGTGTGTGTGTGTGTGTGTGTGTGACTTTGTTTCGCGTCGGCGGCCAAGATTGTATGAAATGAGCCGGCGCGATAAAGTGTTAGATTGGCGAGATGCGGGCGGGGCGGGGCGCTGTGTGAGCGCGTTCAGCCCGACTCGGCCGCGGCCGCCGCCCCGCCCGGCGCGTAGAGACTGTCATTTTCCAGCGCAATGCCGCAAGCAAGCTATGGTGCGTTCCTCATTGTCCCTCCGGCGGCAGCCGACTTATTCCGAAGAGCGCGCTCTCCTCGCTCTGTCTCTCTCGCATTGATACGGTATGAAGCCCATGGGTGCGAGAGAGACAGCAGGGTGAGGGAAGCAGAGCGCTCTTTCGGAATAAGTCGGCAGCGAGGAGGGGGCTCTACTGCTCTGCTCTTGCCAGTCACACAGCGCGCCAAAGGAGTGAATGAGGGAGGGAGAGAGAGAGAGAGAGAGAGAGAGAGAGAGAGAGAGAGAGAGAGAGAGAGAGAGAGAAGGGGGAGGGGTGGGGGGAGTATCTTGGCTATCTCTTCCACTTTATCTCGCGCAATTAACATGGTAATCAGCAGCAACGGGCCGCGCCGGCCAGCCCAGCCCAGCCGGCCGTCAATGTGCAGGGCCCCTCTGTGTGTGTGTCTGTGTGTGTGCGTGTGCGCCAGTGCGTGGGTGGCGCTGGGCGTGGCGCGGTACGCACTCCTCCGGGGCGGCTCCTCCTGGCGGCCGTCAAGTCCCTGCTGCTGCTCGACTCGGCCGCGCGCCGTGTCGCCCCCGTGTCGTTCTGTTCCGCTCGACGCGCACGTCTGCAGCGGCGGCGGCGACGGCCTATAGGACGACACACTCACAGACACTCGAGCACACTCACACACACACACGCGCGTGCGAGCTACGCACGCACTCGAAACGTGGGGAAAAAAGAAAAGAAAATTGTTAGAGCGTCAAGGAGACGGGGAACATGTTTCCGCGCGTTGCCCTCGAGGGGGAAATTACTAAGAAATTTGTGTACACCTCGTAATTTTGAAAAACAAAAATAAATAATTGTGGTTTTTTTTTAGAGATATTCAGAGAGGTTTGGAAAAATTAGAGAAGTTTTACAACACCAAATAATCCCCCCAAAAAATAACGAAAAATTTAAGCAAAAATTGCAAGAAAAAGTCTGTACACCAATGTTCAGAGTTGTGTTCCCCTCCTCGGCTTCGCTGCATATGCGTCGTAGGAATCACAGAGGCGCTGCCTGCTTGGCTGGCTGGTTAAGGTTAGTCTCCTGACATTATTGAGGCCTATAACGGGGTCGTCCTGTGTGCGTGTGCGTGTGTGTGTGTGTGTGTGTGTGTGTTCGCGCGCGCAGTGTGGTGGGGCGCCGGCGCGCCGGTCCTGCTTGTCGCGTCCGCGCTCGCTCCGCCTCTTCAGTTTTAATTCGTCTTGATACCGGTTGATGAATGCAGCGGTGACGTGCCTCTCTCTGGCCCCGCCGGGTCCTGCTCGGGCCCCTCGCGCTCGGACCAAATTGGAGCCGACGCGCGGGTTGGGGCGGAGCGGGTCGACTGACTCAGGCGCCAACGGCCGACGCCGCGGGCCGACGCGACGCCGCGGCTGACGTCGGCCGAGCCGAGCCGAGCCGAGCCGAGCCGAGCCGAGCCGAGCCGAGCCGAGCCGAGCCGAGCCGAGCCGAGCCGGGCGCCGTGCCGACGACGCGACCGCAAGGCGCGCGTGTGTGGCGGGCGGCCTACCCCGCCGCTGGCGGGCGTCACGATTCCGAGGACCACTCTCCTCCCTCCTTGTCGCACCAGTGGCGGTGCCGAATGTTAGGAATGGCTGGTCCCCATGAGTGCGACAAGGACGGGCCTCCGGACTCGGCAGGTTGGGGCGCGGCCGGGCCGGGGCGGGCGGCTGTCGGCTGCTCCTTCGCCGCGCCGGTTCGGAAGCTGCTTCTGAAATTCAAATCAACCTTATAATACTGCTTCACGACGAGGAGACGCCGCGACCGACCAGGAGGAGGAGCAGCGGCGGTGGCAGCGAGGCAGCTGCGTCGTGTCTGCCCGCGGCGCGGCGCGGCGCGGCGGGGCGGGGCGGGGCGCGGCGGGGCGGGGCAGGGTGGGGTGGTGGCGTGCGGACATGTCACTCGATGGGGAAACTCTGCAAGTTTTGTACACCCTGCGACTCGAAAAAATTAAGTAAAAATCAGAAAAAAAATAAATAATTACTTTTAAAAAAATCAAAATTGAAGCAACAGTAAAAAAAAAAAATCAAGCAAAACCTAGCAAAAAAATTGAAGAAAAATTAAGAAAGATTAAAGTAAAACTTGCAAAAGAAACTCAACAAAAATAAGGAAAAAATAAGCAAAATTCACGAAGCTTCATAAAATGTGTATACTAAAATTGAGAGATGTTTCCCCCGCTGCTCGCGCCATTGAGAGCAGAGGACAGTGTATCGCGGCGTAATGATACCACACCCATGCACTCTAGAGGAGGGCGCGCCCGGAGGTGCGCAGCCTGGTCGCCCCGCCCCGCCCCGCCCCGAGGGCCCCACCCCGCGCAGATCTGGCCGGACCGGACCGGACTGGACCGCCTCGTTGGATCGAGGTCCGAGAAGCCGATCCATTTAAAAACCGGTCCCCCCTTTTTCCTACACTCCTCACTCCGCCACTCTGGCTGCTGCTGCTGCTGCTGCTTCTCCCGGGAAGGGAAAAAAATAATATTAAAAGAGCAACATAATCCAGAAATAAAAACACGTTGATTACCACGTAGGCGCGCCCAGCCCCGGCCTGGCCCGGCTGGAGTCCAGGGCAGGGCCCGCTGCTGGGTGCCGCCGGGCTGAGCCGCGCATCGAGCGCAGCCTTGCTCCGGTCCCGTGGGGGGAAAGGGGAAAAATCATTCGAAATTTTTTAAAGAGAATTAAAGTATAAAAATAAAATTAAGAAGATAGATTTATAAAAATCAGAAAACTCGTGAACGAACTAAAACTGGGTTAAAAAATTGAATAAAAAGGCAGATTAAAGGGGGAAAATATCAAAATTTATCATGAAGTGACGCAGAAATTTTTCTTGAAAAATCAAAAGTCAAAAAAATCAAACAAAATTTTAAGTTTTTTAAAAATAATTGTACTCATTTTGTATCAGTGATTTCGCCCCCCCCCCCCTCCCCCCTCCTTGTTCCGGTCCTGTTGGCTGCCACCGCCGGCTGACTCGGGTGTATCTGGAAAAGGAGAAGGACCCCTTTACCTACTACTCCTTCCTCTTAATTTGGGGCCCCCGGCTGCCAGCTTTGTTTTTATAACGTACACTCCTCCTCGATCCGGCTGCTGGAGGCTACCCGTTGTACGAGGGTAGTTATTAAACTGAGCCTGTGTGTGTGTGCGTACGTGTGTACGTGTTATCTCTGAATGTGTGTGATCGGTTTGGTTTTGGCCCGTCCGATTGTACTTCTCGTCTTTCCTTTGCCCGTGTTATTATAGTGTGAAGCGCCACAGTGGCTCATGTGTTTTTTCTTCTTTTTCTGTTCCAGGTGAGTCAGAGTGTGAGTGAGTGTTTTCGCGCGAGCGAGAAGGAGAGGAGGAGTTGAGCTGCTGCTGCTGTGTGCGTTCGACCGGCCGCGAAAGGCGTACGCCGTCATGTAAGGTGTACCCCCCACCCCTTTCCCCGCTCCATACGGAACGCTCAAACAGCTTTTTGGTGTCGCCCCGCCGTTGCTTGTACCACATCTCTCTCTCTCTCTCTCTCTCTCTCTCTCTCTCTCTCTCTCTCTCTCTCTCTCTCTCTCTCTCTCTCTCTCTCTCTCTCTCTCGCACTCTCGCCCGCAGCGGCGCGACGGTACGACGACGGTTGGCCATTACGCCTCCGGCCGAGCGTGACACTCTGGAGCGTCGCGACGCGCCCCGCCCCGCCCCGCCCCGCCCCGCCCCGCCCCGCCCCGCCCCGCCCCGCCCCGCCCCGCCCCGCCCTCTTGTTACGTTCCTACCTGTTGTATCTACAGACCGGAACTGTGTCCCCCCTCGGCTGAGTGCGCGACGTCGCGATGCGTCACACGTCTTGTGAGTGTCCGCGACACGTCATATGGGCGTGGGGGGCGGGGCGGGGCGGGACGATACAGGTCCGGTATACGTACACTCAGGTTTGGTCGGTAAACAGCACTTTGGGGTTCCAGTCCAGTACGTGTACTGCGGGTGCGAGCGAGATACGTACACGCACCCGTATATATCCGAACCCGCCGTAGCAGTCGCTGTCAAGGGTAAAAGGAGAGAGACAGAGAAAGACAGAGAGATGAGCATAGGGTGTAGTAGTAGTGGTGAGTGCTGCGCGGCGTGTTGCGTAAGTTAACAAGCCTCTCTGCTGAGTGCGTGCGTGTGTGTGTGTGAGTGCGCCATCTATACCGGAGCAGCGCGCCGGGGAAAACGTACTACGATGCGCGATGTGCACTCACTCGCACACACAGAGAGACGCATCATGCGCACTCACTCACTCACTCAGCCTGACTGCTGCTGCCGCTGCGCCCCTGAAATATTTATTCTGCATATAACGACGCCAGGGAGACGAGAGAAGTGGCATCGTTTTCGCCGTGCATGTGTGTGTGTGTGTGTGTGAGCGAGCGCGCGGGATGCCAAGGTTATGCAAAGAGCACCGCGCGTACACTCACACACACACACATGCACACACACACACACACACACACACACAGCCCGGCTAGGTGTGCGCAGGGAGGAGGACCTGAAGAGGAGTCGCAACCCTTCTCTGTCTGTCTGCATGTATGTGTGCATGTATACGTCTCTCTCTTGCACTTTGCGCGCGACCCTATACTACTCTGATTGGCCGGAGCCGAGCCCAGCGCAGCGGAGCGGCCATGCCGCGGCGGTATGGTGTGCTGCTTAGCGGCGCCCTGTGGCACCGACCCGCCATTTATATTATATTAAATTCCCTCTCTACTCTAGGAACGCGAGCGTGTATGTAGCACTTGCGTGTCGTAAAGAAGCGCGCGCGTGCCTTTCAAAACCTCTCTCTCGCGCGCGCGCACTCACACACACACACACATACATGTGGGACATTATACGTATACGTACCCGTCGCTATGCCGCTCGGTTGTTATTTGAGGTAGGAGAAATAAGGAAGGGAGGGACACATTTCTGCCTGCCTCGCCGTCAAAGACCGCGAGCGCGCAGCGCGCAGCACCGTGCGGGCGGGGCGGGGTGAGGTGGGGTGGGGCGGGGCGGGGTGGGGCGTCACCGGCTGGGCCGCCTGCCTGCTTCTGAGAACAGACCATGGCGGCGGCGTGTTCATCGACGTTCTTCCCCGCATCGCGCCTTGCCACGTGCTCATTTTGTGTGTGTGTGTGTGTCCGGGTCCGTCAGTCGTGTCAAACACACGTCATCCCCGAGGTGGCGACACCCCTTCTGCTCTATACACTTCACTCTCTCTCTATCTCTCTCTCTGGAGTGGTGGGGAGTGCTATCCATCCGAGAGATTAGGCAGAGGGGAGGCGACCGTGAGTCCAATATGCAAATGAGGGGTGTGAGTCAGGTGTTTCGCCGTACAGAGAGAGAGAGAGAATGACAGAGGACGAGGTGCGATTATCCGGGGCGAGCAAAAGGGGTCGCTTCTTTTCTTTGCGCCCTAATCACGCGCGGAGAGCGGACCGAGACCAAAGAAAAAAAACAAGGTCGTGTTAAGGAGTGAGGTCGGGAAAGATGGGGGGGGAGAGAGAGGCTTTTAACATGGTTGTGAAAAAAGCAGGGTCTCGCACGGTGTTTGTGTTTTGCCGGGCGAGCCGCAGCGGTCGGCGTGGCCAGAGAGTTGGCGTCGTGGGGGAAACAACTCTGAATTTTGTTGTGCACATTTTGTCAATTTTTGTAAATTTTAATAGAATTTTTGCGAATTTTTCCTTGAATTTTACGAATATATTAGTGATTTTTTCCTTGATTTTTTCAAATATATTTGGCAATTTTCATAAATTTTCTGAATTTCTGAATTACGAGTTGTACTAAAACCTCGGATTAGTTTCCCCCCTCGGTTGGCGTGCTGGCGGTGGCCATGCCGGGCGACGGGGCCGGTCTGGTCGGCGCTCAGGGCTTCGACTCACCTCTTTGTTGATGGGACAGCCCGATAGCGAGCCGGGCCGGGCCAGGCCGGGCCAGGGGGCAAGGATATGGAAAGGATGGGGTATGGGGTCCCTCTCGCGCAGCCTCCCTATCTCTCTCTCTCTCTCGCTGTCCCTCTCGCTCGCTCGCTCGCTCACACTCATTCTGGTCCAGAAGGCTATACACGAAGCTCCGCTCCGTTTGTGATCTGGCCCGCCTCCCCTCCTCTCCCCTCGCTCCTCTCTGATAAGAATCTCTCTCTCTCTCTCTCTCTCCCTCTCACTTGGTCCGCTCCCCCTTACCCTCCCCGCCGGCCGTGCACCTGCATCCAATGATGCAGTCCACTCCTTTCCCCTCCCCTCCCCTTCCCGTGCGTCCAGAGACGCACCTGTTAAATGTTGGCGCGTCGGGCGGCCCGGCCCAGCCCAGCGCGCACGTGGGCCATTGTTCGCCAGCTCATCCTCCTCCTCCTCCTCCTCCTCCTCCTCCTCCTCCTCCTCCTCCTCCTCCTCCTCCTCCTCCTCCTCCTCCTCCTCCTCCTCCTCCTCCTCCTCCTCCTCCTCCTCCTCCTCCTCCCAGGAGAGCGACAGAGAGGGTGCATGGAGGAGGGGACCGGAGGGAGGGAGGGAGAGGGACGCGGAAGTAGACGCGCCGCGCTCAGCTAACGCCGCGCCGTATCTCGTTTCCTCCCAATGAGATTGTCGGCGATTTGAATTACGCGCGCGCCGCGCCGGCCGCCGCCAGCCTGGCCCGATTTGTCTGCACCGCCGCTGCAGTCTTTTGTCTCTGGCCTGAAGGCGCGGCGGCAGCTGCTGCGGGGAGGAGGAGGAGGAGGAGGAGGGCCTTGGGCAATCCATCTCGACGTGATTAGAGCACTGCTGTTGCAGCAGCTGGGCGGGGCGGGGGTGCTCGCCGGCGGACTGCTTGCCGTCCTCCGCGATGCAGCTATGGTCCGGAGCAGCACGCTGCGGGGCCGCGCTGATATCCACGGAGCTCAGCGGGGCCGGGTGGGGCTGCCTGGCCTTGGACCGGCGGGCGCGGCGGCGCGGAGCCGTGGGGCGGGGCGGGGCGGGGCGGGGCGGGGCGGGGCGGGGTGCTGCGGGCGCGGCGGCCCCCGGCCCGCGGCTCGACCGTGTAGAGCTGTCAATACGTGGAGTGGGCAGCGCGGTGCAGCGGCGCCGGCGAGTGCTGCCAACAGCACCACCGGGCCGCCGGCCGTGACGAAACGCTCCGCACCGCAATGTTTGACAGACTGCGGCGGGCGGGCCGGAACCGCTGCGCCGCGCTCCCGTCCGAAACTGATTTATATTTGTGTCGCGGTGAGGTGAGGTGAGGTCGGTGTCGGGTGCAGTGTTATTGCCAGAGAAGTAGTCTAGGCAATAAGTGGCCCAAACGCAGTGGAGTAGAGCGGGCTGCATCAAGTAAAACTTGCAAAAAAATAAAAAAATAAAATAAAAAGTTTGGAAAAAATCAGAAAAAAATTACGAAAATTCACAAATCGTGTCCATTAAAATTCAGAGTTATGTCCCCCCCCCCTCCCCCGGGACAGTCGCAGATGCAGCCCAGTCTACATATACTCGTTTGGGCTACCACCTATTGCCTGGCATCACTCGTTGTGACGAGCAGTGTACCTGCAGCGTACAGCCGCGCGCACAGCGAGCTGCTACAGCCGTCGTGGTACCCTCCTGGCCTGGCCTGGCCTGGCCTGGGCTATCGACACCTGATGGATTGAGTGACTGTGACGCAGCAGAGCGGTGGGCCCCGCCACGCCCCGCCACCCCCCGCCACGCCCCGCCGCGACGCCCTCTGCGTGGCCCTTTCGGAAAAATGGTTCTGATTACGCTCGGGCAAGCCGCATGCCCCGCGCCGCCCCGCCGGCCCAGCGGTCGGTCAGCCCTTTTCGAAAATGGGTTGCTCACGCCACGCCACGCCGCGCCACGCTACGCCACCTCGAGGAGACCTACATTCTGGCATGGTCGTGTCCCCGGCGCCGCGCAATGCGGACGCGCGCGGAGTTTGATTCGGGCGTGGCGGCGGGGCTGCGATATTTGAGCGCCCGGGATGCTGGCTCATGCTTTTTAACTCGGACCGCCCCGGTGGCGCCTGGTGGGGCGGGGCGGGGTGGGGCGGGGCGGGGCGGCTCACTCGCGGAACATGTCATGCGCGCGGCTGGGCCGGGCCGGGCCGGGCTGCTCTTGGGGCCAGCAGATCTGAATGTCATGCCTGGTTTTATATGTGTGTGATCCCATGGGGGGCGGTGAGGGGGTGGGGGTGGGGGGCGATGGAGCAGGGTCGTATCGGCCTCACCGAGCGCGTCGGTCTGCCCGGCTCGGCCCAGCTCGGCCGCTAGTCGCCCCTGCGCGTCGGCCATAAGCCGAATCCGTCATTTATTTGATGGCGGGATATAATAGCATTCACGTGAGGTGGCACTTTTCAGATGTCGTAAAATAAAAACGAGAAGTCCGATCCTCTCTCCCTCCGTCTCTCTCTCTCTCTCTCTCTCTCTCTCTCTCTCTCTCTCTCTCTCTCTCTCTCTCTCTCTCTCTCTCTCTCTCTCTCCGCGCGCGCCGGTGTGTGTGTGTGTGTGTGTGTGTGCGTGTGTTTGGTGGAACCTTTCTCCCTTAGACAGGCGCACCATCGATCGACAGCAGTAGAGAGAGGAGGGGCTTTAGGGTGCCATCTCGCTGGCTGCTGGTTTGGAAATGATTCAGAGTGAAAAGAAAGCGTTGCTACGGGTGTGCCCTGCTATCGGGGGGTTAGGGGGGGGGGAGGCATTGAGGGGGTCTGGTAGCACTCCCTGCCTGAGAGCAGCGTGGCAGGAGGAGGCGTGTTTGAATTTACAGGTCTAGAAAGTCAAGCACGGCTGTGGTACGGTAACCGTGGGCGGAAAGCCTACACCGTAGAGACGCATCGCTCTGGCAGCGCGCGGGTCTGAAAGGAACGGAAGGGTAAACAGTTTTTTCCCCGTCGGTTCGGGTCTGGCTCGGGGTGGCGTTGGCGTTCCGTTGCCCGCGGGCCGAGACCTGCGGGGATCGGGTTCCGCTGGGCCTCCACCGGCCGCCGAGCGAGCTGTAAACCTTTTTGATTGCCTTGCTTGCTTGCATCGTTTGGGAAACAACTCTGAATTATGGTGTACACATTTTGTGAATTTTGGTAAATTTCCGTGAACTTTTTTAGAATTTTTGAGAATTTTCACTTGAATTTTTTCCTAAATTTTTGTGAACTTTCCTAAATTTTTGTATTTTTTTTTGGTAAATTTTCTGAATATTTCGGAATTTTCCTGAATTACGAGTTGTACAAAAATTTCAGAGTTGTCTTCCCCTCGGCCTGATTGCGTGACTTCAGTTTGGCCAGGTCTA
The DNA here is from genome assembly GCA_029379305.1 of Frankliniella fusca. Taxonomy (NCBI): domain Eukaryota; kingdom Metazoa; phylum Arthropoda; class Insecta; order Thysanoptera; family Thripidae; genus Frankliniella; species Frankliniella fusca. The sequence continues at coordinate 3,191,375 of JAHWGI010001411.1, forward strand.
CGCGTTGCCGTGCTCGTTCGCTGAGCTGAGGTCGACCACCACTTATATCCATTTCGCAAATATTTTCAAAGATGCGCGATGTTAGCAGAAAAATCGTCTGCGAAAAATAAAATGAAAAGGAAGCGCAACCGTAGCTCAGCCCAGCCCAGGACTAAAACGAGTTTAGCCCATGATTTAGGACCGTCGGTGGAGAACTTCGCGACGAACCTCGCCTCCCCGCCCCCGCCCCCTTCTCTTCACTCATTCTCCTTGTCATTAAACCCCCGCACTGCTATGGATGGCCCAGAGCGTAGCGGGTCATTAATGAAAGTCCCCGCACCGCCCGTGTCTCTCTCTCTCTCCCTCTCCCTCTCGCATCCCGCATCAAGAGGACGGTTCTCGCCGGCTGTCCCTGTTTCTCTCTCTCTTGCACGCGCGCATCCAACGTCGTCGTCGTCCGTTTTATATTCGCAAAATGAAAATCGCTGTCGTTGCTGGGGGTGCCCTGCCCTGCCCTGCCCTGCCCTGTCCTGCCCAGCCCCGCCCGACGGAGTGGGGTGGGGTGGGGCGTTTGGTAGGCGCGCGTCATAATGGCAAATGGCTCGGGCAATTAAAAGCCATAAAGTCCTCCCCCCCCCCGCCTTACCCTTCACTTCCCCTTCACCTCCGGGGTGCCGCCGGGCGGGGCGGGGGGCCGTCCTCGCCGCCGTCGTCGTCCTGGCGAATAAGGCGGGCCGCTGCGGGATGCACAGGGAGAATGCGGCCCCGATGAGGGAAAGGAAAGGATATGGGGGTACATGGGGGTTGCTGTTGGTGCTGTGCTTGCGATGCGGGAGGGGTGGAGTAGGGGGATTGCCTCTCTCCCTCTCTCTCTCTCTCTCTCTCTCCCTTTCTCTTTCTCTCTCGCTCTGTGTGCGGGGCTGTTCCCACACGGCCCTGGCGGGCCTCGGGGGCCTGGCTGGCTGCGACGGCAGCAGCGCAACTCGACACCACCTCCGCTCCAACCCGATACTCTGGGGGCCGCAGACACACGCAAACACACGCACTCTCTCTCTCTCTCTCTCTCTCTCTCTCTCTCTCGCACACACACACACATACACGCACTTAGGCCGGCCGCTATACACCAAGCCAGGCCACCTGATGAGCCCGTAGCAGCGCTCGCGGTTGTTCGGCAGCGCACACGGCGGATTTGCTGTGTGTGTATGTATCGGCTTGGCGGGCGGGGCAGGGCGACGCGGGGTGGAGGACGCCCGCAGGGTAGGCATCCCGCCGAATGCGCCGGTGCGCCGGGACGCTTCGCTCCACCGTACACCATTCTACGCGTTGTACCCGCCGCGGCGTCCAGAAATGGCAGAAACGTCAGCTGTCCGCCTCCCTCCCGTGGTGGTTGGTGGTGCCGGTGTTTAATTTCTGCTGCATATCGGGCGCCGTTGGTCGGCCGGCCCCGGCCCCGGGCCACCACACCTCGGGAGACTGTGTCCGTGTGTCTGGCGGCCGGACCGGCGGGCGGGCGGGCGCGATCAGGTTGCCTCTGTCCGGTTCACTAGCCTAATGTCGCCGTGAGAACGCCCTGGCGGGGCGTGGCGGGGTGGGGCGGGGCGCCCTGTTGCGGGCGGGGCCGCTCTGGTTCTGGTCTCCTCCATACCATACGACAGTATCGCGGGCCTGTCCGGGCCGGGCCCTGGCGCGGCGCACCACCTCCACGGCGCGATGCACTTGCGCCACCCCGCCCCACCCCGCCCCACCCCGCCCCACCCCGCCCCACCCCACCCCACCCCACCCCACCCCGCCCCGCCCCGCCTCGCCTCGCCGATCAGAAGGTTCCGCCGTGAGCCGCGCGCAGGCCTTCATCACCGTCGTCATGTGGCGAAGGAAGAGGGCGAGGAGGAGGATGAGGAGGAATGAATGCACCACAAGAGAGTACATTACTGCGGCGACCTGATGCAGCCGCTCGTGTGTGTGTGTGTGTGTGTGTGTGTCCTTGGCGTCTAGTTGCAGTGACACCGCATGGCTGCTCCAGCCCAGCCTCACACACACTCACACACACACACACACACACACATACACAGAGCTCGCAGCAGCAGCACAGCTCGTTAGATCTGCTGCTCTTATGAAGCCACTCGCATCCCGCGGTAGGAATTCACTGCGAGGAACTCCTCTCTGTGCCTGGCAGTGCAGACAGACAGACAAACCGACAGACAGATAGATAGATAGACGGACGGACGGCAGATAGAGGACTCGAGCGGCGCGCGGCGGACAGACGGTCGGGCAATATTTTTCTCCTCATGCAGTCCTGATGTGAGATGGAAGAGGAGAGAGAGCGAGATAGCGAGAGAGCGATACACCGTCAGACAGACAGACAGACTCGACTACTTGCGGCAGGACTTGTGTACGTACTTCCCAGAAAGTTGGATGATGTCTGGCGGTGCGCTGCCGCTGCTGCTCGGGGGCCTGGGGGCTCAGCAGCACAGCCGCGCGCGCAGCACTGCAATTGTGTGTACGTCTTCTCGCTGTTCTTGTTGGCCACGCCCCGCCGCGCCCCGCCGCGCCCCGCCGCGGGGCCCCCAGCCCAGCCCAGCCCAGCACTTGCACTCTGTTCACGTGCCCGCCCGTCACCTTGCGCCATACGGTCCACTACTCAGCGGCCTGGCCTCGGTGGACACTTTAGTGCTGCTGCTGCCCTCTGGCGCCGCGGCGCCCGGCGCCCCGGCCCTCTTATGTAACGGACACATACACATATATACTACACGCTCGAGGGGGAAACAAATTGGAATGTTTCGTACACCTTGTAATTCGGAAAAAAATATTAGAAATTCATAAAAATTCTACAATTTTTTTTAAAAAAAAACGGGAAAACTCCCCCAAAAATCACTCAAATCAGCATAATTCTTGAAAAAAAAAAATCAAGATAAAATTCATAAAAACTCGCTAAATTTTGTACATCAAAATTCAGAGTTGTTTTCCCGTCGCACACACCGTCGGACTGGACTCACGTTATGGACAGATTTTTCGTGTTTGTACTGGAGCGTGCATGTCGGTCGCGTGTCACGTGACGTACACCGTAATAGCCAATGCCAAGGCCTCCAAGGCGTCGTCGTCAGCGACGCTTTTGGCGCCATTGATTCGAACTGAGGCGCGGCCGGAGCCGGAACACGCGCGGATAGGCTGTCGTGTGGAGCTGCCGAGTGGGGTGACGTCACCCCCGGGCCTCGCCTCGCAGCGGCCCAGCAGCGTGGCTCATCCCGCGAGCCTGGCGTGCCGCGTGCCTAGAGCAGCCAGCTCCTCCTCCTCCTCCTCCTCCTCGTCCTCCTCCTCCTCCTCCTCCTCCTCCTACTCCCATCGCTGGATTACCACTTGCCCTACTCGCAGGCCCGCGCGGGCGTCACTTTTGCCGGGGACCGCTCCGCTAGGCCCCAACCTCCGCCGCTGGACACGCATAGCGGCTGTTGCTGCTGTCTTGGCCCAATTAGCCTCGTTTGCCGCGGTCTTCTTACCCCCCTTGCGCGTCCTGTGGTGGAATGCGCGCGCCCTGCTGCTCCCGACGACGGCGTGGGTTCAACTCCCGCCTTCCCCGTTTTTTTTCTTTCATGTACGACTTGCCATCCGCGCGCTCATCTCGCCATCTCGTGTTCCTGGTCGCGCAATTACACACCACGTCCTGATGAGGAGGATTGGCATTGCGGTTCAGCGACGCAAGGCCGCGAGCACCGCGGGTCGTGCTGCAGCAGCCGTCCGATTCCGCGGAGATCGCTCTCGTGCCTCCGTCCTCGTCGCACTCATGGGGACCTGCCAATCCCAAAGACACGGCGCCGCCATAGGTGCGACAAGGACGGAGGCACGATCGTCTGAATCAGACGGCAGGTGCGCGGCGGGCGCGCGGAGGACACAAGGCGCACTCGATTAGCTGCATCATCGGCGACGTGCAGCAGTCCGTCATCCTCCTCGTTGTTGTTGCGCAAGAGTCGTGCCGCGGCGGTTAGTGAGGAGGGGGCACGCTGAGGACGAGGATCGCGTCAAGCAGCCTCCTCCTAGTCTGTCGTGCCTGGCGGGAGGGGCAGCCGGCCGGAGCCTCGAAATGAGACGAAAATGAGCGGGTTTCCATGAATTTGGCAAACACCGCGGCTTCTTGGTCCTTGGTGGTGGTGGTCGTGGTCGTGGTCGTGGTCGTGTCGCATCATGGGTGCACACTTGAAACCCCGACACTTTAGGTGTGTGAATTTCCATCCGCTCACTTGTGTGGTATTATGGGCCAACAAGATTATATCAACCCGCGTTACTTGTCCAATGTGATACGGATATGGGCATCGGCTCGGGCATCGGCCCTCTCCTACGAGTATGTGATACATTCATGCCGTTGAGGCAAATAGAGGGTTACAGGAGCGTTAGGCGACAGTGATTCGGCGCCGCTCAGGCGTCCAGTGGTCTGCTCCAGTGGCTGGAAGTGTCTTCTCCAGCCAGGGGAGACAGCTGCGCTGTGTGTGTGTGTGTGTGTGTGTGTGTGTGTGTGTGTGTGTGTGTAAATGTCCTTGCCCATGGAACGCGTTTGGGGCGCAGGTGCGTGCACTGTTCGCCCGCCTGGCAACAGTCCGCAAATTGTCCAGCAGAGCGCGGTATTGCGAGCCATGTGTGCGAGAAGGGAGTCACTTCGAAAAATCATTGTACAGATTTAAAAAAAAAAAAAAAAAAAAAAAAAAAAAAAATTAAGAATCGAGAACAAATGAAGAAAAACCTGGGGGAAGAATGAAAAAGGTCAGAAATAGGGGAAAAAGATTAAAATCGCATGTGCGTGTGAGAGTGTGTGTACGCGTGATGGCGCTGTAGACTACAAAAAGAGAATGACTGGGAATAAAAACGAGATTATAGGTTTTGCAGCTGGTGCAGCGCAGAGGATGGCGAGGAGGAAGGGGGGGCGCTTTGGCTCTGGTTTAGGAGGAGAGCGAAATGCACTCTCGCTGTAAGGAGAGGCTGAAAATAAAAAACGAATGAGGATCGGTGGGGGGGGGGCAGGCCTCATTAGGATTGTGGAACTTGGTGCTGGTGGGATAACTGGGTCGGTCCTTCTGGAGGGTAAGCTTGTGTGTAAATACTCACGAGCGCGACTGTGACGGTATTATATTGGTATCGTGTTTATGCATGTGGTGCGCGCGATAGTGCGCGGCGAGTAACGGTGCTGCAGCAGCCGTGTGTGCTGTGCAGGCGTCGTTACAATAATTAGCAATCAAGCAGGGAGGTGCAGCAGTTTGGGTGTAAAGCTATTGTCCGTGCCGCTTCGCATCATCAAACAGCATCGAGAATCTAAACAAGTATCTCTCTGTCTCTCTCTCTCTCTCCCCCTCTGTCTCTCTCGGGTTGCCACACAACGGCCCAGAGCACTACGCAAATGGACTGTACCGGTGGCCTCAGCCGCGCCGCGCCACGCCACGCGGTGCCGCGACTCGTGCCCCGCCTCGCGCTCGCGATATTGTTATAATGATTCCCCCCGTGTACGCAACGTTGCGGGGTAGTGTGGGGTAGTGCGGGGGGGCGGGGTATCGACGCGAGCCGGGCCGCCGGGCGATAAGGTGCTATCGCAAGCATCGCGAATGGCCAATGGGTTGATTGGCGCCACGCCCCCTGCCCTCTCCTCTCTCTCTCTCTCTCTCTCTCTCTCTCTCTCCCTCATTCACTCTCTTATATTCCCTCTCTCATTCACTCACTCTACGTTCGCTCGCCGCGGCCTGCCGTTGTTGCAACAGACACCCTTTCTTGGTATATATGCACACGCCGCGGCCAGGGAGAGGGCCACAGTGTGGCCACACACTCGACCACACACACACTCCGGTACAATAGGCTATATCGAATTTGTAAATGTGTGTGTGTGTGTATGAGAGTAAAACCGAAGGCGAGTTGTTTGCTGTTACGCCAGAAAGGACCACCACTCGCAGCTGATGGTGGCGCCGTTTGCATGCGAATCGCTTGAGAATAAGTTGTGCCCGCCTTGCTGCACACTCACACGTGTACACGTAAGCGGGTTGTTGGGGTAGGCGTTGCGGTCGGAAAACTCGAGCCTACAGAGTCGTAGCGCGACGCGACTCCCGGCCCCGGCCCCGGCGCGCGGCCCGGCCCGTGAATGTGAAATCGCCACGCGTCGATCCCTTGCGGGGATGAAGACCTTCAATAACAGTTGAGAGGAGAGGAGAGTTGGGCGGGGCGGGAATGACTGTCTTTTGCAGTTGCGGTTATAGGGCTGTCACGACGGCCGGCGCCGTGCGGGTCCCAACGAGGTGCGGCTCGGAGAGGCGGGGCGGGGCGAGGTGGGGCGGGGCGGGGCTGCACACGCAGGCCGAGTGTTCGTTAAAGTGACGCATTTGCACCACCGGCAGAACGCGGTCAGTCGAGCTGTTAGACAGCGAGAGAGGGGAGGGGGGGGGGGGGGCTATAGAGACACGCTCGCGCAGCTGACCATAGGCGAGCAGGGCGAGGCGGGGCGGGGCGGGGCAGAGCGGCTGCGGGACTGCGGCGCTGGTCCCGTGACAGACCGTGCAGCGGTTTATGCTCGAGCGGTTTCTTATTTGATCTGATCTGATTTCCTCAAGCGGTAGCCTCGCCGCCGTGGCGGGGCGTGGCGGGGCGTGGCGGGCGCGGCGCCGCAGTCTCTACCGCCCCGCCCCGCCCCGCCCCGCCCCGCCCCGCCCCGCCCCGCCCCGCCCCGCCCCGCCCCGACCCGCCCCGCCCCGCCTCCTGCCACACCCAGCTTAGGTGCTGCTGCAGCCTTGTGCCAAGCGCCCCGCCCCGCCCCGCCCCGCCCTGCCGGCCAGCAGTACTTGAGCCTGCCTTCGTGCCCCACTTTTGACCGGGCACAGGCTAGGCCCTTTCTCCCTCCGCCTCTCTCTCTCTCTCTCTCTCTCTCTATCTCTCTCTCTGTCCCTCCGCTCCCGTGTGTCCGTCAGCTCTCTCGCTCCCTCCACTCACTCGCCTGAGGTGTGGCCGTGCGGCTGCTCCGCGGCTAAAGCGACCGGAGCGGTCCGGTCCGGTGGGCTCCGTGCTCCGGCTCCGGGCTCCGGGCTCCGGGCTCCGGCTCCGAGCTCCGGTCCGCGCTGCTCCGGCCCGATGCACTGCCGTGGCGTGGTGTAGCGTTGCGTGCCGCTGCCTCTTTTGCAGCATGACCAGCGCCGGGCCCGGCCCGGCCTGGATATATCGGACTGACTGACTGACTGGCGGGGCGGGGCGAGCGAGTTTGCATTCTAGAGCGTTGCTGCTGCACTATACATACATCCCTCCTCACACGCGCCACACGCCGCGAGCGCTGCATTTGAAGAGCCGTCTGCTCGAGAGAGAAATAAAACTCAGAAATTTTTCGCACTCCTCGCAATTCAGATAAATTCAGAAGAATTCAGAAGAAAAAAAAATAGAAAAACTCGTAAAAGTTTAGGAAAATGAAGGGATTTACAAAAAAATCCACAAAATTTTAGGAAAAATTCTAGCCAAAATTCATAAAAATTCACCAAAATTTACAAAATTTGTACACTAAAATTCGGAATTGTTTCCCCCTTGCGGTTTATCACGAGCGAGGAGTAGAACCAGACCAGACCAGACCTCGTCATCTCGTGGTGAGAATCTTTAATGACCCCTGTACCGCCGCCATGGCGGTGGTGGTGGGGCGCGGGCAGAGGCGCGCGTTTTTTGTCTGTTTGTTTTTTTATTGTTTGTTTTTTCTCCGATTGTGCTGTTTTTTCCTCCGCTTCCGAAATCACAGTCATCGCGCGCAGCGCCCACGGCCAGGAAGGGACCAGTCCGGGCGGGGCGGGGCGGGGCGGGGCGCAGGGGGGACACTCTAGAGCAGCGCGGCGCTAACGATGGAAAGCTAATTAATTCTCTCCCCCAAAGGCGGGGCGGGGCGGCGACAGGAAGCTGCGACCCTGGGATCCCCGCACTAACACGACTAGACGGGCGGGGCGGGGCGGGGTGGGGCCGCGTCCGTCCGGACTGGAACCGTCCCGTCCCGCCCCGCCCCGCCCTGTCCGCTCTCTTTAGCGCGGAGGCCCCTCGCTCCCTGTCCTGTTCGAGAGGGAATGAGTCACTTCGAAAAATCATTGTACCGATAGGGAAACTCGAAGCTTAACTTTACAAATTGAGTTTGCAAATTAAAATTCACAAACGTTGTTTTGTTTTTTAAATAATGTAGTTTCCGCCTCGTCTCTTCGCTCGATGGCGATGAAGGCTCTGCTCAAGGTCGTGCACCGTGGGTTTGATAGTTTGATATCCCCTCTCTCGGCGGATAGCGCGCGCGCGCGCAACGCAACGCGGCGAAAGTGCATTCTCGTAAAATAACGCTTGTATAATAACCATATTTTTTCCCCGCCGGCCGCGCCTGGTGCCTATGGTCGGCCTGGCGTGGTGTGGCGTTACGTTCGGCCTTGTGGCCGCTGCCCTGTTCTGCCCGCAGCAGGATCGCTCGCGTTGGCATTTAGAGGGCGTTATGATCGCGCATATGTGTGTGACACCCCGCGGTTAAAGGTCGCTCACTCCGGTCTGGTCCAGTCAGCGTGCCCGGACCGGCTCGGCTCGGCTCGGCCCGGCTCGGCCCGGCTCGGCTCGGCTCGGCTCGGCTCGGTCTGGCTGCCCTGTACTGTGCACTGCTCAGCTGGCCGGACCGTCGGCGCTCTACTAAACTCTCTTGATGTATCGCTCGCGCCGATCGACTCTGCCGGGCGAATACGAGAAAAAAACAGCCCGTTAGTGGACGACAGGTCGGCTGCTGGGCTCGGCTCGGCCCGACCTGCACGGTCCCCGCCCGCCCGGCTGCGGCCCGGCTGGTGTTCTGAGCCACATTCTTGGTCCTAATTGCGGAGCGCCACGCCAGGCCACGCCTCGATGCACTGGTGCGCGCCCCGGGGCGGGGCTGTCCGCCTAGAGCCGCGCCCCGCCCCGCCACGCCCCGCCACGCCACGCCCCACCACGCCCCGCACGGGGCGTTAAGCCCCTGGCCTCGGCTAACCTGTTGTGTGTCCCCTTCACTCGCGGGCTATGGCTACGGGCGCGCGGGCAAACCCCGCGCACACGACGGGCGGGGCGCGGCGGGGCGACCGTGTCGGTCGGACTGGCTATCAGTTTGTGGCGCGGGACAGTGCTTGTGAGCAAAAACTTTGCGCTTCAAATGGCTTCGGAAAATGAAAATAAAATAAGAAGGGCAACACTGCTGCTTGCTGGATATCGTTAAATCGATTCTCTTTTCGACGGTGTGGGTTACGGAGGCGAGACGGCTGCTGCTGCTGCAGCTGGATGATGAAATATCCACCAGTGAGGGTCGAAATTTGTCTGCGGGTGCAGCACTCTTTCTCCCGGTACGGACCGCGCCGCGGCGAGCGACAATGGCTGCCAACAAAAGCCCCGGCGCGCTGCCTCGTTAGCTCGGAGGCCCCCGCGAGCCCCCGCGGGCCGCAGTCCCTGACCAGGCTGCCCCGCCCCGCCCCGCATTGTGGGACCGATAATTTCTCAACGCCACCGCTGCCGTCCCGTCGTGGTCTCCGTAACTGAAGACGGGGTGGCACGGCGATGACGTTGTGTCCGACCGTCCGTCTGACTGTGTTTGTTTGGACTGCTATGGGCCGCGGCCGCCGCGAGGCATTACGTGGCAGCAGCCAGCCAGCGTGGTCAAGTCCACCGCTTTGAAGATAGTGGAAGTAATGAAGGGGAAAAGGGAAAGTTGGTCACGGGTAGGCAATACCGGCGCGCAGTTGTCTGCGGCGGGCCAGGCGTTGGTTTGCAGGCAATCCCGGCGCGCAGCTGTGTGCGGCGGGTCAGGCGTATGGTAGGCAATCCCGGCGCGCAGCTGTGTGCGGCGGGTCAGGCGTATGGTAGGCAATCCCGGCGCGCAGCTGTGTGCGGCGGGTCAGGCGTATGGTAGGCAATCCCGGCGCGCAGCTGTGTGCGGCGGGCCGGTCTATCCAGCACCCCGTTGGCATGCGGGCCCGGGCCTTGGCCGTGCCAGCAGCAGCAGCAGCAGCAGCAGCAGCAGCTGTTCCTTCAGATGCCTCTGGCTTGGACCAAACTCGCGCCCAGCATCCAGGTTATTGGGTCGAGCCTGGCGGGGCGGGGCGGGCTGGGGCCCCACCCATGTGTGTGAGTCCGGCCGGACGCGGCGAGGCGAGGCGAGCCGCACGAGGGACCGCAAGACGTCACCACGACCGCTGCTCATCTCAGATGATAGCAGCAGCGCTCGCGGCGGCGCTCTCACCGCTTTTTCGCATTTTTTTTGTCATATTCTATTTTTTATTTTTTTTTTTTGTTTTTGATGTTGCGCGATAATACAACGCATTTGGAACGAGCAGATGCGATCACGCACCCGGTGAGGCGTGAGGCGCGTCGGCGCACACCTCTACATACACGGCCATATGTGGACGGTTAGCGAGCAGCGCTCATTGTGTCTCTTCTCTCTCTCTCTCTCTCTCTCTCTCTCTCTCTCTCTCTCTCTCTCTCTCTCTCTCTCACTCACGCTCGCTCTCTAGGTCACGGCCGCGACCGCGCGCGTGTCTTCCTCTAACTGGTTTCGAACAGGTGTGCGCGGTCTGTCTGTGTTTTGGCGAGTCGGCGTCTGCCCCCCCTGTAGGGATAGGACTCTAGGACTCTGAGCACGGGCGGGGTGGGCCGCGCGTTGTGGCGGTGTGGTTTGTTTGGGGGAAAAAAGTCTGAAATTTTTGTACACCTCTTAATTCAGAAAAATTCTGGAAAATTCAGAAAAATCCACAAAAATTCAAGTAAAATTCAAATTCATTAAAATTTTCACAAAGTGTGCACCCCAAAATTCAGAGTTGTTTCCCCCTCGGCGCGGTAGGGCCGCCTCGTGTCTCGCCGTTGAAAAGTGGCACGCGTGTGAAGGGGGCCTTAGGACCACGTCGGGCTGGGCTGTACTCCGCATGTGGGTGCGACAAGGACGGAGAGATGACCCGCGCGGCCCAACCCAACCCGGCCAGACCGGACCGGGCCGGGCTGGCGGCAGGAGCAGAAGTGGCCCCAAAGATGTTGAGGGGGGGGGGGGACTTTCTTTGGAGGACGGGGGAGCAGGGGGCTGACGGGCCTGGTTGTCTCTGCCCGTCCAGACCAGCCATCTGATTCCGAGGATCGCTCTCGTGCCTCCGTCCTTGTCGCACCCATGGCGGTGCCCCATGTTGAGGATAGCAGGACTCCATGAGTGCGACGAGGACAGAGGCGCGAGAACGATCTTCGGGATCAGACGGCAGGGCCCTCCGTGGCGGGCCTTATTGCACACAAGGCGTGGGCCCCTGCGAGGGCGGGGCGGCGCGCGGGGGCCGTGAAAGCGATCTGAGGAGAGAGAGAGAGGGGGGGGGGGGAGCCCTCCCTCCCCCCGTGGGTGGCGGGGGGGGGGGCAAAGGAGATGCAGTGACAGTGAGTAGCTGTGCAGGGGCGGGCTGGGGGGGGGGGGGGGAGCAGCAGAGGAAGTGCAAGAGGAGGAGGGGAGGGGGAGAAAGTGTTTGATTCTGTAACCTTTGTCTCTGGTGCGTGTGCCCCGGCCGCCACGCTCGAGATGACGGCATATACGTGCGTGTATGTGTGTGTGCGCGCGCCTGCTTTTGTGTTTGTGGTTTCCGCACGGCGAGAACAGGGTGGAGAGTTGAACGCACGGCAGCGCGATTGCGCGCGTAAGGGGGGGGGGGGGGAGGGGAAATCACGCTTTTACTTAATTTTTTGACTTGTTTGTTTAGATTTTTTTTTTAACTTTTTGTTTTGATTTTTTTATTTTGAATTTTCAAGAAAAATTCATGTCACTTTCTGATAAATTTTGACCTTTTCCCCCTTTTTCCTGAAAAAAAAAAAAAAAAAACACTATGCTCGAAAACGGTCAAAATTTTTTATTCAATACCAGCGTAATAACGTGTGATACCATACGTTATATATTGTAGAAAAATTTTCCTGTGTGAGCGTAGCTTTGCTTTTGCCCTGACCGTAAATGGACGTCGGTGCGTGGCGTGGCGCGGCGTGGCGGGGGCAACCCGCGCGAGAGAGGCAGCAGGGGCTTCCTGGTAATACATTTGGCCGCAAGTAATCTGGACCCGGGCTGGCCTGGCCGGAGCCGGCGGGCCGGAGCGCTGCTGGCCGCCCTGGCCGCCCTGGCCGGAGCTCCCGCTGCTGCCGCGCTGCCCCGCTGCCGTAATGAGTACGAAAAGCAATTAAAGTACTCTGTCCGGAGAGGAATAGGGGGGGGGGGGGGGCTCCCGCGGCTGCACCGCCGCCGGCCCTCGGGAGAGGAGCGAGTCAGTCCACCGTCAGAATAAAAAAAAAAAAAAAAATATGGAACGCCGAGATAGGGAAAGATGGATAGGTACGCCGTTATCGTTATTGTAGCGCTGTAAACTGCAGCGGTGGGCCCGGCGGGGTAGGGCAAGGCACGGCACGGCACGGCACGCCGGCCTAGTCATGTGGTTGTGTGGCGTGCGTATGTCGACACTGTAAAAACTTTAGCTGTCATTTGATACAAGTATCGTCTGGATAAATTTGTAAAACTGAGATTACAAACTATTTGTCATTTGCAAACGATACAGTAAATGTTTAAAATTTTATCATTTACGACAATTTTGTTGTCAGAAGGTAGATGTTCTTGTCAAATATCAGACGAAACGGTTGTCATTTGTGGACAATTTACTTGTCTTTCAGCAAATACAGAAATGTAATTTTAAAAAAAATTGTTATGACTTACACAGATAATTTTTCAATGAGACGGCATGAATTATTTGTCACAAAATATGTCATGAAATCACAGAAACTTGTTTACAGTTCCTCACAGTGTAGATTCCTCCTCCTTGCGATGGGCTCGGCGCGCGCGTGTGTCCCATGGCAATAAGATCCTGCCAATAATCATTACGCCTCCCCATGCTAATGGCCTGCTGTGCTCATTTGCAAAAGACGCGAGTATGATTATTGCATTGGAATTACTAATAATTATTGTATCGCCGCCACGTTTCGGCTCATTGTTGACGACGTTCAAAGCGCCCTCCTCCTCCTCGCCTTAGTCGTGGATTCGATGTGAGTGTGTGTGTGTGTGTGTGTGTTTGAGTGTTTGTGTGTACGTGTTGGCCTTCTGGTTGCTAATGATGTTGTTTTCGCTTTTTTGTGCAGGTGTGTGTCCGTGCGTCTCGTCCCTTATTCTGCCTCACCGTCGTCACTGCTTCCCCGTTAGCGCGGTGAAGTACTCAAACAACTAGCAGAAGGGCGGGGCGGGGCGGGGCGGGGCGGGGCGGGGCGGGGTGGGCTCCACGGGCAGCGGCAGCAGCGCCAGGCCTGGCCCCTATGTGAATGCCTTGACCTTTGTGTGTACAGAGGCGCGCGGTGCGGTACACCCGCGTGGTTGTGTGTGTGTGTGTGTGAGAGAGAGAGAGAGAGATGCGGGTACGTGTGAGTGTGTGCGTGAGGAGTCAGGAAAATCACGGCCGTGCCCTGACTCGAGTTTATATCAATATAGTATGTATGGGTTCAAGTTCAAGTCAGTCGCGGCGGGTGAATTTGCGCGACAGCACGCAGTGTGTGCGCTGATGCGATGAGTACGCCGTAGAGTATTCCCTCATCGCGTTTTGCTATACATAATTTTTTTTAGTCAGTCTATTATTTTTACATGCGTCAATCGGTGTACGTTGGTACGGTGGTGGAACGGTTCATATTCAAGCTACGCATTATTTAATCTTTTTGATTTTCTTTTTGCCAGAGTAGCAGGCTCGTGATTTTTATTTTTAAGTTTTTCATACAAACGCGGACATTCTTTTATTTACGTGGGGGAGGACACGGCGCATGGCCTATAATGGCCTGGCCTACCATACGCCTCGCGCTCAGTATTTTGTACGCGTTAAAATTCACACACACAAAAAAAGGCCAGGGCAGGGAGCTCCTGTGCCGTCCAGTCGAGTTGAGTCCAGTCGAGTCCCGGTGTGCCGCGGTGTGCGCTCGGCCCTGCCCGCTGCTGGAGTATACGGCACCTCGGTAAACAATGAGTGCATGTTGCTGGTGGGGCGGGGCAGGCCGGCTCCTGCCGCGGTATGAGAATATGAAAAGGGGGACGGGCGGGGCGGGGCGGGGCGGGGCGGGGGCGGACGAGACGGGCAGCGATTTTCACACAAGAAGCCTCAGCCAGCAGGCCGAGCGGTCGAGCCGCGGAGCCCCCAGTAGTCAGTCCTTTGTTATTCACGTGCGTGCGTGTTTCGCACGCGGTCATCCTCGGGACGGGCGGGGCGCGGGGCGGGGCGACCTGACTACCGCGCGCCCGATTCCTTTCTTCTTTCTTTGTCGTCCTGCCGTGTCCTCCTCTCTCTCTCTCTCTCTCGCTCGCTGTTTCCGGTTCACTTTTGCGGAGCGCAGCTTTGGGGCCCAGTTTTCAAGCGGTAATTATGATATATACAGGAGGGCTGCTGTCGTCGTTTTCTCACATCATTAACTGAATGTGAGGCGGGGCGGGGCGGGGCGGGGCGGGGCGGGGCGCTCTGGGTGTATGGCCGCAGGGCGGGGCCGCGGCCGGGTCGGGGGCCGTCACGACCTCCTTGACGGACAGGGGCAGGCCACCGCCGCCGAAGCCGCACGTGCGGGGTTGTTGTCGCGCTATCTCTGGGAAAAGTCGTGTGTGATTGCCGCCCTCGTGCAGACGTGTAAATTCGCAAATCACATGATTCTTGGACAAGTGAATGGGTGCATGGTTTCGTTCATGTCACTCGCGCACCAGTAGCCTGATTCCGCAAACGCGTCTCGTCGCTCTGTCTCGCTCACACCTATACAGGAAGTTCCATGAGTGCGAGAGAGACAGAGCGACAAAACGCATTTGCGGAATCAGTCTGCTGGGAGGACAAGTATATATACGAAATGGGAACACACCTGCAAGTGTGAGGCATTCACGCACCATGTAGGTCTCCTTCCTAGTGCTCCCGGACGGGCAACCCTTTCTCTATCGCACTATACCCTTCAGTCCTAATCCTGCTTGGTGCACTTGGGGTCTGCGTGAGAGTGGCCCGCACTGCCCCGCCGCGTCGCGTCGCTTGGTCATTTCCATGATGACGCTTGATCGATCGGATGACGTGGCATGTGTCCGCGTTCACATGTTTGTACTGTGTGCTGTGTGTGTGTGTGTGTGTGTGGACGCGCTGCCCCGGACAGTAATACCCATCATTTGAGCCCGTAGTGGTGCGGAGCCGACGCGCCCCGAGCCCCACCCCACCCCACCCCACCCCGCCCCACCCCGCCCCACCCCGCCCCACCCCGCCCCACCCCGAGCCCCAGATGGGGTGAGAGCGAAAGGCTATTGTTCTCTCGCTGGGGCCCGTACAGCATGAGTGTGTGTGTGTATATGTGTGCGTCTGTGCGGCTCAGACAGTCCGTTCGTTCGTTCGCCCGTAACATTTCATTGGCAATTTTTTTTTTATGCCTTTAAAAAAAGAAACAAAGAAAAAAAGGCGCCCACGAGTAATACGAAAGCAAACCGCAAAGGAAAGGCGAGGGATATGAAAATAAGACAATGAAATAATAATAATAATAAAATTTAAAAAAACGCTACTGGGGCGCGCGTGTTTGTTTAAGCGGGAGGGGAGTACGTATGACCGTGGTGACGGTGGTGATGGCGCGCAGCGCAGCGCCCGGCCCGGCCCAACCCGCTTTGTATGTAAAATGTTGCCAGTCTGATTGGCCGTTATGACCTTCTTGTCCATGTCGGGGTGTCTGCCTTTGTCCGAGTGGGTCTCGAGCCCCGGCGCGGTGGCCAGCTGGCTGCTCTGCAAACTCAAGTGTGAGACAGTATCACACTTTTTACTGCAGTACCACTGCGTCTCACACTTTCAAAAACTATTTTCTGTCGTTGAATAGCAGTCCCGTTTTAGAGAGCAGCATCAGCTTTGGTTGAAAATCTCCGTTAAAACAAGCTACCATGTGATGGGCTTTGGAACAACAATACATGAAATAATCAGAAATTAATGGTTTCGAAAATTTATAGGAACGTTGTTGTTTGCGATCAGAACCCCATCACATGGTAGCTCGTTTTAACCAGGATTTTGAATCAAAGCTGATGCTACTCTCCAAAACGTGATTGCTATTCAACAACAGAAAATAGTTTTTGAAAGTGTGAGACGCAGTGGTACTGCAGTAAAAAGTGTGATACTGTCTCACACTTGAGTTTGCAGAGTGCTGCCATGGGCTCTGCTGGAGAGCCATAAGTGAGCGTTTGTCGCACCCTTTTAGGTGTAGGTAGGGGTGTGTGAATTTATTTATCCAAAGGGATTTCACAAATTTATAGACTGTGAGGTGCACGAATGGGAACTCACACACCCTTCGGCTTCCAGCAGGTGTGTGTGTGTGTGTGTGTGTATGTGTGTGTGTGTGTGTATGTGTGTGTGTGTGTGTCCTACTAGTGAGAGGCAGAGAGCTAGGGTGAGGGAGGGGCGGGGTGGGGTGGGGTCGGTGGGATAAGGCGCGAGGTTGGGCATCCAGACAGACGAATCCCCGCCCCGCCCCGTATTTGCGTGCGCGACGCCATTGTTCTTGTGTGTGTGTGTGTGTGTGTGTGTGTGTGTGTGTGTGTGTGCGCGCGCGCGCGCGCCCGTCTTCTCTCTGCGTGTCGATACCTCCTACCCGGTCACTCGTCAGATTCAGAGGAGCGCTTTCCTGTCTCCATCCCTGTCCCACTCATGGGTCTCGGCCACTAGGAGTGAGTGAGAGGGCGTTTCAAAACGATCTTCTGAATCTGGGGGCTGAGCAGGCGTCATCGGCATTCCTCTTCTTTCCCCAAGCCCCATTTTTTTTCTCACCTTGATTTCGGAGGAGAGCGGGGGGAGGGAGGGGGGACGAAAGGGGATTGAATGAGAATGACGGTATGGGAGGGTGCTTGCGGCTCGTGCCTGGTGCCTGTGCCTGGCCATGCTCCCCGTGGCCGAGGCTTTACCGCTGCTCGGGCTTGACAGGGAGGGCCTTGGGGTCCTGCGGGATGTCCCATAGTGTTCTGCGGGAGGCTCCCACGGCGCCGACACCTCGGCGAGGCCGCAGAGCGCTGGCGAGGCCAGCAGGCCAGGCTAGGCCAGCCGAGCCTCTACGGGGCTGGATTGATTGTTTGTTGTTCTGTTCTAGGGCAGCGGCGGCAGGAGGGGGGGGGGGGGGACAGCGCAACACCTTGTTAGGCTGATGTAAATGTAGGGGCCTCGGGTCCGGTGAGGGGCGGGGCGGGGCGGGGTGGGGCGGGGCGCGGTGGGCTCGGGCCGTGCTCGGGGCTTAAATACCCCACCACCTCGACCCGCCGCGCCGCGCCACGCCGCTGCAAGAGGGGCTCCAAGGGGGATGCTGATCCAATCGAGGAAAGAGGCCTGGCCTGTCCTCTCCTCGGGGCGGGGCGGGGCGGGGCGGGGGTGTTGATCGTCCAGGGTGCTGTGTGAAAAACAAGGAAAAAGGAGGTGGAAAGTAATGATCGGGCCAGGCGGGAGGCCTTAATGTCGGCCCGACGAGTGGGACCCTCCCCCCTCCCCCTCCCCTCCCGGCCCCCTCCTCCTCCTACCTCTCGGTTTATTTATCTTGTTCGTTCCAGTTTTTCTGTGTCCGCCCCGTGAGCTTTAGACTGTATCTATGCGGCGTTGCCTGTTGGTGAAATGCATTCCATCAAAGGGGGTGGGATGGGGGAGGAGTGGGGGCGCTCGGTCGGGCTGGGTTCAGCATTCCATGTGTGTCTGCCTGCCCGTGCATGTGTGTGTGTGTGTGTGTATGTTATTGGAGAGGGTTTTTATTGGGGAATAATCGGGAATCCGGTAGCAGGGCCGGTCCGGGTCGGTCCGGGCTGTGTCGGTGCCTGCCTGAGCCAAGGGGTGACCCCTACTGTCCCCCGGGCCACGACCCTATCAAAGGCGGACACGCCGAAACGGCTGTGTGTCCTTTACGAGCCTCACGGTAATGAGCCGGGGAGGAACGCGGTTCTCCACTCCACTTGATCGCCCTGCTCCAGGGGGAGGGGAGGGGGTGGCGATACGGAGAGGATGCAGGATGCCGCAATCCGCGCTGCTATGACGCGTCCTCGCGGGGGGCTTCTGCTCTGCAAACTCAAGTGTGAGACAGTACTACACTTTTTACTGCAGTACCACTGTATCTCACACTTTCAAAAACTATTTTCTGTCGTTGAATAGCAATCACGTTCCAGAGAACAGCATCAGCTTTGGTTGAAAATCCCGGTTAAAACGAGCTACCATGTGATGGGGTTTGGAACAACAATACATTAAATAATCGTAAATTAATCGTTTCAAAAATTTATAGGAACGTTGTTGTTTGCGATCAGAACCCTATCACATGGTAGCTCGTTTTAACCGGGATTTTGAATCAAAGCTGATGCTGTTCTCTGAAACGTGGTTGCTATTCAACGACAGAAAATAGTTTTTGAAAGTGTGAGATACAGTGGTACTGCAGTAAAAAGTGTAGTACTGTCTCACACTTGAGTTTGCAGAGTGTGTCAAGCGCGGCGCGCTGGGAGAGAAAAAGAAAAAAGTTTCATCCTGCTTTGACTGACGCGGCCGCGGTGGTGATAATAATGGCAATATCGCCCGGCCCGGCCCGGCCCGGCGTGCGCTCGAGAGTCGTCTCCTCCCGATGCTCAGGGTCACCGGCGCGCGTTCGGTTGCGTCACCGCGGCCGCCGCGGCGCCTCGTTTTATGAAAAGTTGGTCGGGCGGGGCGGGGACACGGGGCGCACCCACCGGGACGCGTCACGTCACCTCGGCATTGACGCTGATTTAGTAAGAGAGGAAGAGCTGGAGTGATTTTGAAAGAGGCGTTGTCGCGGAGCTGGAGCCAGAGCTGCTCGAGCCGTGGCGTGGCGGCGCGTTCCGTATGCACCGCGAAGGCGACCGAAGGCAGATCGCATGACGGTGTCGGGGCGCGGCGGGGCGGGACGTGGCGCGGCGCGGCGGGACACAATGGGACCGAGTGGAGCGGCCGGGCCGGCCAGGTGGAGGCCGTGTATCTGGGCGCGGTCGTGCGCGGAGATACGCGGGTTTCAAGTTGAAGCCTGGTGGCGCGGCGGGCGACAGGACGGCGCGGCGCTCGCCAGGCGAGGAGGAAGAGGAGGAGGAGGAGAAGGAGGTAGGCGTCGTGGAGCTGGCTCGCTGCCCGGCCCCGCTGACGCCGCCGACGCTGCGCTGCTCCGCCACGGAGAGGACCACGACGATGAGGTTTTTCTTTCTTTCTCCCTGGAAAGGAAAAAAAAAATGTGTAGGATTGAGTTCGGGCTTGGGTAGGGCAGGGCAGGGCAGCCTGATCCCCCTGACAAAGCTCGGGCACGGCGCGGCCCTGCTGGTCCTGCTGGTCCTGCTGGTGTTTGTGTGGGAGGCTGCCCAGGCCCTGTCCAAAGGCTGCGCGATTCCTCTTTATGCAGCTGGACCGCATCTCCTCGCGTCCTGCCCCGCCACGCCCCGCCACGCCTCGCTCTCCTCCCTCCCCAAACGAATGCCTTCGCCCGCACCCGCTATTCTCTGCCGGCTCTTTTTATTTTGCCTGGCTGAAGCGCGAGGCGAGGCGGAGGGCAGTCTGGTCCGGGACTGTTGCAAAGTGTTTGTGATCCGTTTCGAGCTGGTGGTGGTGGTGGGGCTTCCGGGCCCGCGGCTCTGCCCGAAACTGTATAACACGAGTGCGTGGCGAAAAAGCATGGGGCGGTGTCATGTTTTTATTTTCTTTCTTCTCATTTTTTCCATGTTTAGTTCAGCATAGTGCTTGAAACAATAAACGGGGCTCCTCTTCTGCCCCTTTCACCCTCACCCCCTCCCCACCCGCTAGCACAGTTTTCTCAACTTTAAATTTTTTTTTTCATATCAAAGCGACTAGAAAGCAGACGAAAAGGGTGATTGAGGAGAGGGCGACGGGCGGGCGGCTCTGCAACGGAACGGGCCCAGGACAAATGATGGTCCTGTAAAAAATGTAAGAATCAGTTCTGGTGGGCGGGGGCCGGGGTCCTGGGTGCCCTAATGCGCTGCACCGCTCCGCCCCGCCCCGCCCACCTCCTCCGCACCCTAGCACCGCCCCGCCCCACCCCGCCTCGCCTCCTCGCGCTGTGGGTGCTTTCTGAGATAATTAAACCGAGTCTCCTTGCAGAGCTGAGCGAGAGGCATGGGAGAAACATCTCTGCAAATTTTGTATAACACCTCGCATTTCAGTGAAAAATAGAAAAAAATCAGAATCATTCAGAAAAATTTCTAAAATTTAGAAAAAAATAACAAAATTTACAGAATTTTAGAAAAAAAACTTAACCAAAAAATTCTATTAAAATTCAATAAGTTTTTTTTTAAATTCTGTAAATTTTAGTATTTTTTCTAAATTTTAGTGATTTTTTTTCTGAATGATTATGATTTTTTTCTATTTTTTTCTGAAATACGAGGTGTATACAAAAATTGCAGAGACGTATCTCCCATGCCTCTCGCTCAGCTCTGCAAGGAGACTCGATTTAATTTACAGAATTTGTACACGAAAATTCAGAGGTGTATCCCCCTCGGTGAGAGGCAAAGGGAGCGGATAGGTCTCGCCTCAACCGGAGTTTCTTTTTTTTTGGCGCGTCCAAGTAAATGACATGACCTGTCGATTCAAGCAGGCGGGGCGGGCCGGGGCGGCAGCTCCTCGAGAATCCTGTCCCTGATCCCTGCTCAGCTCACCAAACGGGGAACCCGTTCGTTTCTGAGCCCGGCCCGGCGGCCCGGCGGCGGCCACCCTGCACCGCAGGGCAGGGGCAGGGCACCAGGCCTGCCAAAGTCGTAAATTGGAGTATCAAACGACGCGCGTCGCGCAAGTACGAAAAGGGAAAAGATCGCATTCCTGAAAGTGGGCGTTTCTCTCTCGCTCTCGAGGCGCGGGTAGCGGCGGTAGCAGCGCGACGAAGCCGGTTTTGAAAAATATGACTGCATGTCAACTACTCCAGCCATGCCATCTCGATTTGGCATCCCGTCCTGTCCCCGGTCCGCCCCGCGGGCCCCCCGGCCGGGCCCGCCTGGAGCAGCCGTCCGACTCCGAAAGATCGCTCACGCGCTTCCGTCCTTGTCGCACTCATGGGGGCCTGAGGGCACCGCCATGTAAGTGCGACAAGGACGGAGGTACGAGAGCGCGATCTTCGGTATCAGACGGCGCAGCAGCGGGGGCGCTCCTCTCAAACGCTACCTGAGTTTCACGGCGGAGGTGTCTGGAGTCCCCACGGGGGGCCGGGTGGGCCGTGTGTCCCGCGGGGGGCGGGGCGGGGCGGGGCGGGGCGGGGCGGGGCGGGGCGGGGCGGGGCGGGGCGGGGCGGGGCGGGGCGGGGCCCCATGCTGCTCCGCTACGCTCCGCCATGCCTCGGCCTCCTCCTCCTCCTCCTCGGGCAGGTGTGGCTATACCCTCCCTCCTGTAGGTAGGCCTGCCCGCTGCCCGCTTGCTACAACGCCGCGAGCCTATGTGTAGCGCGCCTTGCGAGAAGGCATTGTCAAGGTACCCTGCTCCTTGCTCCTCCTCTAGTCTACTCCACCCCACTCTGCTGCAGAGGGCCCCGGCCCGGCCCCGGCCGTGAGAATAAAGTTTTTACTTCTCTCCTACTTCGTCTTCGTCCGCCGCGCGCGGCGGCAGTGGCAGGGCGGGGCGGGGCGTTGCGTCAGGATTTTGTCACTGGAGGACGAGACGCCGCCGGGGTATCGGGGGTGGGGGTGGGAACCCCGTGGCGCCGGCCCGCCCCGTCCGGACCTCCGCTTGCCCAACTAGCAGGACAATCGCAGAGGAGTCCAGTGCCAGTGACGTTTGCAGGTGCGATGCGGAGCGCCGTTGCGGCACTGGGAGGAGAAAATGTGGACAATTAATCTTTTTGCCTTTTTTTTTGTTTTGATTTTTGTTTTGATTTTTCGAGGAAAATTTATCTCATCCTTCGATAAATTTTGGCCGTTTCCCCCTATTTCTGCCTTTTAAATATTTTTTTTTGTTCATTTGTTCTCATATTTTTTTTTTCGTCTTCTCGATTTTATTTTGATTTACTTGATTGTTTTTTGTTTTTTTTTAGTGACTTTATTATATGATTTTTTTTGCGGGCCGCACAATGGTTTTTCGAAGTGACTCCCCCCCCTCCCTCCGGGGGAGGGCAGGGCGCCAAGACGCGCCCGACGGGTTTTATGTATATTGCAAATGTGTGCAAGTGCCTAGCGGAGCAGCGCGGTGCGGGTAATGAGATAAGACGCGGCGCGTAGGAGGCGGAGGAAGAGAGACGGAGATAAAGAAGAACAGGAAGGAGAAGAAGAGACACTCCAAGCCTCGCCAGCGGGACACGTCAATCGTGCCAACTCACACACACACACGCTTGCGCACACAAGCGTGGCGGAAATTTGTGTGTGTGTTTGATTCATGGCCGCAGTAAATCAGCCTATGGTGTGCCGCGTTGTATGCGTTTTTTTTATTTAATGCTGAGGTGCGATGCGGGGTGTGTTTATATACATGTAGCGGTCTGTCGTGTCCTCCCGGCCCGGCCCGGTCCCGCGGCGGGTCACCTCCGGAACCCCCGCCCCGCCCCGCCCCACCTGAGTTACTATGGGGCTATGGGGCTATGGGTGGGACGTTCTCCATATTGTCAACGGCGTCATATATCCAAGTATGTGCAGTAATATGTGTCGTACATCACGGTTCGCGCGGGGGAACCCGCTCCCCCCCCCCTCGTCGCGGAAAACACACACACTCTCTCTCTCTCTCTCTCTCTCTCTCTCTCTCTCTCTCTCTCTCTCTCTCTCTCTCTCTCTCTCTCTCTCTCTCTTTCTCTCTCTCTCTCTCTCTCTCTCTCTCTCTCTCTCTCTCTCTCTCTCTCTCTCTCTCTCTCTCTCTCTCTCTCTCTCTCTCTCTGATGTGTCAGCTCGGCACTTCCGCCCTGCTGTGCTGGTCAGCAGCGCCGCGTTTCGCCGAATATCGCCGGGGCGGGGCGCAGCGGGCGCAGCCCACACACTGACTTGTCAGCTCGCCCCCTGCCGTGCCGCGGGAGACACCCCGTGCCACCTCCTGCCCGCAGAAAAGTCAGTTTTTTCAGCAGACAAAATGTTCTTGACTTATGAACCTGTACCTGAAAATCGTGCGTAATCCAAGACAATTTCAATTGCCTCAATGCCAACTGTAGATTGCAACGGAAAAGGGGCGAAAATCAGGTACATACAGAGTTTCAGGTCAAGAAAGAACATTTTGCTTGATCCAAAAACGGTCTTTTGTGGTTGTGCTCGTACGGGGTTGGGGGTGGGTGGGGGCCCAGCCGCCCAGCCATACGCAATGGTCTATCCCTCTATTCCACCTTCCTGGCCCGGCGCGCGTCGCTGTCTTTCCCAACATCGTGCGTCCCGGCCGTTTCGGCTCCGCAACTGAAAGCAGAAGCGACGCACCGCGACGACTCAAAATAAATACTGCACAACGCCTGGCGTGGCGGGGCGCGTCGGGGCGGCCGGCGTAGCGTGGGAGCTTCCTGTCTTTGGGCCGCCGCGACCGGGCCGGGCCTTACCAAATTGCACGAGAGCGGAGCGAGTCGCGATGTTGTCGTGGCCCGCCCCGCCGCCACTGTAGTATTCCCTCTTCTTGTTCTTCTGGTCCTTCCCGTCCATCTCTCTCTATCTCTCTCTTTCTCGATCTCTCTCTCTCTCTCTGTCTCTCTCTCTCTCTCCCCGCCGGAAGTGGTGCGTCGCGCCTCCTCGGCGTCAGCAGCAGTGCGGTGTCCGGCGGCCGCCGCCGCTACGCTACGCCACGCCAAGGCGCGCGCATGTCGTGGGTGCGAATGATCTCTGCCCCAGGCCGGGGGCGTCGGGGCCGCGCCAAGCGTGACGGTATATAGGGGCTCAGCAGTGCACTGCAAGAGCTCATGAGGTGTGTTGCAGTAGTGTCGCACGCCTGGAGGTGATGTGAATTTCCCGCGCCAATTCACAGAAATTTATAGGAAAATTCACAAAAAATATAAGAAAGAAAAAAAAACAAGCGAAAATTTGTTAAAAATTCAACAAAGATTAACAAATTTTCTTCACCAAAATTCAGAGTTGCTTCTCCTACGGAAGTGTGAATTTTCATTGAACTTTCACACACACACACACACACACACTGCGGAAGGGAAAAAAAAATGTGCGAGATGGAAATGCTGCACACCTGCTGGTGTGTAGCAGTCACACACTTGGGTTACGAGCGCGCGGGTGCGCCGCCGGGCCGAGAGGCGCTGCTGCTGCTGCTGCATTTCGCTTTTCCCGCCGCCGGGCCGGAGTTGTTTGAGCCGGCGGGATGGGGATGGGAGTCTGTTATTCAGTAAGCCGTGACTCTTGTACTTCTTGTCCACGTCATGCCCACTTGAGATTCGTTTGTCTGTCGTGTTGTTGTTGTTAGTGTTGTTGTTACTGGTGCGCGTTTACCTCCGAAAGGGAAGGCGAGAGGAGGGGAGGGGAGGGGAGCGGGGCTGGGGAGGAATGACAAGATGACGCGACGACGCCGCGGCGACACATTTTTCTCGCTTTTTGGTCGGTGCGGATGAAGATGGATCAGGCGGAGGGCCTCGAGGTGGTTTCGCATCGAGGGGGAAACAACTCTAAAGTTTTTGTACACCTCGTAATTCAGGAAAATTCAGAAAAATTCAGGAGAATTCTTAAAAAATTCGGGTAAAATCCCATCAAAAGTTCCCAAATATTCCCGAAAATTCGCAACAATTTACAAAATTTGAGCATTGAAATTCAGACTTGTTTCCCCCCTCGTTTTGCATCTGGCGCAGTCGAGCTGCATGCTGGTGTGGTTGGTAGCGCTGCTGCCTCCAGGTGCCGGGGCCGTGGGGGCCGTGCAGTGGGGCCCCTGCTCCGGCCCCGGCCCCGGTCGGGGCCCGTATAGGTAGGATGCAGGTGGCCGCATGCTACGGCTGCCAGCTCGGTCCGCCCCGCCCGGCTCGGCCCGGGCCTTATTCCCCTTTGCTTTACCTGGCTGGCTGCCTGCTTCGTCTGGCCGGCCGCCAGGACGCCAACAAGTCATGTGGGCGGAGCTGGCCGCAGGTAGCTCTGTCCTCCCCCCTCTTCCTCCTCCTCGACCCCGCCAAGATGGCCGCCGCCGCAGCAGCGCTGCACTGCGCTCACTCAAACATGCAGCATGCGTGCTGCCCCCCCCCAACCCCCTCGGGGGCCCGCCGGGGCCCTGGCTGGCCATGTTGCGCCCGGGGCATACGAGCTGAGCCCCGTGCTGGGCCGGCCGGGCCGAGGCGACTGGGTGCGTGTTTTCAAATACACATGGGCTGAAACTCGCCCTGGGCTGGGCGTGTCGGATTGAACCCGGCCGGCCCGGCGGCTGCAAGTAGAGTGTTGTCCGAGGCCAGCAGCGCGCGCGCGCGCGCGCGTGTGTGTGTGTGTGTGTGTGTGTGTGTGTCCGCCTCGCACTGGCGACTTTCGTATCTCTGTCCTTGTCGCACTCATGAGGCACCGCCATTGAGTGTGAGTGAGAGGACCGCGCCCGCGCCTACCACCCCAGGACCGATGTGTGCGGAGTCAGTCTACTGGCCGCGGACACGGACACGGCCGCGATGACTGCTCTGTCATAGGAAAACGTTTTGCGGTTCGCGCGGGGGGCTTGGCCGAGGCCGAGCAGGGTCTGCAGCCGGGCGCTTGCGTTCAAGTCGCTTGTTGTGTTGCTGGGCGGCTGGGCTGAGTAGGCAGGCGGGCCGCACCCCGCGAGCACGCGGCCGGCCAGGCCTGGCCGATATGAGAACTGATATGACGGGCTTGACGTGGCCGCGAGAGTTGTGTGTGTGTGTATGTGTGTGTGAGTGAGAGTGTGTGTGTGTGTGTGAGTGCGACGCGGGCCCCTGCTTTAACGGTCCGCGAGCTGAGCTGCTGCAGACCCGCTGCACCTGTCTGACTCGCTGCCGCCACGCCCCGCCACAGCACTGCGCGGTCCGGTCCGGTCCAGCGAGTGTGCCGCTGCTGATGCTGCAGCAGCGAGAGGGAAGGGGAAACCACTCTGAATTTTGGTGTACACATTTTGTGAATTTTCGTGAATTTTTATAGAATTTCACTTGAAGTTTACCCCTTTTTTTGTGTGTGAGTTTTCCTGCATTTTTTTTTCTGTATCTCCTGACATTTTCGACGTTTCGTTAAGTTTTCTGCATTCTTCTTGAATTTTAATGAATTTTCCTGAATTCCGAGGTGCACACCAAAATTCGGCATCTGAACTAACCCGGCGCGGTGGCAGCAACCAGAGCAGCCCGGGGGAAGCGGACCTCTAGGTCGTCTTGTAGGAGCTGAGCGGAGGGGTCTGGAGGAGGCAGTGCCGAGGCACCACGGTGACTACCGACAGCTCGACTTGTTTGTAAAAGGAACAAAAAGACGCGCGCGGCGGGCCGACGGCCGACCCGAGCCAGACTGAGAGGGGAAATGTGAATAATAATAACATAACCAAGTAGTAGTGGACGAAACAACGCAGGCGGCTGCTGCGCCTCTCCTCTCCTCTCTCGGTTATTCTTCCCTTCCTTTCACCTTCCCGTTCCTCTCCTCTCTTTTCTCTCTCCCCACCTCTCTCTCTCTCTCAGGTCGTTTTCAAAGGCGATCGGAGAGTGACGGAGCGAGTCGGGTCCGAGGGCTTTGGGCTGCTTCTGCTGCTGCTTACTGCAGTCCTCCTCCTCCTCCCCGCGCTGCTAGTTTGGCGCCGGTGGAAGTACCGTACGGCTGTAACTCGCGCGCGAGGTCCGTGCAGATACGCGTCTCTCGCGAGCCGTTTAGACCCGTTGGTCGGCGGCGTGTCCTCATCGCCAACGCCCGCGCCTGGCCGGGCGCCGGGCCCGGGTGCGGTGCGGCCGGTGCGGGGTGGGGTCCCGCTTTCTATATCGGTTCACTCGAGCAGCTCGCGCGCGGCCTGCATGAGGGAGCAGAGCGGGTGTGTGAGAGAGAGGTCCAGGGGGGCCTAACGCGTGCGGCCCCTGCAAGTCAGCATCTTGAGGCAGGGCGCGGGGCGGGCGCGCTGTCATACCTCCGTCCTTGTCGCACCTATGGCGATGCTCTATTCTGCGAAGGTAAGGGCTCCATGAGTGCGAAAAGGACGAAGGTGCAGGAACGATCTTCGGAATGAGGCGGGTGCAGTTCAATCGACCCGCTCGACCCGGATCGGCTTCGAGCCGGGCGCGCGGCGCTCGAATCAGCAGCGCCGAATCATCCCGACGTATAAAAGTGGTGCGCGCGATGTCATCGACGTCGGCTTTTATAGGGAAGCTCTCGTACCGCCGTCCTTGTCGCACTCATGCGGGGACCTGCCACCCCCAACATAGGGCAGCACCATTGGTGGGACAAGGACCGGTACGAGAGCGCGATCTTCGGAAACAGTCGGCAGACTCTGCTCTGCTGCGGCTCCACGGCGACTCCCCGCCTAATCGTGCGTGCGAAATGGTGGAATGGTGTCGCCCCAGTGGGCGCGCTGCCCCGCCCCGCCCCGCCCCGCCCCGCCCCGCCCCGCCGCTAGCGGCTCTGGCCGGCGGCGCGGCGCGGACCGTTTGAGGACGCGAGTAGGTCCTGCCTGGGCGCTTTCTCCACCCCGCCCGCCGCCGCGCCCCTGCGGCCCTGCGCTGCTTCTGCAGCTCGCCCCCCCCCCCCCCTCACCCTCCAAGTCCGACGCAAATCAATGGTGGTCCCCCTGATCGCAGCAGTTGAACGTCACTTAGCCCCTCTGTGGCCCCTGTCAGGTTTGACCGCTTGCCTGTCCGTCCGTCTGTCTGACTGTCTGGCTGTCCGCCGGGCCGCGGCGTGGCGCTGTGGTCATTAGCGGGGGGTGGCGGAGCGTTGTGGGGCGCGGGCGGGGCCGGGGCGGGGGGCGCCGCGTGGCCAATGCCGACACATGCGCGTTCGTTAGTCCCACTGACCTCCTCCTCCTCCTCCTCCTCCCACCGTCACCCACCTTCCTTCCTCCCGTCACTCTCCGGTCACCCATCTTGGTTACTGTCACCCTTTCCGTCCCCTGCTGCCAAGAAGCAGAGCAGGAAGACATGGTGTCCCACCTACCACATGCAAGCCGACGGAACCCCCTTAGCGTAGACTGTACCGCAGTGCACGAGGGTCAGCGGGTTGCCTACCGCATCCCGGCAAGGGGCCGAGGGTTGGGTGGGTGTGGTGATGGGGACGACGGTCGACCACGAATTGTTTTTTTTTTAAATAGTTTTTTTTTTAATTCTTCGTCTCTTGACCTGTGGGGCCGCGCCAGGCTGCTATCAGCGCTGCCTGCCCCGCGGCCCGCGCGCGCCTTATCTCGCGGGGACACCGTTACCGCTGCATTGTGCCGGGCCGGGCCGGGCAGGGCCGCGGTGATGGTCCCGAATGATCTGCTGCCGCTGGAGGAAGAAGCTCGCGCGACCCGCCAGCTCCACCTTTATATATTTTTTCGCTTTACTTTCCTTTCGTACATTCCATTTTGAAGTAGAAAATTTCTATTCGGGGTCGTCGTCGTGCGTCTGATTCGCCGCCGCGTCCGCTCCGCTGCAAGGTGCTTCCGCACTGTATGGTTTCTCGTGTCTCTGTCCTTGTCACACTTGATGGTCCATGGCCACAAGAAGCAAGAGAGAGAGAGAGAGAGAGAGAGAGAGAGAGAGAGAGAGAGAGAGAGAGAGAGAGAGAGAGAGAGAGGGGGGGGGGGAGGGAGAGGAGCGCTGTTCGGAACCAGCCTGCAGGTCCGCGCGCGGCTCGCTGTCCGTTACAACGCGCGCGGGACGGGCCGGGCCGGGACGGGGTGTTTGGGGATGGGATAGGCGCCGCCGCGCTGGCCCGGCCCGGGCCGGACTAGACGGCATCCTGGATCCGAATCGAATCGCTTAGCGCCGCGCCCGGCCCAGCCCGGTCCGGGGCTGCTCGACGCGAATCGACCCCGGGGCTCCTCTCCTCTCATATCTTAATAATAGGAAACATATTGTTGAAATTAATCATACCAAAGGGAATAATATAAGTAAATATAAGTCAGAACTCTGTAATGTGAAGTTCGGAGTCCCACAAGGATCAATATTAGGACCATTACTGTTTATTATCTTCATTAATGATCTGTCTTCTTACCTAAAGGCAGGTAAACTTGTAAATTTTGCAGATGATACAAATGTGCTAGTAACCAGTCACACACTTCAGCAACATGAAAATTTACTATGTCTAGCTTTTAATCAAATGAAGGAATGGTGTTATCTTAACAACCTTGTACTTAATGATGGTAAAACTAACATAATACAATTTAGAACAAACGAAAGAATTCAAAAAAATGTAAATTCAAAATTTGATCATCTCTATGTTAATAATGCAAAGTTTTTAGGAATTATATTAGATCAACACCTAAAATGGGATGTTCATCTTCAAGAATTAAAACCAAATCTATGCAGATCAATATTTGGTATTAAAAGAATCAGGTGCCTCACAGATGAGAGCACTGCACTCCTTACTTATTATGGTATGTTTCATTCTAAACTAACTTATGGCACACTGCTTTGGGGAAACTCAACAGTGATGGAAGAAATATTTAAGGTACAAAAGAAGGCCATTAGAAGTGTATTCTCTATTAATCAAAGAACAAGTTGCAAACCATACTTTGTAAAATATAAGATAATGACAGTGTATTCAATCTTTATCCAACAACTTCTAAATTATGTTAAAAAACATGAGAATACATTTGTAAAGTCTAATAATATACACCATTATGAAACAAGATATAACTCCCTTATCCATAATACTGTAGTTCATCTCAATGTCAGTGAAAATGATGTCTTACAACTAGGTCCTAAATTATATAATATACTACCAAGTACTGTTAGAAATTTACCCATAAAGAAATTTAAAACCACTATTAAGAAGAGCCTACTTGAATGTGCTTTTTATAATTTAAATGACTACATTACTAAAGGTCTTAATTTTAGACATTCCTAACAATTTTGTTTTGTAATATTGTAATATTGTTATAACTATCCAGTTCAGTGACAATAAACAAATCTCAAAATCTCAAAAAATCTCAAAAAATCTCTCCTCTCCTCTCCTCTCCTCTCCTCTCCTCTCCTCTCCTCTCCTCTCCTCTCCTCTCCTCTCCTCTCTCCTCTCCTCTCCTCTCCTCGAGTCACCGGCGCGGCGCTGCGTGGACACAAAGTAGTCCGCGCGTCATCCTAGATAATTTGCATACAAACAGCAAAAAGTGAGCGCTGGTTTGCAGCTGCAGGGCCTGCGGGGCCCGGCCCGGCGCGCGCGCGGTCCGATGACCCCTCTGCTGGAGCCTCTCTCCCCCTCCCCCCCCCCTCTCTCTCTCTCTCTCTCTCTCTCTCTCTCTCTCTCTCACACATGGCTCCTTGTCCTTAACCCCTTACCTCTCTCGCTCCCTGTTTCTCTGTCCCCCTCTCTCGCCATCTCGCTCCCTCTCTTGTGCCGGGTGCAGGGGCCTACCCAATGCGTTTCTTCTTGCCGGACAGATATTTATTGAACCACTATCGGTTTGCCCCCCTCCTCCTGCTATCGCATTTTCTCTTTCAGTCTTGTGCTTCCCTCTCACAGTGCAGCCCTCTCCGCCTCTTCTCTCTCTTTCTTTTCCTCCTCCTCTTCCTCCTCCTTCAGCAGCCTTTTGCGTCCGGTCGGCCCAGCAGCTCGGCTCGTCTCGAGACACGACAAACCAGTTTAGCTCATCAAGCTGCGATAGGCTGCAGTAAATGATGACCCGTGAGACTGAAAATTCTACGAGTAAAACGCCGTGCGCGGTCAGCCATGCTTTATCAACCTTCCACGAATTACGCATAACGAGTAACTTAAAAGCGTCCCCTCTAGAACACGGGCCGTGGGTCGATGGCGTGATCGAAGATCAGATGCCATCCAAGGGGAAACAACTCTGAAATTTTTGTACATCTCGTAATTAAGGGGGAAAAAAACAGAAAAAATTCAAAAACTAATCAGGAAAATTCACAAAAATTTACAGAATTCGAGAAAATAAAAACTCCAGCAGAAATCCGCTGAAAATTCGCAAAAATTCACAAAATTTATGCACCAAAATTCAGAATTGTTTTCCCCTCAGTCGTCCTGCGGGACTCGCGGGTCGGTACGCCCGGCGCAGCTCGCTCGGGGCGTGGTGGGGCGGGGCGTGGCGGGGCCGACTGGACCGGATCGACAGTAAGAGCACTTTTTGCCGCGGCGGAGGCGCGCCGGGAGGCGTTCGAAAGCGACGCGACAGTCCCCGCTGCCGCACCGCCGCGCTCCTTCTCTACTTCCCGGACGCAGCCCTCCGCCACGCCACGCCCATCATCAAAATACAACGCGCGAGTCTCGCTTGACCAAAAAACAAATTGGAGCTCCGCGTTGAGCTGCCCCGGCCTCGCCTCACAAAGGTGCGCGGGGTTGAGAGAGAAAAAGAGAGAGAGAGAGAGAGAGAGAGAGAGAGAGAGAGAGAGAGAGAGAGAGAGAGAGAGAGAGAGAGAGAGACCCAGCGCGACTGGGGTAAAAACTAAAGATAGCCCCGTCGCGCTGCTTTTTGTTGTCCGTCCCCCCCGAGAGATACGGGGGCCGGTGGACAGACAGGCGTACACGGACGGATGGTCAGGCTCACAGACATAGCAGTCGGAGTATGGCCGACCGGGCGACCGTGCTCGGCCGGTCGACCCGCGGGGCCCGGCCCGGCCCGGCCCGGGGCGTAAAGGCTTGGGGTGGAGAAACTCCGCCCAGCTCTACCAGACAACACGCGCTGCCGGCCCGGGGGGGACCATTTCGTTAATGAGCTGGGTGACTGTCGCCTCTGCTGCTGTACACTGTGAAAAATCTGAAACTAAAACAAAAAGAAAACAAAACGTATCAAGGTGTAGGCCGGCATACGACGACGTCAATACGTTCGAGGGGGGAATTAACTCTGAATTTTGGTGAACAAATAATTGAGTATTTTTTAATTTTGATTTTTTTTAAATTTCCTTGAATTTTTCTGAAACGTAAACTTTCCTGAATTTTCCTATTTTTTTTTGGGGGGGGGGAGGGGGGAATTTCCTGGATTTTTCTGAACTTTGAGATATACTAAAAATTTCCGAGCTGTTCCCCCCTCAGATAGGGTTTGTGTGTATGTGTGTGTGTGTGTCCGCCTTGCTGACCCTCTTGTTCCTCTCTGTGTGCTTGCAGGCGTGCTGGCGTGCGCGGCGTGCGCGGCGAGCGCGGCCGACCTGCGGCAGGGCCTGGGCGGCGCCGCCCCGGAGGTGAAGGACACCCGGGAGGGCGAGGACGTGGCGCTGTCGTGCCGGTTCGCGCCGCAGGTCGCCCAGCAGAACCCCACCTACTTCTGGCTCCGCATCAACACGCGCAAGCACGACAACGTGGCCATCGGCAACGCCCCGCTCGACACCAACTACCGGCTGGACTTCCGGCCGGACCAGGGCCGCTACGACCTGCTCATCAGCAACGTGTCGTACGAGCGCGACAACGGGCAGTTCGAGTGCCGCGTCAAGGCGCCCGGCTCGGGCATCGACCTGCACTCGCAGGTCGTGGCGCTGACGGTCCTCACGCCGCCCGAGGCGCCCGTCGTGTCGCCCAACGCGCGCCCCGTCGCCACTGAGGGCAAGCCCCTGCAGCTCACCTGCTCCAGCGCCGGCGGCTCCCCGGACCCCGTCATCAAGTAAGTGTGCCTGCCTGCCTGGTCGAGGAGAGGAGGGTCGACGCGGGACGGGAGGGGAGAGTATTCACCCAGGGGGGAACAACTCTGAATTTTGGTGTACAAATTTTGTGAATTCATGTAAATTTTCTTACTGTTTGGCGAATTTATGTGAATTTTTATAGAATTTTTATGAATGTTCTCTTGCATTTTACCTAAATTTTCGTAAAATTTCATAAATTTTCATTTTTTCTTGAATTTTGCTGGGTTTCTGTGATTTTTTTT
The DNA here is from genome assembly GCA_029379305.1 of Frankliniella fusca. Lineage (NCBI taxonomy): Eukaryota > Metazoa > Arthropoda > Insecta > Thysanoptera > Thripidae > Frankliniella > Frankliniella fusca. The sequence continues at coordinate 3,224,164 of JAHWGI010001411.1, forward strand.
TTTGAAATTTTTTTTTATTTTTCTGAAATTTTATGAACTATGAGGTGTACAAAAATTTCAGAGTTGTTCCCCCCTCGGCATTCGCGCTCTGACGAATCCGCGAATGTGCGAGTGTGTGAATGTCGGGTGAGTGAACTATTTCACATGTTCGTGCGTGACGAATTATTCCACACACTTGCAAACCCGCGTGGCCATCATGTCCACGTAACGGACGTTGTGCGAATAATTTTCACCCTTATTGCCCTGTACGTGTGGTAAAAAGATAGTCACCTACAAGTCAGCGGCATATTCGTTTACTTTGGGTTCCCTGTGGGGAAAAAAAAAAGAAAAAAATAATAGCGATGATGAAAATGGAATAACCCTGGAAATTCAGCGTGGCGCGTGGGAAATGACCGTACGCCATACGCTCTGCCCCACATCATTTTCGGCGGGCCGTATGGCGGGGTGCTTGGCGGCGGGGCGGGTAGGGTAGGGTAGGGTAGAGGCATGGGCGGGCATGCGCCGCCCCCCGTCCAGTTCATCATCATTAGCGCTCCGCAGGGTCCCCCGTCCCGTCGGGCTTAACGCCGATTGTTTCAGGGATGCCAAAACACGTGATGCCCATCTCCTCCTCCTCAATGGCCTGCCCCTCTTTGCCCCCCCCCCTCCCTCTTCCTGATTGGATCGATCGCGCGGCGCGCCGAGCGGCAGCAAAGGATGAGAGGCAGGCGCGCGATGGTATGAGCTGAGCCGAGCCGAGCCAAGCAGGAGAGCCGCAGGGATGAGCCGAGCCGGGACGACGGTCCGAGCCGGCCCGTCTTTTGGCCCGCATTAAAACGCTTCGAGTCCCGCGCGTCCAGTTTAGTCGGTCCCTGCCCCGCCCCGCCCCGTCCCGCCACGCCCCGCCCCGCCCCACTCCGCCCCGCCCCGTACCGCCACGCCCCGCCACGCCCCGCCACGCCCAGGATGGACCAAAGCTTGTCCATCAATCAGGAGAGAGGATCCTGGCCGCGACATGTCGCGGGGGGTGAGGGGGAAAGGAGGGGGGGGGGGATCACTGCTAATCGATTCAGTTTGTTGGGTTTGCTTTTTCGTAGCCTTTTGTGTCCGATCGAGCCGAGTCGAGAGGCGCGGGCGCGGGCAGGCGGGCAGGCCCCCGCGGGACGAGCGAGCGCAGCCCTGGTGGTGGACACTGCAGCCAGCAGGGAGGGCCGCGGCCGCACCTGCTGGAGCGAGCTGGAGTCCAGCGATGTGCTGCTGGAGCCTGGAGCCGGTGCAGCGGCGCTCTCACTAGCTGCCCCCTCTCTCCAGATCCCCCCCCCCCCCCGGCCCTGCGCGGCTCCTCTAGTACTTCCGTTCGGACGCTGGTCGTAAAAAGCGTATCCTCCTCTGGTCGGCCTCCTCTATCTCTCTCTTTCTCTCTCTCTCTTTCTCCCCCTGGCGGAGCGGCAGGGGGAAGCCGTCTGATTCCGAATACCGTTCTCTTACCTCCGTCCTTGTCACCCCTGTGGCGGTGCCGCCGATGCGTGTGACAAGGACAGAGAAGGCGCGAGAGCGATCTTCGGAACCAGACGGTAGGGGCCTAAGCAGGCGGGTCCAGGCTAGCAGAGGCGGCAGCTGCTGCGGCCCCCGGCAGCTGACTTATCCCGAAGATATTGTGCTCTCCTCGCCCTGTCTCTCTCGCACCCATGGGCTTCGGCGTATAGGTGCGAGAGAGACACAGCGCAGAGAGCGCTCTTCGGAATCAGTCGGCGGGCTGCACGGCGCGAGGTGGAGGAGGTGAGCTGAGGTGGATGACTCAATCAGCCCTTCCCCTATTAGCGTCAGTGATCCGCGTCAGGTAAAAGCGCCGCGCCCCTCCCGCCGCGCCCCACCACGCCCCGCCACGCCCCGCCAGACCGGAAGCCCACGGAGTCGAGACCCTTCACACGAACGCCCTCCTCCTCCTCCTCACTCTCGCCGCGACTATCCTTGCGGCCAGCCATTCATAGCTTTCCCTGCTCATGCTAAAGTGTGTTTTATTATTTATCAGTATTATTTCTGCGCCCCGAGCTGACAGCAAACTGTCCCGTGTCCGCAGGTGGTACAAGGAGGGCAGCACCACGGAGCTCGTGGCGCCCGTCCGGCCCGGCGCCTCCCGCGACAACCCGACCACGGCCACCCTCACCGTCAACGCGTCCAGGACCGACGACGGCGCTGCCTTCCGCTGCGTCGTCTGGAACAGGGCCATGCCCGACGGCACCCGCCTGGAGACCACCGTCACCCTCTCCGTCAACTGTGAGTAATTTATTTAGTTAAGGAATGGTTTTATAGTCAAGGGGGAAACAGCTCTGAAATTTCTGCACACCTCGTAAGTTAAGTGAGAAAAACTCCGGAAATATTCAGAAAGGGTCAAATTTTGGAAAAAATCAGGAAAATTTACAAAAATTTACAAAAAATGTCAGTATTCTAGATTAAACTCAATCATAAATTTAAAAACCCGTATGAAACGAATCCATACCGAAATTTGTCCTGGACAGTTCCAAAACCGTCCATTTAGCCCCGGACAGACCGAAACTTGTCCAGGGACAATCCGCGAGAAGCCCGAGTCCGAACCGGACTCACCCGACTTAGGCCCGAAAGCGTCGGACAGTTCCAAACGAGCCCGACAAGTCAAGGGCAGCCCGGAGAATGTCCGAGCCGGAGCAACCCGATATTGGTCCGAAAGCAAAGGACAGTTCCAAAGAAGCCCGGCAACACAAGGGCAGAACGAAGAAAGTCCGGTGCTGTACATGAACTGTTCGACCCCCACATGACGCAAACATCTATAGAAGTTTGGACTCTACTAAAAGCAACTTTGGATATTTTTGTTTAGTTAATCTGGTTTTGTTACGTATATTGTGTGGCATAGCAAAGTAACGAAAAAAAAGGGGAAAAAAAACACCCCATGATGTAGTCATGAAAAAGCGTGCAGGGGTTTTATGAATTTATTCAACAGGGCCCTAATTGCAAAGTCGAATTTGGAAATTGAAAACCATTTCAGACGATGCAATGCGCCTGGGCATGTTAATGTATTTGTCGAAAACCGCATCTTGATGCGATGATTTGTTCATCGCATACAGCACTTTGTTTGGCAAGGCGTTGCGCGTTGATGAAGAGGCCTTCCTGAGGCACAGTCTCTCAGTTGTCAGTGTGGCTCAGTTGGAAAGAGGGTCGGACAAGGGGGCAGAAGAACCGAAGGCAAAGGAACGGATCTCGATGCTGTCGTGCATTTTTTTCGGACACAAGAAGAACAGTCCGACTTACGTCCGATCGCGCCTCTTCGGACAGCCCGAAAACTTTCTGATATGCTACATTTCAGCAATATTTCGGAACAGTCCGGGAATACATTTCGGGCTGCCCGCGGACATCTTACCGGACAGTCCGATTCTCGGGCTCTTTTCGGTATGGATTTTTTCTATAAGGGAACACTCAAAATTCACAAAAATTTACAAAAACTCAAAAAACATTGTACACTAAAATTCAGAGTTATTTCCCCCTCAGTTTTTCTTTCTTTTCGACTGTGTGGGTGTGATTTGCGAGCGTGTTTTAGAGGCACGACGGTAAGGAAGGGGATGACAGGGACAGGGGGAGTCAATATTACTATGCAGCCAGGTTGTCGCCAGGGCGACGTGAGCGGTGAGGCGATGTGGGGGGGGGGGGGGGGGTTGCGGGGAGGGCCTTAACCCCGACCGGCTTTGGCCTGACGCGCAGGGGGACTGCTTGGCGGAGGCGGTCGCCCCGCCGGCTCTAGCGCGGCTCTGGCGACGGACCGCAGTTTACGACCACGCTGGGGTGCTTTACTATGGTCTCTGTGAACTGCGCGGGGAGAGTTGGCTGGACAAGAGAAGCCTGGCCGGGCCTGCTGCGCTGTGTCCCCGCGGGGCTGACAGGGGGGGGGGGGAGGGGGGTCCTTGATAGTGGTGGGGTGGGAGCAGCTAGCAGCCGAGCCTTTTTCGCTACTTGCACAAGGAATCAATCAGGGAGCAACCCTTCATTAGGGAGGCTGGCTGTGGCCGGCCGGTCTCTCTCTCAGGGCCGCCGCGCTGCAGTAGCAGCGGCAGCAGCAGACTGATTCAGAAGAACGCTCTCCTGCTCGCCCCGTCTCACTCGCACTCATGGGGTGCGCCGCAGAGGTGCGAGAGAGAGAGAGAGAGAACGCTCTTCTGAATCAGCCTGCAGCAGCAGCGGCGAGCGGCGGCGGCGGCAGCGAGGTGCCAATGGCGGCGGCGGTGGCAGCGGGTTATTAAAGGCCGTGGGCTGGACCGGGCTGGGCCGGCCCGCTCTCCTCTCGGACTAATGCGGTTTCAATAACCCGTTCATCTGATATCACGCCGAGCCGAGCCGAGCCAGCAGCGCTGCTGCTCTGATTCTTATTCTTCGGGCTGTCCCCTCCTCCTCCTCCTCCTCCTCTTCCTCCCTTTTCTTCTTCTTCTTCACCTTAACCAGAGCAGCAACAACGCCTACGGACGGAAGCTGTGGGCGCGGTGGCGGCGGCGTCATCATCACCATCACTACTAAAGCCATCGCACAACGTGATGCACTTGTGTGCGTGCGTGTGTGTGTGTGCGCGCGCGCGCGCTGCAGTGCTCCAGCTGCAACTGAATCCGATCACCTATTGCACCCCACTCCTCTCCCCGCCTCGCCTCACCACATCGCCGGCCTTGAGTTACCTCCTCCTCCTCCTCCTCGCCTCGGTTGTGGCCGGCCGCAGGCGCAGGCGAGCGCTTCTGCTGCTGCTGCTTTGTGTTTTATGTAATAACTCCTCTCTGTGCCCCAGCCCAGCCTCCCCTTCTCCCCGCCCCGCCCAGACCAGCGCATCTCGCGGTGGTGGTTACCAGGAAATAAAAAAGAAAGTATCCAGTCAATCGCGAGAGCGAGCGAGTGAGCGAGCGAGCGTCTGGCCGGGTCGTGTCGGGTCGGGTCGGGCAGGGTCGGGCGGAGCGGCCAAAGTTGGCTGAGGCTATGGTCGCCGTGTACCCGCGGTACCCGCACCCCGCACCCTGCAGCGTCAGCCGCCACAAAAGCTTTGCAGTGTGTGCCATTGTCTTACACCCTCGGGAGGAGAGCTGCCAATGTCTTGTATTTTTATTTTATATTTTGTTATTATTCTGTGAAGGGGCTTGCGCCGCACGAGTGTTTTTTTTGTTGAGCTTGAAGCCGTCGTCTTTGGTAGACTATTCGATCGCTTTGGGGAGCACGACGACAGTCGGTTGTTTTGTTCCATTTGTCGTCTGTTCCAGAACCCCTTCACCTCTCTCTCCAGGAGTAAAGCCGGTTGGGGAGTAGGGTTGGGTAGTAAAAGTCAGTCACCGCTCGGGGCGGGGCGGGGCGGACCGCTCAACACCGCGCCCTGTCCTGCCGTACTCCAATAAAATACAGTTTTCTAGGGAAAGATCATGGTTTCCAGAAACAAAGCCCTGCGCCGCGCTCTCGGCTCTGGTGTTTGTTTTTATAGTACTTTTTTTTTTCTCTCTCTCCCGGCCCCCTTGGCGGCTCCTCGGTCGCCTTCCGTCCCCTTCTCCACCACATCCCTTCTCCCTTCTCCCCCCCTCTCTCTCTCTCCCTCCCTTCTCTCCCTTCGACCGATTCTTATCGCCGGCGACGCTTGTTTCCGTGGGGGAGTGCTGTTGGTTGGCGTGTTATCAACAGGTCCCCTCTACTCGCCGGCCTCGCCTCTCTCGCAGGTGTCTGCCTGGCCCGGCCCGGTCCGGTGTGTTCTGTTCTCTCGCCTCCCCGCTCTGCTTTTGCTCCACGCCAAAGACTTTTCTCTATATATCCATACTCCCCCTACCTCTTTTTCGCTCACGACGCTGCCTTTCCGTATTCCTGCGTCGCCCCGCCGCCGCTGCTTCTGCTGCTGCGACGGTAAAGAAAAGAAAGAGAGGGAGTCTTGATTTTTATCGACCTCCCTGCTTTATACTCCCCGGTCGGTTCACCACGCTTCGTTTGAGAGGAGTCCGGCAGTCTCGCTCGCGCTGACAAAAGCAGGCGGCTCGGGGGTGGCTCCAGCCCAGCTCCAGTCCAGCCCCGCCCCGCAGCCTGCCCCGCTGTGAGGAGGAGGAGATGGATACAGTCGCGGAGCAGAGCGGAGCAGAGCCGCTGCCCTGGTGGTGGAGGAGAGCTCAAGCTCAGGCTCGGCCATGCTCCTGCTCCAGCCAGCCGTGGCTTTTGTACCAACGTCTTTCTCCTCCAAGGCGTCGCTGCTGCTGCCTGCTCTCTTCTATGCAAGATTAGCCCCCGCGCCCCCGGCCCTCTTCCTTCTCTCGCTCCCCCCCCCCTTACCCTTTTCATTTAATTCCGCAATCTTCTTTACTTTCCATCTCTCGTCGTCATGGCGCGCTGCCGCCGCGCCGCCGGCTGTACGATATGCATTGTGGTGGTGAAGCAGTGAGCGAGCCAGCTCAACCGAGGCCCCCAGGCCACAGGCAGGCCTCCCCGAACTCGGGCCGCGGGTCGGGGACCGGCGTGGCACAGAGTAACTCTTTCACCTTCTCCTTCTCGGCTCTCCCGCCGGAGCGGCGCTACCTACGTAGGGGGAAACAACTCTGAATTTTGTTTAGATAGTTGCAAATCTATGAAAATTTTCCTGGACAAACCCTGCCTACTAGGCAACATTTATGGACACCACTGTGTGGAGGTTGCCTAGTAGGTAGGGTTTGTCTAGGAAAAATTTCCTAGATTTGTAACTTTAATTTTGTTGTACTAATTTTGATAATTTTTGCTAGTTTTTCTGAATTTGTACAGATCTCTTTTTTGCTAGCTTTTTTTTTAATTTCCCCAAATTTTTGTGAATTTTTCTATTTCTTTTTTATTTTCCTAAAATGTCTGAATGTTTTCGAATTTTTCTGATTGTTTTAAAATTACGAGGTGTACAAAAACTTTCGAGTTGTTTCCCCCTCCTGCCCGGCGCTGCAGGAAATGGAAACGGGTCGTGTGGGGACCGTGGGGACGGAGCGCGAGGCCATGGCTAGGCTCTTGCACCACTTATCGGACGGCATGCATCCGATTTGTCTCCTCGTGCGGAGGTGACGGCTGACTAACAGCGGGCGTGCCCCAGCTCCGGCCCCGCCCGACCCGGGAGCTTGATGCTGCCGACCCAGTCCGAAGAGCGCTCTCCTCGCTCTGTCTCACTCGCACCTGTACGGCGAAGCCCATGAGTGTGTGTGTGTGTGAGAGAGAGAGAGACAGGATGAGGAAAGCGCGCCCTTCGGAACGAGTCTGCTGGCTGGCTGCAGCGGCTGGACCGGACCGGAAGGGGTTTGTAGGTCTGACTCACAGCCGTCGTGTCACCTGCGTCACCTGCTTGTGGATGGGGATGGGGGACGCGGGGGAAGCAGGGGAATCCGATCCCCTTGGCGACGACGCGCTCCTTTGAGAAAGCGGCGCGCGGCGGGATCGGGATCGGGAGGAGGGGACCGGACCGGACCCTGGACCGGCGACTCGTCACGGGAAGCGTCACTGTATGGAGTGCGATCACTCTTCTATGCTTCTTGGAGGAGGAGGAGGAGGAGGGGGTGGTGGGAGTGTGTTCTTGCCTCGGGTGTTAAGTTTCCAAGACGAGCTTAAGCTTGCAGTGTATGCGTGTGTGTGTGTGTGTGTCGTGTGAGAAACTTTTCTCTGACCGAGTGGGCGTGTGTGTGTGTGTTCGTGTTCCAGACTTCCCGCGGGTCGAGGTCGGCCCGGAGAACCCCGTCCGCGTGGAGCGCGACGGCACCGCCACCCTGCAGTGCAACGTGGACGCCAAGCCGCGCGTCTCGAACGTGCGGTGGACGCGCGACGGCCGCTTCGTCGCCACCTCGTTCACGCACACCATCAACCGCGTGTCGGTGCAGGACGCCGGCAAGTACGTGTGCTCGGCCGACAACGGCCTGGGCCAGCACGGCCAGGCGGAGCTCACGCTGGACGTGCTGTACCCGCCCCAGGTGTCGCTCGAGGCCAAGCACCGCGAGGCCGAGGAGTTTGAGACGGTGACGGTGCACTGCAACGTGTCGGCCAACCCGAGGCCCTCGGTGGTGGAGTGGGTGCGCGAGGGCCGGCCCGAGTTCCGCCAGTCGGGCGCGGTGCTCTCGCTGGGCCGGGTGACGGCCGAGTCGGCCGGCACGTACATCTGCCGCGCCGTCAACACCCTGGAGGTGTCGACGCCGCCCAAGCGGCGCGTCGAGCACATCGGCAACGCCAGCCTCACGCTGCTCGTCCGCCACAAGCCCGGCCAGGCGTACATCTCGCCGGACAAGCCGGTGGCCACCGAGGGCGCGGGCGTGACGCTCTCGTGCACGGCCAAGCCCGCCGGCTGGCCCGTGCCGCAGTACCGCTGGTGGCGCGACGCGCTCGACCAGCAGCCCGGCAGCGGGCCCGTCACCGTCCTGGGCACCGGCCCCAAGTACACGATCCAGCAGGCGCGGCTCGGCAGCGAGGGCACCTACCACTGCCAGGCCTCCAACGAGATCGGCCAGGGCGAGGCGGCCTCCGTCCTGCTCGAGGTGCACCAGCCGCCACGGTTCCTCGCCAAGCTGCAGCCCCACGTCACCAGGAAGTGAGTGCATTTCCTTTATTAATTAAAATTGTTTTCCAGCCTCTCGATGAGCTCTCACGTGCTTTTATGTGAAAAACCAAAAGTCACCTACCTTGCCATATTCGCGCCCTTCGGCTTCCTGTGTTTGCATCGTGCCCTTTTTTTGCCCTCGGGAAACTGACGCAAACTGGTCTGTTTGATGCAGGGTTCACGATGAGGACTTCACCGCGTCCTGCGGCGCGCACGGCAAGCCCAAGCCGTCCATCCGCTGGCTCAAGGACGGGCGCGAGATCGGCCCCGGCACCGCCGCCTCCGGCTCGTACGACATCTCGACCGAGGAGTCGGAGAGCCACAACGCCGTCTTCACCGTCCAGAGCGTGCTCAAGTTCTCCGGGCCGGAGCGCAAGGCCGGCAACCAGCTGGAGCCCAGCGACCGCGGCATGTACACGTGCGTCTTCGAGAACGAGGTGAAGCGCGCCGAGACCACCATGCACCTGCGCATCGAACGTGAGTATCGCCGGACGGGACGGGGACGGGACCTCCGACCTCCCACCCTCTCGTGTTCTGACTAACGCGACTCTCTTTTCCGTTCGCAGACGAGCCCATCATCCTGAACCGCTACAACAAGGTGGCATACGACCTCCGCGAGGACGCGCAGGTGGTGTGCCGCGTGCAGGCCTACCCGCGGCCCGAGTTCCAGTGGAGCTACGGCAGCAACGCGGCGCCGCTGCTCAGCAGCAGCGACGGCCACTACGACATCAGCACGACGAGCGAGAACGGCGACGTCTACACCAGCGTCCTCAAGGTGTCCAACATCCGCGACGTGGACTACGGCGAGTACACCTGCCGCGCCAACAACGGCCTGGGCACCAAGCGGGAGACCATCAAGCTGCAGCCGAAGGGCCCGCCCGAGCACCCGCTCGCCGTCAAGGCCACGGCCGTCGGCCACAACTTCGTGACGCTCCTGTGGGAGGCTGGCTTCGACGGCGGCGTGCAGAACACCAAGTACTTCGTGTCGTACCGGCGCGTCGCGGGTGGCAGCGGCAGCAGCGGCGGCAACCCGACGGACGACAACGAGCTGGCCAGTGACTGCTACTCGTCCGCGCCGCCCAGCGTCAACGCGGACCTGCTGGTGACGGCGCCCGAGGGCGCCGGCGAGGCGGGCGTCTGGCAGGAGTTCGACTGTCAGAAGAACAACCCCTGCAACGTGACCTCCCTGCAGCAGCACGCCAGCTACGTGTTCAAGGTGAAGGCGTACAACACCAAGGGCCACAGCAACTACTCGGACTCGGTTCCCGCCCACACCAAGGTGGACCGCATCCCGTCTCCGCAGCGCGCCACCTACGACACGGACTCGCACTCGCTCTCCGTCTACGTGGCGGCCACGTGCCTGACGCTCGACGCCCAGGTGGAGGCCTCGCTCGGCATCGTGCAGGAGATGGGCACCGGCCGCGAGATGGAGGAGTGGCACCACGTCGACACGTTCCACATCCAGGCCTCGGGGGCCGCGGCCACCCGCAAGGAGGTCACCATCCCGTCGCTGGTGGGCAGCAAGCAGCACCCGGTGGGTGTCTTTTTCTCTCTCCCTCTCTGTTTCTCTTTCTCTCGAGTTCCTTGCGAGCGCACTCGCTCTCTCGCTTTAACTCTCGGCAAAGTGCTTACAGTGCCCCGTCTCGCTTTTTTTTTTCAGGAGGGAGTTTACCGATCTTCGGGTAGGTCTCTTGGAGAGGACAGCTACTATGGAAGTGATGTTCCGGAAGACGATGTGGACCCGGACCCCCAGCAGATCACTCAGACCGAGCCCCGAGTGCGAGTGAGGTTCTGCCTGCGCTCGAGCCCAGACACGTGCGGAGATTACACCGAGGCAGAGAGTACGTGTCTATACGACGTATTTCTTTTGCAGTGCTGTTATCAAAGTATTTTGATTTCAGAATTAATTTTAATTTTATTTTCTAGTTGGACCATCTCTTATTCGGGAAGCCCACATTCTTCCAACACCCACATTGATAGCGATTGTGGTCTCTTGTGTGGTGTTCATTCTCTTTGTTGGCTTACTGTTTATGTTTTGCCGTTGTAAGAGACATCAGAACAAGAAGGCTGGGGGAAAGAACTACGAAATGAACTCCTCAAAGTGAGTATTGCTTGTTTCTATCTTGTATCCTAACTTTGCTGACTTCCTGAATGAGCTGATTCTGAGATGCATTAAATATGTTCCCTTACACTTGTACTGTGCAGTCTGTACTTAATTTATTCAGAGATTTTAGTAACGTTCATCTTTTGGGAGTTATTTGGCTAGTATAGTACAAGTACATGTTTAAATGAGGTAAATTTTCGATATGAAGATTTTCTATTTTAGAAATTTTGTACAGCTCTTTATTTTTAACAGCTTAAGTGCAAGTAGTTACTTTACTCAGGAATACCATGCTTCCAAATTTATAATGGACTTTTCTCTGTGTTAAATTTTTATTGCCTCATTTAAACACAAAGCTAATAGATGCCAAGAAGCTTTGTGATTGCGCTGGGACTGACTGCTGATGGCATAGTTTACAGCTTATTTGTATTCTCCTCGACCCCCTCTTTTATTTACTAGTTAAGACTCACTTTAGAGTGAGAACCTTCTATTACTTTAATTGGAAAATTGATATGGATTTGTTAGTCAACTGAGAAATTCAGTTTCTTGGCATTTGGTAAATACACATAGGGAATTAGTCTTTGGGCTTAGATTAGGGAAAATATTTTCATCTTCTCAGAAATCCAAACAATCTTCTGAACTTTCGTATTTCTTTTTAAATGCAACTCTGATTAATGTTAAATGTATGCATGTTTCTTACAATCATTTTGCATTGCAACTTAGAGGGTACTGCTATGATATGCATAGTAATGTGTATTCTCACTCTTTTCTCTCTTACATGTCTGTTCGTTTTGGGGACGTAAATGTAAATATTATAGTATCGTTTCATTATGAAACACAATGTAGCCTTCCCTTTGATCAACCCCAAATTTTAATCGTAGTGTTTGCTTTCATATTATTATTATTATTATTATTATTATTTTTTTTTTTTTTTTGTAAAGCTACAATCATTTTTTATTTGCTTTTTATTCTCTCCTGTATTTCTGTCCTCAAAATTACCATATCTTGTATTCATGTCAGTATTTTCCACATACATGTATAATAGATGTAATGTGTTTTCCACCAGTCATTCTATACTTAGATTTTGCTATCAGCATGTCAGTTTAAACTGTACTAGATATTTAGTGTTTACTTACTTCAGTGACCACTTCACTATCATTCTAGTATTGTTCATTTTCATGGCTTCATACTATCGAAGTTTTTAAAAAGCGTACAAATTTTCACCTTGAAACTTATTTGGTATGGATTTAACAGTGTTGGCCCCAGCATGGTTACGCAGCCTCCTCCGCCTTATTACCCAAGCTCCGGTTTAGAAAACAAGGCTCTTGAACATTCCCTGGATCTCGCCCTTGATGATGCAACCAAAGGACATCATGTATATGCTGCACAGAATGGCTATGGTTACCATGGAGCTCTACCTGGCCACCAGCACCACGGACCACCTCCGACACATGGAATAAATGGTGGGGAATGTGAGTTATAATTTTTTTTTTTTTTTTTTTTAATATATATATATACACTATGGAAAGCAATTCCTTGAAATGTGAGCTTCCTCATTTTAAGTATTGAGTAAATTTTTCAACTGAGCCCTTCATTATCCAAACCACAATTTGGCTGGTACATTCTTTGTCAAAGTTCAACCCAATCACAGAAATATTGTGAACTTTATTCTTGCTTTCATAATGAAATTGACAGTAATTTTAGATACATTTTTTTCTAGCAGAGCAAGGACAAACTCTGGGTATGTTTGGAATATAATTTGTCCTGTTTCAGTGTATAGCAAGCATGCTATTAAAAAAAAAAAAAAAAAATGTTTTCCAGCTTTGTGTCTCTTTGTAGATTGCTAGAATTTTATAATTAGATGGGCTTGTGCGTTCGCGTTCCCTAGTAATGTCTAAGGTGCTTACAATAATTGCTTACCAATTTTTACTATGATTTTATTATTTTCAAGACAAAACTACAGTTTTGACAGACTGTTCCAGTAGAAACTTAATTACTTTGCTAAAGTGGTTCATACAACTGCCATTGGATGGCTTTGCCTTACAAGGCATCCATGTAGGATTGTTCAATTTTAGTGTGATTTTCCTTTTGTTTTCCTCTTAAAAATTGTAGTACTTGTTAATCTAGTTCCTACCTTGATGCTTTGATTCATAGGAATTGCCATTTCAATCTTTCGTTGTTTGATACTTCGAGCCCTCTGTATTTTGTTTTCTTTCATTTCTTTTCTTTTTAACGTGCTGTGTTTTTTCTTCTTTTAGGGGTGAATATGGGCTATATGGAGAATAGTTATTCAAATTCAAACAATGGTGGCTCTGTGAATTCCCAAGATTCCCTGTGGCAAATGAAGATGGCTGCAGCAGCAAGTAACAATGGTAGCCAAACTGGGATTCCAAGTGTCAACGACCCCCAGAGTCAATTCCAGCACTCCCATCCAAATCTTCACACACACGGCTCAACATATGGATATGACCCCTTGTCACATGGTGGTTATGGAGCTGTTGATGATTATGCAGCTTACCCGCAACAACCTGGTGACATGGATTATGCTCATCATTTAAATCAAGGACGGAACAGTGCCAACCCATCAAGACAAGAGTATGCTCCTTCTGGCGACCCCTATGCAGCTGTACAAAAGCCAAGAAGGAGAATGGATCAACATATAGGTGAGTGAAAATTAGTTAACACATATCTTTTTTCCTCCTTATCTGTTTTAAGAACTTATATTTCCTTGATAAATTAGAGCAGCTGCAGCTACACATAGATTCAGTGTCTAAATTTAAATCTTTTTCAGATTCACCTTATCATGATGTTAGTGGCCTACCTGATCCGTACATAGATCAAATGGAATCAGATGAAAAGCAACCTTCTCATATGGGAATGCCATATGATGAAAGCCTGGAAAGTGGGTACTCGACTCCTAACTCAAGAAATAGAAGAGTTATACGTGAAATAATTGTTTGAGGGTGGGACTCGCACCATACTCATGGTGCGACTTTCCAAACTCATCACCCTCCAAACTGGCAAACTTGAGTCAGTTATCCTCTACCTCACCACTTGTAAAGGAGCACAGAACTTTAGACTTCATATAATGAAAGCTCTGAAGTGGGAAGGGAAAGTGTTCTAAGTCAAACCAAAAACTACTGTCAGCATGATGAGTTGACTGTGCGTCACTGCCTCAGTTACATAAAACCAAAACAACTGTGCAACAAATTGTGTATTGTGTCTGTGTGTGAATGTGACTGAATCTTTGTGTGTGTGCGTCACCTTTTTATAAATTACAAATTTGTTTAAGACGTGAACTTCTGGGTTCTTAATTCCAGAAGATTTTAGTCATTGTTAAAATGTTTTGTTAAGTGGCATAGAATACTCCTGGGTATTATCCTTCTATGGTGCTGTGTAGACAGTTTCAAGAAGTCACAAGACTGAATAACAGTCTGATGTGTTAAAAGTGGCTTGTAATTTGCCCATGCCTGGTCTAAAGTTTTGACCATGAGGCAATATCTTTTGAGTGGGAATTCACTGGTGGCTGCAATACATGCTATTTTGATTTGACTGACTAATAAAAGAACGATTGGTGTAATAGTTATGGCACAAATTAAGAGATGATTAAGAGTCATATTTTTTCCATTTTGTCTTGTCATTAATGTGTGTCTACACAGTCCCATCTGTACTGTAAATATTTAATTTACAAGCAGAAACTTGTGTAAGAGTAAGCACAAATTTGTCTGACTGCACTTTTACGCCGCCAATACAAGCTAAACTAAACTGTTCACTAAGGTTCTGATAAAATCATGTCTCTCTACAAATCTTTTCCATTGTGCAAAATAGTATCTCTTTATCTTTCTGATGCAGAGTGACTATGATAATATTCATTCTCAAATCTCCATATTTGACAGACATGATTCTTATTCAACAAGCTAGATGATGTTCTTCTAATATTATTTTTAATCTTTTGCTAAAATTCTCAATTTCTTTTTTTTTTTTTTAAGTAAAAAGAGAAGAAAAAAAGGCATGAAAATTTTACTGTGGAAAAGATTTGTGACTAACATGAAAGATAATTAGCTCTCGGATTTAAAGTTTAGCTTGAAAGGCAAAGGATTTTTGTTGAATCATAATGAATCTGTTAATCATAATTTTTGTGTTTCTTGTTAATTTTTTCTCTTCCAAACTCTGTTCTTGGTTTCCTTGTTTCCTTGTGATTCAACATTAGTCCTTGAGATTTAGTCAACCTTCTTCATTGTGAAGGAATTGTAAGCTTTCATGTGATTTGAAATTGACTGTGCTACTACTTGGCAGATATGATGGTTTTCTTGTCAGACCATGGAGTGTTATCTCACCAAGTTCTTGTATATTTAATTTAACAGACCACCGTTCTTTGTTTTGTAAAAGATTTAATCACCTTTCTTTAAGAGGTGCATTGGTTAAAATTTTGCCCATTTTATGAAAGTTCAAATGCAAGTTTCTTAATTTGACAGAAACCATGCCATTTAGGTGATGAGCTTTGTCTTTTGAAGTGTCACTTTTGAAATTTGGTATATGGTGTGTTTTGTTTTTGATTCTTATTATACCTCTGGCTGCTATGTTTTTTATGCATTGAATTTCAATGTCACAAAATTATATTGTAGCAACTGTCCCAAGTGATAATATTTAGAGTTTGGTGTGTCTTTAAGGTAATCCTTAAGATGTTGTAACCTCTTTTGAGGAACAAGCTCCCAATAATTATCATCAGTGCCAAATGATACCTTGTTACTTGAATCTCTGTAAAATTGGTAATTTGTTTGATGTGTGTGCTAATAGCTATTTGCTGCCGTTTCAGTTTTGATGTGCCATTGAGAAAATTAATTTTAGTTTTATTTCATAGAGTTTTGGTACACACACTACTTAATTATTGCCTTGTAACCTTTTGGGTCTTTCTCCTATAAAAAGCATGCTGATTGTGGTGTACACCAGAAATAGAAAAGGACCAAACATCCACAAAAAAACAGCTTGTGTTAATTTTCTTTTTGTATTTTTATACAAAAAATGTTATTTTTTTAATTCTCTCTTTTCTTCTTTTCCATGTGGAATGCTCAAACTGTACATTGTGTGATTTTTAAACTTGTAATTTAGCTGGTGTACATACATATGCTTGTACAAATGTGTCATACCTAGTTATCTATGTAAGAAAATACCTACCTGGTGAGAAATCTAATGTCGAGTCAACTTCAAGTTCAAAAATGCAGGTTGATTTATGGAAGAATCAATCAATCTAAGAGATCAAATTTTCGATATTTGCTTTCTCACTGGGCTGATTTAGCTTGATACTACTACAAGAACAGGGTGGTCTGAATATATTTTATTGAGAGTTGCAGGAGAGTTTGAAGTTTTCAGTGTAATATTTTCAGACTTAAAAACATGTACTCAAACTCTATTGCAACTCTTTTTATTGAAGTTCATCGTCTGGAAACTTTAGTACAGCTTCTAAAGGATAGATGCATTGTAGTCTGCCTAGCCCCAGCTGCAGAACTTCTTGTGCCTATGCTAGTGCAGTATCAAGTCAAGCTTCAGTATATATTAACAACCATCCGTCTTTCATTGTAAATTTTTTTACCATCATATAATTTTTTTGTTTGCGTGTGTTTACGCTTTAATTTGGTTGTTGCTTATATTTTGGATCAATTACACTATCTCATTTCTCTCTTCACTCCCTCTTTTAAGTGTAATGTGTTTCAGTTTCTTATAACCAAAAAATCCCTGTTGTTAATGTCATTTTTAGTTTCCGTGTATAGCTGTAAATTAGAGGAGGAAGGTTGGTTTTGTTTAGATGTGTTATGTTTTATCAAATACATTATTTTGCTAGAAGCACAGAGCAAGTTATTTCTCTTCATGATCTCATTTGTTTACAGTTTTGTTAGTAAATTTTAACAAATTCTCATGTATTGTTCATGTTCATTGAGTTATTTGGAATGTAGGTGTTGTGTTTGTACATATCTTTTGTGCTTCATTTGAAATCATTGTATTATGATCAGAAGTGCAACCAAACTACAGAGTTTTAAATGTGACCATGATTAGTGTAAAAAATACATTATTATTATTATTAATATTATTATAATTTGTTGTTGCTTGCATTATCTCAATACTTACAGTGTTGCAAAGAAAATACAAATTTGATTAAGTTTCAGTTTTGTATGTTGTCTGTAAGGGCTGTACTTAATAATGACTTTCTGCATTTGTGATTGTAATATTAAATGTAATTTTATTTATGATTGAGTGACTAAAGTAGGTGTCAACCTCATTCATGCTATGTAAATATAATTTAAAAACTCGGTCACAAATACCTGTACAAATGACTTTGTTGGATTTTATAATGTGAAATAAATTGTGTATCATACGACAGAAATATTCAAAACAGCCTATTTTATGAAACTGAGTGACCCAAAGGAAAGCGTACATTAACCATCTCGGCATCAGCAAGATGTGAGCGAACCATCAATATCACTAAAAATGCAAAGGCTATAGCCTTTGGAAATTTGACCAAAAATCGATAGTCTCAGATCACGCTGAAATTCACAGGGAATCCTCTGTAGGCACTGCGAAACATATATGAGTAGCCAGAAGCACGATACCGTTCTTGGTTAGGGAGAAATTCGGAATCCGATTCGGAAAAGATAATTCTTCTGCGCCGCGCGGGGCCCGTCCAGGCCGGTAGATAGGGATTCCTAATCGCATCGACAAGATGTGTGCGAACCGGTAGCCTAGTGGTTAGCATCCCAGTCCCCCGTCCCAAACCAACTAGGCTACCGGGACGCTTTTGTCGTGTTCGAATCTCGGTCGATCGTCCTTTTTTTTTCGACGATTTTCGGATGATTTCACCCTCGGGGGTTGGTCTGGGGGTGCACTAGAGTCCACCTGGACACGATACCGTTCTTGGTTTGGGAGAAATTCGCTTTATACGCGAGGAATAGTGAAATGTTCAATCGGCGCCTAATGGATAGGCAACCCATTCGACGACAGCCCGCGCCTGCATGTTTGAGAGAAAATCGTGCGAAACGAGCCGTATTCAACTCGGAGTTCAGAAGAGGCGAGGAGGTAACCTCCTCGAAATCGACGCCTGGTACCAGAAGATTTCCGGAAGGCATGTGGTGCTTGCGGTGCCGCTGACAGCTGAAGTCTGTGGTCTGGTGGTTAGAGCAGCGGGCACCTGCGCGGACGCTCTCGGGTTCGAACTCGGGCTCAGCACTCATTTTGCTCTTTTCCCTTTTTTCTGTTACTTTTCGGAACGGTCTTGGGAGAGAAGAATAATACCTTTTTGCCCTCGAGTTGTATGATGCTTTAAATAGCTTATCCCCTCGATGCATCTTTTTGGCTGTAAAAGAGTGACGCGGAAAAGATAATTCTTCTGCGCCGCGCGGGGCCCGTCCAGGCCGGTAGATAGGGATTCCTAATCGCATCGACAAGATGTGTGCGAGCCGGTAGCCTAGTGGTTAGCATTCCAGTCCCCCGTCCCAAACCAACTAGGCTACCGGGACGCTTTTGTCGTGTTCGAATCTCGGTCGATCGTCCTTTTTTTTCCGACGATTTTCGGATGATTTCATCCTCGGGGGTTGGTCTGGGGATGCACTAGAGTCCACCTGGACACGATACCGTTCTTGGTTCGGGAGAAATTCGCTTTATACGCGAGGAATAGTGAATTGTTCAATCGGCGCCTAATGGATAGGCAACCCATTCGACGCCAGCCCGCGCCTGCATGTTTGAGAGAAAATCGTGCGAAACGAGCCGTATTCAACTCGGAGTTCAGAAGAGGCGAGGAGGTAACCTCCTCGAAATCGACGCCTGGCACCAGAAGATTTCCGGAAGGCATGTGGTGCTTGCGGTGCCGCTGACAGCTGAAGTCTGTGGTCTGGTGGTTAGAGCAGCGGGCACCTGCGCGGACGCTCTCGGGTTCGAACCCGGGCTCAGTACTCGTTTTGCTCTTTTCCCTTTTTTTCTGTTACTTTTCGGAACGGTCTTGGGAGAGAAGAATAATACCTTTTTTCCCTCGAGTTGTATGATGCTTTAAATAGCTTATCCCCTCGATGCATCTTTTTGGCTGTAAAAGAGTGACGCGGAAAAGATAATTCTTCTGCGCCGCGCGGTGCCCTACCAGGCCGGTAGATAGGGATTCCTAATCGCATCGACAAGATGTGTGCGAACCGGTAGCCTAGTGGTTAGCATCCCAGTCCCCCGTCCCAAACCAACTAGGCTACCGGGACGCTTTTGTCGTGTTCGAATCTCGGTCGATCGTCCTTTTTTTTTCGACGATTTTCGGATGATTTCACCCTCGGGGGTTGGTCTGGGGGTGCACTAGAGTCCACCTGGACACGATACCGTTCTTGGTTTGGGAGAAATTCGCTTTATACGCGAGGAATAGTGAATTGTTCAATCGGCGCCTAATGGATAGGCAACCCATTCGACGACAGCCCGCGCCTGCATGTTTGAGAGAAAATCGTGCGAAACGAGCCGTATTCAACTCGGAGTTCAGAAAAGGCGAGGAGGTAACCTCCTCGAAATCGACGCCTGGTACCAGAAGATTTCCGGAAGGCATGTGGTGCTTGCGGTGCCGCTGACAGCTGAAGTCTGTGGTCTGGGGATTAGAGCAGCGGGCATCTGCGCGGACGCTCTCGGGTTCGAACCCGGGCTCAGCACTCGTTTTGCTCTTTTCCCTTTTTTTCTGTTACTTTTCGGAACGGTCTTGGGAGAGAAGAATAATACCTTTTTTCCCTCGAGTTGTATGATGCTTTAAATAGCTTATCCCCTCGATGCATCTTTTTGGCTGTAAAAGAGTGACGCGGAAAAGATAATTCTTCTGCGCCGCGCGGGGCCCGTCCAGGCCGGTAGATAGGGATTCCTATTCGCATCGGCAAGATGTGTGCGAACCGGTAGCCTAGTGGTTAGCATTCCAGTCCCCCGTCCCAAACCAACTAGGCTACCGGGACGCTTTTGTCGTGTTCGAATCTCGGTCGACTGTCCTTTTTTTTTCGACGATTTTCGGATGATTTCATCCTCGGGGGTTGGTCTGGGGATGCACTAGAGTCCACCTGGACACGATACCGTTCTTGGTTCGGGAGAAATTCGCTTTTTACGCGAGGAATAGTGAATTGTTCAATCGGCGCCTAATGGATAGGCAACCCATTCGACGACAGCCCGCGCCTGCATGTTTGAGAGAAAATCGTGCGAAACGAGCCGTATTCAACTCGGAGTTCAGAAGAGGCGAGGAGGTAAACTCCTCGAAATCGACGCCTGGTACCAGTAGATTTCCGGAAGGCATGTGGTGCTTGCGGTGCCGCTGACAGCTGAAGTCTGTGGTCTGGGGGTTAGAGCAGCGGGCACCTGCGCGGACGCTCTCGGGTTCGAACCCGGGCTCAGCACTCGTTTTGCTCTTTTCCCTTTTTTTCTGTTACTTTTCGGAACGGTCTTGGGAGAGAAGAATAATACCTTTTTGCCCTCGAGTTGTATGATGCTTTAAATAGCTTATCCCCTCGATGCATCTTTTTGGCTGCAAAAGAGTGACGCGGAAAAGATAATTCTTCTGCGCCGCGCGGGGCCCTACCAGGCCGGTAGATAGGGATTCCTATTCGCATCGACAAGATGTGTGCGAACCGGTAGCCTAGTGGTTAGCATCCCAGTCCCCCGTCCCAAACCAACTAGGCTACCGGGACGCTTTTGTCGTGTTCGAATCTCGGTCGATCGTCCTTTTTTTTTCGACGATTTTCGGATGATTTCATCCTCGGGGGTTGGTCTGGGGGTGCACTTGAGTCCACCTGGACACGATACCGTTCTTGGTTTGGGAGAAATTCGCTTTATACGCGAGGAATAGTGAATTGTTCAATCGGCGCCTAATGGATAGGCAACCCATTCGACGACAGCCCGCGCCTGCATGTTTGAGAGAAAATCGTGCGAAACGAGCCGTATTCAACTCGGAGTTCAGAAGAGGCGAGGAGGTAACCTCCTCGAAATCGACGCCTGGTACCAGTAGATTTCCGGAAGGCATGTGGTGCTTGCGGTGCCGCTGACAGCTGAAGTCTGTGGTCTGTTGGTTAGAGCAGCGGGCACCTGCGCGGACGCTCTCGGGTTCGAACCCGGGCTCAGCACTCGTTTTGCTCTTTTCCCTTTTTTTCTGTTACTTTTCGGAACGGTCTTGGGAGAGAAGAATAATACCTTTTTTCCCTCGAGTTGTATGATGCTTTAAATAGCTTATCCCCTCGATGCATCTTTTTGGCTGTAAAAGAGTGACGCGGAAAAGATAATTCTTCTGCGCCGCGCGGGGCCCTACCAGGCCGGTAGATAGGGATTCCTATTCGCATCGACAAGATGTGTGCGAACCGGTAGCCTAGTGGTTAGCATCCCAGTCCCCCGTCCCAAACCAACTAGGCTACCGGGACGCTTTTGTCGTGTTCGAATCTCGGTCGATCGTCCTTTTTTTTCCGACGATTTTCGGATGATTTCATCCTCGGGGGTTGGTCTAGGGATGCACTAGAGTCCACCTGGACACGATACCGTTCTTGGTTCGGGAGAAATTCGCTTTATACGCGAGGAATAGTGAATTGTTCAATCGGCGCCTAATGGATAGGCAACCCATTCGACGCCAGCCCGCGCCTGCATGTTTGAGAGAAAATCGTGCGAAACGAGCCGTATTCAACTCGGAGTTCAGAAGGGGCGAGGAGGTAACCTCCTCGAAATCGACGCTTGCTATCAGAAGATTTTCGGAAGCGATGTGGTGCTTGCGGTGTCATTGACTGGATTTATTTATTTTTATTTTTTTCTCTGCTCTGGAGGCCTTGCAACACCTGACATGTTCATCTTCATCTCTAGACTGCGCTATTTTTTAAATCTACCTATTTTAAGTATTTTCTTTGTTAATTCGAGCTATACTGTTGTGTAATAAATTGTTGTTTTCCCCAAAAAAAAAAAAAAAAAAAAATGGTTAGTGCAGCGGGCACCTGCGCAGACGCTCTCGTGTTCGAACCTGAGCGCCGCAAACATATTGCTTTTTCATTTTTTATTCATTTTTCTGTTATGTGAAGCAACGGTCCTGGCAGAGAAGAAGAATACCGTTTTTACTGGCCCAGGAGCGAGCCAGAAAGGGCTCTCAGCACTGCTCGGCCGCGCCCCGCGGGGCATACTGGGGACATTTATTGTCCGATTTCGTTTAGGTTGAGCATAACTTGTTCGTAAAAGTAGAGCCTACAACTTTTGTACGTCACGTTTTTGAATCCCTCAGCCGAGAAAGCCCAAAATCAGCGTTCAACAAATAAAGTTCAACACGTTTGGATCACAGCTCTTTTAACTTAGCTCGCATTTCTGTTCAAAACTAGCGGTGAAAGATAAAAAAAAGTTATAAAACTTGGTTTGTAGATCAGACCTTTCAGCGTCTTTTCCTGAAAACCGCATACCGACACCATTATTAGTTCACATTTTATAGTCAATTTTCGAAACCCCTGCACGAGGGGTCAACCACTTAGATATTCCATGTACACACTGAAAAATATTCCAAAAATATTCCAAAATATGCCAGATATTTTAAAATATTCCAGATATTCCAGAAATATTCCAGATATTTCACAAAAAATTAGCCAAATATTCCACAAACGTTCCCAAACGTTTTTCCCAAACTTTTTTTCCCAAAAAATAATTTCCAATTAGTAAAAGCTCGAAAATATAAAATTCCCAAAGCAATTATTCCAAATACAAAATTCCCGAAGCAATTATTCCAAAGTAAAAATGTCAAAAAAAAATAAAAAAAAAACGTTAACGCTAACGCTAACGTGAGAGCAGATGACTTATACTTATTGCTTTGAAATTCAGAACTCTGTTTTCAACTTTAACTTTTCAACGATCAAACACTGGACAACTTTTACTTTGACAACTTTAACTGACGACGTGTCAAGGTTCACTTTTAACTTTACGACAGTTAAGCGCTGCTGTTTCTGATTCATCATATGCTCAATTAACTTTTACTGTTAAAGCTTTTACAAAGACTAATGAGTGCGATAGAGACAGACGATATCATAGGCACGCCAGGCTGGCTCTCACAACTTTGGCACAACCTTTCTCGCCTCAAATTTTTGAACTATTGAGCTAGCACAGGCTTGGTTTAAAGCTCGAACTAACAAAAGAACTTTTGACGCTTTTGACCGCCAACAGTCAAAATTGTCCTGCGAATTTCATCTTTTTTAAAAGGGCACCGCGAGAGTGCGATAGACCCTGTATACCTTTAAGGAAACAACTTTAACTTTTCAACGCTTATCACTGGAGAACTTTCACTTTGACAACTTTAACGTTTTACTTTTGACGCTGATCACGTCAATCGTCAGCGAGTATGCTGACTACAAGGAGCAAGATCGATTACTCGACTATCTGCGGACCCTTGGCCATCTTTTTACTCTCTGACTTTCTAAAACTTCGGGAAAAATATTTTAGTGAAAACTGGTTTGGTAAAATGTGTTTGGAAATTAAATTTTGGGACCAGAAAATATTGGGACAAAATAGCCTTGGAAAAAAAGTTTTGGGGAAAACGTACGGTAACCTCCACAAATATTCCAGATATTCCAAAAATATTTCAGATAATGCAAAAATATTCCAGATATTCCCAACATATTCCAGATATTCCCAAAATATTCCAGAAATTCCATGTACACCAAAATTCCGAGTGGTCGACCCCTCGCCCCTGCCCTGCATTTTGACCTTTGAACACCCGGTGTTTGAATTCCTCAACTGGTACAAATGGAGACTTTTGATATGTTATAGTACTCGACGAGACGAATGAGGTCCACTATGAAACATTTGTTCTCCAATTTTGTCTAGGTTACATACGATTCTTCCTGGACTACAAGGGGGGCGTTCAGCCCACATCAGGAACTTGAGGCGCGAGCGAGGGGGTGCTAGTGTGCGTACTGCGCAGCTAAGGCTCCTTGCCTTCCTCCCCTGCTCATGTACCGCGAGCGCGAGCACGGGCACGACCCTCGCCGTCAACAACGGCCCGTCCGTGTCCATCCGTGTCCCTGTTTATGCCCTGCAGACCGATTCAGAGGAGCGCTCTCCTCGCCCCGTCTCTCTCGCACTCTCTCTGTCTCTCTCGCACCTGTAGGGCGCACCACTGGCGCACCCAATGAGTGCGAGAGAGACGGGGCGAGGAGAGCGCTCAGCTCTTGCTGCAGGGCAGCAGGCGGGCGGACACGGACGGCCCGGTGCGGCATGGCCCGGTAGGCCCTCACCCTCACCCTCTCCCCCCCCCCACCCGGGTAGGCCCCACCACAACAGCTGAGCGGGGCGCCCCCCTCCCCCTCCCTTTTCAGCCCGCCACAGCCAGCCAGCCTAGGTCCGCTCGCGGCCCGCGGTGCTGCGGAGGTACGGAGAGCATTCATGTTGCGGACGCCGACAGAGAGACGCACACGCTCACCGGGAATCACGAGACTAGAACGACACGCCATGCTCCGCGTCGCGTGCTTCGTCGTGCTGGTCACGGCCGCGCTCGCCAGCGAGCCGGGCCTCACCGAGCTCAACGGCCAGGGCTTCTGGAAGCAGTTTGAACACGGGTGAGTTACGGGTCCGGGACCTGACCTGCTGCCGTCTGATTCCGAGGAATCGCTCTCACGCCCTCGTCCTTGTCGCACTCATGGGGCCGTGGGCCGTGGGTGACACCCTTAACTTGGACCACCGCCACAGGTGCGACAAGGACGGAGGTACGAGAGCGATCTTCGACTGCTGCACTGTAGTAATGCGTGGTACATGCGCACGTAGTGCTGCTCTGCGCTGAGCTGTGCCCGGCCGGCGCGGGTGGGTACGTAGCGCTACTCTAGCTCACTCGACATGAAAAACACATTTACATCGGCGATATATTTTTCGTCGCGTTGTTCCGTATCTTCATATAACCATTACTCAGTATTGCCAGAAAAGTAGGCAAGTTTTCCACGAATACACCATCCTCTGTGTATGGCAAACTGGTAACGCCGCCCACGTACTTAGGCAAACTCTACACACATGAGACTACCTATTGCCTAGTAGGCAGGCGGAGATATACATTTGCCTCATACAGCTGTGTTTATAGGAATTTTGAGTTCTTTTCTTACAACACTGGCAATACTCGCTTTTGATTGCTGCAACTCTGGAAGTATATTTCTTTTCTTTGGACGACTCGCTCCTCTCCTGCTTCACACTCACACCGAAAGAGAAAGCTTGGGTCGGGACAATGATTCATTGTGGGTGGTACGCGGCTGCGCTACGCCCAGAGATCCACCACTTGTTTTCGCCGGGGCCGTGCACAATGGCTGGCTAAAAAGGTGTGCCCCGGGTGAGGATCGAACTCACGACCTTCAGATTATGAGACTGACGCGCTGCCTACTGCGCTACCGAGGCGAGATGATGGAGAGGCCGCCCGCGCTTGTACCGTAGTCGCGGTGGGAGGCGCAGCCCGCGCCTGCGCGGAGCGGCTCAGAGCGGCGCGCGCACAGCCCGAGCCCGCCAAATTCAAACTGCCGCGGCGCGGCGGCCGCGCGCTCCGCACTCCGCGCCGCACTAGGCGCGCACGTAAAGTAAAGCGTGAGTGAACGCTCACGTGCTACGAGGGAAACAATGTTAGAATGGACAGCAGGAAAAGAAACAAACCAGCATATAATGAGAAATGGGTGGTTATTACGAGTACAATTCTATAAAAATATTGGGAAATCCTATACTTTCTTGACCCAGCTCCTGTCGTCTCAATACGTCCTTACCGTAAATTGACCACATTTTTTAAAATCAACAAGCAATATTATATTGCTCGCACTCTATGGTTTCTAAAATATACGGATTTGTATAATTTTCTACGAAAAAACGTTCACGCTCAAATCACGAGAGCGTTTACGGGTGCTCAAGCCACGCCGCGACATGCCGGCCTAAGGGTTTCAAATCCGGTAATTTTACATGTAAAATTAAATGTAATTTTGGGTAAAATACAGGTTATTTGTATTTGTTCACTTCCATCGGTAAAATTGAATTTATTGGTTTAGTTATGTACCAAGCACAACGCATATTACTTGGACAATAAGTAACAATCAAGCCCTATTTCTACGAATTTTACATTCTACTAGCGTAGAGTTCCATTATTGCTCTGCAAGATTGTCTCTCGTTTCTCTTTCAGTGCCCCCATGAATGGGTTTACAGAGTATTCAGTTGGAACACTTTAAAAAAAATATATGTATAGTATATATTTGCTCATTGCTGGCGTTATTCCAACCATTACGGATCAAACCCATGGACTTTCAAAGTTGGGGACGAGAGGAAAACAAACTGAGATCATCATTTGTAGGTTTTAAAAACCTTTTGTTCCAAAATTATCAAATTTTATCGTATTTTGACGGTATTTTACAAATCTTACGTAGGTAAAATAATAAATTACTTTCAAATTTGAAACCCTTGCTGGCCTGCTGGATAGGGGAGGTCGCCGAGGACGCTGTGCTTAACCGGAGCGTTCTCGTTCTGCTCCAGGTTCCGAGGGCTGGAGCACGCCGCCCTGTCCCAGGCCACGCGCCTGGAGCACATCCTGCGGGAGGCCATGCACATCGGAGGCCGCCCCAAGCCGGACGTCCCCGCCACCGCCAAGGACGACAAGGTTCCCCAGGGTGGCGACGACGACGACGAGGCGCCGTTCAGCGCCGGCCTCATCCCCACCTTCGTGGTGCCGGAGACCTCGTCGGAGGAGGACGCCGACGACGAGCACACCGACGATGAGTCGCCGTTCGGCATCGCAAGTGAGTCACCCTCTCCACCCAAAACCCCGGCCCGCCCGCCTTTCACGCACTGTTTTACTGGGAACCGAGGAAGGGATCACTCATACAAAACGTGGACAATCAATTTTTTTTTTACTTTTAATTTTTTTTATGATTAAAAAAAATGATTCTTTTGCTTTGATTTTTCTTTTAATTTTTCATGGAAAATTTCTGTCACTTTTTGATAAATTTTTGTCTTTCATTCCCAATTTTTTCCCAATTTTATTTCAGTTTTTTGTTCATTATTTCTTGGGCTGTAGCTATGCCATCTTCGACAAATATAAACAAGTAGTATACAACACACTTGCTGGTGTTCAAGGAGAAAGCTACCGTTTTCCGCCTCGGACACTAGCAGGTGCTAAGCACATGTGATGACTGCGGACGGGTCGCGGCGGGACGGGTCAGTTGGCTCCCCCCATAGCATAGCTTGACATTGACGACGTCAAGCTTCACTGAACCGATGATATTTTCCTTGTCTTGCAGGTCAGCTGCCTAACTTGTTCAGCATGTTCCCGACCGTGTGGTGGAAAGGGTGAGTGTAACGGTCGACACTTTACACGACGCCTCGGCGCGTTTGCGCGGGGTTAGCTGGAGTAGGGAGCGGTGCGCAAAGCGAAGCGGACTCTCTCAGTCCCGACAGGAACAGCGTTGTCCTTACACAGCGGTGGCGCCAGCAGGCCGGGCTGAGGTGGGCCTCCTGGCCCACCACCCGCCTCATTTACTGCAGGAATGTCTGCCGTTAATAGTTCTTCCACAAAGGCGTGTTTATCTGACGCTGAAAGGCACATCTTCGAGCGGGGCTCGGTCGGGGCGGGGCGGGTCTTCCGTCGAGAGGTAGCTGGCGAGGCGGGCGAGGCGAGCGAGGCCGGGGCGGGGCGGGGTGGGGCGACAGGAGCCCTCCGAACCGCTATGTCGAGCTCAGGTGGGGCTCCGGGACGGGGGCGGGGAGGGCGGTGGAGAGGGCAGCCGGGAGGAACGACTTCTGCTCGGGGTACACCGGCGGGGCCCCGGCGCGGCGCGGCGGGGCCAAAGCCCCTGCGCCGACTTATTCCGAAGAGCAGCTCTTTCCTCGCCCCGTCTCTCTCGCACATATGGGCTTCGCCGTGGAGGTGCAAGAGAGACAGAGCGAGGAGAGCACTGCTCTTCGGAATAAGTCGGCGGGTGCCCTCCCAGCCACAGCAGCGGGCTGCGGCGAGCTGAGCCCTGCCCTGCCTCTGTGCGCGGACCGGGCCCGGCCCCCGGCCCCCCGGCCCCGGCAGCGTGATGACGGGGAACGGCTTTGACTGAGGGATTCAGGTCGACTCGGCGGCGGGACCAACGGGGACCTCGGTGCGGAGAGGGAGGGACATCCACAGTGAAGTTCAGTAAGCTCACAGGATAATCGAATGAGTTGAAGCAGCCTGTATTTCTCCCGGTTGCACGAGCCTCTGGCCGCCTCCTGGACTTCCCCGTGCTCCTCCTTCCTGTTGACGATGCGCGCCTCACTGGCGCTGCGCACGCGCACGCCTGCACGGCGGCACGCGGCACGCGCCTGGCGTGCTGAGCATTGCTGCTGGGAGAAAACAGCGGCTGGCGAGGAGGGAGTTCCTGAGGTGACGCCCGGAGCACCCACACGACCAACACCTCGCCTGCAAACAGAGAGAGAAAAAAATTGGATGTTTGAGGATAACTAACGTTTAGAGCAATATATGTACTGTAGCTAAAATTTGGCATTATGGCTATAATGCTCTTAATCTACACATTTTGTGGTACACCTGACTTGTTAGTTGTGAACCTCAACATGTTAGCTGTCCATATAAGCTAAATTTTTAGCTTCATGAGCAAGTTTTTTTTTTTTTCTTGAGTGCAGCCCGCCACCATGCCTCATGTCTCGCTGCGGGGAAGTTCCATGGACGTGGATAAAACCGCCCACCCCCTGCTCCCCTCGATAGGAGTGTGCAGTTACAGGTGGTGGAGTAGCGCGATAGTGCCCAGCCTGGGCGAGCGTGCGGGTGGGTCAAGGACGCGCACGCCCTTACACGCAAAAAAAAAAAAGAAAAAGAAAAAATGCCTGGCTGAAATAAGATGTAAAAAATTTGCACCACGGCTACAAACAGCGGAAAAATAAACAGCGGGGTAACTAGAAAATAAGCACCGTAGCTTAAAAATTAGCTGCGCTCATACAGCTAAAAAAATTAGTACACCTGCTATATTTATTTTATGTAATAATTTTTATTTTTTGCTCAGAAGCGATTTATTGTTTCGTGTCCACTCTTAAAATTTGGCGCTGTTCGTATGGATTAGGAGTGCTGTGCGCGGAGAACAGCTGGAGTGCGCGGAGTACAGCCGGAGTACACGAGCACAAGTTGTCGGCCCCTATCGTTCTCGACGCGGAGCTCATATGCACTCCTTGTTTTTTCTTCGCGATTTCATTTATGCATTCAGAATTGTTTGCGCCTACTTTTGCTGTGCGCTCCGCATGTGATGCACCGACCGAGCAGGCAGCAGGTAGTTGACTCGACAGTCATTACCACCCCGCCCAGCCCGAGGGGGAAACAACTCTGACATTATTGTACACGTCATAATTCAGAAAAAATTAAGAAAAAATCAGAGAAATTCAGCAAATTTTAGTGATAATTCGGCAAAATTCAGTAAAATTTTGGAAAATTTACGAAAAAAATACTTTGGTATAATTCAAGCAAAACTTCTCCAAAATTCACAAAATTGTTCACGAAAATCTAGTGTTGTTTCCTTCTCGGCCCAGCCCGTCCCGCAGTCCCTGGGGTGGATTCTATACTAATATACTTCCAAACCTGCACCGGGATTTTTAAACACTTGACATCCGCTTAGAAATACGACGGTCAGGCGGGGGTGGGGGCGGGGGCGATGGGGCTGGCAGCCGCGCCGCTCCGGGAAGCGGTGAACCGGGTAGAGGAAGACCATCTTCTTTTTTATTTGGCTTTTTGTTATCATCTGGTGCTGCTCGACTTAAGCTGAAGCGCGGCCACAGCAGCGAGGACAAGGGAGAGGGGGAGAGAGGGGTCGGTGAAGGAGCGAGGGAAAAGGGGAGGGGTACAAAAGAGGAGCAAACAGAGAAACGACGGAGATTTGGCCCACGCGATTCGATGATTGCCGCGCGCTTCGCTGTGCTTCGCTTGTGCTTCTTTCTGCGGGTACCCTGTCAGCGGCAGACTGATTCAGAAGAAGCGCTCTCCTCGCCCTGTCTCGCTCGCACTCATAGGGTGCGCCGAATAGGTGCGAGAGAGACAGAGTGAGGAGAGCGGTCTCCTGAATCAGCTTGCTGGGGGCACCATTGCTCTAAAGCGGCCGCACCAGGCTGTTATCCGAATCGCGCGCGGGAAAAGACGGTGGCACGCGACAGCGCTGCGAGGCGGGGCGGGGTTTGGTAGGGCGGGGCGGGGCGGGGCAGTGGCCGAGCATACAGCGAGCGCGGGAGCGATGGCGAGCAAGTGTTTCCAGAACGCAAGAGAAAATGGGGGATCTCGATCACCAACGGCGAAAGGCGGGCGCGGGGCGCGGAGCACGCGGAGGGAACGGGGCGGGACGGGGCCAGCGCGCGCCTAGCATCTAGGCTGCCTTGCCTACTCACATAGAGTCGTGGGATTGCCCCGCTGCCTCTGGGGCGGGCGGCTGGGGGGCGCCGCGAGCCCACTGACTTGCGCTGCTTGCGCGTTGTTAGTACCAGTTGTGCGCCTCTGTACATGCATACACGAGTACTTGCTTTGCTTCCCTGGCAACACAGGCTGAGCAGCCGCCGTGCTTATTCTGTCCGCTTCGGGTCGCGACCAGGGCGTGTAGCGGAGCGGAGGCCAGGCCGCCCCGGCGGCCCCCGGCCGCGGCCCTGTCGCGCCCGTGTATTCCCAGGGAGTTCCTGCTGCCCGAAAGCGGCAGAGAAAGTATTTCCATAATGCCGCCGAGAGCGCGGCGCAGCGCAGCGTTTCCTGTCGAGTCGAGGACGGGACCGTCGTGCCGTGGGCCGTCTGCCGCTTGACATGCAGATGCAGAGCTTGCAGAGAGCTTACTGCTGCTCTCCCCGAAACCCATTTCAAAATTGAGTACGCACACCGCGGCACCCAGCCCGAGGGGGGAGATCACTCATACAGAATGAGCACAATAATAATTTGTTTGAGTTTTCATTTTTACTCGTTCTTTACCACCACCTCTCTCCTGAGTGGTGAAAAGAACGAGTATTGTTCTCAGTCGAGTGTAACCCTTAACTGTCCACACTTTCATCTCAGATCTCACAATACCTACAGGCATAATAGTTATACCATTCGAAACTGGAAATGCTGGTCTTTATTCCAACAATGAACTATTTTTCAAGTTTAATAGTATTATTTTGAGAACACTTAACAAATTTTGGATGTTTTCATTCTAAGTCCATAACCCAACTTATAAGTGGAGTTTTCAATCTCAGCATGCACAATACCCACAGACATGAAACTTGCGCTGATCTCAGCTAGAAGCCTTCCTCTGCATCGCAGCAATGAACCTTTTTTGACGTTTAATAGTATTATTTTGAGAACTCTTAACAAATTTTGTGCGAGTTTTCATTCTAAGTCCCCGAGTCTAGTCGTAGACCGAGTCGGCTCGCGCCAGCTCGCGCTCCTTTATGCGCCCCAACAATCGGACCCGAGCGGGAGGGCCGAAGAAGGCCCGAGCACCCGAGACGAGCAAAGGGCGAGTGTCCCGGGAAAAACCTCCCCTGCACACACGAACGGTGATGAAATCTGAGATGAAAATGTCTTCACTCGACTCACATAACGTTTTACACTCCTACCTCTGTAGCACATAATTATGTAAAGAACGAGTTCCATACTTATCACAAAATTCATTTTGTGTTCTATTTGGCCCTTGTTTTTTTTTTGCTTTTATTTTCTTATGATTTTTCAAGAAAATAACGGAAACTTCTGTCACTTTTTTGATAAATTTTGATTTTTCCCTCCTTATGATTTCTGCCTTTTTCATGTGTTTCCAATTTTTTTGTTCATTTGTTCTCGAATTTTTATGATTTTCTGTAACTTTCTTCTTGATTTTATTTTTGATGTTTTGTATTGTTTCTGATTTTGAAAATGAGTTTTCGAGAGCCGTACAATGATTTTTCGTAGTGATCCCCCCGCCCCCCTCCCTCGCCCGGCCTGGCCCGGCAGGTCACCGTGCGCGAGGTGCGTGCGCCCTGCGCCCCCATGAGCGCGGCGGCCGGCACACGTACAGGCACAAGCGGGCAGCGCACCCGCGGGGATCCCCCAGGCAAGCACAGCTCGCCGAAGCTCACGTCTATGATTCCGAAGATCGCTCTCGCGTACCTCCTCGTCCTTTTCGCACTCGTGGCACCCTCTCATGTCCAACATGGAGTACCATCATAGGTGCGACAAGGACAGAGGCATACGAGAGAGCGATCTTTCGGAGTCAGACGGCAGACTCGAGCCTATCGTTCACACACCGCACGCGTGCGCGGCCCGGCGCCCGTACGCGAATACAAAGAGGACGTCCCCGGGTCCCGAGCCGTCACATACGCTAAGCCCCTCCGCCGACCACAGTCGCGCGACCGCCGGCCGCGGCGGGGCGCAGCAGAGGTGCTGCTGACGCGAAGGGGGCCTGGAGAGAATGTCGTCACGTCACGCCTAGTCCTCCTCCGAGGGGGAACAGATCTGAAATTTTTGGACACCTCGTCATTCAGAAACATTCAGAGATTTGCAGAAAAAAATAGGAAAACTTCAGAGAAATTTGGGGAAAAAATTAAGGAAAATCAACAAAATTTAATGAAAATGTAGGAAAAATTCAAGCGAAAAGTGGGAAAAAAAATCGACAAAACCCACAAAAATCCATTAAAATTCTCAAATTCCCTTAAAATGCTTAAGCAGGGTTGTTTCCACGGGTGCCGCTGAGGGGACGGGCGAGGAGGGAATGCCGTCACATCACGCCTTAGTCCTCCTCTCACGATCACGCCCTCCATGGCGATGACTCAATGTATTTGTGATGATGCCGAGCTGCGGGCAGCAGCCTGCCTGTCCGTCCCAACACAGCGGTCGCGATGGGTCGCGATGGTTCGCGACGCACCTCAGGGCACCCGCCGACTGCCCCTCCCCTTCCCGGACTCCCCCCTCCCCTCCTTTTTCCCCGCCCCCGCCTCAACTATAATGAGGAAACCAGTCATCACAGCCCACCACACCAAGTCGAGCCGCGACGCGACGCGGAGCTGGCCTGCCTGGCCCCGCTTACACCCGCACATGACGTGGCCCGCCCCGCCCCGCCCCACCTCGCCCAGGACTGTTCCAGTTGCTCTCTCGACTTTTCTCCAACCTGACCGACCCCGCATCGTCACCGTCAATTCGTAGCTCCACTCCCCCCACCCCCTCTCCCATCGCTCCCCATGCCCGCTGCGCCCCTACCCCGCTGAGCCCCTACCCCGCTGCGCCCCGCCCCGCCCCGCCCCGCCCCACCTTACTACGCCTTTCTCTCCACCCCACCCCGCCCCGCACAGCTCGGCGAGACCCTTCCCTTCTAGACGCTCCAGGGTCAATGCCGCGGCGCGGGCGGGGCGGGGCGCCCTCTGAGCTGAAGCGACCCGCTGCCCCGCCACGGCCCAGCCCGCCGCGCCCGCGTCCTACTCTCTGTCGCTTCCGACCGGTAGCGCGGGAAAAAAAAGCGGGAAAAGCGCGTCTTTCTTAGGTGACAGGTTTCTAGAATCACTGCAAGCGACAGGAGAGACAGTGCGGGAGCAACTTTACTGTGGTGATCCGACGTAGGAGGGTTTATCGCACAGCTACCGGAAAATCAAACTGTGGGGCACGTGTCGGGCTGAGCAAAGAGTCCGCCTCCCGAGGCCTGCGGCACTTCCAGATTTCGGTTTACAAAACTTGAATTTTGTAAGATTGTTTATTATTATTATTTTCGTGTTAAGATAGCCGGGCCGGCCGGGCCGGTTCCCATCCCATCACGCTTGGCTGAGCCCAGAGGTCCAGCCTGCAGCAAACTGTAGGCTGAACTATAGATCTCAGATATATCTAGATTTAGTTCAGCAAAAGAGGAAACATGGAGGCGCCTGAGCTGGTCCAGATAACGTCAGTCGTTTTCAAGGTTCTTCCAGTGCCTACCACGGTTGACCCGGCTTCCTTGATGACAGGCCGTGATGACCTGTAGAGTGACCTCTCAGATAAAATCGCGCACAAACAAAGTGACTTGCACGCAAGCAGTCTGCTGCCTCCGAGTGCTGCGTTATGTGGTACGTGGATGGGGATGCGTCAGTACCGCACTGGATGTGGGACAGTGCATCATCAGCAGACAAGTTGGTAAAATAACATTGCTGGAAATCGTGCTCGTTTAGCACCCTTATTCCTAGTCTCCTCCTTTGCTTAATCCTGTCGTGAGAGCCCCGCCCGCAAGCAGCAGTACTTTTCCAGTCATTAAGAGGCTAGTGCCCCTGCCCTGCCCGACCACGTGGCGCCGGGCATTAAGGCACAAGGGAGGGGTAGCGGGAGAAAGAGGTTTAAGAGAACTCGCCCCTCGGGATCTGGTCGGCCAGTGGTCTCGAGGCAAGCCGGGCAGCGCCGGGCCAGGCAGCCACGCGGGTAGCCGAGGGATTGACGTCAAAGGTGATCGAACCTTCCCGTCGTTCTGCCGCTCATAGCCTCGAGTCCTTCCTGAGCATCCCGCCCCGCCCCGCCCCACCCCGCCCCGCCCCGCCCCGCCCCGCCCCTCCCCGCCCCGCGCACGCTTTGTGTGGGGCGAGGCGGCGGCGGGCGTCGGGCGCGGCGTCCTCAGCTCAGCACCATAAGACCAAAACAATAGCGCGAGCCAGGCCGAGCCAAGCGCGCGTGTCGACACGGCTCGCCGCGACATTTGACCAAACCGAAAAAAAAATGGAAAAAATTGTAAAAAAAAAATTACAATTCTCTTTCTCTCTCACGCCAAAAAAAAATCGCGCAGCTGAAATTAAATGTGAAACATTAGCACCACGGCTAAAAAACTAAAACAGCGGTAAAAAAAAAAAAATAAGCACCATAGAGCTTAAAAATTAGCTGCACCCATACTGCTAGCTAAAAAAAATAGTACACCTGCTGATTTTTTTTTGGCTCAGACGCGAATTATTTTATTGGCGTGCTCTTCATGTTCCAGGCCTAACGTGTGCGAAACGCGAGAGGAATTCGACGAGAATGACAATCTCAAGAAGCCCGTCGAGAAGAAGGACGGGGAGAGCGAGAGCAGCACGTCGTCCAGCAGCAGCGAGGAGGAGCACGGCGCCGTCGGGGTGCCCGCCGGACCCGGACCGCTGGCGCCCGGCGGCCTGTTCGACAACTTCCACTTCTCCAGCTGCTCGCAGACACCCACCAAGTACCAGTGCGTCACCAGGTGAGTCATCAGCCCCCCACATTCAGAGAGAACGTTTTGTAGTGCCCTCTCACTCATTCCTAGAGGCCGCGACGAGAACCATGCGTGTGACAAGGACGGGAAAGCGCTCCTCTGAATCAGACGGCAGGCGGGAGTCAGCAGCAGGACGTAAGCGATACGACGACACGACTTTCCCGGAAATGAGATAAAAAAGCCATGGAAATCTACTGAGGAGCGCAAGAATGACCTGCCTTTGTAGGAGGAGGGTCGAAACCTCAACCAGGAGGATTATTGACTGTCTCTGTAGGAATTAGAGGAGTGGACTAAAAAAAAAATAAAAAAAATGTTTCAAAACGGTTGTTGTACACGGTCGTTGGCGCACAGACATACTTTTGGTTACCCTACGACAGCTAACCGAGGTTGAACCAAGGGCGCGTGTCGTTGGGATAGCAAAACTCATGTCGTTGGTACAAGGAACTTTTTTTTTTTTTCGCGCGTCAAACGAATGAGCCCGCAACTATTTCGTTACATTTTTTTACTGCGCCTTTGTGTGCTGGTGTTGAATGACGTGGCGAGAGGTGAGAGGGGATTTATGACTCTCGCAAAAATATATACGTGTGGGCAGGACAGGGCCAGCAGCGGCGCCGCGCGGAGTCCGCGGGCAGCAGCCGTCTGATTCCGAAGATCGCTCTCGCGCCTCCGTCCTCGTCGCACCCATGAGGCCAACATAGGGTACCGCGATAGGTACGACAAGGATGGAGGTGCGAGAGCGATCTTCGAAATGAGACGGCTGGGCGCTGGGCTGCGTATGGTCGTGGTGGAGAGGCGCCACCGATGCCGCTCGGGCCGTGCTCGAATGCCAGCGGGCCTGGACAGGAAGAGAAGAGCGGGGTAGCGCATATTCACGCAGCAGAGCAGAGTACACCCGTACTGTACGTGACTCCGCAAACTAGCTATCATCTTTGCAATCGCATCGCGTCACGACATCTTTCGGGGAAGCGAGCAAGCCTTACCAATTTGGCCTGCATGCTCGTGAGTGTGTTAGACTGGAGCGCAGAAAAATATGTGCCGTGCGAGTCGAGGCTGCATCTGTTTTCATTATGATTCAATGTTGGCCCCTTTATTTTTTTTTCTCCACAGCCGGAGGACTGCGCTGTGTGTGCTGGTGACACTGACCTACACTCGGACTTTACGTAACAATAATAATGTTCCAGGAGCGTAAATCACGGGGTGCAGAAAAAGATGGTCACGACGTACAAGTGCTGCCACGGCGCCAAGAGGATGGCAGGCAAGCCTGGCTGTGTCATGAGTAAGTGTAGTGTTTGCGCGCGCACGAGGTCAGCGGCGTCTCCAATGCAGGTACGCGGACGAGGGGGAACATCTCTGAATTGTGGTGTACAGATTCTGAAAATTTTAATGAACTCGTGTTGATTTTTTTTCAAAGTTTGCTTGAATTTTCCTTAATTAATTGAGAATTTTTCCAAAATTTTGCTGATTTTTTTTTTAAATTTCTTTCAATATCTTTTTTTTTCGAATTTTTTCTGCGTTTCTCACAATTCCTCTGAATTGCGAGCTGTACAAGAATTTCGGAGTTGCTTTCCCCCTCGGACGCGGTTATGCCGCGCCGGTCCCCACCCCCTACCTGCCCCACCCCACGCCGCCCCACGCCGAGACGGGCGCGAAGCTGACGACGGGGTGCTTGTCGTTGCAGCGGAGCTGCTGCCGATGGGCGAGGCCGCCCGGGACATGGACAGCGGCCTGTTCGCCAAGATGATCTCCTCGGCGGGGCTGGACGAGCAGTTCCACAAGGGGCGCGGCACCCTCTTCGTGCCCACGGACGACGCGGTGCGCGACTTCCTCGACAGCATCTCGGACCAGAACCGCGTGCGGCGCGCGCTCGGCTACCAGCACCTCATGGGGCCCGCGCCGCTCAGCCCCGTCGTGGTCGGCGACGAGGAGTCCGAGTCCTCCCCCGCGGCCCCGGCCGCACCCGTCGCTCTGCCCGTCGCCGCCGCGCCCCAGGGCGACGCTGATGACACGTACGTAGCACAGTATAACACATAGCGCATCGGGCGCGTCGCGCTCAGTTGCAAGGGAGTGAATTCCGTCACACGTGTAAAGGTGTGAGACACTCGTATACTCCTGTCAAAAACGTAAATAGTCGAGGGGGGAAAACAACTCTGAATTTTGGTGTACAAATTTGGGGAATTTTCGTGAATTTTTAAGTGAATTTTTGATTGAGATTTTTCTGGAATTCTGGGAATATAAGTGATATTTTGTAAATTTTCCAGACTTTTTCAAAAGTTTTCAGAATTTTTCAGAATTTTTCCTGAATTACGAGGTGTACAAAAGATTCAGATCTTTTTCCCCTCGTAAATAATTGTCATATGGCTTGCGAGTGTGTGAATGGGTTCACTCGGTCACTTGCTAAGTGCGAGAGAAAAACTACTTCCCTGGACGTGCGTGATGTTTGCACGCGCTACGATGTGCGTGCGAGCATACGGTTACGAGCGCAAAACTCAGGGAGCCATCATGCGCGTTATTGATTACAGAGTCGAGGAGCAGGCGCCGACACCGAAGCCGTCCGAGAAGACTGTCGCCGACGGTCGCAGCGGCCGTCGCGAGGATGACCTGGGCGCCGGCCAAGCGGCCAGCAGGGATCCCGAGGACCTCACCGACAGCACGCTCGTGCTGGCGCACTACGTCGAGAACAAGCTCCTCGACATCGAGGACGACGCGCGCAACGACGAGAAGATCGTGAGCCGCGCCGGCTCCGCGCTGCGCGTCAACGTGTTCCCGGGCTTCATGGGCCGCACCTACACCGTCAACTGCGCGCGCGTGCTCAAGGAGCGGCCCACGCAGGACGGCCAGGTGTACCAGGTGGACCGAGTGCTGACGCCCGTGCCCGCCGAGCGCACCCTGGCCGCCCTCCTGGAGAAGGACCCCCGCCTCACCACCATGCGCCAGCGTGAGTCTCGGCAGTCTGAGTAAACATACACACTCGTGTCCATCGGCGGCAGCCGAGAGGGAAACAACTCTGAATTTTGGTGTACACATTTTGTGATTTTTAACCTGAATTTGACCTAATTTTTTTTTGTAAATTTGCCTGATTTTTTCTGAATTACGAGGTGTACCAAAATTTCATAGTTGCTTCCCCCTTGGCGGCAGTCCGGCCGCGAAAAGAAGAAAGGGGAGGAGAGGGGAAACAACTCGGAATATCGGGTGTTCAAATGTCGTAGATCTAGAAAAACTTTCCTGATTTTTAAAAATAAATTATTTTGCGTACTATAGTTGAAAGTTTTCTGAAATTTGGCATTTTTTTTTTAAATTTCTTGTTTACTTTTTAGAATCTTACTGATTTTTCTTGATTTATTTCTCATATTGCGAGGTCCAGAAAAAATAATCCGAGTCCGAGTTGTGAAACCCCTCGACCGCTTTAACGCTCTTCACGCCCCCCGCACACTCGTATGCCTCGCCCCACTGCTGACCCCCGTCTTGTCCGCCCCTCGCAGTGATGCGCGTCGCCGACATGATGGACCTGCTGCGCGAGGAGGGCCCGCTCACGGCCTTCTTCCCCACCGACGAGGCGTTCAAGCGCATGGACCCGGCGTTCCGCACCGAGCTGCTCAAGGGGGAGGCCTGCGTCAGCTGTGAGTAAAGACGACCGGCACACTGATCCCGAAGAGCGCTCTCCTCGCTGTCTCGCGCGCACTCACGCGGTGCACCGCATTGGCGCGAGAGAGACAGAGCGAAGTGCTGACCTGACCTCCACGCTCCGCCTCGTCCGAGACCCCTAAAGCATATCCTTGTCTGATCCCTCAGCGTTCATCCGCAACCTCCTCACCAAGCACACAGTGTGCACGGCCGCGGCCAGGCTGCGACTCCAGATGCCCAACCTGGATGGCGACTACCTGCTGCTCGAGAGAATGGCGTCGGACGACGGCAAGCTCACGCTCGACAACGTCGAGCTCGGCGCCCACGACATCATGGCCTCCAACGGCGTGCTGCACCTCCTCAACGAGGTCATCGTGCCCGACTCAGGTAGGCCAACGAGACGGGACGACCATATGACACGCACGTATGAGCAGAGCAGGCTGTCACCCACCACACTCCCTGCCAAATGTGTTTCCCTAGTGTTTACCCTGAGGAAATGCATTCTTGCAGAGAGGGTTGCCTACTCTTATGGCCAAAACGCGAAACCTCACCTTCGCGCTGCTACATGTCGCTCTCACGCTGTTTCAGCCCGGCCCATCAAGGACGTCCTCCGGTCCCGCAACCTCACCCGCTGGTACGACCTCCTGGAGAAGGCCGACCTCCTCGCCGAGCTGGACGCCGCCAAGAACGTGACCCTCTTCGTGCCCACCGAGGCCGCCCTCAAGACACCCGAGGTGCGGCACAGCGCTATCCGCCTTGCACCGCCCCGTTCCGGAGGAGACCCACACAATGACCGTCCACGTCTCAATGTTCACAGGCCGAGCTGCTGCTTTCCGGCGACGACAAGGAAGCCATCCGTAACCACCTGCGCTACCACATCGCCGAGCAGATGCTGGAGGCCGACGAGCTGACGCACGGCCAGAGCCTCAAGAGCAAGCAGGCCGACAAGGACCTGCGCGTGTACCTTTTCTCCTCGGTGAGTTCCCACTGACGACTCATTCCGAAGAGCGCTCTCCTCGCCCTGTCTCTCTCTCTCTCCCGCACCTGTGCGGCGAAGCCCCCACACGAGTGCGAGAAAGACAGGACGCCTCTTTGAGCTCGTCTCTTTACACGGCCGGCTGGGCTCCGCTCCGCTCTGCTCTAGATCCCGTTCCTCAACGGCGCCGTGACGAGCGCCACCGTGCAGTGCGGCCGCCTCGAGTCCGTGGACACCCGGGCGTGCGGCGCGGTGCTGCACGAGGTGGACCGCGTCCTGGCCGCGCCCGACCAGACGGCCTGGGACGTCCTGCAGCAGCGCGACGACCTCACCCACATGCGGGACATCGTCGAGGCGTCCTCCTTCAAGGAGTACCTCGGGCGCGGCTCGTCCGGCGAGCACCCGCCCTTCACGCTGCTGGCGCCGACCAACCACGCCATCGAGAACAGCCGCCTCAGCCCGGGCCGCCTGCAGGAGATCAAGGCCAAGAAGGAGGACGCGGACGCGTTTGTCAAGCGCCACATTTTGCCGAGTAAGACCCGCGCGCCTGCATTACACCCGTACATGCGAGGGGGAAACAACACTGCATTTTGGTGTGCAGATTTTAGGAAAATTTTTCCGAATTTCAGTTGAATTTTTTGCTTTAATTTTTCACAATTTTTTGTGATTTTTAGACAATTTTCCCACATGTTTTGAATGAATATTTCCGAGTTTTTCTGCTTTTTTTAAAAAAATAATTCTGAATTATGAGGTGTGCAAAGATTTCAGAGTTGTATTCCCCTCGCGCACAGCCCATACGTATCTCTCACATGGTTTAGCACGGCAGCATGATGACCACATAATGGTCTTGCTCGTATTCAATGTGTTCGAGCTTGCTTATCAAATCGAACGCAAAAACCTCTTGCAGCCCCGCTGTGCTGCAGTGGCGTGGGCGCGTCCTCGTGGCTCTTCACCAACCGCGTCAAGACGCTGAACGAGGGACTCACCTACAAGATCCGGAAGGACTCGCGCAACCGCGTGCGCATCGGCGACGCCGTGGTCCAGCAGTGCGATAAGATGGCGAGCAACGGCATCGTCCACATCGTAGACCAGGTGAGGATGAGGAGCGGCGGCTAAGCTGAGCCCGGTCCTGTGAGTTAAAATAATAATAATAATAATAATAATAATAAATGTTTGGTTAGCTCCAGTAAACT
Source organism: Frankliniella fusca (assembly GCA_029379305.1). Lineage (NCBI taxonomy): Eukaryota > Metazoa > Arthropoda > Insecta > Thysanoptera > Thripidae > Frankliniella > Frankliniella fusca. The sequence continues at coordinate 3,264,725 of JAHWGI010001411.1, forward strand.
TGGACACAAACATAAATCTTTTTTTCTCCTGGTGCGTTGTTGTATTTCACTGACACTGACAGCCGCTCTCTCTTCTCGCAACTCCTCAGCCCATGGTGCCTCCGAGACCCGCGTGGAACGTCTTCACGGCTCCAGAAACCGTTAGCAGCAACAGGCGACGTGCCTCAGATCTGGAAGTCTTGCTTTTTGGACTATAAGAGGGAAGATAACTATTTTCAGTATTTATTTTACATTTCGCTTTAACACTAATTTTATGGACTTCAAGGTGATTGATGGTAGAGAGTTTGATGTCTGAAGAGGTACTGATGCTGAATGCTGTGACTATCTTTCGATGTTGATGTTTAGTAATTGTTAAATGTTCTGTACCAAATACAAGGAATCGCCCTTTGAAAAGACTGTTATGGATTTTAAGAATTAAAGAAAACTTGAAGGCAATAAGTGGATTCCAGAAATTTTATTACAACCACAAAAAGATCAGACACATCTAGACCCTTCCTCTGAAGTCCTACAAACTCAATCAGTTACAGCATTAATATAAGTTTCCACTAACAATAATCCAACAAAACTTTTCCTTGTACAAACATTATTTTTACAGTTTTGGATAATGAAGATAACATGAAGATTATTACTGACAGAACTGAATAAAAGTGCAAGTTCAAAGCAATCCTGCAAAATGCACAAGACAAACCTTTTGGAGCATAGCTAGGTAAGACATTAACATGTCAAGCAGTTGTGTTATTTTTTAAGATATATTAATAAGGGACCTCCATTGCATTGATTATATAAGGGGTAGTTCGAGAGTTTTAACACTTCCAACCTACAGAAAAAGAAATGAGAAAAAAATAGTTCATTGGGGGGGAGAGACAGCTTTTATATTGGTTAGTATCTTTCCGAAAGGGGGTGGGAGTAACTATGGACCATTTGTCTTCAGTATAACAGCTATGTTACAAAACTTATGAGTACAACACAAAAAAAGGAAATTAAAACGAAATGGGAAAAAAAAAGGACAAAAGAATAGATGCTAAATCAACATATTTCAATAAAGGTGCAGGGGCCCACACACCTGCTACTCAATGAATTAACATTAATCCAAACACTGAAAATAAAGATATTGTCAACTAAATTCTACTACGAGCCCTCCAAAGCTAAATAAATTGCAGTATACTCAGCAAAATTTCCATTTGTCAATAGTGAGGGAGAAACACAAACCAGAATTAGTCCCCAAAAAGTACACCTTCCACTGTCTTAATAATTACAAGCTAAAATAACGGTGAACCTACACTGTGTGTCGGGAATACACACTGCAATTGAAACTTAAAGCATCTGCACATAAAACTTTTGATATACCTTGACACTATTAGTAATTGTGTCCATCAAGTAATTGAGTACAAAATTAATGATGTCTCTCATAAGCTAAAACTTCATATAAAATACCAATGAAAGGATGGCTGAAGCCATTTCAAAAGCACACTTTAGTTTGAATCAGAAGATTCATAATATAGCATATTACATCTTAAAACCTATAGAGAAAATAAATGATAAGATTATGTTGTACTCATCCATAATTGTTGAGTAGGATTAAATAGGTGGGCCCCTAATTTTTCTTTTAGATATCAGATATCATATTTTGCATTTTTCTTGCATTTTTTAGCAAAGGCTATAAGCCTAGCAAACACATGACATTAATAAAATAGGTCCATTAAACCATTACCATGGTAGTTTGCACAGCTGAATATTGATTATATGACAAAGCTGTCATTCTAAGCATAACAGTGCTACATTGCACAAATTCTGATTGTGAAACCATAGTCCTGTCAGGTTTACAAGGGCACAATGCCCAAAAAAGACTGCAAGCAGAAATATTTCATACTCCTGTTCAGAGATAAACATACCTAAATCATAATGTCATCTTATGAACCAAGTAGAAAATGGTAGGTCTCAGATCCATAAATGTGAAAAGCATTTTGTTCAGATAGATATAAGAAGTACACAGAACCAGAAGAATCTTGATATGATGGTACCTTCACAGACGCGTTAAAAGTAACAACGCTTCAATACCAAAAATCCAATAATTTTTTTCCTGTTTAAACGTGTTGGAAAATCAGTGTCAAAATCAAAGTAATAACAACGCTACAAAATAAAAAATCCTATTATTTTTCTTCAAACAAGGTGGAAAATAATTGTCAGAATGAAATAAAAATTAACAGGCTGTCACAATCAAAATCTCCAGTTCATTAACAATCCCATGACTTACCTGACATTTCTGGCTGTTCCAAGAGTCAAACATGAAAACATTCTTAATTTTTATGTAACAATATAACAAACATAGAAAAATATATTTTCACCGTACAAACAAGGCAAATCAATAAGACGTTTGATCGACAATTTTCATAAGGCACAATCATGATTTATGAAATATTAAACGGTGAATTCTTCCATGATATATAAATATATATAAAAAAGGAAAAAACATCACATCCTGGTCACAACATTGAGATAAAAGTCACTTCAGTGCATCTTACACGAAACAGATGGAAATTGAGTAAATTGAAATGCCACTGTCTTTATAAGAGTTCACAGTGATGAATGCATCGATTTACACAACACCATTTCTTGGCAGCACACTGGCTCAGTCATCATCAGTAATATCACAAGTTGGTGGTTCATGGTCCGCTAAAGATGACACAATTTTAGTTGACAACCACAGGGCCATCTCCTTGCCCTTGGTGGCCAGCATCATCACAGTCTTTCTTCTCTCCATTAACTGGTGAATCTTCAAACTGATCTGCAGAGACATCCATCTTTTTGATCAGCTCCTCAATAGGAACAGTAGTAACCCTGAAAAATGAGAAAACATGTTACTCTTTGGCAAATAAGTTCAAAAGCATGAAAATAACCAAGTATAAATCATGGTAAAAGTCTGTTGGTTAATATTAATGTTAACCAATTATAGTTAACCTAACATTAACTGAAAAATGAACTAGAACCATAACATTAAGTACAAAGAAGTCTAACCCAGAAGCATCTTCAACATCCACAGTAATTCCTCTTCCCTTTCCTATTCTCTTCTCATTGTTGAGAATGCGTTTTGTTCCACTAGGTGGTACTACACTCTTCTTTTTGGCAACCTTCAGAAGAAGAAAAATGAATTTGTGACATGAATATCAGATCATGCTGGCAAATTATTTAGAAAAAGAAAAAGCAGAAAAACTAACCTGACTCTTTTTATTACTACGGGTTATGCCCTTTGTTCCAGGACCTCTTGTCTGGAATGATGGTCTCTGATTGTTTCTTATTCCATTAAATTCAATCATGGGCATTCTATAATTTTGCATGCCTGATGGCAACATCTAAAGTAATGAGTTAGAAAAAATTCAATATACAATAAAATACATACAAAAGTATGCTTGCAAAATGAGAACATGATGAATTGCCCTGAGAAAAAGACAAACCTGAGGAACTGGTCTCATTCCTGGATGATAAGGACCTAATGGAGGGATGTTAGATGCGCGAGATCCATAATTAGCACCCCAGCTGCTTACAACAAGACCAGCAACTTCTAGTTGGCCGCCTCCAGGAGGTACTGCACGTCTCAAAAGAGCACCTCGCCCAGCCCCACGGCCTAGAGAGCTACGGGGTGCAACTCCCATCATGGTTGCAGGTAACATAGCCCTTGTCATTTTCAATGCTCCTAGAAACAAAAAGCAAAAAATGGAACTCAAGCTCAATTCAAAATAAGTTAGTGCAGTACTAAAATAGACATACCTGCAGCACTTGCAAGTGTTGGAATTGGGTTCCTGGCAAACTGAACATCTAAACCTTCTAAAACTGCTTGACGCATTCGCTCCACTTTGACAGCTTGATCCAAACGATGTCCGCAGAGTTCGCGTAAGTTCTTACAAGCACTAGCACGAGCTAGAGTGTGTTGCAAGAGTTTGCCATCAATGTACAACCATGGACAACACATAAGCCAAGGTACAGGTGCGCCACAGGCATCATTGACTAACAAAGCAGTCTCAATGCCAGCCAATATGAGAGTGGCTAGTTGCACCCCTCTGCTAGTAACCATGGGCAGCTGTAAAGATAATGCAAGTGATGTAACACACGATAAAACAAATATTTTCGGTAGAAATGGAACAAAAAGGAAGTATATCACACCTGTAACTCTTCAAGATACTGAATGTCCATTAATTCAGGAGAAACAGCTTGAGTTATAATGGCATCTAGTTCATGTTTACGCAATACTTTTTCAGGGGAAGACATAATGTACCTGAATTGAGAGGGGAAAAGATTAACTTTAATCCAACAATGACAGAAAAACACAAAACTGTTTTACATAAAATCACTGAGACCATGAAGATACCTCAAAACACAAGCCAGGACTAGAAGATGTTGAGGTACATAGACTGTGTTCAGAATTAAAGGATTGTCTGATCTCATACATGTCAAAAATGCTCGCAAGCGGCGGCGTTTATCATCAATTGTTGAGCTGTGAGAAGATAATTTAACATCAGACACAAATGTAAAGTAAGGCTGCAAAATGTTCTTCCAGAGAACAAAACATACCCAAACCAGAGTCTCTGAATCGTTGGCACTGCCCATCCAATTTCTTCTGCTCGCACTACATCAGCAGACTGATATTGATTACATTTGGACCACAGCCACTCTTTAATAATCAAGTCAGGCACTTCAGTCTTCTCTGTAGAGTCTGCAATAAATTGATAATTTTACAACCAAACCATTAAAATGATTGATAAAAAGAATATGGAGGGAGAACAAACCTTTTTCTTTTTTAGATTTGTTAGCAAGATATTTGTGGTGGTGCAGATTGAAAAGAATAGCATACACCATTTGCCTAACAGGGCGATAAAATAAATGAATACTGGGTAGCTCTTTGTGCAGTTCATCCTCCATTAACATAGGAAGCTTGATTTCTCCATGACTAAGAATCTGTACAAGGTATAGTAATTAATTAATGTGAAATTCTGACATGCTTCCAAATAAATTACAGATTACAATAAACACAAATGCAGAAATGGAAGAAAGAAACAAACAAACCTGACATATAAAGGGGGACATGAGACCTTTCTGATGTCTTTCACTGGCAGTTCGCATGACTTCTGGGGGCACAGGAGGTAGTGGAGGGACCTTTAGGTCCTGACTTTTGGAGGTGTCTAAATTTGCTCCAAGACCTGAGGCACCAAGTGATAAGGGAGTAACAGTTGGGGGTTGTTTTAGCCCATTGACAGCATTGTTTTCCAAATTTTCTTTTTCTTCATTATCTTCTGTCACACCATTCTCTTTAGATTGGTTGGAAGATTCACCATTAATATCTTGTGATAAACTGAAGGAGGCAGTTGCCTCATTGTATGCTGCCAAGCTTTCCTGCTCGCTTTCAACAGTTTCCGAAGCAAATTTAGAGGTATCCATACCACCCACACCATTTTCACTGACTCCATTACTTTCCACTGTAAATGCATTTGAGTCAACTGTGGACTTTCCAAGATCTGAAGTGTGAGCTACAAAAAAATAGAAGCAAAAAAATTAATTAGAGCACAAATGTAAAGAAAAATTATAAAAATGTGAGGAATGTGCAAAATACCTGATGGTGGCCTATAATTCAGAAAACCTTCTTTGGTTCCATTCATGTAATACTGTACACTCTGCTTTAATTTGGAACTGCGTTTGTCACCAGCAGCACCAAAGACTTGAGTGGCAACACAATCAAGATTTTCACTAGAATCTAACGTCTTGATAAAAGAGGCTACTGACTTAACAAGGTTATCAGCCTTTAAATTAGAAGGGTCTAGACCCAACCGTCCATAGAAATCAGCAAGATCTTGTTCAGTCAGTACATAATTGCCAAGCAATGCTGCTAGAAGACAGAATCGTTCTCTTGGGAGATCTAAACATTTGGCTAGTTGACTGAGCTGATATTCTTTAGTTTCAACCATACCCTGGAGGATGAAAACACATCAATGATAAAATGTTCTTAGGTGTGCTAGATAGCATGAAAACAAATACAAAATAACATACCTTGTAGGTCAATTTTAAGTTAGACGCAGAGAAGTATCGAGGTGGGTCAAAAACTGCATACTCAGCATCATCAGCAACGAGCCCATGTAAAGAATTCTCTCGAAGGTAAGCAATGGTTTCCTGTCTATGGTCATCCATTGATGTAATGGTGGTCAATCCAAGATGCCGCATGGCCATGCGCAATGCAGTGCGTAAGCCGGTGGGTGGCACCCACCATACTTTGGGAGGAGGAGTGCCTTTTGAATTTATATGTTTGAAGACCTAGAACACGAAACATATAAAATTGTATTTTGATAAGATAATAAGAAAAATAAACATACATCAACAAGAGAGATGGTCAGAAGAAAAATATGATATACACTGACCAAGTTGATATTTTCGCGAGCTTTGAGCTGTGTTGCCACCCATTCTCGCATACGTTCAGACTCAAGGCTTCCATTGAAAAAGAATACCAAGTCAATTTTACCAGTTTGTACTGTTTCAATAAGCACAGACAAAAACTGGACCATTCTTTTCCACTCTCCACCACTAACCCAATCTAAACATTGCAGAATAAAAATTTTAGAGCCAATAATCAACAAACCGCTAAGAAAATCTCAGAAAATAATGAAGTTAACACGCGAAAACATACCTGAGAAGAACCCTCCATATAGTCTATCAATACAGCATTCAGCGTCAACAACCAAACTAAATAAGTGAGGTCCGCCTATGAGAGATTCTTTTTGTTTCTTGTGCTTCCCATTCTGTTTTGACACAACACTTCGAGCTACTTTCAGCAGCTCGACATTAACAGTGCCACCAGAAACATTTGGGCTTTCAAGAAAAGTTTGAAGATCTTGAACACCCATTTTTCAGGGTTTCGAATGAGCTGGTAACTAAAATCACTGACTTCTTAAATTTAAAAAGCCAATATCACAGAAAAAAATGCACTTCGATCACACTTCCAACCTGAAACCAAACACAAGATCCAAACTAAGGTGGGTGTGTAAATACAATTGTGTTCAATTCTAGATTGTTGAGGTCCATATGAAACATGGAAAACAAAAAGAAAGTTAAGATGCATTGAAAAATGACCATGCAATCAGGGAAAAAAATTATTTCAGGAAGAAATTTTCTTAATTTGGGTTCGCCCCGAAATGTTCTAATTAACCTCTCCACCATGATAGAACACACCCCCAGGGTGAAACAAAAAGGAGGTGACTTAGAAAACGAAGACATAACACAGAAACAGGACACATTCGCTCAGAAGTGGATAACAGATGGAAAATCCCCAGCAATCGAGTAGTATCAGCCCAAAACGCTTCCAAACTACAAACAAATTTGCTAACTTTCGTCAAGGTTGTGGTAGGGTAGTACCCCACACATTAGTCGCATCTACTTCATAGCGGACTTTTCTTTTAAAGCTACAACACCATTATCGACCAAGCGAAACCCCACGCTCCTTATAAGAGGGCCCATACCCTACCGAAAGTCATTACAGACAAGTGTTCACAGAATAAATTTGACACTTAAATTACAGACGCGAAACACCGAGAAAACCGGCATGGGCCGAGACAGAGTCCGGCATCTAATTTTGAGTTTCATGTGCCTATTCTGTAGGTTACTATTACGTTACGGGGTTGGGGTAGAGGGCGAGCACAATAGTAACCTCCAAACATAATTGTAAACAAATATAGGAAGGCCGATAATATGTACGTACGCGTTATTCTTGAAAATTTCCATTATACGGACACCTCCATTTTCTAACGTGGGAGGAGATTTGATGCCTATGACGTCAAGACCGGATTCGGATACTTTTGCAATGGTGACTGCAGTTGCACCACATTCGCAAGTCAAAAAACTAGGGACTGATTGTTCCCTACTTCTTTTTGACGATTTACTTTCGATATTCGTTACGGTTTCTGAGAATGGAGACAAGTTTCCTTTTTAGGTAATGAGTTTTAAACGAAAAGGCCACCCGCTCAATTTTTAAATATCACATCTCGGGGTGTTTTTGCTGTACATCCGTGTTGTATCAGCAGCGGGAAGGGTGTGGAATGAATGAATAGTCAACTTTGACGAAACGCCCACAAAACGATTTCAAGTCTCTGACTCTGTTCTTGAAGTGGCAATATTGCCATAACATAAATTATCGTTAGTATTTCTAAATTTGTGACTGCACATAGTGCCTCGTAGAACTTCCAAATGTTTTACATTGCCGTATCGCTACTTACATTTCTAACCTGCCTCTATCACGAGGAGATTTTTCATTTTTTGAAAGTCTATCGCAAAATAGTTTTAAGAATTAGGAAATTTTTATAAGAAAATCTGATTTTTTTTTTTCTTACTTTTGACGGTCGACTTCGATGTAATCACAACTTTTCTTACACTGCAAATATTTTAAGAACTTAAGCGTACAGTCCCGCAAACGCAAACTACTCGTGTTTCAAGCTGCGAAGCCAGTTATGTTACAGACAAGTAACCAAGAATAAATTTAGAAATGAGTTTGTACGAATTAAAAGGTGACCTCTGAGGAGAGAGGACCTTTTCGTGAAATATTGAATTGTTTTATCAGTTTGGCGTCTTTAGTTCGTGTCACGGCAACTAGACCCCTTTGACCCGAAGGCGGAAGTGAGCTTTGGGTTGGAGACTGTAAAAGTAGTCCGTGGATGTGAACCTTGTTTTTAAATTCCGCCATCTTTAGTTGCCATCTTTGGTTATAGTCTTTCGTGGGAATTTCGTTGTGCTTTAAGACAAAGGTAATCATCTGTATTTTGTGGTTTATTCTGTCCACAATGTTGTTTTAAATCTTCGCTGGAATGAATTTTTGTTATCGGAGATGAAAGTATCCCGCCGAGTCCCTCGAAAGGACGCGAAAATGGTAGTGTTTACATTAGTGTTGGGAGACAACGAATGCTTTGCTGTCAGTTTCAAGTAAGTAAAGGTTTCAACGATGATTTGGAACTTTAAAACGAACCGCGAGGCTGCTTGCACTTCAATTTCGAACTTTAAGACCGTGGGTTGTGCCCTAATTGAGCCCTTACCTCAGAGGGCCCAAGCTTGAACTGAGAGGGTCTCCCAACCACAAAACAGTTTGGCGTTGTTTATTTATTCATTTATCTCAATAGTTTTCCGCCCAATCCCATGTCGAGAAATTTCTTACTTCCATGCTTAGCCACGGGTTTCGTCTAATCTCCCCCATACTCATCGTTTCGTTGTGGGTAACCGGGCCTAAACTTCTGACTCTGCTCTGATGAGTCCTGATACATTCGACCAAAAACGCACTCGAATCGTTTCTGGCAGCCGTTCTGCAAACGTTTTCCTCGCGTTGCTAATCCCAGGTCCTTATTTGACATAGTTCAGTGTTGTGGGGCTCTTCTTACAACCCTTTCAATGGCTGCTAGGTTAGGCTTTGAATGGTTGTTGCCATTTCTCATGTGAAATGTTGTCAGTTTCATCATGGTGTCACTTGCGTTCATTATTTCACTAAAACCATTTTCATAAGCTCAGAAATGCAAAGAATTATACAAATGTAATTAACGTTATGGCTTGTTGGCTTTTGTCTGGAATATTCCTGTTCTGCTAGGGACTTCATGTCTTATTATTTCTTGTCTGTTGTTGCCTCAGCATCTGTTTTTTTCCTTTTTTTCTTTCTTTCTTTTCTTATCCTTGTTACTTTGTTTCTGTTTAACTTATAATATTCAGTACTTTTTCAGTTAATGGATTCAGTTTGTTATATTCAAAGACTTAGCAACTGGTTTCTGGGTGCCAACATACTTGAGATTTTATATATGATTTATAACTACTAAGTCCTTTCACCAAAGTTACAACCCTTTAGAAGTGCATTTTAGCTAACTTTCTTTGACTATCTAATGATACTTAGTGACCAATTACGAATGTCTGAAAATTGTCCTGTGTTACCATGTTTCAAAATATTGGGGTGGGCATTTTCAGTGAGGTCATTTGTAGGATTCTCAGCCACTTTCAACATTCTGTTTTGATTTTATATGTGTAATCCTAAAAAAATGAGGCACTATCTGTAAAACAGCTCATTCTAATGGTTAACTACTTTTCAGGAACGTTATTGTTTTGGTTGTATTCCTATTTTGTCTGTTGGTTGGCTAATCTTTCAAGTTTAACTCTTTTCCGCCAGAAAGTCACTGCTCTCTGCTTGTTTTACACTTGTAATTCGACTATCTTTGCATTTCAAATCTTCTTTTAAGTGACCTACAAATATTTGAAACTCTGTTATCTGAATTTTATGAGTAATATAATTTTAATTTTAAGATGCTACAGTGAAAGTGGTATGTTTCATTTTTGGAACATTTGTATTTTTATTTCATTCTGGTCAATTAGTTTTGCCCTGCCAATATCAGACAGAATTTGTACAGCTGTGTTGTGCAGTCGCTGCTTTTTTGTTATAGGTTTCATTGCCTGTATATATCATGACAGGTTTTAAAATGTGTGATTGCACCTGCGGTGTTTTCGGATTCCTTAAAACGCTTTCTGTGCTTCGATTGGTTCTTATTACAAGATGCTTGTAATGTATTTTTATGAACCGTATTGTGCTTACTCCACTCAAATGAATGACACCATCTGCTCTTGCTGGTCGTATCACGTTGATAAAATGTAGAATGACAGGATTGGACAGTTCCTAACACTGCTCTGCATTATTTCTTATTTGTGCGGTTTTCTCCCAGCTGCTTAACAACAAGAGCTTTATGGGTCAGCCGCCATTATTGGCAGTGAGAGGCTCTCACCACCACTGGTTCACCTATAGCCAGGGCTACAACGCGACTAGCCGAGCCGAGCGTTCCCTTCCCGACGTCTTGAGCACGGTGGCGGCAATCGATCTCTACTCCTCTCCTCCACCACCTCCGTCTTCTCCTCCACCTCCGCCATCATCGTCTCGGTCGCACGTCGTCAGCTTCAAATGCCATGGAGTCCCTCCCTCTCTCTCACTCTTCCGCCCCTCTCCGTCTCCCCGCTGCCGTTTCCTCGTCGCCTAGCCTCCGTCCGTGCCGCCGTCGTCGCGCCCTCCCTTCCCTGCTACTCCCCGCTCCCGCCTGCCTTCCGTTCTGCCTGGGCTGAGGCGAGGCTTGAGGGGGCGTTGCGGGCGCGGGGGCCCGGGGGGGCGCCGGGGCAGGACGGAGTGGGGCCCCGCGCTGCGTCCGCGGGGCGCGTGTGCGCATGTGTATGCCGTCGTCAAAGGGAGCGAGCGCGATGCTCAACATGGCTTGGACGCAGCCCGGCGCTGCCCGCCCTGTACACCGCGCGCCGAGCTTGGCGGCACCGCGCAGCATATCGAGTATTGCGCCGCGCTCACAAACAAAATGGCGGCGTGAGTCGAGGCGAGGAGGAGGGCGCCCAAACCGAACAGAACAGAGAACAGCGCGGAGCGGGCCCGGGCCGGGCCGGGCCGTCGTGGTATCCTTGCGCCTGTGCTGTGCGCGGCTCGTCACGGCTCGGCCCGCCCGGTCCCTCCCCGCCGCGCTAACCTCACTTTCCTGCCCGGCCAGGCCAGCCAGGCCCGGCTCTAATGGAGCGTTGATTCGGTCTGAAGGTCAGCCGTCTCTCTCTCTCTCTCTCTTGCCACAATTATGCGTTTGTGGGGGCTTTGTTGCGGCTTGCGCGGCCCCGTGTGTGTGTGTGTACCCCATCGGGGGCCCCACCGCACACTGCCCTGCCTCAGCAGCGCTCTGGGCCCGAGTCGTCCTCACTCAGGGATGGGTGGCGCTAAGGGGATTGGGGTCACAGGGAGAGCCCAGCAGCGCCGCGCGCGCTCCAGCGTCAGATACAAAGCCTGGTACCGCCCCGCCCCGCCCTGTCGGTACCTCCTCCTACACGGATAGGTCCTCGGTTCTCCCCCAGCTTGCTTGTTGGGCGCGCGCGTGCGCCGGTGTGCGCAGGCGCCAGCCCATTGATTTGTACGGCCGGGGGCCGGGCCGGGGGCCACTGGTGGTGGTGGCCGGGCTCGCTCCTCTGACGTCACTGCGAGCCCTGCCCTGCCCCGCGCCCTGCCCTGTAGGGTGATGATTCCGCACAGGATGGTTCCGTCTCTCCGTCCTTGTCGCACTCGTGGGGCACGGCCACGAGAAGCAAGAGAGAGGGCACTATGAAACGCTTGCTGCCGACTGATTCAGAAGATCGCTCTCGTGTACCTCCGTCCTTGTCGCACTCATGAGACCCTGCCACCCCCAAAACTTGGGGCGCCGCCACAGGTGCGACAAGGACGGAGGCACGAGAGCGATCTTCGGAATCGCTCGGCTGGCCTGCCGCCCGTCCCGGCAGTGTCCCGGCCCGGGGGATGCTGCTGGGCTTGTTGAGGGGGCGAAGGCACCTTCCCTCTCCCCCTCCTTCCCTCCCTCGAGCAGCCCAACCACGCCCGTCCGCTTGACGTTGGCGGACGTGGCTGTCCGGCCTGCTGTTCTGGACCCGTTCCAGGGCATTGCACCCCCGTATGCACCACGCCTCGAGGAGGGAGGCCCAGCCCCAACCCCCGCTGCCCGGCAGGGTGATTCCGCTCAGTGATTTTGTCTCTGTCGAGGGGATAACAACTCTGAATTTTAGTGTTCAAATTTTGTGAATTCATTTGATTTCTTCGTGAATTTTTATTGAATTTTTCTTAATTTTGACGTTCGGTTTTGTATTTTTTGGAGGAATCTTTTCAAAATATCTTTGAATTTTCCTGATTTTTTCTTTCTTCTGAATTACGAGGTGTACAAAAAATCAGAGTTGTTTCCCCCTCGGTGTCTGTCCTTGTCGCCCTCATGGGGTACAGACATAAGTAGCAAGAGAGAGCATGGTAATGCCGCTTGAGTGTGATAAGGACAGGGGTGCAGCAGAAGCGATCCTTCGGAATCAGTCGGCTGGCGGGGCTTGGGGTGGCGGCTGCCCGCTGCTCTCCCCCCGTCGACAGCTTCGGGCTCGTATGCAAAAACGTCCTCGCTGTCTTCGTCAAAAGGGTTGCACACGTGTGGTGCCCCCCCCCCTCCCCCCGCGCACCTGGGCGGCGACCTGTGCCCGGCCCGGCCTCACTCCGCACCCGCAGTCCACCCTCCTCCGCCTCCCCTGTCGCCTGATTCCGAAGATCGCTCTCGTCCCTCCGTCCTTGTCGCACCCATAGCGGTGCCCTATGTTGGGGCTGGCGGGGCCCCATGAGTGCGACAAGGACGTAGGCGCGAGAGCGATCTTCGGAATGAGACGGCTGGTGGTGAGCGGTGTGACAGGAGGGAGCACCGGGCAAGGAACGTCGCCGAACCGGATGCACTTGCGATTGCACGGCGAGACTCCTTCTTTTCTGGTCGCGTAACTTTTGCGACAACGACCTCCCTGCCCCCCTCCTGTTGCCTGGAGAAAATAGAGGGTAGGGGGAGGGGGGAACCGGTGCCCACTGTACGCATGATCCAGGCAAGTCCTGTTTGATGACCGGACCCTGCCCCGCCCGAGGGGGTGACCACTCATACAAAATGTGTACAATTATTATTTTTGACTTTGATTTTTTGTTTTGATACTTTTTTTTTGATTTATCTAGGAAAATTTTTTCACTTTTTGATAAATTTTGATCGTGTATCTCCATTTCTGTTGTTTTTCTCAATTTTATTTCGGCTTTTTGTTCATTTTTTTCTCGATTTCCGGATTCTTCTGTCTCGCTTTGATTTTATTTTGATTATTTTGATTTTCTGGGGATTTTTACAAATGATTTGTTCGGACCGTACAATGATTTTTTGATGTGATCTCCCCACCCACACACACGCACACACTTTGGCCCCGCCTGCCTGTCTCCGTGTTTTCACCCGACGTGACCAAGACGTGCCTGTCGTGGTGTGGCGTGTCCTATCTCTGTACATGTAGTTGGGGCAGGTCGCGGGCGGGGCGGGGCGGGGCGGCGTTCAGAGCTCAGGGTAGGGCAAGGTGTGGTGGTGTATGGGCGGAGCAGCTCTCGCACGATACTAAAAGCGCTCGGATTCCGAAGATCGCTCTCGCGCCTCCGTCCTTGTCGCACTCATGATGGGGCCCTGTCCTCCTGCTTGCCACCCTCAACCTGCAGAGTGATTCCGAACAGCGTTCAGCAGTGTCCTCTCTCTTGCTCCTTATGGCCTCGTCCCATCGGTGCGACAAGGGCAGAGAGGCGAAACCACCGTGCGGAACCACCCTATGGGGCACCGCCCGCCGCGGTAGGTGCGACAAGGACAGAACTGTGTATGGGCCAAACGGAGTGGTTGCAGCCGAGGGTGCAGCTCCCGCCCCTCCCCGCGGCCCCACCGCGATACCTAGTGCACTCATGATGGGATGGGGCCCTCCAGCAAAGCGATTCCGAACACTGTTTTGTAGTGCCCTCTCCCTTGCACTTCACGGCCTTGCCCCATGAGTGCGACAAGGAGAGAGCGACGAAACTAAAGGGTGCGGAATCATACCCTGCTGCTGCCACCCCCAACGCAGGGCCCCGCGGCCCCGCCCGCCGCCGCGGGTGCGTCAAGGACGGAGGAGGTTCGGAATCAGACAGACGCCGGTGCATAGGCCAAACGGAGTGGTTGCACCGGCGGGGGGCCTAGCTGCAGCCCCCGCCCCGCCCCGCCCCGCCCCGCCCCTCCCCGCCCCGCCCCGCCCCGCGGCCCCGCCACCGCGATGCCTGGTGCCTTCCCTGCCGGCGCGGCGCGCGGCCCGGGCGGCGCTGTTGCCAAGCGTGTTGTGCGAGAGCTCGCTTACGAGAGCTCGCTCGGCCAGCTCGCTCGAGCTGAGGGAGGAAAGGTACTACTACAAGCCCGTCGACAAGGGGTGGTGGGAGAGAGAGAAAGAAAGAGATAGAATAATGTCGAGGAAGCCTCCTCCTCCCCCTCCTCCCTCCCTCCCTATGCCGTTTGGGCGACAAGCAGGACGACACGACTGGCCTCCGCTGACCTCCTGCTTCCCCCCCCCCACCTCCCTTTTCCTGAGAGTTACGTCACGACGACTGGGGCAGGAGCGGCCACTACCGCGCCCAGAGGATACATTCACATTTGAAAAAAATTTACATCCTGCCCTACACTCAAAATTTTGGTCATTTTGGAGCACATTGTGCCATATTTCCGTGTTATAGTTTAGGTATTACTGCGTATTAACTGTATCGGACGCACACGGAAGTGATTACCTACTCGGTGGCCTTTATACCCCTTTCTGACGCTCGGCTTTGTTGGCATTTTCTTTCCCCAGAGGGACGCGTTACCCGTCGCATACGCCCGCGCGCGGTTGCGAAGGGAAGTCCCTTACGAGAGGTCAGATAAACTGTAAAAATCAAGGAAAATTCGGGGGGGGGGGGCGATCAGAGAAATCGGTGCACGCTTGAACTTATAGCGAAGGACCGCACGGTCCCTCACCACCCCGTGGGACACGGCCATAAGGAGCAAGCGAGTAGGACACTGGTGTTCGGAATCACTTTACACCCCTCTGTTGCGTGTCCGATCGACACCACCTAGGCCTATCTCGTTATTTTTTCTCGTGGCGTTCTGCTCCACCTCAGCAGCAGTAGAGGCGAGCTGCGCCCGTGCGGTGCGGACTGGGGCGCGTTGGCGACGAAGTAGGACACCGGCGAGCCAGGGCGCTGACCCCAACCAACCCGAGCAGCAGCAGGGCTGGCGGGGAGGGGAGGGAGGCACGGCGGCGCTCCTCCCCTCCCATCCCAGCCCATCCCTTCCCGCGGCTCACTGGCACAGCCCCCCCCCCCTCCTCTCCTCCCCTCTCCTGCACTGTTTGCAGCTGGCTGGCGCGGTTGCAGCTGCAGCTGCGCGGGGAGAGGGGCAGCGCGGCTCGGCTCGGCGCTGCTGGCCGCGGCCCGGCCCCGGCCCGGCCGCCTCGCGGAACGAACGGGCTTTGGTGCTGCTGCCCTGGAGCCCTATTCACTAACTCCGCTCGGGCTCGGTTCGGTACCCCCACTCCCGCTCCCCTCGGTACGTGACGTCAGTTTTCGGTCCGGCCGCTTCCCGTGGTATTCACTAAGTCTCGCCCGGGGTTTTCGACTCGGTCCGGCGTACCGAGACCGAGGCCCAGGCACCGAAGGGATTTAGGTGTCGGTAAGCCAGTCGAGAGTCGGTTTAAGAGCTGTTGGGTCGTGTTTTGTTCAGATTTTTCTTGTGACGTGATATATCATGGACGCCGTTGGTATTTTACGGTTCCGTGCTATTCAGGGTTTTATCTTTTCAAAAATGTTATGATAATATTAAAATGCAATCATAAGTAGGATATTACCATATTACTGGCTTTATGATTTTATCAGTGTCATGCTTCTACGCTGAGATACAGGACTTGACTCCTTTTACCATCAAAGACATAACGAAGCAAGTCAACTTGACTCTTTTTACTTGTTGAGACTTTAGAGTTAAGGCATTGAAAACTTGGAAAAAGGAGCTGAGTCTACTTAACTTTGTTGATGAGAAGATGCATAAAGAGTCAAGTCGCCTTGCCTCCTTATGCCATTCTGATAAAAAGAACTAAGTCGTTCTACGCTAATATATTATTTTTTACTCTTTTTGAATCATTAAGTGAATCGAAGAAAAAATATGAAGGCAATAGTAGTGAATCCTCATAAATAATATTCTGGTTCAACTCTGCTGTGAAGCGGAACATGGGGTTAAGTCCAAAACCCATACTTTTCAGGAAATTGAAAAAACTATTGGCACGTAACTTTTCAAAAATGTTATGATAATATTAAAATGCAACCCCATGTAGGATATTGGCTTTATGATTTTTTCAGTGTTATGCTTCTATGCTGAGATACAAGACTTGGCTCCTTTTACCATCAAAGACATAACAAAGCAAGTCAGCTTGACTCTTTTTACTTGTTGAGACTTTAGAGTCAAGGCATTGAAAACTTGGAAAAAGGAGCTGAGTCTACTTAACTTTGTTGATGAGAAGGTGCATAAAGAGTCAAGTCGACTTGCCTTCTTATGCCATTCTGATAAAAAGAGCTAAGTCGTTCTACGCTAATATGTCATTTTTTACTCGTTTTGAATTATTAAGCTTCACAGAAAATAAGGAAATATTAGAACTCCTTGCGTCAACTCCTAATCTGGAACTCAGTTCTGTCGTGCCACTACAGAATAAAAAGATATATGTTTGCTATTTTTTTGTGCAAAAGGGGATAAGTTGACATAACTTTTTTTTTTTAATCTCAATCAAATAGTCAAGTCCAATTAACTCATTTTGTTCAGTTGAAAATTTTAAGACTTATGAGATAAGTCGACTTACCTCCTTTTGCTGCGAACAAATGTACTTTAAAAAGGGGGTGTGTCGACTTATCTCCTATTACCAATCCTTATTTCTCCCAACTTATGGGGTACTTTGCTGTAATATTTTTAGGGCTAAGTCAATTTATCCCCTTGTTCCGCTTAATAACAGATATGTGAGTAATATTAACGACTGGCACGTGCTGGCACACTGACAAGGTGGAGGGAAGACTAGCCGTCAACCGTCAAGTGCGTCAAGGAACACGTTCACATAAGCTGCGTTCAGCTGAGGCGAACACTGCTCTCTGATTGGTCAGGACACTAGCGTCCGGCAACAGCGCCTCGACTTCGGGCTCGCTGCCCGAACCTCCCTCGGTCGGCCGCGGACCGAATCGAAACCGTATCGAAAGGCATAGTGAATACCGAATTCGAGTACCCGACCGAAGCCTCGGTTCGGTCTCGGTTCGGCCGCCGGACCGAACCGAGACCGAGGGACGAACCGAGGAAGTTAGTGAATAGGGCTCCTGGCCTGGCCTGGCCTGGCGTGTGCTGTACGGCGCAGCCGCCGCAGCACCAGCACCCTGACCTAGCCTCAACGTCACAGACACGGCCCCGGGCCGGGCCGGGGGGCCCTCCTGGCCTGGCCGCTGCGCCCCGCTGCCTGATTCAGAAGAGAGCACTCTCCTGCTCGCTCTGACGACTCTCTCGCGCCTCTATGGCGGCGCACTCCATGAGTGCGACAGAGACAGGCTGAGGAAAGCGCTCTGCTGAACCAGCCGCCGCGGTGCAGCTTGGAGCACGCGGCGCTGGCGGCGGCGCCCGCCTAGTTCTTCGCCTAGACCTAGACGATGCCGATGCCGCCCTGACCGGGCCGGGCAGAGCGCAGAGTGGAGGGGCAGGGGCTGCCGTCTGATTCCGAAGATCGTTCTCGCGCCTCTGTCCTTCCTTGTCGCTCTCATGGGATCACCAACCTACGGCACGGCTGATGGGGGAATCATTCATACAAAATGTGTACAATGATTTTTTTTTGATTTTGTTTCAAAAAAATATTTTTGTTAAATTTTTTGATTTTTTAAGAAAAATTTCACTTTTTGACAAATTTTGATCTTTTTCCCCTGTATCTGACTTTTTTCAATTTTTGTTTGAGTTCATTTGTTTATTGGGTCTCGATTTTTCGGATTTTTCTGAATCTTCTTGATTCTAATTTAATTCTTAAAAAAAAAAAAAAAAAAAAAAAAAAAAAAACTAATTAATTTTTTGGGGGCCTTACTTTATTCCTTTTTTAAGTGAGCCCTCCCTCGGGCACCGCCACAGGTGCGACAAGGAGGATGGGGGGAGCGATGCACGGAATCAGTCGGCTGCCCGGCTACGGCTACCGCGGCCGCCCCGCCGCGCGGGCCGCCCTCGGGTCGGGTCGGGCGGGGCAGGTTTAATCATGCAGTCCGTCAAGGCGAAGGAATAAAATTTCAAGCTCAATCATGATGGGTGTCGCGTGTGACTGCGGCGGCCAGGGAAGGAGTTCGCACGATGACACGGATACTTTCAACCTGGGTCCTCCTCCTTTCAAGTTCAAGTATTCTCCTCTCCAGTCCCGCCCCTCTCCTGCGCTGCTGACGAGTGACCGGCAGACATGCCACTACAAAAAGTCGCTTTGCATAACTTGGAGTTGCCGCTACTGCCGCCACGGGAAGCGGGATGAAACTGCTCCAGCGAGTGTAGAAACCGTTTTAGAGTCACACAAATTTGTTTTGTGTATGCATTAGGTGACAGCGAGCAGTTTCCGAGGGGGGAAACAACTCTGAATTCTGGTGTACAATTTTTGTGAATTTTTATTTAATTTTTCTGAACTTTTTTGAATTCCTCAGAATTTTCCTGAACACCTCTCTGAATTTTCCGGAATTTCTCTGAATCACGAGGTGTACAAAAATATGAGAGTTGTTTCCCCCTCGGCAGTTTCCAATGATTTCCGTACCATCTTTCTACACTTTTCTCGAAAACATCTGGGTGTACTAACACATGATCTGTTTGCTCTCTGTTCCAGGTCGTTGCGATGTGAGTGCCAATGGTTCTCCTTGAGGGAGGGTTTGGGAGTGCAGCGTTAGTACTGTGCGCAGACAGCGCTTGAAGGCCTGGCCCGGTCCAGCCCAAGTGGTAACAGGCCGCCAAGACGTCGGTGCCATCGGTGATCAAGCTCGGGGGTGCGGGCCCGGGCCCCACAGCCACTGGGGGGGGAAGCTCGCCCCGCACGGCCCCCCTGCCCCTCTCGTCCGGCCCTCCGCACAGGGTTCTGCGCGCGCCTTTCAATATACAATGGTAAGTTTTTTTTTTAATCATTATTATTTTTATTTTTTTGTAAGACTTTCTCACTTTGGTCTTTCCTTTGTGTTTTTTTATTTTTTAATGTTTTGGTCAAACTTTCTCACTTATGTTTTTCCTGTACGTCTAAAATGAAATCACCATTTCTTTTGTATATTTAACATTTTAACATTGTCATAGTGGTGTTAATGTTTTTTTTTCTCTTATCGTTTTTTTTTCCCCTCATTTAGTGGATCTGGAGCAGTTAACAGTCTTGTGGTAGGACAGGCAACATCAGCAACCATTATCCAGTCTCCTGGTGGAACTGTGCGGCGTGGCAATGCGGGTTCACAATCTGAAGAAGGAATGAGTCTCATAGTCCAATTGGGCACCACCGTTGTGTCCAAGCCTAATGTAACCAGTGCTTCAGGTTGGTATCCAATTGTATGAAAATCATCTGTTACCTTTATGTGTGAAAATTTCATCAATTCGATATATTGCAGGTTCTGGCGGACGAAACGTTTCGTATAGAGATAGTAGGGTTGCTGCCCAATCCTCACCACTTGGAGCAATCACTTCCAATGCTTCCAATGTTGGAACAATGTCCGGGCAACACCGCACACTTGTGACGGCTGTTGGACATTCAGGGACGGTCAGAACTGTTCCAGCTGTGAATGCCAATGTTGCTGCTGGATCTTTCAAAATTCATTCCCAGCATCATAGAGTGATCACTAGCACTCAGCATGCTCAAGTCTCAGTAGTTCAAAAGAGTCAAAGCTCTGCAACTATTCAAAAGCCATCACCTTTTATGGAGTTGCAGACAAGAAAGGTTATTGTGCCAGCAACTGCAAATAGCAAACTAAGGTACTCTTTTTATTTAATTACACCCTCTTAATTTTAAGTGTTTTAAAATCTTGTCTGTATAGCAAATGTCTCTTTTTAAATTTAGTTCTGAGCTTATGAAGGAAGCTCCTCTGGAAAAATTACAACAATCAGCGGCAAATGAAGAGAAAAAGCCGTCTCAAACTCAGATACCTCTGATGTATCAGGTAAATTGGAAAGAGTATCTCTGTCCTCTTAAACTCAACTAAAACCCAAAATCTAATTATTTTTTTTTTCTCTTGCAGTATGTTTTGCAGGAGCACAATTATGTGGCTCTTCCTCCTGCATCACCACCTTTGTCTCCTGCCCATCACCATGCTGCAGGACCAAAGGTTAATGGGGCCCCTTCAGGCGTCAGTCCATCTTCAATGAACAGTGAGCCTATCACTCAGCACCATCCTTTGCATCATTCTCAGCTCACACCTCACAATCAACAAAGTAAGTTGCCATTCATCATCTGTTGCAAGCTACTTCATGAAGTAAAAATTTTTAATCATGATTATCTCTCTTTAGATCCAGGTGTACTTGCATCTCGACAATCTGTTCATACCCTCCATAGTCCTCATGGTGGGCCACAAGCACCTCACCCTACACGTCCAACAAATCTTAATCTTGATGATGCCGGAAGTGATATTAGCAGTGATGCTGGTAGAGAAATAGAGCCTGAAGGGGAGGAAACTGAAACTGCTCCAGAAGCTGAGGGTGAAGATGACAGTGTTACTCGTTGTATTTGGTAAGACATCATCTTTAATAAATTTACTCATTTGCACTGTAGAATTTTTAAGTTCCCATTCCCAAGTTAACTTGTTGTTTGTAGCTTTATGTTCATAATTGAAATTTATTGTTTCAGCGATTTTGAGCATGATGATGGGTACATGATCTGCTGTGACAAGTGCTCGTAAGTGCAAAACCTTTTAAAATGTAGTTTGTAGCCTAACTTTCATAAGAAATGGTTTCTCTGTACTTATTTCTGTTTAATATTTGTAGGGTCTGGCAGCATGTCGATTGTATGGGGATTGATCGCATGAATATTCCTGATGAATACATGTGTGAGAGATGTCAACCTAGGCGAGTTGACAAAATGCGTGCCCGAAATATTCAGTGCCGCAAAAGAGAAGAGTTTTTCCATAATGATTCATCTAGTGACTCCTCTACTTCATCAACTGATTCAGAGCCTCTAAGTAAGTAGAAACAATTGCCGTTATTATGTTGGCATGTTTAGTCAATGGTATGTGATTAATTCCTTTCTTAATGCGTAGCTATAGTCGCTCCTGGAGTTGGTAAGAAGAGAGGTGGGCCAGGGCCAGGACCGGGGCCAGGGCCGGGACCAGGGCCTGCTGGTAGAAGAAAAAATGAACCCATGAGAAAACCTCCTGTAGGTAATCCAGGTTACAGACAGAGAAGAGATTCTGGAAGAGAGATTGTGCCATCCTTAGCCACCCCAAATCCAAGAAGGCAACCCACTCCCCGTAAAAAATCTACAGAAAACAAAAGGGCTCCTCGTCGTAGAAAGGTAAACAGAGTTTTTGGATGTATATTTCCTTTCTACGCCTCACTTTTTCTATGTTTTGATGTCTAACCCTTGTATTTTTTTATCAGCAGAGTAAATGTGGAGATGAAGATAAGAGCCCAGAGACATGGGAAAAGTCTCCACCTATACAGTCTCTTCGCCAGTGGATTGATAATTATGAAGAAGCTGTCACAAACCATTACTCACCTGAGTTGCGAGCCCGCATTCAAAGCATAAGAGTGAATGGGGTTCATTCAGAACTGAAAGTTCCCTCTCACCTCCTCTCTGGTTCTTCTGGTGTAGCCAAATGTAGATTAACAATGCTCCCCAATGGGACCAAAATATTGGTTACAACATGCGCTCTATCTGCTAATCAACCAATCATTGAACTGCGAGGGAAATACATGCTTTCACAGCAACATAGAGCCCTAAGTTCTAGAAATACTCCACTTCCTGGTCCTTTCCTATTTTTTCACCGTCTACCTCTTCCTGCCCTTCGAGAAGCCACTGAAGTTTGTGTTGATTGTCGCACTTATGGCAATGATGCTCGTTTTGTAAGAAGGTCTTGCAAGCCCAACAGTGAGGTGAGTTAATGCCCCTCCTCTTGTACATTTAAACTCCTCGCGAAATATTCCAATCTTTACATTGTTTTGTTGTCATTTTAGGTGAGACATTGTGTGGAGAAGGGTACTCTCCATTTGTTCTTGGTGACAATATGTAGTTTAGAAAAGAATGCTGAAATCACGATACGCCATCAAGAGGGGGCTAACCTTCCGTGCTGTTGTGGAAACCCTAAGGAATGCTCTGCCCAATCTCAAATTGCTGCTCAAAATAATTCTAACCCACCCAGAAAAAATGGCACTCAAGAAGAGTAAGTTGTAAAGACAATATCTTTGACTTCTTGCCTAAGAGTTCTACATAGAATGCCTCTTTAATTAATATTTGTAATCTTGCAGAGCAACAAGGCGCAGAAGGGGAAGGAGACGAACGGTTTCTTCAAGTTTCTGTAGGGACTTACCAAGTCCAACAGGACGAACACCAACAAGCCCGGTAGATACCCTATCGCCAGTTCAAGTGCCCACACCTGTTGTGGTAGCACCTGTAGGGTCACCTCCTCATTCACCTGTTCCTGAAAAGAAAAGACGGCTATCTCCGCCGTCGTCTCCTGTTCCTGTGAAAGTTAAGGAAGAGACTAGAATGAAGGAGGAGGTTAAAGTGGAACCAAGTGATGATGAAGTGAGTAATGATGAAAAAGATAGATCTGAGAAGGTGGAAAGCAAACCACTGAAAGTAGAAAAAGTGGAAAGTTCACCATCTCCACCCCCAACACCTCCTACAACTCGCAACACAATGGCAAGGAGAAGTTCTACTGTTAACCGACAACAGCCGGAAGCTTCACCTGATTCAGGACCTGGTTCTCGAAGGCTCAAAGAAAAGGAGAAAGAGAAGGAGAAGGAGAAAGAAAAAGAAAAAGAACGTAAAGATGATGAAAAGCCTGTCAGAGAGAGGCGGGGAAAAAGTGAATCAGAGCCAGAGCCAAAGAACGTAGCTGTCAAAAGTGAACCTGTTGATAAGAATAGGGCACTGGTTAGTATCTGTAATATTTTTTCATCTTAGTGCTTCAAGGAAGAAATTCCATCTCATTTTACGTTTGTTTTAAATCCTTTAGACTCGTGAAGAAAGAAAAATGGAGGCCATAATGAAAGCTTTTGAGCGCATGGAAAAATTAGCTCAGAAGAAGCAAGAAGCTCAAGTTCGTCAACAAAGACAAAAGTCTAGTGAAAAGAATGACGACCAGGACGTACCTACCGTAGCTCAGCGTAAAGAAGCTCCCAATGTTGATAGGACTAAAAGAAGGAAGTGAGTAGCATTTATTGCTTCTATTATTCTGTTGTTATTGTTAAATCTGACTTATTGACCAAAAATTTTTTTGATTTTCTCAGACGTAAGGGAAGAGGGCGATCTGCTAGTACTCAGCAGAAGGAGACACCACAAGCTAGTACAAGATTACAAAGACGCACCAGATTGTTACGGGGTTCCGGTAGAGATATAGAACCTGATGCTGATCCAGATCAAGAAAATGATGTTGAGCAGGATCAAGATATAGAGCCAGATGCAGATGACGTGTCATCTGATGAAGAGACTCAGTCTCCTCGGTCTATATTTCAAGATGTTAATAACAAGACACCTCCACCCATCTGTGACAAGGTGGGATTTAACACCAGCCTGTGAATGAGGCTCTCTCCACCAGGTTGATTTTGTTAATATTTTCTTAAAAATTGTTTGTTTATTTTATTTCAAAGGATGCTGGGAGCTGCTCATCTCAAGGCTCAACACCACCTACTCCTCTTTCATCTGCATGTCTACTAGTTGCTGCTGCTGTTGGGCCTCTTGCTCCCGGTTTTAAATTTCCAAAAACCAAGAAGGTATGAATCCTTATTGATTTTTAATAATAATCATTGAATTTTTTAAATTGTGCTTTTAATTTTGTTTTTGTGTGTGTGGAAGATGATTTTAATTAATTATTAATTGTTACAGGGTCTTTTAACATCATGGTTCAAGACCCCAGATGGGGCTTCAACGCCTGAGCCAGGAAAAGCTGCACTTCCATATATGAAGCCTCTTTCACCAGAGGGTGTGAATAACAATTTGTTGAACTCAGGCTCAGGTTCTGCAGGATTTGCCAAGAAACGTTGGTTGCGGCAGGCAATCAGTGAAGACCATGCTGATTCACCTAATGGTCGTATGGCTCCTGGTGAAGCCACAGAATGTGTCACACCTTTGAAGAAGAGAAGACTTGCACGTGAATCAATGTCAGCAGATTCCCCAGCCAACAATGACTTTGAGTCTGACCAGCCAACTCCAGATGAAGATACTTTAGATGGCACCACTCCTGTCAACGAAACAGCAGATAATGAGGTAGGTTTGATACAATCTCATTTTTTAAATTATTACTTTATTATTTTTGGTGTGTGTGTTTGTCTTAAATTTTGATGGAAAATAAACTAATATAATTTTGTTTCTCTATAGATGAGTAGTCCTGATGAAGGCTCTCAATCAGCGGAAGATATGGATATCCCTCCAATAAAATGCCCTCTCCCAACTTTTGAGGATGTACCATTGCCTGCGGTGAGTGTACCGCCAGTGCAGGATTTTGGGGGTGGGGAGTCTGAGGTTGATGAGAGCATCAGGTTCCCCCCTAAGCCACCGCAACTTTTCTCTGAACCTGAGGCTCCTCCAACCCAAATCTCCTCACCTATCCCTGCTGTTCCTCTTCTGAGTGCCAGTGTGCAGGGTCCTCCCACAGATCCGAGGAGACCTAGGGAAAATTCACTGAAACCCACAGTGATGCCTCTCTCACGACCTGTCGCTCCCCCGCTTGGCTCCATTAATGTCCACACCCCTACTCCATCTCCTGCTCCTGCTCCCGTAACAATCCCTCCTGTGGCAAGATACGTTGCTCCTCCACCAGCACCTATTCCTCAACCCCCTGAACCACCAGCAATTAAACGCAAGGTAAAAGTTTGTTACATCTTATGGCTCTTGGGTTACAAAACTCTTTTCAAGCGCTGACAATCCTTGTTCTTATTTCTCTAGCTTTCAATATCTGAATATCGGCAAAGGAAGCAGCGTACCAGTACGGATACTGCAACACCCAAGGTGGAATCTTCACCCACCCTAGAACCGGCGATTGTCAACAATGCAAAGCCTGCGAGCCGTTCCCGCAGCAGTAGTACCAGTAGTAGTAGCAGCTTGTCATCAGATGATGAAACAAGCTCAGCCCCTATCATGAACAAGATTCGTCAGCTTGATATGCGAGCCGCTAAAGTTGGTGCATTTAACACGACTGGTACATCATCCACTGCAGGCTCAGCTATTCCTAGTATAGTGGGTGGCACCATAACAGGATTAAATGTTGATCCGAACTCTCTTGTTAAGGATGGAGAAGGAGATGATAAAAAGGGTTAGTATTTGAAACTTCATTCATTTCTTTTTCAACACAACACTGTTTTATCATTCATTTTTATTTGGCTTATACCCAAATGTAGTTGGTTCATCTTGGAGTTCAGCACCTACACTTGTGGAACGTCAGAGAGAGAATTTGACAGAAAGGCTCAGAAGAGAATTCGGTCTATTTGTCAATGATGAAGCAGAAGAGGCAGAACGTGTCCGCAAGCAGGGTAAGTCTTTATCCAACCTTTTCAATTTGAAAAAAGAAAAAAAGAACAGGAAATGTATGTGTGTGTGTAATGGTTGTAAACTTTCATTCATTCCAAAATTTTCAGCTCTCCTGGGCGCTGTCGGAGGCACGATGGACCCGACCAGTGCGCTGCCCGCTCGTCCTACTCCTGCTGCCGTCAGTGCAGTGGTCCCGGGGAGTAATCCCCCGGCTCCTAATCCTCTGCCGCCAGCACTGGCGCCCACGGTCGCTCCCGCGCTGCCGATCCCGGCCCTGGCCTCGGCCCCGGCCCTGGCCTCGGCCCCGGTCCTGGTCTCGGTCCCGGCCGCTGCGCCGCCGGCCGCTGCCCCGGCCGCCGCGGCTCCTCCGTCTGCCATCCCCACCGTCGTCGCCTCCGGCCCGGCCAAGGACCTGAAGGACAAGGAGCTGGACAAGGACCTGATGATGGCCAACCCCATCCCGTCGCTCGGGAAGAAGAAGGGGCCGCTGCCTCCCCCTCCTCCCCCCGGGCTGCCGCCCTCCTCGTCCGTGCCGTACACGACGCCGCCGGGGGCCAACCCGCCGCCGCCCCCGCACCTGCTGGCGCAGCCGCCGCCCCCGGGCACGGGGCCGGGGCCGCTGCCCGTCGCGGGGAGGACGCCGTTCGCGCACGCGCCCCCCGCGCCCTCGCGCTCCAGCTCCGGCTTCTACTACCCGTCCTTCAGCCGACCGTGAGGACCAGACGAGGCGGGGACAGGACAGCTTGGCCGCGGCTGAGGCCGGGACCCCAGCGGTGGGGGCGGCGGTCGCGAAGGTCGGCGCCTCCCCGCCGCCCAGGGCACCCAGCCATTACCAGTTCGTCCGTTGGGGGCCAGGGCCGATGCCCAGGCCCCAGCGGTGGAACCTTTTACAGCCATCAGTTCCTACAGTGATAGTATTTATTTGTCTATATAACGTTAATTATATAGGGAAATAGATGGACTTGTTAGATTGACAAATGCACCTTTACTGCCGGTGGCTTTACATTCAGTCATCATGGTATGTTTTGGTCGTGAATTTAATATTAACTTCCCAGTTTTGTTACTTTTTTAAGAATTAATTGTTGTACAGGGTGTTCTGTACTTGACATGATTTTTTAATTTAGCTTTTGAGATATTAACTACCATATTTGGTTAAAATCCTTTGTTCCTTAAAAGTGTTGAGGTCCAGCAGCATTGCGTTGGGGCTGCTTATTTTTGTGATTGCTGATGAGTTTTGTATGGCTTAAGGAAAAGTGTTAACTTAATTGTTGCTTTGTGATGAACTCCATTCA
This sequence comes from Frankliniella fusca, assembly GCA_029379305.1. NCBI lineage: Eukaryota > Metazoa > Arthropoda > Insecta > Thysanoptera > Thripidae > Frankliniella > Frankliniella fusca. The sequence continues at coordinate 3,292,099 of JAHWGI010001411.1, forward strand.
TTGTTATTTGAATACCAGTGTTGTGATTGTTAATAATGATATACAGTGCTGTGTATATTTTGAGAATCAACTAATTCTCTCACTTTTTTCACATTGAAGTGTTGAAGAAATGTATTGATGGATTAATGTGCAAATTATGTATTTATTGTAATTATTATTTTTTTAAGGACGAATTGAAACTTTAAAGTACAAAATTTGCATAAAGCAGTCTAATTAGTAGATTATTATTAACAAAACTTGAGGAGTTATTTAAGCATAATACTTTTCTGATTCTGACATAGAGAATTTTCTTAAGTACATGATCATATATATTATATATATATATATATTTACCTACATGCTATTGCCGTTACCATAGCCAGCTCTTTAGAGGCCAGGTGGCATAAACATATGGGTTTAGTCAATTTACTTCAGTAATATTTCTTAACCTTGTTTTGTGGGCCCTGAATCTCATGTTGAAACTTGAGATATACTGCTTCAAGCTTTGCATCCACTATTTGGCTTTGGAGTTGTTGCATTTAGTTGACATCTGCCTTTTCAGAGAATGCCAATATAGTTTCAAAATGTTTGTTGAGGATTTATATCTCATGTAGTGTTGCTCTAGCTGAAGCCCAGTTACTAAACTTACACTAAGGTAACCTTTTATGTCTGTGGTTAGGTAATAGCAGTACTTGCATTATAAATTATCACCTTTTGGCTTTTGTAGCTGTTAGCAAAATTGAAGAGGTTGGATTTTCAACTTCATAAAATGAATTAGGTGAAAGAAATGTACAGTCGATTGAAATTTTTGTTGACAAATTTCTGTTGCCCCATGTTAAAATTTCATGGGCTCACCTTCATTTTCACCCAGTGAAGATGGAGGTACACTAGTCGGACAGGTTTTGTTCTTATACTTGGTGTGGGATTCCTCAAAGGTCTGTGAGCTCAGTCTCTCTCTTTCTCTAACGTGTCTGGCATGGTGATGGTGAAAGTGGAAGACAGTACAAGCATATGTAGATAAACTAGCTTCACATGTTTGTTTGTTTTACTTTGATTTTAGTTGTGTGATGAATGGGAGTTTCTAGTTCTATGTGACACACATCTCTGTACTGAATTTCTGGTTAGTGTGAGAAGCCTTTGTTTGGGACTTGTTGTATCTTAAACCTTGCACCTTAAGTACTTGAAACCTGTGAACACTCGAATTTCACAACATCCCTGATATCTGTTCTGTGTTATAACTCTACTTTGTGTTTATGGTCTTAAGAAATATTGAGGTAACAGACCCTGTAAAGATTTTCTTGACTGGATCTGAATGTCACTTTGTTTTTCTTTTTTTTTTTCTTCTTTTCTATCTTTTTCTTAATTGTGTGTGTCTTTTTTTTGTTTTGTTATGCAAATGTCACTGTTTGTCATGAGCCAATGTAAAGTGTTACTGGTATGTGTGACTAGAACCTAGTGCAAAGTGATTACCACTTTTATCTTACTTTGCAGTAGGTTTTTCTTCTAATTTCATGAATTCTTCTGCACTGTGTTTGTGCTCCATGTAAATAGTGACATTTCCATAAGCTTAATTATTATTTCTTAAGCAAATTCTAATAATCATAATAAGGATGAATCAAATGTCCTTCTTAAGTTCTTTCAGATCAAATTTCTTAAACCTTACCTGAGTATTAATTTTAGTTGCAACCTTACTTTCTCAATGAAGATGAAGAAAAACAAAGTTTTAAACCAAACCTGGTTTGTTGCGTAAAACCTTTACTTCTCTAGAAGTGATGTGGAGCTCTACTTACTTAGACTCTGAAGTAAGATTGTTGAAAAATTAATATCTCTGTTTTCTGTTATTTTTAAAAAACTGATAAATGTGATGACCTAATTAATTTTCTAGCCCAAACCATTCCCTCAGCAAAAGTCTACAAATTAACATTATTTGTTATGCCCTCTAACTTCTGGGTAGGTTCTTTAACTTTGAAGATAACCACCTTTAAATTGCTCTCTTCTCCCAGTGGCGACAGTGCAGTTATTACTTGTTTTCACTCATACAAAATCATGAGTCTTGACTATCTATCTATTCTCTGTTGTGATGAGACTTAATTTGCCTGATTGCTTATTGCTGTCGTAGCCTGCTCACAGGAAAAATTTTGCTCTCATACCAAGGAGTAGTGTTTAGGGTTGTGTGGATGTTTTCATGTTCTGTTTTTTTTCTCTTCGTGTTTTTCTTTTTCTTTGAGAAAGAACTTGTTATTGATATATCTCCTAAGATTTTTAAAACTGTTTTAAAACCCTTCTCTACGTCCATCAAACCCTCTTCTCACCCCTTTTCCTGTCACAATTTTATTTAAGTATTTTCGTAAGGTGAAGAACTATATGCACTTAGTTGTAAGTACAAAGCCAGTTTTTAATATAAATATATATATATCTACAAATATATAAATATATATGACAATGTATGTTTTGTATATACTGTTTAGTTTGTACCATAGCAACATTCAAGAGTTACGCATAGAGGCATATTCCGTGTTATTCCACAAGGTTTTTCTGTCCTGATGTTATAATGTTTTGATGTTAGTAAAATAATTAAACTCCCATAAAAATAAAGACAGTGTATGAAATGACATGATAGTTGGTTGTGCTGCAAGTTGATTGGCATTGTTTTGTCAAACCAATGTCAATGTGTACTTGCACAGTTACAATTTTTGTTTCAAATTTTATCTTTTTCTTTTATTATCATTTTTAAGGCTCAAGTTGTATAAAATGAGGATGTGTGTTTCAGAATGTGCTCAGAGTGCAGTCCACTGGTTCTTGATGTTTGTCCCACAACACCTGTAATATAACTGTACTTTACTTTTGTACATACTGTAATGTCATATCCAACGCTACTTTACATAGCTGTCCGCATGGAATCTTTTTGAAAATTGAGCAGCTTGTTTATCTTTGATAAATAAGCGCAATGATATATTGTCTACAAATATACACATGCGAACTTAATTCTCTGTTTTCCTTCCTGGCTCCCGTTTCCATTTAAATCTTGCTCCTAGCGCCGTGTGTCGAGTCTACAGACCCTCATGAGCATGGCCATGGAACCAAAGCAACCTGACAACTGATTTAGAGGATCGCTCTGGCAGCTAAGTCCTAGCCACCACACCGCCACACTGGAAATGCACGTTAAAATAATGTCGGTCACTTGCAGGGAGTTTTTTTCACACGCTTGAGGGTGTGAGACTAATTGTTCACACACGCTGTGATCGAAAACCCATTCGCACACTTGAAAGACAGCATTGTACTTGAGTTTCCAGTGGAGAGCCCGAGGGGGGATCATTTCGAAAAATCATTGTCCCACCCCCACCCCCCAACCCCAACCCCACACAAAAAAAAAAACAAAAAACAAAAAAAAACACATTTAAAAACAAAAAGTTACATCCAGAAGAATGATAAAGAAAAAAATGGTGGTAAAAGACCAAATTTATCAAAAAGTGACAGAAATTTTGCTTGAAAAATCAAAAGAAAAATCAAAAACAAATCAAAAGTCAAAAACAAAATTTATATAAATAATCATTGTACACATTATGGATGAGTGATGCCCCCCTCGGGAGAGCCTGCGCACGGGACTGCCATGAGTGCGACAAGGACGGAGGCACGAAAGCGCTATCCTGATCCGTTCGGGGGAACGAACGGCACGGCACGGCAGTCACTGCCGGCGCTGATGGAGGAGGGGAGGGCGCGGGCGCGGGCGCGGGCGGGGGAGGCGCAGGGCGCGTGCGCGGGCGCGGGCGCGGAGGGCTGATGGCGGAGCGGGGTGCGCTGCGCAAGGCGAACATCCTCACGGCCCATGGCGCGGCCCCACCGGGGTGGACCGGACGCCCACCGGACGGCTCGGCCCGGCCCGGCCCGCACCCCCTACCGCCTAACCTGCTCCCGCGTCGCGCCCCTCCCCCTGGCGCCGGCGCCACCCCAGGTTACTGGCGCCGGGCTGTAGCCTGGCTGGCAGAGGGGCTGTTGCCTGGAGAGGAGAGCCGGGCCCGTGAGGGCTCAGCGTAGCTCAGCGACCCGGGCCGGCGCGGCGCGGCTCAGTGTTCGACCCGCCCCCGCCGCGCGCTGAGCTGTGTGCTGTGTGGCGCCGGTGTCGGTGTCCCCGCGTCGCGTAGCGTCGCCTCGCGCAGCGCAGCGCCGCGCCGCGCTCCGCCTCGACTCACCGTCGCGTCGGCGTGGAGAGTCCGCGGGGAGCCCCTGCACCCTGCATCTGCTCTCCGCGCTGGAGCACGGCGGCGGCAACTCGCGCGCTCCAGTCCCTTTTATTACTTTTATTTCCCCGGATGTGTGTCTCTGTGTGGCGCGTAGTGGAGGGATGTGAGGTTCGAAGTCGCGAGCATAGCGGATTATAAAGAAGGTGAGTTTGAGTTTGGCGCATCTCTCTCTCGCGCGCGCGCGGCTCGTGGGCTCCAGCAGCAGCAGCAGCCTTTTGTAGTGGTTTCGTCTCTCTGTCCTTGTCGCACTCATACGGAACATGAGAGAGAGGACACCACCCTGCTGCTGTGGTCCCTCTGGCGGCGCCTCTGGCCGCGCTGGACCGAGCACACCGCTTTGTTTACGTCGGAGGCAGGGGCGGGGAGGCAGCAGAGTCCAGCGCGCGCATCGCGTCACCGCGTCCAAGCTCGTCAAGTCGGGTCAGAGAAAAAGCTCCCTCTCAACGAGTGAACATGCGTTTGATGAGCAGAGCATGGCCCTGGAGAAAGAAAAAGAAAGTATACTATACGGGGCCGCTCGTAAAACAGTGCGTTGAAGGTTTTTTGCTCTTTTTTTGTTTTTCCTTTTTGTGCTGCAAGTCCTTGGCGGGATGCGTGCTGGAGGACATCTCTGTAGCGTTCCATCCCACGGGCTGGGGGTGGGGGGGGGAGGGGGAGGGGGAGGGGCCGAGGACCGCGACACCCAATCTACTTGGCGCACACTGGGTCGGGCGCAGCGCTGCAACAGCCGACTTCTTCCGAAGACCGCTCTCCTCCGCGCTCCGCTCAGTCTCTCTTGCACTTCTGCGACGGCGAAGCCTATGAGTGCGAGAGAGACACAGGGATTCTGTCGGCCGGAGGGCCGAGCTCCAGCCGACAGAACTCAGCCTCGCAGCGCAGACCCCCCGCCAATTACCCAATTACCGCCGACGCGCGGGATGGGACGGGGACATCGCCCTGATCGGGGGCGTTAATTGCGGCGCGGGTGGCCTGTGGCCTGGACCGGCCGGTGCAGCGGAGGTGGCCACTGCTGGTCGCCGTGCCTAGAGAGACTAAAGGGTCTCTCTTATAGTACACCTTTTTTTTTTTTTTGCTTGGACGTGAATTACTTTTTTGCGTGCCGGGACAATTGAGAAGATCAGAGAATAAGTCCGTCCTGCCGCGAGGACTGCGTGATTATCATCATTATGACAGACTGTATTTAAATTTGCAGCCTTCAATCCCCACGTTTAAAACTTTCAACACACTCACAAAAATAAAAAATAAAAATGAAAACAAGTGATTACCCGAAAATATGTGGAGCTGCCGCGAAGAGGTGGCGTATAAACGAGGGGTTAACAACTTGGCATATTCAGTGTACAGGCTTACGGTAATCAGTATAATATTCAACCATATTCATCCATTTTCAGGGAGTATTTCACACAAATCTAACAATATTTTAGATTTTAGCCTCATTTACTAATATTTCACCCAAATTTAGACAAACTTAATTCGAATTTACGAATATTTCACCGACATTCATCAATATTCAACCATATTCAAGTATTCGGTGTACACGAAATCCTAAAGTTAATTGACCCCTCGCGTATAAACTCCAGCTGGTTATTGGAGGGGAATGACCGGGGTGGAAGGCGGGAGGAGAATGGCCTGGACACTCTTTGCTTTACCCCACCACCGCCCCTCCTGTGCGAGGTTAGGCAGACGTGACCCACATCGTAGGCGCGTATACGTAGGGCTTCCCCGGCGCGAGGACGGGGAAGGGCGAGAGGGGGAGGGGGCGGGCGTAAATGCCGCGAGCAGCACCGGCGATGCGCCCGCCCGCCCCGCCGCAAAACCATAGCCGTCCGATTCCGAAGATCGCTCTCTTGCCTCCGTCCTCGTCGCGCGCCTATGGCAGTGCCCTATGTTGGGGATGGTAGGGCCCCGTGAGTGCGACAAGGACGGGGGCGCGAGAGCAGTCTTCGGAATCCAGACGGCAGGCCGTGCGCCCCGGACGCGGCGCCCCGCGCCCTGGTCCCGGGGGAGCGATACCCACCCCAGCGGCCCCCGCCCCGCCCTGCCCCGCCCCGCCCCAGTAGAGCAGTGTTGGTCGTACCTTACCTGTTGGCCTCACCCGGGTTATGGCCCGTCCCCGTGGAGATGCGGAGGAGGGAAGGCGCGAAAGTCCTCTCCTCTCCCGCGCTTTGACGAGCACCTTTGGTTTGGCGCCGCCTCCGCCGCCGTCCTTGTCGCACCTATATGACCATGCCCCTGTGTCGGGAAAGCAGGGCTGGCTCAATGCGTGCGACAAGGACGGAGGACGGAGGCGGGAGAGCGATCTTCAGAATCAGACGACTGCAGTCCCAGTTCGTCTGCAGACTGCGGCCACTGCAGGGGTGATTCCGAACAGCGTTTTGTGGTGTCATCTCTCTCTCTCTCTCTCTCTCTCTCTCTCTCTCTCTCTCTCTCTCTCTCTCGTTCCTAATGACCGAGCCTCAAGAGTGCGACAAAGACAGAGAAATGAATCACCCCCTTGGTGTAGGACAAGGCGGGGCCTCTGCCCCTCCCGGTTGCCCTACCAGTCACCAGTCAGGCGCAACGGAAACCGACATTGATTTCTCGGTGCTGCATCGACCGGTATCATTCGGCACGGGGCGCGGGGCGCGGGGGCAGGGCGCGGGGGCGGGGAGCCCAAGCCCAAAAAGCTCTCGGCGCCACCTGCACCTGTCTCTTCGTCTGAGCTCGGCCGGCACGCATGCCGCGACGAAAGACGGCCTGACCTGCCCTGCCCTGCCCTGCCACCACCACTTGCTTGCTGACATTTGAACTTTCGCGCGCTAGCGCCTTTGTAGGCCGCGAGGCTCAGGACGTCCGGTCCGCGACCTTTCATCTTGACATTCCGCGCCGTCTGTCTGGTGGGCGCCGCGAGCCGCGAGCCACGAGGTTTGCCGCTGAACTGACTTATAAAACGTTGGTTTGTGTTCACACCGAGAGGAAAAAGGGGGGGGGGAGGCGCTCACTCCGAAAAATCATTGTACATCCCCCCAAAAATCACTTAATAAATTTAAGAAAAAAATGTAAAATAATTTCAAGAATACAGATAAGGAGAAATCCAAAAAAATATCAAGAACAAATTAACAAAAAACTGAATTAAAAATTTTAAAAAGTCAGAAATAAGGGGGGAAAAGACGGGAAAAGATAGAAATTTATCAAAAAGTGAAATTTTCCTTGAGGAGTTCAAAGCAGCGTTCTGTGCGCTCCTGCATGCGCCCCGCGCCAGAGCCGTTTGCACCGGCCGGCCGGCCTGCCGCCTGTTCCACGGACGTCATATATAAAACACACAAGAGCCGCGCAGCAGAGCACGAGAGGGTTTTTATGGGTCAAAGTCAAGCCAGCTGCGACGCTTCCCAGTGGTGGAGTTGGAGAGTCGAACTGCCCCGCCCCGCCCCGCCCCGCCCCGCCCCGCCCTGCTCCGGGCTCCGGGTGCCCCGACTCCTGCGCCGGCCCGGCCGGGGCGCCACACACCGCCGGGGCACGGCGGCATACCTGGGTCAACGACTCCCCTGCCCCCCCCCCGCCCCCACCCCGCCCTAGCTGCATGGCCCACCCCAAACCCCGCCCTCCTAAAGGGAGCAGGCAGGAGGAGGGTTGGGCGGCGGCGGCACTGCGACGGCCTTTATTGCTGACACTTGGTACGATGTGTCTGCGGGGAATCGATGATTATTTTATCGACCTGCAGCAGGGAAGCTATCGCCTCGCGGCCTCGCAACCCATCGTCTGCTAGCCTGCTGCCAGAGGCACCTGTGTGGGGTGCCAGCACAGGAGAGCCTACACTGCACGTGGGTGGGGTGGGGTGGGGCTTAGGGGTGGACGGAGGCGACACAGAGACGCGGCACCCCCTCCCGAAGGGGGATAACTCATACAAAGCTCTTGTGAACCCCGCCCATACAAATTGTGTACAATGATTTTTTTATTATTATTTTTCAAGGAAAATTTATGTCATTTCTTGTTATATTTTGATTTTTACCCCAACTTCTGAATTTTTTCAACTTTCTTTAGGTTTTTTGTTACTCTTTTCTTGATTTTTCTTCCTTCCTTCCTTTCTTTCTTTCTTTCTTTCTTTCTTTCTTTCTTTCTTTCTTTCTTTCTTTCTTTCTTTCTTTCTTTCTTTCTTTCTTTCTTTCTTTCTTTCTTTCTTTCTTTTATTTTGATTTTTTTTTTCAAATGAATAATTTTTTGGGGGCCGTACAATGATTTTACGAAGTGACTCCCCCCTCGCCCCCTCCTGCACCTCTCGCCTGTCATGTGTCACTGCTGAGAACCGTTGGAGCCCTCGTCTCAGCCATAACCATAGGTGACACGTGAGCTAGCCCCCGCCCCGGGCCGGGCCGGAGGGAGAGAAGCGGGGTGATTCCGAACAGCGTTTGCTAGTGTCCTCTCTCTCTCTCTCGCTCCCTATGGCCGAGTCACATCAGTGCGACGAGGACAGAGACTCGAAACCACTGTGCGGAATCACCATATGCTGGGCGGCGGCCGCGACAGGACGGTACGGTACGGAGATGCTGGTGCACACCAAGAAGGCGCCTTTCCCTCCCGCCACACGGACCCGGCAGCTCCGGTGGCCTTTCACCAGCCCGCTCCCTCCCCCCTCCCTCCCGCTGTCAGCCCCACGTGATGTGCAGACAGGCACCATTGTGCGCCCTAAACACCTTGGCGAGGTTCTAACAGCGCAACGTCATCTCCCTGACGCCCCCCCCCCCCTCCTCACCGCCTGCCCCTGTTTTCCGAAAAGCGCTCTCCTCGCTCTGTCTCTCTCGCACCTACTCGGCGAAGCCCATGAGTGCGATAGACACAGCAAGGTGGCGAGGAAAGCGCTCTTCGGAAAGAGTCGGCTGGCCCGCAGCGCACGCGTGTACGGCGCGCGGCCTACCCTCACGACGACAGGCGCGCCTGCCTAGACTGATTCAGAAGAGCGCGTTCTCCTCGTCTTGTCTCTCTCTCTCTCTCTCTCTGGCACTCATTGGGTGCGCCGCCGGATAGGTGCAAGAGAGAGAGAGAGAGAGAGAGAGAGAGAGAGAGAGAGAGAGAGAGAGAGGAGAGAGAGAGGAGAGAGAGAGAGAGAGAGAGAGAGAGAGAGAGAGAGAGAGAGAGAGAGAGAGAGAGAGAGAGAGAGAGAGAGAGAGAGAGAGAGAGACTGAGCGAGGAGAGAGCGCTCTTCTGAACCAGTCTGGTTCGCGTGGGGGGCGTCGGGGCGTGCGTCCGAATGTCGAGGAGGGGGGGGGGGACAGAAGACACCGCGCCAAAGATTCGCGATGGCGTAATACGCCCCTCCCCCTTCTCTCTTTCTCTCTCTCTTCCCCCTTCCCCCGCAGAGCCGTTGCAGAACTGCTTTCTTAGCAGTGTAGCAATGCCACGATGCCAAGATTTCCGCGTCACCCCCGTCCCCCCCTCTCCTCCCCTCTCTCCCGCCATCACCGCAAGAAAGAATAGACGCGGGGCCGGCTAGAAATACTCTGGGTCCCCCTGGCGAGCTGCACCGCGCCGGGGCGACAGGCTGCGGCTGGCTGGTCTGCCGACGTATACCGAAGAGCCCCCCTTCTCTCTCACACTCATGGGTCTCGCCGTACGGGTGCGAGAGAGACAGAGCGAGGGGAGCGCTTTCCTGAAGAAGTTTTCGGCAGCCCCGCCTGCTCCAGACCTCTGGATCTGTCTCGCACCGTGCATTCGGGTGTGCAGTGGTGATTGCGAACTGCTTATTGTAGTGGCCTCTCTCTCTCTCCTTCTCTCTCTCTCTCTCTCTCTCTCTCTCTCTCTCTCTCTCTCTCTCTCTCTCTCTGCTTATGGCCATGCCTCATGAGAGCGACAAGGAGAAAGAGAGATACGAAACTACTGTGCGCGGAACCACCCTACTGGGCAATGGGCATGGGCATGCCAGGCCAGGGGTGCCAGGGCGGCTAGAGCCAGACCGCCGTTTGCGGTAATTGCGGACTTGCGGACTCGTCTGGGTGGGGCGGGGTGGCTGGAGGCTGGAGCCGGCTGGCCAGCCGACTTATTCCGAAGAGCGCTTTCCTCGCCCTGCTGTCTCTCTCGCACTCATGGGCTTCGCCGTGGAGTTCGCCGTGGAGGTGCGAGAGAGAGAGAGAGAGAGAGAGAGAGAGAGAGAGAGAGAGAGAGAGAGAGAGAGAGAGAGAGAGGAGCGCTCTTCGGAATAAGTCGGCAGGAGGCAGAGGCATGGGGGGAGGGACCGCGGCCATCTGCGAGGCATCTGACGGCGATGCTGCAGGGAAGTGTGCAGATGGGGACGGACGCGTGGACGGTGGTGGACGCGTTATGTAAGCTCTGCGCTGCAAGGCAATGTCAGCTCAAGGTTTATTCACGAGTAAAACAACGTCTGCTTCGAGACGGGAATGGAATGACATTTGAAATAAACTTAGGTATATGTATATCGATGAGTCAAACACGTCTACAATATTTATAAATAATCACAATAAACTAGGAAATAATAAATATGTATATTTATCACATCACTGCGGCCGTTGTCTGGAGGGCCGCGCGCTCACTTCTTCTGCTGCCTTTCCTTCCACGCGGCCCAGTTCTCGGGGATCTCCATCTCGGCGAATTCGGCCCTCTTGTGCCCGGCGACGGTGAACGCGGCGATCATGGGGTAGCCCATGACGCCGAGGACGATGAACGCTCCGTGGACAAGCATCTCCTAAAGCGGGCATAGTTACAGAAACACAATCACATTTTACGAAACTCAAACTTCCCACTTTGGCAAAACTATGAGGTGTACGACAGTATGACGCGACGCCCTTTAGTGAGTGGAGACTGTGGGAGTTTCGAAATTTCCAAGCTCATATCCCTGTAGCTGGAAAAAAAAAAATTAATCAGGGTGGACATGTGAGCCTCAAGCGGTAAGACACCTATGCGTTATACTGTCGCACAGTTGAGTTTTCGCCCGGACGCGGCCGTGGTGAGACTAAGGGAAATGTCTGGCGGCCTGGCGGTCGGTCGGAGAGTCTCGACAGTTTCCGCTCCCATTATCTTCCTGCTTCACTGATCTGTCAACGCTGCGTGTCGAGACAAGGCAGTGGTGACTATTATGCGAGGGGGATACAACTCTGACATTTCTTTGCACCTCGTGATTCAGAAAAAATTACAAAGACATTATAAAAAAGAACAGTAAATTTTAAACGAATTAGAAAAGTTAAAAGGGAAAAATGCGAATACAGGTTTTGTGAATTTTCGTGAAGTTTTGTATATTTTTTTTTGCAACTTTTTCTCCTAAATTTTTGTGAAATTTCCTGATTTGTTTTCTGCATTTTACTGATTTTTTTCCCGAATCACGAGGAGTACAAAAAGGAATTTTCAGAGTCGTTACCCCTCCTGACGATCACGCTGCGCTGGGCGGCGCGCCCGCCTGTGTTCCCCAGGTGACCGCGCGCGCAGGTGCGCGCAGGACTCACCGCGCCGGAGATCTTGTTGGTGGGCGGCCCGGCCACGATGTCGCCGTACGCGGAGGCGGCCCGGCTCTGCTGCTGCAGGGCGGGCGACCGGACGGCGCGGCCGGCCACACGTTTCAGGATGGGGGCGAGCATGGTGGAGTTGGTGGTGATGGTGTCGGCTGCGCGCGGCTGCTCACACTGAGGAGGCACTGAGACCGCAGACAGACCCTGCCCGCTCGCTCACCGAGCCCTGCCGCCCTGGGCAGCCGGCCAGCAGCGGGCACGCGGCGCGGCGCATAGGGCAGGGCTGCCAACGGGCGCCGCCACGCGCCGCCATGGTGCAGGGCGGCGGCCTCATGACGACCAGCAGGTGGCGGGCGCTCTCGGCCGCCTTCACGGTCAAGCCCGCCGGCATCAGGTATACCAGCAGTGCGTCTGCTGAGTGAAGCCGAGGGGTCCTTCACTTTAAATTCAAGCCTACACAGATTTTTCTGTTTTTTTTTCTTTTCTAGTTTATTTTTTTATTTATTTTTTCCCTTGATTTTGTTCTGATTTTTTCTTGATTTTTTTTCCCGATATTTTCCTCGATTTTTTAACTGATTATTTTGTTTTAGGTTGTACACCATTTTTTTTCATAAAGTGAAGGACCCTTAGGTGTCTGCTCGTCTGTGTACGCGTGTATACGCACCATACGCACAGAGTGTCGGCACCGCCCTGTGTTGGCCCACCTGCACAGCAGTAATGTCCGCACACACTCTTACACACACTCTCTCTCTCTCTCCTCTCCGTCTCTCTGAGAACCACAAGATGATGACTAGTAATAAGGCATTAATCGTTGCCGGGGGCTGGTGGACGTCACATTCATGCAGGGTCAGCCCAATGTAGTCTCTACCATATTAACGGTATATATAACACAATGTGTCCTTTTTTTAAGGCCTCCGTAAGGGGGGAGGAAGGGACTTATTTCACACGCCCGTGAGTTGTTTTTTTAAAATTAGTTTAGATTTTTGATTTTTGAAAAAGCGGAAACTTTCAGGAACTTACTGAAATTTTGGAAAGCTCTCCAATTGGAGAATTTCCCTTTCTTTTGAAGAAAACTTCCTCAAAATCAGTTAGCTCCTATCTAAGTTTTTCCTTTTCCCTAAAAAAAAAATAATTGAACATATTGTTTTTACCGTGGTTTGCAAATGGTACCTGAATTAGCAACTTCAGTAAATGGCTGCCATAAATTGAAGTACAGTTGCGCGCCGTGAGTGCGATAGCAGGGCGATCGTCTGAATCAGTCGACAGATAGGGGAGGAACAAGGTAGACAGCATCGAGCTGAAAGGAGAGCCCTGCCCTGCGCTGCGGGGCAAATTAGGCCAACAGGCGTCGACACGGTCCTGGCGGGGCTGTTGTGGAGACGGGCTGCTGACAGCGACACGTGCGGAGCTGAGCGGAGCGGAGGGCTGCTGGAGCCGGGCCGGAGCCTGTAGCGGGGCCCTCGCGCTGCGTGCGTGTCCGCCCCGCCCCGCCCCGGAGGGCAAGCTCTCAGAGCGTTGCCATGGCGACCCGCAAGCAGCAGCAGCATGAGCGCATGCAATTGCACCCCATCCAGGCGCTACGGCGGCGATGCTGCCGCGGGGCGGGGCGGGATGGGTCGCGGCGGGGCGGGGCGGGGCGCGCGGGGAGGCAGGGGCTGAGAGCGTGATCCAGGGGAGGGGGTGGGGTGGGGCCCTCGCCATTCAGTGCGAGCGCGCGGGCCGAGCGGGCCCCGCCGTCCTTTCGCGCCACGCTATGCCACGGCACTTCCCTGGGAAAAGGCGCGGCGCGGCCGTGCTACAGCGGCGTTCTATAGCGACGATGCTGGAGTGGTGGTTCTAGTCCCAGGCTTTCTGACAAGGACAGGGGTTAGGAGCGAGGGGGCCTCAACTCCTGAAATCATGTGTACACAATCGCTGATATCTTCGAAATCATTGTAAAAAAATGTGGATCTATTGCCGAAAAAAATTGATTTGAGTGCGTATTTTGGGCTTATAAAGCTTAAAATACGCTTGTATTTACTTTACGAATCATTTCTTTTAATTTAAAGAGGTGTAATCATGTGAAATCATGTGAAATCTTGAAATCAAGTGTACAAATTTTGGGTGAGTTGAGGCCCCCTCGGTTAGGAGCGAGGGAGAGTATCACTTCGAAAAATCTTTGTAAGCCCCCCTCCCCCCCCAAAAAAAATCATTCTAAAAATCAAAAACTATTTTTAAAAGTCAAAATTAAATCAAGAAGAAAATTAGAGAGAACAAAAAACTGGAAAAAACTGGAAAAAGTTAGAAATAATGAGGAAAAAAATCTCAATTTATCCAGGAGTGAAAGAAATTTTCATTATTCTTTCGAAAAATAAAAAAAAATCAAATCAATTTAAAAATAAAAAACAAAAGCCAAAAAAAACAAAATATTGTACAAATTTTGTATGAGTGGTTCCCCCCTCGGTTAGGACAGCTATCCTCGGAATCAGAGACAGCAGCTAGTGCGGTGCGGAGGCGGAGCCCTGGTCAAACAGCGCTGTGGTCGCAGACGGCTGCAGGCTGGCCCCGGCAGCCCCGGCGGCCCCGGTCGGTGGGCTGCACCCCCAAGCGGTGTGGGTGGGGAGGGTGTGGGTTGTGCCCGCCGGTGGGGTGGGGCGGGGCGGGGCGGGGCAGGGTGGGCGGCGGTGGCGGCGAGGGGAGGCCCGTCCCGTCCCAGCCCAGCAGCAGCGCCGCTCAGAGGGGATGAGGTTTGTCATGTTTCCACCGCAGCGGTGGCTGCCGCGCCGTGCCGCGCCCCGGGGGTGGTGGTGGTGGTGGTGGGGCGGGTGTGGACCAGCCGCCCCTTATTCCGAAGAGCGCGCTCTCCGAGTTCTGTCTCTCTCGCGCACCTATACGGCCACGGCCAAGCCCATGAGTGCGAGAGAGACACATGGTGGGGAAAGCGCTCTGCTGCGGAAGCAGTCGGCAGGCAGGCAGGCAGCCCTTCCCCTCTCCTCTCCCGGCGGACGCCGCCGGGCGCACCCTTTTAATTCCCCACCGCTACTCCCACCTCCCCTCGGCCTCCCCCACCTTAAATTAAAGAGTATTCATTAAGCGGCCCCGTGTCAGCGCTCCATCCCCCACCCCCTCTCCCCCTCCCCCCCGAGCGTCCATTTCGCTCTCCGTCCGCACACGGTGGGGTAGGGGAAGGGGTATCAAGGTGCTCGAGGGAGGTATGTTGTGCTGTAGGCTGATTCCGCACATCGGTCAAAGGGAAGGTTATTGACGCGGTCCTCTCTCTCTCTCTCTCTCTCTCCCATCCAATGGCAGTGCCTCTTGAGAGCGACAAGGACGCGGAGGTGTGAAAGTCCCATGCGGGATCAGTCTACAGGCGGGGTGGGACTGTGTGTGTGTGAGTGTGAAGCGTTATTACTCTCCAGTTCAGACAGAGGTGACACCACACTCAGGCCTGGCATCGATCTCTGTCCCTCTCACCTCCGGTGTGACGTCCCTCCTCGCGCCCGCATCGCTACCTTTCAAATCGAAGGGAAACAACTATTTGAAATTTTTGTTCACCTCGTAATTAAAAAAATCAGTAAAATTCACAGAGTTCTAGAAAAAACTCTGGCAAAAATTCACGAAAATTCACATAAAATCCACTACAAATTCACAAAAGTTGTTCACCAAAATTCAGAGTTGCTTCTCGCTTGAAATCTAACGAACGTCGCCCTTTAGAGTATTCTCAAACGTTCTTGAGCCTGCAAAGCCTGCGGAATCGAAAGTAGATTTCACCCTCATTGACACGAGGGTTGGCCAACAAAGAATAAATTATTTCGCTGTAAACTCTCTACACTCCTGAACTTTTTCTTTTCGTTGTTGTTCCACTAAGCTCGGGCGTGCGGCGTAGTGGCTGCTCCGAGACCTGGTCAGCGCTGCATTTTACACGAGGGCACCACGCTACGCTACGCCACGCTACACTACGTTACGCCACGCCACGCGCTTGGCCGCCGGGGCCTCCATGCAGTATGCACGAGGAGCAGAGGGAGAGGGGGGGGGGAGCGTCCTTGGGGGTCAATGTCAGTGTCTTTATATGTCTGCTGCCGAGGTATGGGAGACGTATCGGAAAATGATCAACAACTGCGTCTTTGGAATCGACGTGCCTTTGCCTATCACTCTGTTGTTATCAGCCGCACACTGTGTCCCGAAACCATATTTTGGTAATCCACATTGCATAAAATTCCTATTTTCAATGTTATTCACGTTGTTTTGCGGGTTCTCCCTGATGAAATCATTCAGTAATTGACAAGAATGTGACAGTTACACCAGACATTCTGCGCAGACCTGTTTGGAAATCACTCTGCGGTAATCGGTATGTACGCTCCTGAACTGAGTGGGGAGGACTCCTCGGTGGGAATGGCTCGCTGTCGCAGAGTATCGCGACTTTGCCAGTATCGCGCTTTTCCTTGTCGGCACGTTATAGTCGAGCCTCTCTGAGTGAATGCGCGGCGCGGGGGTCGGGTCGGGTCGGGTCGGGCGGTGCAGCCGTGCAGGCAGGGCGAGGTCGTGGACGGGGTGGGTCGGGGCCCGCTGCGCTGCGCTGGGCGTGCTGCTGCCGCGCGGCCCGGACCGCCTCACCGAAAGTTACCCCGCCTGGGGCCCAAGTGCGCAGCCGGAGCCGGAGCCGCGGGGCCGAGCAGGGACGCGGAGGGAAGAGGGAGCTAAACGGCACAAAGTTTGGAGCGGGGGCAGGGCAGGGCAGGGCCGGGCGGGGCCCGCACGGCTGCCGAAGGGCGGCGCGCTTTAATACTGCTTATCATTTTCCACGATTCTCCCTCCACTTTCCTCGCAAAGCGACTCACACTCACCTTCTCACACCAACCACCTGCTGAAATTTCTGTTTGCCTTCTATTATCTTGCTATTATACGAGGGGGAAACAGCTCTGAATTTTTTTTACTCCCCAAAATTCAGAAACAAATCAGAGAAAAAATCAGGAAAAATTCACAAAAATTCACTCAGATTTACACAATTCTACAAAAACCCTCAACTAAAACTTAACAAAATTTGCACACCAAAATGCAGAGTTGTTTCTCCCACGTGCTATTATCTAGGAATTCCTATTTACTTATTTTTTTTAAATTGTTTGTCCTTTTCAGGATGTGGGCGTCGGTGACGCAGCGCAGCGACGCGGCGGCGCCATGCTCGCGGACCAAGCACTCGGCCACGGTGCTGGGCGGCTGCCTGTACGTGCTGGGCGGCCGCAACGGCAACCTGCCCCTCAAGGACCTGTGGCGCTACCACCTGGGTGAGTAGAGCACCACCCGGACCAGGCCCGGAAGACGCAAGATCCGCCAATAAAACTTGCGCGCGGCCCGCCCCCGCCGCCCCCTGGGCCGCCCCGTCCCGGCCCGGACCCGCGGGACGGCGATAAATTCGAAAACGTGGCGCGCGCAATCGATCGCATCGAAATGCGCGCGCGTATAGCGCGGCGGCAGGCGGCAGTGCAGCCGGCAGTTTGCCAAACACCGATACATCGACATGCACTTGTCGCCCTGCGGGGGAGCGGGAGGAGGAGGGTGTTACAAATGCGGTGCACAGGCCGGGCGGGGATGGGGGGTGGGGGGTGGGGTGGAGCGGGCGAGTAGAGGAGGGTGTCGGCGGGGTGCAGTAGCAGCAGCCCAGTCTCCGCAGCCGTGCTGCTGCTCAGAGGGGGATCCGGGGAGAAAACAATACTCTGAATTTTGGTTTACAAATTTTGTGAAATTTCGATAAGTTTCGTAAATATTTGAATAAAAAAATTGAATTTTTCTCAATTTTCCTGAATTTATCTTAATTTTCCCGAATGCTTTTGATTTTTTTCTGAATTACGAGGTGAACAAAACTTTCAGCGTTGTTTCCCCCTACGCCGCCCTCAGGAGAGGGAGCGAAAAAAAAAACCTCCCCCTGCAGCAGAGGCCCTGGACCGCGCTTTGCTTCTGTCGAGCCCGAGGTGGGGCGGGGTGGGGCGGGGTGGGGAGGGAGGGCCGAGAGGGGCGGTCAGCGCCCGCGCGGTGGGGTAGATGGGGCAGGCCAGGGCGGGGCGGGGCGGGGCGGGGCGGGGCGGGGCGGAGCGGGGCAGGGCTGGGCGAGGCAAAAGGCGCTTGGAGTAACTCCAGGGGAGGGCCGCACGCCCCGCCCCGGCCGCCCCGCCCGGCCTGCGCCGCGAGGAAGAGAGACTAATGGCCAACCGAGCGGGACGAAAGATCTGCCTCATAAGCTTGCGTTTTATTATATTTCTTAGTCGCGCTGTGCGGGGGAGGAAGCGGCGGAGAAGCACGACTCAATGGGGCAGAGAGGGCGCAGCCCGCGCAGCCCGCGCAGCCCCGCCACGTTGAGTCATTTGTGGTCTAAATTGTCATATTTTCCAAACGCAAATGCACAAAAATTTGCGTTTCCTGCTGATGCGGCAGGCTGGGACGGCGGGCTGGTCGCCGCGCTCGCTTGGGCTCGTGTCCTCTTCCTCAGCCTGCGAGTGATCCCGAAGAGCGCTCCTCTCGCTCTGTCTCTCTCGTACTCATGGGCTTCGCCGATAGGTGCGAGAGAGACAGAGCGAGGCGAGGAGAACGTTCTTCGGAATCAGTCGGCTGGACATGCTGCTGCAGCAGCGACGGGGGAGCGCAGCCCTCTGCCTCGTTATCGGCACCGCGATCGGAACAAAAGCCAGCTCGAGAAGGAGCCCCACTTTGGTCCAACTCACCCCGGCCCGCACCGCACTACCCCACCCCACCATACCCCACCCCACCGCACCCCACCTCACCCCGCCCCGCCCCGTGCGACGTCCCGCGCGAGTTACTCGACCGACTCCAGGAGGCTCGGCTCGGCCCCGTCCTCTGTCTCCTCGTATCTCCAGGGGGATGATGCCACTTACGCGACGCATGTTTTCCACCCCTCCTCCTCTTCTCTCCCTCCCCCCCTCTCTCTCTCTCTCTCTCTCTCTCTCTCTCTCTCTCTCTCTCTCTCCTCCTGGTCCTCCTCATACGCTTCAGAGGCGCCCCAGTCGCACTTCCCCTTTTATTTTCGCAATTCCTTCACAAGCGGACAGGCGCAGGGGCCCCGGCGGCGCGCAGGCCGGGCCGGGCGGGGCCGGCCAGGCTCTGGAGACGGGGACGGGCCCGGGGAGGCTGAGCTGTGCGCGCAGTGTGGTGCTTAGGGGAGGGGAGGGGAGGGCCTTCTTCATTTGACAGCTCACGTGTGTGTGTGTGTGTGTGTGTGTGTGTGTGTGTGTGTGTGAGTGCACACGGAAGGGGCGTTGGAGGGCGTCACGGGGGATGTCAGCCGCACGGAGGCGTGCTGTGTGTTTGCCAACAGGACGGGCTACTTGACGTGCGCCGGGCCGGGCGAGACAGCAGAGGGTGCGGTGGTTGTGCAGCGCTGTAAGGAGATGGTGTATACAGCGAGGGGGGCAGGGCGGGGCGGCTGCGCTGCAGGTCGCCGACCATGGTGTGTTGTGATGCGGGATGCGGGAGCGCAGCCCAGACATCACGTTTAAAAGACTTTTTTAGGCAGTCGATTAGACTGACTTTTACGTTTGGTATGAAGCCCAGTTAAAATATAAACCCCGTATTGATCCAGTATCCAGTAAAAGCCAGCCAGTTAAAATATAAGCCCCGTATTGATCCAGTATCCAATAAAAGCTAGCCAGTTCAAATAGTCCGCCATACAAGACAGCGAGCAGCCAGCAGGCAGCGCTCACTCCCCCAGCCCCCCCCCCCCTCCCAGTCTATATAGGAGAGGAGCGTGTGTGCGGCTCGGCGGGCGGCCGGGGTGGCTGGCGGGCGGGCGGGCGGGCGCCACAAGAGCGTCAACGCTGTACCAGGCGAGCATAGCTGAAGCAGGAGGTGGCCCGGCGCTCCCCGCGCGGCGCGCAGCATGCAGCTGTGCCTCACCAGCCCGCGCCCGACCGCCCTCCCAGCCGCCCCTCTCGCCCCGCCCCGCCCCGCCCCCGCGCGCCAGCCATCTATGGACCCTTTGTATACAAGCGCGCTGCTGAACCCTCATCACGTTACACCTCTTGACAGCGTTCGCTCATATCGCAGTAAAGAAGTGACAAAGCTACGATTGGTCCCAAAGTTCCAATATTTAAGTTTGAAATGAATTGAGTACGGTGCAGATAATTTTAAGAGCCAGTTTAAATATAATCCAGTATGACCCAGTTAAAATTCAAGCTCCTAAGAATAAAAATCAGAAATCAGCCACGGTAAAACTGGAATCTTGTTAGGCAGCCGATTTGTCTGACTTTTAAGTTTCGTATAAAGCCCAGTTCAAATAAAAAGAGCGTGTTGTGTGCGGGCTGGGACCGGCCGGGAACCACGTTCGCTCGTATCAGAGAGTAAAGAAGTGACAAAGTTAGGATTAGTCCCGAAGTTTCAATATTTAAGTTTGAAATGAATATTGAATATGGTTCAAATAATTTAAAAGCCAGTTAAAATATAATACGATATGATTCAGTTTAAAAAAATTATAATTCTGTCCGAAATTGTCACTTTGTAGTATATATTGTCTCGTTTTGTTTTGATATTGTTTCGTATTGTTTATACCGGCGCACATAATTGTTTCCAGTTCCTCACCCCCTGGTTCCAAAATTACTGCAGTTGCTGTAAAAATTAGCGACTTATCCGTCGTTAATTTACGAAAGAATTTCCAACAGTTTGTCGCACTAAAGAATAAGTGACAAAGTTACAATTGGTCTCCTACTTCCTGGATTTAAATTTCAAATAAAATGAATGCGGTTCAGATAATTTAAAAGCCAGTTAAAATATAATCCAGTATAACGCAGTTAAAATTCAAGCCCGTAAGAAGAAAAATCAGAAAATCAGCCGTTAAAACTGGAATCAAAGTGTCCGTTCTGTTTCTACGCATCTCATTCCCGTGACAATTACCATTCATAGTCATATTCAAAATCAGCCGACTGCCTTCCTACCAGCCGGTAGGCCGGTTTTTTTTTGTGTGTATCTGTTGCGAGGGGGAAACAACTCCTGAATTTTGGTCGACACCATTTGTGAATTTTTGTGAAATTTTGTGTTTTTCTTATATATAGAATTTTTGTGAATTTTTACTTGAATTTTCCTAAATTTTTGGAATGTTCCTGATTTTTTTCTGAGTTTTCCTGAACGTTTCCTGTTTTTTTCTTCTGAATTTTTCTGAACTTTTCTGAATTACGAGGTGTACAAATTAAATTCAGAGTTGTTTCCCCCTCGATCTTTTTTCTCACTCACTCACTCACTCACTCACTCACTCACTCACTCACTCACTCACTCACTCACTCACTCACTCACTCACTCACTCACTCACTCACTCTCACTCACTCACTCACTCACTCACTCACTCACTCACTCACTCACTCACTCACTCACTCACTCACTCACTCACTCACTTCACTCTTCCTCTACCCTCCCGTAGGTCCTGTCTTCTCGATCTTCCTCCTCTCCTCAATTTTCCCTGGAAGCAGGATAATTGAATGGACCTCAGCTCAGGAGAATTCCAGCGAAAGGCCGAGCGGTCGTCCTGTCCAGCCTCCCCTTCGCCCCGTCCCCGTCCGACCGCTTCGCCGAGCCCAGACAGACAAATGAATTAACCTGCCCCGTACTTTTTTCGTGCTGCGTACGAGCGGATTTTCTTTTTGTTGGTATTTTATCTGTCTCTCCTGATTCATCAATCGGAGTACAAATGATTTAGCCCCTCTCCATCGGTAACGTTGTAGGAGGATCCGTTTATGAGCAGCCTGTCACTTTTAAACAGTTACAACGAAGTCAGTTACAATAAAACTAAGAATTAAAAACAAATAATATTAAAAAAAACTTCGTTATATTGGGGATAGTGTTGCATCCCGCGGACGCGCGTTATCAGCGGGTTTGGAATAGACCTTTTCGCCCACAACTTGGCAACAGCGCAGATCACGAACCCAATTTTAAGTAAAAATGTTATCCAAGCATCTTTTCAAAATATTAAAAACACTTGTCCACGGTATATTTTGTAAGGAATCGAGTAGTGAAAAGAAAATTTGATGACAAACAGTCTAAATACGTTTTATCTCAAGTATAAAATCCGACTTGCGGTGTTGCCAAGTTGTGGGCGAAAAGGTCTATTTTTAAATGGCCTGACATGGCAACGATAGGTTTTCTTGTTTCCTCGATTTCGTATAAATAATGTCTTATAATTAGAAAAAATCCGGGGAAAAAACGAAAAAAATCAAGTCAAGGGAAATCACAAAAGATCAGAAAAATCAGATAAATCGGTGTACGCGTGAATTTACAGCGAAGCACCCCTCGGGTAGGAGGCACGTCGCACGTCGCACCCGGACCCGGGCCTGGCCCACCCCTACCCGCCCTAATAGCGCGGCACGGTGCCACACAGTGATTACGCCGACAAATTGGATTGCTTCATTGTCCTGGGCCCCGGCAGCAGGGGTGGCGGCAGCAGCAGCGGGAGCGGGAGTGCTGCGCATTGTGTCCTGCGAATGGCCTAGCTCCCAGGGGCGGGGACGTGCGCTGCTCTGCTCCGCGCCCAAAAGCAGCAGCCTCCTGCCCGGCGCGCGGCGAGGCGTGGGAGGTGGCCTCCTCAGGGCAGTAGGTCAGCATGACCAGAGAAGTAGGCGAAACCCGCGGGACCGACACTCAGCCGTTCGATTTTTCGTGTGTGCGCGGAGTACATGCCAATAGGCTCCGTAGATACAGCTTCATGAATAGATTTAGGTCCATAGCTATAGCTCCATAGCTATTGCTCCATAGCTATAAAGCTCCATAGCTATAGCTACATAGCTACAGCTATATCTCCATAGATATAGCTTGTATATCTCCATAGCTATAGCTATATCTCCATAGCTATAGCTATATCTCCATAGCTATAGCTATATCTCCATAGCTATAGCTATATCACCATAGCTATAGCTATATCTCCATAGCTATAGCTATATCTCCATAGCTATAGCTATATCTCCATAGCTATAGCTATATCACCATAGCTATAGCGATTTCTCCATAGCTATAGCTATATCTCCATAGCTATAGCTATATCTCCATAGCTATAGCTATATCACCATAGCTATAGCGATTTCTCCATAGCTATAGCTCTATAGCTATAGCTGTATATGGCTATATCTCCACAGCTATAGCTTTATCTTCACAGCTATAGCTCTATCTCCATAGCTCCAGCTCCAGCTCTAGCTTTATAACTAAAGCTATTGCTCCATAGCTTTAGATCCATTGCTACATAGCCTTAGCTTCATGGCTATAGCTATTGCCCCATATACTGGTGGTTGATTAACCCCGCACACTTTTACTATGCAACCCGCCCGCACCGCTCGACCCGGGACTGCTTACCCATCAGGCGGGAGCGTCCGCGCTTGGAGCCGGTCCCCGGCGCCTGATGAGTATGCAGTCCCGGATGGAGCGGTGCGGGCGGGTTGCATAGTAAAAGTGTGCGGGGTTAATCAGCCACCTGCTGGTACATCGAGCCGAGTAGCGGAGGGTTTAGTGTGGGTCATTTACAGTAAAAAATTTCGGATTTAATAGTCGCCAAAGCTTGGCATTTTTCTGTAGGAAGCCACTATGGTTTAACAGTATGCCGATGGAAATCTATACGAAAATCTTCGGCTATCTTTAGTGGATCAAAATCCGCATTAATTTTTCCTCTACCTACGTGATGAAGTGAGTGTGCGCCTCCTTCGCCTTCAGTTACCAGAGCCTGGAGGTTATACAAAAAATAAAAGCCAAAATGTTCCACCAGCATTTTGAATGTAATGTGTTTGTACACGCGCGCGGTTAATTTCATTTTTGCGGTGGCCGGCCTCAGAGTGGGGCCCGCCCGGCCCCGCCCCATCCCACCCCGACCGCGCGCGGTTCAAACTAATGACTCCACGAGCTGTGGTCCCCTCCCCCCCTCCCCCCCTCCCCCCTCCTGACCCTCCCCTTCCACCCCTCCACTCTCCCTCCGCCGTGTCCGTGTCCAATTACCAGGGTGCCATGGACAGCAGCTTTCTATACGAGTATTCCCGGCCGACTGTCCACACGGATAGATCGATACCTATCGATAGGCGGGATATATTTGCGTAGTAATAGGCGCGCAGTTTCGTGCACCTTCAAAACTAAAAATAAACATCAACACAAACACAAACTTTTTTAAATTTTATAAAGCATTTTATCGTTGCTCTCAGGCTTACTTCGATTCGAAGCCTAAACGTCTTCGGCATCATTCCCTACCCTCTGTCGCCTGGCGGCCGTGCCAAAGCCAAAGGCCGTTGCGGCCCATATTATAGTGGGGGTTGACTTTGCGCCAAAAATTCAACAACTAAGAAGGGATGGAGGGAAAGAGAGGAAGCGGGAGAGAGAATGAGAGAGAGAGAAAGTGATAGGGGGAAGGTGAAGGCGGGGAGAGAGAGAGAGAGAGAGAGAGAGAGAGAGAGAGAGAGAGAGCTAGGAGAAAGAGCTGCAGCAGACCCATCCAGCCAGGCCCACCACCCAGGCCTCAGCCTCGGCCTCAGCCTCGGCCTCAGCCGACACAACCCGAGGCCCGGCCCCGGCGCGCCGGCCCGGCCCATCTGAATAACGGCCTCCTCCCGCTCCTCCCCTACCCTCAGCACCCTCCCAGACCACCGGTGCGCCCACCACCGCACCGCCCACCCCTTCCTCCCCTCCGTTTTGTGTCTCTGCTTTCTCCCCTCACCCGGCTAGAGGCGATCAATGCTGCCTCTCTCTCTCTCTCTCTCGCTTGCCTGGCCCAGGGCCCGGCCCGGGCCCCTGCCGGGTAGGCCGTACCAGCACACACATTCACGCGGCGGGAGTGCCTACCCCAACGACCGCAGGGGAGCCGGCGTGGAGGACTCTCTCTCTCTCTCTCTCTCTCTCTCTCTCTCTCTCTCTCTCTCTCTCTCTCTCTCTCTCTCTCTCTCTCTCTCTCTCTCTCTCTCTCGTGTAACAAAATTTTAACTTTCCCTAAGGCCCTCTTTGTAATTTAAATCTCTCCAATAAATCCTTCATTAAACTGAAAACTAAACTCTCTCCACTTATTGTTATACCGTTTTCTACTTTTTCATCCATTCTTTCACGTACCTCTCTCTCTCTCATGTCCTCATCCTCATGGCGCACGAACAAGGTATACTACTGAGAAGACAAGACCTTCCCCGTACTCTTCCACTCTCTCTCTCTTTCTCTCTCCCCCCTCCCTTTCCCTCCTCTTCTCATCTCTCCAGTGTCTCTCTCCCACTCGCTGTCCTCCATCACTCACTGTCGCGTCCAATCTCTTCCACCGCGCGGACGGCTCTATTGTGCGCGCGCGCCTTTGTGAACGTGCCTCTGTGCGTGTGAGTATGTGTGCGCGGGAATGTGAACGGGAACGAACCCCCTTATACGTGTGTTGACATTTATTCTGCTCGTGTGGGGTATTTCAAACATCCTGCTGGCTACCTCACCTACTTGGAGGGGTGTCTAAACTCAACTATCGCGGACAAAATACCGCTGTGCAGTGTGCACCTCGAAAAACGCTTCTAACAAACTTTCGATCTGCAGTTCCCCCTACAAAATATATATCTTGCATCTTGAATTTTTGGAGCCGTGCGACACTTCAAAAAAATAATTTCTCAGAGCCGGTGTGGCTCGCTCCCCTTGCTCTTCCCTCCCGGACTTGATCGCGGTCCAAAGTTTCCTCGGGGAGCGGCAGCAGATCCTGGAGGACCTCCCCCTGGCGCAGGAGCGGGCTGAGCGGCGCAGCAGAGATTTGCAGGAAGTCACGCCAAGGAAAAATGATGACACACAACACGAAAGCCCCGCCTGCCTGTCCTGCCGCTCCGGAGGGACGGCGGGCATAGGAGTCGCCCGGGGGGGGGGGGGGGGGTTTAGGCACTAATGTGGTTATGGGGAGAAAAGTTTTGCACGCTGCTGCAGCAGCCTCCAGAGAGTCTGAGCGCGGAGCAGCAGCACTTCACGAACACCTATTTCTTCTCCCCAAGGGATGGAAGACGACGGCTACTATAATGGTAACGATGATGATTGGGGTGGTGATCATGATGATGATGATGATGATGATGATAATAAGGATGATGTAAGAGGAAAACAACACTCTGAATTTAGGTGTACACATTTTGTGATTATTTTTTTTTTGAATTTTTGGTTGAGTTTTCCTAGGACTCTGTGAATATTTGTAAACTTAAGGGAATTTTCCTGAATTTTTCTGAACTACAAGGTGTACAAAGTTTTGGGAGTTGTTTACCTCTCGGGATGATAATGATGATGATGATAGTGATGATAATGATGATGATGATAGTGATGGTGATGGTGATAAGTGGGTGATGATGACGGTCTGGATGATGCCGTGCTATGTGTTCGCAGCGGAGAACCGGTGGGAGGAGCTCCGTGCGGAGGGCGACTGCCCTCCCTGCCTGCAGGAGCACACGTGCGTCGCGCACCGGGACCACCTGTACGTGTTCGGCGGCGAGCTGGGCTTCTCGGCCTGCAACGAGACCCCCCTGTGGATCTACAGCGTCAAGGTGAGTCAGTCGACCTGACCCGGCCCTTCCAGGGATAGGAGGGTGTTTGCTTGTGCGCGTTCCATGGCGCGGCGTGGCGTGGTGCGAGGATAGGCCCGCTTACACCACGTCGATACACCACCGCCCGAGGGGAGGGGAATCACTTATTCAAAATGTGTTATACAACAAACTCTTTGACTGAATATTTGTTTTCATATAATTTTGATTTTTCTTTTGATTTTTCAAGGGAAATCTCTGTCACGTTTTGAGAAATTTTCCTTTTTCTCCCCCCATTTCTGGGATTTTGCTCTTTTTCAGATTTTTGTTCATTTGTTCTCGATTTTTCTGTATCTTCTTTTATTTTTTTTAAATGATGTTTTGGGGGGCCGTACAATGATTTCTCGAAGTGACCCCGCCCTTACTATCACCCCACCATTATTATTGCACTCTTCTTCCTCCTCCTCCTATTCTTTCTCCTCTTCTACCCCTTCATCTCCCATACCTCTTGTACCTCCTTCTCCTGCTCTTCCATACCCTGTTGTCTGCCACCCTCCTACTCCGCTACACGAGAGGCGTAATTTGGTTAGAACAGCGCCACTTAGCGAGTGCCCGCCCGGCCCAGGGCTGGGGGGCTCCCTCTCTGCCCCTCCCCGCCCCCGCACACCTCCCCCGCACTGCCCCCTCCCCTCGCGATTCCCGAAGCAGACTGCACTTAGGCCCTTAACGTGTCCTGCTAATGCCGACCGGGAGGCGCGCCCTGCCCTGCCCTGCCCTGCCGGGCCGGCAAGCTCAGCTCAAGCGCCTCTAATTTACGGCATAAGCAGCCGGATGTGCTTCGCCTCGGATTGAGCTCGAGCCTGCAGCAGCGGGGGAGGGGAGGGGAGCGGGGATAAAGTAGTTATAAGAAAACGGCCTTAAGTGCCCCAGCCAGGGGCCATCTCTTAAGGTGTAAGCGTGGAGCCAATCACCAAACCAATCAGCCAACCAACCTATGCTGCACGCGATGAAGGGAAGAGCGCCAGGGAGGGGGGGGGGGGAGGGGGTTGTCGATAAGGCATGAGTTACGTCGACAGTTTGATATAACCGTCGTAACACGCCTCCCCATAAATGAATCAGCAGGCGTGCTCAGGATGAACAGAACGGCTGGCGAGACGGATCGGGACAGAACGGGACGACCCCGACCTGCGCCTGCGGTCAGGGCCAGGTCAGGCCAGGGCCATAGGTTGGTCGAGGGGGTGTTTAATGCACTTGTATCCGTAATGCACTGTGCGTCTGATTTTATTTATTACGCGTGTAACATCCAAGGGGTCCTTCACTTTTAAAAAAATAGCAGTGTACCCTAAAACAAAAGCAGTAAAAATCAGGAAAAAAATCAGAAAAAAAATCAAGAAAAAATCAGTAAATCAAGAAAAATCACGAAAAACAAAAAAAATAGAGAAACCTGTTTACGCTTGTATTTGTAGTGAAGGACACCTCGATAACACCTCCCTCCCCGGAAGAAAGGGAAGAAAAGGAAGAATGAAAAAAAGTGAACAAGCCACGCGTGGCGATCGGCGCGCGCTCCTGAAGATGCTTGTCGAGATGCTTTATTACTAGGTGAAGGAGGCGTGGATGAAGACGTCGAGCTAATCGCATTCTTTTCCTTTTGGCGGTGCGGAGCGGAGCGGAGCGAACCCCTTCAGGGAGACAAACGAACCTGAAACAATTCGATGAAGGGGTTGGAAAGGGGTGGCTCTGGCTCCGTTGCGCGCGGTGCGCGGCGGGGGCGTTGCTGGGCAGGGCGCGTTGTATACCACGAAACAAATCAACACGGTTACCACTACCACCCGCCCCGCCCCGCCCCGCCCCGCCCCGCCCCGCCCCGCCCCGCCCCGCCCCGCCCCGCCCCGCCCCGCCCCGCCCCGCCCCGCCCCGCCTCGCCCGCACCCTCCGCCTTGTTAGGCGTTGGTTGGTTGAAGGCGGCGCCCACCCATTCCCGCGCCGTCCGTTTGTCCCGATTGTTTTACCGATGAAGGAACAATCATTGGTTTGAGACGATAGACGAAACTACCCCTTATTGCAAGTGCCACGGGCCACCTGCATGGGTCAAGTTTGCTGTCGGTTCTTGTCTTACGTGATAATTACAACAAAAGAAAGAATAATAGGGCGTGCTATAAAGCTTTTCACCAGAAACTAACGAAGTAAAAAAAAAAAAAGAGAGAGAGGAAAACACCAAAACTACCTTATTGAAAATAATTTTTTGAAAAGTTAACTCCACCACCACCCATCAGTCTCAAGGAAGCAGCCTGCAAGGTGGGCAATGTTAGCAGGAAAAAAAAAAGAAAAAGAAAAAAAACTGTATTTCGGCAGCAGGCATATCCCACAGCACGTCACCCCTCCCGTCAGCGGCGGACTTGAAAGTGCGCCTGGCTCCATCTTTTGTAGAACATCGTCGAACACCAACACCGCCCCGCCCCGCCCCGCCCCGCCCCGCCCCGCCCGCCGCCCCGCGCTGACAGGCTCTCGCGCCCTTGAGTGCCATTACGCCGAGATCGAGTCCACCTCTCCAGTGCTTGCTTTGGTCCCCTCACTCTCTCGCTGCACGTCGATCGCTTTCGTACATGAAGGGCTGCTCGCTCGGGTCGGGCCCCAGCAGGAGGGGAGCGGGGCGGGGCGGGGCGGGGCGGGGCGGGGCGGGGCGGGGCGGGGCGGGGCGGGGCGGGGTTTGGTTAGCAGCATCGCGTGGCGGCGAGGCGAGGGCATAGGGGCGGGAGCGCCTCAATCTCAAGCAAACAGCTCGTCTCCCCCCGCCCCGCCCCGCCCCGCCCCGCCCCGCGCTACAGCTCTATGTCCTCTCACCAACTGCGCGTGGGGTGGCTGCCTCGCCGAGCCTCGCCGAGCCGATCCCAGCCGAGGCGCAGACCGCACCTGAGCCCGCCCCGCCGCGCTGCCGTCTTAGCAGTACCGCCGCAGCACTCCAATTTGCACCGCGGCCTAAGACCCCCTCCCCTCATTTCCACAGTGCGGGAATTAATGCCTTCCGAGGGAGAAACAACTCTGAATTTCGATGTACAAATTTTGTGAATTTTTGTGATTTTTGTTGTTGAGTGGCAATGTATTTTTGCTTAAATTTTTCATAAACTTTTGTTATTTGTTGTGAATTTTCCTTTTCAATTTCTGAATTTCTCGTAATTTTTCTGAGTTTTGTTTTTCCGAATTTTCCTGAAATTTCCTGAATTACGAGGTCTACACAAATTTCAGAGTTGTTTCCCCCTCGATTTCCTTCAAACCTCCTTTTCATTTCATAAACCAATACAATGGGTCGGTTTCTTTTTTTATGTATTGAACTAAAACAAGTAAGACACAGGTAATAACATTAATTTCTGTTTGTGTCCTTTGCGGGGGTGCACGACCGCTCTTTGCGCGTCGCAGCACGACGACGCCCTCTTAGAGTGAATTGCGCGCCGGGCCGGGCCGGGCGTGCCGGGGCGTCCCTGGAGCGTGACTTAGCGTGACGCCTCGTCTCGTCTCGGCGTAACGCTAGCGAGAAATGATGGCCCCAGGCCGGCCGGCCAGCCGGCGCCGAGGGAGGGGAGGCTGTTGTGTCTGGAGCTGCGAGGCGTTATGACGACGCCACCCCCCCCCCCCCCTCACGTTTCCAATAGCCTCGGGACGTGCGTGGCGGGGCTGGTGGGCTCAGAGGCGCCATCGCAGAATGAGAATTTCGACGCAATTTCAGCAGCCGAGGTCGTTTCTATCGAGGCGAGGGGGAAGGATCGCTCATACAAAATGTTTACAATGATTCTTTTTAAAAATAACATTTGATATTTTATGTTTTATTTTTGAGATTATTTTTATTTTTTGTTATGATTTTTCTTTTGTTGTTTTGAAGAAAAAAAAGTCACTTTTTGATAAATTTTCATCTTTTGCCTCGTATTTCTGAATTTGTTTTTCTATTTTCAAAGTAATAATTTTAGGGCCGTACAATGATTTTTCGAAGTTAACCCCTGCTTGTCGGTTCCATACCCCTCCGGCCGTCATGCTGAAGGACTCTTTCCCTCTGCGGCTCCCCCTGCCTGCTCCGCGCTCCCCACTCGAGGCTGTTCGTTAGCACCTGATGCCGCCCGCCACCGCACCCCACCACATCCATCCCCGCCCCGGGCCCACACTATCGCGCCCCGCCCCTGTGGAGTGGAGTGCGGCTGCTCGCAGATCGTTCATTATTTCATCGGAAGGCCGTGTCACCCTGCCGCCCCGCCTCGTCTCTCGTCGTTATTTGCGGATCGGTTTGCGGCCGGAGTGGGAGCGGACCCCGATCACGTGGCTATGGCTGGACCGCTTCCCTTCCCCTC
This sequence comes from Frankliniella fusca, assembly GCA_029379305.1. Classification (NCBI taxonomy): domain Eukaryota; kingdom Metazoa; phylum Arthropoda; class Insecta; order Thysanoptera; family Thripidae; genus Frankliniella; species Frankliniella fusca. Next base: position 3,322,530 of record JAHWGI010001411.1, read on the forward strand.
TGCGCGGCGGCGCGGGACTGCCGTCCGAGGGGGGGATCACTCATGTAAAACTTGTACAATGATTTTTTTTGATTTTTGATTTTTTTGATTTTTTTGATTTTTGATTTTGATTTTTCTGTTGATTTTTCATGAAATAAAAAAGAAATAATATGTTACTTTTTAAAAAATTGTGTCTTATCTTGTTTTGTTCCCATTTTTCTCAGTTTTGAGTTAATTTGTTCTCGATTTTTCGGATTTTTATGCAACTTTCTACTTGATTTTATTTTGATTTTTTTGATTTTTTTTTGATTTTTTAAATGATTTTTTGGGGTCTGTACAATGATTTTTCGAAGTGACCTCCCCCTCGCTGCCGTCTGATTCCGAAGACCGCTCTCGTACCTCCGTCCTTGTCGCACCTATGGCGGTGCCCCATGTCAGGCGTGGCAGGGCCCTATGAGTGCGACAAGGAAAGGAGGCTCGCGGGAGTGCGCGATCTTCGGAATCAGACGGCTGGGCGTCGTCGTGGGCCTTCCCCGAGCCCTGTGCCCGCCGCCCTGTCCCCAAGGGCTGCCCTGCCGCCTTTGCTAGACCCTCACGCGGACCTGTCCACCTTCGATTCGATAGAGAAAAAAAAATTCGAGTGAGAACGGTCTCTCTTTATATACGAGTATAGAGGATCCCATCGGGCCGGCTGCCCAGCCGGCCGCGGCAGCCTCCCCGCCCCACAGCCGGGCCGACGTTGTGTTCCTTTCAATTTACTAAGCCCCCCTTTGCCGCGCACGCCAGCAGCACGCCAGCAGCACGCCAGAAGCACGCCAGAAGCACGCCAATACGGCCCCGCGCGCGGGCCGGACCTTTCCTTTCTCCTCTCCTCTCTACCCTCTTTGGCCCCGGACCCGCCCCCCTCTTCTCCTTACCCTATGATGGTCGCACGCGACCAGGCCGGCCGGGCCGAGGGGCCCATGAAATAAAGGACCCCCAACACATCACACGCGACTACCTCGGCATGCGGAGTCCTGCGCCCCCCCCTCCCTAAATTGTTTCTGCCCCTGCCCATGTATTCTTCCCATTCTCTCTTCTATTGCCTGTATCCCACGCAGGTCGAGCAGGCGGGAGCAGCTTTTGCCCGCGTCAAGGCGATGATTTGTCGACCGCGCGCGCCCCGCCCCGCGCCCCGTATCCGATGAGGCCCGAGGGGCTATAACAATTCGCGTTCTCCTGTTTCCCGTACTACGCGTACTCCGAGCGGGGACACAACCGACACAACTCTGAATTTTGGTGTGTAAATTTTGTAAATTTTCCTTAATGTGTGTGAAATTTTGCTAGAATTTCCTCTGTTGTGATGAATTTCTTTGAACTCTTCTGAATTTTTGAGTTTTTGTAAATTTTCCGATTTTTTTTGTATGATTTATTGTAGATTTTTCTGAATTACTTGGTGTACAAACATTTCGGAGTTGTTTCTCTTGCTGCGTAGGCGTAGGTACTGCTCCGGCTGTTCACCTACCCTCTGCGATTTACTCCGGTTGTACATACTCCGAAGCACTCCGGCCTGTATTCCGATGTATTCCGGCTTTGCTCCGTGTACTCCAACTGCACTCCTGCGGGCTCATTAAAAGGCAACGTTGCCTACCCTCCGGCGCCGAGCCACGACTGGCTGCGCACCCTTGATTTCCCTGCGGTCTGCGAGTCTGAGCTGCTCTCCGACCTCTACTGCTCCCCGCCCCGCCCCGCCCCGCCCCGCCCCGCCCGCAGCCGTGTACCCCTCGCGTGGCCGATAACCCGCGAGTAAATACAGTAATGCCCAGGCCCGCCCCGCCCTGCCCCGCCCTGCTGCCCCGCCCTGCCCCGCCCCCACCCGCCCCCCACCGCACCTGCCCCGCAGGGCAAACACGCCCGGTGTTTGCCCTGTGGCTTACGACAAGCACACTAGTGATAAATTAGAGACAATCGCGTAAATTTCGAAATTGGCGCTGACGCGGGCGCGCGCGCTTGTCGTCACGAACGGTGAGTTAGTAATGGGCGGTTCGCAGCCCGTTTCACGGTTACAGACAATGACCCTAAGTATGGAGCGGCACGCACTTCGGTGCGCGGGGAGCACTGTGGTCTGTATAGTGTGTTAGTGTCACACATGAAGAAAGGAGCACTGTGAAAAATATCTTTGCTGATGTACTATTTTATAAACGACGACTTACGAAAATTGTTGTAAATTTACGTCAACCCATTCTAGCTTGCATTTGAATTCCTAGATGACAGAGGTGGTGGTGGTTATTTTTGTTTTGCGATTTGTAATTGTAATTCTTCAATTCCGGTCGGTGGAAAATTTTCCCGTAAACCTGTAAGCGTAAATAGTGGAGCGAGCTTTTAGACACTTAAGACGGCTGTCTGTTCCAAGGCCACTGGCCAGCCATCGGCCCGCCTGGCGTGGCTGCCTGGCTGGCTGGCTGACTGGCTGGCTGGTGCGGCGCGGTGCGGGGCGGGGCGGGGCTGGGCGGGGCGGGACGTAACTTTATCCATGACTTTGTAAACGGGGTGACCGAGCATTGGCTGCGTGCTTGCATCCTCTAGTGATATTGACACTCTCGCCGCGCTATCCGAGGCTAACTGTCAGTCTTGCATTCCTTACCGGGTATGAGGCGGGGTGGTGGGGCCGAGCTCACATTATGCTCGTCCCCTTAAACCAGCCCGCGGCAAACGGCTCGGGAATGTAATATAGCCGCACGCGCTGTGAGGGAGGGGGGGGGGGGGGGGGGGGGGGGGATAAGGGGAAGCCCCAAGGCCTCCATTTCTCTCCTCGCTGCTTTTCAATAATTCGCTGCCCACTCCGCCCCGCCGCCCTACCCCGCGAGGGGCCCAACCCCACACTCAGCACAGCGCTGCGGGCGGGACCAGGAGAGAACTTGTCCCCCCCGGCATGGCATCTCCTCCCGCAGCTGAGGCTCCCGATGCCAGCACGATGCTATTTGCCTGCGCATAACGCTCCATTCCTCATAAGGTTAGGGGGGTGGGGGTGGGCATGGTCACGGCATACCTGCAGGGGGCTGCTGCTCCATGATATTCCTTTAACTTTTAGCAACTCACAGCAACTTTTACTTTCCCTCTACTGCCTATCCGAAAAAATGGACCGGGGTGCGCGTGGGCCACCCTGTATTTTTTTTTACTCGTTCTTTACCACCACCTCTCTCCTGAGTGGTGAAAAGAACGAGTATTGTTCTCAGTCGAGTGTAACCCTGAACTGTCCACACTTTCATCTCAGATCTCACAATACCTACAGGCATAACAGTTATACCATTCGAAACTGGAAATGCTGGTCTTTATTCCAACAATGAACTATTTTTCAAGTTTAATAGTATTATTTTCAGAACACTTAACAAATTTTGGATGTTTTCATTCTAAGTCCATAACCCAACTTATAAGTGGAGTTTTCAATCTCAGCAAGTACAATACCCACAGACATGAAACTTGCGCTGATCTCAGCTAGAAGCCTTCCTCTGCATTGCAGCAATGAACCTTTTTTAACGTTTAATAGTATTATTTTGAGAACTCTTAACAAATTTTGTGCGAGTTTTCATTCTAAGTCCCCGAGTCTAGTCGTAGACCGAGTCGGCTCGCGCCAGCTCGAACTCCTTTATGCGCCCCAACAATCGGACCCGAGCGGGAGGGCCGAAGAAGGCCCGAGCACCCCGAGACGAGCAAGGGCGAGTGTCCCGGGAAAAACTTCCCCTGCACACACGAACGGTGATGAAATCTGAGATGAAAATGTCTTCAATCGACTCACATAACGTTTTACACTCCTGCCTCTGTAGCACATAATTATGTAAAGAACGAGTTCCATACTTATCACAAAATTCATTTTGTGTTCTATTTGGCCCTTGTTTTAATAAAGCGTCAAATGGCATAGGAGTGGTTCTATGTCAACGGTTTTCCTACTTTTCAAGTATTCCAATCAGTGCAACAATATCTTTACTCAGCGCACAGAATTTTACCAGTGTCGGCTCGAAATAGGTAAAGTCCCTCATTCCTCTTTTTTCTTTCTTTTTTGTTTAGTCAATTTTAAATTACACGGAATTTTCTGAAGTGTTGGCTGGAGCCCCTCGCCTCGGCACGGGAGAGGTATGGTAATGCGTGTGCGCGGGGAGCGCGCTGGTCCTCAGACGAAGAGCACACTGCACTGAGCTCGCCAACAAGGTCATGCCTGTTGCGTGGCTCCCCCTCCCCTCCCCTTTACCTCCAGGCCGCCCGCAGGCACGATGGCGCTCTGCCCTTCCACCTCAAGACCGTCAAGCTCCTGGACAGACACATGCGAGCCGCAGCCTAGCGGTTGTCCTCGGCCCGGTTCGACCACCCCTCACACCTACAGTCTGATTCATTCAGAAGACCGCCTTCGTCCCTCCGTCCTTGTCGCACCTATGGCGGTGTCCTATGTTGTGATTGGCGGAGCCCCATGAGTGCGATAAGGACGCGGAGGGGCGAGAGCGATCTTCGGAATCAGACGGCAGCAGGCGGCAGCAGGTCGTTATCGACTGCTCCGTCACATCACCACTCTATTCGTCTATACGGGCGCCAGCCACACGGAGTCATCAGGACAGTTCCTCCCCCACCCGGTCGGTGCCCTCGGGGGACACCATACTCTACCCAGCAGACTGATTCAGAAGAATGCTCCCCTCGCTCTGTCTCTCTCGCACTCATGGGCTGCGCCGTATAGGTGCGAGAGAGACAGAGCGAGGAGAGCGCTCTTCTGAATCAGTCTGCTGACGAGCCGGGACGAGGCGAGAGGCGAGGCGGGGAGCTGAGACTGGAGAGCCCGGCCCGGGGGGGCAGGGGGGAGGCCCAGTACGGTGATTCCGCTCTCTGGTTTCGTCGCTCTTTCCTTGTCGCACTCGTGGGGTACGGTCTTAAGGAGCAAGAGAGAGGGCACGACAAAACGCTGTTCGGAATCAGCCTGCTCGCTCACCCGCCCCCGCCCCACGCCCCGCCATGCCTTGAACGAGAAACGAGAAGCGTCGTCCAAGTTTGTTGCGGTTTTTCTCTGCAGTGCGCCGATACTGGTCCGGTCGATGGTCCGTGGGTGTAATATGGGACCCGATGGCCGAGCTTCCGGCGAGGGGGAAACAACTCTGGAATTTTTGTACACCTCGTAATTCAGAAAAATTCAGGAAAATTCAAAGAAATTCAGTAAAAATTCACAAAAAAGTTTTAAAAAATCGCAAAAATTCCTGAAAATTAACAGAAATTCACAAACAATTCCACCAAAATGCAGAGCTGTTTCCCCCTCGGCTTCCGGGGGTGTAGTGGAAGGGGGAGGGTCGCGCGATGGTTGTGGCAATCGAAATCCCCACATCCCCACATCCCCACATCCCCGCCCCGCCCCGCCCCGCCCCGCCCCGCCCCGCCCCGCCCCGCCCCGGCCCCGCGCAGCAGCGGCTCAACCCCTCCCGCTCTGCGCAGACCTCCAAAACTTCTCAGATAACTTCTCGCCTCGTCCTCTTACACTCTCACGAGCTCACGAGGACACAAATACACCGTCTCTGTGCGGACCGCAGTCACGCGTCTCCTTATTGCCTCTCTCTCTCTCTCTCTCTCTCTCTCTCTCTCTCTCTCTCTCTCTCTCTCTCTCTCTCTCTCTCTCTCTCTCTCTCTCTCTCTCTCTCTCTCTCTCCGGTTCTTCCCAATATCCCACATTCCTCTCCCCCACGGCTCCTATATTTTCTAATGCAGTTCGCATTCCCCCTCCCTGCCCTTCCCCGTCTGAACGGCTCCTTGACTATTTCATGGCTCCACCACGGTCGCGCCGCGGGCGCCCCACCCCATAGCCATACATAGCACCTTATTCCCGTTCCGTTCCTGGCGGACAGCCCCCCCTCCCCCCCCCCTACTTTCCGTCCCCCACTGGAAATAAAACCGGCCTGACCGGGCGGAGGCAGGCCAGGGCACGGCAGGGCCGGCAGGGGGCGAGGAAAATGGAGGCCTCGACGCTGCCTTATATCCCCCCTCCCTGCCCCTCTCTCTCTCTCTCTCTCTCTCTCTCTCTCTCTCTCTCTCTCTCTCTCTCTCTCTCCCTCCCTCCCTCCCTCCCTCTCTTTCCCTCTCTCTTTTGCCCTCTCTCTCCCACTCTCCCTCTCGGGGCAGACGGGGCGCCATGGAGGCTCCTGGTGGCGGGGGCGGGGGCCTGTCGTTTTGTAGGTCCATTTAACCCAATGGAATGGTGGCTTATTTTGCGAAGCGGAGAAAAATAATGGAAGGAAGAAAATAAAAAGGACAAGGCTCGTATAAGGCGAGATTAATCTTTCTGCTGGAAATGTCTGCGCTGCAAAGGGAAAATGATGGCGCTGACTGGCGGATTTATCAGGCGGGGGCGGGGCGGGGAGGCGGGGGAGGCGCTCGTTGGCCCGGCCCACACTCCGCGGAGCACACGCGCGCGCGTGTGTGCGCACCTCCGTCCTTGTCGCGCCCATAGCGGTGACCCATGTGGGGCATGGCAGGGCACCATGAGTGAGACAGAGACAGAGCGCGAGGAAAGCGCTCTTCTGAATGAGTCTGCTGCGTGTGCGCTCGCTCGCACCTCCGCGCGCCACCGCATATATTGATCCCGGGAGAGTGAGCCGGCGCGGGGGAAGTGCTGCGCGGGCGAGAACGTGCCTTATCTCTCTGCAGCCCCTTAGGGGGGCCATGCTCAGCCCCCCGAGCCCCCCCCCCCTCCGCCCCACCTCATCCCGGCCAGGCATGATCTAGCGCTCATAGCAGCCCGGCTAGAGCTGCTCGAGTTATGAGAATGGCGGAATCGCGCGAAATGTAGTAGTTAATTCGGGCCCCGCTGCAGCTCTGCTGCACCTCCCGTAACAAGCAGAAAGAGAGAGAGAGGGGGGAGGGGGAGGTGCTCAGCAGACTGATTCCGACGAGGCAGAGAGCTCTCCTGTCGCTCTATCTCGCTCGTACCTATCCCCGCGGTGCACCCCAGGAGTGCAAGAGAGACAGAGCGAGCAGGAAAGCGGGAGAGCGCTCTTCTGCTCTGGCCCGGGCGTGAGGGAGGGAATTTAGAACCGAGCCTCTTCTTCTCATCCCAACTCAAGAGGGGGAAGGGGGTCATCCCTAATAACTTTTTTCACGCTGGAAACAAAAATAGCTGAGCTCGGTGTGTCCGGGCCCGGGATGTGGGTCCTTCACTAAAAAAAAAATCAGTGTCACCCTAAAACAAAGTCAGCTTATTGGTAAAAAAACAATCAGGAAAAATGTCACGCAAAATTATTGTAATAATCAGTAAAAATCAATGAAACTCAGGTGAAAAGAAACAGAAATACCAGAAAAATCGGTGTATGCTTGAATTTCAAGTGAAGGTCCCTTGCAGCAGCCCAGCCTTGCGAGACTAACGACCCACGACCCGCCCGCGCCACGCCCCGTGGCCTTCTCTCTCAACACTTGCTAGCAGGTGCCAGGCAACATCACATTACCATACAAGGAGCAGGGGGCGTGCTCGCACCTCGTCTGGACAGGTCCACGGCTCCACGCGGGGCGCGGAGAGCAGACGCCTGGCTGGGTAGGCAGCGCGCTCCTCACGCACGACAGGCGCGCGCAGCGTGTTGCCTAACCTCGAGTCCACAGGCGCGATAGTTTCCTCCATGTGGCGGCAGCGGTACGGTACGAGAGGGGGAAACAACTGTGAAATTTTTGGTACAACTCGCTATACAGCAACATTACAAAACGTGCAGAAAAATCCGGAAAAAAATCATGAAAATTCATAAAAATTTGGAAAAATTCAGGAAAATTTTACAAAAAATTAGAATTTTATAAAAATACTAACAAAAAACCTTGAATTCTTTTTGAAATTGAAAATTTAAGAAAATCTGCACACCAAAATAGAGAGTTGTCTCCCCCTTGCCGCGGTAGCTAAACACTTGAGAGGAGCCCGCATAATAGGCAGTGGTGCGCGGTAGCCGAGCGCTGACCTCACCTCACGTGGCACTCCGGATTGATTAAACTGTCGGCATTGTGTTGTCTCTCCCTGTTGCAGACCAACTCGTGGCGGAAGGCTGGCGGGCAGAAGGGGGCGGCGGCCCCTCGCGGCCGGCGCGGCCACTCGGCCCTGGTGTACCGGGGCAGCATGCTGGTGTACGGCGGCTACCGGGACCTCAGGGGCTCCTCCAACGAGCTCTGGGCCTTCCACTTTGGTAAGCCGACGGGCCCAGGGTGCTCTTCTCGCTCTGTCTCTCTTGCACCTGGACGGCGTACTCCATGAGTGCGGTGCTCTCTCTCTCTCTCTCTCTCTCTCTCTCTCTCTCTCTCTCCTCTCTCTCTCTCTCTCTCTCTCTCTCTCTCTCTCTCTCTCTCTCGTGTACCACACCACGCGAGCCGCACTCTTGTACAAGTCATGAGCGCGCTGCCCTAATGATGATGCGATGTGAATATTCAGGTGAAGCCGGCCGGGGTGCACTCATTCCGCAAAAGTGGTTCCGTTTCTATGTCCTCGTCGCACTGATGGGGCGAAGTCGCACAGGAGCAAGAGAGAGGACACTAGTACAAACCGCTTTTGCGGAATCAGACGGGTGTGAGCAGCGCTGCGCTGCTGGCGCCGTCATAACACCGTCACCGTACTGTATGCGGCCGCATGCGGCTTTCATTCACAGAAAGGGCGCGGCGTGGCCACCGTATGCACGCTCCCGTATTAAATCGTAGGAAGAAAAAGCACCCCCACTGCACTGAATCAGGGGGAGAAATGCCGAAAATACTCGAAACATTCAGAAAACTAAGACAAATTTGAAAAAATTCAAAGCCTACTCCACAGAAAATAATAATAATAATAAGAAGAAAATGCACATTGTTTTTTTTCAATTCGTGGAAATTAGTTCACCAAACTTGAGTCGTTTCCCCTCGGTCATTTAATTTCTCTCTCTCTCTCCCTCCCTCTCTAGACACGGAGTCGTGGCACATCATCAGCTCGGGCAAGACGGTGAGCAAGTCGGACAGCATCCCGCCGGCGCGGCACAAGCACTCGGCCGTGATCCACGACGACACCATGTGGGTGTACGGCGGCATGACGGACCTGAACGAGCGCCAGGACCTGTGGCGCATCGACCTGCACCGGAAGCGGTGGCAGTGCGTGCGCGCGGGCGGGCGGCGGGGCGCCGGCGGCGGGGGTCCGGGCCCGCTGCACTCGCACGCCGCCTGCCGCCTGCCCGGCTGCATGCTCCTGTTCGGCGGCGAGCGCGCGGGCCAGGTAGGTCATCCGAGGAGCGAGCGGTCCTTCACTAGAAATTCAAGCATACACCAATTTTTCTTATTATTTTTGTTCTTTTTTGCGTGATTTTCCTTCATTTTTACTGATTTTCCCTTATTTTTTCCTGATTTTTTTCTTAATTTTTCATAATTGTTCTCGATGTTTTTTTTATTTGTTTTGATTTTTTCTGAACTTTTTCTGATTTTTTGTTTTACTGATTTTGTTTTAGGGTGTACACTGATTTTTTTTTATTGAAGGACCCTATTCGGTTGATTCTGCACAGTTGGTTTCGTCCGAGGTTTCGTTTCTCTGTCCTTGTCGCGCTCATGCGCGGCATGTGGGCATAAGGAGCACGACAGAGAGCACGTTTCTAAATAATGTTCGCGGGAATCACCCTCTGCTGCTGCAGCCCAGCGCCGACCTGTGGCGCTTCCACTTCGGCACCGAGACCTGGGACCGCGTCGTCGTGGACGGGCCCAAGCCGTCGGCGCGTGCCGAGGCCGTGGCGCTCGCCGTGTCCGAGCTGCTGCTCACGGCCGCGGCCGCAACCACCTCCTCCACCTCGTCGTCGTCATCGTGCTCGGCCTCGGCCTCGCCGGAGGTCTCGACGACGTCGCCGTCGGCCGTCGGCCGCGAGGCGCGCTCGCCGCTGCAGGACGGTCTGCAGGAGGTGCAGCTGCGGCGGCCTCGCGCCGGCGGCTCCGTCGACCGCCAGGCCGGCGACCGACGGCTCGCCCTGCACAACAGGGTGTCGCCGCAGCAGCAGCAGCAGGCGCAGCAGCACGTGCAGCAGCAGGAGAAGAAGTACGTGTTCAGGGCCAGTGCCACTAACTACGTGGACGGCAGCGAGCAGGACAATAACAGGTCACACGAGCGACACTTTACTCCGGATAAGATATTGGCATGCGTAGACAGTCGGTGTAGACATTATTTGGCGTAGAACTTGATGAGGGAGTAGACGAGCCTGGATACCTCACGAGCAGGACAATACTACAGGTCACACGGACACACTGAAAATGTTGGCATGCGTAGACAGCAATTGAGGGGAAAACAACTCTGAAATTTTTTGCACCCCTCGTAATTCAGAAAAAATCAGGAAAATTCGGAAAAATTCGGAAAAATTCATTTTGGTATATTTCACGCAAAAATTCAGAAAAATCAATAAAAATTCAGAAAAAAAAACAGAAAACAATGCTGAAAATTCACAAAAATGCACAAAACTTGAACACCAAAAATTCAGATAGTTGTTTATCCCTCGATCGGTGTAAGCGTTTTGGCGTAGACCTTTGTGGGCGAAGGAGCAGTAGGTGATCCTGGACCTCGCAGCACCGCCACCGCGGTGTCCAGGGGAGCCGGACGAAAACCGATCGGGACCATGGGCAGAAGGCTGATTCGGCTGATTCAGCGCCAGGACAATGGCATAGGGCTCGGAGTGGGGCGAGTCGTGCCGGGAACGTGGCTTGGAGCAAAAAGGGGAAGTGGGGAGTAGGGGGAGGAATGGGGCTGAGGGTGATGCTGAGCGTGGCCGAGAAAAGTGGAGTGGAGGGGAGGGGAGGGGAGGGGAGAGGAGGGGAGGGGAGGGGAGAGGAGGGGAGGGGAGGGGAGAGGAGGGGAGGAGAGGGGAGGGGAGGGGGCTGCGGGATAGGGAATGGGGCGGAAGGGCGGGAATTCAATGATTCCCCGCAGGGAGACAATGGACGACGATTTGCACCCGGGCAGGATTACAGCACCCTCTGCGAGCGAAGGCCGTTTATCTAGCCACCGCCGCGGCAGCCTGGGACAGACGGGGTGGGGGTGGGGGTGGGTTATAGGGGTAGGGGTAAAACACCAACACGGTCCGGGACCACCCAAGCCCACCCCCCAGCCCATCTCGTTGGTACTTTTGCGAGGCTTTGTGTCCGCCTCCGCCCCTACCCGCCACCCCTCTCCCCACTCCCTTTCATCGCTAGCACGGCCCTAGCCCTTTTTTCATCCCCCATGCATGATGACTTAAGCCGTATCGATGTTCCGCAATTTTTTGCTAGCTGGACGTTCGTTAATAGCATGCCTGGACAAAGGGGTTCGAGACGTGTAATGGCTTTCGTTGGACCCGCGCATTGGAACTGCTAGAGTAGTTAGTAAATTGCAAGTGAATGAGAATATTTGTAATTTGACACGATGTGGAGACCAGTAAAGTGTATACTACAGGCTATAGATGGCATGGTAGAAGCAGTCGTATATTATACCATACCTGTAATTTCTTTACCGTAATCTGATGCATGCTGGCAGCGGGACAGTCCGTTATTTCAGTTACCGTTTTCATTTGTAGTTTGACGTCGTCGGTACGGCAATCCATTTTACCCGCCCGTCCCCGCTCCTCCCCTTGCCTAACTCTGGTCCTCTGCTCCTCTCAGGCGCAACGGCCTTCACCACGGCCAGCAAGCCGGCGCCCCGCAAAACGGCTCCGGCAACCTGGGCTTCCTCAAGGAGATCTCCAAGCTCTCGCAGATCAACCTGAGCCGCCTGGCGCACCACAAGTGCAACTACTCGGTGCTGGACGCGGACGCGGGCGAGAGCACGGTGGACGAGGACGGCCAGGACCAAGATGACGGGCCGGGGGTGCGCGCCGGCGGGCCCCGCAGCGCGCCACCCCACGGCCAGCAGCAGCAGCCGACCGCTGCCAAACCCGCCTCCAAGCTCGTCAAGTCCCAGTCCGTGAACCTCATCTCCCGCCGGCCGCGGCCCACCCTGTAAGTGCCATAGCGGCCGCCGAGGGCGGGTCTTTCACTCAAAAAAAAAGTTAACCCTTTTTAAAAAATTACTTAAAAATTCAGAAAAAAATCAGAACAAAAATGCTTGTTATGATATATCAGCCCATACGATACGTCGCTTTGAATTTTGGTGTACACAGATTGTGGATTTTTGTGAATTTTTACTTGAATTGTACCTAAGTTTTTGTGAATTTCCCTGTGATTTTTCTGAATTTTTACAAATGTTTCTGTTTTGTAATTTTTTTTTTATTTTTATGAATGACAAGGTATCCAAAAAAATTCAGAGTTGTTTCACCCTTCGTTCCCCACGCAGATCGAGCATCCCCCGGCGGAAACCGCTGCCCCGGGACAACGCGTCCGTGCCCAACTTCACGACGCTGGCGTCCTCCCTGCCCACGCCCGTGCTCACGCCCGTCGAGGCGGCCCGCCTCGTGTTCCTGGACTCGGACGAGCCCGAGGAGGACGAGGAGCTGTCGCCGCGCGGCGAGTACATCCGGCCGGCCTCGCCCGGCGGGCCCGTGGGACCCGGCACCCCCGTGGGCGGCATACCCAACAGCGCGAGCAGGGACTTCAGCCTGCTGCACCAGCAGTTCACGCCCAAGCGGCGCTCCGAGTCGTACACTTCGCACCTCGGCCACGCCGCCGAGCTGCAGCAGCGCCAGCTGCAGGAGGAGCAGGAGCTGATGCGGCAGCAACAGCTGCAGCTGCAGCAGCAGGAGCAGCAGCACAAGCAGAGCAGCAGGACGATACCCAAGTCCGCGTCCGTGCGCTTTCAGCCCCACCTGGAAGAGGTGAGATTCGACCGATGGAAAAACAACTCTTAACTTTGATGTACAAATTTTGAGGATTTTTTTGTAAATTTGAATTTAACTTAAATTTGAGCTAATTTTTTTTTGTGATTTTTCTTGAACTTTTTTGTGAAGTTTCTTGATTTTTTTTTAAATTGAATTACTCAGAATGCTCCTGAGTTTTTCTGAATTACGGAGTGTACGAAACTATCGGAGTTGTTTCCCCCTCTCAGATTCGACCCCCAGCCATCCTCCTGTTTCTTTCGCGTGCCGCTGCTGCTGTTAGACCGACGGTGTGTGACCGTTCATTCATTCATTTACTCCGTCCGCACAGGTGTCCGACGAGAACATCTCCAGCACGTCGGACTACGCGAGCATCGAGACGGTGAACCGTCTGTCGTCGGCGAGCAACTACAGCGTCAGCAACCGGCCGTCGCCCGTCGACTCTGGTGAGCATGCTGTGTTTGCCCTCGAGGGGTCCTTCAAGCGTACACAGATTTTTCTGATTTTTCTAGTTCTTCGTGATTTTTCTTGATTTTTTCTGATTTTTTTTCCTGATTTTTTCTTGATTTTCCCCCCTTTTTTCTTGATTTTTTTCCCCTGATTTTTTTACTGATTTTTTACTGATTTTGTTTTAGGTACACACTGATTCTTTTAACTGAAGGACCCCTTGGTCTCTGTGCCCCTGATGAGGTTCTGGTCCCCTCCCCGCCACTTGCTCTTTGCCGCGGCGTTCTCAGTAAACTTTTAATAGGGCGCCTTGCTGCTCCTTTGAGCTCCCTCGCCACTGCTGCGCTCTCCACCTCCCCCGCACCCCCGAGGGGGCCTATCGCGCAGGACAGGGCAGGCCGGGGCGCGTATCTGCGGACCGAGAAAAGCCCTAATGTCACGAGGCCTCCTCTAACGAGCACAGCGGCTGCACATCACTCTGGCCCTTCTGTTTTTAATTTTTTTTTGACCAAATCGTCATTATGGGGCAAGCTAAGGCCTGTACGCTAGCTACCCTCGTTCAGAAATCTGACCTTTATGATGAGTGGAGCTCGTTATGCTGCAACATAAACTTTCGATTTCACATGATGGGGGACGGTAAAAAAAAATAAAAATCGGGAAATGTTTGTCTACTACGGCTCTGAATTTTTTTTTCCAGGTAAGATACGTTTTTGGGGCGGTGTGAAGTCTGCGTGAGCGACATATCAAAAGCTGGCGACAAGTTCCTTTTTTTAGAACAATCGATGTGACCCGCCCCGCGACTTGTCCGGTTCTGTCCGGTAAGCCGCTCCACTTGATATGACTTGACTCGATTCCGGCTCGGCTGGCCCACCCCCACCTACCACCTACCACTCCCCGCGCGGCGCGGCCCTCCCCCGGGCCCACTCGCACCCGCACCCCCTCCCAGCAGAGCCACCTGACCGGGTACTGGACACCGGCCCGGAGAGGTCAGTGCGGTCAGTCGGAATCGCCGCGGCCGGCGGCGGCCATCAATGAAGCGCAGTATATATCATGAGGTTCCCTACCCCGCGCCTTGCGCCCCGCGGCCCACGCACCCTCGCGCTTCATCGGCGAGGTGCTCGACTCCAGGCTCGAGACGGCCGGCCGGCCTGACGCTCTGCCGACTGATTCCGAAGATGGCCCTCGCTCATCCTCCCTTGTCGCACTCATGGGGTCCTGCCGGTCCTGACACCCCCAACATAGGGCACCGCCGTAGGTGCAGCAAAGACGGAGGTACCAGAGCGATCCTCTGAATCACACGACTGCATTCGCATTTCCCCCCCGCAGGCAAGTCGTCGTCCAGACCGAGCTCGGGCCGCAAGACGCCGATCAAGGAGGGCCCCATCAGCTTCTGCAACCCCAACTACGTGGGTCCCGCCGAGGCCGCGGCCCGGCGCAGGCAGCAGCACCAGGCCGCCGTGCGCAAGTCCTGGCACGCGGGCATGGCCTCGCCGTCGCCCACGCCGACCTCGCCGTCCACGGCCGCGCGCCTGCTCAACTCGCCGCCCGACTCGCTGCTCGAGGACACGCACGGCCGCTCCAGCAGCCGCTGCTTCCGCGAGGACCAGCTGCGGCAGCAGCAGAAGCAGGCCGAGATGGTGGAGATGCAGCAGGTCGGGTCGCCGCCCAGGCGCGCGCCGCCGCCGCAGTCCCTCGCGCTGCGGAACACGGCGCACCCGGCCTGCAACCACCACCACCACCATCACCACCACCACCACAACAACCACGCGGTAAGTCCGTGTTTGCCTGACTGGGCACCGAGGAGGAAACAACTCTGAATTTTGGTGAACAAATTTTGTGAATTTTGGGGAATTTTCATTTCATTATTCCGAATTATTGCTTGAATTTTACAATAATTTGTGAATTTTTCTGAATTTTCCTTAATATTTCTAAATTACGAGGTGTGCGAAAATTTCAGAGTTGTTTCCCCCTCGCTGGGCCGTGGGGTCCACAACTTGCGTTCTCCTGTGTTACGGTCTGACCGCACTGCGAATGTCCTCCGTGTTCTCCGAGCGTTCTCCAGAAAAAATAAGGTGTGTTCTCCGATGAACTCCGGATGAACTCCGGATGTACTCCGGATGTACTCCGAAGTTCTCTGGCTTTAAAACGCGTACTTCGACTGTACTCCAACCGAACTAACTCTGCGAACTCCAGCTGTTCTCCGTGGTACCAGTGGTACTCCGAACTCCTGTAATCGGTACGAAGCCGAGTTGTCGACCCCTCGTGCTGGGCCCTGTTAAACTGAGCTGCTTCGTGGAAACGACGCGTCGAAATCGTCTCATTTTTCACTGCATGGTCTTAATATTTGAGGAAAAGGGGAAAACTTTGAGGCACTCCGTAACTTTGAGGAAAACTCCACAGATTTTGAGGAAATCAGGGAAAATTACACCTCATTTTTGAAGGACAAAATCTGAGGAGTTTTCCTCAAAATAAGGGAGAGCCTTCAGTTTTCCCCTTTTCCTCAAAAAAATCAAACATTGTTGTTACCACGTGGGCATAGACGTCCATTACTGACGCTCAGTCCTCTCTCCCTGTGCACCTTGCAGGCGCAGCAGGTGCGAGGCGCCAGCAAGTCGAGGGCCAGCAGCGCCTCCCGCGTGGAGCGGGGGCTGGCGCGCACCGGGGGGAACGACCTCGGGGACGGGGCGCCGGCGCGGCCTCCCCAGCCCCAGCCCGCCGCCGTCTACATGTTCGTGGTGGGCGGCAAGGAGCACGGTCAGGTGACCGTGTTCAGGCGGCCGCTGTCCGTCTGGAAGCTGCTCCTCCACCATTACGCGTTCTAGGCGGCACAGGCCCGAGGGTGAAACAACTCCGAGTTTTGGTGAACACGTTTTGTGAATTTTGAGAATTTTTCTTAATTTTTTAGAACTTTTTTTAGGCACGAAGTAGCCTTATGGTTTCGTCTCAGGATCCGATTATATCAGTGTGGCCCCTTACCTAAATCCAGATTTTTCTATACGATTTTTTTTAAATAGAATTTTCTCTTGATATTTACCTGAATTTTTTGGAGTTTTTTTTTGTGAATTTTTCGAAATTTTTCAGAATTGCGAGGTGTACAAAAAATTCAGAGTTGTTTTCCCCTTGCACAGGCGCCATACCCACACCAGCCGTCTGATTCCGGAGATCTTTCCCGTCCCTACGCCCTTGTCACACCAATGGCGGCGGTGCGCCCTGTGTTGGGGGTGGCAGGAGGGCCCTGTGGTGTGCGACAAGGACGACGCGACGGAGGCCCGAGAGCGATGTTCGGAATCAGACGCTGGCCCGGCCCCGAGCAGCAGCCCCTCCATTAAATGTGTAATGAAGAGCAAGCAGGGCCTCTGGAAGGACAGTCAAGAAGCGTGTACATAGGCCATGCTCTTTCCAGGGTCCCTGCTAGCATTCCCCGAAGAAGAGTCTTATAGCGCTTCCAGGAGCGCATCACTCACTCCCAAAGCGTGACAAAAGGGCCAAATTTGATATTCTTCCTTGATATAAGTAGATGTAGAGCTAGCTCTGTCACTGATCTCTCAATTATAATTATTGCTATGATTAAATTTGTTGTAGAAATAAAATTGTGCCAAAGAAGAAGAAGAAGACAAAAAGAAAGAAACAAAGCTGGTATTTATCAGGCAATTCCATTAAATGCCCAGAGGAAAACAATATTTGTTTTATGGACTTGTCGCTGGTAGGAAAAGCTTTCCAACCAATCTCGTTCACATGTTTGAGGACGCTCTAATTGTCTAATTCGGTACTCACGGTAGAATGCAGCAGACGGGATAAGGTGGAGGGAGAGCACGGAGAGACGCCTCTGGAGGATCCTGAGGGGGCTCCCCGATTCCTGATAGCGTCTTATTAGATCGAGGCAGGACGGGCAGGACAGGCCTAGGCTTATTTTTGTTGTTTGTTGCAGCACCAGAAGTATCATTTTAGACAGTCAGGGCCTATTGATAAAGACTAGACTAGCCGTCCTTCAGTACAGAAATTCAGTGAAAAATGTACAAATTTACAGTTTTTTTTTTTTTTTTTTTTTTTTTAACCAAATCACCGTCCAAAATTTCCTGTGTGTAGTTGGTACCCATGACCTCTGTAGAAATGTTTTGGTAACATAATTGAATGTAAAGTAGAGCAATTTCTATTTCAGGTTTTACTTTGTAAGTTATTTGCATACATAAACTGGAGACATTTAAACTTTGCCATCATATTTAAATACAACGATTGATGAATGACTCCTCTGTCTACCATTTTTCACGCTGTTACCTGATCAACAACTGTTGCAGAAAAGTACATTTAAGACTCCAGAAAATTACACTATTTCATTTTAGGTAAAAAGTAGCTAATTTTTCACAGAATGAGCAAATGTGTATGATTTTTCATGAGTTTCAGTCACATGAAAAGACACAAGCTATGGTAGCAGCTCAAGTTCACAGAGAACAGAATGTATTTAATTTCCTCTATCAGGTAGAGTTTAATAGCTCCTCGGCGCGGTGCTTTTTTAAAAGGGTCTGATCTGTGATAAAACTAAAAAGTAAATTATCTTACTGCCACTTATTTACATTGCAAATGATTGGATAAAGAATTAAATGTCTAATTAAATATCTTCACTTGTGATGCAAAGTAAGATTAATAAGAAAACAATCCACTCGACAAAAGTTACAAAAGATCTTTGTAAGTCACAAAAAAGTATGTTCAGAAAAAATATTCATAAAGCTGAAACTTTTAAAAGGGCTCTAAATTTTTTTCATTTAGGATTGAAATCTCCAAAAAATGTCAGAGATCAAAGTTTCTTTCCAAACAAGAAACACATCACACAATAATATATTTTAGAAGTTTGATAAAATGATAGTGAAGAGGGAATGGCTTTAATTGTCATCCCACCGACTTCTTTTCTTTCTTGAATCTGATCTTGATGAGCTTTCACTTGATGATGCTGCAACGAAAGAAGGTGGGGCAGGGTAAGATGAACTTCTGGGTGGACCACCGGCAATGTATGTGCCAGAGCTGAGAGTAGTTCCACCACTGCTGCTACTGGTGCTTCTTGAATTACCACTGTTATTACTGCCATCAGGTTTTACCGAACCATAATCAGATTTTTGCATAGTTTTTTCCCAAGTGGTGTCCTCTGATGCTGTAAACTAAGAATAATATTTCACAGGTATGGTAAGAGTTCAAAAATACGAATTCAACTTGATTGCAAATTTCAATACTAATATGCCCCCTCACCTGACTCATATATTGAGCCCTGAAGGCATCTCTCATAGCCCCCAGTCGATCTGATCCAGGTCCTCTTGCTCTCTGCGAATCTGACGGCTGTAAATACATTAAAAAAACCATGAAACTGATTTGACAACTTTCCTACACAAAGTTTCTTTTTTCTTTCGCTTTTATCTTCACAGACAAATTGATCTCAAACTTACTGCTGGGCCTGTTTGGAGACTTCCATAAGCAGAGGCAGCTTGAATAGGCTTCTTTTGACCACCACTGCTGCTACTGCCACTATCGCCACTTCCCAATCCAGGTCTCTCTCTGAATCCTAATCCTTGTCCTCCAATATTAAGCTTTTTGCCCTTGCCACCCTTGAAGCGAGATTTTCTGAACCAAGCACTCTGAAAGTAAAATTTTGGAAATAGACTATTTATATTAATATAATGTTATCACAGTAATTCATATCTTGTGCTTACTTACCTGCATAGCTAAATCTAACAAGGCAGAAGGAACTTCTTGATTTGCACCTTCCAAATTGCGCACAAGATGGCCAGCAAATTCCTTGTCTTTATCTGTTACCAAAGTGTAGGCGGTTCCCTTCTCACCAGCACGTCCTGGGAAAAAATAGATTGAATTTTTCACATGGCGATGAATAGGACACGTAATGAAATTTCAAAAGTCAATCTCAGTTCCACATTTTCCTCACCTGTTCTTCCTATTCTGTGGGTGTGAGTATCAATGTCTCGAGCAATATCATAATTGACAACTGTCCTAATATGCGGAATATCCAAACCACGTGCTGTAAAAAATGGTGACACATACTCTCATGAACGCGCTGTGTGTTATGGCATGAAACACTACATATTATATTGAGGCATACCTGCAACATCTGTGGCAACCATAATGTTACATTCTTGTTTTTTGAAATTGGTTATGACCTTATTTCTTTCAATTTGGTCCATATCACCATGCAACAGCAAAACCTCATATTCTTTCAGTCTCAAATTATTAGCCAATTCCTCAGCATTAGCCTAACAGGACATAATCCATATTGTCATGTAATGTACAGTAAAATCTTAAAACACAGTAAAAAAATTTACAGTAGGTGAACATTTATCATAGAAACACACCTTTTTAGTGACAAACACTAGCACACTGCCAGCTGATAAAAATTCAACAATGTGGCCTAATAGCCATGTCCATTTTGCCGGGAGAGAGCTGAGAACCAGTACAACTTGGGTGACATCTTCATTTGCTTCTCCTACGTCTCCCTGAACGATACGTACAGGATCAGTCAGAACATCACGAGCCAGTTTCTCCACTCGCTTTTTAAATGTTGCACTGAATAGCAGAGTTTGGCGATCTGGTCTGACATGGTTGCATATTGATCGCACCTGTGGTTCTTGAGTGGTGGTTGGAATAAAAGAAAGGCATTCACGTTAAATAAAGATAAAGTCTCCATTTAAAGACAAAGAAAATCATTATAACCTTACCAAAGCCCATGTCAAACATTCTGTCCGCCTCGTCCAAAACAAGAAAAGACACCCTTTCCAGATTAGTTGCTTTCATTTTCACCAAGTCTATCATTCTACCAGGAGTAGCTACAACAATTTCCGCTCCTGACTCGAGAGCTTTGCTTTGCTCCCACTTAGAACCACCACCATAGCAGCAGCAAACTTGAATGCCATAAACTTTCCCAAATCGTTTGGCTTCATTATAGATCTGGAAGTAAATAATATTTTTGTATAAAGATAAGAACATTAAATATGTTCAATTAGTAATAATATTTTCAAGGAGGTGGTTAACCTGCTGTGATAGTTCTCTTGTAGGGGCTAATATAAGACCTATTGGTCCTTCACCTGGCTTCAGCTGTCTCTGATCCATTATATGAACAAGTAGAGGCCAAATAAAAGCAGCTGTCTTACCACTTCCAGTCTTGGCAATACCTGGGGAAAAGTCACATCCAACCAATGTAATTTATATTTACTTAACAATGCTAAAATTTGGTTGAGCAGATTTTACCAACCAATTATATCTCTTCCACCCAAAGCAGCAGGTACAGCTTGTGCCTGAATTGGAGTGGGTTGTGTGTACTCTAGCTTCCGTATAGTTTTTATAAGTGCATCATCAAATCCAAAATGAGGAAAGCTTGTAACAGGATGAGGTGGCAATACTCCTGTCACCTGAACATTTTCAAAAATATTAATCCTTTTAACAGTAAAAAGAACAAAGGGAATCACTCCAAGGCAGTAAATCAAAAGTTACCTTCAACCCTAGTTTCTGTCGAAGTTCCGCGACTTGAGCAGGAGTCAATTTACTGATTTCTTCATGGACATTGTAAAAGTTCTTTTCAAATGGTGTATAATTTATAGTAGAATGGTCGATTGGAGGTAGAGGGTCTATTATCTGGAAAAGTCACAGTTGTTTAAGTTTCAGTGTAAAGAGTTTAAATAGAAATTACAGAATGTAGAAATCATCCAGACAAGGTAAGGATCTTACTTTCTTTTTAATGGTGACAATAGGATTTCCATCCTCATCATATTCCATATCATCATCTTCATCTTCATTCTGAACACCAGCCATTGGATTTTCTTCCATATACCTGTAGTATGATTCTTCAATATCCTCACCATCAATATCATCTCGTATTCCCTTTGATTTATCTTCCTCGACTTTGTCTTTAGCGCTGTCAGCCTTCTTCTTTTCCTTAGACACTTGCTGCTCTATGCCAGCCATAAAAGCATCAAGAGGATCTTCTTCAGAATCTGAATCTTTCTTGTTGCCTCCGTAGGATGGACTACCAGGGGCAGGAATGTAAGCTAGCTGAGGAGCAGCTGAAGATTCATCATCTTCTTCGAAGTATCTGAAATTACGCCACCCAATATGTATAAAGACAGAATCACAACTGAAGGCTAAATGCAAAACAATGCTAGGACATATACTCGTCTTCAGTTTTAGCCCTCTTCTTTGGAGCCCCCCATCCACTGGCAACCATGGCATTTTGAGTTATTGCTGACATCGTGGAGTAGCCATGCTTGCTTACATTACTTGATGGGGGAGGAGGAATTGCAGCTGTACGTTGTTCACGTTTTGACATTTGAAAACCTCCAAAGCCAAAGCCTCGAGGTTTTCCATCGCCTCCTCTATTGTAACTCATGTCTGTGAGAGAGCGTCAAAACTGACACATATGAATAAAAACACATAATTAGAACACAGATACTGTAAAAAGCAGTCCAAAATCTACTGATCTAGTTACTCATCATACTTGTACTTGTGATTACTGGGTAGTCTGAAGGAACTATTCCACTATTTGGACAGATTTCATATCGAGGGTAAGTGTGACTAATGCATTTTTTCAGAAAGTAGGTTTAATGATGTAAAGTTACTAAACAATCAATAGTCATCAACTCAGAAAAACATGATTTCGTTCTCGTTGAAAATTAATGAAAAACTATTCAAAACAACTCTAACCTAACCCTCTCGTTATTGGCCGCTCTCACAACGGGAGTGTGCAGTGTGCACTGAGCACTATCGGCAGTAGACAAACGAAGTCAGAAATCGTGCCAAATCCAACAACTGTTCCTCCTATAATGCTGCGATTGACAATCGTTATATTTTCAATTGTTGAACAATAATGTCATGCAGCATTTTACATGCAAATCGCTCCACCATCACTAGACTGCACTAGACTGTGAACTGCAGGTGTATTTCCACGAATGGCAACCCTGCCGTTGCGGGTGGTAAATGTATAAGCGGTAAAATTTAGAAACGTATTACCGACTGATAACTTGTGGGTGGTACTTATATATCCACATTTTATTTCAAGGATTACATTTACAAAGAAAAATCTCCACTTCATAAGATGTGAAAAATAAAAGACATATAATAGAGGGATACAATATTAATATTGCTCGGTCAAATGGATTTAAAATATATTTTCAAGGCTAATTGCTTTCAGTTTCTTCTTCTGAATCACTGAACTCCCATACCTATCAAATTGGAAAAAGGTATATTAAATATGGTAATCTCGGCTAAAGATGAGTTAAAATAAGAGTAAAAAGAAAATAAAGAAACTAACATCAGCACTTTCTGAGTCTTTGTGTAAAGAAGTTAGTCCTGTTAAGTCCTCTAAATAAACAGCTGAGTTGAGCACATCATGGATGAAGTTGAATCCTCGGGAAGAATATTCATCTAACACCTATGAAAAACAGAAGGTACTAAAAATAATACATACATAGACAAAATATAACTTACATAATCACATAATCTATACTTTTTGAGAGCAAGCAATACAGTTGGAAAATCTGTGAGTTGCTGGAGTGAGCTGCTCCCATGATGAGAGAAAACCTCTGATTGAGTGAGGCACACTTCCTAACAAGCTACCCTCATTCTCTTTAGACTCTTCGCCTTTTTTGCTGATTAGTATTGCTGGTGCATCCCCCCTTTAACATGATCAAAAAAACAAACATGAAAACAAAAGGAAAAAAAATATGTCAAACACAAGAACTTGTTACATACTAGCTTTCAGCAAAGTTTACCATTTGATCTCACCTGAGAGGATGTTGTAAAATAGAAACCATAAGCTCTACAACCAGAGCCCCAGCCACAGCAGATACCCCAGGTCTGGTAACGGTGCACTGTTGGTCTAATGTGCGATCGGACATGGACTACAGAATTCCAAAAATACAAAGAGATATAGCTAATCAAAAATATTTCATTGCAAGTATTTACCATTAAATAGCTTACATTGCCAGGCGCTGTGACATCATTGCAAAAGTAACAACCTAGATGTCTTCCTGGAATGCTTTCTGCAGTAAAATCTGGAGTTGTGCCATCATCACAGAATATACCATGTCTCATGACAAGGTATGTATCAAAACCAAGAGCTGCATTCATAGCAATCTGAAATCCAAACACACCACATAGTAATTTCAATAAATGAATTAATGGTAACATGTGTAAAATTTTCTGGTTTTACCTTATTCTTTGAACCAGCCAATAGAGTGGGTAGCCACCGGCTTTCTCTGGAGTCAGTCAACATAAATACAACATCATGACTGTCGACAAGTGTCTCCAAAGTCTCTACTGCATTACGTGTTTCTTTGAGTAGGGTTTCACCAACAGGATGCCCAGGCATTGGAATGTTGAGTTGAACACTATTTGCATTCTGAGGGAAAAGGTTGTAAATAATAACTTCAACATTGTTGTTTTTTTTGGTAAAAAAATAGCCATGCCAAATATCACTCACCACACCTGGATAAATAAGCTTCAATGCTTTAGCAGCAGCTTCGGCTTTTGGTAGACCCCCATTCAAACAATCTTCAAAGGTGAACAGAGACTGGCGCACTGGATTAGAGTAGGACACAGTGCCACTGTCTACAAATGTAATATGTTGCACACCCCAACCCTACAAAAAAATAGAAATTCAGAACATTTTCTTAAAATTTAGCGGCATAAGATGGTCTGCACAAACATACCATAAGTAAACGGCCAACGGTACATCCAAGAGTTCCTGCTCCCATCAGAAGGCATCGTGTTTTTTGTACCACATCCAAGTTCAAATCTGGTAGTAGCCTCCACTTCATTAGTTTTAAGTTAAGATGTACCGCACTCTCTGCACGTCTTTAAAAAATGAAGGCAATGAAAAATGAATACTTATAATGAAAGCAAATTGTGATGAAATCAGAAATTTTATTAAATAATACTTACTTTTTTGGGTCCATATCATTGCTGACATCAACAAAACGAGGTCCAAAATTTCCACGGTTGTTGCGTTCCCAACCAACCCACTTCAAATTTGTCTCAGTGAAAGATAGAGGCTGAATGGTCCATATTAAACTTTTGTCACCTACATTTATTTGAGCATGAGACTTTAACACGACTCTTAAACTGAGTACTTTGATATCTTTGCCCACCATATGAGGACTGCAATCAAATACAATAGCATGAGGTGAGATGCCATAAATTATACCTTCCTTGCATTATTTAGACCTACTTTTCTTAAGAATTATTGAGTCAAGGTTTGCAACATACCAGTGGTAAACAAGAACAGACAAGAGATTGCGCAGAGGCCATCCTGGATGCTCCCCAGAGCCACATGGATCAGAAAAGGCTAGGTATAATTTTGACCAATCTCTTGAATCTTACAGATTTAACAAAACCAATATTAGATAAATCTACAGACTGGATTAAAATCACAAAAGTAATTCATTTGCTTACTTGACAGACTGTAAAGGGATGCGATTTCTGACAAAAAATGAATTTTAACCCTCTCATCTTCAATTTTAACAATAAAATAGCCTCGATGTTGAACATCACTAATACTAGACCACTCCTTTTGCAAAGAATCCACCTTCAAAGGGGAAAAAAAAATTAGATTTAAAGTGACTTTATAACTGATTGGAAACCAAAGACTGTAAGACATACTTGAATGGAGGAGAGAACATCATTGAGTACTACAGGAGTCCTTACAACTTGCAAACTGGGTATGCTTGGAGCCAGAAATGCAAACCAGTAATAAAAACTGTACTTTTTAAGGTCCTGAAAATAGATTAAAAAATTTTACATGCGTATTTCAAGCACAGTGTAGAACACACAGAGTTGAATTGATACACACGCCAAACGTCAGTAAGAAAAATCGTGAGAGCAGTGATGGGTTTTTTAATACCGCTCCACTTGTGATGTCATTCCAAAGCAAGGATCCCTGTTTCTCAAGAAGACTAGTTTTATTACAGCTTTTATATGACTCGAGGGTATTCAGGTTCAATTGATGCCCAAAGGCAGGAATCTGATGGCGCAGTTCTTCAAATGTGCTATTACGAAAGGAAATCAAAACAATATGACAATGACTTATAGAAAAAAGCAAATAAATACTTGAAGTTCAGAGGCGAGAGTAGCTTATGTTTAGGGTGGTGTATGGATTAACATAATTAACCAAACATTTTGATAGGCACAACTCACTGACCTGTTGTATGCAGTACAATCTACATTCAAAGCAGGCACGCTTGATGTGTTAACATTTGTGTATGAACCCCAAATAGGGCGAATGTTTTCATCTAACTTGTCAACGTCAAGTTTGATTTGGGATAGTTTGTGCCAAAAACTGGGATCAACATGAGATGCAAAAGGAGAAAACTTCAATGTAGCAGCGTCAGTCATTTTTTAGCAGGGAGTCATGAAATCGGTAGAAATCTTTTAAAAAGAATGCTTTGAAAAAACGCTCAAACTTGAGCTCTCAGTGATCGGCAATGGTCCGATCACTTACGACATGAAACTCTTGACACTCATCAGCTGGCGAGTCTGACGTTGCTTTTCGAGAGCACGAAGCAGCAAGAAGAGAGCAGCAGAGCTGCCAGATAGGTCCGAGCCCGAGTCGCCCGAGTCGGGCGCCGGAATCGCCCGAGTGCGCCCGAGCCCTCCCGAAGCCTCTCAGCCAATGATATCGCCCGGAATCGCCCGCGCTCTTTCAAAATCGCCCGGAATCGCCCGTGTTTTCTCAAAATAATCGCCCGAAATCGCCTTTGTTTTTTCCTAGAATACGCAAAGATCACCCGCCAAATCTCAAAACTGACCAAAAACGCCCAAAAACGCCCGAAAAATGGGAATTTTCATCAAAATCGCCCGAAAATCGCCCGACGGATAAAAAATCGCCCGAAAATCGCCCGGGCGCATTTTGCCATAAAAAATCGCCCTGAGAAACCAAAAATCGCCCGGCGGGCGCAAAATCGCCCGATCTGGCAGCTCTGGAGAGCAGCAGGCCGTGCGATTATCTTCTGAAAAGTTACACAGAAGTACGGAGCACGAAAATCCTACCGAACTTAAAATTTAGATTGTCCCCAAGTATTGTGATTCCTAAGCTGAATAACAAGTGTTTGTTTCATTCAAAAACGTGGTATTTGCTCGTTCGGAAATATTTCCATTTTGAAATTTAGCGGGTTGAGTGAGGAAAGCCTAAAGTTGACAAACATTCCGGAATGAAGACCGTGAGGACCACACAAAAACCAACCTTACACTTGCAGCAGACAGTGTGCCTCTGGAAAGAGGAAGCAAAGCATTTTTCTTTTCTCACATATAATTTAGACCGCTGATCTTTTAATGAATCAAAAGTCTTTTTTTTCTTTCTCACTGTACCATCTTGGACAGGTGGCCACCCTTGACCACCAGCTTGTCGTTCTTCTTCTTCTTCTTCTTCCGCCGTTTGCGACAGTCAAATGCAGCTCCGCTTTGCTCACTTGTGTGCGAGTCGAGATTGGAGCGCGGCAAGAGAGACTGACTAACGACTGTTCGCATCTCCAGCAACTGTTCCCGCGAGGCTTACCATTTGTCTCGAGCGTCGCGTTCATTGCCCGACGGTTTCTGTCGTTTGACCGTATTTGTTCTAATCAAACCCAACGAGATGGCTTTCTGGGGTAAGTCATACAAAACTCAGTCGCTCATCGCCCATGGCCGATCCTTCATCTTCGCCGGCAACGTGGTTGTTCAATTGCGTCCTGCTCTCTCCCTCATTGCCCACTGTTATGCATTCCGACGTTTTGTTTCGGTTTGCAACCGTCCAGAGGCTCGCGCTTTCGAAATTTCGCGAAACTTGCCTTGTGGCCATGGAAGAAGCGTGGACCGGACCTAACCCCATATGCCATGCTTCCATTCAATGTAGAGGCCCACGCTTTGTCAAAGTCTAATAATCGACTTTCTTATTAAACGAAAATAGATTTACCCTTTCATTTTCTTTGCAATGTCATACCGCTTTTACGATTCTAAGTTCTGGATTCTGTTCTGTCATTACGCATTTATTGAAGTTCGTGATTCCTTGGCTGTCTTTCTTTGATTCATTGCCTCAATTTTGAAAGGCTGTTTTTATTTGAATCCTGGAACTATCATCAAATTATCCTGAAATTGGTGAGGTTAACCTTGATACGAAGATTTTCTCCTAAGCTCATACTCCATACATCTCATGCCGTAGTCACCCAGTGTTTTTTGTGTGTGTGTGCGTATTTTTTATCTATCACGAATTAATTATTGTCCAAACTTTGTCATATCATGGCTCAGCAAATTGGTCATTCCCTACCTCTGGTACTTGTTCATGAAAGTGACTCTTGTCACTTTGGCATTCCCTGCCAGTTTAACTTTCTCATGCACTCTTTTTTTTGTGTCAGGTCTTGTTCTTGAACCTAAGAAGAGTTACACTCAACGAGAAGTGGAACAGCCTTTCCACATTTCCATGGCTGCCCTAGATCTGCAGAACTGTGACCCCAACGGTTTGTCTTTAGTCACTAATCTATTTTATCTAATGCCTACATATCGACTTATTTCCATTGTTGTTTTGCAGAGTCTGTTTCCGTAGTCTGTCGCAAGCGTGATTCCGACTTTATTTTGTGCAGTCTTTCCAAGAAACATAATGTTTTCAATGTACCATTGAACTTGGATTTTGAACTTGGAGCCGAAATTAACTTCCATGTTTTAGGCAACAGTGCTGTCCATTTGACAGGTAACATTTTGAACAATTAACATCCTGATATATATTCAGGTTCTAGTTATTAAAATTATTAATTCTTCAGGATACATGATTGAGGATATGGAATCATTTGAAGAGAGTGATGACTCTATGGGTGAAGAGGAGGAATCAGAAGTGTCATCCAAAGGTAGTACACTGCTGCTCAGATTCCTTCACTCACTATTAGTGAATGTGACTGACATTTTCTTGAATTTCAGATCTGTTTAGGAACACAAAGAAAATGTTGGAAGCTGCTGGTAAACGTAAGCAAGGTGCCAATGTTCAGAACAAGTCAAAGAAAGTGAAGCTTGATGCTGGAGCCACTCCTGAAGAAGATGATGAAGACGAGGACGATTCGGACTTTGACATGGCAGATAGTGATGATGAAGATCTTGAGGAGGAAGAGGAAGATGATGATGAAGACGATGACGACGATGATGATGAGGAAGAGGATGAAGGTGTGTAAATATATTGTGCTTATTTTTGTCATTACCCAGTATTGCTTCACATATGAATATTACAAATGTTTTATTTCAGCTGCTGAGCTTGTTCAGAAACTGGAAGCTGCGAAGAAGGACAAGTCTAAACAAGGTGTTAAGCAGAACAATCAGCAAGTTCAGGCTTCTCCCAAAACAGAACAGAAGCAAGCAGGAGGCAAGAAGGAAAAGAAGGATCAAGCTCAAGCTAAACCCACACCCACCAAAGCTGTCAATGTAAGTGGAGCTAAGAAGAATAAGAAAAACAAGAAAAACAAGAATCAGAAAGTGAATGGAACATCTGTTTAATTTATTGTCAACTCTAGTTCTCTAGTCTTCACCAATTTCATTCCAAGACGTGTATAGAGCTAATTTCATCCTAAGACAATTGTTACATTTTTGAATAAAATATTTTTTTATCACTGCTTTAATTCCAGTTAGTCCTTGCCGTAATTCCATCACTTTCCTTCATACATTAGCAAAGTAGAAACTTGGATAATTTACCCTAGTTTTAATCTGAAAGTAAACTCTCAGTCATTGTAGTACCAGACCAACCAGACTGTAAATAATTTGCGTCGAATTTACAGGGCAGTCCTGCTCAAGCAAATGGAGCACCTCACAAGCAGGTCCTACAAGGTGGTGTGCAAATTGAGGAGTTGAGAGTTGGAAACGGACCTGCTGCCAAGAGTGGCAAAATGGTTTGTTGATATTGCAGTAAATTATGTAGGTGTGCTGCCTGGGCATGAAGTAATTTTGAAAATGTTGATTCTGGTCTAGGTTGCTGTTTACTATGTTGGACGCCTTAAGCAAAATAACAAGCAGTTTGATTCATCAACTTCTGGACCAGGCTTCAAATTCCGTTTGGGCAAAGGAGAGGTCATTCCTGGCTGGGACATTGGTGTCGCAGGAATGAAGGTTGGGGGAAAACGTCGTCTCACCATCCCTCCCAAGATGGGGTAAGCTTTCTTCCTTTTGTAGTTTATGCTGATGTGAACTTCTGATTTAATTAATGATGTGCTTTCTCTACCTCAGCTATGGGGCTAAGGGTGCTGGCAGGGAAATTCCTCCCAATAGCACCCTTGTATTTGAGGTAGAATTGAAGAATGTGAAGTAAGAGTGCCAGTGATCCATCTCAAGATCTCTTTTCTGAGAGAGATTTTTCTTTGACCCTGAAATACTTGAAATTGGAAATTAAATTTTAGCCCGTTGACAATGTTGAATGTACATCGGATTGGATTTGTGCCTGACCTGGTTCTCAACCAGGTTCTTCTTTATTATCACTGTGCTACCTTTATGACAAGACTGGTTTGTATGTAAATTATTTGAGTGTTAAGTTCCTAGGTTATAGTATTTTTAAAAGTCTCATTTGCCTTGCACATACATGTGAATGTAAATATTTTTTGTGCTTTTAAGTGACCAATAGTTATAGCACTATTGTATTACTGTAATTGAAAGTGAAGAGGGCATTCAAATTTAGCCTTTGTTATCATGTTATCTTTAAGTGCCATTTGCTTCAGAGGTAACACTTGCACAACTCAGTTTGGCTTCGCAATTTTCTGAAAGCAATGTTTGTTTTTTGATGTTTCCCGTTATATAAAAAAAAATAAAGCTTTGTAATAAAATAACTTTATTATTGATGTTCAACCTTAGTGTACACTCACAGCCATTCTTTTAACTTCTTTTATCTTAGATATCTCCTAAACCAAACAAGCATCTTAGACGGCTTATCTCAAGTGCCATTTTCCTGCGAGGACCCAGTTTTCTGTAAATAAGATTTTGTTAAAAAATGAAGACTTTGTCAACAATAATATTTGTAGAAGAAAACTCACGAGACGCCCACTCGACGCAGGTCATCTTCAGTCATTGCTATGAAAGCCTGGATATCAACTTTGTGCAAATGGAAAAGCTCAAGATACTTTTGGAGTGCAAGGCCCTCCAGGACACTAGCCAGCGTAAAGTTGAAGCTTTCCTGCTGTACCGTAGACTGAATCGAGCGCGGCGCTGGGCAGGGAGTAGAGGATGGAGTTAGACTAGAAGCTCTTTTTGCTTAACTTTCAGTGACATCCGTAGTAGGAATTTGAGCCTTGACTGTCAGCATGATGTCAAAGTGGTCACTGACTTTGACATCGCCCATGACCTATCATTCTGACACTGATTTGACTCAAAATGTCAGTTCATGTTCAAAATGATATCAAGAAGAGTCAAAGAGGACGTGTAAATTCGGGGCCACTTGACGTCAGGGCTCAAATTCCTCCTCGGGATGTGCCATCTTACCCGCCAGCGTTGTTTCCAGTCTGGCGCCTGCGTTCTTGAGCACTTGGCAGGTGGCGGGCGGGAGACAGCGCTCGGCGAAACGCAGCACGGACCGGCCCTGAGCGTCGCTGCTCACCATAAACAGCAGGACAATGAGGATTACAGGACAGCGAGTGACTTCAAATCTCGTGCATCCACTGTGCCAGGACCGAGGGGGGAAACAACTCTGAATTTTGGTGTTCTAATGATGTAAATTTTCGTGAATTTTCATTGAATTTTACTCAATTTTTGGTGAATTTTTGTTAATTGCTCTGAATTTTTCTGAATGTCAAGTTGTACAAAATTTTCAGAGCTGCTTCGCCCTCGACCAGGACTCACCTGGCGTTCACGTTCGCTCCCCTGGAGATGAGCATCCGGATGAGCTCCTCGTTGCGTCCCCTGATGGCGTGGAAGATCGCCGTCTGGCCGCGGAAGTCTCGCGACTCAAGGGTCTTGGGCTGGAGCAGGAGAGAGAGAGAAGGGTTAAAGGTGAGACAAGCCCCCCTGCCAGCCAGGCATCCGCAGCAGTGGTTTCACCTCTCTGTCCTTACCCCACTCATGAGGGAATTCCATGAGTATGAGAGAGAACGCCCCCGCCCCCCTTTTCTTTTTGTAAGAATGACAATACGTATCAGTTGCCCCTGAGAGGTATATCACTCAAAATCTAAGGCCATTTGCCCCAGTCTGCAGCTTTGGAAGATTCGTTGGAGCAAAATAAGCAAAAGCTTTTGTGTTGTTCAAGACCCTACTTGGTGATAATAATGTTTATTTGTACCAGTTGGGGTAGACAGCCAGTGCGCATAAAACCGTTCCCCAAGTGGAGCATAGATGTTATTATTCAAGCATTTTTCGCCCCAGAGAGAGACAAACGACGCCATATAGAATAAATTCAGAAGAGGGCTCTTCTCAGACTGTCTCTCTCGCACTCATTGGGTGTGACGTATAGGTACAAGTGAGACAGCGAAGAGAGAGCTCTCTTCTGTATCAGTCTAACTCGAGGGGGGAAACAACTCTGAAATATTTGTACGCCTCGTAATTCAGGAAAATTTAGAAAAATTCTGGGAAATTCTTTATAAATGCAAAAAAAAACTCAAATAAAATAAGGAAAATTCAGGAAAAATCAGGAAAAATTCAAGTGAAAATTCACCTAAATTCTTTCAAAATTCACAAAAATTTACAAAATGTGTAGCCTACACCGAAATCCAGAGCTGTTTCCCCCTCGGTTTAACTGCTGCTTGCTTCCTCACTCACCCTGCACAGTGCGCTTGCGATGCGCCCGTGTCCGAAGCGCGCCGCCACCATGAGCAGCGAGCGGCCCGAGCGCGGCAGCCGCCCCACCGCGGGGTCCTCGGCGGCGTCCTGGCCGCAGCGTCGCGACGCCTCGAGCAGCGCCGCCACCTGCATGCATGGGGAATTCCGAAACACCTTTTGGAAGTGTCCTCTCTCTTGCTCCTTCCGGCCATGCCCCGGGAGTGCGACAAGGACAGAGGGAATGAAAGACAGTTTTAGGGTTTTAGGTCTTTAGGCGGAATCACTTACCAGGTGCTCGTGGCCCTGCCACACCGCGAACATGAGCGGGCTCCAGCCCAGGTCGTTGCGCGCGAGGGCGCACTCGGGGTCGCTGGAACCATACACGGGCACGGCTAGGTCGATTGGAGTGAAAGAACCAGCCTGCAGTTTTTAATTCAGGAGAGCGCTCTCCTAGCCATGTCTCTTTCGCACTCGTGGGATGTGTCGTACAGGTGCGAGAGAGACAGAGCGAGGAAAGTGCTCTCCCGGGAACAAGTCGGCAGAGGTCTCGCTGCAGACAGCACAGCGATTCCGGTGCACGCTCTCCTCTCTCTGTCTCTCTTGCACTCGCACCTACGCGACGAAGGCCATGAGGGCCATGAGTGCGAGAGAGACAGGGCGAGGAGAGCGATCTTGAATAAGTCGGCAGGGTCGGACTGAGAGTGGTTACTCACGCCCTCAAAGCCTCCATCACGACGGTCGCATCCCCGAGACTGGCCGCGGTGTGCACATCCAGGGGGACCGCTCCAAACTCGGCGTCCGCGATGCAGGCGGCCCAGCGGGCGTCGTCGTCCGCAGCGTAGACTGCCATGATTGGACTGGAACTGCAATTTTCAGTATCTCTCAGTTGTGTTTTCAAAACTGATTCGATCAATCAAGTGTAACATGTTGACATTGTAAACGCAACACGGAACACTGCATTTAAACAGCCCGCCCGTCTCTGTCGCCAACATGCAGTAAGAAATTAGTTGGTTGAAGGATGGTTTCAGAGAAGATGTTACCAAAATATCTTTGCTAGGGCCCCTTGATTTGATCAACTTATAGACCAGAACCAAGAAAGTATCTGTGGATTCAGAGAAGAGTTTTATAAAACCATCCTCGAGTTGAATTCTCAGTTCCCTAATTCGATGGAAAACCGGCCAATCAGCTGATCGGATGAGGGCGATGGAAACAATCTTTTTAAAGCCGCAAATAACAAAAACAGAGGAGAAACTCGTTGCGTAGAAATCTGCCTTTTCTTGGTATTCAATATTGAAGGTATTCATAGGCTTACCTTAAAGGTATGTAGTAATGATGTAAAATATACCCACTCTTTCAAACTTGTTGAACTCGATGACTTTGCCGAACGAACTTCCGAAGTCAAAGCTGGGCCGTCACACTCGATATATTTGTGGGGTTAAGTACATTTGGGGTTGCACGAGAGATCACATCAGATTGGAATTTACTACTCCGGGGTCAAACAGATTATGACCAATTCTAGCAAGCATGCGAGCATTTCATATCAGCGTCAGATGCAGCCAACCTAAGGTTTTTGCAAGAAATCGCTCTAAATATTGCTATAACACAGGCTATTTCGAGGGGTCTGAGCGGTTTGAGAAGAGAGTGTAGGGTGACAGGAACGGCTCAAAGGAGTTAGCGGTCATAATCTGTTTTATATTCAGCCATTGTCATCTATCAATTTGTTCAGATAGGGGTTGGATAATGGTGTTAGATTCCACTTACTAGAGTGACACTGATTTCATGATGGTCTGTAACATTTGCATATGGTCTGAAACCTTACCTGGTGATCAACCCTTGTTCACAATTAACAGAGCATGTATTGCCACTTATTTTCACCAGTATATATCTGTTTTATATTTCAGTATTTTGGAAATGTCACCCTTAAGGGTGATAATCTCAAGCTAAACCTAAAATAATTTTTAAAATAAATAATGGAGTCTGATCCCTCAAACTGTGAAAACAATCAAAGTGAGAAAGAAAAACTTGAAACCTCGGAGCGTGATCAAAATGCCTCACAAGAAACTGTTGAGATGTCAAAAGAAACAGAGGCATCTACATCAGCATCTGCATCAGCATCTACATCTGCCATAAAGATTCATAAAAATTTAGATGTAGCTGTACCTGGTCCATCAAGTGATGCAACCAAGCTTGAAGAGGTGGCTAGCTTTCATAAAGACCAGAGGTCTCGTAAAAGAGAGAGATGTGATGACGATGATGACGATGTCAGTGAAATTGAAATGTGCAGGGGTAATGAAAATGATGAGGCGCTTGTAGAAAGGGAGGTTAGCGAGGAAAATAGAGGGGAAAGAAACAAAAGTCCCCCTGAGCTGTGTCCCTTTATTCCAAGGACAAGAACACGACATAGACGTTACCGTCGCCGCTTGAATGAGAGGAGCAGCAGTAGCAGCAGCAGTAGTTCTATCAGTAGCTCTGATTCATCCAGTGATGGTAAGTTGAAGAGCTAGCTTGTTGATCATACATTGACAAAAATGCACTCTGTGTATTAATGTATTTTTAGTTTTGCCTTATCTTTTTGTAACAATTTTCTCATTTCTTCCCTCTTATTTAGAGAGACCTCATGATGCTGCTAGCTCCAGCAGTGTTCCAGGATTTCCTGATGATTCTGACAGCTCAGAAGACAGTTTGTTAACAAGAAATGTCATTGCTTTGCAAAGTGGTATAAATGCTTCACGCCGTTTACAAGAGTACTGTCCTATTACTTAACAATTGTGGAAAAACTCATTTAATTTTTTGGTTTGTTTTTTAGCTAACTTGGTATTTTTTTTTCTTTCAGGCAAATGGGCTTGGATAGTGATGATACATGGAGTCACTTAGATTCTGATGATTCTGATAGTGATGAAGGAGAGGGAAATGCCGGAAAAGAGGAAAATGAGGAAGAGAAAAAATATCATAAATGTTTGTCAAAAGAAGTTCCAAAACATAAGTGGAATGTTACTAAATCAGTCATTAACAGGTACCATTAATCTTACTTGTACAGATTGTCTTTCATTACAATTTATTTTAATTGGAAAACGGGACCAGAATGTTTAGGAAACTGTTGTATCTTCGCTGTTGTTGTGCTTCCAGCTGTGTTGAATCGTAATGACTGTTTCTTGATTCCATTCATAGGCAGATTGGTATGCGTACTCAACTACAAGAACCACAACTTTTCCAACAACGTTGCTATGGTTCTCTACATTGTGTGAAGCGACTAGAACTGATGTATAAATTGGATGAGCACCGTGGTTGTGTAAATACCATCAGCTTTAACCAGTCAGGAACCCGTTTAGCATCAGGCTCAGATGACAAAAAAATTATTATCTGGGATTGGGCTATAGGCAAAAGTGTTCTTACCTACAGCAGTGGACACAATAATAATGTCTTTCAGGTGTGGATTGAATTTGGATGTGTTTTTTACCATTTCTTGGTTTTCAATTCTAATTATTTCTCTATTTTGAATTCTTCATGGCAGGCAAAGTTTTTGCCCATGAGTGGTGATAATCACATAGTTTCTTCTGCTCGAGATGGTCAAGTGAGACTTGCTGTTTTATCTTCTACTGGTGAATGCCGCAGTACTCGAAGGCTTGCTCATCACCGTAAGCCTGTTAATAAACTTGCTCTTCTCCCAGAAACACCTCATGTGTTTTTAAGTGCAGGAGAGGATGGCCGGGTTATGGCTATTGATGTTCGTGGCAACAAGCAGTCAACGTAAGATAATTTACCTTTACACTCTGTTCATTTTCAGTTGGTGTGAATGAGCATTTACAGACATATGCTTTCCATTTATAGGCTTGTTACTGTAAAGGATAGCGCTAAAAGGAAGATTGGGCTGTACTCTGTAGATGCACATCCTTTGAATGGTGATGAGTTCTGTGTTTGTGGAGTGGATTACTTCATACGTGTTTATGATAAGCGTAAAATAGATCTCAATGGTGCACCTATGAAAAAGTTCTGCCCAAGTCATATAGTAATTTTTGCCATGTTATAAATGTTCTTTTTCTTAGTTTTGCACTTTACTTTATTGTAGCAAATGCCCAAAATCTTTCTTTCTTTCTTTTCTAGTACGGCACCAATAAGTATACAACTGTTACATGTGCGTTGTACAACCATGATGGATCAGAGATAATAGGATCATACAATGATGAAAGTCTTTACCTGTTTGATTCCCGTCACTCAGATGGTGCAGATTTTGTTCACAAGTATGAAGGACATAGGAACAGTATAACAGGTTTGTGTGCTATGAAATTTTTACATGTGTTGGTACCATGTCACCTTCTGTGAGAAATGTTGTTTTTTAATCTATTATCTTTATCCCTAGTGAAGAGTTGTGACTTCTTTGGGCCTAATAGTGAATACATAATGTCTGGATCGGACTGTGGAAATATCTATTTTTGGGATAAAAACACTGAAGCAATAGTACAATTTATGCGTGGTGATGAGAAAGGAGTTGTTCGTATCTTTTTTCTTGGGTTTTTATTTGCCATTTTATTGAAACAAAAGTTATTTTTCTCTTACAATCAAAGAGTATTCATTCATTTTGCAGGTAAATGCATTAGTTGGACATCCACAGTTTCCTATTCTTGCAACAAGTGGGCTCGATTCTGATGTGAAGATATGGGTACCATCTTGTGAACAGGACCCAGAAATGAAAGATTTAAAACGGGTACAATATTTCAATTTTCTTGTTTGTGAAGGAATGTCAGAAAATTTTATGCTGTAATATTATTGTTTTATTTCAAGGTGGTAACAAAGAACATACGAGCAAGAGTCACTGATCAACCTTATCGTATGGATGTTTTTGAAAGTCATATGGAGTATCTTGACCGTCAATTTCGAGTCAATATTCGTCACCTTGAAGGCAGTCGGGCTTTACAGCTTGTAAGGCTTGGTGCTCAGTTGGTGGTTTGTTCAGCTGCTTTTTTTTTTTTTTTTTTTTTTTTTAACCTACTTTTTAACTTTTAATTAAACTTTTTCTTTTTTCTTTTGCTTGTTTGGTGCTCTAATGGAATTTATTTTCCCAATATCTGATGCTAATATCTATCTACTTCTAACTATTCTAGGATGGGGATCTGGAGTCATCAAGCTCTGATGGAAGTGATAGTGATGGTTATGAAAACCCACTGCAGTGCCCCACATCTTAAAACTAAAAAAAGATCCAAATAACACTAAATGTCCCTATTTTACTTTTGGGCCCTACATGTGATCACTGGATTTAACAAGTCAGAAGAAAATTCCGTAGTTGACTTTACATGACTCCATCAGAAAAGTATCATACAATTTTAGTATTTCACTTATTCTGTGTCAATCATTACGGTAATTCTGCTTTTCGTGGGATCATGCAAAGTGTACTTTCAAAATTGAACAGTGATAACCTGTGATGTATGACTGTAAAGTTTTTTCCCTTAATATGCTACGGTCAGTAAGTTTTACTATTGTCTTGCAGTTATAACACTTTTTATTGGCACTGTCCCGAAAAGGATAAGGAAATCTAATGAACGTTGTGTTTTTAAATTGACCTTCACATGTATAAAATTTTTCTGATTTCATTTGTTTGTTTGATCTGTTTCTTTTATTTGGTATTGAAATAGGATAGGAGCAAATTAGGTTTAGATAACAGTCAACTAGAATTTTTACTGTATTGGTTGATGATTCAAATATCATATCTTTTAAATTTTATTCTAATCTCATGATACTGCCTTTTGTCTTGGGGAAAATTCATCACTAACTTTTTTTTGTAGAGCCAGTGGGAAAGGAGGTGACGATCTCTTTTTACTGGGGATTGAAGTTTGAATAACAAAATTGCTCAATTCAAGCTTTGTGAATTTGGATTGGTATTCTTGAGACGTTTCATCTAGAGTCAAACATAGCTTTTAATGCCAGGAAGTGGACTGAAGTGAAGATTAGATATATTTCTTAGTTTCTTTTGTTTAGGGGAACCAGGGATAAAAATGTTCAATTTTTTCAAAACTTTGACCTTTTGTTATCCAATACTACATTGTCTTGTTTCTCTAGGTACATCTCAGGTTTGAGAAACATGAGTTATTTGTGTGGTATAATTTCCAAGCTTACATTTAATCTTGAATTTGGGTTGAATGAATTTGCAAGAAGAGTGGGAAGTTAAACAATCTGTGATTTGCGAGAAGATTTGACTGAGAGACATTTTCTATTTCGATCTAATTAAAGTTGTTGTTGGGGTGGGTATTTTGGCATGGCCTCATATGTGTACATGTCATATACTTTACTGAACTGATGATGTATATTAAGTTGGAAAGTCAGATAGGTGTGTACCAAATCATGCAGGAACCTACAAGTATGTCTTTGATGAACACCAAGTAAAGGTAATTATTTGAATAATCAGTCAGTTCATGTAACTTTCTATGCAGAGTGTCTGGGTCTATTTACCTGGAAAGGTTCTTTTAGTTATTTGTTGCTGTTCATAAGAAATATATACAATACAAGTTTAGTGTATCTAATAAACATTTAATGAAAACAAAAATATTCTGGGTACTTTGCTTTTGACAACAATTTTGCTTTCCACCTTTTCAATTTTATATCATACAAAAATGTGAGACTGACATTGACATATTAACAGATTTTTCATAATCAACAAAAACAATTCAGAGAAATAACTAACTACTAGTGAAAGGCTAATTTTTTCTAGACAGATCGTTGAGAAGTGTCTAGGAGAGTACCGGTTTTCTTGAAATGTGTCATGATTTCTTCTCTTTCATCAGCCTCAGGCAAGAAAGGTTTTAGATTAGCTGCTCTCCGCTGCTTTTGGACAGCATCCTGTAAAATAGATATATGTTGCATATGATGTTTGCAAAGTTTGAAGGGAAGGAAAACAACCTAAGCACATTTTGAGTACCCAAAACTTATTGCAAAACTTGAAGTTGTCAAAGGCTCGTTGACACTTGGAATAGTCATAATTGTTTTCATCTAAACACTTCATTGACAGATTTTTTTCCTAGAACAAATCAATTTTATTTGTTACAAGCTTAACAAAGGTAGGTTATGGTCGAAGAGTAAGTACAAATTTGCGAATATTAAATCAAAGTAAAGTACTTTAAGGCATGGATAATTTTCCGGTGTTTGAGCTTTCCTCTCATTTCTCCTCTCGCTTTCTTTTGATGCCATATGATCTTTTGAGAATTTACTAAGAAATATTCCGGTTATCAACCTTGTTAACAACCAAAACAATGCTGGACTTCACTTTTCCTTCTGCTTCTGCTGCTGTTCATTCACTATTTGCAGATCTGCATTCACTATTTGCAGATCTGCATTCACTATTTGCAGATCTGTGAAAGTGGTAAAGTGGCACCAACCTCACATGTTTTAAAGTTTTTTTGTGATTTAAAAAGTTTACGACTTTCCTCCCAGTAACAGTGAAGCCTTGTCTTCGTCATTTCTATCCGAGGATTATGTCAATATTTAAAGAAATATTGAAGATATTGTGAATCTTAAAGAAGTGACATCGGTCATTTCTTTTGTGGTAATGACGGTTTGAAGGAGAAGAGGTCGTCATTAGGCCTAGGCCTAGGCAGGCCCAGCGCCCAGCAGACATCAGCTGTGGTGTTGTTCGCCGAGCAGAGAAGTTCGG
The DNA here is from genome assembly GCA_029379305.1 of Frankliniella fusca. Lineage (NCBI taxonomy): Eukaryota > Metazoa > Arthropoda > Insecta > Thysanoptera > Thripidae > Frankliniella > Frankliniella fusca. Next base: position 3,362,073 of record JAHWGI010001411.1, read on the forward strand.
AAAATTTGACACATTAATAGCTCGGGCTGTAATCTCTCAAATTTTTGTTGAACTTAAAAAAAAAAGAAGGAACTCATATCCAACATGGGTACTACTTGGACCCATTTCATGTATCCAGGCACCATACCGATGGGTGATTTTGAGGAATCCCAATTCGACCCAATGTTCGGGTTCGAGGCAACTGGGAGGAAAATAAGGAGTAAGTTTCCATCATAAAATTTGTAGTTTGACGAGAACTGTTTCCCGATAGAACCATTATTTTAGATATAAATATGTCTTGACGAATAACCTTGTAATGTTTTTGTATGAAGTTTCAAAGAGGTTATGTGTATCTCGCACCCTGATAACAAAAACAACAAAACTTGTCAGGAAAAATTATCATCTGATCTGTTAGTCAACAGTTATTCTCATATCAAAGTGCATGACTTTGAGCCATACCCATACCATCAGACAATTCTATGCCAAATAATTATACTCTAAGAACTTGCTTTCACGAGTGCCAGTTTTCAGAATTCTCCATGCCCTTATCAGACTGATTTTTCTTTTTTGTTTGCAGAAATGGAAGTAACTGACGATCAAATGGATTCACATAACCTACCAGGTGAACGTAGGGATTTTTGCGCTAAACCACTCATGGAATGGCAGAAATGCATGCATGAAAACTATCCATTCTTTACAAGATGTGCTCATCAGTATCATGCTTACGGTTGGTGCCAGTACGATGAGTAAGTGTCAACTTTGAAGTTTTGGTTTTGATGGTTTTAGTAAGTCTTTTATGATATTTTATAATTAATCTTTTCAGCTATGTAATAAGGATGAAGGAATATGAGCGTGAAAGAAGATTAATGGCCCGAGCCAAACGTGTGGGTCCTGAAAGAGCTGGTTACAGGGTAGCTCCTGTTGAAAGCTAATCAATAACATTTTGGGTATTCAATTTGTAGTTGATGGAAGTAAAGTGTGTATATTGTATATTTTAATTGATATGGCTTTCTCTGTGAAACAAGAACTCTCAATGACAAATCAAAATAAAATGTCAGTTGTCTGCCAATGCCCTCTGCACATTTTATGTCTGTTCAAACAAGAATAACGTAAAACTCTCTGGATTTAATAAAACTTTATTATTTTCTTTTGTTGACAAATAGCTCTTCCTGATTTTATGAGTATTGTGGTTCCTTACATGTTTTAAAGTCATGAGGAGTAATAGTAACAGAATTGTTATCTTGGCATGTAGAAAAAGGTATTATATTTGTTCCACATCAGTCTGACACACTTTGACAAAAGCGGTTCCTAATCTCATTTTTGCTTTGAGGATCCAGGTGGAAGACATTTGTAGGCTTTCTGGTAGAAATCCTTGAACAATTAGTAGAAGTTAACAGAGTCGGACACGAGTGTGAGTCGAGTGAAGCCACAGTCATAGTGGCACAGCTGAGATGAGTGGATGCAGGTGGCACAAAACTGAACCCGTGGACCCGTGGAGGGGGAAAAAAAAAGAAAAGGGAAAATTATGACCTCCTTTGAAGCTAAAACTTCAAATTCTGTTCCTCCAATTGAAAGGCTGTTGATTTTTACAGAGCAGGCAGTGTCCATCTACTCACTAGTTGTAGCCGGGTGACGAGACGTTTCCACCAGAAGTTGGTGTACCCCAGCCAAGCTAGCAGGTAGTAGGAGTTCATGACGATGTGCACGAAGCAGTTATGATGCAGCCGGTAGACGTGCCGTGCCGTGACCGCCCGGCGATCTCCAGCAGTAGTCCCGGAGGAACCAGGCGAGCCTGCAACCCTGGCACGGCGCGGACCGCACCGGTCAGGTAAGTCAGAAGTGTACCGGGTGTGTCAGAAAACACGTAACAGTAATGCGGGTTTTCCAAACCGACCGCCAGCCGTGAGGCGTGAGGCGACGTGGTCGCTTGGCTAGGCAGACCCGCAATACTTGCGTGTTCTCTGAAACGCCCCCGCAGTACGTGAAAGACCGCAGGAACTCGACTTGTTGTAAACCATGAAAACCGACGCGGAGGGCGGCTCTGTTGTGTCAGAGCCTATAAATCGAAATCATGTCAGGGGCGTATTAAGGTCCGACCGACAGGGGGGGCGGTGCCCTTCAGGTTGCCTACATACAGGGGTTTTGTAGCACAATTTGCCTACCTTTCAGGCGGCTGTCTAGAGGCCACAGGGGGGGCGATCGCCCCCCCCCCCTTAATACGCGCCTGAATCATGTTGCAAATTACTTGCCGCCGCGGGACTTCCCCCTCGGGGATCGCAGGACGCGGGGCGGCGGGGGGCGCGAGGCGAGCCTTAGCCTTGCTCACGTGCCGACTTATACAGAAAGCCGCTGCTCTCTGTCTCTCTCGCACCTATACGACGAAGCCCATGAGTGCGTGAGACAGGGAGACAGACAGGGCGCAGCAGCCGCCTTACCTGTCAGTAGCCCCGGAGCACCCCGAAGGATGGGCGGTACACTCCGCTGCCGCAGCCGAGCTTGCTGAGCGCCCTGGCCTCGGCGCCGAGGCCCTGACTCTCCGCGGGCCGGGCGCGGGCGCGGCTGCTGCAGGAGATGGGCAGGCTGCCGCGCCTCCAGCCGAGGTTGAGACTGAGGCTGCGGCCTAGCTGCTGGCCTCGGCGCGGGGGCGGGTCCTCGGTGGCCGTCGACGTCGTCGGGGTGGTGCAGGCGGGGGCGGGCTGGTGGGGCTGGTGGGCGGCGGCGGGCATGGTGCGGGCGCGGCTCGCGACTTGGAGCGAAGCACTGGCGGCGGACAAGTGCGGTATGCGGCACGGCTGGATGCCGCGTCGCTGCAAGGGGCCGAGCTGAGTCAGCACACCTGCAGAGCGATTCCAGTGCACGCCCTCCGCCCTCCCTCCTCGCTCTGTCTCTCTCGCAAATATAAGGAATGCCGTGTAGGTACGAGAGAGACAGGGTGAGGAAGTGCGTGCACCATAAATGCTCTGCTGGGGGAGTATGTGAGCGGGGGAAGAGGGAAGACCCGGAAGACCCGCGTGGGGTAGCCGGCGGTAATCGGTAATCAAATCGCCTTTGGCATCGCATCGTGTACCCCCCCCCCTCCCCTGTATGATTGGACACAAATCGCCTAGGCGACTTGTACCGTACAGCTAAATAAGACTCGGCATCCTGTGGGACGGATCCTTCAATACAAATTCAAGCGTACAGCGATTTTTCTGTTTTTTCGCGAGTCTCCTTGATTTTTCTTGATTTTTTTAAAAGGGTGTACTCAGATTTCTTTCCGACTGAAGGACCCCTCGATTCTTTTCTCCCCTGCACCCGTGGATACAGTAAATCGCCAGGCGACTTGTAGTGTGCAGTTCAATTTCTTAGCAAACCCCGCACGAGCTGACTGGGTTTCCTATTCCCCTTTAGTGCAGGCGCTCAGGGAGAGGAAGTGGAGGGACTTGAATTTATTCAGGGCAAGGTGCGAGTGGATTCCCACTGGCTTTGCCCTGCTCGTGCAAAACGCGCGCAATGCCCATGCTACCCAGAGCAGCGGCCCTAGGCGGCCCGGCCCCGCAGCCGTGACATTCCCTCTGTTGGGTGATTCTGCACAGTGGTTCCGTCTCTCTTCCCTTGTCGCACACTCGTGGGGCGCGGCCGTGAAGAGCAAGGGAGAGAACACCACTAAATGGTGTTTTCGGAATCGCCCGGCAGAGCGGCGTCGCCGAGCCGGCGTGCGGGGCCCATAATGTCCCACGATTGCAGAGTCCGCGATTCGCGCCTCTGCTGACTGATTCGCGCTCTCCTCGCTGTGTCTTTCTCGCACTCGCGGAGTGCACCGAGTCGGTGCGAGAGAGACAGAACGAGGAGGGCGCTCTTCTGAATCAGACTGCTGCATCGCGGTGCTCCGACTGGGAGGGAACGACCTTCGCCTACATACACGGCACACGGCCACGGGCGCCGTCCGCCCCTCTGAGCAAACAACGGCGCGCCGCTGGGCCACCCCCTGCCGTCTGATTCCGGAGATCGCTTTCGTACCTCCGTCCTTGTCGCACCTATGGTGACGGTCCCTTACGTTGGGAATGGCAGGGCCACATAAGTGCGCGACATATTCCGTCCATTTTCCAAACTTCTCGCCAGCTTGTGGAATCGGTGGCTGGCGGGGGAGGGGGTGGACAACTTTGGTGCCGTTGCTACCTCTTCCTACCCAAAACTTCAGAGATATAGACAACATTTTCTTTTTTTTATTACAATAAAAGAGAATACAATATGAACACATTAATTACTGACTTCCTTTGCTTCTGTGGCATACTCTGGAGTTGGTTCATAACTTAAACTTGCCTCTGATGGAATCATGTGCGAATTCTGAAACAATCATTAATTTTGCTCATAAAATAGTAATTTACAAAAAATTGATTGCCTTTAATTGAGAAACTACTTACAAGAAGCATAGCTCGTTTCTCAAGGATCCCATAAGCATAATGATTTAGCTGCAAGGAGGAAACAGATGTATTAATTTCTAAAATTTTATGTTATGTTCACACATTAACATTTCTGTTATTACTGTTCACCTTATGTCCTTTAGGTAAAGCCACTCCCTGGAATCTATACAGCTGATCCTCCTTTAAGTAGTGAACCTAGGGCAAAAAGGTTAAATCAGTGGTCTTGTGTGACTGACATCACTTTCAGGAGTGATGATTAACTGACCAAAATGAAAGTGCTAAACTTACTGAGGCAATAGTGCAGCGTCCAATCAGCCCTGTGTGAGACATCATTGGACCACGACTAATATCAACATGGTCACCCAGCCGATAAATAACCACTTCATTGTCTGCAAGGTGATGGGAAAAAATTTTCATCTTCAATATTCATTCATTAGCAATAAACTTAAAAACACAATGAAAGCCTCACATACGATTTCCATAAATTTTTGAGATATGGCCTAATTTATAGGGGTTATCAGAGAACATATCTTCAGCTACTTCCTTAGTAACTGAGAGACGTTCAAAGATCAGCTCTTTTTCTGATAGTTTAACCATCTCTTTAGAAAGTTGGCGCATTTCTTCAGGTGATGGGTTCCACGATTCAAGGCCTATGTAGGCATCTAGTACGAAGCTTCCACTCTGAACTTCATTGGGAAAAGAATTAAATAAGACTACAATCATGTCAATCTAAAATGATAACAGATTTCTTTTATACATACTATTAGGAGAGGGAAAGCTATGTAAGACAACAGAAATATCATCTCTAAATGCTTTTGAAACCACAGCTCCCAACATAAAAGAGCAGGACCTCCAAAAAACATTGTTTGCAACCCATGGGTTTTTATCAGTTGTCTTTAAGAACTGCAATCTACAGGCCTCAGTTAGGGGACGGTGCATATCCCAAGGCTGATTTGAATTTATCAGTGCAACAACTGCTGTTTGGACCACAAACTTAGAAATATCTGTAAAAACAAGATTGACATAAGTTATAATCATGGCTCACTCTGTACACATTAAAATTTATTTAAAAGGCATATAGCACTTACGTTTAGCACAATCATGAGGCGTTGACAAATCTTTATTCATTATTAAAAGTTCATTGCCAAAATCAGACACAACGTCCACTTCAATTTTCTCAATGCGTCCAACAGCTTGACGTTGTTTTTTCTTTTCTGCGTCGAAAAGTAAGGAGCGGCGTAATGTCGCGTTCGATAGGGGAACGGTGAGAGAAAAACCTACGGTTTCACAAAGAACAAGATAAAATAAGATTTCCCCCTTATTTTGTTTTGGTTTTGATACTGTGCCCGCATAAGGTTAACTTCTTACTTCGGCTGGTAACTTCATTTTTCGGTTTCGTGAGAACCCACCGCCCAGCGCGGCTGATAACGTGAAAACTGGGACGTACTGTCATATTGAATTTGGAGTAAAATCCTCATCCAAGAAATAAGTCTTCTGACAAAAAGTTCTATGGCACCTATTTCTTTCTAATCGGCATGTGCAGACGCTGCGATGTGAGAATAACTTAAATTTGACTGCAAATAACGATCTTTGACTATGACGTAATGTAGGCTTCTCCCGTTTCGCCCGAGAGAACAAAACAAGTACTCGTCTGACGTCTCATTGATTTTCATTCTAATATTTTGCTGATACAATAAAATAAGGTTTAGCGTGCCTTTGTGAAAATTGTTCACCAGGGAGCTTTAGCTTGCTGGACATCTTCTCTTCGAAAGTAAGTTACACACTTAATTCATGGTTTTTCCAAAATTTAAAATCTAAGATTTGAGGCAACTTTGTCATTTGTCCTTTCAAAGCAGACGATAATTAATGTTCTTTTATAGAAAACATAGCAAACTTTTTTTTCTCTTCCTCCTTTTAAAATGCTCTTTTTTTTTGTCAGTGGACCCTCCACCTACTGACTTTTCAACTGGACATGATTTTCTGGACTCCATAATGCGTTGTGGTCTTTACCTCGGAGCAGTTTTCCAAATAATATGTTTAGCTGCTGTTGTCATGGCCCCTGATCGTGCTGGAGACTCTTCTGTTCAAGGAAAAGTAGGTGTAATTTGTCAATCTTCTTTCCCTGTGATAGAATTTTCTGTAAAAGTATTTGTGCTTTTCACTCTTCAGGAATTAGAGGGCAGCGATGATGAAGTGTCAGATCACAGCACACCCCAAGCTACTCCACGTCGTCCTCCCCATGCCCACCATCGTCAAAGAAGACAAGAAAAGAAAAAAAGACGATAACCTATTGGGCTTCTTTTCGTTCTTCAAATTGTCATAAGTTCCAATAGCAGTGCATTTGTTATGAGATTAAGTGGGTGATTTTTGTTACCCTCTGTGTTTGTTTTTCAATTTTCATATCTTCGTATTCTTAGATAATAGGTATGATTGTGTCATTTTGCAAGTTGTTGGTGAGTATTCTCAATCATAGGTCAGTATAGTACAAAAGCAAGAAATTTGGATAAGTGGAAGACAGAATCAAATCATGATCAAATTGACACGTTTTTGTTTCATTATTTCCTACCATGTGCTACGTGTCATTACACAAAGAAGATAAAGAAGAATTTCGGAAAACAAAATGGTCAGTGAAACTGAATGGATTCAGCCCAGCTTCAGTTCATTACGACTTGACTTCTTTTAAATAAATAAAAAGTTCAAAGAAAAATTCATAGTGCTAAATTATGGTTATTTGTCAAAAAATAAATGTATTTTGTTGAAAGCAGATTATATTTTATTTGCACTTAAATCACATGAAAGCACCACTTCAACCATTTGGTGGTACATTGTTCTCATCAGCTTGTCCTTGTAATTTTCAAACAAGAATCTGTCTTAAGCATTTGGAACCATACATAATCAAGACCAAGGAAAATACAGGTTTAAGTACCTTGGTCATGATATAGATATCAGGAACAGTATCTAAGATCATAGCACTAGTATTAATTTAATTTAATTGTGAGGATTTTCTAGCCATGCAATCACTTGAACAAAATATTTACAAAAGACTATTCATGTCACACCACAGTTACTTAAAAGAGGGAGATGACCAAAACAATAATGCCCATTCTCAGCAGCCACTGTCTAATAGTTTTAAAGCCCTGATTTTTCTATCAATTTATACATTTTAGCAAATACACACTGATAAGAACAAAGATGAGGTGGATAAACTGTCAGAACATGTAATCCATGAGGATGCTGAAACCAACCAAATACCAAATTTCCAAGAAATATCACACATTGTATAGATTTATCACAAATAAGTTTGAAAAGAAAATGAAAGGGAAGCTACACACGCAACTAAATTACTGTTTCATTTAGCCCATCTAGCTAATGAGTGCTCCCACTCCGGTAGTTCTGCTTCACCTGAATTTTCTCTATCGTAATCGTAAGAGACAAGATCTTGATCATCCTGCATATAGTCAAAAATCTCCTGAAATATAGAATACAATTAATAAGAAGTAATACATTAAAAATATAGTCATTTTCTTCTTTAATTGCATAATTAGATTGCATTTATGACAAAAGGTCTGACATACCTGATCATTATAGTTGGTTGGTCCTCCGTTTCTTGCTTTCAGTTCAGCTAAGAAATGAGCTTCTTGGTCCATGCGCTGCCGAGTGAAGTCTTTTTGCCACGGCAACCGACCTCTACTTCCTTCTCCTTCACTATCACTACCGCCCTCCACGTCCCGATCTACAAGACACATTAGGTTACAGTTTGAAGAGAGTACTTAGAAGTACAACAGATTCTGGAATCTGACTGCTCATTCATTTTAGTTACCAAACGATTTCCTCAAAATATTATCTGCATCCTCTTGATCAGAACCTTCTGTAAATTAAATTTTGGTGTCAAAAATAAGTTGGTGTGAAACAAAGACTAACTATTTTAAAAATGTTAAGGTCTGTGCTTTTGGTACCTGAATTCAATTCTCGGACAAGAGTTGACATGGCATTAGTAACAGAATCAGCTGCCACAAGTAAATCATTGCGTAGACTACGGTCTGATCTTGTCAGTGAAGCAGATGATCCTACAGCAACAAAACTCATTTAAAAAACTGACTTAACTAATTGTTTAGTGACATATAAATTCATATGAGTATTACCAGCATGGAAATTACTGATGGCATTGGTAGAGTTGCCAAATGTTGTACGCATGTCACTTCCCAGAGATGATAACTCGGTCGCAGAACCCAGAAGAAGTTGCTGACTGCTTGGTGTTGGAGGAGCCGAGCGACTGCTTGCACTGCTAGTAAGGGTTCCTGGTAGAGACCCAGTGAGTGGAGGTGACTTAGTTGATCGAGGAGAGGAGTTGGGAGTGGAGCGAGGAGAAGCCTGGTGGTTCTGTTAAGACAAAATCGAAACACAATGCATGTTACAGGTTTATTCAAGGAGAGTAGAGAGCCTATAGCAGTACTACATATAGACATGATTTCCTCTTTCAAATGCCTCTGTATGGTGCCTATGTATCTTTAAATTGGTGATACAAATTAAAACAAATTCTCCTCTTGAGCAATTGTTTTAACTGCAATTATGGCTACCTTGAATTAAGTAATCTCACTTTTTTGGGGAACAAACCGAATTAAAACTTTTGCGTGCTGGCACATTAAAATTTTAAACAAATGATAACAAAAGAGCGGTGTTAATGCTTGAATAATGACCTGATCTACTTACTTCAATGTTAACATCAAACTCTAAAAGAAGAGAATATATTGCACAAACAATCTTTACATACATCTGATGCAAATGATGCAACCATGAATTAGCAGATATAATTTTTATTGCAACTAACTGTTTTACGAGGGGAAAAATTGCAACCGCCGATATTGTAAGAGAGCAAAGTGTAAGAGGTTTGGTACTTGCAACAAACACATCACAAGTACCCTTATTCACTTGTTCTTAAGAGACATTTGATCAGTCTTTTGCATGCAAAATTGTAAATAACATTAAAAGGAATGAAGTATACACTTGGACAATAGAAGGAAATTTAATTAGTCACATTGAGCAAACCAAAAGTAAATATTCTAAGGGGTCCAAAAAATAAAAATAGAAATGAATCAGAAGCACCCTGCACATTTGCCTCTGAAAACTTAAAATATTCAGAACAATAACATAATATATAAAGAACAGTTTTTAAGTGTATTTATAATTTTATGGGAACAATAACTTGGAATGACAGAACACTTTTAGAATGCATGGCCTTATGTATTCTTTCTTTTCTTTGAGTCTCATGATCAAAAACACATCCTCATGACATAACAAAAATAGGAAAATAAGAAGTAAAAAGAAAAAAAATCTCAAAGGCAACATTGTTAACATTTCTAATAATCATTTAATCCTCGCACTGTTACTTGTCAACCACAATAGATCATAGGCAATGGACCAATTAGGAATTCAAATAAATCACAGTAATAAATAGAAAAATAGCAGAAATTTTCAACACGCAGGATACATAAGTTCAGATGCAAGGCAATGCTACAATGATTTTTAGTATGGTAATGTTTCTCCAGCATAAAACATATTTTTCCTAGACTTAAAGTATATACAGTCTTAACAATATATAAAAGAAACAACAGAATAACAATAATATTAAGACCCTACTGCAAATAAAATCTAACCAAATAGCAAAAAAATCATAGAACTGCTCATTACAGGACTAACTGCTAAATACAGAAGGAAATTAAATCTCTAGAAAGAAATCTAGATCATCAAAAATACAACAGAAGATAATCCCAATAGCATCTTAAAAAGATTAAGGCAAAATGCCTTGTATTGTCAAAAATGTCGAGTAGCACTCAAAATACCCTTCAAGAAATCAAATTTTGTCAACCCTTTATTACAATAAAGCGAAGGCTTGAGGATATAGAATAACTTACACTCCCATCAATAGCCTAAATTGAGGGATACCCTCTTCGTCAACTAAATATGTTAAATACTATTGATCTGAAGCCTGTTTAAAGCTTAAACTGCTCTTTTTTTGCCTTGTTCTTCGTTTCCCTGGTGGTAGAGGTAAAGAAACAGAGATTTGCCGCCAAGGGGTTCCAGACTATGTGCGGATTTTATCATAGGTAGAAAATAATGAGATGCCTAGGAACTCTAGAAATAAATAAATGAGCTAACTGGAAAGATTCAATCATTTCATATTCCAATACTATAGCACACTTTAGACAACTTTGTCTTTGAACCCTGGAAAGCACAAGCTTTGCCTTCTCATACATAAAAGACAATTGGCAAACAAAACCGACATTGTAGAATTTTCCACATTTTCTTTTTTTTAAATCAAAGCAGATGCAAGCTGCCTAAAACTTAATATTCATTCCAATAAATGCTGTTTGAAAAATAAAAGTCTAAAAATCTATCAGATCGAGCAACAGGGAAAGGCTGTAGGCCTTCATGGACTGACTGTAGATCTTCCTTCCTACAATGTGCCCTGATGGAAGTTGTCCATGTCCCTGAGGCCCGATCTCGACCGTCAGTGTCTTTCTGGAGGAGGGCTCACAGACGAAGCCTGCAAAACAATCACAAAAATACAAAGAGTCCTTCAAAATGGTGAAAGAGAGTGCAGCAGTTTTAATACAAGTTGCAGTTTGCTTGCAGCACTTCTTATCCATATCATACATAACAGGTTAAGGAGATATTTATCTTATTACCCACGAGACAAAATTAAGGCTAATGAGTCAAGCAAGAGGTGATTTCCCAAAGCACATAAAAAAAAAACATTTCCCCAAAACATGCTTGCTTGAAGTGCACAATCTAGCAGAGATCTACTCAGGCAGACATACAGTTGATACTTACATTACATTGAAAGATGCCATTGAAAATAAAAATTAATTCTTCATTATGACCCAAGCATAAAGACATGTAACAATTTCAAAACTTTTCTCTATCCAATGGAAGTATTCTTTCACAATAATATGCAACGGAGCATAGAAACAAAACCATTTCTTTCCACATGAAATGTTAAGTTTTAGAACAATTGAAGAAAAGGTTAAATGACACACAATTAAAGTATGTCACTAAACATTTTTTTTTTTAAATTACTGCTTTAAGGAAGTAAACAAACAGCACAAGCTTTGCATGCTAACTTGGAATCAAACATTTTTATCTAAAAATGGTAAGGGTTTAAAAGAGAAGTAACAATTGCATACTTAGATATACTGCAAAAATAGAGAATTGATGATAATAATAGGACATATCTCATAAAAAATTATAAAAGCTCTTCATTGAGTCTACACTTAAATTATGACTTGAACTATCCTTATGCAAGAGAACCACAATAGCTGAGCCATAAAAGTTTTCTGCTGTGCAATTGAGCAAACCAAACTGACAACCTATATTACAAATTGGGAAGAATCAGAAAGTAGAGAAGAAACATTCTTCTTTCTTACTTACATAAATATTTTTTTTTTTTAAATATAAATTTGGTAACAGTTAAAAAAGTATGGGACAGAGATAAAGCCAAGAGCGACATATTACACCCCATTCCATCACCACCAAAAGATATCAGCAAACATGAGCTCAAATTTTAAAAATTCAGAGACAAAACACCGTTAAACAAAAGAAGAGAAAAAGAAAGAGAGGAGAGAGGTAGATAATTAAACATGAGAAAGATTAATTTAGAAAGGCAATACACAGACACAATTGCAGAAAGAGCTTATATACATATACATGTGTATTTAGAACTTTCTTTTCAAAAAGGGAAACTGTCTTTCACCATAAACCAATTTTGCTATGGGTAGATCCATTTCTTAAACAGAAGAAAAAAAAGCTTAAGAGCCGATCCAAAGTTATGAAAACCAAACTACCAGTATCAAGCTGTTGATTTTAATACCATGTGGCACTCTACCATAGTCTTCAAATCACAACTGAGATAAAAAGCCCAAACAGAGGAGTGTAACTGTAATTTTAGTACTGCATAGTTCAAAGCAAACCGAATACAAAACGTCTCACTTCAATATTTGGAATACTTGTTTTCACTTGCTTCTTGTTGCTCAATAGAGAATAATGAACAGAAGTGCTCTAAGCTTAGCTACACAGAACACTTTTCTTCACAAAGCAACAAAGAGAAAAATGTTCGCTACAATGTTGAGATTAAATTATTGTATTTTAGGCCTTGAGAGAAGGAGATGTAGGTCTCTCATTCGAATATTTTATTTTTTTATGAGAAGTGTGGCAATGATGTGTTCGTGAAGAGTAGCATGTGATTCCAGCTGTGGAAACTTCTTTAAACACAACACCCCGAGCTATGCATTCTACATTGAAAGTGATGAAGCAACCATTGAAGAAAACAATCCCTTCAAATACTACACAAGCAATATAAACTAATCAGACTTGAGGCTGTTAATTTGACACAAATACTTGTTGTAAGAAAACAGACTGCTTAATTTGTTTTGTGGGTTTTCTCAGATATGCCAAATGTGCAATCATTGTCAACAGTCTCAAGTCTGGTTTGGAAAATTTCAAATTATTCATACCTTAAGTAGCTTCATGAGGCCTTCTAACTGAACCATGAGCTGCCTTCGTGAGTCTTGAAGGGATGACAAGTGTCCCTCAAGTTCATCCTTCCTCTGACGTAGAGCACGCAATTCGGACATTAGCGCAGGATTGTCTGCAGAGGATCCATCTGAGCTCAAAGCAGCATTTTCTAGTTCTTGTTGGATCCTGAGAAAATAAGAAAGTTATATTTGATTAATTACAATTTTAGCGATTGACAAAGCTTCATATAATTTCATACTTACTTCAGTCTTTTGATTTCACGGACTATTTCTTTGTTTTTAGCTTCCAATTGGGCAATAAGTTCCCTCTGAACACGAGAAGAATCAAGACTGAGGCTTCCTTCTGATGGAGCTCTTCCCTGTACACAAGCAGTTTCAGTTAGATCATAAGAAATCAATAATTACAAAATCTAAACAACTATCTACAGCAAAAGAAGTATGAGGCTCTTTGTTTATCTTTCAATAAGTAAGGATCTGCATCTCATACATACCCCTAGATCAGGAATGTGCATGGAAGACCTTGATGAGTGTCTTGGCTGTAAAATACAATACAAACAAACAAAAAATTAATGATAAAAACAATAATTAAGTACAAAGTATATTATGTGGGAGATCATCTGAGAAGAAATCTTCAGCAACCAGACTATGTATATGGAGACAGTAGAGAGAAACAAAGAATAAACATCAATTGAAGTCTACAATTCCAAAATAGTAAATTTCTATAATTTACAGAGATCAAACTTAAATAAAAATAGATATTAGAAAGACTGTAAGATTCCATACCACAGTGCGAGCTTCTGCTGCGAGTCTGGCAGCGTAACGTGCGATAAGACGATGCTCATCATCATAACGGGAAGAGTCAAGACTGGAAGAGTACTTTCCTGGACTGCGGGTGAAAGAGAAATTTATCTCATGAAGATACAACAATAGCAAAATAATAATGTTAACCAAAAAGTGGAAAACAACTAAAAAATTAAAGTAACCTTCTAGTAGTAGAACGGCTATCCATTGAACCAACATCAAACTGAGTGCTCATGAAGGAGCTTTCAGGAAATCCATTGTGAGAAGGTAATGGTGAAGGCGGACTAAAACCACAAAACATTGCACAAGGAAAAATAGTAACATATAAATAGATGTATTTTAATTCTCGTGACTTACACAATATGAGAGAGATTGAGAGTTTTCTCAGGTTCTTCTGGGAACCGAGGGATGTTTGGGCGGCCTTTTTCTGGTACGCAACGGAAGGATTTCCTCAATGTGTGACCAATTTGTTTGCTTGGTGACTTCTGAAATTTAAAGAAACTTTCAGACTACTTCAAAGCAACAGAACACACCAGTGTAACTTGTAAAGATAGGAAAAACTATGTTTTGCTAAAACGGTGAAATTTAAAACTCACATATGAGGTGTATTCTTTCACTTCATGTTCATTAGTGTGGGAGCCAAAAATACGACCTCGCCAAAAACAATCTTGGCACATTTGAAAATTATGACACTTTTGACAACGATACCGGAAGCCTGTAAAGTTCTCCCGGTGGCAAGCATCACAAGTAATGGGGTGAACCACTGCAATTAGAAAAATTAGATAAATAGCAGCAAATAAATATTTGAAAACTATCACAACAATTAATAAAAAAACAGTGCCTTACCACTTTCAACTCCAGCCAGTCTATGTAACAAAGGTAACCATACCAAGCAAGCTGGTCCGGGATCAGACATCATAGTATCCATGAAGTCATTCACTGTCACTTTCTGGCTCTAGAAAGGGAAAAAATTAAACTTATTTCAAAAGTAAACTGTGTAGTCATCTTCAAAAGTTATTAAGATTCAACTTACCCCAACAAAAATCTTAGAGGACAAATCTGATGAATAGTGAAATGAAGGGGATTCAAATACAGCTGCAGGCAGTGCTAAGACTTCACGCAGGTAATCTTCAAAACGCCAAACTACCAACTGCCCATTTCCATCAGATATTTGAGAAAATATATCTAAAATAGGAAAAAAGGATTCATCAGTGAGGCAAAAAGGGAAAACCAGCACATCAAATTAACCTCTGAATTAAGGTATACACATACAACGCAGCTTATCCATGAGTTTGCCGGCACACATTGTTGCAAGGGCAACTTTGATTGAAAAAACACGTATTTTTCCTGTATTTTCTCTGCAAACAAAGATGGCAGTTGCTGTCACTCTTGATACAAACACACAAACATGGGCAATATCATGGAATAATCATCAAGACATACGCAGAATAGGCAGATAGCAACCAATTGAGAAGAAGTCCAGAACTGCTTTCAACATGCACTTGCTGGGCGGGAGGAAGCCTCTTGTTGAGATTATGATACAAACTCGAAATCAGGGTTTCCAGACGAGAAACATTAACCTCCATTTGAGGTTCTAATGTATTAAGACCATTTTCCCTGAAAGCTTCTATGACATTCCATATGTCTACCTGATGTACTGCAAGATAAGTTGACAGTTAAAAAAGTAAACAATTTTAAGAAAGGCTATTGGCACTGTTATAAATTGATGTAAAGTCGTACTCACAATTGGCTTTCTTCTGAACAAACCGCAATTTGCAAGCAGTGCGGTAAGACGCAAATCGAATCATGTCTAGATTTTGTGCTCTCATTTCTGAAAGGAGACGATGATGTTCACTGCCTGATGCAGCTTCTTCTCCCATGATGGCTAAAAAAAAGGGGGGACTTTTGTTATTCTTTAGTCCAGATACAACATTTTTCAGAAGATCCAAGACAGAGAAATATTTTAAGCAGCACTTAAGCCTGGAACAACACACCCATGCAAGATGAGAGAGAGAATTTACGGCATGAATTACCGGCCGATCTCCGTCATATCATTTTTTAACCTCAACGGATCAAAAAGTTGACTCACAGGTGAAGGATTAAAAATATTCAGAAATGCTCAAGACAAAGAGAAACTTTGAGAAATAGTTTAATGAAATAAAATGAGTAAAAGAAACAAAACTCAAAGAAAGATGTATCAATGTCCAAAAACTCAGCAAGATCAATACTGATGGTACTAGGCCTTTCTCATTCTTTCAATTTGGCTCACACAAAATATTCAGCAGCTTACCTTCAGCTATCGCTTGTAAACTTTTATCAAAATTGTATTATTCTACACACAACTTATCACAAGTTGAATTTTTAGAAACAAAATATTCTAATCTAAGAGAGAAGTTGACGAATAAATTCTGTCTGCTTCGAGTCTGCTTGTCTGCTTCTGCTTCGCCAACAACAGTCATCACAGCTCATTATTCGCACGACAATTGTCAAGGGGGAGGAACAGGGAACATGGCGTCGCATGACGTCACAAATTTAACCAGTCAGAGGCAGGGAGACGTAATTCATACTTTCACTTTTACTGTATTGAGATTTGGTGTAAGTTTCGATTATTGAATGAACAAGTGACCATGCAAAATTTTGAACCAGAAGGTCTTTCCGCATCTGTTTCTAGCAAGCTCGGCGCTCTCGACTGTGAGTAGGTTACGCAGGCGGAAAAAAATGGTCCTCGCAGACCCACATGCATTGTAGGTTATGATTTCCAAAACCAACAAAAGCTACTGGAGAATTAACCCCATAATGTCGCTGTGTAGAAAAAATATATTCAGTGGCCGTATCCTGCCCCCTTGCTCAACGCGATATATAAGCGCAATGGTGCAGTGTGAAAGAGACAGCGATAGAATGCGTATTATGTATGAGAAACGTTCTGCCCCTGTTGGAGATATGCATGTTAAAGTTGTTGGGTCTGGCTCTTTAAATATTTCTAAGTCAGTACTTTTACGGGTTAGAAACGAAAGGTAAGATAAATATAATATCATGAACACATTTTCCTTCTCAAGGATGAGATTACCATCATCCCTCTGTATTTGTTTGTGTTAAAATGAGCTGTTCAATTTCACATTGGTAGGATGTTTTTCAACTGCGGGCAGTCTGGTGAACATAGTGGCAAAGCAATCCTCAACAAAGGACTCTGTAACAACCTCTTCATCACTCATTTGGATTGGATAAAAATTGGAGGAATCATTAGTTTAATTTACAAAGCCTCGACTTCTCGCCGTGAGGAAATAATTTTTCATGGACCTAGTGGACTTGTTAGTACGATTTAAGGACATTGCTTTGTTTTTCATTTTAATAATAGCATAACTTGTTTGGAATGGACTGTTAAGCAGATTAAATCAAACTTTGCAGGACGTATTTGTAAGAGCAGCAGAGAACTTTTTACGACTAAACAGCAATCTAAAGGTAACTGTTTCGAAAAGCTGTGATGTAGAAACTGACATTTTGAAAATCAAGTCTGTATCTCTTCATCAAAAGAATAGAGTTACTCTCAATCCAACTAAAATTGACACAACATTTGTAAGAGGAAGACTTGCAAAAAAGGCGATTCACCAAGTAGAATCCATATTAGGTAAGCATTTTCACCTTAAGAAGTTTTTGGCAACCAAAATCCTATAAATGTATTATTTCTCTGCCAATTTAACTTCTAGATAAGGTACCAGAAAGCATAGTTGACCTTAATACAGCTTATAGTTATATAGTTGAAATAAAATCAAAAAGTGCCTGGGTACTCTCAGAATGTGTGAAAAGAGGAGTTAAGCCCGGAGAAAATATGAAAAAGCTCTGGAGAGGAGAAACTGTTATTCTAGATGATGGTTCAGTCGTTAAACCAGAGGATGTCATCCAGCATGAAAATTTTCCCACTGTCATAAGTAAGAAAATTATCCAAAATCTGTATAAAAAAAAAAAAAAAAAAAAAAAAAAAAAAATCACTGTAATTTATTTTAATTTCTTTCTTTTCCTCTCCAGTTTTAGATGTTCCTAGCGAAGGTTACCTTGATGATCTTTTGCAAAAGGATGAATATAAAGATCTTTATTCAAAAGTTAATCCCTGTGTAATAGTGCATTTTTCACCTCCAAGTGTGATGAAAGATGAAAGGTACTCAGTTTTGATAACACTTAGACTTTAGAATAAATTTGTTATTTCTTCATTGTACGCTTATGTTTTAGGTACATTTCCTGGATGCAGCGTTTCTCTACATTTACTAGTCATATGATTGTTAATGAAAGCAATAGATGGGAAACACCTCAAAAAATCCAAAATAGACAAGAAGTATGTCGACTCATTAGTCCTCAGTTCTTTCCAGAATTGATTTCAAACAGAAAACGAGCTGCTGATCAGTTTTACGTGGTACACGATGAATTTCAAACAGAGGAGCCTCCAATTATTATTTCAGAGGAAAATTATGATTGTTGGCTTCAGGAATGGAAATGTATTCCTGAAGATATCAATTTTATACAATCATGGCCGGGAACTATTTTAAATTTGAATAGTCTTAATCCAGTGCGGTATGTTTTTGAAATTCTTTCAGGATTATATAGATGTGTAACAAGTTTCTTACTTTTTCTTTTGGTATCCAAAGGGATTTTCAACCATTAGTGATATCAGAGGAGCCTGCTAAAAACAGACAGGTCTTCAAATGCTCATACAAGACTTCACCGGAAAACCCCAAGATCACATTTTTAGGCACAGGTTCTCAAAGTAACTCAGCTTACCGCAATTCATCTGGTATCTTACTTGAACTGAGGTTTGTCAGTAACACTGATTTTACATGTTGGTATTAGAAGTTCTTCATTAATTTTCACCAAACTTCTTACAGCTCTGAATATTCAATATTGCTAGATTGTGGTGATGGAATGATGCATCAGCTTGCTTGTTTGTATAGTGCTCAAAAGAGAGAAAAAGTCATCTCCTCTCTCAGGTGTATTTTTGTGTCTCATACACATGCTGATCATCATGCTGGGTTAATTGGACTTCTGTGTGCAATACGAAATAAAACCATTCAACACCAGCAAGAAAACAAATTAATTTTGCTCATTCCACCAGTCTTTATAGAATGGCTTGAAACTTATCACAACAAGTTTGAGCCAATTCTGGACAATGTTATTCTCATCTCATTAGCTGATCTGGTATGTACAATTTGCTCTTTGCTTTATAAAAAAAATTAGTTCATAAGCTGGAAGGGAAATGTGCAATGTCAATTATGTTGTGAGCAAAGGTGGCAAGAAAGGGCAATACTGGTAAAGAAATCAACTCTCTTTTTCGAAGACATTTGGGAATGAAGCAAATAACAAGCTGTATTGCCAGACATAGTGCCTTTTCCTACTGTGTCACTTTTCAGCATAATTCTGGTTGGAAAATTAGTTACTCTGGTGATACTGGATTCTGCAGAGACTTTGCACAGATAGGTAGCAATTATATGAATATTTACCTCACCAGCCCAAGTCTAATACTAAGTAATATTGAACTGAACTTGTTGGGATCCATCTAGGAAAAAATAGTGATCTTCTTATTCATGAGGCAACATTTGGAACTGGACTTAATTTACTGGCAAAGCAATCCAAACACAGCACAACTGAAGATGCCATTGATCTGGGGAAAGAAATGTGTGCCAAACAGGTAATTCTGACACACTTCAGCCAGCGATATCCACATATTACACGTTTAAAAGATTTGGAAAATACAAGAAATGTCAGTGTAGCATTTGATTTCCTACAGGTAAGTTACTTGGTTTGTTGCATATTGACTGCCTAGTCTTTGATATCAGTATTAATAGACACTTCAGAAATTCAAGTCTTTGATATTGGTTGAGTTCTGATTTTTTAATTTTTTTAGTGTCACCTGAAGGATTTTCAATATTTGCCAAAATTGAATAAATCATACGAAAAAGTGTTTGCTGCATATGAGTCAGAGAACTTGGAGGAACATGAGAGGCTCACAACAAGAGAGTCACTTCTTTCAGGAATTTCTAATGCCAAATATCCACCTAATGAGATAGAAGATCTTATTTAAATTAATTATACATTAATGGATGGCCTCTTGTAGTATTGAAAATACATCTTTTTATTGATCACTCTGTAAAATTTCAGCTTTCAATCACACCTTACCAAATTGTTTTCATTAAAAATTCATTATCACAGCCATTAAAACAGTGATCTACTAGTTAGTTGAATACACTTGACAGAAAGGATAATAAGTACTATTACAGAATGGATAAAAAGTACAATTATTACTGAAAAATACTTCATGGTTTGATTTTGGTTTCATCGCAGATATTTTGGAAAACCCCAAGTTACAGAGGTTAGCCATCAAAAAATCAAATTGACAAAATAAAATATTGACATCATTTTGGCCAAACCAGTCACATTACCTGCATTGTGACATGGAAACAACAAAGTGGTAGCCAAACCTGAACAGTGGTCAAGTTCTGAGTGCCCTGTCTGGCGTGTCTTGACTGACTGTAGAAATGTTGAAAGATGGTGCAGAGTCAGAATGGGTGTTATGGGTAATGTCCGGCGGCTGGTTATTGTCGGACACTAGTCAACTAGTGTCCGAAGGTTCGGACATGACTCAGGGGCAGCTGAGTAATGTCGATCCTCCGGACATTAACCACTCTAAACGGACATTAACCAAGGGTGCCTGGGTAATGTCCGAAACGGACATTATCCAAGGGATATGAACCAAGGGTGTCAGGGTAATGTCTGAATCGGCGATCATTCGTTAGTCAGTCGGTAACCCAATCGAACTGTGTTGCGGGATTGCCTACTCGTCAGGGGCCATGGCTCCTTCAGGGATAGGCAAACCCACAACAGTTAAGCATTCAAATCATGTTGCAGTCATGTAGGTCACATTTAACAGTCACTACCTTTAAAAAAAAAATATGAAATTGAAAAGCATTGTCTTTCCACACATTGTTAACCATTAATTTTAAATTTTTAACACTTAAAACAGTTTTTGCAATATTTTTTTTTACAAAATGCCTCTTTTCCTCGAGCGCAATGACTTCAAATTATTTGTCACAGTGTTACAATCACTGACTTTTTAAAAGGCTAATTAAATTTAAAAAAAAAAAAAATGTATCTGCTGTCACCTAGGCCCCCGCCCCGCCCTCTGCCCTGCTTGAGACCCGCTCAATGGTTGATTAATGTCCGAGCCTTCGGACATTAGTTGACTAGTGTCCGACACTCGCCGACATCGGACATTACCCATAACATATTGATTACTTGATGACAAATCTGTTACTTGGGTATCTGCTTACAAATATTTAAATAGATGGATCTGAGTAGGAAAACTAGAACTACTATTGCTTGATGATGGGGTGGGAGGGCGCATGCAAGTACACAATATAAGGTAAATATTTCAAATATCACAGTCATATCCCCTTAAAAATATTTTGAAAGATGTGAGAACAACCATGAATGTTGATAACTAACAAAATTCTAGACTGACTGCTTTGTGCACTCACAAAGGAATTATGAAATACAAATTAATTCTTTTGCTGACTAAATGAATTCTATACCCTCATACTTTATATCAGCAATTTTCATCTCTGGAAACACAACCTTGCCTTTTATGTTAAAAACCATTATATATGTTGCTGATCCTTGGGATGTTTCCTCTGATTTAAGAGCAACTATAATTTCATCTTCTGTCCCAGGGATGAATTTAAAGCTTGAAAATCCATGAGTAGGAATAGCTTCACCAACAGACACAACCTGACAACAGAATCAAGCAATCTTGTCCCTTCACAATAGAAAGAAATCAGAAGCCAAAATGGATTTAGAAAGAAAACTTACGTCAATGTTTGTGAAATTTTCATCTGCTGTAAGCAAGATGTTAGTTCCATGATATGGATCTGTATCCTCATGGTAAGTTTCTTTGGACATTTTCCGAGGAAGAAAGAACCACTTTCTGTGTATGTTACTCCAAACTGCAGATTCATGTATCATGTATCCTTGAGCAGATTAAAAACACATTTATCAAGCTTCAGATAAGGTGATCCCACCATTGCTGAGGTCTGCTGGTCCCGACGCGAAGCCACCTTGCTGGGAGCTTCAGTGCGGGATTCCAAGACCCAAATAATGCTGGGACAATCATATACATTTGGAGGGTTTTAAATAATAAAAAGCTGTCCAATTTTTTAAAGAATCAAACAGTGCTTACCAGGAAATTCAATCCCAACTGCTCTTCTAAGCTTTTCATAATTAATCCTCCAATTATGATGAGAGACTTGTCCAGAGGCATGGATTTGTTTAATCCACATTGGATCAAAGTCTACCAGTTCACCAGTAGATGTTGTCCACTCCTTTCCCAGTCCACCAACATACAACTTATTGTCTTTCACAGCTGCCCATTCAGATTTAAATCCTTTAGACCTGCGCCCATCACCATTCGTTAGTAGTACCCATGGAATAGCTTTACTTCCATCAATTTCATAAACTATTCCAGTTCGATCATCAGGAGCATACAATTTTCCATTAAATACAACCAATTCTGATAGTTCCATTCCTCTTTTTCCTTGCCCAAGAGTACTAGTCAACTGTGTCGGCTCTACAGCATCCCATTTAAAACTAACTGACCCATGAACACGATCCCAAGTTAAAAAACCCTTCTTATAATAACTCAGCCACGTACTTGAATCTGAATTACTTTTAGAATCTGTATCAAGATCACTAATTATTCCTATTCTATAAGTAACACCAAAAGCCGATCTGACAGGTGGAGTTAAAGGGTAAGTTGAATTGTAACCATCAACCAACGATAAAGGAGTCATGACATTGCTGATGGGAAGCATATCATAGTGTTCTGAATAAAAGTAGGATTTGTGGCTCCTGCTTGGAGGAGACATTGCATACCATACAATTAGTACAAATAATCCAACAGCTGCTATTAGACATACAAAATGGGTTTGAATTCTTAGAGTGCTGTTTCCTACTCGATACATAGGTGGAGTTGTAAGAGCTTGGCGCCAATCGCGGAGAGACATTTCTTTAAATTTAGGGATTCTTTCCCTTAAAAGTTCATTGCCTAACATAACAAAATGCACAAAAATATTAAAACTAGACCATAACCTAAAATTATGAGATGGCAGCTGGATGGCAGCTTAAGTTGCTTGGAATAGTAGTAGAGAAAGGGGGGGGGGAGGGGGGCTGAAGTGAGAGTGGTATTGTTTTAGCAGACAGGCAGTGGCAGGCGAGCATAGAATTTCGTGACAGCACTGGTTCGAATCATCAACTGGGCCCGTAAAGACCATTCCAAAATATTGAGAAATAAAAATATTGAGAAATAACAAATGTAACGAATATTTGTCTGCAGCCACCACGTTGGCCGCGTGTGGCTGGCAGCAGTGAGCTGGGGCTGCAGGCTGATTCCGAGGATCGCTCTCGCGTCACCGTCCTTGTCGCACCTATGGCGGTGCCCTATGTGAGAGATGGCAGCGCCCCATGAGTGTGACAAGGACCGAGGCGCGTGCGCGGTGTTCGGAATCAGACAGCTGGCCGCGTCTCGTTTAAACGTGACTGCAGCTGGGTGGCCCCTAGACTCACAGCTAGAAGAGCGTGGCATAACTCAGTATACTTTGCTCTTGCTTCCAGACCGTCGGAAAGACGCCCGCCCGATAACGTCCTGTGACTGTTCCAGATCTTTTTCAGGCTGTCTCTCATCCGACGAGCGCCCTACATAGGCGTTCGGCGTCCCGTCCCCTCGACCACGCCTCGATATGCAGCGTCCATACGGGCGTTCCCTGGACGTCCCAGCCCAGCGTCCTCGAAACGTCCCGACATCTGTAAGTGTCCCCGTCCCCGAAACGCCGCACGGTCCGCACGGCTACGGCTCCGACACGAAGTGCATTTTCGACTTCCCTATTCACCCTTCCTTTCTTCCTTCCTTCACCCCTTCAGCCCCACTCCCCGACCCCCGACCGGCGAGTAGGTTCAGTTTTCTCCCGCCAGAGGGCAGCAGCGCTCACGGACAAGAGCGCATCGCCTTGCACCACAGCAGGTGTTTTCGGCTTTCATTTTCTGTCAAAAAAAGACGCTTTGCGCCCTCAAAATAGTCAAGTTTCGGAGTAAACAATAATATGTGAGATTTCTTTCTTTCCTCGAAGGCCATCAAACTGATAATGTGGTAAGTAGAGTGATTTGGAATTCAGCGCAGCACTTCGCTCGATAGCAAAAATGGCGAAGTAAACAAATTTTATGGGGCATCTCTCGGTGACACCGCAGGCAGGCCGTAAGCGGACCTTAGGAACCGTCCGTCCATGACGCTACCAGAACTTATGTTGTGCGTAGGTCAATTATTCCAATTTTCTCGCAGCGATCACTTTTGCGTAAATCATTGAAAGTGGGCGCTGTTGAATCGAGAAGCCACGCTCCCATCGTATTTGATTTGCTCATGGAGCCGCCATAGGACCTTACTGCGTAAACGCCGTTGTTGTGATCAGGTTGGGGCTGACTGCTTAATTTAATCTGGTTACCGTCTTTTTGGAAACGAGATTATAATTCCTTTCTTGATCTACCATCCGTATTTCATCAGGATTCTTAAGTTCCCGCCGAGATTTTGTGTTTACCACAGTCTGTTCTCAGCTAGGGCATATGATGAGTGTTCTGTTACCGTCCATAACCTCTAATAGTTGCAATCAGTTGTTTCACTTCCAACGGTTTTACGTACCTTCCGAACGACTCCGGCCACTTCCACACTAAATTGCAGAACTCCTTCTTTATTTTTCAATAAAAATAGTCTTGCTCAATATTATTGAAAATGATTTTATTAAATCGATTTTGAATTTTATTGTATTTGTTTGTGAGTAATATGTTCTTATTTCCTTTATTTATATTTTAGGTTCACATGAAGGATTCAGCTGTGGACACTTTTATTCAGATACATAGTTATCATGAATTTTTCTCCATTTGGAGGCCCATTTCCGGGGTCATTACCAGTTCACCAGTTTCCTGCTAAGTTTAACCATGACGGCACAACTAGTACCACAAACACCACACCAACCCATACTGTCACCCAAAATGACATTGCAACCACTCCACGTTATCACTCCAGTCCTGGACCAAACCATTTCCCTAACCAGCATCATTCACCTGTCAATGTGCCTGTCAATGTCGGAAAGTATTCCCGAGGAGAAGCCCCCACAAGTGAAAGCAACAACGGATCAGTCTCTCAGGTATGTATGAGGTTTTAGATAACAGCATGTCCTTAGAGTTATTTTTGTTTCTTCTTTCGCAAGATTTTCCAAGCCAATCGCTCTTCTGAACACACAGCCACATGATGTTGCAAATTGTTATGGGAACATTTTCTTTACATGCTTACTTATTTGATTACACAATAAATTTTAATTCTACACCTTATTGTGTTGATGCACATATAAATTTAACTGGAAATAATATCTCAAATCCCACTAACGAAACACATGCTTGCCACACAACTCCTGATGCAATAACAAAGTTTTACTGCACACTGCTTCTTTCTTGCCCACATTTATTTTTCATGTCTTCAAAATATTTGTATTGCCAAAATGCTTCAAAGTAAAGTTCTTAGAGAATAGCTCCTTAACATTCATTAACTTAAAAAAAAAAAAAAAAAAAAAAAAAAAAAAAATCATGGACATTTTGCTTTGTGATCAGTTTTATTCAAATGCTGTCCTTGCTTTTTACTTGATTCTACAACTTAGATTTAAAATCAAAATGTGGTGTCTGAGCTGTTCTTCTCTATCTCTTACATGTGAACAGACATCTATGATGAATCAAGTTGCCAACTCTACCAAATATACTAATGTCCACTACACAGTAAACGTACCAGTCAGCTATGCTCAGCAGACTCAACAGCAGTCGCAAGCTCCTGCATCACCTTCTTTACAAGTAGGGGCTAAGCTTGTGAAAAGTCTTGCTTAAAAAACCAAAACGAAATATGCTTTGAATCTGTTGTAATCTGGGTTGCTTATGTTGTTACTTTGTCTGAAAGGAGAGGGATGATGCTGAAAAAGAAGCCCAGGAACAGCAGCAGCAACAACAGCAGCAACAACAGCAGCAGCAGCAACAACAACAGCAGCAGCAACAACAACAACAGCAGCAGCAACAACAACAACAACAACAACAGCAGCAGCAGCAGCAGCAAAATGAATCTGGTGAAACTGGAGAGGTTTTTAATGGAGGGGGAAATGTAATGGGGCACCATCTTCACCATCATGGAACGCAAACAGCGATGC
The DNA here is from genome assembly GCA_029379305.1 of Frankliniella fusca. Classification (NCBI taxonomy): domain Eukaryota; kingdom Metazoa; phylum Arthropoda; class Insecta; order Thysanoptera; family Thripidae; genus Frankliniella; species Frankliniella fusca. The sequence goes on from JAHWGI010001411.1 coordinate 3,388,056, forward strand.
CAGCCTCTTGGCAGTCATTAGCTACTCCAGGCTCGACTGTAAGTTTCTACTCACAACAACGTGTGTTATAAGCCTCTTCAAAAAATTAATTCTTTGTTTATCATTTAGGTTGCAGATTACCTTTCTCATCTTCCTGCATCAACACTCCCCATTAGTCTTCATCATTTTCTTAAGTATTCTGCTGAATCCATTAAGAAAGAGTCAGAGGGAAACGCTGCCCCAACTACTACCTCTCCCGGTGTACAAGCAGTGTCTGGTGCTCAGACAAGTGTGATAAATATGAATGCCCATCATAATAATGGAGTTATGTCTCCAAATGGACATGACCAACAAGTCCAACAACTGCAAACTGTTCAACAAATGCAGGTTCAGCAACATGAACAACATCATGATCAAGCTGGGCAGGTGGTTATCATTAACCCTGCTTTGAAGAAAAAGAAGAAGAAGAAGGCCAAGGAAAAGAAGCCACGTCCAAAACCTGGTGAAATCAGGTCAGCACTTGTCACCTTATCTTTTCTTATGTTTTAATGTCTTAAGTTCTTCTAACATTATTTGTTTCTCTGTTTTCTACAGATTAACAACTGCACTGGATGGGTCTACTCTGTATTGCTGCCCCGAGTGTCATATGGCGTACCCTGAGAAAGAACTCCTGGAACAGCATCTCTTAGGCCATACTCTAGAGCGCAGATTTGTGTGCAACATATGTGGTGCGGGGCTTAAGCGGAAAGATCACTTAACTCGTCATAAACAAAGCCACAATCCAGAGCGGCCATTTGTGTGTACTGTGTGCTTAAAGGTACAAATAACTTTTAAAAAATAATTGTAGTTTTGTTACTAAGCCCAAAATAACTAGTGCTTACTCTCTCCTTCTTTAAGGCTTTTAAGAGGAAGGAACAGTTGACTCTACATTTTGTGATTCACTCTGGTGAAAAGCGCCATGTTTGCACAGAATGTGGCAAAGGTTTCTACCGTAAAGATCATCTGCGTAAACACACTCGCAGCCATATTGCCAGACGGTATGCATTTCAAAGTACTTAACTCCATTTTGGCATCAATTTTACCACTTACATTTTACTTAAATGTTTACAGGGTGAAAGCTGAAATGAGTCAAAACAATCCCCCAGCACCAGCCCCTGGCTTAGTACTCACGCTTCAACATGGTGCACCTCAGCATGTTCAGGCAGAACATCAGCAGCAAATGATATCATAACTGAATGATGTGCTGAGTGAGCATCATTCAATAAGTCTATCTTAAAGTGATAGTATTCACTTACTTCAAGCTAATTTAGTGTATATTTTATTTACCTGCTTGTTATTTGAACTGATTCAGGAGAAGTCCTCTCTCCTGTCAGTATTTCAACCGTACTGAAATAGGGCACACTGTCCTCCACTGATATACTCATGCATAGCTCCAACATTGTTAACTGTTGTGCTTGTAGGTTCATCAAATGACCACTGTGCACAATGATCTCATGCAGCTCACCTTAATTTGGGAGCTCCCTAGGCATTGGTAGCTGTGTAAAGAAGGTATGAAGACTTCCTGTTTGTTTTCAAAAGTTATGCTGGATTGTTTCATTTGTGAGAAATCAAGTTAGGAAATGTTATGCCCTTTGAGTGGACTGTACCTCTACTAATGAGGCCCTCAGGCAAGGAGACACTGACAATTGCCATTTTTATAATCGCTAATAATTTTAATTTGTTTTCTCGGGACATTGGAATTTTACGAATGAGCTTCTTGACTACGTCTTTTCTACAGATGAAGACTTTTACAATTTTCAATTCAAACAGAAAATCAGCAGTTCAAATTGTTTTCTTCTAGTTTTTAGGTTCAGTCTTCCACAACTTAGCAAAATCAAATTTTCTTTCTAGAATATTCCCAAATATTCCTGAAGTATGAGAGTTATGAAGTTAATATTTTCCTTTGCATGGCTTCCAGTTTTGGTGATTTCCATTGTACTTCCCTTAGTCTCTCTATAATTTGCAATAGATATCAATTTACTGTTTTGATGAGGTATGAAACCAGATCCAAAAAGAGATTTTTACCAAGGTGCTGTGTATTTTCATATTGTAAGCTAAAACTAGCAATTTGACTGTGGTAACATGTGCTTTTGATTTCTTTACTTTTATAATTTTTAAGGTGCACTTCTTCATTAATGACCGTATCCTCCTTCATGTTTCATTAAGATATTGTGAGACTTTGATGAGCACTTAACATTGCAGCTTAACAAGCTGGCAGAAACTTTGCAATGTTCAGTGACAGGACAATGAGCTTTCTGTCCGCTCATTTTCATCTTTGATAATGTAAGGCAATAATTGACCTTAAGAGATGACAGTTCAGTAGACTTGGAACAGAAAATGTTAAATTAGTGTACTATTTTAGAGCAAAGAGTTACAGAGGACAGCTTTTTTAAGTATAATAGTGTGATTTTCGTTTGTATCTTTTTATATGTACAATTATTGTATCAAATTATATATTCTAGAGCTAGCTTCTTTGACAATGTAAAGCATTACTGTACATAGAAGAGTAACCATTCTTTTTGTAACAAGGCAACTTGCATGGACCAGAGGTAATAGATATCATGTTGAAGGTGAGGAGCATTTTGCAAATATCATTCATAGACAGATGAATGAAGATTTGAAACATGTTCTTTTAAGCAATCAGTCAAATGGCTTCTTCTGATGAAGTCTCACAGTGCAATAGGTGCAAGCTATGAATAGTTTTATCTTGTTCTCATGATTGGTTTAAAGCCACTGAATGTTCTTATACTTTTCTCTTGACATTTTCAGTCCTGAAATGATTGTGCAAGTAGGTTTACTTGAAGATGTGTTCTGTGAGTCAAAAGAAATAATCCTCTGAGTTGAGGGTCAGTCATTAAATGATTAGAACTTATATGTATTAAATTGGTGGCAATCTCACATCATTTTTCCGGAAATAGTCCCTAATGCATGAATGTATTTATCACCCAGTAGGTTTTATTTTTGTGCCATTATTTGTGGTTAATAATCTATTTTTGGAAAAATTCAATGCAAATTTATTCCTTAGATCTGTAAAAGAATCCCCAGTTCTTTATCTCATGTTTTATATTTCAATAGCATATAGAATCATTTTAAACAATTTTGAAGTGTTATTTGACTTGATCAGTGTTCTTAATCATTTTCATTTTATTAGAGCTTGTTTGTAAGACTTTAATTTACCAGAACACTCATGGTGTGATCCATAATGTACATAGCTGGTTGAAGTTTGGTTCACAAGCTTTGCACCAAACAGCAACAGGGCGCGCATCTTTGGTTCAATTCTAATGCCATTTACCTCAGGAATCTTGTAGAATTTAGGAAACCAATATGTAAGATCCTTTCCACAAAAATGCCATTCATACTTTACCTTAATTTATTGTCCTGTGAAGATCATGGGTTTACACCTTAATTAGTCATTTGTTTGTTTATGTTTACCTGTGTGATGTGGATTTGTTACCCATCGTTTTCTTTGTTTCCTTTAAGAAAATTTAAATACTACCGGTCTGCAATGAAGTAGAGTTTCAAAGAAGGGCTTTTAGATGTATGCTCAATGTTATTAATTGAACAAAGTTGCCACCTCATTAATAGTGAATTTAGACTGGATACCTTACCAAGCACACTTTGTAATCGTCATATTTTAAGATGATTCTTGCAAAATTATATCTTTGACATTAGTGTGTAAACATTAGACTGACTGTAAGTTTAGGTGTAGAAATACAGTGCACTTGAATTAATGTCGAACTGGAAGAGAACCATAAGAAGAAACTATCCTTAAATGTATGTTTTCATATTTGATGCAAAATTTTGTGACCTGAAGTAGTTGTGAGGAGGGATCTCTAAACATAGTAGGTTATTTTGTTAGTCATTAAGAAAGCTCAATCCTTTATTACCTTCATTTTGGTTTGATGACATGGAGAATGATGGTGGCCTGGGCAGCATTGCATATTACCATCTTTGATAACTGTTTTTCTGTCATCAGTTATCAAGATTGTGCTATGCTACCCAAACTGTCCTGCCATTTTGTCATTCATTTGATAGATCTCAATGTCCAAAGAAAGTTTATGAATGCAATGAACTGGATATCTTTTTGTTTCCATTTGATTTTGTGAGAGATTTCTCTCTTTTGAGGGAAGGAGATATTTGAAGTAAAATGAAATTATCTCAGGCATGCATTACTACATCACTATCTTCTCACTCGTTTTCTGTATTATGATTGCAATTGCTGTTGCTTCAATGTTGTGATTTAGTAATGTAGGGGAAAGTTCAAGGTAACTAGTTGCGTTCGACTAGTCACCAGTGCAGCTGTTTCCTATGTCTCCAACCCAGTTGTATTGCAGTATTACTCTTCACCATTCTAAGCCGTTTCTTCTGGAAATTGTTAGAATCCTTCGGGTTTGGCTATTGGCTACCATCATCAGAATCAAGCTTACACACCTTCACTCAACATCGAAACAAAACCAATATTCTTGTATTACACTTCTTTTTCCTCTTTTTTTTTGCCTATTTTATTTTAGGCATGAAGTAGCCTTATTTTTTGTTGTTGTTGTATATGAAATTTTTAATTATGCCTCCCTAGTTCTGTTGATTTGGTTGTGAATGCTTGAAGTCATGTAGTCTCCTCTGGCCTCACTAAAAGTTGTTTAACAGCATTGCTCAGATATTATTATTTGTAAGTGTTGTTTACCATAATATGCCAGTGATTTTTCCTTTAAAATTTTTTTTAAAAATTCTAGATGTATTCTGCTATCTCCTCAACTACAAAAGTTGCTTTTTGGGGAAATTGTTTCTAGGCAACCTGACATCACTTCTGACGGGAGGAGCAACTCTCTGTACTTAGAAGTACAGAAACTTTGTTTGAGACACCCACTATATAATTTTTTTTTTCTTGGCAGCATTTACTTGCAGCTGTCCCCAAAATATAAGGATTGGAATATTTTGTGAAAGTGCTGCTTATAAATGCTCATCTTAAACTGCCTTCAACACAATTAGTGACAGTTCTTTACAATCTGTAAGGCCAGTGCCATCTTAATGTGGCTATTTGGCACTGAATGTGTTTTGCAGAGCATTTGTTGTTGCCACATTTTCTTGCTTAAGAATTTAAAGAGTCAGGTCATCATTTATTTCCCCACATCAACAATTTTGGCAAGACTGGAGTTAATAGATTAATGTGCCTTTGAGTATTCTGATCCATCGTTTTGTTTTGCTTCTATTATGTTCTTTTGCTGTGTTATGTTTTATATAGATTAATTATTACCTCTGTTAGTTTTGGATGAATAGCTTTTGCAAATACCTCCATAGATACTGCTGAAGTGAGTGACAAAATGGATACATGATACAGGGTTTGATTTTTAATTTTGTCATACCTTTTTAATACCTTCCATTTTTCCGCATCTTTTCTATGTAAAAAGATTTGAAAGAAGCAACTGAAGTGTAGTTTAAAATTGCTTTTTGCACCCTTTTTTATGTGGACAATAAGAGTTGTAAACCATAAAAGTCTTTTTTTGGAAGCAATGTAGAGTTTTGCAGTTTTAAATCAGTCTAAGTCTGAAATTTTGTTTGCTATCATTCTAAAAATGATCAGTGAAGGATGCAGAAGTGTATGAAAGCATTCAGAGTCAAAGTCTGTACTGGAGTTTGTCACTGATGGCATCTGTGGATAGTAGTTTTTATCTGAGGATGCTAAATGTTTGTGTCTATTATTCATTTCTTATTATTTGGCTTTTAGTTGGTATTTTCCCTCTTTTTATAATGCAGACTGTTATCTTGCAGGTTGATGACATTGTATGGTAATGTTTTATGTGATTAGTGTCATTTTCAGAAATGAAGACAACTATTTCAGTAACCCTCCTATTTTCGACCAAGTTGCTACTTCCCCTTGCTCAGGCAGCAACCTTGCTGAATTGAGAGTATTTTAGAATGTCACCATAAGAAAGTTCTTTTTCTAGTCAGGCAGTGATAAGACAATCGTTTCAGCAGATTCTCTATTTGCAATACCTTCATAAAGCTATACACATGATCTAATGCACACCTTTTGTGTGACAAGATTTATTTAGCTCCTTTGGGTGAACTATTATTAATGAGTAAGTGCACTGGAACAATACCTTGCATTGAGTTCCGTAAACAGAACCAGAATTACAACGTTTACAAACTGAAAGTTTGTTTTGTAGAAAGGACATCTTTTTGTTTTGAAAAAGAGAGGAGGAAAATCAAGTATATTTGTGTATTGGTGTGTAATATAATTTAAAGTATAAGGATGTTTGTTTTATTTCTTTTTTTCTTTGTGGAAGCAGGATTGTAAATTTGCCAACGAGAACAATCATTGTTGTGTGTAATTATTTTTAAGAGGATGATACCTGTATTGAGGCTTGTGTGCATGAGCTTATGAGTGAGTTCCATCCCTCTATTTTCTTATCATTTCTAAAATATTAGAGGGCACTCATCTTGATGTAGAGTAGCTGTGGGGTAGATAGAACACATGTCATCACTTGCACCATTCTCTGCCCGGGCAAAACTCCCTTTTTATGACTTGACAGGGGAGTTGGTGGTGCCATGTTAAACCATGCAAATATTGTTGTACCCTTGTACTCTTTGTATACCAAATATTATAGATCTGCTTCTGTATTGAAGAATTGATGAAACAGAACAAACTGTTGTTTCTTTCTTTCTTTCTCTTTTTTTTTCGTCATCTTCCATGTGTTTCCTTTCCTTTGCAAACCTGTAAACAAATGACGCGGAACGCTCAGAGTGCCTGGCTCTCTTTGGCTTCAAGTGGCGGCGTGGCGCATGGCGATAGAAAATCGCTCTGCGGAATCACTCTTCTGCCGAATAACCCTAAATGCAAACCGAGTGACTCATCGTGGCCGCGATCAGGGACGGAGCGCTGAGCGGTGGTCGCTCGGCTCGGAGGTGGAAAGGGTCGGGCCGGGCACCGCTCTGTCTGAGAGTCGAGATCAGTAGACTGATTCAGAGGAGCGCTCTCCTCGCTCTGTCTCTCGTGCACCTGCACGGCGCCCTCGCCCACCCTGAGTGCGAGAGAGAGAGAGAGAGGGAAGGGCTCTCTTCAGAATCAGTCTGCTGTCGAGAAGCGCGAGCGCACAGGGCTGAGCAGAAAACCTGGCTGCATCTCCGCCTGCTGAGGGGAAAACAACTCTGAATTTTGGTGTACACAGTACACAATTTTTTGTGAAGTTTTGTGAATTTTCTTAGATTTTTTCGTGATTTTTTTATAGAATTTTTTATTTAAATTTTACATTTTTTTTGTATATATTCCGAAAATTTTGTAAATTCTTCTAAATTTTGTGAAATTTTCTAAATTTTCCTAAATTTCTCTGAATTACGAGGTGTACCAAAATTTAAGAGTTGTTTCCCCCTCGGCGCCTGCGTTCAAAACCGTAGCACAGGTGCGTTCATGTTGCCTCGTGCACTTTGTACTTCTCGGGCGCATAAATGCAGCCCGGTTCACTCCTCTCTGTCCTGGGGCTGCATATTACCTGTTACTTTTCTAGCAGCACTGCGTGCAGCCGAGGAGGATATCGAGGTTGTCTTACCTCTGTCCTTGTCGCACATATAGCAGAGCGCGTGCTACTCGCCCGCGCACCTGCGAGTGACAAGAATAAGGACGGAAACTTCGGAAACAGTCGGCCGGCATGGTGCTATCCTCCTCGCGCAGCCTCGAGGCGTGGGCTGTTCTCTCTCACACCGCATCGCGCCTCACTCCGGGGGAGAAGGTGGTACGGTGGTACTTCCCTTCCCCTCCCCTCTCCGCCGCGGCGGGCGGGGCGGGGCGGGGCGCGGGGCGGGGCGGGGCGGGGTGGCGCGGGGCGGGGCTCTTCGCGTCGGAGCGCGAGCCGAGCGGGCCGAAGAGGACTGTTTGAGAAAGAGTCCTACATCCAGACTTCTAGGCCGCAGCTATAAACTACGCATACCCCTTTCCTTAAGATGTATTTTTCTCATTTTTTATGACGATTATTAGACAACACGCCGCTTCAGCCTCTGTTGTTATGCCTTGCCTTGCCCCACGGCTGTCATACGGCCGCCGTCTGATTCCGAAGATCGCTCCCGCACCTCCGTCCTCGTCGCACTAATGTGGCCCTGCCATCCCTGACATAGGGCACCGCTAGAAGGTGCAACAAGGACGGAATCAGACGGCTGCCTTATGGCGGTGGGCCGCGGGGAATGACGCGCGGTGGACATATCGCAACACCGGTCTTATCTTTCCCTCCTTCGGACGACCATTTGCAGCCTTAAGGGGTACTTGCGGTACATCCATTTTGACCGAGGCGCGCGCGTGCACGCGTGTGTGCGCGTATGTGCGGGTTTGCCTACACAGAGAGAAACTAGAGAAGCCCCATAAGCTGCCTTACATTTGGTGCGTTGCAGAGCTAAATATTAGCCATATACAGTACCTTAATGTTCTGTTTTTTAAGCTAAATTAACACACACAGTTAACTTTATAGTTGTATAGTTCAAACCGCGCCGCGTCAGCCGTCCGTATTCAGCTAATTTTTCGCAGGGTGGCTACGTTTTTTTTTTATTATTTTATTATCTTTTCTGGGTTTATACATGTTTATCCCCCTCTCGATTATCGGAGTGGGGCAATACAATTGAATGTATCATGGTAGCGTCACACCGATACGGAGGTGAGCTGTCCGCCCCTCATCGTCAGCCTGCAGACAGACAAAATGTGTACTGTATTTTTTTTAAAGTGATTTTTCCTTTGATTTAACAAGGAAAATTTCTGTTTTTTTATTATTTTGATCTTTTCCACCTATTTCTGACGTTTTATTCATTTCTTCACGATTTTCCGGATTTTTCTGTATATTTCCTCTTGGATTTATTTGTATTGTATACATATTTTTAACTTTTTAAAACGATTTGTTGGGGGTCGCACAATCGCACAATGAATTTTCGAAGTGACTCCCTCCCCGGCCTCGCCTCCACCCCACACCCCGCGCACCTCCCTCGGATAGACTATTGAAAATTGCAAGGGCGGCTGGCTAGACATTCCCTCTCTGCTCCCCGCGATGGCTTGGGGCAGCCGGGCGGGGCGGGGCGGGGCGGGGCGGGGGGGGGCGGGGTGGGGCGGGGCGAGTCCGGCGGTGGTGGTGGAGCCGCGGGGCGGCCCGCCCGGAGGAGGGGCGGCCCGCCCGGAGGAGGGGCAGGGGCACGGGGGCACGGCCCCCGGGGGGGGGGAGCAGAGACTGGGGAGGGGGCGGTAGGGCGTGACAGGGCGTGACTCGACGAAATCACGACACCATAGTGGGCCTGGCCTGGCCTGCTGGTCAAAGCTGCCCCGCACACTCCCCAGTGTGTGTGAGTGTGTTAGAGAGAGAGAGAGAGAGAGAGAGAGAGAGAGAGAGAGAGGTGAGAGGGTCAGTGGGAGAGCAACGACACGGGCCCGGCCCGAGCCGCCCTTGTGCACGCTTCGAAGGTCTCCCCCCGGGCCCGCACGGTTATTCCGAACAGCGTTTTATAGTGCTCTCTCTCTCTCTCTCTCTCTCTCTCTCTCTCTCTCTCTCTCTCTCTCTCTCTCTCTCTCTCTCTCTCTCTCTCTCTCTCTCTCTCTCTCCCCCTCCCTCTCTCTCTCTCCTTATGGCCGTCGTGCCCCATGAGAGTGACAAGGACAGAGAGACGAAACTACTGCTGGGCGGAATCACCCTACTTGCCCGGTCCGGCCTCTGGCACTGCCGTCAGATTCAGAAGAGTGCTTTCGTTCTTCCGTCCTCGTCACGCGCATGAGTCTCACCCACTAGGAGTGAGTGAGAGGGCACTACAAAAAGTTTTTTTCTGAATCTGGGGGCTGCACCACCTCCGGGGGGCGGGGCCCAGCGGGACCGCACCGGACCGAAGTGCACCGTCAGCGCTGTGCTGCGCTTGGCCCGGCGGCGCAATCCCAACCACACGGCCCGCGTGCGTCCGTTGCACTTTTTGTTTTGTTTTTTTTGTTGCTGTTTTTTTTTTTTTTTTTTTTTTTTTTTTTTTTTCAACCACAACAACACGTCTCACGTCTCGCGACGCGGAGCGCAGAACGGCCGCCCCGCCTCGCGCTCAGGAGCGACGCCCGGCCCCGGCCCCGGCGGAGGCGCCAGCCAGCGCGGGCCGATGCACCAGCTTATTGGGGATTCCCAAGATCGCTCTCGCGTCCTCGTCGCACCTATGGCGGTGCCCCATGTGGAGGGTGGCGCGCCGCGGCGGGGCCCCATGAGTGCGACAAGGGCGGAGGCGCGAAAGCGATCCTTCGGAACCAGACGACAGCAGGGGGATTCCGGTGCACGCGTGGATGCATCTCACGTTAACTCGTAGGCCCACTCCCTCAGTGTGTGTGTGTGTGTGTGAGAGAGAGAGAGAGAGAGAGAGAGAGAGAGAGAGAGAGAGAGAGAGAGAGCATTCGCACCCTCAGCAGACTTCTTTCTTGAAAGCGAAAGAGACAGAGAGGGGAGTGCGTATGTGCGTATACCGGAATCGCTCTGCAGCAGGCATAGCAGGGTGATTCCGGCTGCGTTAAGTATAGTGTCCTCTCTCAGAAAAAAAAAATCTGTAAATTTCAAGGAAAATCAAGAAAAATCAGAAAAATCGGTGTGCGATTGAATTTGTAGTGAAGGATCCCTCGCGGCGCCCATACCGATGGTGAATTTCCCCACCCCAGCGGAGGAATTCCGTTCGCATTGGCGGAAGAGTACACTCGCGTAGCTCACCGCCTGCAAATATCCACGCCACGGAAAGGGATTCCGCCACATGTGGGCGGGGCAATTCCGTTCCCATGGGCGTGGAAGTGGCCTCGCTTAGTCCACCGCTAGGGTGAGCCAAAGTCAACCTAAATCACCATGCTCGTCTTGCTGCTTGTTACCCATCTCGAATTCAGGCCACTCCGTAGTGTTTTATTGAATGGACCTGTGACCGTGGCCCAAATTCGAGATGAATTACAAGACGCGTATGGTGATAAAGTTGACTTTGGCAAGACCGCGTCGCCGCCTGCTCCGGAGATGGGTATTACACGCCTCTGCGTTCACTGACTGCGACTACATACCCAGAAGGGTTCACACAAGTCTGAAAAAGCCGGAAAGTCATGAGGAAAAAAAAGTGGTCATGGAAATTGCAAGGACGGTCAAGGAAAAATTTCGGCTAAGGGTGACGCTTTGTCGGAGATATTTCAGATGCTCGGCCAAGAATTTTTAACTGCAAAGGGAAAAATTCATGGAATTTTCTAAAATTTTGTCTGGAAATACATGGAAAGGTCATGGAATATGCTGGGAGAAAAAACGTGGCAACCATGAGAAGACTGCACCCCAAATTTTTCCAGTGTAGGCCGTTTGTGATTGCCCCTGAACTGGAACAGCAGCGGAGGCGGGGCGCATCGGCCGGAAGCGGGTGGAGAGGCGGTACGGCGCCGGGCGGCGCGTGTCGCAGAGGCACGTCTCCGTCGCGAGGTAGCGTCACGACACGGCATTGTGCGGAGCGACTCCGCCCCGCCCCGCCCCGCCCCGCCCCGCCCCGCCCCGCCCCGCCCCGCCCCGCCCCGCCCCGCCCCGCCCCGCCCCGCCCCGCCCCGCCCCGCCGTGTGTCATGTCAGGTCCACGCCGCTGCGTTCCTCGCCCTCGTCGTACGTCCCGTCGTCGCGCGGGCAGTGCACCGAAAGCGGATTTGAGCGGGCTGTGGCTGCTAGAAGAGCCGGCAGGGACCGGTGAAGGGGAGCGTATTTGTACCCCTGTACCCCCGATACAAACACCCTGGGTCATTTGCACCCCCTCTGTTTGGGAGGTACAAATCCCCGGGGGCAATTGTACACCCCAACTCGACCCCCAGGGTACAAATACCCCAGGAGATTTGTACCAGGGGTAAAAATCTCCCCGGAGATTATTTGTACCGCGGGGTACAAGATCGACCCTGTGCCGGGGGAAAAAATTTCCTGAAGTTTTCTGGATCTTTCCGTTTTTTTCTTCTTCCAATTTTCCTGAATTTTTCTGCATATCTCTGAATATTTTTGAACAACGATGTGTATACAAATATTTCAGAGTTGTTTTCCTCTCGGTAGGGCTGTTGGGTGATTCCGCACAGTCCTTGTCGCTCTCATGCGGCATGGCCACAAGGAGCGAGCGAGAGCAGAGGAGAAGGGTTCGGAGTCACCCTGCAGGACCGGCGGCTCGGCTCGGCGCCGCGCCGGTCCACGCGAACAGCCGCGCCGGCGCGGTCCCGCCCGCGCTATAGACCTGCTGCGCAGCCGTCTGATTCCTCCCGCGGATCGGCGGCGCGGTCTCGTACCTCCGTCCTTGTCGCACCTGTAATGGGGATGGCAGGGCCCCATGAGTGAGACAAGGAAGGAGGCGCAAGACGGCGCGACGGTCTCCGGAATCAGACGGCAGTTCAGCAGCAGCAGCAGCAGCAGCAGGCTGCTGCCCCGCCCGCCCGCCGGCTCGAGCCGAGTAGAGCGCCGTGGTCGCGGTTACGCCACACTCCAGACGGCCCGCCGCCCCCCGCCGCCGCTTGGAGCTGAACATGAAGTCGCTCATTCACGGAGATCGGATTGTTCCAGAAGAAACTCTCCCGCGAGGCGCAGGGCAGGGCAGGGCAGGGCGCGGGCCGGTCCAGGCCGTCCAGGTCGTCCAGGCGCAGCGGCGGCGGCAGCGCCCCACTTCAGCTCATGGCAGGTGTGGTGGTCGCTGAGCACCCGGGGATCCCTACAGAATGATTCAGGATTCAGAAGAGCGCTCTCCTCATTCCCGTCCCTCTCAAACCTATATGCGATGCGGTGCAAACCACGAGTGCGATAGAGACAGAGTGAGTAGAGCGCGCTCTTCTGAATCAGTCGACCAACTCTCAAACGTTGCCGGTTAAAATTGATCCCAAGGTACCAGGAGGTGCATTGCGTTCGCCTTTACTTAAAGCTGGCCTGGAAGGCATTTTAATCGGCACAACTTTTTTGTTGTTAGGCGAGAAAATCTCAAAGAAATACCTACAATTTTTGAGAAATCAATCCGCCAATTATTTTAATTTCTGTAGATATTGGTGGTAAAATTTCTTTCAAGAAGACTTTTCTTGATTTCGAGAAAAAAATGTATAAGAAATGTTGGGTTGGCCAGCAAGTGTTGGGTTGGCCAGCAAATTTTGGGTTGGCCAAAATTATGCACGTCCCGCCCCTCCCCCCGCCCCGCTCCGCCTGACCGGCCTGACCCGAGGGGGCGACCACTCCCCTTTAATTTGTTCCCAATGATTCCCATCTTTATCTTTTCATTTCTATCTGTTTCTAGCGATAGAAAACGCTAATGTTGGCTAATTATAACCGATTCCAGGTGTTTCCTGCTGTGTTGTAGTGGTTTTGATTGATTTCCCTTAATTTTCATGATGAAGATTCCCAGGCTTGTGTACACGTGATTCCCAAAATGGTCGCCCCCTCGGCCTGACCCCACCCCTCTGCATGCTTGCTGCTGCTACATACAGGACAGGTTTGAGGTTTACGGCACGTTTCCGTTTCCACGTGAGTGTGAAAACTTCGGTCAAACATCGCGGCGCGGTCGGTGGCGGAGCGTAGCTGCGCGTGGCGGGAATTGCACGTGTTCCGAAAAAGTGTCACCTCATCGGGCTTCGCATCAGCCCGCGACCGTGACCCCGACCCCGACCCGAGCCCCGACCCGAGCCCCACCACCGGCGACAAGGCGGCCTTTTGTTCTCATGAAGTTTGGCTAATTTCTGCTCCTTAAAGTTCCGGAATACTATCACCGCTACTGTGTCGCGAGGGGTCCCCTACTCTGTCAATCTTGTGTACACTTTGTCCGATAATTACTGGTGGTAATCACATCCGAAAACTTCCTCTTTTCATCGTTTCCCAAGCTGTTTTTCTCTTTGCATAGAAATGGGTCTGTGCAACATCTGAGCACGATCTGACGACGATTACTGGACCCGGATCGCCTCGCCTCGGCCACCGGACGGGCCATCATCTGTACACTGAAATTAAAAATGTGGGGAAAAAAAAAGAAACTGAGGAAACACCTACATTGCCTCAGGCGCGGATTGAAGGGGGCGGGGCGAGGGGGAGGGGTTGCCCCATCCTTTCCGCCACTGGAGCTGCCTGGAAAGTAGGCAAATGGCGCGACAAAACCCATGTATGTAGGCAACCTGGGGTACGCCCCCCCCCCTTCCAGTCGGACCTTAATCCGCGCCTGCATTGCCTCCAAGAGTTTAGAAATTCGAGGAAGTTTTCCGAAAAATACTTGGGCCCCTATGGAGGCAATATACAGTAGATGCCCCCACTCCAGATCGCGCTCAGATTTTGCCCCGGACCATCTCTAGGCACAAACTATCACGCACCAACTTTTCTTTCTTTCTTTTTTCTTCCTGACATGTCTTACCGTCCACTGACTATGAGGTAGAGATATACTGTAAGATGTCGAGAAGGCAATGGCGACAACTGCGGTCACCAGGTGTCCGAGGGGCCCTTCGCTCAAAAAAATCAGTGTACACCCTTCAACAAATTCTTTAAAAAAATCAGAAAAAAAAATCAAGAGAAAACCAAGAAAAAAAAACAGCCAAAATCAAGGAAGAAAAAAAAAATACGAAAACCCAGGAAAAATTAGAAAAATTGGTGTACGCTTGAATTTGCGATGAAGGAACCCTTTGAACCCTTTAGGTCGCTTAACCACGAGACCTTCGTAGCGCGTTCCGTCACGACATTTTATTACTAGCTCAGTCTTCACTATCTTGTCGCCATCCGCGTCCAAGAAGGAAATCAAAAGCGGGGGGAGGGAGGGTCGAGCTGGTCGAGCTCTCCACCTGCCGTCTGATTCTGAAGATCGCTCTCTGACCACCGCCCTTGTCGCACCTGTGGCGGTGCTCTATGTCGGGGATGGCAGGGCCCCATGAGTGCGGGAAGGACGGAGGCGCGAGAGCGATCTTCGGAATCAGGCGGCTGCAGCGCCATCGCCTGATAGGGGCGCCGCAGTGACGCGGTACGGTATGCTATTCCGCAGTCTCACTCGAGATGATGGGCTGGGCGGCGCTCTGGGTGCCGCCGCCACGGGTACCGTCCCCCATTTCTCCCAGCAAAGCGCATATGCAAAAATGCAGCCGAGAGAAACTACTTCCAGTTCTTTCCGTGTGTCTCCCGTCTCCCTATGACCCCCAACATGTGTGTGTGTGTGTGTGTGTGTGTGTGTGTGTGTGTGTGTGTGTGTAAATAGGGGGGGGGGGGGCTGAAGGAAAGGGGCAGGGTCGACCTTTCGCGCGCAAGTTCAAGATCCGTTGTATTTGTCTGGCGAATGATGTGGTGTTGGCTTCGGCCCCTCCATAGAATGAGCGGACCGGTCACAGCAGCAGCACAGCCGAGGTCTTCCGAAGAGCACTTCCCTCGCCCTGTCTCTCTCGCACTCATGGGCTTCGTCGTACAGGTGCGAGAGAGACAGAGCGTGGGGAGCGCTCTTCGGAATAAGTCGGCTCGGCTCGCGGCCCCCTACGTACGTACTAGGCGCTCAAACAGGCACGAAGCTGACGCACTTGTCGGGACGCAGCAGGAACAAACGCCATACCCAATGACGCTTTTCACACCGTCTCAAGAAATTTAGCGAGATCGGGGACGAATGATTATTAGTCGAGCAAACTTCTTAATGCCGCGACGTGGCGCGAGGAGGAGGCCTTGCCCCTCCCACCTCTCCTCTCAGGTCCAGGAGAGCGGCGGCGTGTTTGAGTCCATACTCCACCACCGCCACCACTCCTCCCGCAACCTCCGATACATCTCCGTAAGTCCCTCCCTGCAGGGTGATTCCGAACGGCGGTATGTCAAGTAGTGTGATCTCTCGTGCTCCTTATGGCCAAGCCCTATGAGTGCGACAAGGAAAAGAGAGACTGTGCGGAAACACCCTACTGTCACAGTCCCGCGCTCTCCCCCAAACGGCGGAGCAAGAGGACAGGGTAGCCCGAGGGGTTCTTATTCACCCCCCCCCTCCCCCCCCCCAAAAAAAAATATCAGTGTACACCCTAGAACAAAATCAGTAAAAATCAAGTAAAAATACAGAAAAAAAAATCAAGGAATAATCAGAAAAATATCAAGAAAAAATAAGTAAAAAATCAAGGAAAATCACAAAAAAATATACTCGTAATAATAATCAGAAAATACGTGAATGCTTGTATTTATAGTAAAGGGCCCCTGAGGGGTAGCCTCACTCTTGGCCTAAATTCACACACATTGCCTACCTATGAGGCGGTTTGTTAGTGGCTGTTGTTGGTGGTGGTGGTGGTGGGGGGAGCCATAGGTTCCCATGAATCCGCGCACGCCTGACGTATTCCGTAACGTCTTAGGTCTTGGGGAGGACCTGTAGCTGTAGGATGATTCCGCACATTGCATGATTTCGCCCCCATTTCCTTGTCGTACTCACGGGGTACGGTCATGGTCATAAGGAGCAAGAGAGAGGACACACTACAAACGGTGTTCCGAATCTCCTTGCTGGACCGTTGCCGTTAAGCCCCATAGGAGCGCAGCGCTCTGCGGTCCCGTTCCACACCGGCCCGGCCCGGGCCCTATGGCCAATTCAGTTCTAGTTTGCCTGGACTGGACTGCCTGGCGCCTGGCGCTACCTACTCGCCGAGCGCGCCGCCGAACCGGGCGCGACTCACCCATGCCATTCCATGTCATTCTATTCCACTCCGCGTCCTGCTCCTGGTGGCCCGGCTCGGTGTGCGAGGGGCCCGAGGGGTCCTTCCCTAAAAAAAAAAAATCAAAAATAAATAAATCAGGGTACACCCTAAATTAAAATCAGGAAAAAAAAACAGGAAAAAATCAAGAATGAAATCAGAAAAAAAAATCAGAAATAAATTAGTAAAACTCAAAATCACGAAGAAAAAAATTCTGAGAAATTAGTGAGCATCTGAATTTATAGTGACCCTTCGGACCCTAGCAGGCTGTTTCGCTTTGCCTTTCTAGCACCTATACGGCGCACACCAAGAGCGTGGAGAGAGACAGACGGGGGTAGGAGGGCGCTCTTCTGAGTCAGTCTACAGAAGGCCAGCCTCGCGCCTCGCGGACAGGTGGGCCATAACGGGTACATACTCCTCGGGAAGGGGGACGCTTATCTCCGAACGCGACGTCAGTGGCTCAGTGAGCTCAGCGGGGTACGTAATGACGAGACAGTCTTCTTCAGGGAATCGCGCGAGCAGCGAGCATTGACATCCGCACACTTCACACTGTCCACCAGGGCGGGGCGGAGCGGAGAGCTATTGATTTGCCTTCTGCGAAGGAGGCGAGGCGCGACGACACCACCACACGCGTTAATTTCCAGACGCCTTTCTTCCTCCACTTGCCAACCTGCCGACTCATTCCCGCGGAGAGCGCTCTCCTCGTCCTGTCTCTCTCGCACTCATAGGCTTCGCCCCATAAAGGCGCGCGAGTGAGAGAGACAGAGCGAGGAGAGCGCTCTCCGGGATAAGTCGCCTGAGCTCCAGCAGCTGTCAGACAAGAAAGGTGGCCGAGAGCAGGCGAGCAGGCTGTTTGAGAGCATGTAAGCTGGACTTGATGACGTCAGCGGTGACGTTATCGCTGAGCCAGAGGATAGGGAGGTGGCGCCCGGTGGAGCACTGCAGCGGCGGCGGCCACTTGAGCCCGCAGGCCCAGGCGGGCCGAGGCCCATCTCATAGGCTGCGCTTCTAGGAGAGGCTGCCGCTCTGCTCCTGCAAGGCGATTCCGAACACCGTAGTGCCCTCTCTCTTGCACCTTATGGCCGT
Organism: Frankliniella fusca; assembly: GCA_029379305.1. Taxonomy (NCBI): domain Eukaryota; kingdom Metazoa; phylum Arthropoda; class Insecta; order Thysanoptera; family Thripidae; genus Frankliniella; species Frankliniella fusca. The sequence continues at coordinate 3,405,774 of JAHWGI010001411.1, forward strand.
GCCCCATGAGTGCGACAAGGAGATGGCCACGAAATCATGGTGCGGAATCACCCTACTGCCGTCTGAGCCCGAAGATCGCTCTCACGCCTCCGTTCTTGTCGCACTCATGGGGCTCTGGCACCTGTACACCTCGTACTTCAGGAAAATTCAGAATACTCAAGATTTTTTTTTAAAAAAAAACAACACAAAACTTCAGGAAAATTTACAAAATTTAGTAAAGAAAAAAAAAGGGTACATTCACAAAAATTGCTTAAACATTCGCAAAAATTCACGAAACTTTGCAAAATGTTTACACCAAAATTCAGAGTTGTTTTTTTTTCCCCCGCGGCTATAGGTGCGACAAGGTACGAAAGCGATCTTCTGAACCGTATCAGGCGGCTGCCTGGTCCAGTCCAGTGCGGACCACATAGGGGCAGGGCGGCCCCAGTGACGTTGCCCCCCCCCCCCTCCCGGCGCCACACCCTCCTGGGGGGGGGGAGGAGGCTCCTCCTGTCCTCCATAGGGGCAAAAAGGGGAGGGAGGGGGGGGGCGGTAAAGTGATACAGAGAGCGAGCGAGAGAGGCGCTCACGGAAGCGCCGAGCCGAGAGAGGGAGAGGAAGTGAGCGAGAGAGACGGTGGGAGGGCGCTATGAGTGTGGGGGAGAGGGCGCATCTGTGACCCGCCGCTTCGCTCCCACCCCCCTGGTGCCCCCAGCCCACCCCAGCCGGCCCGCCACGCAGTGTCAAGCAGACAGAGAGAAAGAGAGAGAAGAGCGGCCGCAAGGCGCGCGACGCCAAGGGGTGCAAGAGAGAGATACGCTCTGCGTGGAGCGCGAGCGCGCGCGGCGCAGGGGGGAGGCGAAGGGTGGGAAAGGCTGTAGGGGGCGTCGTCGTCGTCGTCGGGCGAGCAGCCAACCAGACGCGCCGCCGGGCAGCAGGCAGGCGGCAGCAGCGGCGCGCGGGCGGACTAGAGGCGGCCAGCCCGAGCAGGCAGGCCAGTCGGCACCCGAGTGCAGAGGCGGCAGGGCAGCGCAGCGCCGGCAGACGGACGGACACCGAGTGTCTCGACGGCAGGGTAGCGGCACGGGCACGGCAGGGCAGCTCGAGTTCGAGTCGTGGACGCACCCGGCGCGTCGGCACGACGCCCACCTCCACCAGTCAGCGACAGGAGGGACACGACCAGGACACGGACTGGAGACTACCCCTGTCCGGCTGGCGCCACCAGGACGACTGCTGCTGCCGGCGTGCCCGCGTCCGTCGAGAGAGAGAGAGAGAAGGAATCACGAGATAGACACTTGAGGACCAACTGAACGAGTCACAGGATACCTGCCGCAGAACAGGTGAGCCTGGAGGAAGAGGTAGTGTGGTGGTTGGTGGTGTCGATGGGGTGCAGTGAGGCGTGCGAGGGGCGTGTCGGCCATGCCCCGGGTATAAATAGCCTGGACCGTCAGGAGGACCGAGGAGGCTAGGCGCCGGCCTGCAGGGCAGGGTAGCCACGCCCAGGTGCAGCCCGTGGCCGGCGCGGCGCGGGGCCCGGGGCGCGGGCCGGTCAGCGGCGTGGTCAGCACTGCGGCCCGCGGCGGGCTGGCCCCCGCCCCCGCCCCCGGGCCTTTTAACAGGGGCGATAAGAAGGCCGGCCGGGGTGCGGGAGAGCTTGGCGGGAACGGCGGTGAGGTTATGTCGCCCTGGGTTGGCCGCCGCTGCTGCTGCTGTTGTAGCGGCGGCGGTGGCGGCGGCAGCGGCGGCAGGCTCGGGAGGGACGACTGGACGGAGGAACGGGCGGAACGCAGCGGGCCAGCGCAACTTTGAGGTTAGGTTCGTCCTGACTGCTGCCTGATTGCGAGGAAGATCGCTCTCGCGCCCTCCGTTCTTGTCGCACTGATGGGTCTCTGGGATCTACAACATAGGACATCGCCATAGGTGTGACGAGGACGGAGGTGCGAGAGCCATCCTCGGATGAATCAGACGGCTGACTGGCCGTCATTTTGGTTTGTAGTGGCGCTCCTTGCTCTGGGCGTGGACGTGCTTCTGCTGGCCGGTGCTGTGTGTGTGTCTGTGTGTATGCTGACGGGGATGGGAGGGGTCCCGTCCATGGCCGCGAGCTTGCAGCGCGCGCGGCGAGTTTGTCGCGACGCGGCGGGGCGGGGCAGGACGGCTGTCAGTTGTCTCCCGCAAGGTGTCAACCAAGGCTGTCAACAAGACGTATTGCCTCAGAGGAGTCGGTCGGTCGTCGGTCACTCCCACCTCGGCGTGTATCGGGAGTGTATATTTCCAAGGCACTACCCATACCCGTCCTCGAAGCGACGTTCGTTAAGCCAGTGAGGAAGGGTGTGTGTTGCTTCCGCCTCATCCCTATGGGAGGGGGTGCCGTCAGCTGGAATAGACGGTTGGCTGGTTACGTCAGCCCGCTGGGCCCGGCGCGCCCGGCGGCGCGGGCAGAGCCGAGCCGAGCCGACCTCACCGGAGCCGCGGGGGATGCCCCGGAGGAAGGGGTCGTGCCGCGCCGCCTCACCAGTTTGCTGGGAGTTCCAAAATAAAATGAAATGAATATACAAAATAAAAAGACAAACGCCTCTGGGGGAAGTGTAAATAAAACCGTCTGGTCATGCTGTGGTGTGGTGCGCTGCGTCACGCTTGCTGCAGGGTAGTGTGGTGTGTTTTCATTGCGGGGAGCTAAAGTCGATTACATTACTGACTGCTGGAGAGGAGGGGTGGCCTCGGCCCCACCTGCCCCGCCGCGCCGCGCCCCGCCCCGCCCCGCCCCGCCCCGCCCCGCCCCGCCCCGCGCCTCTCCAGCACTCGTATACCTCCGGCCAGGCCCGGCTCGGCACAGCCGCGTACGTGCGCCCACCTGAAAGGCTCTTGGTTTGTTTTCGCTCTCTATGACCTGGTTAGCACTGGGCTGCGTGTGCAGCCCCCTCCCCCCCCTCCCCTCCTTGCGGCTCGCGGCTGGCCAGCGCCTCAATCCCTCTCCACCTCCTCTCTGTCGCTTCCGATCGCACCTTTTGGTGTCTTTGCTTTTCCTTTTGACACGCGGGGCTCGCGAGCCGCGAGCCCACTCATTCACTCACGCTCACCTCCTGCGGCCGGACTGCTCTGTCCATTCATTCACGCGCTGCGGCCATTCATTTACCTCCTACCCTTCCTGGCTCCCTACAACGGGGCACGCCCGTCACCTGGACCCTTCTCACCCAAATCGGCCTGTGCAAAATTTTTGTCTGTCGCCGTTCGGCACCCCTACAAGTCTAAAGCAGAAAGTTGCGGTGGCTGCAGCCATCTTGGTTCCCAGCATTTTTTTAAAGCGATGAAAAGATAAAAATCAAGCGATGTTCCAGTGGCGGATCCAGAGCCAGCCTTTGGGGGGGGGGGCAAAGTAGTACTTTTTGCCTACTTACAGGGGCAAAGTATTACTTTTTGCCTACCTTTTAGGCGGCTACCGGGGCAAAAGGCCTGTCGCCCCGCCCCCCCTGGATCCGCGCATGCGATGTTCAATGCTTACCATTTTTTGACAGGCTTGTAGTATCTGCAGCTAATTATTTTAAAAATTTGAATAAACAGTCTTCTCTCTCATATTTTTAAAAATATGAAAAACAGTTGTTTCACATCTAGTCTTGAGAATTTTTTTCAATACATTTCTCATTTTATTAAGTACGTCAAAAGAATCTGAAAGGTGTCGGTACCCTCCCTAATAAAATAAAAATCAAACCCTGATTTTGTCTTCTAAGGCCCTGTATCTTTTTGTTACCAACGTAGCGGCCGGCAAATGAGCGCTACCGGCTGCCGCATACAAGACTTATAGCTGGCCTCTTGTGTTTTCGTTTTCGCGTTTACACTCGCGCTATTCGCAGGTGTCCGTGTGTCCCAGGCGCTGCTGTCATCGCATTATTGGCAGCCGCTCCGTCTCTCCCCCCTGCCGCAGGTGTCCCCGTTCCCACGCGGTAGATATCCCAATTTCTTTCGTCGTTCAGTGCGCACCCGCCGAGCGTTGCAGCCTACTGCCATGTGAGGTCCTTTGCGGTCTCATAAGGGTCGCGGTGGCTATGCGCTCGTGAGCTCCGCCCGGGCCGCAGTAGTCTGATTCAGAAAAGCGTGCCCTTCTCGCTCTGTCCCTCTCGCACCTGTACGGCGCTCCCAGTGAGTGCGAGAGAGACAGGGCGAGGAGAGCGCTCTTCGGAATCAGTCTGCAGCGTAGGTCTGCAAGGCGATTCCGAACACCGTTTTGTAGTGCCCTCTCTCTTGCACCTTATGGCCGTGCCCCATTAGTGCGACAAGGAGAGGGCGACGAAACCAGGGTGCGCGGAATCACCGTGCTGTTGTCTTCCTGCCCCAGACCAGGCACATGTGACGCGCCGGTCTGCCCCACATTCTTCCGTTTTGCATCTATATCGGGCCGGGCGGGCGTCCCCATCTCCTCCCCGCGAGCTGCGTCAGCAGCGCGGTGACAGCAACACCGCACGCCCCTCTGATCCGGGCCCTGCCGACTGATTCCGAAGAGTGCTGCTCTGGCCGCCCCGCGTCTCTCTCGAACGCTCGTATGGGCCTCGCCGCCGTATGTGGGTGCGAGAAAGACAGCAGAGCAAGGTGTGCGCTGCTGCTCTTGGGAATAAGTCGGCAGGCGCCTATACCTCCAGCTTACCGGGCCCGCGGGGCGTTTAGACAGCGCGGCGGCGCATAGCATCCGTGTGGTGCCGGGAACGACGGCAATCCACCACCGGGGCGGAGCGGGGCTTGGCAGGGCAGAGCTGCCACCGAGGGAGGAACATTTCTGAATTTTGGTGTACAAATAATGTGAATTATTGTGAATTTTCTCGATTTTTTTTTGGTATAAATTTAACTTAAATTTAAGTATTTTTGTGAATTTTTACTGTTCACGTTCTGCGAAGTATGCTCACTCTTCATAAACTGCGAAGCGTTTGTTTCGTAACTTGAAAAGAAATGAAAGGAAACTTCGCAGGCTACAATGCTCGTGTTACACAGACTGCAAAGAATTTATTTGCAGCCCGCAAAGTGTCTGTTTTCTTTGAAAGTTCTGAAGCAAATGCATAGCAGTTTACGAAGAGTGAGAATTCACTGCTGACCTGCGAAGGAAATACTTTGCAGAACTTTGTTCCAATTTTTTTCCGAATTTTCGTAAACTTATCTAAATTTTTGCGAATTTCTCCGAATTTTCTAAATTTTCCTGAATACTTTTGAATTTTGAGGTGTACAAAAATTATTTCAGAGTTGTTTCCCCCTCGGCTTCTACCCTCCGCAGGATAGTGCAAGCCACTCTGCAAAGTTCACCTGGAGGTGAGGTGCGCTGCGCTGCCGCCCAGGGGTGCTTCCTCTGCCCCGGGTGATGGGCGTCGCCCTGCGCTGCGAGCGCCGCATCGCGCGCCGCATACCAATGACACGATATCGCCTCGGTCTGCCCGCGCGCGCCGCGCAGCCCCAGGCTCGCCCTCGCCGTCGCACGGCCTTAGGGATTTTGGCCGCCCCCATTTCCCGTATATCGAGTTGTCCGTTAGACGCGCGTTTAGTTTTTCGTCCCGCTCGTTTTCGTCCCCCGACTTTTCTTTGAACTGCAGCAGCGTATGATAAGCAATACGTAATACAAAGCCCGCACGCGTGCAAAATGGACAAGAAGGTCCCTATCGGGTCCTAAAAAAATATTTATTTGAAACACTATAAAAATTTGTTCAAAAAGAAAAAAAGAAAAAAAAAGAAACAGGTCTTGCTGTTAAATCGGTAAACAGATTTTTTTTCTGTAGTTTGATGAAAAATTTAGCAGATTAACAAGAAAAATCGCGAAACGACAGAAAGTTTGTAAAGCTACGGAATTCTTTTGTAAATTTCTTTTCTAAATGAACACGACCGAAATGTGAACTCCCAGTCAGGTCGGTCTACAAAATTCAGATTTTTCCCGTTAATTAACATTTAAAAAAAGTGTATATAGTGAATGTAAATAATCGAAATAAGACACTCATCGACAAGTGATTATGGACGCAGATCATGCTGGACTTGTTTTGGACAAAACCACCTTTGGACAGATAAAGTATGGGACGAAACGTTTAACTTGTGGACAGTATTTTATAGCGAAGCTAGCAGCAAGCAGGTGAGGGCGGTTGGGTGGTGCATGGTGCCGAAGACGACGACGACGACTGTGGTAAAAACTCTTGCAGGGTCTCCTCGCGCACTCGCGCTCGGGCTGTCCGGGCGGGGCGGGGCGGGGCGCTGTTTCTGCGGTTATTTCGCAACTTGGAAGTGAAGCAGCGGGAATGTTCCACTCTCTCCCTCTCTCTCTCTCTTTCACACACACTCGCTCGGCCTGGCCTGCTGCTCGTCTGGAACAGCGGCGCTGGAACCGTCTGGAGAGCGAGGCGCGGCCGCCCTGCCCTACCCTGCCGGTAGTTAGGCTCGCGGCACCGGCCGTGCCAAACGATTGCCTGCGATTGCTTCGCCACGCCACGCCCTGCCTCACCCCGCCCCGCCCCACCCCGCCCCGCCCCACCCCACCCCGCCCCATCGTGAGGATGGAGGTCGGGAACCGGATCTGCCGTAATCGCGCGGGGTCCGTGATGTCATTTCGGGTGTCCCGCGCGCCCGGCCCGTCCGTCCCCGTTTGCGGCTGCTGCGGTTGTGTTCGGTTCGGTTCGGCCATAAAGGGGCGAGGCTGCTTTTAATCTAGGATGATCGTGGACCCAGCATCATCTGTGGCGAGGCTCGTCTGAAGTCCGGCCACGCCACGCCAGAGCGTCATGCGAATATTGCTGCGAAAAGGAGATTAGTGCGTAGGCATAGTGCCTTGTCGGGGGTGTGGTGTGGATTGGGGGTGGCCCTCCCGCGCGCGTGTGGCCCCGTTGACGTCACCCGGACTCCGTGGATTGCCGTCGGCGGTGAAACTATAACTCGGAAATTTTGTACACTTCGTAGTTCAAAAGAATTTTGGAACAGCAAATTAAAAAAAAAAAAAAAAAAAAGAAATTAAAAATAAATTGAAAAACCAGGAAAATTGACAAAAATTCACTGAAATTATCAGAATTTTAGATAATATTTAACCATACGATCACTTAAATTCACTTTAAGATCACAGAAATTCCCAAATTTTTCCACCAAAATTCAGAGTTGTTTCCCCCTCGCCGCGGACCGGGCCGCGTTCTGGGCGCGCTGCGGTCGCGGCTGCGCGGGGCGAGAGGCAGCAGGCTGATTCCGAACAGCGCTCAGTCGCGTCTTCTCTCTTGCGCCGTATCGCCGTGCCCCATGAGTGCGACAAGGAGAGAGATACGAAACCACTGTGCTTAATCACCCTGCAGGCAGGAGGCGGGGGCGCGGCCAGCCTCACCCACCCTCACCGCGGACTAATTCAGAAGATCGCTCTCGTATCTGACCGTCCTTGTCGTACCTATGGTGGTTGTGACCCCGTGTTGGGGGTGGTGGTCGGAGGGGCCCCATCAGTGCGACAAGGACGGAGGCGCGTGAGCGCTCCATGTGCGGAGTCGGTCGGATGGTTCAATGCACCTGCTGTCGCGCGGGGGCCGCGAGCGCGCGGGGGGGCCCCGGAGCGGGCCCGCTCCCGCTGCAGTCTGCAGAGCCCCGCCACCCGCCCCCCGCCCAGGCGTTATCAGTCTGGCGATCGATGTGTGCGCGCCCGGGTGGGCCCGGGTGGGCCCGGGTGGGCCCCGGTGGGCCCGGACACGGTGGGCTGCTACACCCCACCACATGCCTGATAGACAACCCGATCTGACCGCACGACGGCGCTGCTGCTGCTTTGCCCAGCCCCGATATATGATGGGCCTAAAAATCGACTGAGATGTGTTGTTGGGCGCAGCTCTGCACCCACCCCGCCCCGTCCTGCCCCGCCCGCAACCGAGCAACCTCCCCGTTTGTATCGAGTAGGAAACAACTCTTAGAATTTTGTACGCCTTTCAATTATCATGGAAATACTAAAAAATTCAAAAGTTGGAATATTTGGTAAAATGTAGAAATAAGAAAATTAATGAACAGTTTCGATAATTTTCACAAATATACATAAATTTATACAAATTTAGTTGACCAAAATTGAGAGTTAACAGTTGTTTCCGTTTTGTTTTGTGTGTTCCTGGCTCTGGCTTGGACGTGTGACCGTGGGTCTCTCTCACTCTGCGACTGAGCTTGGCGCTGGCCTGGCGCGTGGAGACCAGCTTTACAATCTCCGGAGCGCGCCGCCGCGCCGCCTGACTCTCAAATCTTTATTATTCCTTTGCCTTCTCTCCTTTCTTCTGGTGTTGTGTTTTAAATTCCAGTGTCAGCTCGCACGGCTCACGCGTGTCCCGTGCGTCGATTTTTGTGTGTTTTCCGTGTTGTGTGTGTGTGTGCGAAACATCCTCGCGGGCGCTAAACACTTCCGGTTATTGTCGCTGTGCGTTCGCCGCGTGCCGTCTTTGCACGCGGGCTGCGTCATTACGGGAGTGGCCGTGAAAGTCGTCATATATTTTTCGTCGCGTTCGCTTCCCTTTTGTTATATTGTCGCGCGCTGCGGTCGGCTGAGTGAGACAGTCGTGACGGGTGCGTGGGTGCGTCGCCAGATGCAGGTCTCATTACTGTCCCCGCGACCCTTCCAGCCGACTGATTCAGAACATCGCTCCCATGCCTCTGTCCTTGTCGCACTCACGAAGGTGTCTTATACCTAGGGGATGAGGCTGCTCCGTGAGTGCGACAAGGACAGCAGCGGCGTGAGAGCGCTGCTCTCAATCGGTCGGCAGTGTTGCCAGACAGTTATAGGCAAAAAGTGGCGAGCCTCGCCTTTATTCTCCGCACTGGTTCCCTCACTTCTCTCCCTTCTCCCCCCTTTCCAGCAGCTCAATTATTTTTCAGCCCGTAATTTGTAATAATGGAGACGCGGACTACTCATAACTGGCTGGAGGGTTGGAGGGTACCCACCCTCTCACCCCCGCCCCGTCCGCGTGCTCACCACTCTACTCCCACTCCACCCTTTCCGTTTCCGGAAACCATAGCGGAAGTGGCGGGGAGGGGTTGGCGCTGCGGGGGCGGGGGCCGGCGGGGGCCGGCGGGGGCGCTGCTGTGGAGAGACAGACGGTCTATACCCACCCCGCCTGGCGCGCCTCGCCGCCGCCGCCCAAGTTTTGTAGGACGTGCGCTCCTGTTTTTATTGTCCTGTTTTGCGAGGCGGGGGCGGAGGGCGGCGGAGGCTTCTGCGATATTGGCGACGTGGTGAAACAGCAGTCGGAGCGGAGGGGCGCCACCTGACCCTACCCCCCCCTGGCGCTGCCTGGCCTGCCCCCTCCGCCCCCGCACTCCATATCATTTCTATATTTTTGCAAATGTTTGAAACCCTTGTTGCCCGGCTTATGTACCGCACAGTGTTTGTCTGATGTGGGCCGCCCCCATGGCCTGAGCCTGAGCTCCCCCGCGCAGGGGTTGCTGCGTCCCTCTCCCTCCCTCTCTCTCTCTCTCTCTCTCTCTCTCTCTCTCTCTCTCTCTCTCTCTCTCTCTCTCTCTCTCTCTCTCACTGTGAAAAATACTCGTAAGGGTTACGGGAAAATTTTCCATGATAAAAGTCGTAAAATTACAATTTGAAATTGTAAATTTACAAGCACTCCCTATCGACTAGGAATTGACCGACGAGCAAGAATGGGCAGTCGTAAATTTACGACATATTTTGTAAATCAAAATTACAAAAAATGTCGTAAATTTACGAGGATATTTTTCACTGTGCTCTCTCTCTCTCTCTCTCTCTAACCCCCGCTTAGATGGTGGCGCTCGTGCCCCCAGCCTGACCAGCGCAGGGTTGTCAGGTTGGCGGGGGGTGTGAGGAGGGATTTGTGGAGAGGGATGGTCTCTCGGGGGTAGGGGAGGGGGGGAGGGACGAGGGACGTGACCCAATGCGACTTCTGCCGGTTTTGGCCCCAGCGCCGGCCCCCCTCCTCTCCTACCCCTGCTGTGGACTGGCCCCAACCCTCCGCCCCACCCGGCGCTGAGCCGTTTAAGTGCCCTGCGGTGCTGTACTCTCCCTAGCCTAGTCGTAGTGGAGTATGATGTAGATGTAGATGCCCGTACGCTCGATCCATTAAAGGTACCCACCCAAACAAAACAAAACAAAGTGCTAACGCGTTAAAAGGCCCCCTAGGTTTTAAAACTTTCCACAAAATGAAAAAGAACTGAAGTCAGAACTATCAGGAGTATTGAGAACTTGCATTAAACTCAGGAGATACTGTTACATGATGCGTCAAATCGTACTCATGGAGTATTATCAAACTCCCAAAACTCACCTGAATTTGTTGAGAGAATTTTAGACATAACAGAAAAACAGACCGAGGGGTAAACAACTCTGAATTCGGTGTACAAATTTCGTGAATTTGAATTGAATTTGTCTGTATTGAATTGAATTCGTTTTGAATTAGTTTTGAATTTTTTGAATTTATTGCGAAGTTTTTTGAAATTATTGTGAATTTGTTGTGAATTTACTTGAATTCGTTTTAAATTCGCTTGAATTTGTTTTGAATTCGTTTTGAATTTGCGTGAATTAGTTTTGAATTTGCGTGAATTAGTTTGAATTAGTGTGAATTTTGAATTAGTGGTGTACATCAAAATTCGGAGTTATTTACCCCTCGAAATAGACACGACACAAGGTCGTGCTTAGGTCATTGTATAAAGTAAATGCTTTTCAAAGCTTTGAGCTGAGAAATGAGCGAACCAAAATAACACTGGATATATGAAGCGGGGAGCATAGCCGCTGCTGCTAGCTCCGCCCACGCGGCATGAGTATTGCTGGCCTAGCCATTGATTTTGCACATTGGAATTGAAATTACCCGTATCTGGTAAGACAATTTGCAATCAGACACAGTTTCAAAATTTTCTAATTTTACAAACCATTTTCTATTGCAATTTCGTTAGAATCTGTACGACAGAAATTGCTGTGGTCTTAATAATCCATTGTCGAGAAAAATAAAACTTCCGGGCGAAAGAAAGAAAGCTCCCTACAGGGGCCTAAAAAAAAATCACGCTGATTTCTCAGCTAAGGCACTTAGTTAAGGCTTCTCTTCAGGGTTGCCCACGCCCATGCACTTCGGTCCATTTCCTGGAATAGGCAGACCCGCAACTCTTTTTATTATAAATTTGCTATTATTAGTAGCAGAGAGAAAGTAAAAGTTGCCGTAAGTTGCTGAAAGTTTAAGGAACATGGAGCATATTGTACTCTTTCGAAAGATGTTAACAAATTCATGGTAAAAAGAAAGTTTGTTGTTGCGAGTCTGCCTATCCGAAAAAATGGACCGGAGTGCGTGGGCCCCCCTGTATAAATGGCGTTTGCGGTTATGCCGTATGGCTCCCTCTCGTTATCTGGCTCAGATACACCTGATGGACCAGACGCGGGGGCGACACTCATTACGAGATGTAGTGCGGGAGTGGCGTGGCGTGGCGCTCCCATTGAGCCCGGGCCGGGCCCGGCACCAGGCGCGCTCCGAAGGGAAAACAACTTTTAAAATTTTTGCACATCTCGTAACTCAGGAAAATTCAAAGTCATCTAAAACAGATTAACATAAATTCAAATAAATTTAAGCAAACATTTTTTTTTTAAATCTATGATTTTTTAAAAAAAAGATAAAATTCTAGCAATAAGTTATACAAGAATTCACAAAATTTGGGACACCAAAATTCCGATTTGTTTCCCCCTCGTCTCGCTCGCTCTCGTTCCTCGCTCCCCCCTTCCGCGTTCTCTTCCCCTCGCATTGAAGCCTATGATCGGTGTGTGTGTGTTGAGGGATGTTGTCCAGCGGCGCGGGGCTTCCTCGTGTCACCGCGCTGGGGCGGGGCGGGGCGGGGCGGGGCCGGCTGTGGTGTGGTAGCCCGGTGTCGCACGGCGCGGCTTTGTATGTTATGACTGCGAGTGCTGTGGGGAAGGGCGTGAGGGGCTGGGCGGGTTCGGTTCGGTGGTGTGTCGCCCCTGCCCCCACCCCGCCCCGCCCCCACCCCGCCCCGCCCCCACCCCGCCCCCACCCCGCCCCCACCCCGCCCCAGCCCCCTCCCGGTTCGTAATGTGCGTGCGCCGCGGGGCAGGGGGTTTGACCGTCACCTCGCGCCCCTGCTCCACACCAGTCGTCTTTGATTCCTAACATCGCTGCCATCTCCTGCCGATCGATTCCGCTGATCGCTTTCATACCTCACCTCTGTCCTCGTCGCTCTCGCACTCATGCGGGGCACAATCATGGCCAACGTAGACGTAGGGCACCGCTGTAGTAGGTGCAACAAAGACAGAGATGAGAGCGATCTTCTGCAGCAGTCGGCTGCCTCCGTCGTCCTTGTTTCACTAAAGGGGCCCCGCCACCCGCAACATAGGGCACCGCCATAGGTGCGACAAGGACGGAGGGACGAGAGCGATCCCGTCCAGCTCCCGTCCGCAGCGCGGACGGGAGGTCCACCTGGCGTTATGTAACACCCCTGCCCTGTCCGGCCCGGGCTGCAGTCCTCCGCGCGCTGTGTTGCTCGTAACTCTACTGTATCGTTACTATAGGCTGATTCCGAAGATCGCTCTCGTACCTCCGTCCTTGTCGCACTCATAGGCGGGCCCTACCGTTCCCCACATAGGGCACCGCAGTAGGTGTGACAGGGACGGAGGCATGGGCATGAGAGCGATCTTCGGAATCTAAGTCTGCTGAGCAAGGCAGAGGGGGTAAGGAAAAGGGGAGTGGGGGGGGGGGGGAGAGGCGCTAACCTGGCCGCCGCCGCTGTTTGCCTGCAGATCAGCAAGCTTGGCAGAAGGAAGAAGGAGAATGTGTTGTAAAAGAATCACGGACTTGAGCTGGACTGGACGCGAGCAGGGGATGAATAAAGGGGGGGGGAGGGGGGAGGGGGGGGGAAACACCTTTTTATCTTTTGTATTTTTTTTTACGCGTGTCGGGAATCCTCGATGACCCCCGTCGTCGTCGTCCGATGAACTGGTGGGGCAGGCAGGGCGAGCGGAGCCTAGCGCAAGCGTACCGTCCCTCCGCCCCGCCCCGCCCCGCCCCGCCCCGCCCCGCCCCGCCCCGCCCCGCCCCGCCCCTCCGCGGCGCGCTATACATACCAAGGACTCTCCCGCGTCCGCCCGGGGCCGGGCTGGGCCGGGTGTGACAGCGGAGCTGAGCGGTATAGCACGTCGCCAGCTCGGCCCGGCAGGATGCGGACAGCACAACTTCCTGGTTGAACGCTTGACCCAAGCGCATTTTTTTTTTTTCGTTCTTGGATAGCTCTTGTTTTCTTTGAATGTCTTCCTCAGTACTACTCAGTACACTCTTTTTCCCACTTCGTCACCTCCTCGCGGCGCTACGCTACGGGCGGGCCGAGGGTGAAACCTCTGAAATGTTGTAATTCAGGAAAATTCAGAAAAAATCACTAATTTATAAATTTACAAAAAATAGGAAAATTTGGAAAAAATTAAATCACTAAAATTTAGATAAAATTCTAGTGAGGATTCAGATAACTTATATAAAAATTCAGGAAAATTTACAAAATGTGTGCACCAAAATTCTGAGTTGTTTTCCCCCTCGGGGCGGGCCTGGTGGTCGCTGCGGTCGGTACGCGGGGCGTGCGTGTTGATACGGTGCGTTATTTGCCGTCGTGAGGAAAGAGGTGGACCTCCCCCCCTCCCCTCCCACCCCTCAGGTCCGGCACACGACCTTGCGTGACGCATACCTGCACGGCGCGCCGCTGGGCGGGGCGGGGCGGGACGGGGTGGTCTGGGGCTGACCAGCGAGCCCTGGGCTGGGCACGCCGTAGGCGCCTTTTACGACTCTTGCGGGGCGCACTTACTCTACCCGTGGCCATAGCGAAGGGTGAGCGACCTGCGGGAGCCCACCCCGCCCCACCCCACCTCACCCCACCCCACCCCGCCCCACCCCACCTCACCCCACCCCACCTCACTCCACCCCACCCCACCCCGCCTCGCGCGGTGTACGCGTGACGCTGACCAGCGCGCCGATATGATCACAATCCTCCCTCACACTGTTCACACCTTGCCGCCAGAGAAATCCGAAGCTCCGAGCATTTGTTCGTTTCACTATAAAAAAAAAATATTTTGCGACTGTTCTCTACAGCTTACGATACTTCTCCGTCGTGTATAAAAAGTTTTTAAGTTGCGGGGGAATTACTTCCCGGTGGCGAAGATCGCCAAATGCTTCCTTCTTTTACTGTTGGCTGAACTATATGTGATTTTTTTTCTCGCATTTTTTTTTACAGTGCCCTGGTTTTACCTGGTCCGAGGCACGTTATAAAAGTGGTACCAGTAGACATAAAGTAAAATCGCAAAAAGCTATAAAAATAAAAAGTAATCGGTGTACGCTCTAATTTTATAGTGCAGGAACTCGGCCGCCAAGGTTGCCGCCTTGCTGGACCGGCGTCGTATTTATCAGCGTTGCCAGAAAAGTAGGCAATAAGTCGTCGAAACACAGCGGAGTAAAGCGGGCTGCATTCGCGCCTACCTACTAGGCAACATAATCGCACCTGTGTTAAGGTGTTGCCTATAGGAGGCAGGCGCGGATGCGGCCCGCCCTACTCTGCTGTGTTTGGGCAACTTTTTGCCTACTTCTTCTGGCAACACTATACGGGTTGTGTACTGGTGTGTGTGTGGTGGACTCGATTGGGTATTGCTCCGTCCTGAGCAAAGGTGAGTCCGCCCCGCCTCGCCCCACTTGTCCCACTAGTAATGACACCTGCCCACCTACTTGGAAGCGCGCCGCCCGCCGAGTCAGTCTGGTCTGAGGTACATGGGGCCCTCCTGCTGCAGGCTGCGCGCTCTCCTCACTCTCTCGCACCTACACTGCGCACCCCACGAGTGCGAGAGAGAGAGAGAGAGAGGGAGAGAGTGCTCTTCTGAATCAGTCTGCGCTGGTGGTTGGGGCCGGGGCGCAGGGCCCGCAAGTGTCACACACTCATGCACATTCACGACGGTTTCTCAACCCAGCCGAGGGTGATTGCAGACCCGCCCCGCTCCGCCTCGTTTGCATTACCCCCCCCCCCCCCCCCTTTCTCCATCCTGCCACGGTGTTCCGCGAAGTCTACCTGACCGATCGGGTGTGAGTTAATCAGTGGTTTTGTTGCATGCTGGGTTTTTCCTTTCTTCGCGCTCACCCATTTTAGTCGGATTCATTTTGAAACCTGAATTCCCGCGGTGTCCGCGTATTTTTCCTTTTTACATTTTCTTTTTCTTTCTCTACAGCAACAATTCACCGTTATTGCCTTTTAAAAGATCGTCGCTGCTTTGTGCTTCGTAATTGCGAACCCATGGCGAACGCGTCGTTTCTCAATATTGCGTTGAAATACCTGCGCCTTTGTAAATTAACAAATTTTATTGGAATCTTACGGAGCAGCAGCCAAATCCTTCGCAATGTAAACATCCTTCTCAAGTGTTTATCTGTGCACTTCTATCTAAAATTTGATAGAATAGGGCAGTGCAGCGTGTTATTAAAATATTTTAATAATAATAATAACAATAATAATAATAATAAAAGAGGCTGTGAGTACCTCAGCAGCCCGCTGCATGTGTGCGTTGCATCTGCGACTTCCTACCACGCACGGAGATGCAGCCCAATTTTCTGTCCCCCATATATATTCTGTTAGGACTTATTGCCTACTTTTCTTCTCGGAAGGCGGTGGTAGGGCGGGTGCACTCTCGTTGCCTGGAGGCCACTTTTGCATTTGCTTCGCTTTTTTTTTTTTTTGACATGAAACTGGAGCGCCAGGAGCGATCGATCCCCGGCGCCGCAGCGGAGCTCGCGGCCCTAGAGTGGCGGGCGCCGGGCCGGGCCGGGCTGATCCGAGTCGGGAGGGAAGTGCGCTGCACACCAGCTCTTAAATTTTGATCCACTTGGGAACGGCTTGGGCTGTGCTCGGGTTCGGCCCGAAGTCCTGGGTGGGATGGGGTGGGTGGGGGTGGGGGGCGGTGAAGGGAAAAGGAGGAGCAATACCTTGAAGGTAGAGGGGAGAGAGCGCGGGAGGGGGAGGGGGGCTCAGGGGGGAGTCACTTAGAAAAATCATTGTACGACCCTCAAAACATCATTTAAAAATAATCAAAATAAAATTACGAAGAATTAAGAAGAAAGATTCAGAAAAATCAAAAATCCGACAAATAGAAAAAAAAAATGAAAAATTTCAAATAGGCCAATATATTAAAATTTATCAAAAAAAATGACACTAATATTCCCTCTAAAACTACAAGGCAAATAAAAAAAATCAAAAGAATCATAAGTCCAAGTAGTCATTCTACACATGTTGTATGAGTGATCTTCCCCAGGGAGGGGTGGGGTGTAGGTCAGGTTCAGGTGTCCAGAAGCTTCCAAACGGATTCGGGATTTGGCGCGGCGGTGGTGGGCGGGGGGGCTCGGCAGCAGTGTAGTCTGCAGCCTGGGCCACTTTCACCCCCTCTCCCTCCCCCTCCCCCAGGCGCTGGCCGCCGCCTCGCCTTACGGTGCGTTACGTCACTCAGGCGGAGCCGGGGCTGTCCTAGTCCTTTTCAGGAGGGAGGCGGCGTGCTCAGCGCTGCGCAGGACCCATCAGCATTAGGTATCTTTGGGGATTGAGTGCCCCCCACTCTCCTCCTCGCGCGCTCCGGAATCTCACGATTCGCTGTCGGCGGGGGACGTTTTCCCGCGACGATGCCCGCGCGGATTTGGCCTCTCTATGGCTTTGGCGGCACCGCAATTTCAAAAACTGGGTGTCCGTGAAATTCCGGCGTGGCGCCGCCGACGCGGACTGGACAGGCGCGTGTGATGCGCACTGCGCACCCGTGTGACCGGCGAGAGGAGTTACTCGTTTTTATTGTGCCGGTACTCTCCGCTGCCAAGGCGACCCGGCGGCGGCGCGACGGCGCCACCCAGGACTATCAAATCTGTAGCACTGTAATTCTTACTGCAATAAAAAATACGATTGGAGTGCAATAAATATTTTTTGCTCCTGTGGGAGCGATAAAAAATTATCGCACTTTATTGGTATTTAATATTACTCTCAAGAGTGATAATTCTCATACCATTTGCAGCATTAAATGAATTATCGCTCGTTTGCCGCATTAAACGCAAATTATCGCGTATTTTGAGCAATCATGATTGCATAAAAATGCATTAACTAATGCACTTTTCGAACTTTCTTATTGCTCTCCCTGGAGCGATATTTTGTGTGTATCGCTTTGAGGAATTATCGCAGCAAATTGTATAATATTTATCGCTCTTCAGATAACAGTGAGTCGTCGTCAAGTCGTCGGCGTGGTATTTCTCTTTTTTCACGTAGTTTGCAGCACGAGATGTTTTGGTACCTTCACTGTATTTTTTTTTTAACCGTCGTCGCATTTGAGTATTCGCTGACAAGTGTCTGATTGTCCTGTCAACGACTTGTTGATGACACTTGATTCCGTAGAGCGTAATTTCGCGCTGACTACTGTGGCAGTGTTTTTTTTTAACTTCAGTTGCGAATTAAAACTCGTGTAAAAGTTCGTGGTGAATCGACCCTACGAATAACGAAACTTTTCGCTCTCCTAACGTATTTTCATATTATAAATTGATTTATTTTTTTGTAATAAAGTTGCGGTGACTCAGTGCACTGGAAACCCAAGTGTGTGAATGTCGCACACTTGTAGGTGTGCGAGGATTCATTCGTGCACTTGGCCACTTAAACGTGTGAATTTTCCTAGGATACTCACCGTTTGAGTGGCCAACTGCACAAATGAATCCTCGCACTCTTACAAGTGTGCGACATTCGTACACTTGGATTTCCAGAGTGATTCTGAGCAGCATCGTGTGTACCTCACACGCGGACCTCGAATCTCTCTCCTTCACAGTAACTCATGAACAAACATATCTTTCCTCGAGAGTGCGTCTGCTGTGAGGCAACTCCCCTTTTCCTCCCTACCTCCCTCTCCTTTCAACTCCTTTTAGCTCAGGCCTGCCCTGTCCTGTCCTCAGGAAAGGGTTTTCCGTCTGACTGGATTGGTGTGTGGTCGCTGGAGACACCTGCTAGAGTATTCTGTGGCCCCCCTCCCCATTTCTCCCTCCTCTCCGACGGTACCGGTTTTCGTCCGGCTTGGACTCGGCTCAGTGCCCCGCCCCGCCCCGCCCGGCTGGGGCCCGGCCCGGCGGCCGCCCTTGATCTTGTGGTTCGGCCCCCGCCCCGGCACGCGGCTCCAGTCAGTCTGCTTCCCGCCTCCGGTCAGGCTGCCACGCTCGGCTCAGCTCGCGCCCGGCCGCGGTGGACTGGACTTCCCCGCGCGCGGTGTGTCTCCGCGAGCCTCACTCGTATTCCTCACCGCACCGGGGCCGCACTCACAGCCCAGGGCTGGTGCCTCTGCCATTACTCTGCTTGGCGTGGTCATCGTCGCGCCCCATCTTCTTGCCCCGCTCCGTGTGAGTTTGCCGCTGCTGGTTGTCACTGGACGATGAGGGGGAAATAACTCTTGAATTTTGGTGAACAGATTTAGTAAATTAGTTGGATTTTTCCTTTTTTTTTTAATTGGCCCTAATTTTTGTAAATTTTCTAAAAAAAATTAATCTGAACTCAATTTCTCGAAATTTTTCTAATTTTCCGAATTTTGGAATTTTTTCCCCTGCATTTTTCGGAACTACCAGGCGTTCAAAAAAAATCAGTCGTTTTCCTCTCGTCTCTGTACCGGACGCAGTGGTGCCTTGCCTTCGTAAACCGTAAAACAGAGGGGCACGATACGGTGGAAACCAAGTTACTTTTTCAGGAAATTTTGGGAAAGATTCTCAATTTTCTGAGAACTATTCAGATTACGAAGAAGTGTCTCTTTGGGGAAAAAATGAGAGAAGTTCATCTGACAAGTTTATCTCAACGTAAGGGGAAAGCTCCTCGAAATTTTGTCTTTTCCCTCAAATTACATATTGTTTTCACTGTGGGAGCTCTTGGCATCGAGTTCTGACGCCTGAAATAGTCTTAACTTCCGAAATAAAAATATTTTCATGTTTCGGAATCTATTTTTTATTTAAGTTTTTGTTCACCGTGCAGCGATCACTTATTCGTTATTTAGTGCGTGCCCCTGGAATATCTCTTCCTCTCCCTTTCAACTGGTAAAAGGCGGCTGCTTGAGAATTAATAATTAAAAGTGAACTACTCTGGAAATTCATGTGCAAGAATCGCCCACCTGTGAATTAGTGATAGTTTTTCCTTTTCATCTCTTCTTTTTTTCAATTTTACGTACTCGAAGGGAAGGGCTGCTACAAATGATTCACACAATCCTACGTCGCACTCCTACAAGTGTAAATAAATTTTCGCACACCTTCAAGTGTGAATAATTTGTCGCTCACCCTTCGGCGTGAAAGCATGACTAACAAGTGTGTGTGAAAACAATCGCCCGCCTTCAGGTAATTGAGTGCTGCGCGTCCTCTCTACGCCGCCGCCTGCACTCGTCTACTACTATGTTTCGGCGAGGTCGGCGGTGCTGTTTAACCTCAGGCTGTTTTGCTTAACCCTTTCCTACCTGAGCTCGCCTGCTGATGCGACACCTCCGACTGACTGACTAATAATGTGCTGCTCTTTTTTCTTTCTCTCTCTGCGCAGGTCGAGGCGCTCTCCGTGACCCTCTCCCTCCCGCCGCCTCAGCAAGCCGCCGCCGGCCTTCAACATGGCGCAGATCGCTAGGGACTTTGTCCACTTCTACCGGGACCTCATGGACAACAAGAGTGGTGAGTTCTTTGCAGCGCTAGTGTGTGGTCCATTTTGCCCCGAGGGGGTTGGGTCACTTCATAAACTTAGTTTGCCCCCTCCTCTTAAGAAAAAAAATTGAAAAATTAAAAATACAGCTAAATTGAGAACACACACACAAAAAAAAATTGAAAATGGTCAGAAATAAAGGGAAAATAGCAAAATTTGTCATAAAGTTGCAGAAATTTTGTATGGAAAGACAATAGAAAAATCAAAACAAAAAAAAAAATTACAAAATAATTGTTTACATTTTCTGTGAGTGAATATTCCCTATGCTCGCGGACCAATCGAGCTCAATATCACTAGAAATTCAAGTTTACAAATGTCGCTCGCTCGCTTGCGGTTGGTGGATTTTTTTTCGCACTCATGCAGGCGTGCTACACAAATTACTCACAAACTTGTAGCCGGCCCGGCCCGGGTCTTCCCCCTTCCCTGGCCCGCGCGCTGTCCGTGGCGTCGTCGCGTTGGCGGGGAGCGGGGGGGAGGGGGGCGCCACGCCGCGCCACTCGACGAATTGCAAGCGTGTCGCATCGCCTGCGATTACGTTATTCGCAATGTCCTCGCCTCGGCGAGCCGCCGGGCCGGGCCGGGCGTGGCGGGACCGGGGCCGGGGCCGGGGGGGTCCGGGCCGCGAGCAGGACATGACGGCCGCGGGCGGGACGGTTGTCCCCCTCTCGCCTGCGGTTTGGCTTTTTGCTGACAATCTCGTGGTTCTTGACGAGGTGCGCGTGCGCCGCATAAGTCGTGCGGTCAGGATGCAGCGCGGCCCCGCCTCGCCCCGGCTCCACACATGCTAGCTGCTTGGGGGGGAATTCCCTGTGGAGCATGGCGCTTCCTTTTAGCGAGCGTGGAAAGATTTAGCAGAGATTGGAATCACTTTGATGGCCCGGCCTGGCCCGCCGCGCGCTCGGTTGTGGCTTGGCCTTCTTTTTTTCCTTCTTACTCCTTCCTTTATTTCTGCCGAGAGGAGTAAAAGGGGTTTGTTTTGATTTGGAATGTCCCTCGAGGTCGCTCGTAACGCGCAGGTCTCTGGACCGGTCCGGACTGGGAAGTGAGGCATATACGTACTTAATGGCTGTCGTTTGCCATCTCAAATTAACCGTCGTCTCAACTCCAAATAGTGTTTTTTCTTCGTTTGCGTTTTTTCTTCACTAAACAGGATGAATTTATACGACGCAACTGTAATCAAACTGTTCTACATTGCTGTTTATATGAGAGCAAAATTATTGCTCCTGCCTGATAGTGACGCGTGTCTAGAAATGCGTCAACAGAGCTGAGCATGTCCACCATAAACTTTTCGGAAGTTAAGTTACGAGTAGTAATAGTAATAATAATGAGGAGGGATAGGAGCGCGGTTCTGCCTGGCGTAAGGTTGCGCCTCACATCGAGGTGGCACCGCTCCGCTCCGCGCTGCGCGCTGCGGCATGCCATGCCCGACTGTTTGGCTGATGTCTTCACACTCGCAACCGTCCCGTCCCGTCGCCGCGAGGCGTCGCGTCGGCTCTGGAGAGGCGGCGGTGTACACTGTCAGGAAAAAAATACACGCGGTGTTTGGCGCGGTAAAGTCTGGTAGGCAATTTGTCTGGTCTACTTGTACCTGATCGAGTAGTTTTAAGCATGCACGGTAAAAACGACGTCCTGGTTTTCAAGCAGTTTTGGAAAAACCAAGCAGCTCTTATGGAGAAAATACACAGGATTTGAGGGGCTGCTTGAAAACCAGGACGAGGTTTTTTCCGTGTGGACCACGGTTACTTATAACGTGGAGTCTTATGGGGGCCACAGTGAATCAGGTACGGTCATCCTGTACCTTGCCCACACTTCGGTTTTCTCCGCACCCAGTACTGTGTTTTGGTACAGGAACTTTGACAGTGTACGCGGTACGGCCGTCCCCGTCGCGTTGCGTTGCCTTGTCTGTCTGAGGTGCAGCGCGGAGGGGCTGGCCCGGCCCGGCCCGAGGGGGGATGGGATGAGTCATACGAAATATGTATAGTGATTTATTTTCTTTGACTTTGAATTTTAGTTTTGATTTTTTGCTATGTCCCTGCATGGGCATAGCAGGGAGCGCGCCAGCGCCCGAACCGCGCGCCTGGTTGTAGGCGCGCTCCAGAGATAGCGCCACCGGCGCACGGTGGCTGGCAGCGCTAGCTCGGCAGGCCGGCCCGGCCCGGATTTCATTCTGACACCACCACCCGACCTGCGGACACGAGGCCCTGCCCTGCCGCCGGTCGACCTAGTGTTTAGTTGTGATTTACCTGTGACTACTTGTGACCTGTGTATATAGATAGTGAATAAATGCTGTTCCATCCCTTGCAATACGCGAGTATCGGTTATCTCCGCCTGCGACCCCGAGACTCAACATTTTTCATGAAAAATCTGTCACTTCTTGATTTATTTTGATATTTTCCCCCTATTTCTGTCTTATCATTTTGTTTTCAGTTTTTTGTTCATTTGTTCTCGATTTTGTTGGATTTTGTTTTTGTATCTTAATTTTATTTTGATTTTTAAAAAAATATTTTAAATTTTTTAAATTGATTTTTGTGGGGGTGCAGTACAATAATTTTTTCAACGTCCCCTCCCCTCGCGGCCCGGCTGCGGCCGCGGCGCGTTGCCGCCGTCTGATTCCGAAGATCGCTCGCGCGCCTCTTTGTCGCACCCATCGTGGGGCCCTCCTACCACCCCAACATAGGACGGAGGTATGTGAGCGATCAGACTTGGCTGGCTGGCTGGCTGGCTGGCGGCGGCAGGCTGGACGCGTGGTGGCTGGAGGAGCTGTTATGTAAAGCGCCGCGCTCCGCCCCGCTCAGCACGTCCGCGTCCTCCGCACTCGATGGTCAGGCACACTGTCGGGTGCGCAGAGTCCGGGGGAAACCACTCCGAATTTCGGTGTACACATTTTGTGATTTTTTTAGGCCCCCGTTAGGGGTGCCTATTGCTTTCGCCAGAAAGTTTTTTATTTATTCTTGACGATGGCCCCTTATGGCCGCAGCCGATCCTGTCGTGGTGATATATACCAATTTACAATGAAAAATACTTCAAAAAATTAGAAAATTTTTGAGATAGGTTTGATGCCAATTCGTCTATACGTTTTTTCATAAAATCAATTTGCATCATGTGTTTCTATGACAATGACAAGCCGAGCCGGCAGGCCGAGTCGAGCCGCCGGGGCGGTAACAATCACCACCTTATATTTCTGTACTCCAAGCCCATGTTTTCACTGAATGCTTTTATTTATTTTTCTCATCTATACAAGGAAAATATGAATTCCTCTCTAAAAAGTTTGTACGAAAACGTAATAATGTTCATTATTCAATTGTAAAACGAGGCGTTGTTGATAGCTAGCCCGTTGGGCGCTATTTTGTGTGGCCAAATGCACATTTTAAGGTAAGTGAATGGAAAATGTAAGATTTGCACACACTTTTGTAAGATTGGTGGTGCTCGTCCAGGCTGTGTTGTTGACGGCTGGTCAACATTTTTTGGGACTTCTGTTTAGCGGATAAAATTCGTGATGTGATTCTCACAAATAGTTCTGACTTAAGTTCTTTCTCATTCTGTGGCTAGTTTTAAAACCTAGGGGGCCGTTTAACGCGTTAGCGTTAGAATTTTTTTTTTTGAATTATTATTAAGTATAAATAGAAGCGTTGTGAATTTTTACACGAATTTTTGTGATTTTTTAATGAATTACGAGGTGTACAAAAATTTCCGAGTTTTTCCCTCTCGGTAGAGTCTCTCTCTAGCCGGGTGGCAACCCGTCAGCGCCACACCCCGCCAAGTCAGCAGTACAGTCAGGCTGGAGCGCCCGGCAGATAGGCAATCCGATGCTCTCGTGCGCACCGCGTTGCCTATACCCGGCACTCCTGTAGACAGATTCTCCCCCGCCCGGCCCGCAGCCGCATTCCCCGTTCTCTCTCTCTCTCTTTCTCGCGAGTCTGCCGAGGAGGGTACGAGAGCGCGCACTGTGTCTCTCGCGCACTCAAGAAGTATACGCCTATACGAGTGCGCGCACCGCGGAATCGCACTGCTGCGGTGGGCTTGTAGTAGGGCGGCGTACACGTACACTCTAAAATAAAATCAGGAAAAATCAGAAAAACATATCAAATTAGAAAATCAATTGGAAAATCAGATAAAAACAAGGAAAACTACAGAGAAAACAGAATGTTGAAAAATCGTTGTACGCTTGAATTTCTAGTGAAGGACCCCTCCCCCTCGGGCGGGGGCTGTCGGTCTGTAGGGACTGTGCACTATTGTGCAGCAGGCCGGAGGGGGGCGGCGGGCAGAGCCGGGCAGAGCCGGGCAGAGCACTCCATTGCTCGTTAGGGGATGAATAATGGAGTGCGCGGGCGCGGCTGCGAGTAAGCGGCCGCAATCCAGCCCCGCCCCGCCTCGCCCCGCCCCGCCCCGCCCCGCCCCGCCCCGCCAGCGCTGTTCCATGGTTCCGGCATGTGGATCCTTTTCGAGGCGAGAGAGTGAGTGTTGCGCTGCGCACTTCGGCCCGGCCCGGCCCGGCGCAGCGGCCCAATTAGCTGCGGCCGAAATGGAGAAGCCCGCAGGCGTGGCCGCCGCGGCGCTCTCGCCCCGCGCCACGCCCCAGGGTTCTCGCACATGTCTGGAAAATCCTAGTCATACAATCAGCAAGGACGGTCATCGAAAATTCGGGTGACAGACTCTTTTTAGGAGACACGGTAAAAACGGTTCCTTGGTGTCCAAGGACCATCGGACCGATTCAAGGACGGAGATAGGAAGATTTCATGCAGCCGTCCTTGAATCGGTCCGATGGTCCTTGGACACCAAGGAACCATTTTTACCGAGGACATTTTAGACGCCCTGCCAATAATTTTTGAACTGTAAATTTATGTCATTGTTTTACAAGGCTTGC
Source organism: Frankliniella fusca (assembly GCA_029379305.1). NCBI lineage: Eukaryota > Metazoa > Arthropoda > Insecta > Thysanoptera > Thripidae > Frankliniella > Frankliniella fusca. The sequence continues at coordinate 3,430,282 of JAHWGI010001411.1, forward strand.
GTACGGAAAAGTCATGGAAAATGCCGAGGGGGAAACGACTGTCAATTTTCGTGTCAGCCGGATGACGGATTACCCCGGATTACCTCGGATTACCTCTAGAGTGTCCCCCGGAAAACAGTGCTTTTTCCTCGGATTACCCCGGATTACCCTAAAATTTACCCGGATTACACCGGATTACTTCGAATTTACGCGGATTACACCCTGCCGGATTACCTATCGGCTGTCAGCAGGATTACCTTAGTTATTTCCCCCTCGGAAAATGCCTGTAGCCAAAAATGTGGTACACATCTATGGGATTGCGTTCACTTGTAGGTAGGTGTGTGAAATTCCGTTCCTTGTTGTGTCTGCGGCACGAGGTGTTTTTAGCCTCTATAATTTAACGCGTGTGTCCGTGACCCAATGGTGATCATCATAATGACGCACTCGTCGTCTGCTAACGAAGGGTGCGAATCGTATAATAAACGAGTGTTCTCATTGGTCCGAACCGTTTTGGTGATTGTCCGCACTCGTCGCGACTGGCCTGCAGCGCCCCCCGCACCTCCTCCTGTCCCGGCCCCGGACGGCCCGTCGGACGACAATCAGGACTATGGCCTCCCTTTGAACAAATCCCGGCGAACGTGACTGCCTCGCTCTTCTCGCGGGGTGGGGCGGGGCGGGGCCACAGACGAGGCCTTGTTCGCCTTTACTGTCACCCACCCGCCCCGCGCCGCCCCACCCGGCTGCTGCCTGTGACGAATAATTGTAATCAGAAAATTAGGCCGCGCGCAACTTTTTGCAGTAAGTCGTATTCCGCGCACTTCCAACATTGTGCCCGTGCCATAAACATTCATGGGGCTGTCACTCTGCCATGATGGCGAAGGTGACGAACACAAGGGGTCTTTCACTATAATTTCAAGCGCACACCAATTTTGCGTTTTCCTCGTGATTTTTCTAACTTTTATTTCGGATGTATTGTTAATTTTAATCTGATCTTTTCTTGCTTTTCTGATTTCTTGCTGATTTTTTTTTAAAGAGTATATCTTTTTTTTTTTAAATGAAGGCCCCCGCGGCTGACCCCCTCCCCGAGTTGACGTTTAATAACGCGTGTCGTAAAGCGAGTTTTCCTTGTTGCTCTTCCCGCCCATACCCTGTAATGAGGTGTGCCGAGCTGAACGGTTCGGTTATCGCTGCCGTCGTCTGCTGCGCCGCCGGTGGCGGTCTAATAGTAGTCTGCCGCGTCGTATGCAGTTTGCGACATTCATTCCCTCCCGCGCGCCCGGCCCGCGGGCCGCGGGTCACCGCCTTCCGCCGACCCCTGACCTGCCCTGACCTCTCCACACAGCTGTGTGTGTGTGTTTGGGGCCGCTTTCTGCCTACTTACCTGGCAATACTGGCTGGCTGGCTGTGTGTACACTGACACTGTATACCTCGTGATTCAAAAAAAATGCCGATAAATTCGGGATTTTTATATTTTAAACGATAAGTACTCCAAAAAATCTTTTTTTTTTTTTCTAAATTTGGAAAAATCTAAGCTTAAATTGAAATAAAAAGGAACAGAAATTCAGAAAATTTGTACTATAAAAATTCCGAGTTGTTTCCCTCCTCGGGCTGGCTGCCTCACAAACCCAAACCCGCCGCGCACCCGGCTGCGGTGTGGGTCAGTAGAGCGATTCCGGTGCACGCACTCCGCGCTCTGTCTCTCTCACTCTCAAGGAGTCAGCCGAGGGTGCGAGAGCGCTCTGTCTCTCTCGCACTTATGGAGTATAGGCCTACCTAGAGTGCATTCATCGGCATCGCTCTGCTGTGTAGCCAGCAGCAGCCGGCCTCTCTGGGAATGGGCCGGGCCGGGCCGGCTGCGATTGCAATATGCTTCGCCCGTCGCGGCCTTGCCCGCCCCGCCCCGCCCCGCCCCTGCATGCACCCGCGGGTACGTTGCCCCCGCCGCTGCGCCGCGCGCTACCTTGAACTTCCGCCTGCAGTAAGCGTGCTGCTTCCCCGTGCCCTGCCCTGCCCTGCTATGCCCTACCCTGCCCTGGTCTGGTCCGCAGTTTGCGATTCCGGTTCTGTGACATGAGCATGAGTACTTTGGCTGCCTCGCCGCTCGCCCGGTGTCCTCTGGCGCTTCAGGGTGCGCTGGCCGCTATATGCAAGGCTATATGGGGCCATTCTCTGTGGAGTCACTGTGAAAAAATCAGTTGTGGGCCCACGGGAAAATTTTCCACGAAGTGGAGATGTAAAGCTATACAATTGGAAATAGTAAAATTACAAGCACTACGTATCGACTTGAAATTCAATTACGGGTAAGAATGGATTGTCGTAAATTTGCATCATGTGCACACACACGAATCGGTTCTGAACTTTCGGCACGTGACATACCTGTCCCTATACCATTAGGAAGGACAAGTATGCGATTTAAAAAAAATCACCTTCCGCAAGTGTGCGAAAATGTTAATGCTAAATAATAAAACCCGAGGTAACGCGTTTGTTTTACCATTGTTCACTCGCAGATAAGAAAGAAAGAACTTCCCCTTGCAGCTAAAAAATTAGCCACATATGGACAATCGCTTTGAGCCACACAAAGTTCACTTCCACTAAACATTCAGCTAAAGAGCGTATAGCGTTTATCAATATTGCTAAGTTTTAGCTACATAGCTCCTAATGTTAGTTATCTATATACAACAATTTTTTGCCACTTTTTTTTTTCCTTTTAAAAAATTAAAAAAAATCCAGTGTTGCCTCCTCCCCGGGACTCACGCCTTTGCTTATTTTCTCCTCTCTCGCAGATCCCCGGGTCAACCACTGGCCCATGATGTCGTCCCCGTTGCCCACCATCGCCATCTGCATCACCTACGCCTACCTGGCCAAGGTGGTGGGCCCGCGCGTCATGGAGAACCGCAAGCCTTTCAACCTTCGCAACATCCTCATCGGCTACAACGCCTTCCAGACTGTATTTAGCACGTGGATATTTTACGAAGTGAGTATGGGTGGTAATCAAGTGGATTGATTTTATGTGGGAGAACGTTTACAGCCTGGGGGGGGGGGGGATTTTCCATAAGATTTAGATGCCATTAGTAGGTTTCTCATTCAGGGGCACTTGACTATCAGTTTGGTGTTTTATTTTTGTTTTCCTTCGGGGGTGACCCCGGTGGGGAAGGGGGGGGGGCGGCAATGACAGCACTACCCCGACCTTCGGGTTTAGTCACCCGCATTATTGATAGGCAACTTGTGATCCACTCTGTATGCAGGAAAAAACCAACCTGCCCGTGAGACCCTCTCTCATCGCCGAGGCCTGTGCAAATGTGTAGCGACACTGCGGCTCGTCTCACCCCCGCCCCTCACCTTTCTTTTTTCTCCTTTTTTTTTCGGGAACTGACGCTGTGGCGGCCGCGAGCTTCCGCTCCTTACCTGACGTAATTGGCCCATTGCGGTTCCTCTGCCACGCATTGTTCTCGTTATTTTCCATTCTGGTCGGGGGGCAGAGTGGCGACTCCTTTTTCCTCGCCCTGAATGGGCGTAGTGGTTGTGATCGATACGCCTGTTCCCCTGCACCCCCCCCCCACCCCTCCTCTCGTCCTGACGTGGCGCTTTGCAGGGGTGTGAGGGGTAGCCGCACCTCACAATGGAGCGTATAGGCGATGGCACTCCTTGTGTTTCGCCAGCAAAACTTGCAGCAGCTGGGATATAAAAAAATTTTTGAAGTTTGAAAGTATATGAGATAAAGAAACTTGAGATAACAAGGATATTCAGAAACTCATCCTGTCGCCTGTACAGTCCGTTCGCACGTGAGGAGGAGAGACCTGCGCGGCACCGGACGGCGCGCGGCAGGTGGTGCAGGGCGTGGTAATCAGGAAGGGAATCGCTGATAAGGCGCCCGCCCCGCCCCGCCCCGCCCGCACTCGTGCTATGTATGTTGCGAGCGTTCCGTGCGGTTTGTATTTTTAGCAGCCGCTTCTGCATTCCGCCGATGCATTTCACTGGCGAAAAACCATAGAGGTACTATACTACCTCTATGCAAATAACGCCAGCTTCGCCCCGCCTTGTCCTGACCTGCTCTCCCACCCGCACCCCGCCCCGCCCCGCGCGAGGGGTCCTTCACTCAAAAAATTAAGTGTACTCCCCAAAACAAAATAAGAAAAAAAATCAAGATAGAATCGGATAAATCCAGTAAAAATCAAGAAAAAAAATCAGAGAAATCGGTGGACGCTTTAATTCATAGTGAAGTATCCCCCCCCCCCCGCTCTGTCCACTCCCACTCCGGTCCCGTCCACGACCGTGATCATCTTGATCCTGGCGCGGAGTCATGTCATGTCACGGCGGCAGGTGCATTGCAGTCTAGTCTAGAGCGCGGCGTGGCGCGCGCGGCGGTTTTGTGCTGCCTTCAATGTTATCTTTACGGCCTTCCTCTGCCGCCACCACCTCGACCACGGGGGGCGGGGCGGGGTGGGGGTGGGGTGTCAAGGCGCCCTTAGCTACCCCTCAGCGAGCGGTGTGTGTGTGTGTGGGGGGGGGGGGGGGGGCAGGGTCGGCATGGCACGTCTAGGCAGGCAGCCTACTGATTCCGAATAAAAGAGCGCTTTCCTCGCGCTCTTTCACCCTCGCACTCATGGGCTCCGCCGCACAGGTGCTGAAAGTGAAAGACAGAGCAAGGAGAGCGGTGCTCTTCGGATTAAGTCGGCCGGGCCGGTCCGGCCCGGGCCCAAACAGAAGTGGCACGTATACTATAGGTATGACGCTTCGGCCAGTGCCGCCCCGCCCCGCCCCGCCCCACTGCGGGGTGTTTGTGGTCTGTCGGCCCGGTCCGACCCGGCCGTCCGCCGTGCCTCACCTTGTCCGCTGCGCCGTGCAGTGGCCTTGGACCTAATAACAACGCGACACACCGCACGAGACTTACGTGTCGGACAATATCCGCCCTTGTGGCGCTGTTCGCCTCGGTTCGCCGCCGCCCGCCCGCCCGCGGGCGGGTGAGCCGTGCGCCCCGCCGACCCCGCCCGGCCCCGCCCGGCCCCGCCTGGCCTTTGACTATAAGTGGCCGGACCTAGCCTGACCTGTAGAGTGTGATTCCTCACACTGTCCACCAGTAAGGTGATGTGTACAGTGATAATCTCTTCTCTTTCTTTCTCTTTTGATCAAGGGTAATTTGTCACTTTTTGATAAATTTGAAGGACCCCTCCCCTTTCCCTATTTCTGACTTGTTTTCATTTTTTTTTCTTTTGTTTCTTTGCTATCGATTTTTTTCGGATTCTTCTGTATTTTTTTCTCTTAAATTTATTCTTATTTTTTAAATTAAATCTTTTTGCAAAATCTTGGCCGTACATTAGTCTTTTGAAGTGCAATTTTTCTGAATCACCGTGTGCACGGCTCCTAGAGAGGCCCCTTGCGCCCAGGGCTGTCTGTACAGCCCAAGTCCCACCTCTAACCATAGCGGACGCCGGACCCCTGCCATCTAGCTATCTAGCCTTGTCTGATTCCTAAGGTCGCTCTCGTACCTCCGTCCCTTGTCGCACCTGTGGCGGTGTTTGGTGCCCTCTATGTCGGGGGTGGCGGAGCACCATGTGTGTGACAAGGACGGAGGCGCTAGAGCGCGGTCGTTCGGAATCAGCTTGCCGTGACCGCGTGCCGGGCCCTGCTCCTCAGGGGCTTCTCCAGGACGTCCTGGAGCAAGGCATCCTTGAGGAGCAGCAGCAGCAGGGGCTCGGGCCGGGCCTGGCGCCGCCCCCGCCTTGTGTGTCCCACATTCCGCCTTATCTGCCGGGCGCAGATGCGCGCGCGCGCCGGCTCGACTACTACTACACACGTGAAAACGTGTTGCGATGGAGCCCGGGAGGAGGGGGGGGGGGGCGTTCCTTGTTATCTCAAGAGTGGAGCGGATTCACCTCGCCCGAGGGGGAAACAGCTGTGAAATTTTTGTACACCTCAAAATTCAGGAAAATTCAAAAAAGTCAACAAAAAATCATGAAAATCCTCTTCAATTTAGGAAAAATTCATGTGAAAATTCCCCAAAATTCTGTAAAAATTCACCAAAGTTCGCTGAAATTTACAAAAAATTACAAATCTCCTACAGAATGTGCGCACCAAAATTCAGAGTTGGTTTCCCGTTCGACCTCGCGACCGCGCCTTGCGTAGAGCGGGGCGGGGCGGGGCGGGGCGGGGCCACCCTCTCGGACTGGCCTCTGAGGCGGGGCGGTGTGGGGCGCCTAGCGGCGCCTACCCCTGCCAGGCCGTGCTGGCCTCATGGCTGGCCCGGCCCGGCGGGTCTGTCGGTTCGTTGGTCGATGTTCGCGTGCCGAGTAGGGCGGCCGGCAGGCAGGCGGGCGGGCGGGCAAGCGTCGCGGGCACCCGTGACGCCACGCTCCACTGCGCTCCGCCCCGCCCCGCCCCGCCCCGGCGCGCCCGCCGCACCCCCCGGGACCACACCCTCCACCGCTCGCCCCGCCCCGCCCCGCCCCGCCGCCGGAGAGGTACGCGGGGTGGCGCGCATGCTGGACGAGGGCCGCGCCGGGCAGCCGTCTGATTCCGAGGGTCGCTCTCGTACCTCCGCCGCCCTTGTCGCACCAATGGCAGTGTCCTGGGCTGCAGTGGCGGATCCAGAGCCAGCCTTTGCAAAGTAGTACTTTTAGCCTACTTACAGGGGCAAAGTATTACTTTTTGCCTACCTTTCAGGCGGCTATCGAGGAGCCATGCGACACGGGGCGACACCCCCCTGGCTCCGCGCATGCTGGGCTGAGAGTTGCAAGGCCCCGTGAGTGCGACAAGGACAGGCGCGAGAGCGATCTTCGGAATCAGGTGGCAGGGCAGGGCCCCGGGCCCCGCGGGTCGGTGGAGTGGCGCCGAGAAGTGGAGGTCCACGATGATCCTTATGTTACCCTACTGGCCACCACCGCGGGGCCTGAGGCTGGTCCGGACCGGGCCGCGTGGATTGAGCCAATTTGTAGTCGAATAGTGAGGCCGGGCTGGGCCGGGGCTGGGCCCGTGCCTATGCGTCCCGCACCCCCTCTTCCCCTCCTGTTTGTTGCGCAACTAGGAAGACCTGCCCGGGGGCCTCGGGCCCAGCCCGGGCAGCACTCTGGCTCTGCTATGGGCACTGACTGACCGGGCTGGGCTGGGCCCCTGTTCGGCCCGGGCCGGCCGGCGAGCCTGCCCCTCGCCGCCCTGCATGGTGGCCCCGCCCGGCCCGGCCAGTGGAGGCAGGCTGTCATTACATTTCAATCACCTGCTTATTTATGCCCCCACCACCTCGGCGAGGGATAGCTACTACTTGGCTGGGTCATTGTAACCCCCCCCCCCCCACAAAAAAAAACATAATCATGTAATAAATTAAAAAAAAAATCTGATAAAACCAGAACAAATTATACAAATGAACAAGAAACTGGGATTTTTTTAAAGCTAGAAGTAGGGGGTGAAAGATTAAAATTTATCAAAAAGTGACAAATTTTCCCTTAAAAAAATCATAAGAAAAATCATAAATAAAAACACAGAAATCAAAAGTAAACAACAAATATTATGTTTTTTTATATAACTCATCCCCCTAAATCAGAAAAAAATATAAGTTAAAAAAATCAGTAAAAATAACGAAAAACGAGAAAAAATAGAAAAATCGGTGTACGCTTGAATTTCTGGTGAAGGCCCTGCCCTGCCAGGCGCGGCTCGGGGCGGCGCAGTCCGGGTGCATTTCGTAAGTGGGGCAGTGTGGGGTGGGCGACGGGTCGGGTCGGGCGGCGCCGGCCCGGCCGCTCCGTCCTGCGAGTACGGCGCGCTCCGCGTGAATGCGTTGCCAGTCGCGCACTGCGCGCGGACTCATTTCGCACCTGGGACTTCCTGTCCTGCTGTCGCCCCTTCCTTGTCGCGCTCTTGCGGGAGAACTTCTCTACTACTCCACTGTTGGAGCGAGAGAGCACGACAATAGTATTTGGGATGGGGTGGGAGGGCGAAGCACCCCTCCTTCGCTGGTGGTATACCTACCCTACCCTTTTTGCATGCCTACACGTCCTGATGGGGCGGACGGGGGGGACGCTGGACGTCCGACTCGATGAGGAATGAGAAGGGGGCGCTTTGGAGGCGGAGTGGGGTGCGGGGCGGGCGAGGGTGCGTTGGCCTGTCTTTCGGCGTCGTCCTTGGCGGGGAGCCCAGAGCGGCGCCAGTGGCGCCCAGTCCGGGCGCCCCGCCCCACCCCATTCCACCCCACCCCACCCCATTCCACCCCACCCCACCCCACCCCACCACACCCCACCCCACCCCACCCCACCGTGCCCATGACTTCCTCATGGCTGCGCGCTGCGCGTAGGATTCACCCCACTCCCCACCCACAGTAGGCTGTAGGCTCGTTACTCCGGTCCCTCCGTCGTGGGCTAGGCTGCTCTCCTCGCCCTGTCTCTCTCGCACGTGTGCGGCGCCCCTAGTGAGTGCGGGAGAGACAGAGCGAGAAGGGCGCTCTCCTGTGAATCAGTCTGCTGGAGTACGTCACAACAGCAGGGCGCTACCTGGCGTCAGACCGCTGAAACCCCGTCAAGGGATTGATTCTGGTTAGGTCAAGAGGGTGGCTGTTGGAGGGGAAGGGGGAGGGGGTGTTTGCTTCCCAATCTTTTAAGACCACGTGCTGTGCGTTGGCAGACGGGAAAGCTCTTTAGTGGTTGCGGTTTATTTTGTCTGCGGTAAGGGGAAGGGCCGGTGCGGCATGCAGCGCTGTCTGATTCCGAAGATCACTCAATCTGCTCAATCGCGCCCCGCCGTCCTTTACGCACTCACGGGGCCGCGGCGCCGTCCCCGTCATAGGGTACCGCCATAGGTGCGACGAGGTCAAGACAGGAGGCATGAGGTTCGGGATCACTCGGACTCGACTCCCGCCCCCAACCGCTGCCGCACCATGCGTGCGATATGGATCCGACTGGGAAGTGAGCCCGGCTGCCACCCCTCCCTCTCCTGCTCCTGGCACTGCTGGTGGTGGGCCCGATCGGCCGCCGCCCCTCTGTCCGTTTGTGCATTTCGCAAATGCGGGGAGTTAGGCGGGCAGGCGAGGAGCGGAGGAGGGTGGGTTTTGGGCGAGGGGGAGGATACTCAGACGAAATGTGATTATTTTGCTTAACTGAGTTTTTTGATTATTTTGATTTTTCAAGAGAATAAAGAAATTTTCTGTAACGTTTTGGTAACTTAATTTTTTTTCTCTCCTTATTTCTGACTTTATTCATTTGTTTTCCGGGTTTTTGACAATTTTTTCTCCTTTTTCTTAATTTTATTTTGATTGTGTTTATTGTTTTTGATTTTGGGTTGGGAGGGGAGGGCGCACAATGATTTTTCGAAATGATTTTTCGAAGTGATCCCCCTCTCGGTTGGCGGTGAAGCCTGTCGGCAGTGTGGGCTTGAGAGACTCTGAGTCTCTAGTGTGGGCTGAGGGGCATCGCCTTGCACCGCACCGGTCTTGCTGGGCGCGCCGAGTTGTGAAACACGCGCAGACGTGGAACGTACGCCCGGGCCGGGTTAGGGCCGGGTCGTCCTGTCCCGTCCTGGCCGGCGTGTGAATGTGACCGGTGAAAGTGTTGACATTGCCACTGCCCCTAGATTCAGAAGATCGCATTGTAGTGCCCCCTCACTCACTCCAAGTGGCCGAGACCCATGCGTGTGACAAGGACGGAGATACGGAAGCGCGAGTTGTTAATTCGATTCCAAACATGGGTGCGGCTTTGTTATTTGCCCGAAGTCTGTGCTTTGCTCCCTTTTGGATTAGAAAGTTTTCATGTTTCTTAGATCCTTTGTGGAGGTGAAGGTTGGTGAGGGGTGGGGAAGGGGTTCAGTATGTTCACGTGAGAACTCATCACTAACAGTCAAACTTTATTTTTTCCCCCAGTATTTAATGAGTGGCTGGGCTGGTGAATACAGCTTCCGTTGTCAACCAGTGGACTACTCATACAGCCCAATGGCTCTCAGAGTAAGTAATTTTGACTGAAGTTTTCACACCATGAATTTTTACCTTTCAATTGTATTTTAATATTTTCCTTATTATTTGCAGATGGCAAACACTTGTTGGTGGTACTACTTCTCGAAGTTTACTGAATTCTTCGACACTGTTAGTAGTCTTTTTGGACTAGATTTCAGAATACTTTGATTATATTTTTACTCTCTTTTACTTTGATCTTTTTTCTTTCCGCCCACAGCTGTTCTTTGTTCTACGCAAAAAGAATGAGCATGTGTCATACCTTCATGTGATACATCACGGAGTTATGCCGTTTTCTGTGTGGATGGGTCTTAAGTTTGCACCTGGTAATGTTGCAACAATTTTAATTAAATTGAAGCTGAGTTTTCCCTTAAATAATCAACCTTTTTTTTTAAATTTGTCTTTCTATGTGAAGGTGGCCACAGTACGTTCTTTGCACTCCTGAACACCTTTGTGCACATTGTGATGTATTTCTACTACATGGTAGCAGCATTGGGTCCAGAATACCGAAGATTCATCTGGTGGAAGAAGTACCTCACCTCAATGCAGATGGTAGTCCAAAATCAATAATTCATTTTATGAATTATAAAGTTCAACATTCCTTGATTTCTGAATTATCTTTTTCTTGTAGGTTCAGTTTGTGATGATTATGACGCATCAATTCCAACTCTTGTTTACTGAATGTGATTACCCCAAAAGCTTTATGGTCTGGATTGGTCTCCATGGAATTCTTTTCCTTTTCCTATTCTCTGACTATTACAAATCTAACTACTTGGCTAAGAGTGGCAAATCAAAGAAGTCATCTCAAAATGGTGGAGCGTGTATGGTATGTAGTCTTCAAATTTTTCTTAAACTGTAACTTCAGATGTGGTTTGCTTTTCATCACAATATTTTCTGTTGCAGCCGGTTCTCGATGACACGACAGATGGGAATGCCAACCGTGCCAATGGGAAAGCTCCTCCTCATAGTGATTATGATAGTGCTTATATCAAACCCTATTCAAGTTGCTACTCAAATGGCACCAGTAATGGTTATGTATCATCAAATGGAGTCAGTAGAGAAACCCGCAAGACCCAATGATTTGTTGTTTTGTTGACTGTTAACTATCTATTTGTATTTAATTTAGGGCTATGTTATAAATCTGAACTTAATTTCCATATTTGGAAGAGCATCTAGCAAATGTTTTACAGAAACGATTTAAGAATACTTTTGTATATTTTTGAAATATTTTAAACACATCTTTTTTTTTAAGTTTACAGAGGCTTATCAATCTTTTAAAATTCCTGATTGATTTGTCTCATCTTAAGCTCTTTTCAATCAGAGTGTACATATCTGTTTTATTACGAACATATCTATCTGCATTGTTTTCATTGTGAGCAATTGTTTTATAGATGCTCTCTGACTGTAGATTTTTTGAAAATTCACCCCATTCTTTTTCAATTCATCAACAATCATAATGAAAAAAGTCATCTTTACTTTTTCTCCAATTTTGAATCCAAAAGTTTTGGGAAGTGTCAAAAATAGTTGTAGATGTGCAACTCAATTTAAGGGGAGGGTCAGTAGTAAAACTGTTGAAGTAATCCCTTTTTTTTTTTCTTTTTTTCAAGTGTTTTATTTTTATGTTTTATTTGAGACTTGATTTTATTGTCTGTCAGCCAACATTACCCACGAGAAGTGGAAAAGTTGTGTTCTGTACGTAGAAACATTCTCAACGTGATTTTCCTACCCGCTAAATGAAAGATGCACTGTCCTTGTGACAATCCTCTATGTAGGCTACATGTTTCAAGTCTCTTCAACAAAAAGTTAGTTCTACTAACTAAATCTGCTTGCTAAGCTGAATGAAATTAGAAAAAGGCTAACTATTGTGGCTGTTCTCAGATTCTCAAATTAAACACGGGACCACCAGGTGCTAAACTTGAACTAGAGGAAAGTGAATTTTGCCACCTGTTCTGGATAAAAGTTTTGACCATTTCAATTTTAGGAGCTTAGAACATTTGAAGTACTGCCTAAAGTATAGCATAATTTCCTAATTGAATGTTTTTCTTTTTTAATTTGTATTATTTTCTATTTTTATTATTTTGTGCTTAAATTGCATTATAAGATCTGGTTTGTTTCTGAGGCACTCAATTATGTGCTCTTTTTTTTTATTGCCATTCTATTTACTGCAGTGGGTCACTGGATTTTGCTCAAGTACAAGTTTTGTCTTAGAGCTTTAGTAATTGAGTCTTACCTTATTCCTTGACTTGTTGAAAGGCCAGTATTTAATGGATTTGAATATGTGCTAGCTAATGACCCCATAAGCTTAAGTATATTGAAATTGGGGATCTACCTGTTGTATTTGTTGCTTGATGGATTAGTATCAGTATCATGTAAACTTTTGCATCTGGATCTCAAGAAAATTGTTTCGCAACAGCTTTAAGTTTCATTCAAAGGTGCAGAGGCAAGAAACTCTGTCATTTGATGATGTTGTTAAATATTCCAGGTATGTTGATTGAAGTATGTATCAGATTCAGAGACCAAACAGTCCTGAGTAGAGTTTTGTACTATTGCCACAAAGCTACTGTTAATGTTGAGATTTTCACACCTACATCCTTATTTCTGTTGCTGAAGTGTTCTTTCATTGAAAATGAGAGACAAAGTTACTGGCCGGTCATGTTAATGCTGTTTATTTTTCTCACTTTCTTTTTTTGTAATCAATGTAAATATCTGTTATACAAATTGCCTCGTTTTCACGAACTGTTCCTTATTTAAAATTATTTCTTTATTTTGATTGGACTTTTGAAATCTTGGTTATTTTTTCTACCACTGTTGTGTCCATACTTTATTAAGCCTGCATATTGTTATATGCTGTTATTTTTGTACATAAGTTAGGTAAAACTATTAAAAAAAATAGAAAGATCAGTTTCTTTTCTTTTTGGTAAGCCCCTTACCTGGGTCGTTTAATGGGTGACAGTTAAAGCTACCCAGTGACTAGTGTTCTACAGAGTTGGTACCAGTTCAGCACTAGGACGTTCTGTATTTTGTTCCAGCCAACAAAGAATGTTTAGTTTCCTTCCCTCTCTCGTTCCTTAACAGCTTTCAGAACGTCGGCATCAACGCCCAACGGCCTTCTTGGGGTAGTCTAGGGGATGCAGCATTGAGTGATGACATGAGTCGACATGCATATTTACAAATGTCTTCCTCTCATATTAAAATTTTAGTGGTACCCTCATCGCCGTATCTAAAAAAAACTACCCTTATGGTACCATTTATGTCTACATAGTGGCGAAAGGTAAAGATGCATCTTTCTTCATAGGGTTAGCAGAGCATCGCGCCAAGTAGCGTCTGCAAGACACCGGGTGGGCCAACCCGTGAGGCTTAATTTGCACCAGGCAGAAAGAGAGAGGGGGAAAGGGGAAGTCCAGTCGTTGTTATGCAAACGAGGCTGGTACCAGGGCGTTACTGGTATATTTTTGCTGGTACCAGGGTATTTTCTGAGAGATAGGAGTCCTAAGGTCTCACTCACTACTCGGAACCACACAGATACCTGCCACCTGCCAGGAGAGATTGGTTCCGGTGTGAGGTGATAGTTTCCTACCCCGGACCGAAAAGGGTAGGGGAAGTCCAGCCGTTGTTATGCAAAAGGGGCTGGTACCAGTGGGTTTCAGGTATATATACATGATTTTTGGTGTCAGGGAATTTTTTTAAGAGGGAGTAGAGTCCCATGGTCCAACGCACCAGAGACGTACCTGCCAGAAGGGGCTGGTACCGGGCAGAATAGGAACAGTGTTAACCTAATCAAAAGTCGAAAGGGACCGTTACGATCCCGTAACGGGATACTTTACTAGGTTTCCTTCTCTAAGAACTGAAAGGCATGGAAATTATTTGCCCACCGATATAACCGACCTAATTCCATTCCGATAATTCCAAGCCAGATATTTTTTGAACTCTGAATTTGTCATAGGCTGCGGGGGTGGGCGGGTTTCTAAAACACGCGGCGTGGCTGAGTGTCTGCTGGGGGCTGGGCTGGGGGCTGGGCTTGTGATCGGTGGAATGGGATCTGGGGGGGTTACTTTGTTCGTAAATTTATTGATTGATATGCTTTGATTCAGTCTGTAGCCCAGGGAGACATATTTATTTCATTTTATTTTCCTCTTTTGAACCACGTTTTATGTGTTCTCTCGAGGCTTTGTTTCCCAAATTATTAATATAACCCTACTGTTGATTTTGTTTTGGACCTTCTACGTTTTGTTTCTTAAATAAAGTGTTGATTATATTTTACTGCTTAGTTTTATGCTCTGTTTATCGCTGTTATCAAATTTCTTCTTAAATTTCCTATTTTTAGATGTTATCTATCTCTGTTTTATGTTTCTACAATGTTCCTGGAGTACTCCACAATTGTAGCACTTGCTACAGCAACTCTTGTGTTGTTTTTAAGAAATCGAAACAATTATAAACAAATTCAAGACCATCAGAATGATTTTGAAAAAGTTGCCATGTTTAAATTATTGCAACAAAAATATCTCTTCGTTTATCTGCTTGCAACATTTTCTGACTGGTTGCAGGGACCTTATGTATATCGTTTATATCATGAGTATAACTTTGATGATACTGTTATATCTAAGCTATTTCTAGCTGGATTTTTATCTAGCTCCCTCTTTGGCTCAGTTGTTGGGCATTTGGCAGACCGGTATGGCCGTAAGAAATTGTGTGTCATATTCTGTCTGCTTTATAGTTTCTGCTGTTTTACAAAGGTATACTAGTTAGTTTCTTTTTGGCATTTTCCTTTTAGAAATTGCCATCACCTTAAAGCTCTTGTGTTTCCAGGCGTTTCAATCCATCTGGATTCTTCTCGTCAGTCGATTCTTGAGTGGCATTGCGACATCAATCTTGTTTTCAGCGTTTAATGCATGGTACATCCATGAGCATCTTCAACACCATCAACTCCCTCCTGAATGGATGAATGACACTTTTGCCAAAGCAACATTCTACAATGGTCTTCTGGCTGTTGTAGCAGGCTTTGTGTCAAGCATAGCTGCTGATTTTTGTGGATGGGGTCCATTAGCACCTTTCATGATTGCTATCCCAATACTCCTCACTGCTTGTATTGTCACCTCTTTGAGCTGGGAAGAAAACTGTGGTCAAGATTCTGCAAAATCGTTCACTTTCAGACACTCTACCTGTAAATCTTTTCATTTAATTTTTTCTCCAAGAGAAAAAACTTTGCTTCATGTAAGTATCTAACTTTTGATGTTTGTGTTTGGAAGCAGTGCTGATGCATAATTTAAACCAATCTGTATTTCTACTTGCAGCTAGGAGTCATTCAGATGCTTTATGAATCAGCAGTATACACGTTTGTGATTGCATGGTCACCTTTACTAATCCCTTTGAATTTTTCTTTGGGACTAGTTTTTGCTGCTTTTATGTTAAGCATTATGCTTGGATCAATCATCTACTCTTCAATAATAAAGGGTGAATTGTCCTCCCCAGAAAATATGCTAAGCGTATCAATGAAAATGGCCACAGTTTCAATGGCAGTTGTTGCTGCTCTGACAGCTTTTGAAACATCTGAAATTATGACACAAGTTTGTTATGTGGCTTTCTTGGTTTTTGAGGTATCTGTTGGAATATATTTTCCTGCGTGGGGTTACTTAGCTGGACGTACTGTTCCAGAAGATATACGAGCTAGTGTTGTTTCTTGGTTCAGGTACTTTACCTGTCTTGAAAAGTCATCTGTTTTGTTTTAAAAATAGCCCAACTAATCAGAAAATTTCTTCCTCAGGTTACCAATGAATTTACTGACATGCATATGCCTGCAGTGGACATGGATAAACAAGAATGCTATGAAAACAAGTGTTACTCCAGCATCTACTTATCATTCATCTTTTGTCATGTGTGTTGGACTTCTTTTAATTGCTTGTTGGTCTAGTCAGAGATTTTCTACGCATTATTTGCAAAAACAGAGTGTGTCGAGTGGTGTTGTTTAGATTTATTATGTGTTTAAATTATTGTTCAATAAGTGCATTTATTTTAGTACGTAATATTGTTTTGAAAGACTGTCTGTGATTTTATGGGTCTGGCAGGAGAAATGCCATATACCTTGCATGAAGAGTATTGTTTTAACTTGATTCAAGGTAAATGTTAATGTCAGTGTTGCGAATATAAGTTATTGTTTACCTAGCTGTGATATTATGTAGGAATCAACTAAAGTACATTGGAGATTTAAGCTGAAAATATATAATTTTGTAGGAAGAAAAAAACTTTGTTTTAATTCATAATTTAACACATACCACTGTCATAAAAAAATATAGCTATGATGGTGAACAGCACATAAATGTCTTAAAATCTACAATAAAACAATAATACACATTCAAGTTGTACAAAAATACATGAGCCTTGGGGAGCCAATTAAAATCAAAGTAGAAAGACTGAAAGAAAAAAGTTTACAAAAGAAAATTGGTGTTCAACACATAGCATTAACAGTCAAGTTCCATCAGGGAATAAACTTAGATTTTGTTGTAAAAAAAAACCTCATAAGTTTATAAGTTGATTCAAATACTTTAAAACCTGTCTCATTAAGTTATTTATCTCTTTTATGCATCAGGATGTCTTTCAATAATCATTCCAACTCCCTAAAAAATAAGGAAATGTTTTTGATGAGTGTTAAAACCACTGGAGGTAATTCAATAAGAAGTTATGCCACAAACCTGGCCACCAGCAGCACATGCAGCCACCAAAGCGTATCTACCACCCTCTTTAATAAGCCTGTTTGCAGCATGTGAAACAAGCCTCACACCTGTGATTGGAGAAAAAGAAGAGTAACGCATTTTAAGTGATTTTTGACAAATAAAACCAACAAGAACAACCTGTAAACTAGGGACCTACCAGTGGCAGCAAAAGGATGGCCAATACTGAGTGATCCACCCCATGTGTTCCATTTGGCCAAATCAGGGACACCTACTTTTTCTGAGCGGTTCATGTGAGTCTTTGCAAACCAATCAGAATCCATTGCTTTCAGGTTTGCCAAGATTTGACCCTGAAACACCAAACTTGGCATGTAGTGCATTTCTGTCAAAATCCTACTCAGAAGATACTAATATACTCACAGCAAATGCCTCATGAATTTCCCAAACATCAATGTCTTGCATAGTAAGACCAGCTCTGGCAAGAACCTCTGGAATAGCATAGGCAGGTCTAGAAATGAAAATGATATATAATGACAGTTTTAACTTTTACTTCACGATTACTTTCATTAGCTTTGACAAGCTACCCCAAAAGAAGTTGATGCACTGGATCCTGGGAAACGTAAATGTAGTCTCGAAGATAAGCTTTAGGCTTGACACCCAATTCCTTTGCCTTCTTCTCAGGCATGATGATAGAAGCAGAAGCGCCATCAGTCTGAAAGCAAAATTGTAAAAATTATAATTGATTATAAAAAAATTTAGATTTATCTTTTTACTCTTTTTAAAATTGATAAAATATTCACCAAGAATGAAGCATTAGCAGCAGTAACAGTTCCATGAGGTTTAATAAATGCAGGTTTCAGCTTTGCAAGTTTCTCAGGATCCGAAACACGGACACCTTCATCCCTACTAATCACTTTAGATGAACCAGGAACTGAAAAAAATAAAGCAGAAAAAATTTGTAATAACTGAAGTACTGAACTGTATAAGAGCTCCAAAGCAGGATTCTTACTGGGGAATGGTACAATATCAGTTAGGTATCCTTTCTCATGAGCTTCATGGGCTAACTGGTGAGACCTCCTGGCATAATCATCTTGTTCCTGCCTGGAAACTGTGAAAGCAGCTGAGAGGCGGTCAGCTGATTTGCCCATAGTTTCACCTGACGTAAACTCTGCCACAGCTGGTAGCTAGAAAGTCATAATAAGTGAAACACAGAAAATACAATTTCATAAGAAGTAAATTATCATAGTTTCTTACTTCAGGAGCAAGATATTTGGGAGAGAATGAAGCAAGGAGTTTGAGTTTAGCCATAGGAGTCTTAGCTTTGTTCATCTTTAATAGAATGCTGCGCAAGTTGCGATTGAGCCGAATTGGTACATCTGACATGGTTTCTACTCCTCCAGCCACAACAACATCATAAGCACCAGAAGCAATCAAACCAATACCTGAGAATAAATGTGAACAAGAATCAGTGATAGACTGAGAAATTTTTTGAAAGATAATAAAGCTAAACTAACCTGAAGTAATTGCTTGACAGGAGCTCAAGCAAGCATGAGTGACTGTGTGAGCAGGAATTCTCTCACTAAAACCAGCACACAAAGCTGAGTCTCTGGCAATGTTACTGGTCTTGACTTCCTGAATAACTGTACCGTACACAATATACTGCACTGCTTCTCGTGGAATTCCAGTTCGTCGAGAGAGATTACTAGAACATAAAAACATGTAAGTATTATTCTCGAGACAGTCACAGAGAGATCTTACAACAGTAATGAGGATTCATACAGTAAGGCATGGCGGGCAAGCTCATGGGGCATCAACTTTTGATAGCCCGTTCCAGAGGGAAGGAAAGGAGTGCGAACACCATCAACAAACACAATGTTCTTTCCGGTTTTGTCCTGCACTGCCTTTGATTTGGGTGAAGCTTGGGTTGCAAGGCAGCGAACAGACACTGAAACAGATGACATATCAATGTAGCTCATAAAATAAATCAGAGATCGTAATGTCTATCACATGTACTGTACCAATTAGAGCAGAGCAAAGTCCATAATCCAAACCATAAGCTTCTAATAACAACATGATCGCAATATATTTCAATTATAGAAAATCATGGCATTCTTTCACTAATAAAAGTCAATCAGAAAACTTAATGCTACGTGACTGTAAAGGTAAGAGAAAAGGAGAAAAAACTGAGCCAGCCGAAACTCATTACAAGAGAAGATGAAAGAAACAACAAGTGAAATTCACCTTTATCAGAGACCAGATGGGAAAATGGAATGAGTAATTGCAGCGCAGATGAGACTCTACATGAAAAATGGTACTGAATGAAAGCAAACTTTGAGAACATAATAGGTCTGCAGCTGACAGATCAGCCCTCACATCTCTAATCTACCTCCACGACACTTTCCTCAACCGGTACTCACCATTTTTTATCGTCATCAATGGGCTGGGGTTAACCCGACAAACACCAAGAGCGACTTGCATTGCCATTTTCGAAATAATGTCGGAGTGATAGTCCTTTCTTCAAACCGGTCGTTGCAACTGTGCAACGTTTAGAACTGTTCAACTCTGCGACGACCTATGAACCTATATACTGAACATTGCCCAGTTCAGGCGTTTCTATACCTGCAGGAAGGCGTTACAGGTCGAGAAAAACAACTATTCGCACGCACACCAATAGTTACGAGGGCTGTCTGCGAATAAGATCGCTGAGCTGAGAGGGGGGAGGCGGAGGTACAGCTGATCGTGTGATGTGTTCGTGATTTTCTTGTTGTTGAAGCGATGATTTTTAAAATACTGTTTATTCATTTGGATTCGGCAATAGCAATGATATCCGACCTTCTCTAGCAAATTGTATATTTCGAAGCAATCGTGAATTAATTATTATTGACAAAGTTGGGTCTCCTTGGAGGTAAGCTGAAAGGCTGAAACTTGGAAAGAAAAAACGGACTTCCACTTAATTCATTACATTGCAAGTGTCGTTAGGTGACATTATTTCTGATCGTAGAATTGAAAATATGAACATTTCATAAATTTCCGCTAAGGTGTGAAGTTGTATTTACATACTTCCTGCTTCTTGCCTCAATTTTATTACACATTTTATTGTGAAACTCAATGTACTGTGAACCTAACTTTATTTTTCACACTGCCTACTGCGTAAATTCAATTATTTTCTTAGCTTGTGGCTTAACCAATGTTAGCTTATATCGTTCTTCCCATAGAACGTGTTATTATCTGTAAACTCAAGAGGCCCGCTTCGAATGAAGTAGCAGACGACACAGGCTACATAACCTCGTTCTCTTGTCAAATATTTGTTTTCGTTTTTTCTCTAATCCCCATTCTTACATGTGTTCAGGGATTTAGAACAGAAAAATGTCAGCTGGTACAAATTTGGTGGTTCCTGTCGTTTTGTGGGGAAAGTCTGCTCCAACTCATTGTATATCATGCATATTTTTATCACGAGATCAGCGTACTCTAGTCACTGGCTGTCATGATGGACAAATATGTTTGTGGCAAGTTGATCCAGACACATTGCAGGTAATGGATCAATTTTATGAGTTAAACTTAGTGATAACGATTTGTATATTTTTAATTTATTACAACACACATGTTCTCTCATTTAAGATGACTCCGAGATGTCTGCTTGTTGGCCACACAGCACCAATTCTCTGTTTGGCACGTGCGTCTGTTGTTTCTGATAATAATTACATTGTCAGCTCCTCAGAGAGTGGGTTAGTATTTCGTAGTTCTGTGAATGTCTGTTCGGTGCCCAAACATATGTCAAGTAATTTTAATATTTTTAATATTTCTATGATTTTGTAGAGAGATGTGTACTTGGGATCTTGTTGATGGAAAATGTCGGGAAGTTGTAAAATTGCCATATGTTCATACAAATATGCAGGTAAGTGCACACAATAACAAGTTCACTATTGGTGTGAAGCTCTAAATTGTTTTACCACCTTTTTTCAAAAATTTTTCCAGGCATATCACATGTGTGGAGGTGACGATATCAAGCTATTTTGTAACGGCTACTATGCAGAAGTTCTAATTATGGATCCATTCAGCCTTGAAGTTTTGTTCACATTGTCAAGTCGGATGTCACCTGATTGGATTAGTGCTCTACATGTTCTCCGTCCAGCTAAAAGGAAAGGTAGAAGTCTAGCCCATTCTTCTACCCTCTAGCCATTGCATGTTATAGTGACCAATATTAGGAATAATTTCCCTCCTTTGGTCTCTTCCAGATGATGTTATTTTGGGTCTAACAACCACAGGCATGGTCAAAGTGTGGACCCTTCAAGGAAATGAATCTAAAGCCACTGAACCACATTATGAGCATGAGAGCAAACAGATAAGGTGTTTGAATGCACTTTGCATGAGCTGTTGTGGAGGAAACCAAAGAACTGTAGTCATAGTGTGTGCCAAATACTGGCAGGTCAGTTCTGCCATACTTTGTTCGACGAAAGATGTGTGCGCAAAACATACTTATTGTAACAAAGTTTTAATCTGTTTATGCAGATATATGATGCAGGAGACTTCTCAATTTTATGTAGTGTTCAAGCGCCAAGGTCAGAACGCTGGATTAGTGCAGATTTCCTCTCCACTGATCGTGTTATAGCTTGGAGTGACGAAGGCAAAGGATACATGTACAAACTCCCAGCAAAGTAAGTTCATTTTTCAATTAATGGATTCTTCAAGGTATATTTCAGAACCATTTTCCAGTGCTTTATTTGGCATCCATTGATGAAACAGAATAATACAGAACTGCAAACAATTTTGAAACTAGACGGACAAAAACAATTAGTCCCTGCATTTAAAAAAAAAAAAAAAAAAAAAAAAAAAAATTATTTTCTTTTAAGTTTAATTCATCTCTTCATTTCCAGTTTAGATATATTTAATTTTCAGAATCTCATTTCTTATGTTTCTTGTCAAAGTAAAGTGAATGTTCCATTAGAGGCACATGAAGCTTAATAGTGTGCACTTAGAAATTTTCCCAGTACACTTTGTTTGATATTGGGCCTCTGCCATTGTTGTTGGTATTTTTCAAAATAAATTACCTCAGTCACTCCAGTTCAGTTGCTTAATATTCTATGTTTTTTTCTCTCGTTTTCTTCCTACTTTTAATTTAAGATTACAATGTGGTTTATCTCACAAGAGCTTTGACATTGGTTCCAACCCTTCTATGGCAGAGTGCTTTTATGTAATTCTTATTCATTTTCATTTGTCATTGTATGTGCAGAAGCTTTAATTGCATGTCACTTCAACATCTTTTGGTCAGTTATTGTAAGTCAGGGATACATTACACATATCAGGCGAAATGGTATATAAATCACTGTGTTTAATGTATATTTTCTTATGTTCCCGAGAATATTTATGTTTTTCACAACTTTGGTGAAGTGTGTTTTGATTGTTATTTTGTTCGGACATCTTTTCATGTTGTTTCTTTTTTTTTCTTTTTTTTTTTTTTGCAATGCCTCTTTTGGGTATCTCAATTTCCCATTCACTCTCATCTGTTTCACCTTCAACCATATTCGGAAATCTGGATCCTTCACATGGTTCTTGGTACTGTAGGAAGCTGAAAGGACTTGTGTTTAGGTTGGTAGCTATTGGCTAAATTCAAGACTCCCTAAAGTCCTACCTTTTTGTTTGATTTTTCTGTCGATCTGAGTCTGTGTGCTGTCATTCTGACTAATCTTTGCATGTCTGTCATATCCTCTGTAGTTCTCCACAGCTTTGAACAAAATTTATCTATTCACAGATCTTTCTTGAAAGAAGTATTTGTATTAACGTAAGGAAGCTAAACTATAACACCAATATTTTTTGGGATGATTCTCCATTTTAATACTTCCCATTCTCAAAAATTTCAAAATTCTTTAAATATCTGCTTTATTTTGTGTCAAATTCTGTTGCTTATAATTTTTCTGTAAACTGTTGTTGACAACTTTTAATCAACTGTCAACCAGTTAAATACTTCAGTATATGAAATACAATGTATATTTTTCATGCTTCCATTTAAATGTTAGTGCCAAAGTGAGGAATGAGGAGACATTTACTTAGTATCCTGGGACAGTAAAATAGTCTATTTAAAGATTGAACCTCATCAGTTTTGACATTTGTATGTTATCATCTTTTATAAATAATTTGAGCTAACTTATATCTATATATCTTCATCTTCACCATTTGTTTTTACTTTTATGAAAAGTGGTTGTTCTATTTTAGTAGCTTCATCAGAGTTTTAACAATTTCTTCTCTTAAAATGAAGCTAAGGATTAGAATAATTTTTTTTTTTTTTCCGGATTACTTGCTCAATTTGTTTATTTTAGTGCTACATATTTTCTGCCTTGCTCTATTGTCAATTTTTGTACTGTTGCTTGTAGTAATAGAAAAGTAATATGTTCTGTATGCTGCATGGTCTAAAAAGTTGATAGTTTTTTGGGCAAGTTTCAAGTTTACCGATATTTTAAAAAATAAGGAAGGAAAGGGGATTAAATAACAAAATCTAATTGTTCTTTCAAAGATGAGCATGGCTGTTGTATTAATAGCTTTTATTCCCATCTGAATTCAGTTCTGTGTATCATAATGAAAACATTTCTTTTCCTTATTTTTTATTATGATTGAAAAGAATTGTTGAAACACTATAAAACTCTGATTTAAATTTTCTTGCAGCTCTGTGGCTGACAACAAAGAATTTCATGCAGCAGCTTCAGAAAGTGATACACCTTTCTTGTATTGTGTTTTGGCAGTGCCAAATGACAGAGTGAGTGAAAAATTTGAATCAAATTATTGTTATTGCACTGAAAACTTTGCCATCCCTTTATCAACCATAAATGGATTGCAGCCAATGTCTTGCCCACCTGCAATGCGTTATCATGAGGTTTCACGAAGCGGGAAAGTTCAGAAATACCTTCTGAGGGGTGACTCTGATGGTGCTGTGGTTGTGTGGAATATTCCAGAGGTTACTAACAGCCAACTTGCTCAAATCAAACAAGAAGAATTTGATAAGCCACCAGGCAAGTGTAACTAACCAGCATCATGAACTTAGTTTTGTGTACTGCCTCCTTTCCTGTTAGCTTAAGTGTGAAACAGCCATATGTTATCTAATATGTGCTCTACTGTATCTAATGTGTAGCAGTCTCACACTTATGTTAAAACTGTAACATTATGTTTTATTCAAATGTTTACCAAATTTTGTTTAAACAGGCATGCCTCCAACAATGTCTACAAGCCTGACTAAGGCTTGGGCAGCAATGCAACCATCCCCTGTTGGAATACTTGATCAGTTGGTAAGACTTGTCTTTGGGGTCAGAAACAAATTACTGAATTTACACCACATACCATTTAAACTGATTGTATTTTAACAGGAACGAGGAGGAACACCAAGAGTTCCACTGACCGCCAGCATGTACTTACCACAGCAAAGTCGTCTTGTCGTTGGGAGGGAGGATGGCTCCATCATTATTGTGCCAGCAACACAGACTGTGATGCTGCATCTGCTTCATGGAAATCACCAGCAGTATGATGGTAGGTATTATGTTTGTTCAGTTTCCTTTTTTAAAAAAAAAAATTGTAGTTCTTGTTACTCTAATATTACACCTGTTTCTGTTTTTTTTCTCTTTGTTTTCCTTTTTTTTAAAAAAAATCAATAATTTTTTTTATTACTTACTTTCTAGATTGGCCTCCACACCAAAGATTAATTGGACATGTTGGAAGAGTGAACTGTTTGCTGTATCCCCATCTTGTTCATCCCCGATATGAACGAGCTCATCTAGTGTCTGGGGGTGTTGACTTTGCAGTTTGTCTCTGGGATCTGTACAGTGGTACTCTGCTTCATAGATTTTGTGTTCATGCTGGAGAAATAACTCAACTTCTGGTTCCTCCTAATAATTGTAGTGTGAGTGCTTTTATTTTTTTTTTGAGCGTTTCTGATTTTTACTTCCTTTATTTGATTATTCTTTTTAAAATCGCGCTCTTTACCATTTTAGACTCGAGTTCAGAAATGCATTTGCTCTGTGGCAAGTGACCATTCAGTAACACTTCTGGGTCTTACGGAACGCAAGTGTGTAGTGCTAGCATCTCGTCATCTTTTCCCTGTAGTAACAATCAAATGGAGACCTCTAGATGACTTTATGATTGTTGGATGTTCCGATGGTTCAGTTTATGTGTGGCAAATGGAAACTGGTAAGAGTAGCAGATTTTTAATTTGGTTAATAAAATAATGCGCAATTATGTAATGGAATCCTCCTGTCTCCCCAGGCCATTTAGACCGTGTCCTTCATGGAATAAGTGCAGAAGAAGTCCTTTATGCTTGTGATGAGAATACATCAACAGCTACAGCAGGAGATATGGGTCTGGCTAATCCAGCTGTTCACTTTTTCCGTGGCTTACGTCACAGAAATCTATCTGCAATCAGACACGCCACTCAAGTATGGGAAAAAATAAAATTTCCATTTTAAAAAATTGAAATACAGCAGTTTTGATCTATTACTAATTTTAATTTGACTTCTTCTTTAAATGCATTTAGAGAGGAATCCATCAACTGCAGCAGCTTTCTCACCATAATCAACAAGATGGGTCCCTCCAGCAGAAAGGCCGTGCAATGCCACTCATGATTCAAGGCCTTAGGACTAACCCTAAAGATCCAGAGAGCCATATCTTGTGCTTTGACATTGAAGCACTGATTGGTATGTATGAATTTTGTATGGTCGATGTTCTGCCTTGTCATTATCTGTCTATGAGTGGGCATTTGTGTGTGCATTATGTTTTTGTTGATGAATAGGAATAAGATCTTGCTGCAATTACATTCAGGCTGATTGACGTTCTATGAGCCTCATTTTGGGTTGTTTTGCATGAGGGTCTCTATCATCATGGGTTTACCAATGTGATTGTACATCCCTTTTCAACTCAGAAATGTGCAGAATTCTGACAGTAGTTACTGAAACTTTTTTCTTCTCTTGTCTTTCTTGTGTGGGAATTTTCTCTTCTTGTGTACAATTGGATGCAGAATATACCTTAGGGTTTTAGAGGAATGTTCAGGTCAGAAATCTATTCTAGGATTTTAACTATTAAGATGGTATGTCACTATAATGTACAGTGGAGCTCCTAACGGAAGAATATGGCGCCATGTCACCTGGGAGCCTTGAGGCACAAGGACTCATCAACCAGTCAGAGTATGAGAAGGTGTTTGCACTTACTCAATCTGCCTCCCCTGATGCGGGCAAGAAGATAGCGGGTGAGAAAATTTTTGAGCAGTGTACACAGAAACTTGTCTAATGGTTTGAAAGATGACTATTGTAGCCACAATTAAAATAGTAATAACCCTTATTGATGTTAATAATAAAACCAGTTGAACCCTGATTGAAACCAGGAATGATCTCTAGAAGCGCCATTAGAAAGTTTAAGTGTACCAATCTTACTTAATTGACTTCCTCTCTGCTGCCTGCATCTCTCTGTCTTCTAACACCATCTCTTTATATGCTTGCAAACACTTCAGACTTCTTTGGTCGTGTAAAGGACAAAGCAGGCGACCTGGAACGTACTTTGAAGGAGAAGGACCGTCATGGTAAAATTTTCTACAGCATAAATTCTATCATAGGCTATTTGATCATAAATTATTTTTTTTTTGCAGTAGGCATGGTTTGAAGTTTTTTCAAAAGTAACACAATGTTGTAGATACAATTTATCTGAAGTTAAAAAAATTTGGACCCTTTTGTATTTTGAAGCTCAATGCTTGCGTTAATGTAATTTGTCTCCTCATAACCTGCTACCTCGTCTAAAGTTTATTTCAAATTTCAAATATCTCCTCTAAATTGTCATTGTTTGTATTTGTAAATGTCTTTCTAGCTGCTCATTATTATAACTCAGTATAATCCAAACTGACACTTCTCTCGGTACTAATTCTTTACATATATGCCTGTATCACATGATAACATGTTTGTTTGATATTCGTCTTTACATTCTGATTGAATTCAAGTCTTCTTTTGATTTTCCTATTCCTTTGGTTTCATAATTGCTTTTGTGCTGCATTAGTAAGTGTAACAGGTTTAATTTTTGTCTGAGGCAGTTTTGCTCATTTTCGGATGTGTGTTCTTCCTTTCTCTTTTCAATATCACTAGACCTCTTGGGCCGTGTTAAGGATAAAGCGGGTACCTTCGAACGATCTATCAAGGAGAAGGATCGACATGGTAAAATTTATTATTTGCTGGAGTGTTTATTTTATTTATAGTGCAAATGTTTTTCACAACATTTGCAAATCATTAAAAATCATGATATAGATCTAGTTCACAAGCCCAATACACTTCTGCTGGCATGATGTGTTCAGACAAACACACTTTACTTTCTTGTTTGATAATTTTGATTTCGCTTTCTTTCCACTTTGCAGAAATTTTACCTAGATAAAATATTATAGTACCTCTTCTGCAGTATGTTAATTGTGGCACGCCAACACAAACCTTAACCCTTGCTTTTCGAGAATGGAAAGTAGTGTGAGAGTAACATCACTATTACAAGCAGGGTTGGGATAATGTCCTCACCTATATGTTTATAAGCTCACACACATTCACAGCTTTCAGTAGAATGGAATGTGCTGTCACAAAGTAGGCTTTTTGAAGCTGTATTTTACAACTTACGATTACTGATAAGAAAGAAAAGCTGATGCCTGATGCTGAACTCAATTGTAATTATCTGGTTATTGTAATTGTATAGGAAAACAATGCATTGATATGTAATTTTTTCTCTGTGGCTCCTGCATGGAATGTGGATTCTACATGAAATTAATGTATCTTGTTTTATTGTTGCATGGTTTGTTTACTGAGTATGCTGTCTTTGCATTCCATATTTTTCCTTGCATGGTTTGCTGACTGACTTAACTAGTCTTTTAATTTGTCAACTTAGCATACATTTTGCATGATTTGGACTTCAAAAACTGTTGTTGCCTGCTGTGCTTCCAATCAATGTTTTCTGTTTCAGTTCTTAATTTTTATGTTTCAGAAATTTACACAAGTTACTTGTCATATCAAAATTTCAACAATAACAATAAGTTAGTTTTTGGTGTGTGATTAATCTACCTGTTCCCTTTTTTCAGGGATTCTTGCAAAGATGAAGGAGGGTGCAGAGACTATGCAGACTAAGATTCAAGCCAAAGCTGAGAGTGTTGGCCTTCGCACATCTGATAAGTCAAGTGAGTATAGAAATGCAATCAGGAGTCAGGTTCAAATACACAACAAGCCCATGTTAAGTTGTGATAAATAAGTTTGTAGCAGACTTAGTTTATTTTCGAGAGAGGAACAGATCGGACAGAATTGACAAGATAAAATGAGGGCCGAGCGTCCCCGAGGCGCACCCTTCCCTTACCGCCTGTGTTTGGCACCAAAACAAAAGACTAGTTGCCAGAACTGCATGGCCTAGGTCGTCTTGGCGTCAAACTGGAGCGGAGAAACGCCTGGTGCTGCCAGCGGTCTAGTCCACGCGGTAGGACACGGCGTGGCCGGGGGTGTTCACCACGGTGGTCTGGACGGCCTCGCGGAGGACGGGGCCAGCGTGCACAGCGGCGACAGCGGGGGCGGCGGAGTAGGCCACGGCGGGGGCGGCGACGTGGGCGGTGGAGTAGGCCACGGGGGCGGCGATGTGGTGGGCGGAGTAAGCCAGGGGCGCGGCGGCGTAGGTGTGCGCGACGGCGGGGGCGGCGTAGGTGTGGGCGATGGCGGGGGCGGCGTAAGTGTGGGCGATGGCGGGGGCGGCGGCGTAGGCCACGGGGGCGGCGATGGCGGTGGCGAGGGGGGCGGTCGAGGCGGGGGTCTGGAGCAGGGCGACGGAGCGCTTGGCGATGCGGTGCAGTCCGTGGGCGGCCAGGTGCTGGGCCTTGGCGATGGCGACCTCAGGAGTGTCCTGGACGGGCAGGGGGAGGCCGGCGGCGGCCACGGGGAGGGCGTTGGAGGAGACGCGGTAGCCCAGGGCGTCGGCGACGTAGTCGGTCCTCAGGACGCGTCCGTCGGGGGCGGTGTAGCTGAAGGAGCCGACCTTGTTGCCGAAGGCGTCCTGGAACACACACACGGTGGCCGTTGAGCACCCCCTCGCTCCGTCCGCGTCCTGCCGACTTATTCCGAAGAGCGCGCTCTCCTCGCTCCTTCTCTCTCGCAACTGTACGGCGAAGCCCGTGAGTGCGAGAGTGGCAGGACGAGGTTGGCGCTCTCCGGAAGAGGTCGGCCCTGCAGCGGATGAGGGGCTTGAGCTCAGCTCACTCACCTGGACGGCGTTGTGGGTCTGCGTCGGTTCGGAGTGTCCATAGCTGGCCTGGCCGAGCTCATCCTGAGCGTGGTACTGGCTCTTGGTGGCGAGGGGGGCGGCCACAGCGACGGGGGCGGCGGCCACGGCGGCGGGGGCGGAGTAGGCCAGAGGGGCGGCGGCCAGGTGGTGGGCGGCGGGGGCGGCCCAGGCGGAGTACGCCAGCGGCTGGGCGATGGGGTGGCCCAGGGGGGAGGCCCAGGGGGCGGCCGCCGAGTAGGCGTAGCCGTTGTGGATGGCCCAGGGAGCCGCCAGGAGCTGGGGCTTGGCAGCGGCGCAGGCCAGGGCGGCGCACAGCACAATCTGGAACCGGCGGGGATGCAACACTTCTTAGAATCGAACAGGAACACCGCGGATCAGGAGCCGTCAGCGAGTGAAGCGCTTGCCACCGCGTCTGTGCCCATGCAAAGGGTGCCGCGCCGCGGTGCAGGGCACACCCGAGGACTCACCAAGAACTTCATTTTGAGGTTTGGGAAGGTCTTGTTGTCTCTGTGCTAGGACACAAGCGAATGGTGCCGGTCTGAGGGGAACCCCTGCCTTTTATACCGAGGCTGCTCTGTTCTTCGGGGGGAGGAGAGGTGCGCGTCTCTGCTGCGGCTCCGGAGGAGAGCCGTCCGGGAGCGGCGGGGACCTGCGGGGAGGCGGGGCGGGGTGGGGCGGGGCGGGGTGGGCAGGGCATCGCGTGGCCCACCGCGCTCCTCGGCCCACCCGGACCCCACCCCGCCGCGCCGCCGGACCCGCGCAAGGCGAAGGCCGCCGTCTACCGTGTTGGGATAGGCATGGGCCCGGCCGGGCCGTCGTTGCTGCGGCCGGAGCATGCCCCGCCCCTCGCCCCGCCACGCCATACCCTACCACGCCCCGCCACGCCCCGCCACGCCCCACTCTGCCCTAAACCCGATCAGGACGCACTTCCTACATTCTGCGCGTATGTACACGCCTCTGTGTCCGCGCGCCGCCACCGCCGCCGCCGCGCGGCAAGCCTCCAGGACCCCGGGACCCCACCACACCCAACCCCACCCCACCCCACCCCACCCCACCCCACCCCGTTCTGCCCCGCCCCGTTCGCCGGACCGACACCGGCCCGGCAAGGGCTCGGCTCGGCTGTTTGGCGGGGGCGGCGGGGGGCGACGACCCGGACACGGCAGGGCTGCGGGGCAAGTAGGGTGATTCCGCACGCTGGTTTCGTCTCTCTTTCCTTGTCGCACTCGTGGGGCACGGTCATAAGGAGCAAGAGAGAGGACCATACAAAACGGTGTCAGGGATCAGCTCTTCTGCTGGACCTCGGGTAGCGTGTGGGTTGGGGTTGCAGGGTCCGGGTCGACCCTGCCAGCCAGGGAACAGGCATGGGGAAACAACTCGCTGGAACTTGGTGTAAAATATTTTGTGAATTCTTGTTGAATTTTTGCAATTTTTTGCTTGAAGACTTCCTTGTTTTTTCTGAACTTTTGAGAATTTTGGTGAATTTTCCTAAAAGTTCCTGAATTTCCTTTTTTTTTTTCGAAATTTTCTGCATATTCTTGAATTTTTCTTAATTAAGAGGCGTACAAAAATTTCAGAGTTGTTTCCCTTTCGGCAACAGGCCACTGTAGACTGATTCAGAAAAGCGCTCTCGCTCTGTAACGCTCGCTCTTCCTGCCGGGGCGGGCGGTCCTGGAGGATGATGGCGTTCGTTGAGTTGTTTTCATGACCCGATACCCACCGGCATCGGGTATCCCTCTCCCTCTCGCGCGGCCGCCGCCCCGCACCCTATGATGATGGCCCTCGTCTCGCGCTGACATTCACGGTTCGGTCCCGCGATTTATTCGGCCGTTTCCCTAAAACGGTGTCGATGACGGGCGGCCGCGCTGCGCCAAATACCCGAAAGCGCGTTAAACAGGCCGTTAAAATCTAGGCAGAAACGGACGCGCGGGTCCGCGCTCATAAAGCGGTATACCGTTGTTGTAGATGCAGGGCGCCGCTACCATTTGAATCATTCGTTTCTCCCAGCAGTAAAAGTCAGTTTCTGTGTCGAGTGGTGCAAAAGGTATACACGGGATATTTTTTTTTTATCTTTGATATAAAAAGGCGGTCTCAGATGTTTTGGCGATCAGGTCTATTTCGCGGCCCTTGGATGTCCGCCAGACCTACATTTTTTTCAGCCTTTCCCGTAAAGCCCGTGTAGGAAAGAAGACTAATGTCTTTGCCTAAGAAATCTCGAATCCAAGTTTTATGCAAATTACTGGAGGGCCGGTACTTTTCTTGTGGGTCCTGGCGTGGCGCCGGCCTGGAAGACCAGCCTGCCTAGGCCTAGGCCAGCAGAGCGATTTCGAACACCATTTAGTTGTGTCCTCTCTCTCTCTTCACTCCTTATCGCCCAGTCTCTCAAGTGCGACAAGGACAGAGAGACGAGACCGCTGTGCGGTATCACCCTGCTGGCGGGACATAGCGGCGCGGCGCGTGCGGCGTCCTCTAGCTGGAGACCTGCCCGGAGCCCGGAGCAGACTGATTCAGAAGAGCGCTCACCTCGCCCTGTTTCTCTCCCACTCGAGGGGTGCGCCATACCGGTGCGAGAGAGACAAGCGCGAGTAGCGCATTGCTCTGAATAAGTCCGCAGCAAGTCTGCAGCCCAGTCGACGTCGGTCAGGGTCAGGCGAGGGGGGATCTGTCATACAAAATGCGTTCAATGTATATTTTTTTTTCCTTTTGGTTAATATTTTTTTTCTTTTGATTTTTTCAAGGAAAATTTTTGTCACTTTTTGATAAGTTGTGATCCTTTTCCCTCATTTCTGACCTAGTTTTTTCAGTTTTTTTTAAAAAAATTATTTTTCTCGATGGGGGGGGGGATTTTTTCTGTATCCTATTGCCTTTTTTTAAATTCCTCAAATGTTTGGTTTTGTTTTTTTTTGCGGGGGGGACGTAGCGTACAATGATTTTTCGAAGCGACTTCCCCCTCGAGGTCAGGGCCCCTGTGGAAGCGGGGTAGACCACCCCGCACGACACGCGTGTGTAACAGGCCTGCCTAGCGCTGGGCGCCAAGCGCCGCCGCGCCGAGCTCCCCCGTCAACGGGGACGTATCTGTACATGCAATATACGTCTTTTCAGGGTCTCGGCCGCGGTCGACATCGTGGCCTTGGCCGTGACTGTTGCTTAAAAAAAAAATGAGGACCAACTACTGCACTTAGGAAAAAAAACCTTCCCATGCAGCTTTTTTTTTAAATTAAAAAAAAAAGATGTGTATGGACTGTGAACATTTTGAGCTTTACAACTAACAAGTTAGCTGTACCACAAAACATTTAGCTAAAAGTCATAACGTTTAACGCTTAGGGGAAACAACTCTGAAATTTTTGTACACCTCCACCTCGTAATTCAGGAAAATTTAGAAAAAAATCAGAAAAAGAAACACAAAAAATGGGTAAAACTCAAGTAAAAATTCACGAATATTCACAAAAATTTATTAAACGTGTAAATTAAAATTCTGAGTTGTTTCGCCCTCGGTTTAACAATATTGCTAAATTTTAGCTGCATAGCTCCACAAATTTTTTTCTCAGTGTGTGTAGGTGCGGGATAGGCTATTCCACCCAATACTTGTGCGTGACGAAGCCGTGGCTGAAATTCGGAGCGGACCGTGGTCTCGTACTCACGGGACGCCGCCCTGCTCGTTTGCAATACATCCGGGCCAAGACCGCCGCCCGCCGCGCCGCGCTGCCACCGGCCGGGGCGTGGCGGGGCGGGGCGGGGTGGGGCGGGACAGACGGTCCTGCGGGGAGTTACGGGCCGGCTGGACCAGGGCGCTGCCTGGAGGCTGTAAAGAGCGTCGTCATTTGGCCGGACAAGGCGTGCGACAGAGACGTCAGAGGGCACGCGGGGGCCAGGGCCAGGGTCCGCGTGTGTTATATGCGCCCCTGCTCCGCTCCGCTCGGGGCGGGGCGCGGCCGGGCAGAGCAATAAAGGGCGAGCAGTGCTCGACGGCCTCGCATTGCTTGACGGCGACCACAAATTTTGAACTCCTCCTCTTCCTCCTGCGTCTGACGCGAGGGGGAAGGTGGAGTCACTTCGAAAAATCATTGGTACGGCCATCAGAAAATCATATTTAAAAAAAATACCATAAAGAAGAAAGATACAGAAAAATCCGAAAAATCGAGAACAAATGAACAAAAAAAATGACAAAAATAGGGGAGAAAGATAAAAAATTATCAAAAAGTTACCCAACTTTTCCTAGAAAATGAAAATGAAAACAAAAATCAAAAGTCAAAAAACTCATTGTACACATTTTGTATGAGTGATACCCCCCTCAGTCTGACACGCGCGCCTGTGCCCTGCCTGCTGCTGTGCGTACCGCGGCGTTGTCCGGGAGCTCCCCTCCCCCCTCACCATCCTCCTCCGCGTGTGCGACCGGGGCGCCCCTAGCAGCCTCCCCTTCCCTTTCCCGGGTGGGGCGCCGTGGCGGGGCGGGATCTTGAACTTGTGTGGCGGTGACGGCCAAGGTCCGGGCCGGGCCGGGCCGGGCCGGGCCGGGCCGGGCCGGCTAGCACTGGACAGGTTCAGGTCCGGTGTGGCGGGCGCGTAATGGTGACGGTGGCCGTGACGGTAATTTTGTGACGGGTGACGAGCGCCGGCTGTGTCGGTCTCACCATGACAGGAGGGCATGGTCTCGCGTACGTCTTGAGGACTTCATCAACGGTTAACCCGGCCCGATGTGGCAGTGGCACGGCGCGCTCCTGCTCCTCGGTAAATCCACGGCATGGCACGGCGTATTGTTTTCCCAGAGTTGTGAACCTGCTAGCTGCTCCCCTTGCCGCCTCGCCCGTTACCCCTGCCCCCTCCTCCGTGCCTTCTACCGAGGGGGAAGGGGTGGGGGAATCACTCATAGAAAATGGGTACAATAATTTTGTTGATTTTTTAATGTTTTGACTGTTCTTGTTTTTTTTTTTTTTTTTTTTTTTTTAAATGCTATATCGATATGTAAAGAGAATAATGAAAATTTCTGGCACCTTTTTGATAAATTTTCACTTTCGTCTGGCATTTTTAAGTTGTTTTCAGTTTTTGTTCAATTGTTCTTGATTTTTCTGTAACTGTCCTCTTTATTTTATTTTTTAACGTTTTTTTTAAATATTTTTAAAATGAATTTTGGGGGGAATACAAAGTTTTTTCAAATGGATTTCACTGCCCCCTCGCCCCCTACCTCCTCTCCGTGTCTGGAGAGGGCAGTGTATATCTGATCCGCTCCGGTCTGCTCCAGCTTCTACCCACTGCACCGCGCCGCGCGCGTGCAGCAGGAGAGTGTCTGCCAAGTGCCCCGGGTCCGGGCGGGGCGGGGCGGGGCGGGGCGGGGCGGGGCGGGGCGGGGCGGGGCGGGGCGGGGCGGGGCGGGGCGGGGCGGGGCGGGGCGGGGCGGGGCGGGGCGTAGAGTGCGTGGCGGGGGTCGTTGCCTCCTCCTGCTGCTCCGGCAGCATACCGCCGCACTCACTCTGCGGTACGGCACGGCGCGGCGTGCCAAAACCGCTGCCTGCCTGCCTGCCTGTGTATGTATAGTCTGATTCAGAAGAGCGCTGCTGAGGCTCTCCTCGCGCTCTGTCTCTCTCGCACCTGTGCGGCGCACCCAATGAGTGCGAGGGAGAGGGAGAGCGCTCTGTCTACTGGCCTGGCCTGGCCCAGCGCAATCGGATCGGATGCGTTTGTCAGCGGGCGGCTGGCGGCGGGGTGGGTCCCCCGCACTCGCAATCGCCACCCACAACTTACTGGCGGCACGGCACACGGCTGCGTCGCCTCGCCTCGCGCTGCAGAGCGATTCCGCCCTCCTCGCTCTGTCTCTCTCGCTCTTGTGAGGTACGCCGTCTGGGTGCGAGAGAGACAGAGCGACCAGAATCGCTCTGCTGCATAGAAATGGAAAGGACATATCTCGTGTCCGGCCCGGCCCGGCCTCGTGCCAGGGATGCCCCCGGCGAGTCATGCTTTACACGATCCTCGTAGACAGTTACGTTTCCTTCGCACACTATATGCTATCTCGGGTGCGGGGAACGTTTCCTTGTGAGTAAAATCCGAGGAGGAAACAATATCTATGAACTCTGAGGCGTGCGTGCGTGCGTGCGTGTGCGTGTGTGTGTGGGGGGGAGGGGGGGTGCTTGAGTGTTCCCGGGCGGCTCCGCAGCCCTGATTGATAATGTGATGGTAGAGAGGCTGTGCCGGAGTCGTGGGGTTCTACACCTACAGTGTACACCCTAAAACAAACTCAGTAAAAAATCAGAATTATTTTTTTTTTTAATCAGAAAAATAAATAAAAATCAGAAAGAAAAAAATCATGGGCAATCAGAAAATTGGTGTACTCTTGAATTTATAGTGAAGGACCCCTCCCTCGGCCGGAGTCCTCGTGGAGCCGTGGAGTCGCCTGTCTCTGGAGCTTGGCGCCGCCGCCGTGCTTGGTGCTGGTTGGGCGTGGCCCGGCGGGGCGGGGCGGAGCGGGGCGGGGCGGGGCGGGGCGGGGCGGGGCGGGCGCGGTGAGTCCGGCCCGGCCCGGACCACAGGTCGGGCGTGGTCGGTCCCCGTTTGCAACGTTTTCGTGGCCTTGCCTGGCCTTGCGATACGCCCACGACCTTCATCACGGCGCCGTGATACTGCGGGGCGGGGCGGGGCGGTCAGGTGTCTAAATTTTCAGTTTCAGCGACACGATGAACCTTGTACAGTTCCGATCTATGTCCCGACGGAAAGTGGAATCGCGTTCACGTGTGAGTCCCGGTTCCTATTCCGCTCGCGGCGAGGGGGTGACGTCCCCGTTGACGACCGGCCCAGGGCCCAGCCCGCCCCTGCCCCCCGCCATTACTGGCATGGCGCCTTGTTCTGGAATCGAGAGGAATGCCATTAATTCCCTGCTGCTCCCGGCGCTTGCGGCCGGCCGTGTCCAATTTAACTAGGAGTCGGTCCGCTTCAGGCTCAGGCCCACCACCAGTCCCACGAGCAGCAGTCGAATCACACGGGACACGCGTCGCACAGCTCGAGCACAGCTAGCTCAGCTCTTCCGTCAAACAGGCCTGCCGTCCGGGACCCGGGGCCCGGCCGACCGGACCGAAATGAAACCTGCTGTAGCAGTTTTTATTTTGTCAGTGTGCTCGGGCCTCCCCGCCCCGCCCCGCCCCGCCGCGGCCACGCCCGCCACACCCATCCATGGCCCGGCCCGGCCCATGGCCCGTGCGTGCGCGCCTGATCGCATTGCAGCGCGGTCTTACTGCGCTCGGGGGCAAAAATCATGACGGCTACTGGCCGAAGCGCCGCCGGGCCCGGCCGCGCTGTAGACTGATTCAGAAGAACGCTTCCGTCTCTCTCGCACTCAAGGAGAGCGCCGAATAGGTGCGACAGAGACAGAGCTAGGAGAGCGGCGCTCTTCTGAATCGGTCTGCAGGGCCTGGGCTGCTGGGGCTGTGGCCTGCTGCCGCCGAAACGCAAGAGGAGCAAAAGAACGAAGATGAGAAAATGACTGAATGGGAGTGAGAAGCAAAACAAATCGGGTGGTGCCCTGCCCTTATCGAGACGGTCACGTACCGAGCTTGTAAGCCCTGCCGTCTGATTCCGAGGATCGCTCTCGCGCCTTCGTCCTTGTCGCACTGATGGGGCCGTGCCATCCCTAACATGGGGCACCGCCATAGGTGCGACTAGGACGGAGGCACGAGAGCGATCCTCTGAATCAGACGGCTGCGAGCGCACCACTCTGCTGCAGTCCCTACCTCTCTCGGAACAAAAGCGTCTCTCCTTCTTCTCGCTTCTGCAGACTGATTCAGAAGAGCGCTCTGCTCGCCCTGTCCCTCTCGCACCTTACACGGCGCGCCCGACGAGGGCGAGAGAGACAGAGCGAGGAGAGCAGTGCTCTTCTGAATCCGTCTCCTGATATTGGCGGGAGTGCATCCTGTTCGGGCCTCCTCGCCCGCCAGCCCGTCTCTCCTCTCCTCCCCCTCCCGCTACGCGTCGGGTCGTAATGGCATGGCATAGTCTCAGTCTCCCCAAGATCGTCTCGGTAATCACGGGCTCAGGGGCGGGGTGGGGCGGGGAACGGGAGCTGCCCGCCGGGCATGCGAGTGTTGCGGGTCGGCCTACCCGGTGATCGGCAGGGGCTCGGTGTCAATCGTCCCCATGCGGGGGCGGGGGTATTCACTCGTACGATATGTGTACAGTGGTTTTATTTAAAAATTGTTTTGTATTTTTCTGTTGCCTTTGTAAAGAAAACAATGATTTTTTTTTTGTCTTTTTAAAGATAAATTCTGAAGTTGTTTTCTTAGTATTACTGACAGTTTTCGTTTGTTTTCAGTTTTTTGTTCATTTGTTCTCGATTTTTCGGATATTTCTGTAACTTTTTTCTTGATTTCAGTTTTTTTTTTTTTTCAAAACTGTTTTCGATTTTTAAAACGATATTTTCTCGGGGCGCCCCCGGGCACAGTACAAGACCGCGCGGCTCTGCTGCTCATCGTCCAAGCCGCATGTTTTCCACTAGTTTGCTTACTCTCTTACTCTCTCTAAACTCGCTTCAAACTCTCTTCAAACTCTCTCTAAACTCTCTTTAAACTCTCTGTGCCGCAGACGCATCGGAGGAGACGGCCAACAAGCCCCGCAACGTGGCCTTCCTGGAGACCAACATCACGATGGAGATCGCGCAGCTGCTGCTGTCGCTGCTGCACGCGTGGGGCATGGAGCCGGAGCTGGACCGCGTGTGCGAGACCAAGCTGGGCCTGCTCCGCCCCATGGTCCCCGTGTCGTTCGGCGTCATCTCCAAGGGCGGCTACATGAGCCTGCTGCTGCCCACGTGGAAGCCCAAGATCCCGGACGGCGCGTCCGACCCCGTCGCGACGACGACGTCGACGGCCTCGCCGACGCCGCCGCCGCGGCCGCCGCCGCCGTCGCAGGTGTCGCTGACGTCGTCGTCGTCGACGGCGTCCTCGCAGACGCAGATGATGGCGGCGCCGGCGCCGGTGGCGCGCAAGTCCATCGAGTCGGAGCTGCCGCGCGAGATGGTGCAGCTGGAGCGGCTGACGCGCCTCTTCACGGCGCGCACGCACTGGGAGCTCTCGACAACGCTCACCACCAACCACCTGCTCGCCACCATCTCGCTCGCCTACACGCTCATGTCGATGAACAACGCGACGTTCGTGACGGAGCAGGAGCGCAGCCGCATCCTGCACCGGCAGAGCACGCGCACGGCCTTGACGGGCGGGCCGTGGAGCCGCGCCGAGGAGGAGACTGAGGAGCAGTTCACGGCGCAGCAGGCGCACATCAAGCAGGTAGGGCCCTTACACACTTAAACAAAATTAGTAAAAATATTATTAAAAAACATGAGGAAAAAATCGGGAAAATATTCAGAAAAAAAAATCAAGAAAAAACAGAAAGAAAAATTAACTTAAAATCAAGGAAAATCGCGAAAAAACCTAACAATCAAAAAATCGGTGTACGCTTGAATTTTTAGTGGAGGACCCCTCGGTTTCGTCTCCCTGTCCATGTCGCGCTCATGGGGCATGATCGTAAGGAGCGAGACATATAGGAGACTGGTAAATTTATATGATGTTTCGGAATCCCGCTGCCTGCAGGGCTGGTCGCGCCTCGCCACGCTGCACTGCGTCCAGCTGCCGGACAAGGTGACGGCGGCGGGCAGCCGCGCCTTCAAGCGGCCGCAGGTGGAGATGATGGCGCGCCGCTGGCAGCACCACTGCCTCGAGGTGCGCCAGGCGGCGCAGGCGCTGCTGCTCGCCGAGCTGGAGCGCCTCGGCCCCAAGGGCCGCAAGGCGCTCGTCGACAGCTGGGCGCCCTTCCTGCCCATGTACGCCGCCGCGGACCAGCAGCAGGGCGCGGGCGGCGGGGCGCACGGCGGCGGCGCGGGCGCCGACAGCCCCGTCGGGAGTCAGGGCCACGCCAGCCCGCCGCAGCACCCGGACACGCCCGACTACGCCGAGGAGGAGGAGGAGGGCGCCGAGGGTGAGTCGCGTAGAGTGGCGGCCGTGCGGAGAATTCGCCTAGTTTTTGTCTTTTTTTTTTCTTCGGGAAAATTGGAGGAAATCTACGAGGTCGGAAAAAATGGGAAAAATTAGACACATGAAATTGTGTTTAAACCGCGTATTT
This sequence comes from Frankliniella fusca, assembly GCA_029379305.1. Taxonomy (NCBI): domain Eukaryota; kingdom Metazoa; phylum Arthropoda; class Insecta; order Thysanoptera; family Thripidae; genus Frankliniella; species Frankliniella fusca. The sequence goes on from JAHWGI010001411.1 coordinate 3,469,192, forward strand.
TGGTACGTGTTCTTGGTCCAAATAGCCTACCGTGAAAGAGAAAAATGTGAATATCATCAAAATATGCTTTTAAAAAAATAATTAGAATATTTGTTTTCTGTCGAATTTTGATGTTCATGTATATTGTGTGTCAAATTTTGAAATTTCAATTACTCTGTCCACTTTTTTGTTACTTCTTTCACATACCGCTTGCGGTACCAGAGGCAATCATTGATGTTCTCACTAACGCACAACATCATTGTATCAGCAATTTTTTTTTTTTTTTTTTTTTAAATTTTCAAAAGAAATCGAAAAAATGCGTTTTCTTTATTTTTGCGCAACTTTTTCTTTCGTATAAAATTAAAAACCTGAGAGGGGCGGCACATGATGCGTTCCTGTGCCTTGCAGAGCTGTGCGTGCGCAAGCCGTCGAGCGCGGCCGAGCTGAAGCGCAAGCAGACGACGGCCGTGGTCCTGCTCGGGGTGATCGGCGCCGAGTTCGGCCAGGACATGGGGCAGGAGCCGGTGAGCGCGGCGCCCACGCCGACCGGCAGCGCCGGCGTCCCTGCAGCGGGCAGCGGCGCCAGCACGCTCGCGGCCGCGCCGCCGGCCAACACCAAGCGCCGCCACAGCCAGGACGCGCGCAGGAAGAGCTCCGTGGTGGAGGGCTTCGGCCTGGGCAACAACAACCTGGCGCGCCTCACGAGTGAGTAGGGAGTGTGGTGGGGCGGGGTACGTCCCCTTCTCCAGTCAGTGTACACCCTGAGTTCCAATCATTTTCCAATCACTATACAGGCACAAAAATTTGTTGGACAAAAATTTATTCTAAGCAGCTGCAAGTAGCAAAATATCGAATTGGTGCCATAATTTTAAAGCTTTCTTCAAAGTTCTGTCAAATTTTCCTTCCAATAATCACAACACAACCGTCCAAACAGTGTACACCAATTTTAAGAGTGAGGTACCGGGTTCACCCAATGTTTTATATATTAAGTGAAATGTCATCGACCATACTGCGATGAAGTCGTCTATCTCGGTGAATTTTCCTTGAGGGGTAAACATCTCTGAATCGTAGTATACAGATTATATGATTATTATTTTTTCAAATGTATTGCTTGAATTTTTTTTTTTTTTTTTTTTTTTTTAGTTATAAAGTAAAAAAAAATATATTCTGGGTTTCTTAGAATATTTCAACATTATTTTTCTGACCCTCCCCCCCTTTTCCCCCTGAATTTTGAGGTGTTTAAAAATTTCAGAGTTGTTCCCCCCTCGATTTTCCTGAACTTCGGTCGAAGTTCGTGTGAACTTCAGCATGCTCTTGATGTCGCTTACCGATCCGTTCCGGCCCGCAGGCCTGGCGCTGACCCACCTGCTGCTGGCGCCACCCTCGCCGCGCCTGCCCGCGCACACGGCGCTGCGCAGGGCCGCCGTGGACCTCATCGGCCGGGGCTTCACCGTGTGGGAGCCGTACCTGGACGTGAGCAAGGTGCTGCTCGGGCTGCTCGAGCTGTGCTGCGACTCGGACCGCTTGGTGCCCAGGTAAGCCCCCTGTAAGGTGGTTCCGCACAGTGGTTTCGTCTCTCTGTACTTGTCAGAGTCAGGGGCAAAGCCGTAGGGTGCGAGCGAGAGGACACCACTAACCGCTCTCCGGAATCAGACGGCTGGTCCTGCCGCCCCTGCTCCCATTTTTACCCTGCTACCAACCCAGCGGACTTCCGAAGAGCGCTCTCCTCGCAATGTCTCTCTCGTCCTTAATGGGGTTCACCGTATTGGTGCGAGAAGGACAGAGGGAGGAGAGCGGTCCTCTGAATAAGTCTGCTGAGACCGGGGGAGAGGTCACTTCGAAAAATCATTGTACGCTCACAAAAAAAAATCTTTAAAAAAAAATTAAAAAACTAAAATTAAAATCAAGAGGAAATATGCGGGAAAATCCGAAAAGTCGAGGAAAATTAAAAATAAAAACGAAATGAAATTGGAAAAAAATTAAAATGAGGGTTACAGATCAAAATTTCTCAAAAAGTGCCTGAAATTTTCATTGAAAAATCGAAAGAAAAATCAAATCAAAACAAAGAGAAGTTTTGAAAAAATCAAAAGTAAAAAAAAAGTTATTGTCCACATTTTGTATGAGTGATCAGATCATCCCCTCGACGCTACCTTTCGCTCATGGTTCGCGTTTCCGTTCCCCTCAGCATGACGTACGGGCTGCCGCTGACTCCCGCGGCCGACTCCAGCCGCACCGCCAGGCACGCCCTCACGCTCATCGCCACGGCGCGCCCCGCCGCCTTCATCACCACCATGGCCAAGGAGGTGAGCGTCCTGTCAAAGTGTCCAAGGCATTGTGTTTGGAAAGGTTTACCTCTATACCCATCTCCTTTTTTCTTTTTTCGTTTTTTTTTCTCCCTCTCTGCAGGTGGCTCGCTACAACACCCTGCAGCAGAATGCGCAGACTCTGAATGTGAATCTGAGCAACTCTGTGCTACATCGCGCAAAGCCAGAAATATTACATGCAGTTGAACACCTCATTGACAAAATGCCGTATGAAATGTCTGATTTTCTTGTTGAGGTAGGTGTCCTATACCCCTTCCCCCAGATTTAAAAATCAACAGATTTTTACAAATGTTTTATTCCTTTGTGCCCAGGTCATGGACATTGTCCTCCATTGTTTGGACCCTGGTCATTTGAAGACTCGCAGCCTGCAAGATGTATTCCCTGCAATTCGTCGCTTCAACCAGGTTTCCCATTGTTCACACACAAGAAGAATAGCTGTTGGAGCCAAGAGTGGTCAAATAGCTCTTTATGAGCTTCGATCATCCAAGTGTCCAGTAAGTTTTCATGTTTCAAATTTCATTTGGTTTCCTCTTGTTGAATTGTTTTCTCATGCAATGTCTGTTTCAGATGATTTCTGGTCATAGTGCTCCTATAACTGCATGTGCCTTTTCTCCTGATGGAAAGTACCTGGCTTCTTACAGCTGTGGAGAGAATAGACTATGCTTCTGGCAGGTAAGTCTACTGCATCTAGTGTATTCCACAATGTTTCCCTTACTGTTTATTCAACAATAACTCTAATCTCTCATGAATATTTCTCAGCAAACTTCAACTGGCATGTTTGGTCTTGGTAACTCACAAACCAGGTGCATCAAGTCATACAGCACTTCTCCATTGGCTGATATTACTCGCCTAAACCCAATGCGTCTTGCCAAACTATCATGGACAAATAACCGTACAGTTTCACTTAAATTAGCTGATAATTCTGAGACTCCTTTCAATGTCTAGTCATGTTTAGTCATCAAGGAAGACTTAATGAACAGAAATTGAAAGTATTGCTTTCTATATATTTCAATGCTACAGTATAGCCCATAATGTGTAGACAAATGTATTAAATCCCCTTGTGCTCTTTCAGTATTTGTTAATGTAATATTAGTTTCCTCAGGAGCATTCTCAAACAAAAAATTACACCTTGAAAAAGAGATTATGAAAGGGGTAAATAATCATGTTGTAAGTATCTAATTTATTGTCAATCATTCCCAGCATTTCTGTCACATTGTATATATAAATTTGTCAAGTGTGCATTTTTCATATAGCTATATCATTTGCCAGCAAAATTTTGCTGTTCCACTGTATTCATTCCATTTAGCAATGTGAGGAAATTAATTTTGGGCCACTTGCTTTAACTTTTGATGAACTGCATCCATTAGGTAGGTGCTTTTATTCTTATCAAATATACTTTGTTTATTTTGTTGACTTTAGAAAAATGTTGAGTAGTTTTGTGGTATATATTATGCAATGAATTGTCCTTTATTTTCTTTGTTGGAGATGGAATGGGACTGATTTTTTTCTGGATCCTTTCCTCATTTTTTTGTGATAAATAATACTATTATTACTGTTTGATGTGAAGGTTTATTATTGTTAACTGACTGAACATTCCCTCTTTCCCCCCAAAAAATAATTAAATTCAATAATTCTGCTACCTTAAAATTTGAATTACTATCCTGTTAGAAAATGCATTGTAGGAGGGATTTTTTTTTTCATTTTTTAAATCAGTACGGTGTACACTTGAAAACTTTTACTTCAATCACCTTTTACCCTTCAACGTTGAATTTCAAAAACTTCTATCAAGAGGAGATACAAGATTCACATCAAGCACAAAAAGTCATGCCTTGCCACTCACATATGTACATAATAAAAAATTTGTTCTGAGACAATAAGTTATGGTTCTTTTGAATGTTTGTTATATTTATTGTTGTTGGTTTAATATTATTTTGGGATGTATTACTTAAACAGTTTTCAAGAACTGTCAATGTGATTAGTTAGTTTTACAAAAAAGTTCCAATGTTACATCAATCTAGAGATATATTGGCCATCCTCCTCCCCAGTATCAGCTGTAACAGTCATCTAGTTGATCCAGAGTTCTTTGTAACTTGCTGTAATTTATCTAAGAGCTTTTCTTTCCACATCTCTTCTGGAATGCTTGAGGCCCATGCCGGCACTGCTGATGGAGGCAATGAAAACCCAGCCATTGCTGCTCGTATTTGTGCTGATCTTTCATCATCCATAGTAATACTATTAGAAGTTACTCCAACTGGAGTGCTATTCCACAGAGCTAAGAGTTCTTCCCTGCCGGCCTCTGGCAACTGAGCAGTTTCATCCTATCACAGAAAAATCTGTCAGTGAAAGATCGCTGTTCTTTCCGCATGTTAAAATAAGGGAAAAAGTGCTACCTTACCTCTGCTGGCCTATTGTCTATCTGGTTTGTTTCCTCAGGCTCCACATCCTAAAAATCATACAAATTATTTTTAAAGATATAGATGTTTACTTCTGCTTTGTTTCCTTTGTCTCTGAATGGATTCGAAATACACATGCAAATCTTACCGAGTCCTCATCATTGACATGAGCCCCACCACCAAATTCATGCTGTCCGAGGAGGGTATAACCATCGTATACCTGCTGCTCTTCCACTTCATTATCACTGTCATCTACAGCAGCTACATCTTAGCAAAACAAATGACAGTTATTAGCAACAAGGAAGAAGGGGGGAAATGTTGGGAAGATCTTCCATCAAAAAGAACATACTGTAGGTATGTGGTAAACTTTCTTCATCAACTGGAAAAGCTGGAGGATCTGGAGCCATCTGGAGGAATGACACAAATTTGTTATTAACCCAGAAAATGAGGTGAAAAACAGTTCCAAATCTTACTTTCTAAAATATTAATTCATTCATTGTTATGGGACAAGTCTCATGTCACCTGTGGTGAGTTGACAAATGGATAGCCAAATAGACGGAAATACGGTAATTGAAAATTTTACCAAAAAGAAAACAGAAAAATAAGATGTGGATTAAAACAATCCAAAGATTTTTTTTCTTTTGGCTTCCTTACTTCACAGCTGTAGATATAGCAGTAGAGTTGAAATGTGAAAATGTAAGCGATTAAATTGGTCTTCGTACTATGTTGTGGAATAACAACAAAAGCAGGGGCAGGAGCAGAAGACTCTTTCAAATAGTATGAGAAATTGCGAATGGTACACTTCACAGTCTCATATAACTGAAAGGGACGGGAAAAGATAGAATTATTTAATGTTAATAGCAGATCATTGAATATTCAATGTTCCGCTGACATTCTTTCTTCTATCAATCATCCGCGGTGTTGCACTTTACTCGTACTTCTCGCTCGTACACTTCCTCCCTTGAGCCATTGGTGAGTTTTCGGACTTTAAGTTTGTCAGCCTTTAAAGTCCATGTGAAAAACTAAACCCCTTCAGTATTCAATCTGACCAGCAGAAGGCTGTGATCTTTCCCTTCAAAGATGGCCGCCCAGATCGTGAAAAGAGCTGTAAGTTCCTTTTAAAAATATAATTTATTTCAACCTTTCCCCAAATTTATGGCATGCACACACGTTTGGTCTATAGAAAAATGTTGCCTTGTGTTGTCTGCTGTGTTGTCAGTCGGAAGTGAAGTTCTCTTTCTGTATTGAGTTACCTCTGTGCGACGGTCGTTCCTTCTTGACCCACGATTCGGTCATTCAATATTTTGGGATTTTTCGACGAATGTGGCCTTGAACATGCATGAATTAATCGCTTAAGTGTTCCATTCCACCTCCTCTTTACATTGTTTTTCTTTGGAGTCGTAACTGATAACAATGTATTTTACCCAATGTACTTTTTGAATACTACCTGCTCATACCTCAACACATGTAGTATTCCACATTTATTCTGAAGTTGTACAATAATGACTTTGTTGTACAAATATTTAAATGTTTAGCAACTACACCTCTTAAGCTCTAGTATTTTTAGAATTTTCACCTGTATGGCTACCTGTCTGGAAGTCAATGATTCATTATTTTAACACTTCGGGTATAGTCTTTAAACAGGAGCATCGTAAGTGACTGGATTAAAGGCTTGCTCTCACGTTTGCAAAATGATGGTGGCAAAGACCCTTCTTTCCAACCCAGAACCACCGAAGTAGATGAGGTATGTGCCGCACTGCACCACAATTGTTAGGAAGCCTTTTAATCCATTTAAAGTTAAAGCAGGTATTTGAGCACATTTTGATCATTTTTCTCAATAAATTTTTTGAACTTTTTCACATGATAATTTATGCAATTCTTTTAAATTAAATGTTGTCCCTTTATGTGTGCCATTTGATAACCTCGGATGAATTTGAACAGTAACACTTTATAACCAAAGAAACTATCCATTCTCGTGTTCTGTTGTCAAACTCATGCCTTCTGGTTATTTCAGCTGTCAGCTGCCCAGCCCCTGAAAAGGCATTACAGCAGTGGTACAAGAACATGTACCCTCATCCCTGGAGATGGTATTGGCCCAGAAATCTCTGCTGCTGTTCAGAAGATATTCCAGGCAGCAAATGTAACCTAAATATATCTTTTGTTTCTTTGCCAAACCTACAAGTTTATTTAGTTGTTGACCTAACTTCTGTGATCGATAGGTTCCAATTGAATGGGAAGTTGTGGATGTAACTCCTGTCCGTGGACCTGATGGCCTCTTTAACATCCCTCAAGCTGCCATAGATTCAGTGAACAAAAACAAGATTGGACTCAAGGGGCCTCTTATGACTCCTGTTGGAAAGGGTCATCGTTCTCTCAATCTTGCTTTGCGAAAGTATGTCCCCTGTTTTTGTTTTGGTGCTTGATCTTGATTTTTGTTCCTGCTAATATCTGAAATGTACTTTATTTTCTTAAGGGAGTTCAATCTGTATGCCAATGTAAGGCCATGCCGGTCTCTGGAAGGTTATCAAACCTTGTATGAAAATGTTGATGTTGTAACTATCAGAGAAAACACTGAAGGAGAGTACTCTGGTATTGAACATGAAATTGTAGATGGTGTTGTGCAAAGTATTAAGCTTATCACTGAGGAGGCTTCTCGTCGAGTTGCTGAGTATGCATTCACCTATGCCAAAGAAAACGGCCGCCAAAAAGTCACCGCTGTGCACAAAGCCAACATTATGTAAGTAAATTTCACAAGTCTCTCAACAAACACTAGTTCTTATTGAATGTACCTCATTGATTACTTTTACAGGCGTATGTCAGATGGTCTCTTCTTGCGTTGCTGCCGGGAGGCTGCTGAGAAGCACCCTGACATCAAGTTTGAGGAAAAGTATCTGGATACTGTGTGCCTCAACATGGTTCAGGATCCTAGCAAGTATGATGTGCTTGTTATGCCCAACCTTTATGGTGACATCCTATCAGATATGTGTGCAGGACTTGTGGGTGGTCTAGGACTTACACCCTCCGGCAACATGGGCTTGAATGGAGCTTTGTTTGAATCTGTAAGTATGATTTCTTTAAGTTTTTTATTTATAAGTTTACTGTGGACTTAGTTTTTAAAATATGTGCATGCAAATCTTTTGGATCAGGTACACGGTACTGCTCCAGATATTGCTGGCAAGGACTTGGCAAACCCTACTGCATTACTTCTGTCGGCTGTTATGATGTTGCGTCATATGGAGCTGAACCCACAAGCTGATAAAATTGAAAAAGCTGCTTTTGAAACCATCAAGGAAGGAAAGTACCGTACTGGTGACTTGGGTGGCAAAGCCAAATGCTCAGAGTTCACTGATGAAATCTGTAAGAAAATTCAAGCGTCATGAACAATTAGGCTGTAATTGTAACTCTCCCAAACTTTTGTAGGAATCAATAATTTATGCCTTTGACTCAAGTGAATGGTATTGTTTCAATGCTGTCAGGCTGTGAAGATCTTTAGCTGAATGGAGATCTTTTCAAGGAGCCCTTGTCTAGCTTTATTCTTGTTTTGTTCAGAAAGGAGTGCGATGAGTACCTCACAAATTGACTTCATATTGGTGATCAGTATTACTTCTGGGCAATCATCCAGTATGGAAAAGAAAAATATGTTCAGTCAGTATTAGTTTTGCTCTGTTTTAGGTAATTTGCAGTTGGTACCATGAAGGAGCTCATTTCAGGATTAATAAGTCTTAAATTTTTATTATTTATTCATTGTAATGAAGTAGGAGTAGTCTACCAAATGAGTCTCACTTTTGAGATATGAGGAAACTCGCTACATACCTTTAGTATTATGTTGATTTATGGTAAATCTTTTGGAAGACATCGATTGAGGCTCTACTGATTGCAGACATTTTTACGTTCAAACTTTTGAATTTGGCCCTTTACATGGTGATTGTGTAACCCCCTTTTTTAACATTTTCTTTTTTCAATTTTATCTGTTAAATGTGATGTTGCTTGTGTCCAGTGCATACCTCTTTTTATATGTCAGGCCTTTTCTTTCTTTCTTTCTTTCTTCTTTTCTCATATTCTGATTACATATTTTTTTAATAACACAAATGATATGTGCCTTGAGAAACTTTCATAGTTTTGAAGTTGTCATTTTGTGAATGCTGATGTGTACTTTGTAATTTTATGTAGAATACCAGAGCTATGAAGCTCAAAGGCTTTAGATAAAACTTTTTACATATTTGTGCCAACACACTCCCACAAAAAAGAGATAAATGTTTGAATGTCTAGGACCTTCTGTAATCACTGCTGATCCCATAATTTTGCTATGGCATCAATGCTAGATTTATGTTCCTGGAAGCTACTACCATTACTAGTCAATTTGTTTGGATTTCTATCCTGGAGAGTTTGTGTGACTATGCTACAAATTTGTAACTTATTTGTTGTTGTTGAAATAAAGGATAGAAAAATAGCTATCTTTTTTAAAATGAGTTCCTACTTGGGTCAAAAAGAAAGTCTATGATGATTTAAGAAAAACAACTTCCCACAAGTTTCAATTCGTTCAGGATTCAGACTCTATTTTCTTATAAATCTCAGATATCACAGCCTCGTTTTCATCAGAGTAGTACCTTTTCTTCAATGTTCGATATTTCCTCAGCATGTACAATGTCTCAATTTCCTTCACAACATACTGTCCTCGAGCTATGAGTTGATTTATCTTCTCAGGATCAGTAACATCTTTGTTCTTCATAAAAGCTGTCTTCAGGCGTGGCCTAAAGTAGTCCCATCCTAATGGATATTCTCGACCCAAGTAAATCAGCTGGAACACACAAAAGGTTATTTTGTTTTTCAAGAATCTCAGATTGAGACTTCCTCCATAAGTGAAACCATGGTGAAACATTCAGGTCACAACATACCGTCTTATAGAGCTTGATAACTTCAGAACGTTGTCCCATTTTGGAAACAGCAATGAAGAAACTGGAAAAGATGATCAACTAATATTGCAATTTATTACATGAAGTACATTTGAAACATCACTTTGTGACTAGTGGTATTTGACTGCAGAATTAAATCCAGACATTTGGACATGCATTAGGGCAGAGTTAAATCGGACATATCAGGGCAATAGTTCAAACAAGCAAAGAGCAATTCCTGACAACTTCAAACGAACCTTTGAACCTCAACTGCGATTGCGATTGTGCAGCTGCGTCTGCTTGTTTGTGTTTGTTTTGTCAGTGAATCGTTCAAAACGTTCCGTAAGATTTATCATAGTGCAAGCAGGGCCTTCAAGTAATTTCAGCGGTGTAAAGGATGCAGTCCTGCAGGCCGCAGCAGGCGGTGGAGTTAAAGTTGTGAGGAGGTGTGAAAAATTACATGAGAAATAGTTTTCTTCAAATTAATGCGTAGTACTTTTGTATAACAGTCATGTGTCACTAATTGTGCTTTATTGAAATTTAACAAGGGTACCAGCTAAGCTCGATCAGATCTAGTCTTGACACTGTTGACAGTTTCCAAATAATCATCACTTCACTTCAGCCCTGGAAAAAAATGATTGCTCATAAAGGATGCTAGTAAGTAGTTATGAAGTGGATTTGTAATTGCACCAATCGTCTCAGCCCGTTCTTTAGACCTCAGATAATTGATATGTTACCGTCTTGAAATGTCATGAATGTTGTGCCTCAATGGAAAATGCTCTTCTCCCAAGGTCAGGTTATGCCAGCACTTTTGCAGGGCAAACTAATTTATGTATTAATATGTGTTTTGATTTGTTTTCATATGCAATTCAATACCAAATTTTGTAAACGGAAAGACCAATTTTTACGATCGTTAAGAACCCTCCTGTTCAATGCAACTTTTCCTCAATGAGCGCCATCCCATTTGTATATTTTTCTGTGCTTTACACATGGTTTGCTTACACTTTACTGCTCATGTCTCGATTTTGTTAGATACTGTACTTCCCAGTTATTTTTAGACTCTCACTACCCAAGGTTTTTATGAATCTTTTAGTGTTTTGAGCAGTCTTTCATTCCTTTTATCTCCTTTCATTATGTGAGAGTTAAGGTAAAATTTCTTACCAGTATTTCTACTGAAGTTGAGATATGTGTTAGCTTTCAGGCCTGAGTTGGGAGTTAAACTGAAACTCTTTCTAGGGTGTTTTGCTCAAAACTAATCATGCTGTGAATATTTCTAAATTACAGTTGACTGCTGCTTCTTCGGTTACTTAAAGCTCAAATTGATTAACATGGGTCAGAAGGAAAAGGTTATTATGAGTCTCCTCACTTTTTGTAATCTAGCTTATTCTTAATTTGCATTTGTGTTTTGGTCCAGGAGTAATTCACGCAAACTGCTCTGTTCAGATAATTTAGTTTTCAACCTCTTTTACTAACATCATAAAATTCCATTTTAATCTTTCTATCCCTATTACATACAAGTGGATCTGGACTTTCTTTTTCATGAAAATATATCTGAACATGTTTTCATGTCAATATTTATTCAAGACTGTATGTTTTCTAAATTGGGATTTAAAACGGCACCTTCACGCACTATTTTGTTTTTGTTTTTTCTTTTTTGTATCATAGCCAGTCTGCACAAAGCTTCAAAATATAAACTGCTTTGGTCTTTCCCACCATAATTAAGATTTTTGCACAGCATTCCAAAATGTGTGTTTGCGTGTGACTTTGTTGTGAAAATTATTTCAATTAATTAGTTCTTCAAATGTGCTTTAGTTTTGTAAAAGTATTTTTTCCCTGTTGTCTATTTAAAAAAATCCAAAACTACTCTGTTTTCATGTTTGTAATCAAAAGGCTTTTTTTCCCCCCTTGTTTCTTTGTTTAGTTTAAAAAAAAAAAATGATAGAGTAGGAATTGTGATGCACCATTGGCTTTGAGATTGATTTTATCTGTGACTTGTGTTTTGTAGAACAAATATTTGTACTTTTTGTGATTTAAATTGTTTGAACTTGAGTAATGTGCTTTTCTTTCTTTTTTGTTGGTATTTTTCAGTTGCAAGTCTGGTGCATGAGCTTCTCGTAGTCACACATATCTCCGACCATAATATTAATTTCTACCTGTCCGCTGCTAACGCCACTGGTTGATGGCCGGCTACCTGAATCACTCCATCTCGCTCATGTCCGGCGATGGTCCCTCTATTCTGAACGGATCTGGTGACTCATCACGGCTCAACATGCGCGAATCTTCACCCCTTCAGATCTTCGTTAAAGCCAAGAAGAAGATTAATGACATCTTTATCGAAATTGAAGATTATGTTAAAGATACTGTCCGGTTTACCAAAGGTATGTTGGCATAAATTTTAAAGAAAACAAAAAAGACCTGCAATCAGTACCCTGTTAGGGCGATATGTTCTCTTCCTAAATGAGACTTTTATTTTTATAACAGCACTTCAAGAGAAAAATACTATTTTGGAGGCATCTCAAGCTGAACAAGTCGCAGGATATGTTCAGAAGGTTCAAGGTATTAGAGATGTTTTAACTCGTGATCACATGAAAGTGGCTTTTTTTGGCAGGTAAGTTCGAGCTCCTCATTATTTTGTGAAGGCGACTCATCTTGTCTGAATTCGTACATGTTTTCTAAATATTTTCATGACGTAATTTTTAGAACAAGCAATGGGAAGAGCACAGTAATAAATGCTATGTTGAGAGAAAAGATTCTTCCCAGTGGTATTGGGCATACCACTAACTGCTTTTTGCAAGTGGAAGGTTCTGATAATGAGGATGCCTACTTGGTTGCTGAAGGCTCTAGTGAAAAACTGAATGTCAAGGTAATTTTGTGTTTAACCAAATATTTTGTTGTTATTATTAAACTTTTAGCACTTCCAGTTCTTTAAATATAATTTTGGCATTTTTTGTATATTCAGTCTGTAAAACAATTAGCTCATGCTCTTTGCAAGGAGAAGCTCAATGAAAGCACTTTAGTTCGTATATTCTGGCCCAAAGAAAAATGCCAATTGCTGAGAGATGATGTTGTCTTGGTAGACTCTCCTGGCATAGATGTATCACCCAATCTTGATGATTGGATTGACAAACACTGTATTGATGCAGATGTATTTGTATTAGTCGCCAACTCCGAAAGTACTCTTATGGTTACGGTGAGTGGAATTTTTCATTTTACTGATTGATAATAATGTTTAGTTTATGATAAGGATCTTCATCAAAAAATTGTTTTTTTTTTGTTTTTTTTTTTAAATAGGAGAAGAGCTTTTTCCACAAAGTATCTACTCGTTTATCCAAACCAAATATTTTTATTTTGAACAACCGATGGGATGCATCAGCCTCTGAACCAGATTTCCTTGACCAGGTAAGAATTTGTGTTTTGAAGTTCTGACACCCAGTACTTATCTTTCTAGTATTGTGTATGGTTGTTTTATTCTAGATATTTTGTTGTGCTATCCAACCATTAAAACCTAGACACCTGCCTCATTTAAATAATTACTTTGTCCCGTCTAACGTTTAGACTGCTATTTTTATTTTTTTCCCTTTTGGGACTTGTGTACCCAAATTCCCGTTCTCTTTATACTTGAACAATATTTAACTAACATATTATGTCTGTCTCTCATTGCTTCCCATAAGACTCTCAATGTGACAAATGAGGTAAGATTATGTACTTAACAATGATAATATTAATTCTAATTGCTATACTTGCTTCTTACTCCTGGGTCAAAACTACTGTCACATACTGTTATCATATCATCCGTACATCTTTCTTTAACACCAGATGAGCTTTCAAATAGTTTTCTTCTGCTAGAATAATTTTTAGCATTATGGGTTGATACATATTATGCTTTTCCCGATTATTTTTGCTTTGCTCTGTATTCATGTACAAGGACATTCTCCTTTTTAGTTAAAAAACTAATTCATGCTTAGTTTACATGTACCTTTACATCACTACTTATTTTTTTGCAGGTGCGTGCTCAGCATTTGGAAAGAGCTGTGGAATTTCTGGTGAAGGAATTAAAAGTTTGTTCCCAGAAAGAAGCACAGGAACGAATTTTCTTTGTATCTGCCAAAGAAGTTTTACAAGCACGATTGCATGAGTTGGACGGTCAGCCTGCTCACAGTAAGCTACTTAGCTGAATTTTTTTTTTTTTTTTTTTTTTTTTTTTGCTGTCATGGAAAGCAAGATGCTACATTCAATTGCATTCTTTGTTTTAGATGGAGCTTTGGCTGATGGTTTCCCCAACCGTTACTTTGAGTTTCAAGATTTTGAGAGGAAGTTTGAAGAGTGTATCTCAAAATCAGCTGTTAAAACAAAATTTGATCAACATTCACAGAGGGGAAAACTTATAGCAACGTAAGTTCGTTATAATTCTTGTTTCTTTTGAACCTGGATGAAATGTAAATTTGTTAGAAAATATTGCGAGGAGATAACTATTTAATTTTGTCATAGTGAAATCCGGAAAATTATGTCAGATATTTATGATGAGGCTCAAAAGCTAAAGGAAGCAAAATGCAAGGCGAGGAAGGAAATGCGTGATAAACTCCATTACACTGAACAGCAACTCGACCGACTAACTCACGAAATGAAGGACAAAATTCATGAAATGGTTGATGATGTTGAGCAGCGTGTGAGCAAAGCTCTCAGTGAAGAAATACGACGCTTGTCCACCCTTGTCGATGAGTTCTGTGTTCCATTCCACTCAGAGCCTTTGGTATTGAATGTCTACAAGAAAGAGCTTCATAGTCATGTTGAAAATGGCTTGGGCAGTAATCTTCGTGCCAGACTCTCAACTGCATTGGCCATGAATATAGAAAACAACCAGAGAGAAATGACAGGTTAGAATTCTGCTACACAAAGACAGTACTGTACTTGCCCTAAGTATGCATCAGATGATGTTGACTTGAAAAGGTCATTCAGTCAGCATCAGTTGTAGCATACGCATACATTTCACCAAATTCTAATTTCGATTTAAAATCACTTTACAGAGCGCATGGCATCTCTGTTACCTCCTGAAAAAACACAACTGCTGGTCAGTGTGCTGCCTCGACGTGAACCATTTGAAATTCTTTATCGTCTAAATTGTGATAATTTGTGTGCTGATTTCAAAGAAAATCTAGAGTTTCGATTTTCATGGGGAATAACTGCTCTCATCAGCCGATTCCTGGGGAAAGATGGTCACAAGGTGGCCCTTGCCAATTATCCTTCTCATGTAAGTTTTAAAATTTTAGTAAATACGTAAGTAAATTTCTTTCTTAGTATGCCCTACTTTTATTTGGTTTTATTTTTCTCTGATTTTAGATTGGCTCAGGGCTCATGTCACCGAATGATTCTGTAGATAGTAATATGGTGGCCTATGGCTCAGGAAGCTCCTCTGTATCTCGTGTTGATGATTGGTCTATCCCATCAAGAATTGCCCTTGCATCAATTGGCTCTCAGGGAACAATGGGGGGGCTGGTTATTGCGGGATTCGTAAGTTTGTGACATCATTTGAGACTCATTCAAAGTTTTGCCGTCTGACTCTTTTGTCTGTTTCAATTTTAGATGCTGAAAACCGTTGGGTGGCGAGTAATTGTAGTGACAGGAGCAGTGTATGGTTGCCTCTACCTGTATGAGCGCATGACATGGACCAACAAAGCTAAGGAACGCACTTTCAAGCGACAGTATGTGGAGCATGCCACCCGTAAACTTAGGCTCATTGTTGATTTGACATCTGCCAACTGCAGCCATCAGGTTCAACAGTATGTGCTTTGCCTAAAAAAAAATACATAGTTTTAAACATCTTTTACTTCACCTTTTTTTGAAATTTTGCCTTGATATATGAATATCTCCGTTTTCTTTGTTTCCAACAGGGAATTGTCAAGCACTTTTGCTCGCTTATGCCACTTGGTGGATGAAACAAGTAAGGATATGGATGTTGAGTTGAAAAAGTTAGACTCTGAAGTTCTCACTTTAGAAGAAGCTGCAAGTTCTGCTAAAGTATTACGCAACAAAGCAAATTATGTCACTAAAGAATTAGAAATGTTTGATGATGTTTACCTCCAAACTGACAATTAATTATCTTCTCTATGCCCTCCTAAAACCACTGATTTAAGCAATCAATCATGGTGTAGTAATTCAAATTAGCTATACTTTGAGTAGGAAACTGAAACCATTAACTTCAGGTGGCATCAATCTCCCTCTTTTTTCCTCTCCCGTTTTATTTTATTTTTTAAATGTTTTAAGTTGTTAGCTGTTGCTGTAATCAATTTAATATACCTCATAATTCTGTGCCCCTTATTTCTTAGAGCCTGTTTAGTGTTTTCTGTGATGATTTAGAATTAGTTAGCCTTGTTTCTATTTTAAAAGAATTTGTTGTTTTTTTTTTTAATTTTGAAAAAAAGTGGCAGCTGTATCAACTAATGATTTAAGTTGGAATTTTGGCATGATTCTTTTTCTCTCTTTACTGATTTCATATATCCAGTATCAAATTCTGTTGACTTCAAAGCATTGAACACCAGCCATGGCCAATTAATGTGTTTCATCCTATGTAAAAGATTAAGTCATCATGTGGCTTTTAGTACCTTGATTGACATGATAAGGTAGTCACATTTGTTTATCATGTTTGTTTTTGTTTTGTATTATGAGTTATGATAATTAAACTTGTTATGTGACAATTTATGGAGGACTGCAGCACTGAACATAACACCTCAATCCCAACTAAATTGTGGTATTAGAAGAATGGAATCATAATTTTATTTCTACTTCAAAAATATATCAGCTTAAAAATAACGTGAAGATCGGCAACAGTTTTCACGTTCAAGAAGCCCCACAAACATTCAGATAGATTACAAAAAAAAAAAAAAAAAAAAAAAAAAAAAAAATTCAACAGTTTTTAAAATTATGTATGAACAAGAGTAGAAAACATAGACCACATGTTTAGGTCATAGTCAGCAATGGTTACACAAATAGCAACAATAAGAAGCCAATTTAAGCTATGCCTAATAAAATCTAATTGAAGTTAAATTATTCTTAAACACATTTTCCCTGAACATAAAAGTTCAAAGGATTTTAGAGGTAACAAAATAAGAATAATTCTAGTGAAATGAGGAACAACATTTTTCAAAAAATACATCTAATGACAATTTCAGGCTATTAGGAAAAAAATAAAGTTCAGAGATATAGAATGATTTATGCCAAGAAGGAGATGTAGTATTGTTCTACTTCACTTGTAAATATCTTAGATCGGCGTCAAGTTTTCCAATTAGAGTAGGTAAAACATGGCTCTATTCTAATCAAAATCAGCTGTGCGTAACAGCACTAATTGATTCCTGAGGCAAATATTTGAAATTCAAAGCATGAAATTGTGATAAGACCACACAGGAACAGATTAGATGTGCTTGAAAGACTAGATATCTAACAGGCTACTTAGCACTTCAAAAAAGCTGACATATTTTTTTATTGAAGTTGTACTCTGCAGCTAGATTTTATCACTTCTTTATTGCCACCATATAGTTCAAGAAAATAGCTCATGGTAAAGAATCATTCAGCAAAATATTGATGTAAAAATACAGTCCAAAAAATAATCCTCTAACTTCTTTAGATTATAAACTAATAATAAATATGCATGTTGTACGGCAAATAGACACATATTTTTACATTCTGTGTTCAACTGTGTGTGTTCTACTCTAATTGTTGAAAGAAAGGAAGAAAGCTTTACAGTTGAAGCAGAATACAATCTTCTTCAAATGTATTCTACAGCTAAAGCTTATAGCATGTCAGCTGACACCTACTCTATAGAGCTAATAAAATGGGAAATGCTCTGTAAATAGAAAATAAGTAAGCGACATGCACAGTGCTCACTCTTTTCTGAAACTACAGGAGATAATCATTATCAAAATCAATAAATGTTAAGTAAATAAGAGCAGAGGGTACAGCCAGGGTATATCCATTAAGCAAACTGCATTTTGGAAAATAGGAACTTAAGCACAATTACACCCAAAATATCTTTCTTCAGATACCCTTTAATTCAAACACAAAATGTGTTATCATCCCTAAACAATTTTTCAATAGTACTATGAGGCCAAAGAAAAAATGGATTTTATTGCAGTTGCAGATTTTCCCAACTCCTTACCCTGTTACTCTTACCCACCTCCTCCACGATACTTAAGAGAGAACTGACTCAATAAAAAGCCTTGCAAGAGCATAAGAACAATGATCAGAGCTTTCACAACCATGCATCATTTTGTCCACCTTATAGG
The DNA here is from genome assembly GCA_029379305.1 of Frankliniella fusca. Taxonomy (NCBI): domain Eukaryota; kingdom Metazoa; phylum Arthropoda; class Insecta; order Thysanoptera; family Thripidae; genus Frankliniella; species Frankliniella fusca. The sequence continues at coordinate 3,487,056 of JAHWGI010001411.1, forward strand.
CACACATTTGTTTAATACTCCTCATATGCAAACGGTAGAATTGAATTAGAATGTAAAGCGACAAAGTAATACATATTCTTCTGAATACAGGTCTTGTACAAAATTAGGTAAAATAAGTGGATGAGAATAAGTGTCAGATGAGCTTAACTACCAAACCATTTATCACAGCTGTGGTTAACAGATAGATTAAAACCTATCACTTTGCAACACATTAAATAATCTATCAATTAGCCATAATACAATTAATAATCAATTGCCCACTCATTTTCTTGCAGAAAAGTATCCACCACCTCTTTCATTACAAAATTAGGAATTAATTGGTCCTGAGTTAGTTTTACTCTTGTAACAGGGTCAAAGTGTCCAACCCTCTGAAACAAAGAGAGGCAGTAATATACACATGTTAATGGTTCATATAAGACAGAATTTTATTTTAAAAAACCAACTCCAGAGTATTTGTACCTGCAAATGTTCTTCAATGTCCTTTCTTTCGTAGGTTATTCCACTGGGTGTAATTACTGGTTCACTAAGGATTTCAAAGCTTATTTTTCCACACAGATGATCAGGAACCTCACGTTTCTATACAAAAGATGAGGAAGAAGTCATAACAGTTGGCTTTGCTTTAAAGATTACAGAAAATACACACTGGAGAATACAGTTGAAACACGAACTGCAATTACTTACTCGTCTCCTTTCATCTACTTTGGCAAAGAGAGACTGTAATTCACTGGTATTATTTTCCTAGAAGAAAACATACATGAAGATGAATTAGGTGTACCTTGTTCTTTGACAAGAGAGAATGTAGACATCTGGTAACTTCTGAACTTACACATTGTCTTTCTAGTTCCTCCACTTTAGATTGAACTTCCGTTTCTGAGAGGCCAGAAGTGGTGCGTACCTTTTCTACTTGTCTTTGTGTGTCCTCGGCCATAAGACGATTTAAATATGACTGCAAAATAAGTTTTGGAAAAGAGAGAACATAAAAATCACGTCTTTAAAAAAGGTACAGAAACATTTCTAGAATGTCATCATATAATTCTTCAGTACCAGTAATTCTATTTCCTGTGCAATCCTCTTTTCCTCTTTCAGGTTCCAACGTTTTTTTCGAGCTGAGCGCAATTGGCTTGCTATTTCATCACCAAAGTTCAATTTTTGCTCTTTAGCTAAATCATTTGCTAACAACAGAAGAACACAGTAAAATAACCATGTTTTCATCAGAATCAATATTTCAATCTCCACTTACATCTTACCTCTCTGCAAATGCTTGATTGCTTCATCATAATATTCCATTTCAGACAAGGCCTGTCCGAGGAAAAAGTGGCCCTTGACTAAGGTTGAATCAACATCTAAAGCTCTGCGACTATCTTGACAGGCAGCTTCCCACCGTTTTAATTTAAGGTGACAAAGAGCTCGGTTAGTAAAGTAAGTTGCCATGGTGGGATTTTTTATCTAAATAAACAAAGTACACATTGGTAATGACATAAAATATAAGAATAATAAAATTGAAACAACGTGATAGTAACAGTGGCAACAAGATTGTTTTTATAAATGCAAGTATTAAAGCTAGAGAAATAAAAATATGACATGAGAATCACTATAATCAATTGCTCCGGATTTCAACATTCAGGTGAAAAATTTAACAAGCACGTGAAAGATATTGATGAGTTCACAGCATTCTAAAATGTTGCACTCACAATGGCTTTAGTATAGCAGCTGACCGCGTCGTCATACTTGCGCTGTTCAAATAGCCGGTTCCCTTGTTCCTTCAACTCAGTGTCTGTTAAATTTGCGGTAGAATAAGTGTACTTATTACTCATCGCGATCAAATGAATGACTTCCAACGTCAAATAAACAAAGCGTAGGAAGGCTAGAGGAGGCCAGTTTGAGGCCAGGGCCCACAACAATCGTCAGCTGTTTACGTTAGTCTTCCCAGCCAAAGAATGAGGTAGTGCGAGGAGAGCAATGAAAGCCATTCGGCTCCCGATTGAACCCGAGCTCCCCCCACTCAGTGCCTTCGGCTTCGAGATCTCGCGGTGTCTTACGCGGCATGGACCGCGAGTCCGCGCAACCCTTCAGGACAACCGCGAAAGGGGTGCGCGAACTTCGCGTATCACCCCCGCGAACCCGCGAAAGGAAGCGCGACCGCGAAGGAGACCCGCAGGACACGCGAACCGCGACCGCACCAAACACATCAACTCGCGAACCGCGACCGCGGCTCGCGGCTCGCGGTCCGCGAGTCCAACCCCGCGGTTCCGCGAATATCCTCGCGATCGCGCATCCCTTTCGCGGCTGTCCTGAAGGGTTTGCGCGGACTCGCGGTCTCGCGGTCCAAGCCGCGCAAGACACCGCGAGATCTCGAAGCCGAAGGCACTGAGTGGGGGGTGTTCGGGAGCAATCGGGAGCCGAATGGCTTTCATTGCTCTCCTCGCACTACCTCAATCTTTGGCTGGGAAGACTAGTGACGCACAGTTAGTCGAAATCGTTTTATTCCCGTCGACCTATCGATCTCAACCTCTGCGGCTAATTTGAAATTAAAAATATCCTTCAACTCAGAAAAAACTTTTTAGTTTTTATTCACAATTTCTTTTTATTAAAAAATGGTGGAAGGTTTTTTTTTTCTTTTTTTTTCTTTTCAAAAAGATAACACCTGTTTGTGACAGCGGCGGTGGCAGCCCTGTCCTACAACTGTAACTGTTGCACTGACAATTTGAACTGTAGCGATCAGTTTCCTGTTTCCTCCTCGTCGACGTCCAACGTCCTATTACTCCGTGGTCCTATTTCCTCTTAAATGTCCGCCGAGTTCAATGAACGCCTTGTGTTCTTCATGTCGTTCGTCTTAAGTCGTGGCGTGGTTCATAGACGAGTAAGTTCGGATCAGATAAGATTTGTGTTCGAAAAAAAAAATGTTGCAAAGCGGGATGTTCGATAACGTAGCGCTTCGTGCTCCCGGTGCTCATGGGACCTTGCTGATGCTGAGAGATTATTACGTGACGTGCGATTTCAAGATGACCAGCTCTGGTCAACGGCGTCAACTCGGTGTCCTTTCTGCAATGCTGTTGTGTCTTCGTGGGGCTTTTGGTTTATCAAGGTAAGTGTTTCACCTTCAATATCAGAGTGTGTCAGATGAACTTGGTGGTCCCTTTTGACCGTCGCCGGATGTGCGACAAGGATCTAGGAGGACATTTGTTTCCTTGTTCTTTACCTCCTCGAATGGTTATCATCATGTTCAATGAGTCACGGAGCGTGAAAGTGAGCATTTTTGCCTGGGCACAATCAGTACCTGTCCCGAGTCCCGTGTACACAAGGAGAACAAAATTTCCGGAAGTGCCCTTATATTTTCGACAAAAGGGGCATATTTAATTTCGCGGTCAGTGGTTTTTTTGGTACATTTGTATGGAGTATAGCTAGAAATCACAAGTTTGCTTGAAAATTCGCCATATAAGCAAAGATTCTAATGCTACTATCGGAGTTCTTGTTTTTCTAATTTGTACGAGATAGACAGGTAGTCTATTGAGCGGGAAGTTGCGGTCGCAATAAGACTTAAGGTCAGCCTAGGCTGATTCCTCAGGGAGGTAGACGCGGTCCTCTTCTCTCTCTCTCTCCTACCCAATGGCAATGCCTCATGAGTGCGACGAGGACGGGGGCACGAAAGTCCGGCGCGAAATCAGTCTACTGCCAAACTGATTAAGAAGCTCTCAAGCCGCTGTCCCTGTCGCTCTCATAGAGCAACCCCATCCCCTAGATACGACTTCTCCGCGAGTGCGACAAGGACAGAAGGCATGGGAGCGCGATGTTCTGAATCAGTCTGCTGGGAGTGTGCGCGGAGCTCTAAGATGAGCTTCTCTCCTCGGAGGATCAGGAACGTGATGTCCTTGGTTGTGGTAAGGTGCGAGGGAGTAGGCGTGTAGGTGGGAAGGGCATGGCCATGGGGTGGGTGGGGCGCTCTGCGGGTGTGATGGGGCGCAATAGAGCGGTCGAGCAGGGTGGGGCGGGGCGGGGCGGGGCGGGGCGGGTCTCCGGCTGCGACGGCGAGCAGCACCACCAGGGTGGCGCGGGCGGGGCGGCGGCGGCCGCACGGAGCATGGCGCAGCGTGGTGTAGTAGTAGCTCGTCTTATCTGCGCATGACAAATCACCTCTATCTGACACCGCATCCAGCCAGCACGACTACTCTCTACACCCTCCCCCTCCCCCCCACCGCGCAGGGTGTTCCCGCGCCCGCGTCCTCGTCGCACTGCCCCCCCCCCCCGCAGATTCAGAAGATCGTTTTGTGTAGTGCCCTCTCACTCACGCCTGGTGGCCGAGACCCATGCGTGTGACAGGGAAGGAGAGACGAAAGCGCGCTCTTCTGAATCTGACGGCTGCCTGTTTCTATCTGCGCGGGTGGGTGGGTGGGTGGTGGGTGCGCCCATGTCCAGCGCGCTCGGACGTTGCTGTGCCGTGCCCTGACAATAAAAAAAAAAAAGAGGGAGAAATAATGCAATAGTTAAGCCAACAACATATGTTAAGGGAGAATAAGATTTATAATTTAACTAAAAAAGTGAAAGTTTTTTTGGTGGAAAGTAGAAAAAAAATGTGGCTTTTCCATAAACCAGGAATGGTAAAACTTGACATAGGAAAATTCCAGACACGTCATATAACTTTACTTTAATAAAGAGTCAGGTGACATACTGTGCCTTATGCCTTATTTACCTGCTTACCCTCTTACCATATGGAGCAAGTTCGAAGGAATTTGGTGATGGGGTGAACAGAAATATGCCCCCACGAAGACACTATCATTTAATACTTTTACTTACGACCACGAGGGGCCGTCGATTTCCAACACGCAGCCGACTGTTACAAATGCTCTTTCAGCTCCGATCTCTCCCCCCCCCCCCCCACCTCCCCCGACCTTCCTCGCCGTGGATAGTGACGTATAGTTGAGTGAGATTACGCTGGGGCTGAGGGCGAGGGGAGGGGGTTGGGGGGGAGGGAGCGCACGGACCGCGATAGGTGGATGCTCGTATGAGCTCTGGAAATAAATCCAGGACGGTAATTGGTCGGCGAATGGATGGCGCCATCGGCTGGGCCGAGCCGCTAAATTACGTTAAATTACGGCCAGTCCCCCCCCCCACCCCCGCAACCCCTTTCCCTTCCTCTGATTGGACCCACAGTAACGCCGCGCGGCTCTGCCTGGCTCTGCCTCCACCGCCGTGCCGAGTCCAGCCCGGCCGAGGTTTGGCGAACTGATCACAGAGAGGTACTAACTTTTCACTCCTCCTCCGCCCCCTCCGCTCCCTCGGACCCCACCCCTCTACCCCTTCCCGTTACCACTGGACCGTTTTCAGCGAGGGCCGTGGGCGGCAGGGTGGTGGTGGTCAGGGGGTTGGGGGGGGGGATGTTGCAGAGTAAACAATCTCCTCCGATACAGGGGAGGACGGTTTGTGTCAGCTGATGGCCTGCAGCTGGCAGCTGGCAGTCAATGCCCGCCCATAGCGCCGTGGCTTTAGGAGAGACAGAAGGTTGTACTACCCGCGGGCCAAGATCGCGCGCGCCAAAGGGCACTGCTTATCGGCCCAGGGAAGGCAGACGTGGACGTGGTCCTCTCTCTTCCCCGCACCACCCCATGGCGGCGGTATACCTCATGAGTGCAACAAGGACGGAGGTACGAATAAGTCACATGCGGAATCAGTCTACATGCAGAGCGAAAGGGACAGGCGGGTGTTGTTGAGGTTGAGGTGGTGCAGCGAGCGAGCCCCCCCTCGCCCTGCCCCGCCCTGCCCCGCCCCGCCCCGCCACGCCCCGCGCTTCGCACTCGCAGTACCCTGCTTGAGGTTCGCGGTGGTACGCGCAGGGTTTAAACCTTGAGTGGTTCCGTGCGAGGGGGAAACAACTCTTAAATTTTTGCACACCTCGTAATTATTAAAAATTCAGGAAAATTCAGGAAAATTCTCAAAAATTTTGGTAGAATTCAAGCAAAAATTCACAAAAAAAAATCAATAAAAATTTTCTAAAATTAAAAATATTAAAAAATCCCATAATTTGTACACCAAAATAGACCCTTCCAGCATTGGCAAAGTGAAGAAGAAGGGAAAGAACAACAGACCAGAAACAGTTGCCTTATTGTATCACCCAAATGTGCCCAAAACACTTAAATAAAATGTAGGTCGAATCGTTTTGATATTGTTTACCATTTTATTTAAGTTTTCGTGAACGTCTGGGTTATGAAAAGCAACTGTTTCTGGCCTGTTGTTCTTCGCCTTGTTCTTCACTTTGCTGATGCTGAAGGGGTCTATTCAGCGTTGTTTCCCCCTCGGGTTCGTCTTAGGTGTGGAACCGCGGTGCTGATGGTACTGCGGTACCGTGCGGTGGGTGCGCAGCCGACTTATTCCGAAGAGCGCTGTTCTCCTCGCCCTGTCTCTCTCGCACTCATGGGCTTCGCCGTATAGGTGCGAGAGAGACAGCACGAGGAGAGCGCTGCTGCTGCTGCTCTTCGGAATAAGTCGCGGCTGCTGCTGGACCTGGACCTGCGGGTGCCCGGGTGCGGGGCTGCTGGCTGGCTGTATCCGGAGCAGGGGCCCGGCCCGGCCCGGAGGCGAGCAGGGGCAGGTGGAGCGTGGCCGGGCGGGGCGGGGCGGGGGCGGCTCCCGTGCCGTGTAGCCAGGCTGTGCTGGGCCGGGCCGGGCAGGGCCGGGCCGCAGCCTGCCAGTGCCAGTCGCCTGAGCGGCGCCGACCCGAGCGCACCGTGGTGGAGCCCCCAGCCCCCTACACACAGCTCTCTGCTCCGGCCGTACGCCCGTCCCGCGCCTCCGCGCCGGCCTGGCCCCCGCCGCCCCCTCGAGGGTCGCGAACGCGCGCTCGTCGCGTCTCGTTGAGAGTTCCGTCTCGCCCCGTGTGCGACGCCACCTGCCTCCCCCCGCGCGCCTGTGTTGTTGTTGTTGTTGTTGTTGTCGTCGTTACTGTTGTTGACGTAATAGTGTGTGTGTGCGTGAGTGGTTTGCCCCGGTGGTGTGACATCAACGCTCGCGCTCATTGCCGTTAAGGGATAACCTGCAGCTCAGGTAAAACTTTTTTTATTTTCTAAAATTTTGAGAGTACAAAGGTAGGCCAATCGTCAACGCGTACTAAAGACACATATCAACTCACTGGCTTTCGTTTGTCATTCCCTATGAGTGGGATGGGATTATGATACCTGGGTAATCATAATCATACTTCGCCGGTGACGCCATCGCGGCAATTTTAGTATTTCCCCCCCAAAAAAAGTTTTAATTTTTCTAAAAATTGTAGTCAGGTAGGGATGAAGCCTTGGTCGTCTAAACCAGGTCAATGACCAGGGGGGAACAACTCTGAAGTTTTTGTACACCTCGTAATTTAGGAAAATTTAGGAAAATTTACAAAATCTTACGAAAAATTCGAGTAACAATTCATAAAATTTCTATAATTTTTTTCAGAAATTTACAGAAATTTACGAAATTTTTCAGAAATTTACAAAAATTAACAAAATGTGTACAGCAAAATTCCGAGTTGTTTCCCCTCGGTGTTGGCTCGGCCACCCCGCCGGCCGCGAGCCGTGTATGGTGGCGCCGGCGCGGCGTCGGGTCGGCCCTCCCGCAGAGCTTACGCGGGATCCCCTCGTTAATTGGCACTTTTAATCGCCAAGAGCTCTCGTAAGCGCGGCCGAGTTTTTAATCCGCTTAATCCGCTGATAGAGGAGGGGTTGCGGGCGCCGCGCGCTCTCCTCCCGCGGACACCACCAGCGCCACTGGGCCGGGCCCAATCTCATCCTACCCGCCGGCCTCGGCGTCCGGACCGCCGCGCCGCCTTGCAGCTCTGCCTCCACGGCCTCGGACCTCGGACCCAGCCTCCACGGGCACGGACCCCGGCCTCCAAGGCCTCGGACCGCGCTCGGACCTCAAACTAGGCCTCCTCGGCCTCTATGGTCTCAGACCGCCACGGCCTCGGCTCGGACGTCGGACTCGACCTGCTCGGCTTACCACCTCCCTCGGATTCGGCCAGATTCGACCTCCACGGCCTCGGACTCGTGGGGTCCCATCTACCTGTCTGTTCTCGAGAAACTGATTGTACGTGGCACATGAAGTGCTGGCCCGGAGCAAACACAACACATGGTGGTGCTCGGCGGCGGAGCTGTAGGGGAGGTGGGGTGAGAGGCGCGACCGTCGCGCGTCAAAGCTAAGCAGCTCTTGTCGAATAAGAAAGTTGCGTCAGAACCACAAAGCAAAGAGGAAGATGTCTGGAAGGAGCAGCAGGAGAACGAGTGGCAAAAGGAAGTGGGAGAAAAAGTAAAGGGGGATGAGGTTGGTTCATGAAAAAAGAAAGTATGAGAATAAAAAAGAAGATGTAGGGCACTAGTTCTGTCGCGGGTCGGGCCGTGACGAGGGGTGCTTGCGTTGACGTATGGCATTTTATTTGCGCTGCCGTGCCACCCCGTCATGTCAGCGCTGCTCGCTGTCCGATGAGGACACCCCGGTGACGCGGGGCGTGGCGGGGCGGGGCGGGGCGGGGCGGGGCGGGGCGGGGCGGGGCGGGGCGGGGCGCGGGGCGCCTGACACCTGCCACAACGCAGTGCTGCTCCGCCCCGCCCCCGGTGGTGGTCACGTCCTTGTCGACTTTTAGCGAGTGGTGAGGCGATGGCGACTCGTCGCCTGACGCGCCCTGCTGCACTCCGAGTGCGCCCAACGCTCGGCCCGCAATGACAACCCTCCCCTCCTTCCCTGGACTAGGGGTGGACCACTTGCCTCCCTAGGATTCAACCCTCCCCCTCCCCAAAATTGTTTATCATGCACACAAAAAAAATTATATCGTCAAATGTACTTGTGTTGGTGCGCGAATGTCATTCACCTGTAGGTGTGTGTATGTCTCACACTTGTGGGTGTGTGATCGTCGCACACCTCTAGATATGTGCATGTTATACACTTGTAGATGTGTGTAGGCCACTAGTTGTAGATGTGTTTTTGTCATTCACTTGCAGATGTGAGTTTGTCATCACTCACTTAGAGATGTGTGAAAATCACACTCTTGTAGATGTTTGAGCGTCGCACGCCACACTCATATGAAGGTTCTAACTCACCTGGCATAACGAATATTAACTTCAGAGACCATGTCCGCCCCGCTGCGTAACTACTGTAACGCATTAGTGTGCGGCTAGATCGTCTTTTACCAGGGTGCGGCGGCAAAGCTCTGCGCTGAGCGCGGTGGGTTGGGGGTTGGGGGTGCTGGGTCCGAGGCGCTCTCCCGGGGTCCACAGAGTCGCTAATAAGGAGATTAGGGGCGTACCTCTCCTGCTGCAGCCAGGTCCGGGGCCGGGGCGGGCCGGTGCTAACCTGGGGAAGAGCAGCACCAACTTGGCGCGGCCGTGGCGTGGCGTGGCGGGACGGAACGGGACGGGACGCCCGTTTTAGAGGTCATTTCGCTCGGGTTAGTGGGGTAGCTTGTGCGAAGGAGAGGAGAGAACCCCCCCCCCCCCCCCTGCGCCACGCCGGTGGGAGGCAGGTGGGAGCTGGGATGCTGCTGCTGGGGAAACACCCAGGGTGGGCCGGGGCCACACGGATAGAAAACTTTGGTTATGTTGTACCGTAGAGGAAGCTGAAGTTGATGAGGGAGAGGTGGACTCATTTCCGGCGTAGCAGCAGCAGGGCGGCGGCGGACGCGTGCGTGGCGTGGCTGCTCAATGTGAATGCGCTGTCGCATCGAGGCTGTCATTTTGCAAAGTAGTTGGAGGGAGGCAGCAAATAATCAGCTATTAACCTGCACAATGAATATTGTTCTCGATTTATCAATGTTGCCGTCTTTTTTTGAGACCATTGCGCTTGTTTCGAGAACATTTATTTTTGTTACAGGTAAAATGTTCTCAAAACGAGCTAAATGTTCTAAAATAACAGACGAGAACATTGAAAATCGAGAACTCAGTCTCATTGGTGTGGCCGTACTGGAAAAAAAGTAAAGGTTTTTATGCCTCTGGACAATTTCGAGCTTTTTGCAAAATTTCACGCTCCTAGAAAGGCATTAATTCATACATTTGTTTTTCCAGTGCGTTAATGAAAAATAATACGGTACATGCCGTAGCTAAACGGTATAACTGCCTGAGGGGATATTTTACAGTGCAGTGGAGCGAGGTGTCAGACAGGTGTGAGCTGTGTGAGCCCCCACCCCTCCCCCTTTCCCCAGCCCAGCAGCCTCAGTGGCGCGGGGCGCGGCCAGGAACCAGGAGGCCTGAGCACGCCCTCCCGCAGGCGGACGGGGCGGGGCGGGGCGGGGCGGGGCGACGGGGGTTACATCTAACCGGGCGGGGCGGGTGACAAGGGACACGGCACTAAGAAGGACGCCCATGTCAGATCCCCTCCCCGCCCCGCCCCGCCCACCCCGCACCCCACTCCACCCCTTTCCTCCGACGCTGATCGCATTTCCGGCTGGCACTTTTCCTGGTAGCCCCAGCCCTGCTCCCTAGCGCATATCCGGTTAATCATGGTTTTGACGAAGGTCCAGGCGCCGGCTTATGCTGAGTGCTGGTACTAGAAGATAGGGCGAGTGAGCTGCCAAGGCTCGGGCCGCCGGGAACGTGACGCGAGGTGACGCGACGTGACGCGACGGTGAAAGCTGTCGGCGCCGAGGGGGGAGTCACTTCGAAAAATCATTGTACGGCTCTCAAAAATCATTTAAAGAAAGAAAAGGTTAAAACAGTTAAAATAAAAATTAAGAAGACAGATGGAGCACTGTGAAAAATAGTCGTAACTTTACAGAAAAATTTTCCACGAAGTGTAGTTGTAAAATTACAATTGCAAATCGTAAAATTACAAGCACTACATATCGGGTTGAAATTCATTCACGAGCAAAAAAGGTCCGTCGTAAATTTACAACATATTTTGTAAATCACGATTTACAAAATTTATCGTAAATCTACAAAGATATTTTTCACAGTGAGAAAAATCCGAAAAATCGAGAACAAATGGACTAAAACCTGGGAAAAAATTAAAGAGTCAGAAATAGGAGGGAAAGATCAAAATTTATTTAAAAGTGACAGAAATTTTCCTTAAAGGATCGTAAGAAAATAAATCCTTGTACAATTTTGTATGTGTGATTCCCCCCTCGGCGCGGCTGGGTGGCTGGGGCGCATTGTTGCCAAAAAAGTAGGCAAATTCCCCTCGGATATTACACCTGCGTGTAGCAGACGGGTATCTCCGCCTGCGTACCAGGCAAACTCTCCACACATGAGTCTACCAGTTGCCTAGTAGGCAGGCGGTGATACCCGTCTGCCACACACAGGTGAAATCGAGGGAAATTTGCCTACTTTTTTTTGCAACATGGCTGGGGCGTTGTGTAGGCGTGCTCATCGGACCAAGGTGCGAAAAGAATAAGGCATATATTCGAAAAATCTCGCAGTTGGTTTCTGCCGTAGTGAAACCAAAACATTTTTCCAAGTTTCCCGCGCCACTTTTCTCTTGTCGCTCTCTTGAGGTTTGTCACCCCCGGCGACCAGGCCGGGGTCGCGGGCAAGGACGCGCGCCGTGCGGCAAAGCGGGGCGGGGCGGGGCGGGGCGGGGTTTGGACCGCGGCCGGCTGCTGCCGCTGCTTCTCTGCTCTACCCCTCTCTGCTCGCGCAATCGCATCACATCCATCCGGCTTTTCTCCTTCAAGTCGCACGATAGGTAATGCCGCCGCGGCCCGGCCCAGCAGACTGTTTCAGAAGAGCAGCGCTCTCCTCGCCCTGTCGCTCTCGCACTCACTGGGTGCACGGCACAGGTGCGAGAGAGACAGAGCGAGGAGAACGCTCTTCTGAATCAGACTACAGCCCCAGCCCGCGGGGGCAGAGGAGCTGGGGGCGGAGGCGGGGGGCGGGGACTACCCAGACGAAGAGAAGGGGACGGCAATAAAAATGCACTTACGTCCTTCCCTCCTCACTTTCCTCCTCCCCCCCCCTCACCCCTCCAGCACCTCGCGTCAGAGGGGGAAAAAAGGCCCTCTTGAAGAGTCTTGAGCAACGCGTCTTGTCCTTTCGTGTGGTGCTCTGCTGCGGCAGAGACGTATGGCGCGGGACAGAGGCGCGCGGTTTTGTTTCTGTCCTTGTCGCACTCATGGGCCGCTACCATCCCTTACATAGGGCACCGCCACAGGTGCGACAAGGACGGAGGCACGAGAACGATCTTCGGAATCAGATGGCAGTAGTGCGGCAGCGGGGGCGCGCGCCCGGGGGGCGGTAGGGGCGAAGGCGGAACAGAACGGCGTGGAGGCGGAGGCTCGGGGGAGGAAGGCAGGCAGTCAGGCAGGCAGGAGGGGCGGGTGCTGGATTGTCAGGGGAAACCTTAGAAGTCTGAATCCTCTCTCTCTCGGGTCACGGGACGGGGCTCGTCGAGGGGAGGGGCGCGGGGGTGGGGGTGGAGCGCGCCCGGGGCCCAGGGGTGGAGGTGGAGCGCAGGGGGGCCGGGGCCAGGGGACACGGCTCGGTTTGGGGTGCGGGGCTGGCTAGGGGGGGGGGGGGGGAGGAGGCGCTGCTGCAAAGCGCGCGAGTGAAATGGACAGCTCAAAAGCGTTTGGTCCGCCCAAACTAAACAATGGGAGTGACCGGGGCGGGTCGTGGCTTGTGGCCGTGAGGCGATAGCGTGCGATAGCAGCGCGCCGCCGTACAGGGCAGGTCCCACCCGCCGCGCCCCAACCCAACCCACCCCACCCCACCCCGCCCCACCTCGCCCCGCCCCAAGATGGACCCCGATGGACCGATCCGAACGCCTTCGTATCGCCTTGCGCGCCTCCTCAGTGTGGCAGCGGCGGCTTGGTTCACGTGGTGGTCTCTGTATTGTGAAGCGAAGCCGCTGCTGGCCGGCCTGCAAGGTGATTTCGAACACCGTTTTGTAGTTTGTGTGTGTGTGTGTGTCTCTCTCTCTCTCTCTCTCTTTCTCTTTCTCTCTCTCTCTCTCTCTCTCTCTCTCTCTCTCTCTCTCTCTCTCTCTCTCTCTCTCTCTCTCTCTCTCTCTCTCTCTCTCTCTTGCTCCTTATGGCCGTTCCCCACAAGAAAAGAGCGACGAAACCAGTCTGTGCGGAATCATCCTACTGACAGACATACACTCCTGGAGCAGTCTATATATAAAGTCGGATTTCTCCACTTCCCCGCTCCGCCTCAGGGAGGGCCCCAGTAGGGTGATTCTGCAAACAGTAGTTTCGTCTCTCTCTGTCACTCTCATGCGGCTTGACCACAAGGAACGAGAGAGAGAGAAAGAGAGAGAGAGAGAGAGAGCACTGTGAGACGCCGCTGCTGTTCGGAACCACCCTGCGGGGCTCCTCGAGGTGCTTCCCCGTCGTATGCAGGCGTCAGCCGCGTCAGCAAGCAGGCCTATGAAGCCTTGGCTGGGCGGGGCGGGGCGGGGCGGGGCGGGGCGGGGCGGGGCGGGGCGGGGCGGGGCGGGGCGGGGCGGCTTGCTCTGGGCGCCGCCGCCGGGGGCATTGTCCGCAGCGCCCCGCACCAGCACACCCCTTCCGTCGGGCTACTTCGACAACTTCGCCCGGCCGCGCACCTTACAAGACCGTCCGACGCATGAACAAGCTCCACTCCACTCGACCCGACCTCTACCCCCCTCCCCCCCCAAACCCCCTCAAGTCCGTCCTCCTTCCAAATAGGATTAGATTGATCTTTCACGCTTGGAAATGTGTGAAGAGGTGAGAGTTTGAGGGGGAACTGTAAAAGACGGCCGCGTAAGGGTCTGGCGGGATGCGGGTGTGCCAGAGCGGGGAGTGCGCTCTGCTCCGGGCCCGGGCCGGGCAGGGCCGCGGGAGGAGAGAGGTTCGTATTCATATTCAGGAGAGGAGCTCGAGAGCGCTGCCGCTGCGTCCTCTACGCCCGAGGGGGAACAACTCTGAAATTGTTGAACGCCTCGTCATTCAGGAAAACTGACACGGAGAAAACGACGTCTTGGTTTTCAAGGAGTTTTGGAAAAACCAAGCAGACGCTCTTATGGAGAAAATACTCGTGATTTGTGCAGCGCCTTAAAAACTCCATAAAGAAGACAAATTTAGAAGAATTTACAACAATCAACAACATTCAGAAAAATTTCACAAAAATTCAGGAAAAATCCAGGAAAATTCTCAAAAATTTTGGTAGTATTCGAGAGAAAATTTGATAAAGTTCTATAAAAAAAATTCTACAATTCACAGTTATTCTCAAAATTTTCAAAAATTCAGAAATTGTGTACACCAAAATTCAGAGTTGTTTACCCCTTCGTCTAAGCCTGATCCTTCACTACTGGCCGCTCCGCTCGGCCCCTCTGCCGATAACCGCGCTCTGTTCAGCCACGCCCCCTCCCTTCTCCCTAGACTGAGTGCATGCCTGTCTGTCTAGTATGCAGGCCCGGGCGGGGTAGGGCGGCGTACGACAGAGAAAGCATTATGTGGCCGTCTAAACGGAACAAAGCAAACACAACAGGCGGGGCGGGCCCGGGCGGGGCGGGGCACGCTGGGGTTGCACGGGGCAGGGCAGGACGAATAGGACAACAGATAGCCCCCCCTCCCCACCCCACCTCTGCATCCGGGCCCCTACCCTCCCCCCGTTCCCCCATACTTCCCTTATTCAGTCTCCCTTTCTCTCTTCTACATTCATACATTCGCCGTACCAAAGGCGCGTGCACACACACGCACTCCCTCTATCTCTCTTCCTCTTTCTTTCGCTTTCTTCTCTCTCTCTCTCTCTCTCTCTCTCTCTCTCTCTCTCTCTCTCTCTCTCTCTCTCTCTCTCTCTCTCTCTCTCTCACGTGTATACGCTCACACGGCTCTCACGGTCGCGGCCGCAGCGTAGCGTTCGCGCTCGCTCGTCAAACTGTAACAATACAACCCAACCACCCCATCCTGAAGCGCTTCGAGAGGCGCGAACCGATTCCGATCGTGCATCTATCATGCAGCTGCAAAGGATCCAGATCCACGGGTCGCGACGCGGCGCATCCCCGCGCGAGCGCTGCGATAGCACTCAGAAACAAACATACCACACCCCACCTCTAATTCCTTTAGATTTTTCGAGAATTTTTTTTACCACTTTTTGTTGATAAATTTTGATCTTTCTCCTCATGTTTCTGACTTTTTATTTTCAATTTTCCTCAATTTTTTCTGCATTTGTTTTCGATTTTTCCCGATATCTTTCTCCTTCATTTAATGTTTTGGGGGGCACTTTTTTCGATTTTGTAAATTATTTTTTGGGAGGGGCCGTACAATGATTTTTCGAAGTGATCTACCCTCGCCCCCCCCCCCTCTTACTTCGACGGCAGGAGATACAACAGACCCAAGATTGGTGTACTCCCAATTTCGTCGGAAGCGGGTACTACAGACCTAGGTATTGCGAATCCCCCGTACCTCGTCGGCAGGGGGTACAACGGACCTAGGGGGATAGTGTACTCCCCGTTACCTCGTCGGCAGGGGGTACAACGGACCTAGGGGGATGGTGTACTCCCCGTTACCTCGTCGGCAGGAGGTACAACGGACCTGGGGGGATGGTGTGCTCCCCGTTACCTCGTCGGCAGGGGGTACAACGGACCTAGGGGGATGGTGTACTCCCCGTTACCTCGTCGGCAGGGGGTACAACGGACCTAGGGGGATGGATATTTCACGGCGGGGTACAGCGTGTCAGCGTGCGTCTATGGTAGCGAGGAGGGGGCAGGAGGAGGAAGAGGAGTGATGACCAGACCAGAGCCTCGAGGAGAGGAAGTGACTGGGGGGGGGGGGGGCAGGAAATAGAGCGGGGAGCAGGGGGAGGATGGAGGCTGGGGCTGGGCCGAATGCAGATGGGCTCGGCTCGGAATAATGATTGAGTGCTTGTCGGGGCGGGATCGACATGCCAGCCCGCCCCGCCCCGCCCCGCCCCGCCCCGCCCCGCCCCGCCCCGCCCCGCCCCGCCTCCCCACCCCGCTCGGATGACGGACAGTAAAATGGCCCCTTGTCCCTGCTGCCCCTTTTTATTCAGCCCCCCGCCCCCCCTCCTGCTATACCCCTTCCCTATCCAGACCTCGCTCTCGATTAACTTGTTGACAAGCAGTTTGTGTACTCCACCGTCCCCGCGGCCTGGCTCCGCTTAAACTCCACGTGTCTTTCCTTCCTCCCCCACCTCCCCTTACTCCCGGTAACTCCTTCCCCTCTTTGTTCCCCGTTTCTGTCACCCTGTCACCCCCCCCCCCCTTTCCCCCGCCGACCTGCCATCAATGGCTCGCTGTCAGTGTTTTGCTGCGTGGGACGTCCTTGTCAGCCATGTGGCTCGAAGCAAAAACATGTTCGCCCCGTGCGACCCTGGAAACCCAAAGTGTGTGGCGAATAGCACACATTTAACGGTTTGGTGTGCCCATTAGCCCACTTGAGGAATTGGTTGGTGTTTATTTTCATTGGAATTCTACCGAGGGGAAACAACTCTAAATTTTGGTGTACAAACACATTTAGCGATTTTTTTTTGTGAATTTTTACTTGAATATTGTCAAAACTTTTGTAAATTTGCCTAAGTTTTATTGAAATTTTCCTGAATGTTCCTGATTTTTTCTAAATTCTTCTGATTATTTTTTATTTTTAATTTTTCTGAATTAAGGGGTGTACGAAAATTTCAGAATCGTTTCACCCTGTCGATTTCTACGCATTTGTAGTGACAAGTAGTTTGCGGATTATGAGAATCGCCGCACGTACAAGTGTACACAGCAGGTAATGACACGCATTTTTCGTTTTCCAAGTGCATTGCGAGGCACAGGCGATGCTCTCCGGTGTTCGAGCAGTGGTGTATGGGGCGGCCAGAATGTGGGTCAACGACCGCAACGCAGTGTTTTTCGATGTTATTTCCCCTCTCTGTAAACGGTTTATACTCTGTAATTATTTTCAAAATCGATGGCCAATATTTTCTCACCCCACGCGCCGCCACGCCGCGCCACTCCCTCTGCGCCCCGTCGTGTCCTGCTTCAACGCTTCAATCAAACAGCTCTCGCATTCTAACGCACGCCCGCCCGACGCCCGCCCCGCCCCGCCCCGCTTGGCGTGCGATGTGTAAACACTTGCTCGGGACTGTTTTGCTTGTGCGGTCGCACCTGTCTGCCTGCCCCGTCCGATCCGTCCCCGACTCTACCTCTGCCCGACGATCTGGACCCGTATACTGCGTTATTTGTAAACGCGGCTGGCACGGCCCCGCGCGGCCTGTAAAACATTGTCGTACTGGAAAATTTTCCATGGAAGAAGTCGCACAATTTCGATTCAAGATCTTAAATGCTCTGGAAATACAAGTGTACGAATGTCGCACACTTGTAGGTGTGCGAGGATTCATTCGTACACATGGACACTCAAACCTGTGAATATCCTAGGAAAATTTGCACGTTTAAGTGGCTAAGTGTACGAATGAATCCTCGCTCGCCTGATATTCACACTCTTGTGTTGCCAGTGTGTACAAGCATCGATATATAAAATCAAATGACAAGCATGAAACAACTGTAATTTTTGGACAACCTCGTAATTTAGAAAAATTCAGAAAAAAAAATCAGCAATTTTTAGAAAATTAAAACAATCAGCAAAATTCTGAAAAAAAAAGGAAAAATCACAAATTTACTAAAATTCAGAGAATTAAAAACTCGACCGAAAATTCCCAAACATTCACAAAAATTCACAAAATTTGTATACCAAAATTCAGAGTTGTTTCCCCCTCGGGTAATGGTGACGTAGTCCGCAAGTTGGGCGAGTTTCGCATGCAATTAATCAAGGAAAGGCCGCTTGGTGGTCGCCCAGTCAGAGATGATCGAGCGGATGGATGGATGGATGGATGGATGGATGGATGGATGGATGGATGTTAATACGTAGAAGTTTTGATTCGGGCCTTACGGGCAACGCACTTCAAACCTTATTCCTGATTTGTACTCTTGAGCAAGGAAAGGTCGTGTTGATTTTTTTTTTAATCAATAAATTTCCCAAATTAGAAGGAACAGGTTTGCAAATTGTAAAAGTTTCCACCCCTGCGATTGCCGCACCCTTGGATTTCCATCTCGAGTTTTTGGGGTAAGGAGGTGAGGTGCGTGTTGTGGCGTGGCGGGGCGGGGCGGGGCGGGGCGGGGCGAGGTGAGGGTGAGGCGAGGTGTTCACGCGCGCGATTCATTTGTCTTCGGCACGCGACACTCCGTCTCTCTATCAAAGCGGACGCGGCGTGGCGGGGCGTGGTGCTCTGAGCGAGGGACACGGGGGAGGGGGGTTGAATCACCCCCATGAATATCGGTGTTGTGGTCGTGGGCATCCGAGTATGGGAGAGGCGGCGCGGGGGGAGGGGAGGCTGAGCGGGTGAGGGAGGATGTCCTCGGAGCACGCCGCCGCCCGATCCAGCGAGGTGCCAGGTGAGGTGTATCGGGCTGTCACTCCACGAGGACCTGGAGAGGGAAGGGGGAAGGTGGCGCACAGAAAATGGACAAGGTATTTTTTACTCTACTTTTTTTTGGTGGTATGAATGTTTTCTTTTTTTACTCGACAATTGTAAATTAATTTTACTCGACTATCTGTTTTAGTATTTTTTTTCTGCTCAATTCTTTTTTTTTTTTTATTCTTTCTTTAAAAAAATAATAGGTGGGACAGTTTTACACTGATAATAAAAGTGTTCAACTGGCGTGCATATTGAAGCAGTGTATAACACTTCGTTGCACACTTTCATGTGTTGACTGGACTTTAAACACTTTATAATGTCCAAACCTGCACGTTTAACCCTTAAGATAAACACTTTTAAATGTTCAAATTTACTGTTAAACACTTTTCCGTATCCAAAGTTCCAGTCGAACACCCAAAAGTGTGCAACAATAACACTTCAATGTGCATGCCAGTTGAACACTTTTGCTATCAGTGTAGGTGGGACGGATTACGGCCACCCTACACACGGTCTACTTGTAGGAGGTGCGCTGGCTGGCCTCCTGTGGTAGTCTCGCCGGCGCAAAGTGATCAAGGAAAAATGCACGCGACTCTCGCACGCACGCACGCACGCTCAGTCCGGCCTCAGCGTCAGCGTGAGGGACGCGTCGTTAGCCGCTGCACGCTGACGGGGGGAGTCACGCGCGACCCGTGTGTAGAGCGAGAGAGAGAGAGAGAGAGAGAGAGAGAGAGAGAGAGAGAGAGAGAGAGAGAGAGAGAGAGAGAGAGAGAGAGAGAGAGAGAGAGAGAGAGAAAGAAAGAGAAAGAGGGGGGGGGGTGTATGTGTGTGTTCATGGCGCCGAGCTCGGTCTGATTTCGGCCTATACTCGAGCCCACTATTGCGTCCTCTTGTCCTATGCGCACTCCGACTAATTAAAAGACGTTGCCCAGCACTGTCGACGTGACGCGAGTCCAAGTGGGACTGGCTGGCAGGGCGGTGTTATTGCGGTATTTGTTCGTCGGCTTTACAACCCTCCTCACCTCACCCCCGATCTCCCTCTCTCCTTCGCTCTCTATTTTCCAGCTATCGCAGTCTCCCTGCTCTCTCTCTCTCTTTCTCTCTCTCTCTCTCTCTCTCTCTCTCTCTCTCTCTCTCTCTCTCTGTCTGTCTGTCTGTCTGTCTGTCTGTCTGTCTGTCTGTCTGTCTGTCTGTCTCTCTCTCTCTCTCTCTCTCTCTCTCTCTCTCTCTCTCTCTCTCTCTCTCTCTCTCTCTCTCCCACTCTCTCTCTCCCACTCTCTCTCTCCCACTCTCTCTCTCCCACTTTCTCTCTCCCACTCTCTCTCTCTCTCTCTCTCGCCCGCCCTTCCGGCTGTTGGAGTGAAGTGCACGGGGTGCGACGAAATATGATGCTTTTAAAGCGAGGTGGAGGCAGCCTGGCCCGAGCCCCGCCCCGCCCCGCCCCTGCCCCACTGCCCCACCCCCTCCGAGCCTCGGCCGGCACCTCCCTAGGCCTGTAATGGGGGCCGCCAGGCGCGGCGTGGCGGGGCGTAGTGCGGTGAGAGGCTCCTGCTCGATTGAGTTGTCTCGATGCTGCTGTATCTCCGGCCCACCACCCTAACGTACCCTTTCATAAGCCCAACACGCCGCACACCGTGTCCCGCCTGACCAATATGTACATGCTACATGCCACGTGGAAGATTTTTTTCTGTCCTGCTTCACTGCCATGTAATGCAGTTCACGCGCCGTTTTGCATATTATAGTATTTTTCCTGTGTTTTTTTCCCCACCGCAGCTCGCGCGTTTAGCGCTCCTCCTGCCCCCTTTCAAAAGAGTGGACTTATTGGGTTGAGAGAGTGCGAATAAGCTCTTCATTGTATCCGCCTCCCTCCACCCTCCACCACCTCTCTTCATGATGACGAGGCTCGGCGGACACCCCCCACCCCCACCCATTTCACCCTTCCACCACCCTATTTATACCCACGTGCGTGAAGCGGGCCCGTTGCTCATATCACGGCTGGGCGTGGCGAGGCGGGGCGGGGTGGGGTGGGATCGGGTGGGGTGGTGCGGGGCGGGGCGAGGCGGCGTGCGTGAGGTGACAGGCGGGGTGTTGGCGCTGGTGGCCGCTGGGGCGAGCGAGCGGTGGGGCCGGTGGGGCGCCGAGCGGCAGGTGACAAGCAAACGCAAGGCGGGGCGGGGCGGGGTGGGGCGGGGTGGCCGTTCTGCTGGTGAGCAAATACCACCCCGCCCCCCCTCGCTGCCCCCTCCTAGCCTTAGCCCTACCGCACCTGCACCGCACAGGAAACTACTTTACCTGCCGCGTCTGATTCAGAAGATCGCTGTCGTGGCCTCCTTCCTTGTCCTACCTATGGTGTGCCTATGGCGGCCACTAATGTTGGTTAATGGCAGAGCCTCCTGAGTGCGACAAGGACGGAGGCACGAGAGTGATCTTCTGAATCAGACGTCTGCGGCACATTCGGCGGCAAAACTATGCCGTGGTGGAGTCGCGCGGCGCGGCCTAACGGCGACGTTGCACGGCTCCACGGCAACTTTTGATTCATTTTGTCGGTTCATTCATTCATTCATTCCGCACGCTCTCAACGACGGAACACTTTTTGTGTTTCTAAGTGCCTCCCGCGCGCGTGTCAAGGGGCGACCAACTCGAAAAAACTTTGAACACAGAAATAATCAGGCGTTTTCTATTTAAAAACTATAGTTCAAACTATACATCAGCAGATGTTTATTTTCTAAACACTTTGCAAGTGTTCAGTTGGCCATACACTTGGCGCAGCGTGTCATCCCTATGCTTTTCCAAGTGAAGCTTCGCCCAAGTGTATACTTCTATGCATCACAAAATGTTTAACCTCTATACATTTACGAAGTGTTGAGGTGTTAACATCTTGTCATGTTTAGTTTGTACTGTACATCATGTCATGTATAAAATTGCCAACTATACACCATGATGTATAGAAACTAAACATTTGTTTTACCAGTGTACAAGACAATTAAAAAAAACAACATGAAAAATTAAAGAAATACAAAGTAAGTGAACTCAGAATCACACGAGCTAGACCCCTCTCGGCGGATTTCGCACGCGCTCCCGGCTCACGGTCGCATTGTAGTTCTGATATCTCATTCCTTATTTCTGATTTTTTTTTTAGAACGGTGTACTGGCATGGTTTTAAAGAGAAACACACGGACACACACACACACCAAAAAAAAATTGTCATTTCCATGGACGGGGCGGCGTTGCGTCGGGGTCAGAGCATAACATGTGGTTGGTGTTCAGCGAGCCTGGAGGTGGCGTCCAGTGGGGTGAGTGTGGTGTTAGAGAGAGAGAGTGAGAGATAGAGAGAGAGAGAGAGAGAGGGGGGGGGGCAGGGAGCTGGAGCTTGTGACAATATTGGTGCACAGGTGGTGCCGAGGCACGGCACGGCGCTGGTGTGTGGTGGTCGCTGCAGTGCAGTTTCTGGCGTTCATTCCCATGGCTGGTAGCGCCTGGGGGATAGGCAGCCGCCCGGCAGTCGCCGCGCCGGTGTGTGCGGGCGGCCTACCCTCCGCTCCGCAGGCGGCCCTCCCCACGGTGGTCTCGTGTGCTGTGTGCTTGCCGAGGGATCCTCTACTTTAAATTCAAGCGTACACCGACTATTCTGATTTTCCCAGGTTTTCGTGATTTTCCGTGACTTTTACCTATCTTTTCATGTTTTTACTTATTTTTTTTTATCTGATTTTTTTGGTTATTTTTTCTGTTGTTTTTCCTTCTGATTGTTTTGTTCTGATTGTTTACTGTTTTTTTTAGGGTGTGCACTGATTGTTTTTGATAAAAGTACCCATGGATGCTTGCGCGGTGGTCCTTCGACAATGCACCCAGAAAACTGAGTTCTCGATTTTCAATGTTCTCGCGTCTTGTATGAGAACATTTCGCTTGTTTCGAGAACATTTTACTATCGTAAGAAAAAGAAATGTTCTTGAAACAAGCACAATGGTCTCAATGAAGACGAGAACATTAATAAATCGAGATCAATATTTTCCTGTCGAGAAATTGGTTTTCTGGGTGATACACCCTCAGTCCTCTATGGATAAATTTATATCGGTCTGTAGACGAATTTCTACTCTGCTTACTTAGCGGTTTGTGCAACTATAATGCCAACCTTTTTATTATTTGATTACCCACATTTTTCTCTGTAACCTATAGACAAGCTAATTCTTCTTGACAATAGCTAGAGAGAAAAAAGTATGTATTATGGATATTTGCAAATGTCTTAACGCCTGTAGTGAAAAAGGTCTAGTAAGAATCTGAGAGTGTAGTTCTTTAAAAAAAAACAAGGGCCAAATAGAACACAAAATGAATTTTGTGATAAGTATGGAACTCGTTCTTTACATAATTATGTGCTACAGAGGTAGGAGGTAGGAGTGTAAAACGTTATGTGAGTCGATTGAAGACATTTTCATCTCAGATTTCATCACCGTTCGTGTGTGCGGGGGAAGTTTTTCCCGGGACACTCGCCCTTGCTCGTCTCGGGGTGCTCGGGCCTTCTTCGGCCCTCCCGCTCGGGTCCGATTGTTGGGGCGCATAAAGGAGCGCGAGCTGGCGCGAGCCGACTCGGTCTACGACTAGACTCGGGGACTTAGAATGAAAACTCGCACAAAATTTGTTAAGAGTTCTCAAAATAATACTATTAAACGTTAAAAAAGGTTCATTGCTGCAATGCAGAGGAAGGCTTCTAGCTGAGATCAGCGCAAGTTTCATGTCTGTGGGTATTGTACTTGCTGAGATTGAAAACTCCTCTTATAAGTTGGGTTATGGACTTAGAATGAAAACATCCAAAATTTGTTAAGTGTTCTCAAAATAATACTATTAAACTTGAAAAATAGTTCATTGTTGGAATAAAGACCAGCATTTCCAGTTTCGAATGGTATAACTATTAAGCCTGTAGGTATTGTGAGATCTGAGATGAAAGTGTGGACAGTTAAGGGTTACACTCGACTGAGAACAATACTCGTTCTTTTCACCACTCAGGAGAGAGGTGGTGGTAAAGAACGAGTAAAAAGGAGAATAAAAACGAAGGAAGTAAAAAGTTTGAAGCTAGCTCAGGCCAGCCCGCTGTGTTTACCCTTCCTCTCCTTTCAGCCCCTCTGCCGCCCCCCCCCCCCCCCAAGGGGGCCCTGCCCTACTGCCCCACGCCACTCTTCTCCCCCCGCGCCCCGTTTAATTATCCCAGATAGCGATCGCGACACACGCGCGCGCCGCACGCTCCGCCAAAAATTGCCTTAATATTTCCTCTCAAAATCTCTGACTTGGACATTGGGCACGCCTCTTTGTGAGGAGGAGGAGGAGGAGGGGACTGTCGGTCAGAGGGGACATGGTGGCGAGGAGAAGAAGGAGCAGCCTCTGCCGTCTGATTCAGTAGATCGCTCTCGTCGTACCTCCGTCCCTGTCGCACCTGTGCGGCGGTGCCCTATGTTGCGGATGGCACGGCCCCGTTAGTGCGACAAGGACGGGGGCGCGCGCGAGGGCGATCTTCTGAATCAGTCTTCAGGGGGTCGGGTGGTCGCGGGGTCTCCCTGCGGGTGGCGCCGCGGGCGGCACCTTCCCTCCTCCCCCGCAGAGACCCCCCCCGCCGGGGGATGTCGCTAATTGAGACGAATTCGACCCCTAGGCCCCCGTCCCGCCCCGCCAGGTCTGCCACCTTCCTGCTGCCTGTACCTGCGTGCCAAGTCCCCCCCCCCCCCAAATCCCCCCATCCTCCGCCCGGCGAGGCCTGCCACTGCCTTGACATATTTCCCCCCTCTTATTTTTTTTTTTTAGTTTTTCTCCCTTCTCTCTTCTCACTCCCTCACTCTCTCCCTCGCTCTCCATCTCCCCCCTTTGCTCTCACGCCCGGTCTTCATACACATTAATGACCCGCACCCAATTTTTGCCCTCCCGCGCCCCCTCCCTCTCCCTTGCTCCCCCCACCCCTCTCTGGCGAGCTTCCAATACCCTCTTCCTTATGCCATTCCCTCACACCTCTAAGCAGCCTGTTTCTCTCTCTCTCTCTCTCTCTCTCTCTCTCTCTCTCTCTCTCTCTCTCTCTCTCTCTCTCTCTCTCTCTCTCTCCCCTTTTTGCACGCGAGGTACGCGTGACAAAGCTGTCAAATTTACAGCCCGGGCGGCCATGGCCAGGTCGACGTTGAGTATAGAAGGACGTAACCCCAGCAGCGGGGCGGTGGCGGTGGCCGCGAGGCCGTGAAGTCATGCATGTGCCTCCTCGAGGAGTGGAAGTTACGGCGGTCTGCCCTCGGCGCCTGCCCCTGCCCCCTACTCCAGCAGGTAGAGGGTTGGCCGGGGGAGGGGATGGAGGCGCGTGCATTGGGACGAATGGCGTGTTTTTGTGGTGCCCATCACGCGGGTGCGTTACAAAAGGGGAGGAGAGGATTACATAAAGTAGGCCCAGCGAGTGGTCCCCCGCGTCGCGCCAGGCTGGGGTCGCGCGCCCTCAGCCCGCACCAATTATATGATGAACGAAACATGCATATTTTTAACGCAACATTTTACTAACGGTGTATTGTGTATTGCGTACTGAAGGGGTACACTTAGTAGTTGCATATTTTTGCTAAGCTTTCTTCGGGGACACTCGTTTGCCCTGTTTTTAAAAACTTTTTTTTTCTCTCTTTCAATACCGTGCGATTTGCCAGCTGGACAGGTGTGCCGATTAACCCTCCTCGAATTCTAACGTGATGTTTCTCAAGGGGGAAAAAAATAAAAGCAACAACACGGTTATTCCGCGTGTACAATGATGACACGAGACTTTCTAGTCGCATGATGAAGGTCTGCGAAAGGGAAACGAGGCAGTAGTAGCAATACGTGGCCTTCAATTGTCACGCGCTGAGATATGGAGAGGGCTCAGCGCTGGCATGATACGCTAAATGGGATGCAAAACAAAAACAAAACAAAAAATATAGCGATAAAAAATGATAAAAATGCGAGAGAAACGAGGGTGGTGGTGGTGGTTGGACCGGAGCGCGAGAGAGGAATGGAGTTAGGGGTTGGGGAGTGGTGGTGGTGGTGGGGTGGGAAGGCAAAGCTGCAGCCCCGGCAGGCAAGGTATTACACCTGTTCGCCTGTCAGCAACAAATCGCGGCCGAGGCGAGGCCCAGCCTGTCACCAGCACGACTCTGCTTTTTAGGCACGAAGTAGCCTTATGGTTTTGTCTCAGGATCCGATTTTTTTTTTTAGGCACGAAGTAGCCTTATGGTTTTGTCTCAGGATCCGATTTTTTTTATTAGCACGGCCCCTTACCTAAATCCTGATTTTTCTATAGGATTTTGATAAGACTTGGCAGAGAGGTAGAACTCAATCTCCTTAGTTCACTGCTGAATTGCCAGCCCAAAGTTGGTGGCCAATTTTGAGAAATTTCGATCTAAAATCGTTGTTTCTATGGTAATACTCGACTTGTCTCGGGAAAACAGCGTGGAAAGGGGAGCCGAGCCGAGTCGCCATTGTTGAGGCTGCTCGACCCCTCGGCGCGGCGCGCAGGGGATGAGGACCGGCGGGGCCGGGGACTTGTTGATTCTACTCATGCACAGTAGTTCAAAAAATAAAATTTCGAACGACATTTTAGAATAAAAATGTGAAAGCAGTGTTCGAATGCCCACTGCACAACGAGCCTACAGCTTAAAAATCAAGCTGATCGGACGATTTTTACTGAGAGACTAACTTCTAAATCGTTTCAGCTAGAAAGCTGGAATTTGGCATGTGACCCTGAGATAAAAGAAATTCAGTAACATGACCCATAAGGCTAGAATTTTTTAAGTAAATTTCAATATAAACCATCTTATACCGAAGACTTTAGTGAAACAAAAACATTAATTTACTTCGTGCCTACCAGGATTTCCTGAAATCGTATTTTTTTTATCAGTGTGGCCCCTTACCTAAATCCAGATTTTTCTATACGATTTCGATAAGACTTGGCAGAGAGGTACAACTTAATTCCCTTATTTCACTGCTGAAATGCCAGGCCAAAGTTAGCGGCCAATTTTGAGAAATTTCGATTTAAAATCTTTGTTTCTATGGTAATACTCGACTCGTCATGGAGCCGAGTCGGCTCTGACCAGTAACATTATTTCGCGCGAAAATCCAGCCAATGAAAACGGTCGCCTGTTGCTTTGTACCTCGATAT
The DNA here is from genome assembly GCA_029379305.1 of Frankliniella fusca. Lineage (NCBI taxonomy): Eukaryota > Metazoa > Arthropoda > Insecta > Thysanoptera > Thripidae > Frankliniella > Frankliniella fusca. The sequence goes on from JAHWGI010001411.1 coordinate 3,513,522, forward strand.
CCAAAAGTGTCAACGCAAGGAGTGGTCACGTCAGAATCGTTGCAGATTCACGCCATGTTAAAGGGTTCACCACCAGGAGACTTTCAAACGTGACCACTAGCTGGCCGCCGTGGCTCCTGATTGTTGGCTGGGACTGTAATTTGGCCTTGGGCGGGGCTTGTGACAATACCGCCAACCTCAGAGTGAATCCTCAGCTCATGTTTTCAATAAAATATACAAATAAGTCTACTCTTGTGTTCCGTGGTATTGCGTGGATGCTTCCACAGTTCTTTGCTAAAGGCCTGCAACATCATTTTACGTTGTTACTAAATCTAATACTAGCAAAATATATTTTGAGTTGGTTTGAGTGGACACCAAGGCGGCGTTGTTTATAGCTGGCCCGCTCGGCGCCATGTTTGTGTTGGAAATGTGAGGCGGATAAAATTCACGATTTGGGCTCTCACAGAGAGTTTTGACCTAATGTTTTAATTGTCTATTTCATTTAATGGTAAGTGTGTGGCAAATGTGAAACTAGGACCCTTTAATTCTTGGCTGGTGGTTCGATTTAGTGGTTGTCAAGGCGGGTTGTTGACAGCTGGCCCGCTGGGGGGCTGGCTCTCACCAAGTCTGCATCTGCGTTCCCTGTGAATGTGTAGTGCCTCCCATACCTGTGTGCTAAAGAACTGCAACATAACTTAAGATCGTCACCAAATTAAAAACTTGCCAAATATATTCTAGGTTGGTTTGAGGCGGACGCGTGAGGCGCTGTGTCGCCGGCCCCGCCGGCCCTCTTTCAACCATGGCCGCCACGGCCGGGGGCTGAGGGTCCCACCTCGCGACTTTAAATCATTGTGTAAAGTTATCGGAACGTTGACATGGCGAACTGAATGCGTTTACAGTGGTTTTGCACCTGCAGAAAACTGTTTGGGAAGTTTGACTTTAATCTGGTGAGCAGAATTCTTGAAATGGTGTACATTTACGTGAATAATTTTACGAATCCATTGAACTTCTTTGGGAAACGATTTCCGTGGGTCTGAAACTCCTGTTTTCACAGTCATTTCGGCTGTATAACATTTCGTTCGGGTAAAATAGATTGTTAAATTCGCTTCGTGCGCTAGTGGCGCCATCTCTCGGTAGTGGACGCGAGTTAAGTCGCGAGGAGGACGCGTGAGCGAGCCGCCGAGCCACCGGCCTTCTTTTGTTGAGTGGAGCGAGGTCCCAGCCCAGCCTAGAACCACGAAAGGGATAGGACTGGGCACTCCCACCTCAAAAGCGCTCTGTTCTGTTTAAGGCGGCGGCGCCTCTCCCAGCCTTCTTTTGTTGAGTGGAGGTCCCAGCCTAGAACTATAGAAGGGAGGTCTGGGCACTCCCACCTCAAACGCCCCCCGTTCTGTCTATAAGGCGGCGACGCCTCCTCCAGCCGACTGCGAATAGTGCCAGTTCCGATGGCGAGCCAAGCCGAATCGGCATTGTCGCTGGTAGGTGCTCGGCCGCTCGGCCCCTCGGCCCGCGCGGCCCCTCTGCCCTGCCCGGCGCGCACGGGAGGAGAACCGTAGCTGGGTGGAAAGGAGGGGGGCTGTTGATTCAACTCATGGACGGTAGTTCAAAAAATAAAATTTCGAACGACACGTTAGAATAAATATGTTAAAGCAATGTTCGAATGCCCATTGCACAACGAGCCTACAGTTCAAAAATCAAGCTGATCGGACAATTTTTACTGAAAGACTAGACTAACTTCTAAATCGTTTGAGCTAGAAATCTAAAATTTGTCATGTGACTCGCTGTACTAGTGACTGAGATAAAGCAAATTCAATAACATGATTCCTAAGGCTAGAAATTTTCAATTAAATTTCTACATAAACCATCATCCACCGAAGTATTTTGTGAAACAAAAACATAAACGAACTTCGTGCCTACCAGGATTTCGTGAAATCGTATTTTTTTTCACTTCTTTTTTCCCCCCCTCTTCTGGTCTCCTTGGCCCCGCGCTCGCTGCCCCGCTGCTCTGCCATTGTGCCGCGCGCTCTTAACAAAGCGACCCGTTATTCTCACCCCCGCGCGGTCCGGCCGCTTATTTACAGTCCCTTGGCGACTCAGCACCTCGCGGAAAATTTAGCAGTGCGCAACCTCGGCTCAGCGGCCAGTGTAAACGTAACGTCACTTTTTAGCCGACGCAACGTTTGAAATTTGGAAAGTAATTGCTTCGTAATTACAAAGAAAACCTTTGCAATCTGCAAATACTTCAAAATTCTTCGCAAATTGCGCGGCATTTGCTTTGTGAGAATTTTACAATGCATATATTATACGATCTAGAAGCATTTACAAGAATTCCCCTTAATAATTTTCTTTTGACCAAAGGGAGGTAAAAACAATTTTTTTAAAATTTAATTTAAAGGACCTACTTGAAGAGCAGGGTGGTTCCTGCCGGGTACTGCCTTCCTTCACTCTGCATCCACCCCCCCCCCGCTGCACACGACACGGCCTAAACGCTGAGATGCTCCTTTCTTGTCTTCTTCCTGTAAATTTTGCTGTCGCCGCTCCGGCTATATAAAAGGAAACTTCCTCTCGGGAAGTAACTAGATTCAAAATGTATATCCCCTTATTCAGCCGGTTTTCGGGGAGGTGGCAAGGGGGGGGTCCCCTTCTTTCCTCCCCCTCCTGAACGTCGTCCGTCCACCCCATCCCACCCCCACCTCGCCCCGCCCGGCTCCTCTGTCTAATTCCTCCCGCATAAAACTTTTTCCTACCGAGTTTTGTGGAAGTTAAAACAGGATGATTTGGGAGCAGGGAGCCGTCGTGCTGGCCGGCGGCGCGGCGCACCCCGTCCTGCCCGGCCCCGCCCGGCCCCGCCCGGCCCCGCCCGGCCCCGCCCGGCCCGAGGACACTTCCACCCAGCGAGTGCCAACAACATGTTCTCGGACACCTGGGGGTAGACACTCCGGGGCCGGGCGAGGCCTAGGGGGTTCACTCTTACAAAATGTGTACAGTGATTTTTTTGACTTTTGATTTTTTTTTTTTGAAATTTTCATTTGATTTTTTGATTTGATTTTTCTTTTTATTAAAAAACAAGGGCCAAATAGAACACAAAATGAATTTTGTGATAAGTATGGAACTCGTTCTTTACATAATTATGTGCTACAGAGGCAGGAGTGTAAAACGTTATGTGAGTCGATTGAAGACATTTTCATCTCAGATTTCATCACCGTTCGTGTGTGCAGGGGAAGTTTTTTCCGGGACACTCGCCCTTGCTCGTCTCGTGTGCTCGGGCCTTCTTCGGCCCTCCCGCTCGGGTCCGATTGTTGGGGCGCATAAAGGAGCGCGAGCTGGCGCGAGCCGACTCGGTCTACGACTAGACTCGGGGACTTAGAATGAAAACTCGCACAAAATTTGTTAAGAGTTCTCAAAATAATACTATTAAACGTTAAAAAAGGTTCATTGCTGCAATGCAGAGGAAGGCTTCTAGCTGAGATCAGCGCAAGTTTCTTGTCTGTGGGTATTGTACTTGCTGAGATTGAAAACTCCACTTATAAGTTGGGTTATGGACTTAGAATGAAAACATCCAAAATTTGTTAAGTGTTCTCAAAATAATACTATAAAACTTGAAAAATAGTTCATTGTTGGAATAAAGACCGGCATTTCCAGTTTCGAATGGTATAACTATTATGCCTGTAGGTATTGTGAGATCTGAGATGAAAGTGTGGACAGTTAAGGGTTACACTCGACTGAGAACAATACTCGTTCTTTTCACCACTCAGGAGAGAGGTGGTGGTAAAGAACGAGTAAAAAATTGTCACTTTTGGATAAATTATGATAAATTTTGATCTTCTTCTATTTCCAACGTTTTTGGTTTTCTATTTTCCTTTTCCTGTGTTTTGTTTATTTGTTCTCGATTTTTTCGAATTTATCTGTATCGTTCTTCTTTATTTACATTGATGTTTTAAATTTTTTATTTTTTTAAATGATTTTTTGGGGGCCGTACAATGATTTTCCGAAGTGACTCGTTCCTCGGGCGGGGCCGGGCGGGGCCGGGCGGGGCCGGGTTCGAGGGGCTGCCAAGCTTTTTGGGGCAGCGGAGCAGTAGTACTCGGGGCTGCTTGAAAACCCAGACGAAGGTTTTTTTTTCTTTTTCTTTTTCGCGTGAACCCACCGTGCAACTAGGTGCCGCTGCGTGCTGCTGCGCATGCAGGCAGCGAGCACCCAGCGAGACATCTCTCATTATTTCTGTTTGGACAGCATTCTCAGAAACAAGCCAATCTGCTGCCATAAATAAGGCGCACACGGGCAGTAGCCGCCGCGCGGGAGCCGGTGCGGCGCGGTAACGAGCTCCTTGGTTAGGTACGCACAGACTCAAAGATGCAGCGACCAGTCGGAATGGACTTCACGACGGTTCGCAGGAAAGAGAGAGAAAAAGAAAAGTACGCGGAGCCTTCTGTTCTGCTCCCGCGCAGCGCTCGCCCCGCCGTGCCGTGGGGCCTGTTGAAATAGCTCCTGATTTAAAAGGTCTAAATTGGATGTTGGGTAAGGGATGATGACTCCGTTCCCCTCCTCCCCCTAAGGCGTAGAGTTGTAATTAATGGCGCACTGGCTCGCCTTGGCACGATTAATCACTCAAAAATTTCCAGCGTAATCTATTTATCTTGGCGCCCTAGCGGTGATTACCTGATGCGTTTTCCGCCAGCCACCCCACGCTATATCCCGAGTGAAAGGGGCAGATGAAGTAGGGATTCCTGTGCGGAACGTTCGCTTGCACTTACTGTACTCCAGCTTTTTTTCTTTTTCTTTTATTTTTCACCGACCGTGCTGCAAACGAATTCTCTTTCGCTCACTTGAGCACGGTGTTAATTTTCTTTGGAAGTGCCACACAACTAAACGAGGACAGATTCCGGAAGAAAATCGTAGCACACCGATAGGAAGAATGTTTTTTGATAAAAGGTAAAATTTCTCTTAAGTTCAAAATAAACGACACACTCATCAGCGAGAAAATGATTTTTTAAAAAGGTGCTTAAAGGTGCATCTTTGTAGAAAATTTGCCCTGAACTGTATGCATAAATGGACAAAGTTTATTGTTCTGTAAAGGTGTACTCAGAGGGAGGAACTTAGGTACCCCTCCGAAAATTCACACTCCTACAGGTGTGCAACATCCATACACTTCTGTCTCCTGTATGAGATGTCGCCTCGGCTCACTACACCTAGTGGCGCAGTGGCGCCCCGTCAAACCCCCCCCTCCCCCTCCCACACCACTCTCCCAAACGAGATGGAGAGGAGGGGCGAGGCGAAATAAAATAAAAGCTTGGTCCATCTCTTCACTGTTAAAAATTCTGTACCCAAACTACAGGAGAGGTACGGAAGCACCGTTTTATTCCACCACAGTACGTTCCGTACCTTGAAAGTACAGTGAGTACTGTAGACCGGCCTGACCAACTACGGAAGGTTCTGTACCCATTGTGCCGTGAAAGTTTGAGGCGTGTCAAAATATTGTCGTCGGTTGTATGGACAAAACAGTCACTGGAAGTACGGAGACTCCTGTACTCATCAGGAACGGACGTTCCGTAGCATCATAAAACAGCGCAGACCTGGTAAAAAATTGACAGGACAATACTGTGGAAATTACTGTAGAAATTTTTAACAGTGTTGTCCAGCGCGGCGCTGGGCGGGGCGCTGCACGCGCTCCCCGAGTGCGCGCGCGCGCACCACGTTTAGAGCGAAGAAGGCTGCTGCTGGCCGCCCCCCGCTGTCCCTTGCCCTCCCATACGTCCCCCCCCCCCCCCCGTACTCTCCCCTCCTGCTCTCCGTCGCTCTCTCTACCCTGCGCTCCCATACTCTCCACAGCTCTATCCGTTACTACCTCGTACTCCCCTCACCCAGAAAAACGAATTCTTGGCTAAAGCCAAATTTCGCCTTGTTTTCGCTAATCTTAGTTTTTGGAAGCCAATTTTCTTGAACCAAGAAAAAAAAGTCCTCGAATTAAGTAAGAAAAATTGAATAAAGAAAATCGGCTTGAAAAAACCAAGCCGGAAATACTTTTTTCTTTGTGCTTGCTATACCCGAGGGGGAAAGCACCCCTGAAAATGGTGCACGAGTGATTACGCGATTACGCCGGGTAATATGCATGTTTGCACCAATTTTTTTTGTTATTTAAGTTATTTTACTGCTTTACATACATAATAAGGTTATTACAATTATTTTATCGATAATAAGCCGTAAAAACAGGTTATTACGCCTAAAATACTGGTAATTAAGCATTGATTACGTGTCTGGGTGTACGAGTCATTACGACAGTGCTTTCCCCCTCGGCTATACCCTGCGCTCCCCTCGAGGGGGAAACTAACTCTGACTTTTGATGTATACATATTTTGTGAATTTTTGAGTTTTTTGGGCAGGTTTTTCCTTGCTCGATTTTTTTTTTCAGAATTTTTACAAATTGTCCAAAATTTCCCTATTTTTTTCTGAATTTTTCTAAGTTTTTTTGAGTTACTTGGAGTACAAAAATTTCAGAGTGGTTTTCGTCTCGGCTCCCCTTCTTTTCCGTTCCTCCCCTACTCTTCACTGCTCTCCCCCTTCCTCCTCAAACCCCCTCCCCCTCCCCCCTCTCTCTCTCTCGGCCAGGCGACTCACTGCCGGCTTCTGGGCTCTTTTCTTTTGTGTCGAAGCGTGAGACATTTTGTTGTTTTTGCCTTTGAACGGTGTATTGGACCGAACATGAACCGGTAGGCGCACGAGAGAGAGAGAGAGAGAGAGAGAGAGAGAGAGAGAGAGAGAGAGAGAGAGAGAGAGAGAGAGAGAGAGAGAGAGAATGCATGGGAAAATAGGGGTAAGGTTGTAGAGATAGGTAGAGGGAAAGAGAGAGAGAGAGAGAGAGAGAGAGAGAGAGAGAGAGAGAGAGAGAGAGAGAGAGAGAGAGAGAGAGAGAGAGCTATGGCTACTTGGGTCGAGCCAATCAACTGCTAATTAGATCTCAAAAGGCCCTGGCCGCCCCTCCTCTGTCCTTGCAAGGCGTGGCGTGGCGTGGCGGGGCGTGGCGGGGCGTGGCGGGGTGAGAGGACAGGTGGCTTTGGCCGTCTTGACCCCTACCTTAGGGAAGGGCGAGGCTTTCTCTCGGGGCCGGAGAGTCCGGTCGGAGCCCCTGCTCTTCAACCCAAAGGGGTGGCTTTGCCGGCTCCCCAGCCCAGCCCGCCGCTGCAGGGGCTTGTCAGACGCTGCCGCAATAAACTCTGTATTCTAGTTGGTTCTAGTCATAGTTTTGATTCCATTGTGTGGCCTCAGCTGCACAGTACGTAAACAAAAATAAATCAATAAAAAGTAATCGTTGTATACTTAAGTGTATGATGCTTCCCGTAGAGATCGAGTATTCGACATTTCTATGGCGAGACGCTGCTACGTGCCGCCGTGCCGCGGAGGGAAGTAGCAGGAACACGCCTGCCGTCTGATTACGAAGATCACTCTCCTTGTCGCACCTATGGTGGTGGTCTATTCTGCTGGTGGCAGGGCCCCATGAGTGCGACAAAGACGCGGAGAGCGATCATCGGAAGCAGGCGCGGCTGACTCCCACCGCGATTCGGATTTGCGGCCGCGTTGAATTCTCTGCCACACTGCGGCGTCAGAGAGAGACTCGCCGCCGCCGTGCCGCCGCCTCTCTGGGGCTACTTCCGCAGCTGAATATTAATAACGCCAAAGTGAAAAAAAAAGGAGGGAAGGGTGGAAGCGTTATACCCAGGCAAAGTGACCACGAATAAAAATTACGTATTCTGGACTTGGACCGAGAGAGCCCAATAAGAGAATCACGCCGAGCAGAAGAGAGAAGGACGAGGAGGAGGAGGGGGAGTAGAATAAGGGGGAGCAGGAGGCGTGAAGATAAAAGTACACGTCGGTGAGCAGGCAGGAGAAGGTAAAGGGTGAGAGGATGGAAAAGTGTGAACCGTAGAAAGTCAAAGCGAGAAGAGCAAACCCCTCGGCCTCTCTGGAGCACTTAGGTGCCAGCAGGCAGGCGACGCGCAGGCCAGGTCTCTCTGTCCTCCTCCGCCCCGCCCCGCCCGCGCTCCTGTAGCCCCCACACACGCCCCCCCCTCTCAATCTTCCGGCCGCACAACTCGCTTCTGTGTTGATTGAAACTTTGTTAATCAGGCAGTGGGATTCTGTCGGCAAGTTTTTATGTGTTGAGTGGGACGGTGCTGCTGCTCAGGAGAGGTGTGGTTGCAGCAGAGCGGGCGGGGGTTGGGGGTGGGGGGCGCTTGTCCCCTCAGCGCACGGATCACCAAACTCCCGTAAACGCGCCGCACCTGGGGACGAGACTCTAAAATCCCTCTGCTGCCGTTTCCAGGGTTGAGGATGCAGAGGTGTGGGGGGTGGGGTGGGGGGGGGTCAACACCTGAAACACGCTGCGAGCCACGGAGGCGACACCGTGGGGGAAACAACTCTGAATTATGGTGTACAAATTTCATGATTTTTTTTGTGAATTTTTGCTTCAGTTTTTTTTTTAAGAAGTCTGCGAATTTTGGTGAATTTTCTTGATTATTTTCTGTCTGAAGTTTTCGGAATTTCTCTGATTTTGTTTCTGAATATATCAGTAATTTTCTGAATTTTTCTGATTTACGAGGTGTAGAGAAATTTCAGAGGTTCCCGCTCGGCTCGCGCTCGCGCCACTCGTGGCCAGACCTTGATTATAGACATTATAACAATGGAGTTTGGTTTTCCGTGGTCCGTAACCCGGCAACTATACGCCCCCGCTGCAGGCTGCATCGCTGCATTCAGCCTTATTTCATTTTCTTTCTCTCTCTCTCTCTTCCTACTCTCTTCGCGCTTTTCCTTTTCCCACCCCCCGCCGGCCTTCAAAGTGAACAATCAGAACGATATCGCGCGCTCTCCTTGCGCTCCTCGGAGCGAATTAATTACATTCAGTGGACGACGAACGTGTTGCTTGAGCCGCGAAATTTTATTATCATTTTGTTGGCGCGTGCATTTTGTTTAATTTTGAATTGTCGTCTTTGCGAAGGAGGCAATGAGGAAGAGGTGGTGGTGGGAAAGGGGGGAGGGAGAGAGACAGAGGGGGGTGGGGAGAGAAATAAAGGGAAAAGATTAAGGGGAAGTGGCGTGGCGTGGCGGTGCCAAGTCGAGCCAAGCTGAACCGCACACAGTGGGGGGAGAAGAGGGGGCGGTAGCCGCGCTAACCACGGTTGAACCCCCCCCCCTCCCCCCCCTCTCCCCCCCCCCTCTACCTCCGAGACCGCCTAGACATCTGCGGAAGCTGGTGAAAGGACCGGGTTGGGTCCGGGGAGGGGGTGGCGAGTTTGGTGACAAGCGTGTGCGAACTTCATCCGTCTCCACTTTACCCCCTCCCCTCTCCCGGCCGACTCATCCAGCGCTGAGCTAATGCCCTTCCTCCTCCTCCTGCTGGCCCTGCAGGCCCTGCAGGCCCTGCTCCTGCTGGTCTGCGTTTGCAGGCTGGCCCTGTTGCACACCGCTGCTCGACGGCCCTCCGCTCCGCGCGGAGTTTCAACTTGTTTTCCGTCTCAACTCCTCCTGCTGTGCCGCTTGCACTGGAAAACAAAACACAAACAAATGCGCTTTGCCGGTCCGGTACTCGCGCCAGCCCTCGTTAACGCACTCAAGTCAAATGTGTACTTTTCGCCGCACTCGTCTTCTCCCTCCCTCAGCCGCACCATTTATTTTCTTTCAGAGAAATAAAATGACGATATATATAGTTCTTGCGGTAAAATTTACAATGAAGTATATTGCCTAAATCAGTCTACCACCTATAGACTTGATGAGCGAAAATTTTAATTTTTTTTGAAACAGCCTAGTGGGATCGTTACAAAATTACAGAATGATTCTAAACGGAGGAGGATATTTTTCAGCGTGTTCATAATGTTAATAGGGTTCTGTATATTAATTCTGCGCCCCTCTCCGGTTTCCAGGTACGCTGCCGTTAAGATCGGCAGCTCAGCTCGCGCAGCGCGTGGGCCGCCGGCCCGACAGGTGGGACGTAGTGCTGCCGACTGATTCCAAAGATCGCTCTCTCAAGCCTCCCTCTTTTTCTTTTAATTTTTTGATGAAAATGTGTCATTTTTTTGATAAATTTTCATCTTTTTTTTTCTCCTATCCATGACTTCTTTCAACTTTTTGAAGTTTTATGTTAATTTTTCTCGTTTTATCGGTATTTTTCTCTTGATTTGTTTACTTTTATTGTTTGAATGTTTTGAGGGGGAGACATCCCGATGATTTTTCGAAGTGTTCCTTGGCCGTGCCTTACGGATGGAGCGCGAGTGTACTAGACTCGACAAATGTTCTCCGAAACACCCGCGGAGTGCGTTGCGTGCTTCGCTGCTTCGCTCCACGCAGCGTCATGGCGGCGATAGGCGAGGGGTCAGTTTGAGGCTGATTGGTCCCGACTTCTAAATGGAACCAACGCTGTGGGCAGGCGCGTTTGCCCCGCCCCGCCCCGCCCCGCCCCGCCCCGCCCCGCCCCGCCCAAGCGCTGCAGCTCGGCCCGGCCCGGCCCGTCACAGAGACTTTCTCAACTGACAACTTGGCCTCGTCGCGGCTATGGCGGTAGGGGGTGAAGGGGTAGGACAGGACATGGCGGGCCGTGCGCCCATCCCCTCCCAGCCTGGAATTCCAGCACTCCACCCCACCCCTTTCCCCGACGCGCACTCTCTCATTCCGTCCCCTTCTCCCTGTCCCTTTCTCTCTCTCTCTCTCTCTCTCTCTCTCTCTCTCTCTCTCTCTCTCTCTCTCTCTCTCTCTCTCTCTCTCTCTCACTCACTCACTTTCTACCGCATGCTGCTGCTGCTCCGCTGCTCATGGTGTCACTCACCTTGCTTACCTTGCACAGTCCGCGCGATTTCACTCTGACTTTGACATGAAATTTAATTAAAAACGGCAACCCAAAGAGACGGAGAGAAAGAAAGCGACAGCGTGGGAGAAGGAGGCAGCGAGGAGAAGTGGGAGAGCGACAAACATGCGACTACTGTAATGGTGAGGGCGGGGCGGGGCGGGGCGGGGCGGGGCGGGGCGGGGTGCAGACGTCCGTCCTTCGTGGCGGTGGGGTGGGGCGCGGCGGGGCGGGGCGGGGCGGGGCGGGGCGGGGCGGGGCGGGGCGGGGCGGGGCGGGGCGGGGCGGGGCGGGGCGGGGCGGGGCGGCAGTAGCCTACAGCGTACAGCTGCCGGCCGGCTGGCGTGCAAAGTGCCCTTCTGCTAGTCCTTTTTGGGCCCTGGCTGCGAGGGGTGGATCTGTTCGACTTTTAGGTGCTGGTAAATGGAACATATTCCAATATACTCTATGAAAATGTTTGGAATTAGTCTGGAATTTATGGAAAATTTTGGAATTTGTTCTGAAGTATGTTTAGTAAAATAAATTCAGCGTAGAGTGGCATATAGGAGTGGGTCCATATGTCAACGGTAGTACAACCATTGCATCCAGCAGAATGAATTTTTCCAAGTGTCGGCTAGGGCGTTAGGGAATATTTTGAGTATTTGGAATAGGTGCCTCCTTGGCGAGGGGGAAACAACTCTGAAATTTTTGAACACCTCGTAATTCATGAAGATTCTGAAATATTAAGAAAAATCTAGGAAAATTTAGAAAAATTTAGAAAATTTAAAAGAAAGAAAATCAGGAAAATTCACAAATATTTGCAAAATTTGAACTCCAAAATTCAGAGTTGTTTAACCCTCGCTCATTGGGGCACCTTGACGTGTAGGGCGGACACGAGCAGCCAATAGGGCTACCGCAAGGGCTCCGCTCTGCGCGCTCTCTCAGCCACTTTGCCGGCGCGCGGTGGGACCCTTAGGGAGGAGTCCGAGTCCGTCTCTCCCCTCCGTACCGGGGTGGGGTGGGGCGGGGCGGGGCGGGGTGAGGCAGGGTGGGCCCCTCCGGGGGCGGCCAGCAGGGTATCATTCACCGAGGGGACGCGCAGAGCTGCTGCTCCCGACCCTGAATCACTCCGGGAACACAAAGTTGGAGAGGGTGGCGCGTAGCGTAGGGGTCGCCGGGGGGCGCAGGCGGGAGCTTAGGCGGCCGGGCGGGGCGGGGCGCATTGTGGACAAGTGTTGGGCAATAGCCCGTTGCGGATGAAGAGGCTGGTAAAATAGCCGTCAAAACACTGAATTAAGGTATTTTTTTAACCGTAATTTTAATGAACCGTCGTACTGTAACAAAAGTATCTCAACTTTTAAGACTCGGTCTTCTTGAATCCCATCCTCGTTCTCTTGAAGATCCAGGACCTGGTCTTGGAATTCAAAAAACTTTTTTTTAAAACTTTTTCTTTATTATTAGTGTTTCCTGCTGTGCGGTTAGGACACTCACCACTTATTCAAGCCCAGGTCACGGTGGCAGTTCAAGGTTTTTTTTTTGGCGTAGCGTAAAATGAACAAAACTAAGTTTACGTGGCGTGCAGTACGCGCACGTGAGCAAAAATGTTAAATGCGAGAAACATTTAAAGAGAAAGAAAGAGGAAAAAAAATTCTGGCAACTGCAGCAGAGGCTGGCGTGCCGGTGGAATAGCAGCAGCAGGGTACAGGCGTGCGCAGGGCAGGTCTACTGCAACTTGATAATTGATTTACCTGGCCGTCGCTGGACTAGACATAATACAACACACAGAATTATAACACAAAACAAAAAATAAAAAGGGAAAGAAATAGAAAATGTTTCACCGCCACGCCAACGCCATCACAAACACAGTGAAAAATAATTGTAGGTTTACAGGAAAATTATCTACGAAGTGGAGTTTTAAAATTACAATCGCAAATCAGAAAACTACTAGCGCTCCGTGTCTACTTGAAATTAAATTACGAGCAAGAAAGAGTTTGTCGTAAATTTACAGCATATTTCGTAGGTCGTAATTTACAAAATAAATCGTAAATCCACAAAGACATTTTTTCGCAGTGAACACGGTGCCACGCATCTGTACGAGATGTTGCCACGTCCCTCCTTTTCAAAAGTGGTATAAACAAGGACCTTTTTTCTTTTGAAAGAAGAGACCGGCGGCGGATAGAGGGACAAAGGAAAAAAATAAAAGGAAAAAAAATGTGAATCGCGTTATTGTTTTGAGCGTGGGCGTGCGCGGTTGCGCTAATCACAGACCTGGCTTGCACAGCACACCGTGAGATTACAAGGACCGATAGTGCTATACAACCATCCATCTAACCTCAGCAGCGACGCCGCCGCGGGGCGCGCGGGAGTAGAGCGGGGAGTAGTGGGGTGCGGGCGGGGCGCCGGCCTAAGTGCAGTCATCACAGGGCTAATCCGAGCCGCACTTTTCCTCCAAAGTATTAGTAACGGGAGGGGAGGGGGGTGGGGTAGTGAGTGAGTGAGAGAGAGAGAGAGAGAGAGAGAGAGAGAGAGAGGGAGGGAGAGGGAGGGAGGTGGAGGGAGATGGGAGGAGAGGCACGTTATGGAATGGAGGACGGCACGGAGCCGTCGCGGTAAGTGTCTGAAGATTGCGTGCTTAGGTTACCTGCTAATTATTCAGTCCCTGGGCGCAGGGCAGGCCGACCCTTCCCTACCCGGCCGCCCGGTGGGGTAGTGGGGGGTGCGCGGGGGATGGGGGCGCTGCTGCCGTCTGATTCCGAAGATCGCTCTTCCGTCCTTGTCGCACGCATGGGGCCCTGCCATCCCCATCATAGGGCACCGCCAAAGGTGCGACGAGGACGGAGGTATGAGAGCGATCTTCGGAATCAGACGGCTGTGGGGGGATAGGCCGAGGGCGTGGCCCCACCTCGCGGCGTGGAGAAGGAAAAGGGGAGGAAAGGCTTGCGCCCTTAAATAATAACCCTCGTGTCTCGCATTTTCATTAAGACTTGTTTCTGGCCGGACAAATGATTTTCCGAATGAATGAATGAATGAATGAATAAGTGAGTGAGTGAGTGAGAGTGAGAGAGTAGGTGCGAGCAAAGGGGTGGCGCGAGGGGCGCGCGGTGCGCGGGCCGCGGCGGGGTAATGCGGGGTAATTGAAAAGCCTCGTAAAGGAAAAGCGGCGGGCTTTTACACCACGCGCAGCCGCAGTGGAAAATGTGCCGAAAAGTGTTTTTTATTTTGTTGATGTTGTTCTTGTTGTTCTTTTGAGAAAGGTAGCGTGGAGGATGACTCCCGCATCCGGCAACTGCGACCAGCAATAGAGTGGTCGAGGTTCTGAAAAATTCAGGAAAAATTCAGAAAAAGTCACAAAATTTGTACACCAAAATTCAGAGTTGTTTCCGCCCTTCGATTAAGTCGGCTCTCCTAAAACAGAATCCCCCGCGGAAGCTGAACTAAATAAGAAATAACCGTATATCGTATCGACGTTGTTGGCGGGCCGGGCCGCCTGCCCGCTCGCTCCCTTCTGCTCTCCTCATCAGACGGGCTGCGCCCGGCAGGGGGCCCCGCCTGCCCCGGAGGGGGCCTTGCCCCCAGCAGAGCACGCGCTCTCCTCGCTCCGCCTCTCTCGCACTCCTGTGGTGCGCCGTACGGGTGCGAGAGAGACAGAGCGAGGAAAGCGCGCTCTTCTGAATCAGCCTGCAGGAGGGAGCCGGGGCGGGGGTGGGCGGGGTTCAGCAGCACCTTGAGCGGGGCCTCCTGCACGCCGATCCGGGCGCGAGGAGAGAGAGAGAGAGAGAGAGAGAGAGAGAGAGAGAGAGAGAGAGAGAGAGAGAGAGAGAGAGAGAGGGGGGGGAGGGATTTGGCTGAGGTGGAATTGGTCGAGGTGCCGGGCCGGGCAGGGCCGGGCAGAGCCGGGCCGGGGCTGGGTTGCGCTGCCGGCCGGCCGGCCTGGGGATTGGAGCGAGTCGAAGTGGGTTAAGGGACGAGATAAGAGTTGCGGGTTCCTCTCAATGCTAAGGTGGGTGGTGGTGGTGGCCACGGGGAAAAGAGAAAGGCGAGGAGATGGTGGTGGAGGAGGAGAGAAGGAGCAAGAAGGGTTGCTCGGGGTATTGCTATAGGCGGTGGGAATAAGGATGCGAAGGGTGTATGTGTGGGTAACGGGGCGGCGGCTATTTCAATATAGAGTTGTCCCGCGCGCGTCCCCTGCCTGGCGGCTGACGCCAGGGAACAAATGACTGCCAGTCACAGGGAACCGACGCGTGAAGAGGCAAACTAAGAGAGTTGGGCCTTGTTTGCCCCACAAATGTCGTGAATTTTGGAGTTTTTCATGGTTTTTCCCACCCAAAACCAAAGTTGTGCCCGCAAACTGCATTCTGGCTTAGGATAAAGTAAAAGCTATCTGAATAACGCACCACTTGGATCCTGGGGATCAATTTTAACCGGCATTGTTTGAGAGTTAGGCCTTGTTTTCCTTTAAAAATTGGGGGGTATATTTTTCAGTCCTTCTTACCTAATACCAAATTTTGCTAATTAAAATGCCATCTGGGTCAGGTTCAAGTTAAAAACAATCACAACCCATCACTTGGTATACCTGGTACATTCAAACAGCGGAGAAATAAATAGCAGAAAAGTAGCTAGAAAATAAGCACCGTAGCTTATTGTACCGGGTGTTTCTTTGGATGCGTAACAGTGTTGCGGGATGGCACACTCGCCAACGCTGCAGGGGGCCATGGCGCCTTACGGGCGAATAGGGTAGGCAAACCCGCCACACTGTTACGCATTCAAAGAATCAGTCGGTGTCGGTACAGCTAAGAATTTTAGTACACCTGCACTTTTTTTCTTTTCAGACGCGATTTTTTTTTGGCGAGCGCGGCGCTGGCTTATGGGGCACAATCACAATGCGTCCTCCTGACGAACCTCTTTGAAGACGGAGCGAAGCCATCTAATGCGAGACGGACGTGGCGTGGGGGCCTTTCTATCTCGTTCTCTCTCTCTCTCTCTCTCTCTCTCTCTCTCTCTCTCTCTCTCTCTCTCTCTCTCTCTCTCTCTCTCTCTCTCTCTCTCTCTCTCTCGTCTCTTCTTCTCCTTCGTGGTGCCGTGCCACGCTCCGATTTCCGTTTACCTGGCCGTCGGGAAAGACGTATTGTGGACAGTGAGACGGGGGCCTCTGCTCGCCCCCCGGTAGCCTGTTGGCGTGTGGGGGCGGGGGTGGGGTGTTCCAGCCAGTGGTTGTGTAGCGTAGCGTGCCCCAGATGCTTGTTGTGTTTTCTAATTGGATCGCGCGGAGCCGTGCGGAGGAGAGAAGGCGGGACACACGCACTCTCAGATTCTTACTGGACCTTTTTCACTACAGGCGTTAAGACATTTGCAAATATCCATAATACATACTTTTTTCTCTCTAGCTATTGTCAAGAAGAATTAGCTTGTCTATAGGTTACAGAGAAAAATGTGGGTAATCAAATTATAAAAAGGTTGGCATTATAGTTGCACAAACCGCTTAGTAAGCAGAGTAGAAATTCGTCTACAGACCGATATAAATTTATCCATAGAGGACTGAGGGTGCGGTCAGGCGGACGGACGGACGGACAGACAGACAGACAGACGGACGGACGCTCCTCACGATGGGGTGACATGAGACTGGCAATAAGGAGAGCAAGGCGAGCGCCGGACAAGAGCACGGCGCGAGCAGACGACAGCCATGGGGAGTGAAGGGCGCGACGTAATTGGACGGAGGAGAATCCAGCAGGACGGCAAATGTACATCATGTGGCAGATAAATAGGGCGCGACCTGGCAGATTTCGAAAATAATGAAATAAGAAAAGGAAAAGAACGAAGAAAATTCCGTT
Source organism: Frankliniella fusca (assembly GCA_029379305.1). Classification (NCBI taxonomy): domain Eukaryota; kingdom Metazoa; phylum Arthropoda; class Insecta; order Thysanoptera; family Thripidae; genus Frankliniella; species Frankliniella fusca. Next base: position 3,530,136 of record JAHWGI010001411.1, read on the forward strand.
GGAAAATGCTCGTCTTCTGTAGAATTTACCGCCTCCAGGCTACGAAAGATAACGATTGTTTGGATTTTTCAACCAAGCTTTTACCACTGTGACTTATATACACGAGAAAAGGTCGCACATTTGTCGGCGTGGTGCGCGCGCTGCACTGCTTCTTTTCTTTCTCCTCCGGTGTGTCCCAGCCCACCCGGCCCGCCCGGCACGGTTTATCCGATGTCCATTTGGGGAGCACTTGTGCCCCGCGCCCCACTCCGCCAGGCCGGCCGGCCCGGAGCCGGAAGTGGATCACGCGGGCGGGACTAGCGGCCGAGGAGGAGGGAGGGGTCTGCAACCCTCGCAGAATAAAGAGAAAGTCAAAAAGTACTGCAATCTCATACGTTACCATTTTGTAATTTACTGTAGAGTCATATATAGAATATATATATATGTTTACATATGTACCTTCATATATATTTTTTTTGCTGGGCTTATACGCTCCACCTGTAAGTGTATCCCAGCACCTTCAAACCCACCGACATCCCCGAGGGGGAAACAACTCTGAATGTTATTGATGTGCAATTTTTTTGAAGTTTTAGTGAGTTTTTGTGAAGTGAGTTTTTTTTTTCAGAACTCTGTGAATTCTAGTAAGTTTTTGTGAACCTTCCTGATTTTTTCTGAATTTTTATGAATTTATTTCAATGTTTTAGAAAATTTTTCCAAAAGTCTTTTTGAATCCTTTTTTTTCTTCTGAATTACGTGGTGTACAAAGATTTCGGAGCTGTTTCCCCCTCGGTCACCCCCATCCCCCATACCACCTTGCTTCCACCCTTACCCGCATCTCAAGCAGCCTCGCCTACCACCTCCCGGACATGACCATGACGTACGCTACCAAGGCGTGGCAAGATGTAACAAGTTACCCCTCCCCTCCCGCGCTGCACTCCGTCCGTATGCCGCGGGGCACGCGGTGCGCGGGTTCGCCTGAAGGTTTACTGCCTGCCGCCCTGGCCGCGCCCGCCCCGCCCCGCCCCACACCCCGCCCAGCGGCAGGGCGGGGCGCGCACTTTCCGTTCCAGGACTTCCAGGACTGGACTATTGATTGCCCGCGCGGCTCGTAGACTGTGCTCGTCAGCCCGGGCCCGAGTGAAGTGCCTTTCCCTTGGCACGCCACGCAGCGCCACGCCGCACCGTGAATTTCGACCCTCCCACTCGCTCTCTCTCCCTTTTTCTCTCTACCCCTGGGTCCCTCTCTCCGTAGTGCTCCTTCTCTCTCCACATCTCTCCCAATCTCTACCCCTCTTCTCTATCTCTCTCTTTCCCTCTCGCTTTTCCAGCGCGAAAACTGCTGCCGCCGCTCGTTCACGGGAGCAGTCTTCCACCCACACCTTTTTATTCATTTCGAGAATCGTAGGGCCCAATTTCTTATACGCCGGGCTTAGCCTGCTCGCGCGCTAAGGCCTTCGCTGGCTGCGCCCGCCCCCTAGTGGCGTGGGGCGTTAGCCCTCTTGGTGCTGAGCCCGACTCGCTAGGAGTTGAGCTCGCCCCGCCCCGCCCCACCCCGCCCCACCCCGCCTTACCGCGACCCAAGGCCACCCCGCCCCGCCCCGCCCCGCGGTGGAGCGGTGTGGTGCGGCGGCAGGGGAGAGCTTGTCTACGGGCACGGCAGGCATCAGCCCAGATCTTAGCCCGGAACTCAGACCCCCCGCCCCGACTTTGGGCCGAATCTCTGACGTGCGGGTGGGTATCTCCATTGCAAATCCGCCCCGTGTCTCTGTGCGGGCCCCTCCGCCACCCGCCCCACCCCGCCCCGCCCCGCACCGCCCCGCACCGCCCCGCCCCGCCCCGCCCCGCCCCGACTCGAACTAGTTCTCTGCGCTGCACCGGCGGCGGGGCGAGGTACTTAGATATTGGGAAAGTGGCCTGAGCGGTGGAGAAGCGAGGAGTCCCAGAACGAGCCTCGCCCCGCCCCGCCCCGCCCCGCCCCGGCTGCTGGCACGAGGCCCGCGCCACTTCCATCCTCTGTCCTCCTGCGCTTCCGGATCCGCCCCATGTCTGTCCACAGGCGGAAACCCAACGCCGCGCGCGCCGCGGCGGGGTTATTCGAAGTGGTGCGCGCCGCTGCGCTGCGTTCCTCTCTGTACGTTCAGCACCGCGTGTACCTGCTCCTCTTTCCCTTTTGCGGATCTCTCTCTCTCACACACACACTCACACACACGCGCGCGCCGCCGCCCCACGCCTTGTCGTATTTAACTTTACGCCTCCGCAGTATAACTCGTGTATCCTGGCGCCCGGTCTGGCGCCCCGCTCCACCCTCTGCCCCGCCCCGCCCCGCCAAAGACTTTCCTGCGCTCTCTTCCCGCCCTCATCGTCTGAAGAGAGAGAGAGAGGGGCGGGGAACGCGCTTAAATATTTATGAGTGTCTGAGGCCCGTTATTAATTCAAAAGAGAACACTTACTGCAACTCCTCAACTCGCACTGGTGCGCACGGGCCGGGCCGGCGCGGCCGCGAGCCTCCACCGCACCTCCCCTCGCCCGGGGAATGTCGTGCGTATTGAGATATGGATAAATTGTATTATAATATTAATAATAAACGGGCCAAAGTTTGGAGAGGGGGTTCGGCCGTATTTCATCGCGGCGGCGGAAAAGGCCTTGACGATTCACCCTTATGATTTACAACGCTCTCTCCTTTCCTGCTGCTCCTCCCTCTCTCACTCACTCACTCGCTCGCTCGCTCACTCACTCACTCGCGGGGGGTGGCTACCTGGTGCGGCCGTTACAGGTAAGGTCAGTATGCCTCGCTCCTAGAGAGGAAGTTTGTCCGAGGACTCCCATGCTCACATTACATTGATTCATGAGGTCAAGTTGAGGGTGAAGTAGAACTCCGACCTGATTCTCTACACCGGCACGACATAATTTTCCTTTGAAACTTCCCCAGGGTGTCGAGCGACCGGGAACTAGCCGGGAATTCAATCCGACCGGGAAAAGTCCGGGAATTTTGCATTTAATCCGAGAATTCTGGCATATACGGCAAACATACACACTGCAGTCAAATAAATATTTTTAACCCCCTAAAAATGGAAAATTTGAGGCTAAAAAGGTTAAAAATATCCGGGAATTTCGTTGATTTCTGTCCGGGAAAACCGGGAAAAAGCCGGGAATTTTAAATCCGGACGCCGCTCGACACCCTGTTCCCCTTTCTTGAAAAAAGATTCAGTTTCAGTGATACTGAAATTGTTACTACAGTGAGGCTCACTTACCTCGTTTTTTGTGTAAGTATGCAACCCATGCATTGGGAAGACGGATAAAATAGTCCGTTATATCCTCTGTTATATGGATATTTTAATTCATAATTTAAAACATGGCTTGATTGATAAGTTACGGAGGAAAAAAATATTTATGTGCATATCGTATGTATGAAGGCATGTTTGAAATATGGATGAAATTGTCCGTAATACGGACGATTTTATCCGTTTTACGTATTACTTGTGATCGCACGATTGCACTATATTATCGGAAAGCGAAGCAAGTTCACTGTGAAAAATATTCGTACGGGTCACGGGAAAATTTTCAATGATAAATGTCATAAAGTCACAACTTCCTAGTTGTATTGTTACGATATTTTTTTTTATTTATATCATGTGTCGACTTAATTTTCTTTGCCGAGTAAGAATTTTCTATCGTGAATTTACGACTTTGCTCGTAAATTCACAATTCTGTGTCGTCCGGTGTCGTCAGCACAAATTACGCAAAAAGTCGTAAATTAACGAATATTTTTGTTTTGCACAGCGGCCGTAAGGAAATGAGAGTGCTTAGTCGCCGCGCGCGGGTTTGTCCTCGCGACAGGACAGCATCTTGTCTTGTGGGCGTCCCCCCCCCCTCCCCCCCACACCCCGGCTGCACCCCCCCGCGGGGCCCGCCGCCGCCGGCGCGCTCACAGCATGAGGGCAATCTGGCGTCATCGTTTAGCGTCCAGCCTGGGCAGGGCAGGGCCCCCGCCGGGGAGCCCCCCACCCACCGGGGCGGCAGGACCCCGCCGCCCCCGCGCGCGCGATACAAATGGCGGCCGTAGTAAATACCTGTCCCGCGCCCCTGTGGGGCCTTGCGGGGGCCAGGGGGCCACCCCAACCCACCCCACCCCACCCCGGCGCGGCACCCCGCGGGGAGGGGACCCGGTCAGGGCCAGAGCGGCGCGCGGGACTGCGTGTGCGTCTCCTCAGCCCCTTTACGTTTCGGACGCTGCCGCCGCCGCCGCCGCCGCCCGGTTTGTTGCCCCTAGTCACGTGATGGCCGCGCGGTGCCGCCCCCCGCGGGGGCTCGAGGGAGGCCTGCGCGGCCCGCACTATACTGCTGCGGCGACGCTTGAGCTGAGCTGAGGCCTTGCGCTCTCGCTTTAACTTCAAACGCCAGATTTTTGTCTTCATCCTTTCCGTCTAAGCACTGAATGGGAAAGGATAGTTTTGGCCTCAAAATGTTGAGATTCTGCGCACATCACCTGCTTGCGAGGGGGAAACAACTTTTAATTTTGGTGTACACATTTTGTGCATTTTTGTAAATTTTTAGATTTTTCTGAATTTTTACTTAAATTTTACCTAATTTTTTGTGAATTTTCCTGATTTTCTTCTGATTTTTTCCCGAGTTATTCTGAATATTTCCTGAATTTTCCTATTTTTTTTTGTGAATTTTTCTGAATTTGGGGTGTTAAAAAAAATTCAGAGTTGTGTCCCCCTCCCCTCGCCTGCTTGGGATTAGTTGCTTACGCATTTCATGTTACAATAGGTATCTAAACTTGGACAAGTTGTCTCACACTTCCCGCACACTTGCCCACGCTTATACTGAACGCCCTGCTGCCTCTCTCTTTCTCCATTCACTCTCGACCCTCTCTTCAATCCCCTCTCTCTCTCTCTCTCTCTCTCTCTCTCTCTCTCTCTCTCTCTCTCTCTCTCTCTCTCTCTCTCTCTCTCTCTCTCTCTCTCTCTCTCTCTCTCTCTCCTCTCGCCGTCTCGCAAATTTTAGGGAAAGCGGAAGCGTCGCCGTCGATCGCGTCGCCCTAGTATATATATTCACGCCGAACGAGCCCTCCCCCTCCTCCCTCACACACCCCTCTTGCATCTCTCCTCTGCTCGGCTGACACCCGCCGGATCCCCCCTCCCTCCTCCCTCCACTCCTCCTTGACAACTACCCCACAGCGCGACGGGGACGACTCCCTCTACCGCCCGGTACTTGAGCCGGATTGGAAAGCCGGATTGAAAAGTGACGTATATACATCGCCTTAACAGCGCCCGCTGTGGTGGGGCGGGGCGTCGCGAGGAGGATATCTCAGCCGTCACCATCCCTCAGGAAAAAGGAGGAAGTCTCTGTGCTGCCTGATGAGGAGGATCAGGACGCGAGAGTGTTTTCTTCAGGATTATTGACACGCGTATCTACAACTTTTGTTGTTCTCGAAAAACATCTCATCTCCGTTTGTTTGTATACACACCAAAGGCATCACTAAAGGAGTTGTCTTATTTTTTTTTGTTTGTTTGTTTTTGTTTGTTTCTTATCTGTGTGCTTTTTTTCCCTCTCACTCCAACTTGTTTTCGGACGCAATAAAAGCGGGCCCGCTCCGTGCGGTATACTTGCGGGCGCCGTGGGGGTAGGCAATCCATGCGCTGCGAACACTCCGCGGTGCAGCGGGTGGCCTATACTGCGATGGTCGGGCTGAAGTGGAGTCGCGAAGAGGTAGGAGGTCGCGCCTGCCGCCGCCTCTCTCTCTCTCTCTCTCTCTCTCTCTCTCTCTCTCTCTCTCTCTCTCTCTCTCTCTCTCTCTCTCTCTCTCTCTCTCTCTCTCTCTCTCTCTCTCTCTCTCTCTCTCTCTCCCTTCCGCCGTCTGATTCCGACGTGGGGGAAACAACTGAGTTGGTTTTTTTTTTTGTGTGTGTGTGCACCTTGTGATTTAGAAAAGTTCACACAAACTTTTACAAAATTTTACAGAATTTTAGGAAAATAACTCAAGCATAAATTAGCAACAAATCACTTAAAAACTCAAAAAATCATAAAAATGCACGAGAATTGTATATCAAAATTCTGAGTAGCTTCCCCCTCGGATTCCGAAGATTGCTCTCGTGCCCTCCAGCCTTGTCGCACACATGGAGTCCTGTGCCATTACCGCCATAGGTGCGACAAGGTTGGAGGCACACGCGCGCCATCTTCTGACTCTGTTCTATTCGCATGCGGTGCGGCGCGCGGCTGCCGCCACGCCGCGCGGCTGCCGCCACGCCGCGCGGCCCGGCGGCGCTCGGCGCTGCATTCGCAATGAGTCGTGTCGCACACTCGGTGCGGACAGCTGGAGACCAACGTCTCCATAGTCGTGTTAACTCTCTCCCCCCCCCCTACCCCAACCCTTCTCTCTCTCTCTCTCTCCTTTCCCCTCGCAGCCGGCGTGGCCCCCATGGCGCGCCGCGCACTGCTGGCTTGGCTTGGCGGCGACGTCGCGCTGTGGCTGAGATTGCTGATTAGCCGAGCAATGAGGTCTGGTGCGCCCCGCCCCGCCCCGCCCCGCCCCGCCACACGGGGCCCTTCCGCTGTTTCCCACCGCCCGCTCGCACGCGCGGCGCAGCGCTCCCCGCCTCGGGCCGTGAGGGGCAGGAGCGTAACCTTCCCTCTGAGCGGCCTGCAAGTGGCGTAGCTCTGCAAGGGGTTCCCCGACACACTGGAAAAATCCACAATGTGCGTTTCTCTTCATAAGGAAGGTTCTTCTTCTTCTTCTTCTTATTATTATTATTATTATTATTATTATTATTATTATTATTATTATTATTATTATTATTATTATTATTATTATTATTATTATTGGTGGTGGTGGTGGTGTTATTGTTTAGGGTTCGAAATCGAGGAATTTTTTCCTAGACAAACGCTTCTTACAAGGCAACCTACCACACAGCGATGTCCGAATGTTTCAAGCGGTAGGCAGGGTTTGTTTTGTCGAGGAAAAATTTCCGAGATTGAGAACCCTATTAATGTTGTTTTTATTTGTCGAAGCTACTGTCAAGGTGTCAAGTCACACACTGTCGTAATACATTTACAACAATTTAAGAACGCTGCAGTGTGTGTGTCGAACTGTTTTTTCTGAACACTGTAGAAAACTGTTACAATTTATTGTAAATTGAAATGGTACAGCAGCGAGCAGAAGGTACAGGGTGTCGCTGTAATTTTTTTAAGTGCAACGAAGGTTTGTGCGATTCTTACTGCACGGTAAAAACACTGTCTTATTTTTTGAGGAAAAAGGGAAAACTTTGAGGACCGTGGATACTTTGAGGAAAACTCCTTAGATTTTGAGAAAGTCTCCTCAAAATTTGTGGCGATTTCCCTTAATTTTAAAGGAGCCTTTCTCAAAATCTGGGGGGTGTCCCACAAATTATGGAAGTTCCTCAAAGTTTTCCCTTTTTCCTTAAAAAATCAGACATTGTTTTTACCGTGTGACGGTCTTTTTTTTCGAGTGCACCTTTTTCCAAGCCTTTTATTTTTATTATTATTATTATTATTATTATTATTATTATTATTATTATTATTATTATTATTATTATTATTGTTCTGCGTGTGACGAGGCTACCACGCGTCAAGAAAATCACATTTTTCTCTTTCTTTGGGAAAATTACTAGGAAAAGTTTTTGATTTCGTTTGAAATTTTTTTTTTTTAAAATATTAGGCAGCTAGCAGGTTGGCGACTTTGTCCTTATAGTGATGTCCTCTTTAAATGCTTCTCCCGCACCTGTTCGTGTCCGGCCCCAAAGCAAAAGCTTCCTGACCTGCGAGTTTGCCGCCACCGCTGCACGGAGGTAGACGCGTCAGCCCCTGCGGGTGCGGTGTATGGTGGAGAAGGGGCGACGCCGTGCCTGTGCGACGGGATACCCGACATAATTTGTTGTTTCGGCCTCGCTATAGTGCCCTGCTCCGCCCTGCCCTTACCCCAGAGAGCTCCCGGGACCCGCCGCGCCCCGCCCCGCCCCGGCCCGGAGAGAGGGACGTTAAGAAGACGTCCTTCCGCCGTCCCCTCTCCCATGCACTTCCAGGGGATGCCGCCGTGCCGGGGCCGGGGCGGCCCGGGCCATTCACACCACTAGAAGCGAACGACCCGCCGCGCGCCCCGCCGCCGCGTGCTCATGCGGCTGTGTTGATAGGGGCTGAGAGCAGGGGAGAGGATGTGGAGGGGGGTGGTCAGCACTACTTGGCTTGCTCAGGCTCTTGAGCCGCCGCGCCGTCGCGTCTCGTACACACGCACGCGCGCTTGCTCTTAGTGCAATTGCTATATGGCAGCACACTATGAAAGATATTCGTGAAGGTTACACTGATACTAAAAGTGTTCAGCTGCCGTGCACATTGAAGTGTTTAAGACTACGTTACACACTTTTACGTGTTGACTGAAAATTTGCATGATTAAAAGTGTTGAAGAGTAAATTTGAACACTTTATGGTGTCCAAACCTGCACGTTTAACCCTTAAGTTAAACACTTTAAATTGTTCAAATCTACTGTTAAACACTTTTTAGCCTGCAAATTCCCAATCAATCACCTAAAAGTGTGCAACGTAGTGTTCAACACATAATATTCTCGCCAGTTGAACACTTTTGTTATCAGTGTACGAGAAAATTTTCCGTGAGAAATGTCGTAAAGTGACAACTTCCAGTTTTTTACGATAATATTTTGACTCCATGCGTCGACATGATTTTCGGGGAGGTGTAAAAATTTGCTGTCGTAAAACTAAGACTGCATGCGTTCGTAAATTTACAAATCTGTGTCGTAATCAGAAATTACGAAAAAAGGCGTAATTTCACTATGTTTTTTCACATCGTATCATATGGCGTTGTGTGGCGTGTGACCACGGTGAAGTCTTGCTTTATACGCCCGCGAGAGTTTTTTTATTTATTTTTTCCGTATAGCGTTCGATGTGTTTTTTTTTAGTAAAGGTGCTGGAGCTAGAATCGTTCAATTGTTTGCTACACGGAAAAAACTTCGTCCTGGTTTTCAAGCAGCCCCGAAAACCCTGTGTTTTTTCTCCATAAGAGCTGCTTGGTTTTTCCAAAACTGCTTGGAAACCAGGACGCCGTTTTTTCAGTGTATATCTTTGACTCAACAAGTTAATCACACCTTGTTTTCTTTCTCTCTTCCAGGTACATGCTAAACTCGTCACGGTCGTACGTCTGTGGCAGGTAGCGATTCTTGGTGAGGCGACACCTGACTGGTGGCATATAAACTCAACCTCGGGGCTGTGCCGTGTCCGGCAGTACTCCGTTACTTTCATTCAAACTTCAAACGCGTTTTTGGGGCGTCAAAATCTGAAGTTGCAGAATGTCTTTATACTTGAAGATGCGTTTACACTCGCACTCAGACGGACAGGTGAACCAAGTATTTCTTTGAATACGCAAAAAACATTCGCCCCTTTGGCCCCTTCAGCTCTTGCTCCGAGGGGGTATCACTCATACAAACTGTGTACAATAATTTTTTTGACTTTTGATATTTTTGATAGCCTTTTTTATGTTTTTCTTTTTCTTTCATTTTTTAAAAGAAAAATTTCACTATTAAATTAATGTTGATATTTTTCTCCTACTTTTTAAAATGTTTATTTCAGTTTTTTTTTTGTTTCATTTGTTGTCGATTTTTCTGATTTTGTAGCAAATTATGTTTTTTGGGGGCCACACAATTATTTCTTGAAGGTTTCTCTCGAAGTATTTCTCACCTTTCTCTTATGACATGCCTGCAACGCTGTTGCGCATTGAAAGAAACCCGCACGTTACACGGCAAAAACAAGTCCTGGGTTTCCCAGGGGAATTTGCACATTTCCAGGAGGTATCATATTTCCCGCAGGATATGTCTTGGGTTTTCCAGGAAAAACTCCTGGGAAAAGCTGCTTTTTTCCAGGACATCCACTGGGATTCCAACTTTCCTGGGAATCCCAGGACTCGTTTTTACCGTGTACCTTCGTTCGACCAGTGACATGAGTTGACGCACTACTTCATGTGTATGACGCTGGGCTTCCGCAGTGCTCGCGATTTTATGCTCACTATCTCGCGGTCCTTATTTATATAGCGGAGCAGTACAGCTGGACCGCGCGCGGCATTGCTGCATGATGTGTGTCACGGGGGTGACACGCGCGCGCTCGCCCAACTCGCAGGGGGCGCGATAGCGTGGACGTGAGGGCGTACACCCCTTTATCCACGCACCCACCCCGTCCGACATTGAGGGACACATCCCCGCGGGCTATGTCAGCGGGGCGTGGCGGGGCGTGGCGGGGCGGGGCGTGGCGGGGTGGGGCGGGGCGGGGTGAGGCGGGGCTTCCCTGATTGCCGTTCTTGTGGCGCGGTGCGGCATTGTGTCCCCGGCCTCGGCGCGAGAGGGCCCCGTTATCATCTTTGTCACTGGCGTTGGCCCGCCCCGCCCTGAGCCCGCCCGCCTCACCTGCGCGCTCCTGCTGCGGGGAGTAAGGGGGGATGTCGCGC